>CM070609.1:12500-1282807 GCA_036346395.1 Hsuehochloa calcarea
GCCATACATGCTTTGGTATTTACCAGACTATCCTCTCAGCCGTTATTCCAAAAGGTGTTGGGCCCTATCTGAAAGGTGGGGAAGATTCAGTTTCCCTCCGCCTTTGTCAAAGCATGTCAGCGTCATCTCCAGATTAGATACAATGGCTACAAACCAGAAACATCATGGGAGCGTTGTAAAATTCTCTGGAACAATAGCTGCAGGGCCTGTGCAAACTGAACAGCGATAAGCTCCCTCCACAGGCACTGGGCACATGGATGTAAATGCTAATATTCAGACATTGTTTTTACAAAAATCTCAATGCATGGTGTGCATAGCTGGTGCCAGCGAAAATACTACCTATAAGAAAATTTTATCGGAGAGTTGCGATACAACCAGTTTTCGCCGGTTACTAAATTTCGGATGAAATTTTTTAATTGAATTTTGAATTTTTCAGATGTAAAGACGAAATTTTGAATTGAAATTTGAATTTGGGTGAAAATTAAATAAATCTGATTTTTTTTGCACGTTATATAAATTTATCGGACCCCACCGATAACACCGGTAACCGGCGGTTACCGGCGAAATTTCGGCAATAGATTTTTCACTAACTGGTGCACAGGACTATGGTACTCAACAGCTCCGAAGCATCATCCATAATACATGCTCACAATTGATGTGAGCACATCACAAGGAACCTTCATGTAGACCATACTGCCATAATTGGACAGCAAGCATATTCCGGGAAAAGTGTAACACATACCAACTGTACTAAATGTGATGGTGCACTACAATCTAATGATGCATGAGATTGTAAATAAACATGAAGGCTCACTACAACAATCTAATGATCCATGTAAGCTAAACAAATTACCAGAATTTTGCCAACATGACCCTAGGGCCTGGAGAGAAATCTATGAAATCGCTGTGCTTTTGCAGCATAAGCCTTCACAAAATCTGCCTTGTCAGGTATGGTTCGACTAGATGAAACTCTCCTCCTCTTTCTTATACGAAATAAGAAATCTTCAGTATCAAGGACATAGGAAACCTGCAAATATGATATCATACTTTACTACTAAAAAAATATTAATAAGGTAGCAAAATATGACATGGTCAATGGTCAAAGTGGCATCACGATCAATCAAAAGTTTCAGTCATATGTAGAAAATAGGAAAAAGGGTGATGGTACATTCATATTACATTACTTTGTAGTGGGGGCGCAGTTTTCCCACTAAAATACAAGTACCTTTGAGGATTTGCAGGATATCTTGCATTCAAGACCATTGGTGACCATGAAACCATCCATGGCCTTCAAAGAAGCTTGAGAGTCGTCATCGTTGCTCCCGTGCTTCCGCATATTCCTGGGGAAAATGATGTCAAATCACGAAAAGAACAAGTAAAGTGAAATTTAGGGCTCCAATAAGATGCCAGAAAAGTACCTCCCAAGGAAGACATCATCAGATAATTTCGTATTCAAAATACTTGACAGGTACTCATTATAAAGATAGGATGAAAAATTTGGATCAATTGAGACTGCAGTTACTTCAGGCTTTTCATGCCCGTACTCCATGAGCTGAATAGATAATATTGTAGGATTTGAACGCTGCAAATTAGAACACAAATGTTGCGTGATTTGGTTGTAACAGAAAACGACAAATGTTATCAAATTTCATTGCACCCTGATACAAAGGCACAGCACAGTGAAAGTAAATTACAGAAATCACTGAAAGACGGATATTGTAAAGACACTTACACGTTCAAATCGGTATATGCTCTCATCATGGAGAAGAACACGAGCATTTTCATGATAAACTAGATCAAAGAACCTCCCAGGAGACCTGGACTTTTCATACATATAAAGCTGGAGCAACTTGTTATCCATTTCATCTGATGCTATCGCTTGAAGCTGAAGACAGGTACAAAACATTAATATTGTAGCCACTATGCAGTAAAACAGATACAATCGATGATGCAACTTGCCTGCTTCACAACTTTGTATATCAGCTTATCTAACGTAAAAAGTACATATGACTGAGTCCCAATAATCGAACGGCAGTCATCCTCAAATTTGGTGTTGTCAGAAGAACCATCAAGCAAGTTATACAGTGCACTCATAAACCTGCAATAATAACACATTAGCTATCATCCATCACGTGAAAATGTATCCATGGAAGCACAGTAGCGACGCAATATTACTTTGAATATTGGTCTGGGGAGTTTGTATCATTAGAAGCTCTCCACTTCTTTTCAGCTGTGGAAGAGTTTGTCTTGGCTGATAGTATTCTCTCATATAAGATCTGCATTGAATACAAGTTAGCCAAGGGGAGCCAACCACATATGCAAGAACATGAGAACATGCAAGAATACAGAAAAACTAACCTGATGTAGCCTGAACAAAACATAAAAAGAATCATTTCCATAAAATATACGTGAAAACTTCTCTTCATGATCATGTAAAGCTGTGGGAACATGCTTCACAAGTGGTTTAACAGTATTGTGTGAGCGTTCTGAAAATGGTAGTGATATTCCTCCATCCGCATCTTGTGCCTCTGTGTTACCCTCTGCCTCACCCTCACTTTCGGCCTTTGCATCAGGATCATCATGATCCATATCCTCTTCGTCCTCAGGATCTTCTCGAGAACACTCCTCACCATCACCAGATTCGCTACCAGAGGCGTCTTCACCAGCCTCAGATGCATTTTCACTGTCTTCTGTAGATCTCTGGGCACTTTCCTCACCTTCATCATCTGCATCAGCATCGTTCTCTCCAGCAAACTCGGCTGCTTCCCTAGGTCTACCCTGAAGAGGTCTGCCAGCAGAACCTTCCTTCGGTTTAAAAGCTCCATCCACAGCTACATCTTCCAGAGGCCCAAAACTCTCCTCTTCAAAATCCCCATTAGGAGATAATTCTCCCTCTTCTCTTTCAACCTTTGAATTGTTGTGGCATCGAGAATATTCATTAAATGGAGAAACTTTATTGTCCTCACCATTCAAAGATCCTGGCCTCCCAGTTTCCCTGGTCTGTTGAAATGAGAATACACATGAATAAGCTAAACATGAACTTCCTGAATGCCTTTTTTTAGGAAAAGGGGAATGTGCATTCCCCTGGAAAATTAAACAGGTTCTAAATTAAATTTTTCATTGCTTTGTTCCACCGTATACACTTGCACTTACCATTGCCAAAACCGCCACCAATAAGAATAAACAGAAACAGTGTAAGAAAAGGAGAGTAAAAGAACATGCAAAGGTAATATTCAGTGAGAGTCAGAGATGGTAAGTAAAATGACCATACCCCCATTGAGGGAATTGTTTCATTGCCACCCTTAGCTTCAACCGCAGCCTCACCTCTAGATAGAGTACCTAACAGGCAAAATTAAGCCACTGAGAACTGGCGAATAAAATCATGATAAAATTAAAAGTGTAGCTTAAAAGATTAGTGTTCTACTGATTTAACAAACAGACAAACCTGATGTAAGCTCCATATTTGCTCTACTCTGATTCTGTTCAGTCCGAGAAAGGTGAGTGTTCTCCTTCTCCACTGATCTTTCAGTGGAGATGTTTTGCGCAGTTACTGCCGGCATTTCATCAGCAGCAGGGATGGTATTTTGCACTCTTCCATGTAATGAATTGTTAGATGGTTTCTCACCTCTGCAAATAGTTCGGTCAACATCATGGAAGCCATTTTGAGCATCTCCTGTAACTCCATTCACCAATATAGAACGTGAAGGCTGTGCTTGTTCTTTTGGAATGCTTTCATCACCATTGGCTAGTTTAAAAGCAACTGCACCATTTGCTGTTGCATTATTACTTTCCTCAACACTTGCAAGACGAGCTTTTGGAGTTCGGCTCTTGGTTTTTACCACACCTGCATCTTCAGCACCATGAATTCGGGGTTGAATTCCCAATGTAGGCTCCAGAAATGTTGTCCAGATTCTCATCACTTTGTCAACTTGATCTGAAGAACTGCAGACTTCTCCACAAGAGTACTTGATGATCTGATAAAGATCTTCATGAATTTCTGAATCTACATACTCAAATGACATATTAGGAACTATTGGCCGCCTATTCCCAGCAGCAATAGCAAGAAGCACATCGTCCTCCTTCCTTTTCTTCTCATTAATTTCTTTGATCTCAGCCAACAGAGCTGCACAAGGGAAACGAAAGTAGTTTAAAAACATACAGCTGTAAAGCAAGGCTACTAGACATACATTATGATTTCAGTACCAGGAACAAAAGAACATGTAGACTGTTAGAATAGGGTATAGGAACTCTTTTGTATTTCCTTAACTGCCTTTTGTATTTCCTTATCTGTACATAGCATACCCCTCTTGTACTCCCTGTATATATTGCTCATTGGGCCTCTTGAATATATACATAGAATATTCATAACACGATATTCGAGCAAAAGTTCAAACCCTAGCCTACAACCTAGCATCCAACAGCTTCCGCTGCCTGCTGCCCCCAAGAGGAGCAATCTCCACTCTCGGGAGTGGCCTCATTAGTCTTAGTTGTTTTCTCGGTACAAGCAACAACATCCTCACATCCGCTCCTCGTGCCGGCGTCAAACACGTCGCCATCGCTCCAGGCGCTCGCGAAGCCCTCTTCCAGCAAACCCTCCGCCACACCGAAGTACTTTTTTGTATTTCCTTATCTGTCTTTTGTATTTCCTTATCTGTATATGGCATACCCCCCTTGTACTCCCTATATATATTGCCCATTGGGCCTCTTCAATAGATACACACGATATTCATAACATAGACATCATAAATGCATACCTTTTGTGCTCAGGTTCTTTGTGTCTTGTTGCTTGAAATAGAAACTGCGATGGTCAAGGGACTTGTGATAGTTCTTGGCGTATATTTCAGCCCAAACTTTATTAAAATCTGACCGGCACCTTGACCATTCATCTTGCTTTTGCTTAAGCCTTGTTAAAATAACTGGCAGTGCAACGCTAGCATTTTTTCGAAGAACATCCAGGACATCAAGGCCATGATCACCATATAATCGTTCAATGCATCTCACATTCAAAGCTGTCAACAGCACAAAGAATTTAATGATATGCATGTGTTGTTCAACCATAAGAGAGCAGTCAAAAAACATACAACAAAAGAACTTTCATACATGGTCAATGTATGTTTGTGGATACTTACAAGTCAAATGCTCGTCGATGCGTATAGGGTTGTCTGGTTTGATTGAGTTGTCTTGCATCTTTTCTATCAACTCCTCAACACGCTTAATCGCCACATTAACAGATTCCAACAGCATGTCCAACTCAAACCTGAAAAGGTTCATTTCACAGGGTAACTATCATCTTATGAGCTACTACAACATGACAAGATATGCTGTGCGGTACATGCTACCCTGGTTAATGAATGGCACAATGCAGAAGAACAAGAAACACAAGGTGCAATATAACATGCGTAAAAGTCAGATTTAAATTACGCATACAATCAAAGTCCCCATGGTTACCTCCATAGTGTGCACTAGTTTTACATAACCATCGTTCTCTAAGGAAGATCTTAATCATCTATGCTCCATGTCCACAAACAGGCACCAATAAAAGATAAACATATTGGATCGCCTAAGCATTATAACATGATATTTGCCATGAATGCGGGTGTGTGGCTGTGAATAACAATCATGACCGCCAAAGGTCTGATCAAGCACAACCATCTCAGGTTCTTCCTACCGAAATTCGATTTCTAAAACATATGAATTGTGAACCGATATATTAAGTGCTTTACTAATAGATAGCAACAGTTAGACATGGTCAAACATGAAACGTAGTCCAGAACCTGTCGTCTTCACATCTAAACAAGCTTTCTTCATACTGGTTCTTCCGCATATGCTTAAATGAATAATCCTCACTTCCTGAGGTCACTGATACCCAGAGATCATTGAGCACAGAGGCTCCGAGGTCAGTTCTGCAACTTGCAGGAGGCATTGGGTACTGGGAAAATAATAATAACATGAGATGTTATGGAAGACATTATCAGAAACTAAATGGAGTTAACTTGAACCAGCTTACATTTTTGGCAAAAGTCGGTAGCTTGGAGTACACCGCTGACAATTTGAGAGGTCAAGTTCTGATATTGGCTTGCATAGGTTATACTTTTCTTTGCTGGAGAATGTGGTAGCTTTGTGGGTAGCGCCTTCCTTAGAATTGAGTGCAGACCCTTTATCAAGCCTTTCTCGTTCCTTTTCTTTCTCCTTTTCACGATCTCTCTCCCTATCCTCCCCCTCACGCTCTTTATCTCTCTCTTTTTCCACTGTTTTAACTATTTCTTGCCCTTGATTAAAAAAACTAATATAAACAATCTCTACAAAGAGTACGGCAAATGATATTCTAAACTTCAAAGTCAACCATCACTTACTTTTATTGAAGACCCCATCCAGAAAGCCATCTACAGAGTAAACGAACTCTTTAGATATCGAAAAACACTACATATTCAAATATGAAATAAAGGAAGTGCATCCAACAAAGTGAAATTCACAAGTGATATATGCAATCTACCTATATTTTCACAATGTTCCAAGAACTCATTAAATCCATTCGTAAGATCTGGATAGTGCTGAAGTATGTCGTTTACCTGAAAATCAGCAAGGCTATTCATGTTCAGAAACATAACATTAGGTTTATCCACTCTAGTTTGTATCTAGCAAGCTCTTATAGATCATTAACTAAGATTTGGAATTGGCCTAACACACATCAATCCAGCTTACCAAATTTTTCAATTCACTTCTTGTAATTATTTCCTGGCTGTATATGTGAAGGCATTTCAAAAACTCCTGGTAAGCTTCAGGCTCTAGCTTCTCCTTTACTTTCTCGCAAAAAAGGAACTCTTGTGTGTACACACCTGATTTTGAATTATAAGAAATGAATCTCTAACATGTCAAAGAGGAAAGACTGTAGGACATTTATTAATTTGGATATCAATGCTATACACTAGGCTGCATAAAAGCACAAGATGGGTTCTAAAGTTAACAGAAACCAATGGAACTACAAGGCACAAACGATGCCATATTGCACACATATCCGCACGAATTGACATCTTAATGCTATTGAACATGGCAAGGGACTCACCTTTCAGTGCATCCTTATCATTGTATGACGAAGCAAAGATGCTAGCCCCCCCTTGGTGTGTCTCAGCACAAGTACCCTCCATCTTCCTTGAGAAAGGTTTTCGCTTACGTTGTCCCCCATCCAAATCTTTGCTGTCATATTCACCATCCTTCTCATCCCTTTCATAATCTCTTCTATCCCGATCAACTTTACGAACCTTTTCCTTCTCGAGACGCCTTCTCTGGGGATCATTATCAAGATCAGGGCGATCAACGCTGAAGTCCCGATCAGTGGTTGATGGATAAGCCCTCTCCCTCTGGAGATAGAGAAAACAACAATTCAGCGTAAAATTTTCTGGCCAGAGAATTAGTGAACTGCAGAATTGAAGTCTAAAAGTAGACGCGGGAATATGAGCCTAATAGACAAAGTAGTTTCCATGTAGTTTCATTTCCTATTTAATTATTTTGCATCTACATCTCTCAAGTCCTGGAGCCAATGTCAACAATACTTCACTACTTATTTTAAAGCTCACATAAGATAAACTCAAGTTTGTCGGCATATCCCATTAATTTCACTGAACACCACAAGACAGTAACATTGAAGGGGAAAATTACGTTGGTTCAGGTATAAGGAAACACCGAAACACCCTGTGGTAACTATACAATTATTCAAGCATTTGGAAATGAAGACAGATAACGAAACAAGAGGTCCATCTCTACAATTACCTTAATGCTCGGAACATTCCTAGCAGAAGGCGTTATTGGGGTCCTGTCATCGTGTCTGACCGAAACACCTCTAGGAACGGTCACCGCTTGTGGAGCGGTTGACGTATCAGGCAAGAAATGCTTGAACTCCTCAAGCAAATCAGGATGGTCGTGGAACAGCGTCGCGACCTAGAAAAGAGACACGTGGTCACACAGAATTTTGCATTGCATATACAACGAACTAGGTGTTCAGAAAAGGCAAGGTACCTCCTCGTAAACATCTTGGATGGACTTGTTATGCATGCGGTACATGTTGAGGATGCCCAAGAAAGACTTGTAGACATGGTCCTCCTGCTGGAATCGACTCTGCAGCGCGGAAACCACAACGATAATTAAAAGTGTTTGTCTGTAGCAGGAGCTATGAAAGGAAGAGAAGATGGCGAAACCTTTATCTTGTTGACGAAATTGATCGCCTCCATAAAATCGACGGGCTTCTTATCCAGGTCCTGGACCTTGATCGCATATCCCTTTGGCAAGAAAGCGTTGAAGCCGAGGATGAGGTCAGGGAAGCCATTAAACAGGGTCTTCACACGGATAATCACACCGGTGGTATCGATCCTGCAACCAATCCCGGAAAGGAAAAAAAAAGACGAGATAAATAAAGGAGGTTTAACGGTCCATGGCAAGTGACAAGAAGAATGCAAGGCAAGGAAGGGATGCGACAGACCTCCCGCTCTTGAAATCACGCATGACCTCGAGGAACTCGTCGTACTTGTCGCGCTTGTCCTGGAACTGGTCCTTGACGGCCTTGAGGTAGACGAGGGCGTCGTTGGTGGTAAGCTTCTGGGCAGGCGGTGGTGGTGGTGGGGCGGAGGGCTGCGGGGGTGGCGGGGGCGCGGGTGCGGGCGGGGGCGGGGGCGGGGCGCGGGCGCGGGCGGCGGCGGAGACATGTGCCTTGAGGAGGAGAATGGAAGAGTATTAGGATTAGATCACAGGCATGATTGTTTGAAAGAAGAAAAAAAAAACAAGAAGAAATGAAAGGGCGACTGGAAGGGAAGGTACTCACGGATCGGATCGTGCGAGGTTGGGACGCTTGAGCTGAGAACCCGTGGGATTAGGCTTCATCGGGGCACCCCCATCCACCAACGACGACGTTGCCGATTCCCCGACGCCGGATCTGCCTCCGACGCAGCAAACCCTAGCAACTAGCGGTCTAATTCAGCGCGCGAGAGAGAGAGAGGTGGGGGCATCGAGACGGAGGGAGCACAAGGAAGCGCGAGAAGAGAGGGGGAGAGAGAGAGGCAAGAGGAGGCAAACGAGGAGGAAGGAGAAGGACAACCAACAAGTGAAGGAGCTAGGGAAGAATGGGGGAAGGCAACAGCAGCACTCTAACTCGCCTCTGACTCGCCTGACTCGCTTGCCTTTGAGACGGCGGGGGCGGTGAGTGGTGCCGTAGGAGCACTGGGTGGCACGGCACCGCCGATCTGGACCGTCCGATCGGGGGTAAAGCCGGAGATGGGCGGTGCATTGAATCCAGCAAAGCAAAGCAAAGGAGCTTTGAGTTGCAGCTTGGCTTCTTCTCTAGTTGTGTGGAGTCCATCACACGCGGAGCTTATTAGAGCCGGAGCTGCGGTGACCAAAAGCTAGCCCTGCTTGTTCTGGCCTCTTCTTCCTCCTCTTCTTCCTACTATACTACTGTACGCCTTGGCGCGCAGAGAAAATGTAGTACATTCTAAATTAAGCTGTGACGGAGGGATCTGTACTGAATAGGAGAAGAACATAGATGCTTCTAAATTAAGCTGAACGTAATCGCGAGCTCGTAAAATAACTGGATCTGTTCACCAACTATGTAACCCTAATACAGGTACAGCAATGAATGTTGAGATTTTAGGGTTAATTTACCTGAAGATGACAGCAAACAACCCATTCAGCGGTAATATAAGAAACGACTGATGAGCAGCTGACCAACAGCGCAATCTGTTCAGCCTAACAAAAGAAGAGAGCATGGAGCTTGGACGCAAACCAAACCACACAGTACACATGTCTTTTAAGGAAGATACCACCATACAGTCTCATACGGATAACACATAACAATAAGACACTAACATAAATCAGACGTCTTACATGCTCCTTATAGATAGCGTACAGCATAGGTATCTAGGATAGGAACAAAACAAAAGCTTTGTAACAGCAGTTTGTCTGGTAGGAGAACCTGTAGAAAGAGGACAATATATCTGTATTAGTTGTCTAACACTGTGCACAGGAATTTCTGCTAAACGGGAAGGTAACATGAACGATTCAAGAGGCGACTATACCTAAATTCAGTTGTCTTTTTTTTGCTGGACGACCCTTCTTCGCAGATGTAGCTGTGCCAATGTCTGCAGATGGTGTGCATTGAGAGCTGCAAGAAAAAACAGATGGTTGTGAGCTCACGCAACAGTAGATACATGGTTGTCAGCGAGAACAGAATCACATCCTAATTTGGGTTTTTACCTGTTCGGTTCGGAAGCATACCTATACCTGTTGGGTTTATACCTATTTAATAATATTTGCGTAACTATGTGATAGCACCGTATAGATAACAGTAATGTGTATTGGGGTATAATGATGCTACCACATAGGTATAGTTATATAAGGATGGGGAGAGTTCCTTGTTAGGTTTGAGTGTACATTGTCACAAACTTATTTAGCATGCCGTCCGTTTCGGTACCTAAGAATTCTGCAAGTTCTGAAAGGTAAACGAGGTAATGTAGGATACACCTAAATTAACCAATCAAGATCTTGTGTAGGATTGACGCAGATTTAATAATTCTCAATTAATCAGGTTATTTATCTGTAATATTTATTATTATTATATTATTATTATTATTATAGATGATAATGGCTCTTATATAACCTTCAAAGGTACCCTCAATATTAACAAAGAGGGGGTCAAACACACTTAGTGGTCATAAGTCATATTACGATCATCTTATAGTCGTAAGTTCTTCTATGCCCACATATTGATCGTAAGCCTTACTACGATCACCTCATGGTCATAAGTTTTACTACGAGCAGGTCAGCTACTACCACCCTATGATCGATAAAGTCTACAGATATGTGGACCCAATTGACTAGGAACATTTGTGTGTTGTGTTTAATACACGTAGTAGTTAATATGTGTCGTTATACCCTAAGATAACAACACGTATTAAAACATATATCTCTGATATAACCGCAAGGCGACTTTGGGAGATATGTCACTGACAATAACCGCTCTTAAACGTGTGCATTGCATCAAACAACAAAGCGGTTCTTGACGTTGACAACTGTCACTCCTTCATACGCTATATAAGGAGTAAATTCAGTGGACAGAGGAAGGACAGAAGATCGAGCGATCGAGAGATTAGACGACCATGATCGATTTTTCCTTACTCGAGATTTTCCTTACTATCTGATTTTACCATGGCTTAAAATTTTTCTTACTCTGCGGTTTTACCATGACTTGGAATTTTTCTTACTCTACGATTTTACCATTTTTCTTACGCGTGCACGGAGGTCAAAAATCATTACTTTGTCTTTCGATTTTCCTCCTTACTCGCGGTTTGCAATTGTGACGAGGAGGAGGGAGAGGAGCTCACAAGACCAATCCAAGAAGCCGATGAGTTCTTCAGGAGCTTGGAGGCACAGATGGTTTCTAGCTAGTTTAACTTTGTAACTTTATTATTTTTCCCATTCGGATGAGACGTTGTGAAACCTTTTGGTTTCTCTTTCCTATAATATGTTTGCCATCAGAATTTTAATTGCATTTTAGTTCTCTTGCTAGAGGTTGCATATGGAAACTAATGTCCAGCAATTGATTGGTTTGGCTCAAAATCTGAATTTTTTTGTAATACAAAAAAACTATCACAGATGGTTCTAAACAAGAATCGTCTGTGAAAATAAACTATCACAGACGGTGCTTGTACAGAACCATCTGTGATAGCTTTTTTCAAAGATGGTTCAAAAACCGTCTATGATGACCGCCTGTTATCACAGACACATAAATCCAGACGGTTCAGAAATCGTATGTGATGACAGTTTAGAACCGTCTGTGATGACTTTTTTGTAGTAATGGTTTATAGCTCTTCTATCATTAAGGCATTCAAGCAGGAAGTCCGCAATCAAAGGATCACAGAGAATATCGCTTTAAATCCTTTGGCTATCATTGTCGAGCTCTTCGAAATGATCAATCGTTATGCAACTGCAGCAGAAGCGGACAAATGGAATCACACGATTGATCGTGGCGATAAGGACACACGAGGAGTGGGTGAAGGTAGCAAGAAGAAAGATAAAAAAAGGCTAGAAAATCCAAGAGTAGGACTAAAGGCCAAAAACATCAAGTCAAAAGCTCTAAAGAGGTCTTAGCCGTGAACGACAAGGAGCCTCGAAGCTCCAAACCATACTCCGACCGGAGCAAAGGTAAACATCCCGGGTAAAAAAATGATAAGCCTAGGTGATGTCCTTTTCATATAAAAAATAAGGACACGGCCTTCGCAATTACCGAGTTTTTTAGTGGAAACTCGAGTGTTACTACTTCGGCAAGGGACTTCTTCCTACACTCAAAGAGGTAGGATAAATGACTGGTCGAAAATAGTCGGATGACGATGAGGAAATGATGTTTCAAGATCTAGAACACACCATCGTTCGCATCTATGGGGTGTCGTAGCAAAAGAAGGGGACCCCCGATATCCTCAGAGTGACTAGAGAATCCTCGGAGAGGGGACCAGTTGCCAGAAGAAGCAGGTATATTGATTGCCCAGAAAAACTGGGTCTGAGTTATTACATGGGGGAAGATAGCTATTTATAGCCTCTCAACTGATGAGGACATCACTTCTACTGATACGAACACTCTTCATGTGCAAGGTCCAATTACTCGAGCACGTGCTCGTCAACTTATTTATCAGGTAAATTCGTTTCTAGGGCTGAGTGTATTATTTGAGAACTCTATGATGCTGCCTAACGAAGATGATTTACTTGTACTTAGGAATCTAGGACTACGACCAGTTCCGCAGGGTCTACGACCACTTCAAGAAGGCTTACGACCAGAGTTAACATGGACTCCTCAAGACCACCCTGGACTGGCTCCCACGACTGTGTCTTCGATCGAGATACGCTCATATATATCCATAGAACCAAAAGAGGGTTGTTTGAAGAGTTTTGAGTCAATGTCACATTACCCCAAAAAAGAGGAACCCTAGGTTGGGTTTCGACTTGTTGAATTAGTGTCCTTTGTCTACCTTGGTCTCTAAAAAACCCCTTTCGACCACCTCCTCGAGTTCGAACCCTAGGTTTGGTTTCAACAATCAAAAAAAAAGAGAAGGAAAAGCATATCGACCACCACACAAAGTCCGAGAAGAATTTCCATAGCCAAAGTTCAAGAAGAATCAAATCGACCACCCCGAGGGTTTTGGTCTATTCGACCACTCACAATCAAAAAAAAGAGAAGGAAAAGCATATCGACCACCACCAAGGTGAAGAAGAATCTTGCATTATTTGAATCCTTTGTATCTAGTCCTTGTTATCGATCAGTGTTGTGCTAGGGCTAGGGACACTTTTTAGATCAGCAATCGTGACAGGTATTTTGGACCCTTATTCAACTTTGCTAATCAGATTACGGTTTTTGCTACTCCTTGCTACATATTGTGCCTTCCGAGCTCCACCTACTCTTGATCAGAATAGGTCTCCTTTTGCAATCATACCCACTCTAGACACGGTATCACGAACCAGCCACCGGTCGTACCACCTGCTGCGTTGGTAAGAACACTTGTAAGAGTGTGGTAAGACACTTGAGAGTGTGTGTTTCCACCTTCTGTCACCTAGTAGTTGATAGGGATAATACTTTTGTGTTGTCTTTGTTTTCTGCTAACCATGACAGGTGAGACGTCTGATGAGAAAGAGTGTGTTGTAAAGGGAGAGCTCATGACACTCTTGGATGAACAACACACTACCATTAATGAGGCCATCGATAGGAAGCTTCAAGCTACCACGATCACATTGCAACGCTCAATCAACGATAGTATTGCAACGCTCACTACACGCCTTGAAAGAATGGTGAACCGACCACTAAATATTGGACGTGAGTATGATCACGATGTCGCCCAAGATCTTGAGGAGGGAGATGATAATGAGAGACAAAACCACGACGCCGGCGCTACTCTTGCTGCCCAAGATGCACGTCAACGACACCGCCTACATCACAACCGTCACGGTATGGGAGGTAATAATTTTCAGTACCACAATGCTCGTATCAATGATAACCCATTTGCTAAAGTTAAATTTACCATACCATCTTTTGCGGTGTTTATGACGCTGAAATTTATCTAGATTGGGAGATGACAGTTGAACAAAAATTTAATGCCCATCTAGTTCCTGAAGTGCATAGAGTCAGACAAGCTACTAGTAAATTTAAAGATTTTGCTATCATTTGGTGGAATCAAATAGTTAATTCTGGTTTAACACCTAATACATGGGATAGATTGAAAGTAGCTATGCGTGCTAGATTTGTTCCTCTTGCTTATAAACGTGATATGCGTAAGAAATTACAGTGCTTAGACCAAGATAGTAAATCTGTTGAGGAATATTATCATGAACTACAAATAGGCATGCTGCGTTGTAATATTGTTGAGGATGAGGAGGATAAGATGGCTTATTTTTATGGTGGTTTAAGGCGTGAGATTCAGGACATAGTTGATTACAAATACTATAATAATATTAATAAGTTGTTCCAGCTTGCTTGTTTGGTAGAAAAAGAATTGCAGGGTAGACAACAAAGGACCAGGAGCAACTTTGATAGTACGTCTACATCGAGATCAACGCAGGGACAAGCCAAGACAGCCCCACATGCTTTTCGGTCTGCTGCCTCCTCTGTGAGTAGGGCGCGTTCAGCAGCACCATCTCCACCGTCACGCGCACCTGAGATGAGAAAATCTACTAGTGTGCAAGCACCAGCGACAGAGCTCTTCATCGGTTGCTTCCATAAGTCGTACAACAGGAATTGTATGCCACCGTTGTAAAGGAATGGGCCACTTCATGAGAGATTGCCCAAGTCAACAAATGTACATTGCGACAGAAGATGGTGGTTATGTAAGTGCTAGTGATGTTGAGGATGAATATACTCTTGCAGCTAACCTTGTAGGCAATGATAATGATCATGAGGCAGATAGCGATGGTGAGAAAATTTTAGGTGCCGCTGCTATGGCAAATTATAGGACCATAATTGTGCAACGAGTATTGAGCTCTCAAAGAGAGCAAGAGGAGACTCTACAACGTCATAATTTGTTTCAGATGTTCCTCATGGTTAAGGATTGCCGTGTTCATGTCATAATTGATGGCGGAAGTTGCAATAACTTGGTGAATTCAGGATTGGTCAAGCAGCTTGGCTTGACCACACGTGCGCATCCTCACCCATACCACATTCAGTGGTTCAACAACAGCGGTAAGGTGAAGGTAACACAATATGCGAGAGTGTATTTTTCCATTGGTTCCTATCATGATGTTGCTGATTTCGACGTAGTACCTATGCAAGCATGTTCTCTTTTATTAGGTCGTCCATGGGAATTTGATACCGATGCAACTCATACTGGTACAAGTAATAAATACTCTTTTATGCACAAAGGAAAGAAAATAACTTTGCTACCTTTGACGCCTACTGAAATTGTGAATTGTGATAAAGAGCTAGCTGAAAATGAGAAGAAAGAGCTTGAACATGAATCTGCAAATCAGCAAGTAATGAAGAATATTTTTCCACCTAAGAAAGAGCGGTTAGCACCTAGTTCTAAGACCGAGGGAATTAAATTAAATGGTTGTGTCATGCTTACAACCAAATCTGATCTTGCTGAAATTTTTGATAATGAGCTGCCATGCTATGCTTTGATATGCAAAAATGCTTTATATTCACTTGAGGATATATCTAGCTCTTTGCCTCCTGCTATTGCTAACCTTTTGCAGGAGTATATGGATGTATTTCCAGCTGAGGTACCCCTGGGATTACCACCTATTCGAGGGATTTGGCATCAAATTGATTTGATCCCAGGAGCGACTTTGCCAAACCGTGCTGCATATAGGACCAATCCGAAGGGGACTAAGGAAATTCAGAAACAACTCCAAGATCTTTTGGACCGTGGGTACGTAAGAGAAAGCCTTAGTCCTTGTGCTATTTCTGTTCTTTTGGTTCCTAAGAAAGACGGTAGTTGGCGTATGTGTGTTGATTGCAGAGCCATTAATAATATTACCATAAGGTATCGTCATCCTATTCCTAGGCTAGACGACATGCTTGATGAGTTGAGTGGTTCTATTATTTTCACAAAGATTGACTTGCGGAGTGGTTACCACCAGATTAGAATGAAATTGGGAGATGAATGAAAAACTACTTTTAAAACTAAGTTCGGACTATATGAGTGGTTAGTGATGCCTTCTGGTTTAACTAATGCACCTAGCACTTTCATGCGTTTGATGAACGAAGTTTTGCGTGCTTTCATTAGAAAATTTGTGGTGGTTTATTTTGATGATATTCTGATCTATAGCAAGTCATATGAAGAACACATGGATCATTTACGTGCTGTTTTTAATGTTTTAAGAGATACACGTTTGTTTGGTAACCTTGAGAAGTGCACCTTTTGCACAGATCAAGTCTCTTTTCTTGGCTATGTTGTTACTCCACAGGGCATCGAAGTTGATCAAGCCTAGATCATCGCTATCCAGAGTTGGCCTCCTCCTAAAACGGTCACACAAGTGCGGAGTTTTCTAGGGCTCGCTGGTTTCTATCGGTGTTTTGTTCGGGATTTCAGCACCCTCGCTGCACTGCTGAATGAGCTTACAAAGAAGTGAGCTCCTTTTACTTGGGCCACCATACAACAACAAGCTTTCGACGCTCTCAAAGATAAGCTAACACACGCCCCTTTGCTTCAACTTTCTGATTTCAGCAAGACTTTTGAATTAGAATGTGATGCTAGTGGCATTGTTTTTGGTGGTGTGTTAATTCAAGAAGGAAAACTTGTTGCTTACTTTAGTGAAAAATTAAGTGGTCCTAGTTTGAACTATTCTACCTATGATAAAGAATTATATGCTCTAGTTCAAACTTTGAAAACATGGCAACATTATTTATGGCCCAAAGTGTTTGTAATACATTCTGATCATGAATCTTTGAAGCATATTCGAAGTCAAACCAACCTGAACCACAGACATGCTAAGTGGGTTGAGTTCATTGAGTCTTTTCCCTACGTCATTAAATATAAAAAGGGCAAAGAAAATGTGATAGCTGATGCTTTGTCTATGAGATATACCATGCTTTCACAATTTGACTTCAAAATCTTTGGATTAGAGACAATAAAGGAGCAATATGTGGATGATGTTGATTTTAAAGATGTGTTGCTAAATTATCAAGAGGGAAAGAGTTGGAATAAATTTGTGGTGCATGATGGGTTCGTGTACCATGCTAACAAGCCATGCATTCCAGCTAGCTCTGTTCGTCTTTTGTTGTTACAGGAGGCGCATGGAGGAGGATTGATGGGTCACTTCAACGTAAAGAAGACCGATGACATTCTGACCCATCACTTTTATTCGACAAAGATGAGGCGTGACGTCGAACGCTTCATTACCCGCTGCACCACGTGCCAAAAAGCTAAGTCACGACTTAATCCTCATGGTTTATACATGCCTCTTCCTGTTCCAAGCATACCTTGGGAAGATATTTCTATGGACTTTGTTTTAGGGCTTCCTAGAACAAAGAAGGGGGGATAGTATTTTTGTTATCGTGGATAGATTCTCTAAGATGGATCATTTTATACCATGTCATAAAAGTGATGATGCTTCAAATGTTGCATATTTGTTCTTTAAGGAAATTGTTCGCTTGCATGGTATTCCGAATACGATAGTTTCAGATCGTGATGCTAAATTTCTTAGTCATTTTTGGAGAACCTTGTGGGGTAAGTTGGGGACTAAGCTGTTATTTTCCACTACTTGTCATCCCCAAACCGATGGACAAACTTAGGTTGTCAATAGAATCTTGTCCACTATGCTTAGGGCTGTGCTTAAAAAGAACTAAAAAAATGTGGGAGGACTGCTTGCCTCATGTGGAGTTTGCTTATAATAGTTCGATGCATTCTACCACAAAGAAGTGTCCTTTTGAGATTGTTTATGGATTCATCCCTCGTGCACCTATTGACTTGTTACCTCTTCTAGCTTCGGAGAAAGTAAATTTTGATGCTCAACAACGTGCTGAGTTGATACTAAAGATGCATGAGACAACGAAAGATAATATTGAGATTATGAATGCTAAATATAAAATTGCTGGTAGTCAGGGACGCAAGCATGTTTCTTTTGAACCTGGTGATCTTGTGTGGTTACACTTGCGTAAAGAACGATTTCCTGAATTAAGAAAGTCTAAACTCATGCCACGTGCAGATGCTCCTTTTAAAGTTCTTGAACGTATTAATGATAATTCATATAAGTTAGACTTGCCTGCAAATTTCGGGGTTAGCTCCAGTTTTAACATTGCAGATTTGCGGTCTTTCTTGAGCGCGAAGGATGATCTTGAGTCGAGGACGACTCCAATACAAGAAGGGGAGGATGATGAGGACATCACTTCTACTTATACGAACACTCCTCATGTGCAAAGTTCAATTACTCGAGCACGTGCTTGTCAACTTATTTATCAGGTAAATTCATTTCTAGGGCTGAGTGTATTATTTGAGAACTCTATGATGCTGCCTAACGGAGATGATTTACTTGTACTTAGGAATCTAGGACTATGACCAGTTCAAGAAGGTCTACGACCAGTTTCGCAGGGTCTATGACCACTTCAAGAAGGCTTACAACCAGAGATAACATGGACTCCTCAAGACCACCCAGGACCAGTCCTACGACCAGGTCTTCGATCAGAGATACGCGACCTGAATATTGAATAAGGTGCTGTGTCACCGTTTTGGCCTAATATGGTCTTGTTAGCGTGTCGAGGTCGGAGTCCAGGTTGTGTACACCTCTTCCCACGGCCGCACAACCCTAGGTCGACCTCCTCACGTCCCCCTATATATATACAGTAGCCGTCATAGTTTAACGTGGGTTTTTCTTTGAGATTATTATGCTTAGTAGTCTCACCGCACGTTCGGTTGAGGAACCCCACATTGTGAGTTTCATCTATATTCGCAATACAATATCAGATTGCATCTTCTACTTTCTTGCTTGTGTTCTCGATTCGCATGCAGGAGATAGCCTTCTTGGCGAGGTCAACCGCGTTCGGCACGGTTGATAACCATCAGAGCAGTGGTGTAGTGATTGCGAGGGGTTTGATCTATTCTGGTCGAAGCCTTCGGATCATCAACGTCGAGTTCTCCACAATCGACTTATCAGTACCTTTCGGAAGATCGGACCACCGACATATCATCAACAGAGCACTTGATATTACTACCCTACCCCTAAAAGGTCTTATACATGTAGGGGCTTTTACCGCCACTACACGTGGCCTTCGGCCCATGGTGGACCCTCCTAGGCTTGGTTCACCTGGTTGGTGCGCCTGGTCCACCAGCGTTCGAGGCACCTCGTGGTGTATAGGACACCCTTGGACTGAGGAGGCCCCTAGTGCCCTTCGCCTCTCCCGAGGTGGCCCCGGATGAACCGTGGCTCCTGGGCTTGCGGAGCTCCCGTGGCCCTCTGGTTGCCTCCGGGCTTCCCCCGTAGCATCCCGAAGAGGTACTTGGTACCGCCAAGGTGGGGTCGACCGCGGGCCCCCTCCGGCTCCCCCGATGTAGCCCCGGAGGACCTGTTGCTTCTGGCATCGTGGTACCACGGCGACCCTCCGGCAGCCTCTGGGTTTTCCCCGGAGCCTCCCCGAAGGGGGGCACCTGGTGTGAAGGATCGCGGAAGGCTACGATAGCACAAAATAAAATTTTACTGTGCAACCAAGGAATCTCCGCTAGTAATAGATCATGAGATTACTACTAGACACGCCGACTCATAGCGGAAGTAGAGTCGATGTAGCGAGTTGATGCGGTCGTAGTCGTACTAGCCACACGTCTTCTCCTACGAGTAGTCGTACTCGTCGCGCGTCTTCTCCTTCGACTCCTGTGATCGTCACAAGTTGTGGATCGTACTAGTGTTGATGCCTCGCAATAACACCTCTAAGGTATCCACACGTACGGGGTAGGGACACCATGCACTGGAGTGCTAGCACCGGCAGCGTGGTTGAGGAAGGCTTGGCTATTAGGGAAGTTCTTCAAAAGATTGTCATCATACTCCTTGCCACCGCCCCTCTATTTATAGGCATCCATGATGGATCTCGAACTTGAGGCCCATTACGAACTTGAGGCTTACAAGAATTCGGATCACCATCCAAATCAAATCCCAGCCCTTTAAGTGTGCGACCCTATAGGTTCATGTGTAATCGGTTGTGACTCAGAAACTCTTTTCTGACCACTAGTCGTCAGCGGTACCTAGCAGCACATAACGATTCCCAAACACACATAGAATATATACAACGAACCTTAATGCAATATGATCTACGACTAGGTCCATTTCACTAACGACCAACTCGTATCTCTATACGACCAGTTCATATATGGTCTCGACCAATTCGTAACTCCTTACGACCAGGTTTCGACCACTTAGTGACCATATTCGACCAGCCTACGACTAGCTCGTATCTCCATACGACTAGTCCGTATCGGATCGAACGGAAAGACCTTCTCATGTATTCTCCCTTTGCCTCACGATGTCTGGTTGAACTCCATGAGGACATCGACCCTAAGGATATAACCACTGCTTCAACCTGCTGCACTGCATCCTCTACTTTCTTTACTTCACCAACATCTTCTCTAATTGGACTTTCGGCTAATGCAATGCCATATTACCCAATTGGATCGAGCTACGTCTACATGCCATGGTGCTACGCCTACATGCCATGGTACTATGTGTACATGCCATGGTACTACTACATGTGCCAAGCAGGAGTTCAAGCTGGATACATTTTGGTCAGATTAGTTCGAATCACCGACAAAGATCAACTTAAAACAGGCGTAACTTTTGCAAACGGAATCCTATTCGGGTGATCTTGGGCTTGTTGGAAAGCTTATTCCAAGACCTTTCCAACGGATCTAGTCTCACCTATAAATTCCTTCTGGGCTGATTGAAATCATCAAAAGAAGACATTATATCACTTGTTTGGGCCAACCTGGGCTTTGTAATCATACTGAACTTGGCCCATCTGCCGGTGGCCCACCCGGGGGTGTGGTTATTGTTCATATGAACAGTAACAATAGTACCCGCAGCCTTTAGTACCACCCCGCTGGTTCATTTAGTTTTGTGGCTCCTTGTTCCCTATTTAAGGAGTTCGCATCCCCTCTAGTTTTCTTGAATTTTGTTTAGTTAAAAGTTAGCCTTGTTGTAACTTCGTGTATTGGCTTGTGTCGACTAGACCAACCATAATACCGCTTTCAAAATCCCAATTTCAATATTTCAATCTTTATTTATAATTTTAGATTGCTTTATCTTGTTCTTGCGTGCTTCTTCGGTGTATGCAAAATCGACCTTCGTGGTCAGTTCAACCGGGTATTCGTGCACGGTTGATAACGACTTGTCAATCAGTTCAGCGATTGTGTGGTTTCGATCCTTGCGTGTTCGTAGCTGAGATCGTCAGAGTTGAGCGACGCCTACCGGACTTATCGTTCTCATCGAGAGATCGGGCCAACAAATCAAACCTTAGGGTTCATCAGGTGGTATCAGAGCTACAGTTCTTCGGTGAGAGTTTCCTGTTTTCTAGTAGTAGATTCGTTTTTCATACCTAGAGTCCAGAAAATTGCCAAAAAAATTACATCTATCATCCATACCGAGCCCCTTGAGCCTTTGCAATTTTTTCTTTTCAGTTTGCTTGTTGAATCTTTGGTTGTATTGTTATGTCTAGTTGCTGATCTTTAGCTCTAGTTATTGTCTAGTTGGTCGTTGTTTAGATTGCTTCTCGTGTTTTTCCTTCGCGTCGCTTGATCGTTGTTTTAGGGTTCATAGTTTTTACATCTGAACATAAAATTCGTGGGTTAGAACTCCTCTAACCTGCCCCAAAAAAGAGAAAACACTTTGCTATTTTTTTGCGACTCGCGGAAAACTCTAAGGCCGGAAAAATAATAGAAGGAGAAAGAGGCCGCAACACAAAACAAAAGCCGTGGTAGAAAAAAAAACAATCTTACATCAAAAACCAGTGAAAATTGGTGGAGCCCTTCTACATATAGCCACAAGTTTGCATAAAAAATTTCAGCAAGATTAGCCAACGGAATCAAAAGATATAGCAATTTAAAGATTGAAACCGAGTCCGTTTCCGAGAGACCTTCAGTAAAACGGGCATAACTTTTGCATATGGTGTCCGATTTGGACATTCTTAGACTCGTTGGAAAACTAACAACGAGTCGCATACTTTACACTTAATGCACTAGTCTCCCTCTAGGGAACCCAAAATCGGTCATTTTCGGCTCGAATTCGCATCACAAGTTTTCAGTTTCGATTTTTGCCATTTCTTTCAGTCTTCCCTTCAGAATTTGGGGTTTGCCTCAACTGCAAAGTTGTAGATCTCATCGAAACCTTTCAAACGAGTATATATAATCCATATAAAACTTTGTTTTTTCATCTCTCGAGACTAACTATTGTTTTCTGCTTAAACTAAAGGGTTGTTTACGCTGCACGTTATTCCGTTTTTGTGCTCTACATCGTGTGAACCATCTTGTGCCCTACAAAGAAGTTTGAGTAGTTGGTTAGCGTCTCTCCTAGCACTTGTTGTGAGGTTTTCCAATGCTTACATCAATTCACATTTATCTTTGCGTGTGCGTACATACACATCTCTTAGTGGGGCTTTGATTAGCTAAACTTTGATTAGACTAGGATCAACACTTGTGACTAGTACTTTGAACTGCTTTTCAACTTTGCATGCTGAATTGAATAATTGCTATTCTTTTGCTTCATACTAGCCTTCCGAGCTCCACTTCCTACTAACTCAAGAAAGCCGCTTCCTCACAATCGTTAATGATCACAAGTGAGAGTATCACGAACCAGCCACCGGTTGTACCACTTCCTTGCTGCATTGGTAAGAACTGTATAAACTTGAGTGTGAGCGACTTGTGAAACTCCAGAACCTAGTAGTTTATAGGGACATATACACTGTGATTGGTTCTTTGTTTTCTACTAACAATGACATAGTCACACATCGACCCTAAGGATACAACCACTGCTTCAACCTGCTGCACTACATCCTCTACTTCCTTTAATTCACCAACATCTTCTCCAATTGGACTTTCGGCTAATGCAATGTCATATTACCCAATTGGATCAAGCTACGTCTACATGCTATGGTGCTACGTCTACATGCCATGGTACTATGTGTACATGCAATGGTGCTACTACATGTGCCAAGCAGGAGTTCAAGCTGGATACATTTTGGTCAGATCAGTTCGGAATCAGCCTAACAACACCAACTTAAAACATGCGTAACTTTTGCAAACGGAATCCGATTTGGGTGATCTTGGGCTTCTTGGAAAGCTTATTCCGAGACCTTTCCAACTGATTTAGCCTCACCTCCAAATTCCTTATAGACTGATCTCAATCATAAAAAGAAAATGTTATATCACTTGTTTGGGCTAACCTGGGCTTTGTAATCATACTGAACTTGGCCCATCTGCCGGCGGCCCACCCGGGGGTGTGGTTACTGTTCACATGAACAGTACCTATAGCCTTTAGTACCACCCCACTGGTTCATTTAGTTTTGTGGCTCCTTGTTCCCTATTTAAGGAGTTCGCACCCCCTCTAGTTTTCTTGGATTTTGTTTAGTTAAAAGTTAGCATTGTTGCAACTTCGTGTGTTGGATTGTGTCGACTAGACCAACCATAATACCGCCTTCGAAATCCCAATCTCAATATTTCAATCTTTATTTGCAATTTTAGAGTGCTTTATCTTGTTCTTGCGTGCTTCTTCGGTGTATGCAGGAATCGACCTTTGTGGTCAGGTCAACTGGGTATTCTGTAACTTCCCAAAGCTCTGGTTTGTATTTCAAATGTATGAAAATGAGGACAAATTAAAACTTTTGGATGCATCCATGTTGTCATTTGAAATCTCTAGAAACTATCCCTTTGATGTGTGGACTTCAACTTCAATTTGGCTTATTGACTTGAAGTGTTGCAATTCAAGGTATTTTACTCAAACCTAGTGATCATCCTCTGGAAATAGTTTTCCTAAATTCTTGATCATCCTGGTAACCTCCCTGAGAAATTTCATAATTTTTAGAAATTATTTGCTATTTCTTAAGTGCTGGTCAAACCTGTTGTCTCCCTGGTCAAACCCTTGAGCAGCAGCTTGTGAATTTTCTAGCAAGCAATTCACTGCATGAAAAATTCTATAAAATTTACACACGGTTGATCTTGAAGTCAGGATCACTCAGTAAAAAATTTTAGAGCTAGAGAGCTACCTCTAAAAATTTCCAAATCATCTCAGCATTTTTAATTCAAATCTGGAATCACTGTTCCTCGGGTTTGAACCCGAGTCAGACCCCGACCCGGTATCCTTGGTGCAGCCCAACCAACTAACCGCATCGCGGGTGAGCTGTCCGATGGAGACTCTCCGGTCCAGATCGTGTAACCCTTCGGTTAGGTCCTAAAGCTGACCCCGCCGACTGGGAGCCGTCTGATGGGAACTCAATGGCCTGGATTGAAGTGAACGTTCAGACCGGCCGATCGCTCCACTCACGTGAACCGTCCGATTTGGAAAGAACAGCCAGGATTGAAGTGAACGTTCGGACCAGCCGATCGTCCCTTTCGCTTGGACCGTTCGATCTCGATCCAACGGCCCGTGCCAACCCCTTTAAACCGCTCTCTCGCGGATCGAGTCATCGGGTCGCGGCCCCACCTGCCGTGGCTTTCTTGATGAGTCACGGCGCCCGATCTTCCGATAGGTTCGATTTGGTTCGTCGTGAGGACGTTGACGCTTTGAGGCTTCCAACCAACGGATCGTCACCTCGCAATTCGCTACACCGCGACGCTGTCGTTATCGACCACGCTTGCACGCGATCGACCTTACCAAGAAGGTTATTGTTCCCGTAAGCAATCAAGCAACTCACAAGAACAAGGTAGATGCAATCAATTGTATTGCGGATATAGATGAAGTTTACAAGTGGGGTTCCTCAAACCGATAATCGGTGAAACCGCAGCTGGCGTAATAATCTAAGAAAACCCGCCTAAACTACGGCGGCCATCTTGTATATATATAGGGGACGGAGGAGGTCGACCTAGGGTTGTGCGTCCGTGGGATGAGGCGTACACAACTCGGACTCCTATCTTGTCACGCTTACAAAGTCTTATTAGTTTCAAAACGGTGACGCAAAGACCTTGTGTCGCGTATTTACGGTCGAAGATCTAGTCGTAGGATCGGTCCTAGGGTGGTCTTGAGGAGTCCATGCTATCTTTGGTCATAGATTGTGTCCAACGAGTATTGTGCTCGCCTCTCAGTCGTAGAGTGCTCCCAACGAGTCATCCGTCGTAGGCCTTCTTGAAGTGGTCGTAGGCCTTGCGAATCGGGTCGTGGACCTTCTTGGACCGGTCGTAGGCCTTCTTGAAGTGGTCGAGACCTTCTTGAACTGGTCGTAGGCCTTCTTGAAGTGGTCGTAATCCTAGATTTCTGAGTACAAGTAAATCATTTTCATTAGGCAGCATCATAGATTTCTCAAATAATACACTCAGCCCTAGAAACGATTTTACCTGATAGATTAAGTCACGTGCTCTAGCTCTTGTCATAGGACCTTGTAGTCCAACACCCAAATCTAGAAGGTCTTGTGTAGTACGTGTATCCGAAGGAGGGATGTCCTCATCATACTCCCTTCTTGAATTGGAGTCGCCCTCGACTCAAGCTCATCTTCTTCTCCCACGTATGGTTTCAAATCAAATGTTAAATGTGGGCTAACCCCAAAATCTGCAGTAATTCTAACCGATATGCATTATCATTTATCTTCTTAATTATCTTAAACGGTCCTGCACTCTAGGCATCAACTTTGATTTTCTTAATTCTAAATCTATCCTTTCTCAAATGAACCCAAACTAAATCACTGGTTCTATTTTGACAACTTTCCTACCTTTATTTCCAAAGAACCCTATACTTTTCACCATACGCCTATATTCTCTTTAGTGGTCTCATGCAACTTGAGAATAAATGCAAGACGCTTCTTAGCATCTAGATTTATCTTTTCAGAGGTTGGTAAAGGTAGTAAATCAATAGGAGCACGGGGGTTAAAACCATACACTACCCGAAACGGACTTACCTTGGTGGTGGAGTGTACTGACCTATTGTAAGCAAACTCAATATGCGGTAAACACTCTTCCCACATCTTCAAGTTCTTCTTTAAAACAGCCCGCAACATGGTGGATAATGTGCGGTTGACAACCTCCGTTTGTCCATCAGTTTGGGGATGACACGTAGTAGAAAACAGCAGCTTTGTCCCCAATTTATTCCAAAGCGATCTCCAAAAGTGGCTCAAAACTTCGTGATCGCGATCCGAGACAATAGTATTGGGCACTCCATGTAAGCTTAACGATTTCCTAAAAACAAATCAGCTATGTTTGTAGCATCATCGCTCTTGTGACAAGATATAAAATGTGCCATTTTAGAAAATCGATCCACTACGACAAATATACTATCTCTCCCCCTCTTTGTCCTAGGCAATCCTAAAACAAAATCCATAGAAATATCCTCCCAATGGGCACTAGGAATAGGAAGAGGCATATAAAGTCCATGTGGATTGAGACGGGACTTAGCTTTGTTGCATGTAGTGCAGCGAGCCACGTAGCGCTCGACATCACGCCTCATCTTTGGCCAAAAGAAGTGGGTGGTCAGCACATCTTCTGTCTTTTTTGCTCCAAAATACGCCATCAAACCTCCTCCATGTGCCTCCTTCTCTTGCACAGGTCCCCATTGGAAAGGCACTCCTTTCTTTGTCAATTCATTCAATGGTGCGGCAATGGTGCTGAAATCCCGCACAAAACGCCGATAGAATCCAGCAAGGCCGTGGAAGCTCCGCACCTGTGACACAGTGGTCGGTGTCGGCCAGCTTTGGATGGCTACAATCTTTGTCTCATCCACCTCAATTCCCTGTGGTGTCACAACATATCCAAGAAACGCAACTCGATCGGTGCAAAAGGTGCACTTTTCGAGGTTACCAAACAAACGTGCGTCTCTTAAAGCATTAAAAACAGCACGTATATGATTCAAATGTAGCTCATGTGACTTGCTATAAATCAAGATATCATCAAAGTAAACCACCACAAATTTTCCAATGAAAGGACGTAAAACCTCGTTCATCAAACGCATAAAAGTACTAGGTGCATTAGTTAGACCGAAGGCATCACTAACCACTCATATAATCCGAACTTAGTTTTAAAAGCGCTTTCCATTCATCTCCTAATTTCTTTCTAATCTGGTGATAACCACTCCGCAAGTCAATCTTTGTGAAAATAATAGAACCACTCAATTCATCTAGCATGTCGTCTAGCCTTGGGATAGGATGACGATACCTTATAGTAATGTTATTAATGGCTCTGCAATCAACACACATACGCCAACTACCGCCTTTCTTAGGAACCAAAAGAATCGAACAAAGACAAGGACTAAGGCTTTCTCTTACGTACCCACGGTCTAGAAGATCTTGGACTTGTCGCTGAATTTCCTTAGTCTCCTCTGGATTGGTCCTATATGCAGCATGGTTTGGCAAAGTCGCTCCTGGGATCAAATCAATTTGATGATCTATCCTCGAATAGGTGGTAATCCCGGGTACCTCACCGAATACATCCACATACTCCGCAAAGGTTAGCAACAAATAGGAGGCAAAGAGCTAGCTATATCCTCAAGCGAGTATAAGGCATTTTTGCATATCAAAGCATAGCATGGCAACTCATTATCACAAATTTCAGCAAGTTCAGATTTAGTGGCAATCATAACACATCCCTTCAATTTAATCACCTCAGACTTAGGACTAGACGCCACTTTCTCCCTTTTAGGTGGGAAAACACGTTTTGCTACTTGCTGATTTTCAGAATCATGCTTATCGGTTTTTCTTTCATTTTTAGCGCGCTCTTCTTCATCTTTCAAAATCTCAGCTGGTGTCAAAGGCAATAACTTAATCTTCTTGCCCTTGTGTAAGAACGAGTAGGTATTAGCTCTACCATGGTGCAAAACATCATTGTCATATATCCAAGGCCTACCGAGCAATAAAGAGCAGGCTTGCATCGGTACTATATCAAAGTCAGAACTATCTTTGTATTTACCAGCTGAAAATTACACGTTCACAACTTTGTTTACCTTTAACTTACCACACGAATTGAACCATTGGATGTAGTAGGGACGTGGGTGGGGTTGTGTGGTCAAGTCAAGCTTCTCGACCATCTCGGAGCTTGCAAGGTTGTTGCAGCTCCCTCCATCAATGATGACTCTGCAGGCTCTGTCCTTCACAAGAAATCTGGTTTGAAACAAGTTATGCCGTTGATTTTGCTCCGCCTCTCCACTTGTGCGCCAAAGACTCGTTGCGCAACAAGGCTCATATGATACTCGGTGTCAACAAAGCAGCTACTTGCTCCTCTACACCATCAAGATCACCGTCTGCCTCGCCTCCTCCACCGCAATGTTAGCCGCAAGTACATATTCATCCTCAATATCACTACTACTTACATATCCACCGTCAGTAGTGGCAAGGTATGCTCGTGACTTGGGCGATCCTTCATGACATGTCCCATTCCCTTGCAACGGTGGCAAATAATCCGGTGGTACGACCGAAGGAAGCAACCGAGGAAGAACTCTTGGTCGAGCACAGTACACTAGTAGGTTTGCTTACCTCGGTGCTTGTGATGTGGTCGGAGGTGTCGCTGAACGCACCCTACTCGAGGAGGGGCAGCAGATCGTGTAGCCGAAAGTGGGGTGTTTTGGCTTGCCCCAAGACCGGTCGTGGTGTAGACATGCTCCCAAAATTGTTCCTTGGCCTCTGTTGTCGCCCCGTAATTCTTTTACGCCAAACATGCAAGTTGGAACAATCTAGGGACACTATCGTATTCTTTGTAATCCACTATGTCCTGAATTTCACGCCTTAATCCTCCATAAAACGTGCTATTGCAGCTTCTTCATCCTCAATAATATCACAACGCAACATGCTAATTTGTAGCTCCCGATAATATTCTTCTACGGATCTATTACCTTGATTTAAGCGCTGCAATTTATTACGCAAATCACGCTTAAAAGAAGGTGGGACAAATCATTACGCATAGCAACCTTTAAACCATCCCACGTAGTAGGCGCTAATCCTTCTGCAAACCCTATTCCACCAAATGATGGCAAAGTTTTTAAATTCACTTGTGCCTTGCCTAACTCTATGCACTTCAGGAACTAAGTGAGCATTCAATTTTTGTTCTACCGTCATCTCCCAATCTAGATATATTTCTGCATCATAAGCACCCGCAAAAGATGGTATAGTGAACTTGACTTTAGCATATGGATCATCATGGGCATTATGTTGCTTTGAAAATTGTTACCTCTCATACCTTGACGATTGAAGTTCACCGGTTCCGTGTCGCATCAAAGGCGCCGTGGTCGTGCATCTCATTATCATTATCAAACTCATGGTCATGGGTCGCACCATGAGGTTCCATACGACCAACGTTTGGTGGTCGATTCACCATTCTTTCGAGGCGTGTAGTGAGCGCCGCAATACTATCGTTGATTGAACGTTGTAATGTGATCCTGGTAGCTTGAAGCTTCCTGTCGATGTCCTCATTAACGGTAGTGCGTTGTTCATCCAATAGCGCCGTGAGCTCTTCCCTCAAAATACACTCTTGCGCATCCAATCCTTCACCTGACATGGTTAGTAGGAGACAAAAGATAACACAAAGGTATTATCCCTATCACTATTAGGTGGTCTGAGGTGGAATCACACACTCTCAAGCCGCCTTACCAAGCTCTTATGAGTTTCTTACCAAATTGCAGCAGGTGGTCTGATCGGCGAAGGTGGGATGTACGATCACGGCGGAGGCGAATGCGAGGATCCAATCTGAGGGCCGAAAGTATGTGGAGCTCGGATAGGCAATGTTTAGTAGCAAGGAATAGCAATAATGGAATCAGATTAGCAAAGCTGAATAAAAGTCCACAAGACTCGCCACGCTTGTCGCCCAAACGCTGCTCCTAGAACTAGCTCAAGCAAACGGAAGGATAGGGTAGATACAAACACAATCGGATCCAAAATCACAAAGCAACTCCTTCTTTTCTTCTTCTTTTTTTTTGCACTCTTTGCTTTCTTTCTTTCTTTTTTTTTTGGACTGCAAAAACCCAACCTAGGGTTTTCCTCTTTTTTTTTGCGAATGTGACCTTGACTCAAAACTCTTCAAAACCCTTTTCTGGGTCTATGGATATATATGGGTCACAAACTTTTTTTCGGAGAGCAGGGGTACAAAGGTAATTAAAAGATACTCTCTCTCTCTCTCTGAACTTTAGCTATGGGAAAAATCCGACCAGTCGATTGTTTTCGACCAGGTGGTGGGGTGTCCGAGAGCAACAAGATAATAAATAGGGTTGTTGGACACGAGTGGTTGGTCGAATCCGACCAGGCGTTCGTTTCCGACCAGGTGGAGAAGCCGAATCCGAGTAGGTGGTCGATGGGGTGGTGTTGTGGTCGTATGGGGTGGTGTTGTGGTCGATTGGGGGTGTCTAGAAGATCGACACAAAGAAAGACTCGACGCTAGAAACTAGATTACGACGACTAGACCAGCAACAAAGACACCGACGATGGACTCGAATTCAACAACGCGAAAACTGAAAACACAATCGCGATGGCACAAAGTGGTTTGGACAGCGGAATAATTACGATCTAAAACTTTTTGTAGGGCAATTTTCTGGACTCTAGGTGATGGAACAAAAACTCACAAAAAGGGGATAAACGAAATTACCTAACGGGCAACCTTAGCTCTGATACCACTTGATGAGTCACGGCGGCCCGATCTTCCGATAGGTTCGATTTGGTTCGTCATGAGGACGTTGACGCTTTGAGGCTTCCGACCAACAGATCGTCACCTCGCAATTCGCTACACCTGCACGCCTGTCGTTATCGACCACGCTTGCACGCGATCGACCTTACCACGAAGGTTATTGTTCCGGCAAGCAATCGAAGCAACTCACAAGAACAAGGTAGATGCAATCTGAATTGTATTGCGGATATATATGAAGTTTACAAGTGGGGTTCCTCAAACCGATAATCGTAAACCGCAGCTGGCGAGAATAATCTAAGAAAACCCGCCTAAACTACGGCGACATCTTGTATATATATAGGGGAACGTGAGGAGGTCGACCTAGGGTTGTGCGGCCGTGGGATGAGGCGTACACAACTCGGACTCCGATCTCGCCACGCTTACAAAGTCTTAGTAGTTTCCAAAGCGGTGACGCAAAGACCTTGTGTCGCGTATTTCGGTCGAAGATCTAGTTGTAGGATGGTCCTAGGGTGGTCTTGAGGAGTCCATGCTATCTTTGGTCATAGATTGTGTCCAACGAGTATCGTGCTCGCCTCTCCGGTCGTAGAGTGCTCCCAACGAGTCATCCGTCGTAGGCCTTCTTGAAGTGGTCGTAGGCCTTGCGAATCGGTCGTGGACCTTCTTGGGTGGGTCGTAGGCCTTCTTGAAGTGGTCGTAGGCCTTCTTGAACCGGTCGTAATCCTAGATTTACGAGTACAAGTAAATCATCTCCATTAGGCAAGATCATAGAGTTCTCAAATAATACACTCACTTTCTAGAAACGATTTTACCTGATAGATTAAGTCACGTGCTCTAGCTCTTGTCATAGGACCTTGTAGTCCAACACCCAAATCTAGAAGGTCTTGTGTAGTACGTGTATCCGAAGTAGGGATGTCCTCATCATTTCTTCCACCGTGTGCAGGCGCTGCTCAGGAGCTGAGCTCCACGCGGCTGTTGCATGCTGCGTATCTCCGTCAACGCCGTTACCCCACCGCCCTTTTTGACCAACCATAGAGCTTCGCCCACTCACGCCGCTTTCTTCTCCGTTCTCGCTCCTGCTCAAAACTGACCCTATGCCCACCTTCTTCCGCACTTCTCCTCTCGGTGGCTGAGGAGAGGGGTGCTCGTTTGTGCATCTTCCACAGGTAGGTTTCCACCCGCTGCGTCCCTCGACTTTTTCTTTCCGTGGCATATCCATTTTCACTGACTGGAGTTTCTGTTGTTAAGTGTAGGATCCATGTCTAGCTCGTGCTCTCGCTAAGTCCAGAGCGCGCCCAGAGCTACACCCTTCGGCCTTTATCGACTCCGGTGAGCCTTTCTCTCTTTTCAGTGCATCACCATGCGTGCCTTGCCCTGCTTAATCTTTCCCCTCACTCTATTTTGCTATCGGTTCACAAGAGCCCGCAAAATTCGAGTTTGGACCATTTTTCGGCCGCGGAGCCCCGTTCGTCCCCATCTCCGGTGTGGTAAGCTCCTTGCCGATTCTTTGCTTGTACACCATCTATGGGTTGTCTTTGAGCTTTCTCTACCACTCTTTCTCTGTCTCCTTCACCAGAGCGAGCTCCCCTCGGTGAAGCACCCCGCCGCCGTCACCCTCATCGTCGCTGGCTCAACTCCGACCTTCTCCGAGTCTCTCCCTCGCTCAGGTAGCCTCCCTGTGCCTTGTAGTTGCTTTGGCACCCGCTTCCCTGGACAATGCGGAGCTCGATCTTGCAGTGCACGTTTAGCCGTAGCTCTCCTCCGCTTTTCTCCGGCGCGCCGCCGCCTCGGGCCAGCTCAACCACCATGAGTGCCACCATTGGGTGTGCAAGGATATTGTGAACCCATCCATGCCCTTAGCTAGCGCCGCCGTGGCCGGGTGAAAGATCTAGACCCGCCATTATGAGTTAATGGATTGTTTTGGTGATTAATGACAAATCCAAATATGAGACTAACTCTTTTATCTAGTAATATCTTGTGTAGTCTCATTTGGATATAAAGGTGAAATTCAATGAGGTATGCAATCGACATCTTAATCTTATATATTGTTGCATTCCTCGAATCCAAAATATAGGTTGAACTCAACCATAAGTTAAACTTGAATATGTGCATATGTTCTTATTACACATTTGTGTATGCACACATTTAGGGGGAGTTCACTCTATATTTTGTGGTTTCATAAGTATTGATCCATATTCCATTCTCCTCACATATTAAGGATCATTACTTTGAAACAAATCCCTTGAGTATATAAAACTTGTGTAGTTCATATATACTCATATTGCTTTATATTCAATTATTTGCAATTGTGTTGTGGGACTAATATGTGTGCTAAGATGTGTTCAAGGCTTAGTCCCAGAGTCTGAATGAAGACATGAAAAGGAAATGCAAAGATGGTAAAAGATCAACTTAGGATCATGCATTGTTCTTTTGGTTTGGTTTAAAAAGAAAATCTTTTTTCCAGAACACAATCGGAAGTTCCGCAGTGATATGAGCGGAAGTTCCGATTAATCGGATGCTCCGAAAAACTGCGGCTTGATTTTTCCAGAGAGCATCCTTTTCGGGACTTAGCCGATTTCTCGAGGTGCGGAAGTTCCGCAACGATACGAGCGGAAGTTCCGATTAATCGGTTGCTCCGAAATTTGTGCGGTCGAATTTTTCCAGAGAGCATCCGGTTTGGGACTTAGCCGATTTCTCGAGGTGCGGAAGTTCCGCAATGATAAGAGCGGAAGTTCCGATTATCGGATGGTCCGAAAAATGCGCGGTTCGATTTTTCCAGAGAGTACCCTTTTTAGGGACTTAGCCATTTTCGCAAGTGCGGTAGTTCCGCAATGAAATGAGCGGAACTTCCGATAATCGGAACTACCGCATGATAGTTGGCGGTAGTACCGCACCCTTCTACAATAGTTTGTTTAGAAGCATTGGTTGCATGTATATCTTGATAATTATTGTTAATCATTGTGGGACTAACATTTTTCATGAGTTGGATGAATAGGCTATGTTCTAGGGTGACGAAGACTTTGGATGACATCATGAGTTGATCATCATCAAGTCAAGGTTCAAGAAGAGGATGTATCGTGTGTTGATGCATAACAAGATATCGAAGAAGGAGATGATCATGAGTTGATCGTCAAGTCAAGAGAAGATCCATCATGTGTTGATGGAGGTCAAGTAAAGGATGCATCATGGGTTGATGCATGTCAAGACAATGACCCGGACTTGAAGTGAAGATGTGCGTCATCAAGCTTCAAGAAGATGCTCACGGCAAAGGTATGACTAGCTAGGGCTAAGGATGTGTTCCTAGTCTTTACCGGTCTTGGTGTTTGGTTGGAAGACCGGATTGCTAGTATAGGTTGCCGTACTATTAAGAGGGGTCTTGTCTAGTAGCTTGAGTCTCATCATGTGTTAATAGCTCAATCTTGCTTGCTCTAGCTCTACATGGCATGATGCTATTATTTGCGAATGTGTTTTGCAAATAGTTTAGGCTTATGCAGTTAATCCTTGTAGCATGTGACTATACTTTTGCGAATGTGTTTTGCAAATGGTTGAAGTCCATGTACCTACACCTTGTGGCATGATCTAAGTTTGCAAATGTGTTTTGCAAATTGTTGGGATTCATGCATATTCCCTTGGCATGGTCTAAGATTGCTTATTGCTATTTATTTGGACTTAGATCATGATAGTGGCTCTTTGGAGTTGTGCTTTTTGATTTGATCAAATGTGTTTGAGATCAATCAAATAGGTGGGTTGTGTAGCCCTCTGAATAAGCTTTCCATAGAGTCCGAGATCACTCAATTCCGACATCGGAGTCAAAAGTTATGACCTTTTTACCGAGTGTCGTCTGTGCTGAAATTGGGCTGCGGAAGTTCCGATTTTTGTACTGCGGAACTTCCGATTTATCGGAAGTTCCGATGTTATCGGAAGTTCCGATTTTTGTACTGCGGAACTTCCGCACCAAAAGTTTTAACGGCTAGTTTTTGAGCCGTTATGCACCCGTACGGCCCATGAACAGTAGAAAACGGAAGTTCCGCACAATACACTGCGGAAGTTCCGATTTCCCTGATTTTTCTGCAACTTTGCCTCCAACGGCTAGTTTTTGTGTGTGGGCTATATATAGCCACCTTGGCCGGTTGGGAGATGTTGCTGGTGCTATTGTGAACTATTTGTGATCCTCTTGAGCTAAGAGCAAGCCTCTCATCTCTTTTGTGCATGTGTTGCACTTAGTGAGTGTTGAGAGCAAACCCTAAGTGCATGTGTTGCTTTAGGTAGTGGATTGAGTATCCACTTGAGCGTTGACACTTGATTAGTTCAAGTGATCGTTGAGACTTGTTTCTCTTGGTGTTTGCCGACACCTAGACGGCGTGGAGGCGTCGTGCTCGGTGACCTTCTCAAGAAGCTTGTGAGAAGGCCCGACGGTTGTGAGTGGTTTGGTGCTCGCCATCTCCGGAGTGGAGGAAGAGCAACCATAGTTGAGCGAGGTGTTGGTTCGGTTTGGAACCGGTCCAAGTGTTGGACTTACCTCGAGGTGTGTGCTCATTTGAGGAGCCGGTCCAACGCGGGTTGGGCTTACCTCAACGTGGATTAGGGGAGACCGGCAAGTCTCCGAACACCACGGTAAAACATAATCGTGTCATCTAGTTTTTACTTGTGCTTTACTTTGAGCAATTTACATTCTTGCTTTAATTGCTTACATATCTTGTATGATTGCTCATATTGTATTGTGTTCATATTGTCGGTGCACTTAGTTGAGCCTAGTTGATTTAGGTGTTAATTGTGCAAAACCATTTGGCTATTAGCTTCGCATTTATATATTGGTTTAGCGAAAGATTTTAAAACCGCCTATTCACCCCCCTCTAGTCGGCCACCTCGATCTTACAAGTGGTATCAGAGCTTGGTCTCTCATTTATTAGACTTAACCGTCTAGAGAGTAAAGGATGGCAACTAGAGATTTAGTGCACCTAGGTGAAGCACCTATATTTGATGGCACAAATTATGCTCAATGGAAAATCCGCATGTCTTGTTATTTTAGGGCCATGAGTCCAAAAATATGGCGGATTGTAGATGTAGGCTTTTCTCCTCCATTGGATTATATTGCACCAACCATTGAGGAAGAGAAATGCTTACATCTCGACGCTCAAGCTACTAACGCCTTATTTAGTGCTTTGAGCGTAGAAATATTTGACAAGGTATGCAATCTCAAGAACGCTCATGAGATGTGGACATATATTCAAGATCAATATGAATTGTCCACTTCTACTAGTGACGATTGCACACAAGAATGGATGTCGGAAGAAGGATGCTCAACTTCAAGCTCCGACAACGAAAATGAGGATTCCTCAACTCCCTCCACATCAACTCAATGCTTCATGGCTAAAGGTAATAATGAGGTAAATAACGATGAGCCTTCATATGATGAGTTGATGGATATGCTAGAAGAGCTCAATGAATATTTAGGAAAGGAGAAATTAAAATTCAAAGTTTTGAAGAAAGAGTATGTCTCGCTTCAAAATGATTATGATGTTTTAAAGGATGAACATGAAACTCTCCTCCTAAATAATCTAAATAGCTCTAAGGTGGATATAGGCATTGAATGTAATTTAATAGATGATTTGCCATGTATAGCTTCTACCTCATGCATTTCATCTAAGGTTGATGTATCCACCTCATGTGAGGATTTACTTGAAATGCCTTGTTGCTCTAAATTAGATACTCCTATTTCCTCTATGCTTGTTGAGACTAATCTTGTAGAGGAAAATAATGAGCTCAAGGCCCAAGTCACAAATTTGAAGAATGACTTGGAAAGAAGCTATAAAGGGAAGGCCACTCTTGACGAAATATTGAGCAAGCAAAAATGCTTGCAAGATAAGAGTGGAATCGGCTTCACTCCTAAGAAAAAGGAGAATAGCAAGACAAGGCACAATGCAAGACACACGAAGAATGTCAAGTGCCATGGATGCAATGGAAAGGGCCACTTCGCCTCCGTGTGCCCAAACAAAGTGAATGACAAGAAATTGTCATCAAAGAAGAGGCGAACCGGCAAGGAGCAAGTAAAGAAGGTAAAAGATGAATACAAACTTCGAACTTGCTACAATTGCCGGGAAAAGGGACATATGAGTAAGGATTGTCCCAAAGGTATCACTCCTAAGCCCATTATCTATAATGATCATTATTTACTTAGGAAGGATATTAATGGTAATGTGTTTGCTAGGAATGTTAGTTCTCCTAAAACTATTGTGAGGGCCATTTGGGTGCCCAAATCTATTGTGACTAACATTCGTGGACCCAACCAAGTTTTGGGTACCAAAGTGCTTAAATGATAAATAGGTACTTGGAAAGGCATTGGATGTTTGGCTCATATGAAGAGGTGGACGGATCACCATATGCGAAATCGGAGCCAAGCCTAAGGATAATCATGTCGTATCATAAGCCAATGCCATTTCGGTAACAAGTACTTACATTGAAGTATCTAGCCCCTTATGCCTTGTGTAGGTTGCATTTCATGAAAATTATTTTAAAAGGGGTGTTCTTGCTCTATGTTCATAATGTTCATTATTAATCTCTTGAGCAAAATGGTTGTGACACATTAAGGGGGAGTGCTAAATCATAGCCATGTATATCACATCCCTAAATGTGCCCAAATAAATTAAGTGCTAGTATTGCTTTTCAAGAATAAGCCTTTTTAGCCAAAAGTCAAAAATTTGATAACTATTAGTAATTCTTTGAAAAATTAATTGCAAAATGTATACAAATGCTTTTGAAAGGTTTACCAAAGGTTTTGGCTTTAGAAAAACCTATTTTAAGTAAAAATGCATTTCTAGCCAAAATCCTACATTATAGTATCTTGTTTTTGACATAAACTAGATTTTTGTGTAAAATCTATTCTAAAAGGAATTTGAAAATCTTGCCAAAAGGAAAATCCTAGAGTTGGTTATTCTAAACATTTTTGGTATTCAAAGGATTTTCAAAAGACCAACCTAGAAAAAGATATTTGATTTTCAAACTCGTCCAAAATACTACTTTGACCTAAGTGGTCACTTTCTAGCACTTAAGTGAGTTTTTCCATATGAACCAAAATTCTTCATATGAATATGTTCATAATGGTATTTATGACTCATACATGCAATTGGATGCTTTAAAATTCATCATTTGCTCAATTTGGATCTTTTGGTGAAAACTTCATGAAAATGAGGCTTCATTTGCAAAATCAAAGCTTAATTTATAAAATTATTTTCTTAGATAGACATTAATCTCTTTAATTCATAATGATCCTGAATGATATTCATTTGAGTGCAAAACTAGGGATCATTTGCAAATTTGTCAAATTCCAATATCAATCCTTGAAGTGTCAGATAATCTAACTACCAAGCACTCCGTGTCCGAACTTCGATTCTAACTTCCGCACATTAGTTGGCGGAACTTCCGATTGTTCTGACAAGTCAGCTATTTGATTCCATTCAAATTCTAAATCTTTTGTGGCTGCTTCCTTTGGTCAAGTTGATCCTTCATATCATTGCTAGCTATCCACTACTACTTTTTCTTGATTTCAAATGCAATTGCATCTCTCAAGTGGAATTCTTTCCAGAGTGATAGCTTATTTTGATCATCTTGATCTCGGCATGAGATTTATCTTTTCAAGTGATATCATCTTATTCGTTAAAATGGTATCCTCTATTCATCTTTGCCGATCAAAATCTTCTTTTATCTAAAGCTCTCTCCGTTTTGTGGTATCTTTTACAAGTTGTATCAAATCGGATGGGCATATGCTAAAACGATGACAAAGGAGAAGATGACATGGAAATAAGAAAATCATTTGTATGTCAAATGAGAAGAAAGGAATGCCAAGAGGAACCCTTTGTGTAAGGAGGAGTTTTTCTTTGTAAAAAATTCTTAAAAGATTATGGTGTTACAAAATTTATGTAATTTGAGAAAACTATTTTACTTGCCTAAAATGATTTATTGGATCTTGTGAATGAATGTGTTTCATTCTCATTTGCTTCATTTGGTATTCTTGGAGTGACATTATAAATCATATGCAATATTAGCTTTCAAAATCAAGCCTTCCATTCGAAAGTCCAAATATTTTTTACAAGTGGCTTTTTGCTCAAAACGGTCAATCTTGTGAAAAACTATACAAAACTATCTAAAAATGTATTTCAAATGTTTTCAAATGCTTTTGAAGTAAAAATTCCTACTTTGGAAACAAAATAGAAAATTTGGCCTCAAAAGGATCTTATATGATCTTGATTTTGAATTAAATGACATATTTACTTAAATCAAAATCTATTGAGTTTTTGAAAAAGTTTTCAATACCAAACTCATAGGGTTGGTCATTTCAAACATTTCTCAAGTTCAAAGTTTTTACAAAAGACCAACTGTTGAAAATCTATACTCATTTGAAATTCACCGAAAAACTCGATTTGACCCAAAATGACCTATTCTTGCATATAGTGAGTTTTGCTATTTGAGCCGGATTTCTTTGTGTATCTTGGCTTGAAATAGTATTTCTAACTCATACAAATCCAAGAAAGTGAAAATCTCCATGAAACCCAAATTAGCTTGCATTTTGGATCTTAAAGGCAAAATTGCTCTCTTTATATACCTTCAATGCGCATTTTGCCATATCTTTTGAAAGAAAAGTCCTTTTTCAAAAATTCTTGTTGGAAAACACTCTAAATAGTCCAAAGTTAAAATCTGGAACTTTTCAAAGAATTTGGACTTCATTTGTAAAAATATTGACTTTTCTTCTCTTTAATCAAAAATCATGCCTCCAAAGCTCAATTTGGCATATCTTTTGAATGGAGACTCCTTTTTCGAAAATTCTTCTTGGAAAAGTTTCTGAGGAGTCTAAAGTTTATTTATGCCAAATTTTAAGGTATTTAGACTTGAATTGAAAAAGTTTTGACTTTTTCTCTCTTTGCTCAAAAGCTGAAATTTCAGATTTGTGCATGGTTTTGAGCAGATTTGTGAATTTTGTATCTTTAAATGGGTTCACAATTAGAGGAAGCTATAATAATGAAATTTGATCCTCTATAGTGGTTCTATGTTGAAAAAATTTCTCAAATTTATTGGAACCATTTTACCCATTTTCTCAGCTGTCTTTTGAGGCTCAAATGAATTGTCAAAATCTGAAAATCCTGAATTTTTCAGTTTTATGAAACTTTGTGATTTTCATATCTTTAAATTGGTTGACATTTGGTTAAGCCTCCCAAAATGAAAATTGTGTGTATATGCCAGCACTAGCTCCATGATTAATTTCATATTTTTCTGAGCTTGCTTCCACATATTTTCAATATTGGCCATCTTTGATCTTCTCGTTTTGGAATTTGAAAATGTTCTTGAGAAGACTTCAAAGTAGGAGATTATTTGAATGTATTTCAAATATCATTTCAAGTCGTATCATTTCAAGTGGTTCTCAATATTCTGATTTAAAAGGGAAAATATTATGATCAATAGGTTTATAACCTATCTTTGTTTCTCCTCTCATATCTTGAGAACAAAATCTGCTTTGGTCATATAAGTTCAATTCATACTTTTTGTGACCAACCTCGATATTTGCAAGTGGTATCGATTTGCAAACCTCCCTTTGTGTCCTTTTTAGTGATTAATGCCAAAAGGGGGAGAATGTTTATATCAATACTCTTCCATTTGGATGTTTCATTTGTTTAAAATGCCAAAAGAGGGAGAATTGCCAAAAAGGGGGAGAATGCATTAAATGTATAGTATATCATTCTCATATGCATAATGATTGACGTTTTAAAATTTCACCTTATAGCATGCATAGACATAGTTCATTAACTTAAATTCTCTGTTATGTCTATTTATATCCAAATGTTGTTATTGAAAAAGGATTTGTCATCAATCACCAAAAAGGGGGAGATTGAAAGATCTAGACCCGCCATTATGAGTTAATGGATTGTTTTGGTGATTAATGACAAATCCAAATATGAGACTAACTCTTTTATCTAGTAATATCTTGTGTAGTCTCATTTGGATATAAAGGTGAAATTCAATGAGGTATGCAATCGACATCTTAATCTTATATATTGTTGCATTCCTCGAATCCAAAATATAGGTTGAACTCAACCATAAGTTAAACTTGAATATGTGCATATGTTCTTATTACACATTTGTGTATGCACACATTTAGGGGGAGTTCACTCTATATTTTGTGGTTTCATAAGTATTGATCCATATTCCATTCTCCTCACATATTAAGGATCATTACTTTGAAACAAATCCCTTGAGTATATAAAACTTGTGTAGTTCATATATACTCATATTGCTTTATATTCAATTATTTGCAATTGTGTTGTGGGACTAATATGTGTGCTAAGATGTGTTCAAGGCTTAGTCCCGAGTCTGAATGAAGACATGAAAAGGAAATGCAAAGATGGTAAAAGATCAACTTAGGATCATGCATTGTTCTTTTGGTTTGGTTTAAAAAGAAAATCTTTTTTCCAGAACACAATCGGAAGTTCCGCAGTGATATGAGCGGAAGTTCCGATTAATCTGATGTTCAAAAATCGGCTTGATTTTTCCAGAGCATCCTTTTCGACTTAGCCGATTTCTCGAGGTGCGGAAGTTCCGCAACGATACGAGCGAAGTTCGATTAATCGGTTGTTCAAATTTGTGCGGTCGAATTTTTCCGAGAGCATCCGTTTGGACTTAGCCGATTTCTCGAGGCGCGAAGTTCGCAATGATAAGAGCGGAAGTTCCGATTATCGGATGGTCCAAAAATGCGCGTTCGATTTTTCCAGAGTACCCTTTTAGGACTTAGCCATTTTCGCAAGTGCGGTAGTTCCGCAATGAAATGAGCGGAACTTCCGATAATCTAACTACCGCATGATAGTTATGGTAGTACCGCACTTTCTACAATAGTTTGTTTAGAAGCATTGGTTGCATGTATATCTTGATAATTATTGTTAATCATTGTGGGACTAACATTTTTCATGAGTTGGATGAATAGGCTATGTTCTAGGGTGACGAAGACTTTGGATGACATCATGAGTTGATCATCATCAAGTCAAGGTTCAAGAAGAGGATGTATCGTGTGTTGATGCATAACAAGATATCGAAGAAGGAGATGATCATGAGTTGATCGTCAAGTCAAGAGAAGATCCATCATGTGTTGATGGAGGTCAAGTAAAGGATGCATCATGGGTTGATGCATGTCAAGACAATGACCCGGACTTGAAGTGAAGATGTGCGTCATCAAGCTTCAAGAAGATGCTCACGGCAAAGGTATGACTAGCTAGGGCTAAGGATGTGTTCCTAGTCTTTTACCGGTCTTGGTGTTTGGTTGGAAGACCGGATTGCTAGTATAGGTTGCCGTACTATTAAGAGGGGTCTTGTCTAGTAGCTTGAGTCTCATCATGTGTTAATAGCTCAATCTTGCTTGCTCTAGCTCTACATGGCATGATGCTATTATTTGCGAATGTGTTTTGCAAATAGTTTAGGCTTATGCAGTTAATCCTTGTAGCATGTGACTATACTTTTGCGAATGTGTTTTGCAAATGGTTGAAGTCCATGTACCTACACCTTGTGGCATGATCTAAGTTTGCAAATGTGTTTTGCAAATTGTTGGGATTCATGCATATTCCCTTGGCATGGTCTAAGATTGCTTATTGCTATTTATTTGGACTTAGATCATGATAGTGGCTCTTTGGAGTTGTGCTTTTTGATTTGATCAAATGTGTTTGAGATCAATCAAATAGGTGGGTTGTGTAGCCCTCTGAATAAGCTTTCCATAGAGTCCGAGATCACTCAATTCGACATCGGAGTCAAAAGTTATGACCTTTTACCGAGTGTCGCTCAGGCTGAAATTGGGCTGCGGAAGTTCCGATTTTTGTACTGCGGAACTTCCGATTTATCGGAAGTTCCGATGTTATCGGAAGTTCCGATTTTTGTACTGCGGAACTTCCGCACCAAAAGTTTTAACGGCTAGTTTTTGAGCCGTTATGCACCCGTACGGCCCATGAACAGTAGAAAACGGAAGTTCCGCACAATACACTGCGGAAGTTCCGATTTCCCTGATTTTTCTGCAACTTTGCCTCCAACGGCTAGTTTTTGTGTGTGGGCTATATATAGCCACCTTGGCCGGTTGGGAGATGTTGCTGGTGCTATTGTGAACTATTTGTGATCCTCTTGAGCTAAGAGCAAGCCTCTCATCTCTTTTGTGCATGTGTTGCACTTAGTGAGTGTTGAGAGCAAACCCTAAGTGCATGTGTTGCTTTAGGTAGTGGATTGAGTATCCACTTGAGCGTTGACACTTGATTAGTTCAAGTGATCGTTGAGACTTGTTTCTCTTGGTGTTTGCCGACACCTAGACGGCGTGGAGGCGTCGTGCTCGGTGACCTTCTCAAGAAGCTTGTGAGAAGGCCCGACGGTTGTGAGTGGTTTGGTGCTCGCCATCTCCGGAGTGGAGGAAGAGCAACCATAGTTGAGCGAGGTGTTGGTTCGGTTTGGAACCGGTCCAAGTGTTGGACTTACCTCGGAGGTGTGTGCTCATTTGAGGAGCCGGTCCAACGCGGGTTGGGCTTACCTCAACGTGGATTAGGGGAGACCGGCAAGTCTCCGAACACCACGGTAAAACATAATCGTGTCATCTAGTTTTTACTTGTGCTTTACTTTGAGCAATTTACATTCTTGCTTTAATTGCTTACATATCTTGTATGATTGCTCATATTGTATTGTGTTCATATTGTCGGTGCACTTAGTTGAGCCTAGTTGATTTAGGTTTTAATTGTGCAAAACCATTTGGCTATTAGCTTCCGCATTTATATATTGGTTTAGCGCGAAAGATTTTTAAAACCGCCTATTCACCCCCCTCTAGTCGGCCACCTCGATCTTACACCGGGAACGCCGGCGAGAGCTCGGCAAAGCCACGACCGAAGCGCCCTGTTGTCGGCTTTCCGATAAGACTGTAGCATCATCATTAAAACCAAATCTCATTCATTAACTGCTAATGATTACTTAGAAGTTAATGGCTGTCTTATTCGGATTCCTACTGTGTATGACATGTGGATCCCACCTGTCACCCCGGAAATTCTCTTCGGTTCAAAAATGGAAAATGCACTGTTTAAGGGGGCCCACTGGTCAGTGACCGTGGCTAGCATCGGTTGGGTATAAATAGTCATTTATGATTTTGTGAAATCTGAAATGCTTTATTTATGAACTGAAAAAGGATATGTGTTATTGTGTTGGGTGTGCGATGGTGGAGATTCCGGGTAGGTTCTCCACCTCGAGGGGCATCGCAGTTGTCCAAGGCTTTGCCCGTGAGGGGTAGTTGACCGAGGCTTTCGATGACTCCGACACAACGTATGGGTTTCTATCCATACGGGTGACTCGTAGTTGATACATAATATTGGAAATGTCTCGTAGGACTTAGCCGTGCCGGCATACCTAAGGAAGTGTGCTTCATAGCTTGGCAAAAATGTGGTCTGGCGTGTGAGTACATTGGTACACCCCTGCAGGGATAAAACTATTCGAATAGCCTCGTCCTAGGTTATGGATATGCTTGGTTAGGTTTTGCAAGAGTTAGACTACAACCTTTTAATTAAAATTTGACATGGTTGGCATGAATGGGTAATTCATGTTAATGTTGTGGTGACTAGTGGTTAGTCACTTCCAGGATGTCGTTATCATCTAATTATTGTTATATTGTTGCCATTTACTGTTATTTGAACAATAAAATAAGATTGTAAACTTGCTTTCAAATGTACTATCTTATTGCAAATAAAGATTGCTTTATGCCGAAATGAAACATACGGCCTCCACTCAATTAAGCTTGCATGTAGCATATGTATAGGTCTGTTACTCTACACGTAAGTCTTGCGGAGTACAATTTTTGTACTCATTTGCTTTGCTTAACTATTTGTTGCAGAGGAGGAAGGTGAGCCCCAAGGGCCTCACTTTTGTGAGATGTGCTGCGGGTTTGACGACTAGCTCAGAGTACCGGTTGGTTGCCTTGTGGGTTAAAGGCACACTAATTGGCTTTTGTTTATCGCCATCTTATGGCACCTTGCTTCCACTGTTATCTTAGACTCTTAGTTGTATTTGGCCGGTCGGCCCTTTTTGTAATAACTCTATATTGTATGTCTTTCGTATTGCTTAGTTGTGATATGGATTCTATGTGATGTATGGAATTGATGCATAATTTTTGTAAGGGGTATGTGTACTGCACTTCTGGGAAGTACATATACGCCTAGATCCGTGATATTTGATTTGTAATGCTTTAATCATCTTGATGGTTAATTATTACAAGTTAAATACCCCGGGGTCTCACAAAGGTTGGTATCAGAGCCATACTGACCGTAGTAACCCAAGCTTGGTCGTCTTTAGGATATTTTGGAAAACTTAATTTCAAAATGTCAAATGATTTATTAAAGTTTAAGTAATTCTCATATTTTACTCCTTACCTATCTTAGCTTTCTCCTCTCATCTTACTCTAATTTGAGTTTTACAAATTATTTACCTCTCCTTTCTTCAAAGATAGTTGTTATCGTTTAATCGGGTTTTGGGAACCAATGAGTTTGGCAAATTGAAGTGTTGGCTGCCCTCTACAAGGTTTTGAAGTTTCTGGAATGGATAATTTTGGCTAGAAGCTTGGATGCAAAACCTGGACAGCGATCTTTCAATTTTCGGACAGCAAGCTCAAAAGTTCTAAATAGGGTAGAAAATGAGATGTTAACTCAACTAAAACTTATAAGGTTTAAAAGGGTAAGATGTTATATTCGATAGCTAGTGTCTAACACACCCTAAGATGGTTTTTATCATGATATTTGGATACAATAAGGCTTGAGTTGCGTTCTGAAATTTTATTCTCAAAACGACTGCTTGTTCGTTCAATACAAGTTAGTCGTACCGAGAAGTTGAATCTTTGGTCTTATGAGCTTGCATTGGGTCTTATGTCTTTTCGCAAATGTTGGAGTTCGTTTCCTTGCTGGTTATATGTTTATAATTGGGTTAGGGTAATATATCATTTCCCTAGTTGATAGCTTGTCTGTTGCTATCTTTCGTCTCTAGTCTTTCGGGTTTGTGTTGCTAACCCGCCTCGATGAAACAGGATGGCTGGACAAACACGAGGCAGCCAGGGTCAGCCAGCTGGTTCAGATGAGGAGCTTCTACTTCCTCCGACCATGGCAGAGGTTCTCGCTCAGATTGAGCGGAATCGTATGGATCAGACAAGGATCCTAGAGGCGATTGCTCTAACACCTCCAAAGATTTCCGTGCCTCCGGATCGAGGGGAGGTGGCCACCATCAGAGGGGGGACTCTCAGAGTTCCTTCGCACACAGCCACCTACCTTCTCACGGTCCGAGGACCCACTTGACGCGGATGATTGGTTCCGTCTTGTCGAGCGGAAGCTCAATGTTGCCCAGTGCCAGGACCAGGAGAAGGCACTCTTTGCCTCCCATCAGCTGGAGGGGGTAGCACTCTCATGGTGGGAGAACTTCGCCATGCAAACCGAGGGTCGGCTATCACTTGGGCGAGTTCCAAGATCGCCTTCCGTCGGGCTCATGTTCCCGCCGGATTGATGAAGCTTAAGAAGAAGGAGTTTTCGGCGCTCAAGCAAGGGCGCAAATCAGTGACCGAGTACCTTCATGAATTCAACCATCTATCCCGGTACACCCCTGAGGACGTGCCCACTGATGAGGAAAAACAAGAGAAGTTCATGGATGGCTTGTCCAAGGACCTTCAGGACAGGCTGTCTATTGTTGACTTCCCTGATTTCCAGACGCTGGTCGACAAGGCTATTGTCGCCGAGCATAAGGTGAGGGGCGCTTGGTGATTCACGCAAGAGCAAGTAGGAGGCCCAAAGATCAGCAAGGGCCAATGTTCCTCGTCCTTATGGCGGGCAAGCCCCGATGCATCACTCTCAGACTTCAGCACCGCCGAGGGCACCGGCGTTTGTACCTTGCCCACCGCAGGCCGTGTCTCAATCACGTGCACCTACGGGACAGCAAGAATTGATGCATAATTTTTGTAAGGGGTATGTGTACTGCACTTCTGGGAAGTACATATACGCCGAGAGCCATGATATTTGATTTGTAATGCTTTAATCATCTTGATGGTTAATTATTACAAGTTAAATACCCCGGGGTCTCACATATTCGTGCACGGTTGATAACGACTTGTCAATCAGTTCAGCGATTGCGTGGTTTCGAGCCTTGCGTGTTCGTAGCCGAGATCGTCAGAGTTGAGCGACGCCTACCGAACTTATCGTTCTCATCGAAAGATCGGGCCAACAAATCAAACCTTAGGGTTCATCACTCCAGGTGAGAGGTTGTATCATCCATGGACTGTTCAATACTTTCTCGATCAAGTGTCGAATAACTTCATGTGGTCGACACTTCGACCACTAGTGGCATGGCCATGCACTTTCTTTATCCGACCACAACGAGGAGTCCAGAGACATCTCTCCAGTTATGTTAGGAGGGGCAAATCCCATATCTGACCAGTCACATCCCTCTGCATATTTCATAGTACACCCAAAGCTACCTTTATAACTACCCAGTTACGAGTAACGTTTGGCAACCCCTAAGAGTGCTACTACACATGTAGGAAATCATGCTGATCTCAGGTCTAAGGATTATACATCATCATTGCTTGAGACCAACTAATGATACATATAATCATAACACTCTCAACAGTGTCTCAAGGTGGGTGTTTTCCAACACCATGTTCTCTAACATGTGTCCATATTATTGGTTTGATATCTCTATATCCATGACTTGTGAAATATAGTCATCAACCAATACATATGCTAGTCTATTCATGTGTTCTCATATATTTCCGACCAGGGAACGTTTAAGAATAATCATCACAGAAATATAGAGTTTCACAATCAAGTCACATACTTGATAATAAATATTATTGATATTATTCCATGAACAAGATAACATATTATCCAATGTTATGAACATACTGAAATATAATCATCTATATGATTGCCTCTAGGGCAAATTTCCAACATGGTTCCCCCGGAGGGGGGAGGGCCTGCATGCTCACAGGTCACAGGGTCTGTCCCACAGTCTTCGCTGGGTCATTGGTCCGGTGGAGCCGCCCCTATGACAATCCTCTCATGGTTGAGGTCCTGCTTCGTCATGGCTAAAACCGCACCATTCTCTCGAAAGGTCTATGCACACCGTCCCCTTTGGCTTGGCGAAGCATGCTTGTCCTGTTTCCCGCAGCGCATGCCTCCTTCGGAGGTGTTCCGACACGTTATTCGGGGTTGTTCCTTGTTGCCGCCGGGTTAGGTTGCCCAACGGTCTTTATTGCGCCTTTGGGTGATGTGTGGCATCATTGGGTGTTGTGCTCTAACACCATTTGTTGGTTCCTGTGCGACATAATGGCGTATAATCGTTGCTCTGTTTGGGGTACATGTGCCAACTGATGGTTGGCATGTGGCTCTTTGGCTTCTGTGCCCTATCGTTTCATGGGTCTGGTGCATGTATAAATAGGGGGGATCCCCCCTTCCTCCACTTCATTTGTTTGTGAAAACCCTAGGTGTTGTTTTTCCTTGATTTTGCCCATTGCTTCTTTAAGGGGGTCTAACTCTAGTGCTCTCACCTTCTGTGTGTCATCAAGATGAAGCGAACCAACGATGGTCACATGGAGGTTGCCTATACCGACGAGCTTGGTCGCTCTACGGTGACCCAGCATGTGTTGCGGACACTAAAGGACGAGGGGAAGCTAACGGATCTGGTGGAGGTGCGAGCCCCCAGGGAGGACAAGGCTATTGTCTTGGTCGCATTCTTCGATGCCAGCCTTTGCTTCCCCTGCGTAGAGTTGGTGTCCCAGGTACTCCAGCTGTACCGGGTGGAGCTCGGAACCCCAGTGATCTCATCGACCAGCATATGTATTAATTGATGACCATGTTGTTGGTGATATGCCCTAGAGGCAATCATAGAGATGATTGTATCACGTCTATATTTATGAGTTATTGAATAAGTGTTATTTTGTTCCTTGAATGAATCATCAGTTATAAAGATCAACGAGTATGTGACTTGTTGGTGAAGCTCTTTTAACTTATGATGATGTCATTCTAAATGTATCCCTGGTCGTATGCCACTGGTTGGAACACCAATGATCCTATCGACCAGCACATGTATTGATTGATGACCATGTTTCACTGGTAGGGATGGCAATTGTGCCCGATTAACCGCGTACTGCGCGAATACACTAATGAAGGTGGGTGTGGGCATACTTCTTTGCCCACGGGCATGAAAACGGGCACTGTGAGACCCCCGGTTTATCAAGCTTGTAATGCTTAACCATCCACTCGGTCCTAGCATCACAAATCAAATAAACCGAGACTCGAGGCATGTATACTTCCCAGAAATGCAGAATATACACATCTTTACAAAAGTCATGCATCAATTCCATTCATTCACATAGAACCGAAGCAGAACTAACAGATCCAAAGACATACATAGTAAAGCTATTACAAAAGAGAGGTCGACCGGCCCAAAGTCATACAAATAATTTAAACAGCGGAAGCAAAAGTGCCATAAGATGGTCATAAACAAAAGAGCCAATCAGTGTGTCTTTAACCCACAAGGCAACCGACCGGGCCGCCAAGCTAGTCGTCAAACCCGCAGCACATCTCACAAAAGTGAGGCGCTTGGGGCTCACCTTCCTCCTCTGCAACAAATAGTAAAGCAAGGCAAATGAGTACAAAAATTGTACTCCGCAAGACTTACGTGTAGAATAACAGACCTATACATATGCTACATGCAAGCTTATTTGAGTGGAGGTTGTATGTTTCACTTTCGACATAAAGCAATCTTTATTTGCAATAGTGTAGTACATTTGAAAGCAAGTTGGCAAATCTGTTTTTAATGTTCAAATAACAATTTGACAACAATAATAACAATAGATAGATGACAACAACAATCTTGGAAGCGACTAAACCCATAGTCACCACAACAATAATATGAATTACCCATTCATACCAACCAAGTCAAATTTTAATTAAAAGGTTGTAGTCTAATTCACACGGGGCGTATCCGAGCGTGTCCATAACCTAGGACGAGGCAATTCGAATAGTTCTATCCCTGCAGGGGTGTACCAATGTACCCACACGTCAGACCACCTTTTTGCCATATGATTAGCATACTTCCTTTGGTATGCCGGCACAGCTAAGTCCTTCGAGATATTTCCAATAGTATGTATTAACGACGAGTCGTCCGTATGGATAGAAACCCATACGTTGTGTCGGAGTCATCGTAAAGCATCGGTCAACTGCCCCTCACGGGCAAAGCCATGGACAACTACGATGCCTCTCGAGGTGGAGAACCTACCCGGAATCTCCACCACCGCACACCCAACACAATAACACATATCCTTTTTCACACAACACACACAAACCACCTCCTGCGACTAGGAGCTAACACACACCAAAGTACTAAGTCAAGAGAGGTCCCATATCCCTCTCGTGTGGTTAGCACGCAAATTGCTCAGTACGGTGGCGCAAGTAATTCGGTCCTTGTTGACCTGGGCAAGACATCCACAAACCTAATAACCGACCATCCAACCACTTGCCCAAGTCTAAATCAATTTTTCATTTTCAGATTTTGATTTTACAAAATAACAAAGCACAAGTACTAGACATAAAGGAGTAATAATTAGATGTGTGATCAAGATCATCGACTAAATCGATGATCGCCCATTACTACCGAAACTAAGCATTTCTAAGTAATTTCAAATCGCAATCTACTAAGTGACAAGAGCTCATCCATCGAACTCAAATCACAGCAATTAACCTAGGCTCAGGTAGTAGAGGATAATCAATTCCAACATATTATGCAACTATAAGATCAACTAACCATAATTTAACAACAAAATAGCAATGCATATATACAAGCTGAAATCAATATATTAGACTTGAAAAATACTGGGATTAACGTGATCAAACTGCTTGCCTGTTTGCTGCTGTTCAATATGTTGCTGATGATCACTTATGTTATCAATGTGCTCTTCGGAACCTAACGAGAAAGCGAAAAAGAACCGATAAGAACGAAGAAAACACAAAGACTCAATAGCAAACTTTCTCTTAAAGCTTTGAAAATTTTACAGCAGCAAGAGCATGATTTATAAGGAATTTAGTAACAAGAACCAATTGATTTGGATTCTTAATGCAAAATATATGAGCAAAACAAATATGCTCAACCTTATAAATCCCAAATGCTTCTATTCATTGCAACTAAAATCTTCGCAAAAATTTATGGAGCTAAAATGAGATTAGAATCATTTTTAGATTAAAGTTTAATTAAAAATATAACTAACAAAATTTGAGTCAACTGAAAAGGAATTAAAATGAAATAGTTATGCATTTTACAAGTTAATTTTATTTTTCAGTTGACAAATAATCCTTTCGGGAAAATCCAAAATTAAAACGACGTGGACGAACTTGTACTGTTGATCTTGGATCCAACAGCCCAAGTCCACGGGACAGCGCGCGCTCAAGCGGCTCACAAACCCCACCGTTGGTTTAGATCCAACGGTCCACGCGGATGGAAACGTTCGGACGGTCCGAACGTTCAAATAGATGTGGGCCGTTGATCTAGAGATGGACGACTCACAACGAAGGAACCTTCGACCGGTCCAAACGTTCACTCGAACCTGAGCCGTAGATCTGAAATCCGATGGCCCATGCGCGCAGAGCACAGCACGCGCGCGGCTCTTACGTTCACCATTGGATTTAGATCCAACGATCCATGTGGATCGAGACGTTCGGATGGTCCGAAAGTTCACACGCACATGAGCCGTTGATCTTGGATCCAACGATTCACGTTGATCGAAACGTTCGGATGGTCCGAACGTTCACGCGATCCTGGGCCGTTGATCTAAAGATCGACGGTCCACAGAGAACTACGTTCTAAACGCTCGCGCACAGTTTGTCCGACAAACTCGACGGCGAAGGGAGGCTCACCGCCGGCGACTCTGGTCACGGCGGCGCGAGCTAAGGTCTAAAATGGGTCCGCAATAGCTTTACGCACACACTGAGACCATAAACTGCGGCTGCGGCGGTCTAGAACGCCAGCAAGCCGGAGTTTACAGAGGTGACAAAAATGGTCGAAAAACGAAAAATGCAAAGAAGTTCCGCTGCGGTCCAAGTAAGCGAGTGCCAAGCAACTATGGACTAAAGTGGAGCTCCCTGAGCACGGGAGAGACACAGAGAAAGGTTGGGCCGCTCTTGACCGAGGAAGAAGAAAGGGATGAACTTCGCCAAACAGAAAATCCAAATTCAGCCAAGCCCTGATAAAGATAAGTGAAATTAAGTGAGGGTTAAGCTCAAGAGAGTAAAGAGGGAGCAGAGGGAGCAACAATTGGAGAGTGAGAGCCACTGAGGTATCGGCTTCACCGAAAGCTTGAAGCTCGGTAATGAAGGCCGAAGTGTTTTCGGGTGAATCAAGCTCAAATAAGCACTGAGATGCTAGCTAGAGTTGTGGAAATGCTAAAGGAAGCCAAGAGAGGAAACAATGGAGCTTAAATAGAGGAAATGGCAGAGAACAACGGCAATAATCCCCCTCGGGTCAAACTTGCCATGAGAGCTCTGACAGTGATGGGAGCGGTTGAGCTATGGACATTTGAGGGCGGTGCACGACGGGCATTTAATGCGAGCAGAAGGAGTCGTTTAAAGGTGGTCACCGAGGTGACCCTACACTGCTCCCAGTCCTGCACACGCCATAGCTTTGTCACAGCTGCAACGTTCGCTCAGATGCGAGGAAGAAGACGACGCGGCCACCGTTGGATCAAAATCCAATGGTTCAAATGAACGGGACGATCGGTATGTCCGAACGTTCATTTCAATCCAGGCTGTTATCTCCAAATCAGACGGTTCAAATGAACGAGACGATCGGTCGGTCTGAACGTTCACTTCAATCCAGGCCGTTGATCTAGATCATACGGCTCATACTGCGCGAGACGTTCGGACGGTCCGAACGTTCACTTCAATCCAGGCCGTTATCTCCAAATCGGACGGTTCCCCTGTGATTGAATCGGCAACGCTCCGCGCCAATCGTGGATCGTGCGATGACGATCCGACGGCCCACAGCGCTCGCGCTCGAACGACCGCAGTGGTGCAGTTAGTTGATTGAACCAAGTCACTTGGCTCGAGCCCGAGTCTGACTCGCACCCAAGGAATAGTGAAAATCAACTAGGGTTTGAATTAAACAGCTAATTTTTGGAGGATTTGCTTGAGGTAGCAAACTAGCTCCAAAAATCATAAAATTTTAACTAGAGGTTGCTGACTTTAGGATTAACCTTACACAAAATTTTTAGAGATTTTTATGCACTGCATTCTTCTCAAGAAATTTCCAGGAGGTTAGAGTTAGGGTTTGTACAAGGTTTGACTTGCCTCCAAAAATTATCATATAATTTCTAAAAATCATAAAATAATTCAGATGTGCCACAAGTCATCCCTAGAGCTCAGGAAAAATATTTACATGGGTTTGGCACAAGATCTTTGCCAAGGGGGTTTTTGATTGGAGTAAAATGAGGATTTTGATTTTTGATTTCCATCATTCCTGTGCAAGAATTACAGAAATGTTCAAGGACTTCAAGATGCAATAAAAGTTTTAATTTCTTCTCATTTTCTTACATTTGAAACCAAGACTTAGAATTGGGATGTTACAAAACTGGGATCTCCAAAAGCTGCAACAATCCAGCTGGACGTTTATGCTCGGCCGTGACTCGCAGACAAATACCACAAGACGCCACATAATGAGCAATATCAACATTCATTCTTTTCCACCAAAAACTCCTTTTAAAATCCTTATACATCTTGGTCTCGCCAGGATGTACGGTGTATGGTGTACGATGGGCTTCCCTGTGGTACACAAAGGCAGCCCTTAAACCGCAACACGCCAGACTCATCAATGCTGAAATGACCTTGTTTCCCCTTATCTAGACGCTTCCTCACCCGCTGGAGCATCTGATCATGCTATTGTGCTTCTAGCACTCGATCTAGAATAGCTAACTTGAGAAGCAAACGAGTCTCGGTCTGGGCGGTGCCCGCAAAACAGAAAGAGATATCCATACGCACAAAATCAGCAACAAGACAATTGAGACCAGGGGATGTCGCCTTGCGACTTAGAGCATCCGCCACTACATTTGCCTTACCAGGGTGATACTGAATAGTGAGGTTATAATCTTTTATTAACTCCAGCCACCTTCTTTGTCTCATATTAAGATCTTTCTAGGTAAAGATATACTTCAAGCTCTTGTGATCCATGAATATATGAAAAGATTCTCCATACATGTAATGACGCTAAATCTTTAGAGCAAGAACCACTGCGGCCAGCTCTAAATCATGGGTGGGATAGTTCTGCTCATGTTTCTTCAACTGCCTCGAAGCATAAGCAATCACCTTGCCATCTTGCATAAGCACACAACCGAGCCCAACTCGAGATGCATCTGTATAAATAGTGAATCGCTTTCAAGGTTCATGAAGGGTAAGAATAGAAGCAGTCACCAACCTATCCTTCAAAGTGCAGAAACTACACTCATACTCATCTGACCACTGAAACTTGACACCTTTCTGAGTTAACTGTGACATCGGTTCGGCAATGATAGAGAAAACCTCCACAAAATGCCGGTAATAACCAGCTAAGCCTAGAAAACTACTCACTACCTTGACATTGGTTGGCCTTCTCCATTCAACAATGGACCAGATCTTGCTAGGATCGACATGTATGCCCTCTTGAGTAATCACATGACCTAGAAACCCAACTTCAAAAATCCAGAACTCACAATTCTTCAGCTTGGCATAAAATTGATTTTCTCTCAAAGTCTCAAGAACCAACCTCAAATATTGTTTATGATCCTCCTCCGTCTTAGAGTAGATAAAAATATCATCAATGAACACCACTACGAAATCATCAAGATATCGATGCAGCATACTGTTCATTGCTTCCATGAAAACTGCAGGTGCATTTATTAGTCCAAAAGATATAACTTTATACCCATAATGATCATACCGCGTAGAGAAAGCCGTCCTGTCAATATCCTGCTCTCGAACTCGGATTTGATTGTATCGTGACTGAAGGTCAATTTTGGAGAACACTTTAGCTCCTTTCAGCTGATCAAAAAGATCCTCAATACTGGGCAAGGGATATTTATTCTTTATTGTTGCCTAATTGAGAGCCCGATAATCCATGCACATACGATAACTGCCATATTTCTTCTTTGTGAAGAGAACAGGTGCACCCCATGGCGAAACACTACGCCGAACTATACCTTTGGACAACAAATAATCCAATTGCTTTTTAGCTCATCCTAGAAGTGTCGAGCCAAACGGTAGGGAGACAAAGAAATAGGCCGAGTACAAGGAATAATATCAATCCGGAATTCCACATTCCGTTCTGGAGGCATTCCAGGAAGCACTGCAGGGAAAACATCAGGATATTCACACACTACAGGAATCTCCTTAAAGCGCTGAGAAGAATCTGCCTTCGCGCTAATAGACTAAAGCAATCCAATTGTTGATGCTCGTCGGCTAGGAAAAAAACTGGCCAACACAAAAAGGGAATCAGACGGTGCACTGCCCTAAAACACCAATTCTTCACCGGACGGGGCTCGCAAAGTCACGGTCTTCCAGAAGCAACAAATCTTAGTGCGGTAACTTAATAACCAATCCATACCAAGAATAACATCAAAAGGCAATAACTGAATCACCATCAGATTAGCTGTGAAATCGTCATCATCAATGGTAATAGTACAGCCTGGGCAGACTGTAGAGCTAGAAATGAAATCCCCCGGAGAACTAACCACCACAGATTGAGAAATAAACTGCAAACTCAAACCCGCTCTCCTAGCAAACTCGAGTGAAACAACGAATAGGTAGCCCTGAATCGAAATGAACAAAAGCCTCATGAGAATCAACTAGTAAGATACCTGTCACCACGTCAGGACGGCCTACGGTCTCAGGTGTAGGCATAGCGTAGACTCCCCGTCGTACCAGAGCAGAGGACGCTCCGACACTCGACGAAGGATGAACAGAGACTGCCGCAGGTGGAGCGAACGACGGTGGTGCAGACGGCACAGGGTTCCAATAGAACCCTGCAGGAGGTGCTGGAGAGAACACTGCAGGAGGAACCCAACCAGAGGGTACTAAGGCGCGGGAGCAGCTACCAGAGTCTGAACTGAACCTCGTGGGGTAGTGAACAAATATGCTGCAGGGGCTGACTCCCACTTGATGATACTCACTGGATTCTTCTTGCAAACTGACATCTTATGGCCGGACCTGGAACAGGACGCAACACCTGCGAGGACGTACGCTGTGCTGAAGGGGCAGTCTGTCTCTGCTAACCAGATCGCGCCGACGACTGAAGACGATGGCCTCCCTGAAACTTCTTGGAAGTAGGTCGCTGAGAAGACCCACCTCCACCACTAAAACTCCTCTTTTGGCCACTGTCTGATCCACCAGAAGGGGTAAAGCCACTAGAAGACTGCCTCTCCCAAGTGAGCTCTCTCCTTGTCTCGGTCATTACCAGCCACAGCTGGTATAAAACGGACTAAGTTGTTGAATCCTATCTCATAATCTGCCACAGACAGCTTCCCCTGAACAAAGGTCATCAAAGAATGTTCCATCCTCTCGAGGAAAGAGTCAGGATAAACTTAACTCTGAATTGCTTCAAGAAATCATCCTCCCAAGTGACTGGCCCCTGCAATAGGGTCCTAACTGATACCAACTGTAACATCCTGGCTATTCGGAAGCCAAAATTCTACCTAAAAGATCTAACATACAACTACACTTCAGAAGTATTTTAAACAATAACTCATATAATGGTAGAAAGGAATCAACATGCATTAGAACCAAAGCAGGACTAAAGACTAAATCCATTTGTGTATAAACAGGGAGTGATTAAGGACCACTAGCAGTATTTAAATAAACATATCATGGAGAGAAATATCAACCAATCTTAACTTTATTTATTACAGTTCCTCAATTAACGAATGGAAGAAATAATCGAAACTTATTATTGAAGAATAAAAATATGGTGAACTGAGTGAAAAGTGCTTGTCTACTCCCTCCCAACATAGCCATCATCAATGATCACCTAAATAAATAAACAAAATAAGAATGAGTCGAGACTCAGCAAATACATTAATTAAGTCATCATACAAAATTATGAATAAGTCAACCACAATACGAATTATGAACATATCTCTGAAACTTATGTGGATGTATAGAATGAATGGATGCATTGAAAGGGATGGACTGCACACATGCTCATACCGGTATAGCTAGTGACACACCCGTCGGTGTTCACTTAAGCTCGTACTTAACAAAGTACGGGGACCCAATTACCGTATGAAGAACGTTTCATACGGGTGTCTGAAATTATCCACATTGGAATGGTGGGTCTTACGTGCCCATAATGGAGTTCATGGGTCTTTACAAATCCACTCCCGTGGATGGAACATGAATAACACATGAATGGAATGAAACATATGCAAAGAACGTCACCACTTTCATTCACATGGATCACCAATTAAGAACGGAATAAGTAGTATTGAATATGAATATGGATCACAAGATTAACAGTACAACAAAATTCATTCCTCAGAAATCAATATATGGTAATGCATTGTACTTGCCTTCCGCGTTGTGACGCGCTAGGAGGCAACGAAGGTGCTCCTACACTTGCCACCTCGCTGCCTACATAATTATGTACTCGAAATAAGAACAACATGATACCGGACAAAGCTACCGATAATCTACAATAACCCTCTGACTATACAATACAACGAATAGACCCAAAACTGAAATTAGACAATTCATCCACCTGAAACGACTCTGGACAGCGGTACGGAAAAAATTCATATCTATTGATCTAAAACTCAAAATGAGATGAGCCTAGTGCCCAACAAAACTTAACGAGAAAACCTACAAAACTCTAGTTGACAAAATTTCCTGATTCTGCAAAAATAATTAACTAAACAGTAGTTGAATATGCCTGACAGAAATCTATCCAGACGAACAGAACAGCAGCGAAGAACATAACATAACTTTTGATATACAACTCGGATTAAAGTGATCTTTATCAATATGGAAAGATTATAAAATTATCTACAGAAATCGTTTGGGGTGACAAGTCTGAATCTGATCGTAGCTAGATCATATTTTAATAAACAACTCTACTGACAATTCTCGTCAGGTTTTTCAGGACAGCAGAAAAGAATCTATCGTAACTTTTGAACCGTAGATCGGAATCTAGTGATCTTGGTGGATATAGAAAGCTAAGAACATAATCTACAAAACTCTAGGAGACGAAAACCTCAAATTCAGCATTTAAGGCCACAAAATTGGTCACATAATCTACTGTACATAACATATCTATTACTGACAAATTTCTATCCAACCAAATTTAATCGAATTCACCTCTACCAAACCGGCAAACAACAAAGAATGATGATTGTTACCCTTGATGAACCCAGGGAGGTGATGAACGGGCACTTGGGGAAGACGACCTCTCTTCTCCTCACCCTCTTCTTCCCTTCTATTGGCCGAAAAGGTGCTGTCCTCCTCCTCTCGTCCTTGCGACGACCGGCAGCGGGTATGCAGCAACAAGGCAAGGAGGAGCAGCACCAAATGGCGGGGAGGAGAAGCACCAAGGAGCAGCAGGGGAGGTGCCATGGTAGGGAGGAGGTGGCGGCTTGGGAGGGAGAAGGAGGGAGGTGGGGCGGCTAGGGTTGGGGGAGAGGCGCCCCCCCTTTTGGCCGCCCCACCCCCCCTTGGCCAGTTGCCCTCTTGGGCCTGCTGGGTCGTGACCCGCGGAACAGGTTGACTAGGAAAAGCAGAAAACCCCCCGTCGAAATAGGAAATTCTAATTCTGTAGTTGACTTTCTCTTCTCGGCTTCTTTTCTAAATACCCGATTCGATTCCAGGATATTACAGCAAGCTTTAAAGACCGATGTGGCGATGAAGGTAAATGCGCGTAAATGGTGAAGAAATGGTCAATTGACTGCGAACAACAATAATTGGGCATGATCTCGAGTGGAAACAGACGCATCAATGCGATTTAATTGAACAGAACAAGCGGCGCAGGAAGACGAGCGGGAGAGATAGAGAAGGGAAAGGCTGGCGCGAGCAAGTCGGCGTGGAAGAAAAGGCTATGAGCTGGGGAAGAATTCGGCCTGACCACTATTTTCGGATTTCCAAAAGATTTAGTGATTAAAATAATTTAGTTAATTCATTTAGGCTTTAGAAAATAGTAAATAAAGTCCACAAATCATGAAAAAATTCATAGAAATTCCCTGAGTCGTTTTTGACTTAGATAAAATATTTTCAACTCATAATTGGTAATTAATTTTTGCAAAGAGTTTATTTTGGATTTTAAAATAATTAGGGGAACGTGTTTAAAATTTCAAAAAAATTCAGAAAATAATTAAATTTTAGGCCCTGTTTGGTACAGCTTCCACTCCCAACTTCTCAATCTATTCTCGTGGAGTAGTACCAAACACCCTGATTCTCAAAACCACTAGATTCTGCTTCTCGCGATGAGTTGTCTCGAAAATGAACTAGTAACGAGAAGCAGCCTCCCAGCAGATTCTCGTGAGAATCCAACCTTCAGAAACAAAAATACCCTTTGAAGTTGAAGGTTTTTACCTGCAAATGCTACTGAGTTACACAAATACAATTGAAGTATTACACCCAGGGGTGACATGGTATATTTGCTTCTAATCCTACCTCATATGGTTTTTGGAGCTAACCTACCAGCCAAACGGTCTCAACGGACAGCTCCAGATTCTCAGAGAAGTGGATTCTCAGAGAATCAGGAGCAGAATCTGGAAAATAAGAATCTGAAGCTGTACCAAACATGACCTTATGTTCAACTAGGAAAAAAATTAGGCTATTACAGTACTGGTCGCCGAACATGAAAACATGCAACGACCAGATTACTTCGTTAGTGAAGTTTTACATGGACCTATGGAGCGTTATTCTCAGGTCCAAAAACTTCTATATGCCCTCATGTATTTGAGGAAACTGAGGTATTATTTCTAGACGCACAAGTTAATCGTGTCGTCTGAGTTTCCCTCAGGAGAGACCCCTAGAATAGGGAAGCAGTGGGGCACATGGCAAAGTGGTCGATTTAGCTTGGGGAGTTCGACCTCCATTTTGTGTCCTGAATGATTATTAAATCCCAGATCTTGGCAGACTTTGTCGCCAAATGGACAAATCGTTAACCTGTTTAGGGACCCAGAATGAACCCCACGACCAGTGGACAATGTACTTTGATGGGTCACTTACGCTGAGTGACTCGGGAGCTGGGCTGGTCTTGGTATCGCCTACAAGAGAAACCTTAAAATATGATTTTCAATTAAACCTTCCAGCTACTAACATTGTGGCAGAATATGAAGGTTTATTGGCTGGCATACGAGCGGCGAAAGCACTCAGGATTCGACGACTACTCGTGATAGAAGACTCTGAGCTGGTTGTTAATCAGGTCGGAAAGGAGTACCACTACTCTAATCTGTCCATGTCTCGGTACTTATCGAAAGTCAGGAAGCTTGAAATGCAATTTTCGGTTTCAAGGTACAATGTAACACCCCGGCTTCCAGGAGCCAAGATATTACCTAAAATCTCTACTACCAATCAACATTATAAACAATTTCGAGCATTCTACAATAAAAGAGCAACTACGCTCTGCTCGAAAGGGAAGTAGCATATTAAACAACCTAATTTCAGGAATGCATAAATAATTCGAACATGGAGTTCCATACCAAATAAAATTACTAGTTCCATAACTAGAGGGCACGAATCCATAACCTAGGCATAACGATAGCCATCAACCACCATCAAATGCATACTTATTATTATAGTCCAACATTGTAATTGCAAAGTAGTAAATGAAGGTTATCTCAACGGGTGTGTGCAACTGTGTGTCTAGTCCCTCCCATAACAGATGTCATCATGTTTCACCTAAAACAAAAAAAACACAGCAAGGGTGAGTCCACGACTCAGCAAGTACAAAAAAATATGTGAACACGATAGTACCATTTGTCATCGTATAATGAACCAACATATGGAATAGAGTCATCATATGAAAGAATGAATGCACATGCTCTTCTCTTTTGCTCATACCAGTATAGCGAGTGAATACCCGTCGGTGTTCACTTATGCCCGCATTCCACAAAATGCGGGGACCCAAAACCCGTTTGAGAACATGTCAAATCGGAGACCCATATTTCCCACATTGGAATGGTTGATCTTACAATCACTACCCACTCCCGTGGGTGTCGCAAGATCAAAACTTGCATGCATGAATGAATATGATGAATAATGAGATAACAGTAATCGAATCTTAGTAAAGCAAACCATCATGAACAAGTGCATATCACCATTGATTTATCATATTATCACCAAACAGATAAGAACATATATCAACCACAATTGTATAGTTGTACTTGCCTTTCTCCGCTACGACGCGCGGGGAGGAAATGATGATGCCCCTTACTCCAGAACTCCGTCCCCTACACGAGAATATTACTAGCAATAAGAACGCTCAGGAAAATGTACCCACTCACACTCCTTAACCGGACTCCCCGTAATCTAGGGTTCGAATAAGGGTTATACTCAAATTTCCCAACGGTCTAGCAGTAAGTCCCACGGAACAGCAGTACGAAAATCACCATAACATTCACTACGAAACTCGGAACGGGGTGATCTTGGACTCTCTGGAATTACGATAAAATCGTCTACGATAATATAGTTGGAATTCCCCTGATTCGGCCTCCTAATATTTCTTATGTTCAGGTGAAGTTTCTGTTTCTGTAATCTGATAGTCAGCGAAACAGCGGTGGTAGAAATTCCATAACTTTTGATTGACTCGTCTAAAAATTATGTTCTTTATCAACATGGAAATCTTACTGAATTATCTACAATATTCATTTTGGGTGGCCTTTCTGATTCAGTCTCTAAATAATTCATAATGGCCATACAAGACAACTGCTAATTCTCATCTGCCCTTCTGGACAGTGGCAGAGAAACTACCATAACTCCTAAACTGTAACTCCAAATCAAGTGATCTTGGTTCCTAAATAAATACAAGGACGAGCCCTACAATTTTCTAAGATATGGGAAGATCAAAAAACGTACGCAATCTACCCAAAACCGACGAGAAACAGTACTAGACCAATCTGATCTGCTACTGACAGCACCCAATTGAATTGAAAATGCTACCGATCTATCAGGGATCGAAGTTACCCTTGATGAATCGCTAGAGAAGGTGCCTCGCTGCAATGCAGGTGCCCTCCCTCTCCTCTTCTTCTTTCCTTTCCCCCTACTCCTCTTCTTCTTGTCCCTTCTCTTTGGCCGGCCCTCCAACGGACGTCTCCTCGCCCTTCCTTCAATGGATATGTGAGACCCCGGTTTATCGGGCTTGTAATGCTTAGCCATCCCTTCGGCCCTAGCATCACAAATCAGATAAGCCGAGACTCGAGACATGTATACTTCCCAGAAATGCAGTATACACACCTCTTTTACAAAGTTTATGCATCAATTCCATTCATTCACATAGAATAAACAAGTCCTACAGATTATGCAACTATAGGACACTAACCGTATTTTAACAACAAAATAGCAATGCATACATACGAGTTGAAAGCAATATAGTAGACTTGAAAAATAATGGGATTAACATGATCAAACTGCTTGCCTGTTTGCTGCGGGTCAAGATGTAGCTGGGGATCACTTATGTTGTCAATGTGCTCTTCGGATCCTAACGAGAAGGCGAAAAGCGACCAATAAGAACGAATAAAATACAAAGACTCAACAGCAAACTTTCTCCAAAATTCTGAAAATTTTATCGAAGCAAGGTACGGATTTATAAAGAATTTAGCAACAAGAACCAATTGATTTGGATTCTTAATGCCAAGTATACGACCGAGAGAAGGTCTTACGACCAGGTAGCGGTCGTAGCCGAACCTACGACTATGACACAGTCGTAGAAGGACTTATGACTGGCTACCAGTCGTAGAAGACTTACGACCGGGCACTAGTCGTAGACGGACTTACGACTAGGTATAAGTCGTAGAAAAACTTATGACCCCGACTTAGTCGTAGTAAGACTTACGACCAGTTACAAGTAGTGGTAGAACTCACGATCGAGCTACGAGGGGATAGTGGAATCCCGACCACGAGGCGCCCCCACGCGCCTGCGTGGCTCGCGGCTTTTCCGACCACAATGGCGCCCGACCAAAGCGAGGATGAGTGTCTAAAAGTTGAAGGGTTCGACCGGCGGCCAGTACTGGTCGGAGTATGGCTGCTACGGTGGTACGACCACGGAGTGCGGACCGCAGGAGGAATCTCATATGAAATTTCCAGAGATTTTAATACACTGAATTTTCCTCCAAAGATTCCAGAAGGTGAGAACCATGGTTTGACCAAGCTTTGACTCGCCTCCAAAATTATCAAATGATTTCTAAAAATCATGAGATAACTCAGAGGTGTTGCCAAGCCTCCCTAGAACTCAGGAGAAATATCTCCAAGGGTTAGGCACAAGATTAATACCAAGGAGGTTTTGGATTAGAGTCAAATGAGGATTTGAATTTGATTTTCCATAATTCTCTTCAAAAGAATTACAAAAATGATCAAGGGCTTCAAGATGCAAGAAAAGTTTTAATTTCTTCGTATTTTCTTACATTTGAAACACAAATCCATTTCTGGGATGTTACAAAACCACCCCCCCCCCCTTACAAAAATCTCGTCCCGAGATTTGGCTCACTCGGTAAAGAAAGATGGATAGTCTGCACGGAGACGATCTTCCCTTTCCCAAGTAGCCTCATCCTCAGAATGGTTTGACCACTGAACTTTAAGGAATCTAATGGTTTTATTCCTTGTTCTTCGTTCAGCCTCATCGAGTATGCGAACAGGGTGCTCGCGATAGGTCAAATCTTCTTGGACATCGAGTTTCCAACTGAGCTTCCTCGCTTGGAACACGGAGGCACTTCTTTAGTTGGGACACATGGAAAACATCATGTACCCTCGAGTGCAGCTGGCAATTCCAACTTATAGGCAACAGCTCCTTTCTTCTCGATAATGCGGTAAGGACCGACATATCGAGGAGCTAACTTGCCCTTGACGCCGAAACGCTGATGGCCCTTCAAAGGAGAGACTTTGAGATAAACAAAGTCATTGGGCTCAAAGCTCAATTCACGACGGCGATCCGCATAGCTCTTTTGCTCGGATTGAGTGTGCGTAAACGATCACGAATAAAATTGGACTTGGCTTTGGCATCATTGATCGAGTCCGCCAAAGAAAGGTCTTCACGGTCTCGCACCAGTTCAACGAAGCTCGCACTTTCTCCCGTATAAGGCCTCAAAAGGTGACATGCTGAGACTAGCTTGAAAACTGTTGTTGTAGGAAAACTCGGCAAATGGCAAGCATTTCTCCCAATTCTTTCCACATGAGAGAACACAAGCACGGAGCATGTCCTCCAACACTTGGTTGACCCTTTCGGTCTGACCATCAGTTTGGGGGTGATATGCCGTGCTAAAGGTAAGACGGGTGCCCATAGCCTCCTGCAGACTATGCCAAAACCGAGAAGTGAACAGAGAGCCACGATCAGAAATGATCGTCTTCGGGATCCCATGCAAACTAACAATTCTGGCAATATAGAGCTCAGCTAGGAGTCCCACGCAAAGTTGCGTCTTGACAGGAATGAAATGAGCCACTTTAGTCAACCGATCGATGACGACCCAAATGGCATCGTTTCCCTTGGGCGACCTGGATAGACCGGTGATAAAGTCCATTCCGATCGAATCCCACTTCCATTCAGGAATAGGCAACGGCTGAAGCAGTCCTGCCGGGCGCTGATGCTCGGCCTTGACACGACGACACACGTCGCACTCGGCAACGAACTTCGCAATCTCCCTCCTCATTCGGGTCCACCAAAATCTCTGACGGAGATCTTGATACATCTTTGTGGCCCCGGGATGAATAGACAAAGGCGAATCATGGGCTTCGCGGAGAATCAAATCCCGCAATTCCATGTCCTTTGGAACCACAAGGCGTTTCCCGAACCTTACCACACCATGCTCATCCTCAGAGAAGCACTTGGCTGTTCCGTTCTTAACATTTTCCTTGATGCGGCTCACTCCAGCATCCGATTGCTGAGCGATCTTAATCCGATCCACCAAGGTTGGTTGCACAACCAAGGCAGCGAGGGAACCATGCTCAACCAAACCTAAGTTGAGACGCTGGAATTCCTTCAGAAGGGTGGGTTGACGCCCCTGGAGCAACAAGGCATTGTAGTGCGCTTTGCGACTAAGCGCATCGGCAACGACATTAGCCTTGCCCGGATGGTAGTGAATACCCATGTCATAATCCTTGACCAACTCCAACCATCTCTTTTGCCTGAGGTTCAGATCTGGTTGGGTGAACAAATACTTTAGGATTTTGTGATCCGAATACACTTCACAACGATTACCGATGAGGTAATGTCGCCAAATCTTAAGTGCATGAATCACAGCAGCCAACTCCAAGTCATGGGTAGGATAGTTGAGTTCATGAGGTCTCAATTGCCTTGATGCATAGGCCACTACCTTGCCTTCTTGCATAAGGACACAACCGAGCCCTCGACGAGAAGCATCGCAAAAGATATCGAAGCTCCGGTGAATATCGGGAAGAACGAGGACGGGAGCGGTGGTCAAACGCTTTTTAAGTACTTGGAAGCTTTCCTCACAAGCATCGGACCACAAGAACTTCTTGTCCTTCTTAAGCAACTCCGTCATCGGCTTCGCGATCTTGGAGAAGTTCTCGATAAAACGGCGATAATATCCCGCTAGACCAAGAAAACTCCGCACTTGCCATCAAGTAGGTCAACCCATGAAAGAATATCGCTGATCTTACCCGGATCAACGGCTATGCCTCCTGCTGAAAGAACATGACCCAAGAAGGTCACTTCCTTCAACCAGAATGCGCACTTGCTGAACTTCGCGTACAGCTGGTGCTCACAAAGCTTGCCTAACACAAGCCTCAGATGCTCATCATGTTCCTCCTCATCCTTGGAATAGATGAGAATATCATCGATGAAGACCACGACAAACTTATCCAAATACTCCATGAATACCGAATTCATGAGGTTCATGAACAAGGCGGGAGCATTGGTTAAGCCAAACGACATGACGGTGTACTCATACAAGTCGTAGCGAGTAGAGAAGGCCGTCTTTGGAACATCCTCGGGTCGTATCCGAACTTGATGATATCCCATTCTCAAATCAATCTTGGAGAATACTCGAGCTCCAGTTAATTGATCAAAGAGATCATCAATGCGGGGCAATGGATACTTGTTATTTACCGTTACTTCATTAAGCGGACGGTAATCCACGCACATGCGCAAAGTATTGTCCTTCTTCTTTACGATGATTGCAGGACAACCCCACGGAGATGAGCTAGGGCGGATGAAACCTTTTTCTTGCAGCTCATTAAGTTGCTTCTTCAACTCCACCAGCTCGTTCGGTGGCATCCGATAATGCCTCTTTGAAATTGGGGTAGTACCGGGAACCAACTCAATGACAAACTCGAGGTCTCGAACTGGCGGCATCCCTGGAAGAGCTTCCGGAAAGACATCAATGAAGTCAAGAACCATTGGGACCTCACTAATATCTAGAGCGGGCTTCGCTTCAAGCGCGAAGAGATGCGGACGAAGGGCTAGATAGAGAGACACACTTCTTGGCACAATCGATTTGTCCCTTATGCTGAGATAACGAATCCATACCAAGAATTACATCTAGACTTGCTGAATGGAGGAGGATAAGATTCGCGGAGAATCTCACTCCCTCGATCTCGATTGGGACATCCCTACACTCAGATTCAGCTCTCAACTCCAAACCAGGAGAGCGAATGAGCAATGGGACCAACAATGGAGTAAAAAGGAGCTCACTAATAGCGAGAAAAGACTCGTAAACAAAAGAATGAGATGCTCTGAATCAAACAAAGCGGTAGCGAGCGAGAGTTACCGAAAGTGTACCCAACACGACGTCAGGTGCCTCCTGTGCCTCCTCTACTGAGATGAGGTTGACGCGTCCACTACCCATGCCTTGGGTAGCAGGGACGATCTTCAGGTCCTGAGAAGAGCCACCTCCTTGCCCGCGTCCTCCATTAGGACGAGGGGCTGCTCCTGTCTTCTTAGGGCATTGGTTCGCATAATGCCCCTTCTGGTTGCAGGCGAAGCAAGTGACTCCTGCAGACGGGTTGCGGGGGCCACCCTGCTGACTTGCAGGTGCACGTGATTGGGGCACGGCCTGCGAAGGACGAAGAACAGTCTTGACGGCCTCGGGTGTCTTGAAACGACGCGACTTCGAGACCGATCAAGCGGGATAGCCGCCCTAGAGGACTTGTAGGCCTCCCACTTACGCTTGCGGGAATCCACAAGTGCTCTCCCTGCGTGCTCAGCGACGATGGCCTTGTCCACCAAGGCCTGGAAATCAGGGACGTCAACGATAGATAGCTTGTCCTGAAGCTCCTCAGACAAACCATCCTTGAACTTCTCTTGCTTGGCCTCATCAGTTTCCACCTCCTCCGGAGCATAACGAGCCAAATGGTTGAACTCGTACAGGTACTCTGTAACTGAGAAACGTCCTTGTCTGAGCGACAAGAACTCCTTCTTCTTGACCTCATCAAAGTTGGAAGGAATGTGACTCGACGGAAGGCGCGTGGAACTCCTCCTGGTGACGGTGTGGCCGTCGGCCGCATGGCGAAAAGCTCTCCCACCAAGACAAGGTCGCACCCTCCACCGGTGCGATGCGAAGCGCTTCTCGTGCTCTTGGCATCTGCGCTATCTGGCTTCCGCCAACGAGACGAAGCCAATCGTCAAGGCTCAGCGGGTCCTCGACTGGAGAATGTGGGAGGCTGGGTGCGAAGAAACTCTGCGAGTCCCCCACGCGGCTGATGTCCACTACCTTGCCCGGATCCTGAAGCACCGGTAAGGGCGAAAGTGTTGCGCGCAATGACGTCCAGAAGAACCCTCCTGTCCTCTGCACGGTTGCGCTCGATCTCAAGAAGGACCTCGTCCATGGTCGGAGGAGGAGGAAGATCCTCGTCCGGACCAGCTGACTGGCCTTGGCCGCTGCGAGTGCGTCCGGCCATCCTGTTACAAGAAACTTTGGTTAAAACTAGACCCGAAAATCAAAGCCGAAAGGAAGCAAAAAGCTAACGACTAGGGAAATGGAATACCCCCTAATCGAAAGCCAAAAACAACAAATGTATAAATTTAAACATGCTTATAAAAAAAAGACTCCAAAAACAGCAACGAATCACCAAACCAAAGCTCAACTTTCCAATGCAACTAACCCGTATTGAATGAACGAGTAATTGATTGAGAAGATAAAAATCAGAATAACAGGTAAGATCTATTACCATTAAAGAGCAAGGTTCCATCAACGAAAATAGTGTTAGATACATAGCTAACTAGTATCACACCTTACCCTTCTATTCCCACAAGTTTCAGTTGATTAACCTCTTATTCTCTACCCCATTTGGAACCTTTGAGCCTGCTGTCCGGAAATTGAAAGATCGCTGTCCAGGTTTCGCATCCAAGCTTCTAGTCGCAATTTATCCATTCCAGAAGCTTCAAAACCTTGTAGAGGGCAACCACCACTTCAATTTGCCAAGCTCATTAGTTCCCAAAACCAAATTAAACAGTAACAACTATTTTTGAAGGAAGAAGAGGTAAATAATTTTCAAAACTCAAATGAGAGTAAGGTGAGAGAAGAAAGCTAAGATAGGTAAGGAATAAAATCTGAGAATTCCTTAAGCTTTCATAAATCATTTGATACTTTAAAAATAATATTTTTCAAAATATCCTAAAGACGACCAAACTTGGGTTACTACGGTCAGTATGGCTCTGATACCAAAACCCTGTGAGACCCCGGTTTATCGGGCTTGTAATGCTTAGCCATCCCTTCGGCCCTAGCATCACAAATCAGATAAGCCGAGACTCGAGACATGTATACTTCCCAGAAATGCGGTATACACACCTCTTTTACAAAGTTTATGCATCAATTCCATTCATTCACATAGAACCGAAGCAAAAACCACAATCCAGAAGGTAACATAAATAGAAGATAGTTATTACAAAAGAGAGGCCGACCGGCCAAAAGACAGATACATAAGGAAAATTAACAGCGGAAGTAAAAGTGCCATAAGATGGCTATAAACAAAAGAGCCACGGTGTGCCCTTAACCCACAAGGCAACCGACCGACCGCCAAGCTAGTCGTCAATCCACAAAGACATTTCACGTAAGTGAGGCCCTTGGGGCTCACCTTTCTCCCCAGAACAAAGAGCCCAGCAAAGCCGGGTGAGTACTTTGAATGTACTCGCAAGACTTACGTGTAGAGTAACAGACCAGTACATATGCTATATGCAAGCTTTTTGAGTGGAGGCTGTATGTTTTATTTTCAGCACAAAGCAATCTTTATTTGCAATAATGTAATATATTGAAAAGCAAGTTGGCAAATCAGTTTTTAATGTTCAAATAACCGCAAATGACAACAATATAACAGTAGATAGAGAACAACAGTCCTGGAAGTGACTAAACCATTAGTCACCACAACAATAGCATGAATTACCCATTCATACCACCCATGTCAAATTTTAGTTTAAAAGGTTGTAGTCTAACTCTTGGAAGACCTCCCCAAGCGTGTCCATGACCTAGGATGAGGCTATTCGAATAGTTTTATCCCTGCAGGGGTGTACCACTGTACCCACACGCCAGACCGCCTTTATGCCAAGCTATTAAGCACACTTAGAAGGTATGCTTCAAGCGGCTAAGTCTTACGAGACATTTCTAATATTGTGAATTATTCACGAGCCGCCCGTATGGATAGAAACTCATACGTTGTGTCGGAGTCATCGTAAAGCCTCGGTCAACTACCCTTCCCGGGTAAAGCCTCGGACAACTACGATGCTCCTCGAGGTGGAGAGCCTACCCGGAATCTCCACCACAGCACACCCAACACAAGAACACGACCACATATCATGTTTCACACAACACACACAACCCCCTCCTGCGACTCGGAGATAACCCACGCCAAAGTACTAAGTCAAGAGAGGTCCCATATCCCTCTCGCGTGGTTAGCACGCAAAAATGCTTGGTTTAGTGTAACAAGATATTCGGTCCTTGTTGACTTAGGCAAGACATCCACAAACCCAATAACCCACCATCCGACCACTTGCCCAAGTCCAAATCAGTTTTCCATTTTCAGATTTTGACTTTACAAAATAACAAAGCATAAATGCTGGTCGTAATGACATAATATGTAATGTGATCAAGATCATCGACTACAATCGATAATCGCCCAGTACTACCGAATCTATGCATTTCTAAGCAATTTCAAGTCGGAAGCTACTAAGTGACCAGAGTCCATCTATCGAACTCCGACCACAGCCAATAACCTAAGCTCATGGTAGTAGAGGATAAACAAGTCTTACAGATTATGCAACTATAGGACACTAACCGTATTTTAACAACAAAATAGCAATGCATACATACGAGTTGAAAGCAATATAGTAGACTTGAAAAATAATGGGATTAACATGATCAAACCGCTTTCTGCTTGTCATGGGTCAAGATGTAGTCGGGATCACTTATGTTGTCAATGTGCTCTTGGATCCTAACGAGAAGGCGAAAAGCGACCAATAAGAACGAATAAAATACAAAGACTCAACAGCAAACTTTCTCCAAAATTCTGAAAATTTTACCAAAGCAAGGTACGGATTTATAAAGAATTTAGCAACAAGAACCAATTGATTTGGATTCTTAATGCCAAGTATACGACCGAGAGAAGGTCTTACGACCAGGTAGCGGTCGTGGCCAGAACTCTCGACTATGACACGATCGTAGAAGGACTTACGATCGCTACCGATCGTAGAAGACTTACGAACGCACTAGTCGTGACGGACTTACGACTAGGTATAAGTCGTAGAAAACTTATGACCCGACTTAGTCGTAGTAAGACTTACGACCGATTACAAGTCGTGGTAGAACTCACGATCGAAGCTACGAGGATCGGTGGAATCCCGACCACGAGGCGCCCACGCGCCTGCGTGGCTCTGGCTTTTCCGACCACAATGGCGCCCGACCAAGGCGCGGATGAGTGTCTAAAAGTTGAAGGGTTCGACCGTGCCAAGATCTTGGTCTGAGTATGGTCACTACGGTGGTACGACCACGGAGTGCGGCCGAGTAGGTATGGCTCGGGAGGACTCCCGAACGAACAATACCAAAAGAAAAATGAAAACACACCTAAAGCTCCTACAGGGCAATACGAACTTACCTGAGCTGAAGAACGACCAGAGACCCGCGGAGTGGCTCTGTCGACAAGTAACCGAACGGCTGCGGTGAGGTCCTCACTAGGCCACAGCGACCTGGGCACAGAGAGAACCAAACCGAGTGAGAGTTAAGCTCCAAAGAGTAAAGGGGGAGCAGGGGGGCAAGGACTCGAAGAAGAAAACCCCCGCTGCACCGCCTCCACCGAAGCTCCACACTCAACACTGGCGGTCGAAGAGATTGCGAGGGACTACAGCTCGAGCAAGCTGGTGAGTGCTAGCTAGAGTTGCGGAAGTGCTAAAAGAAACTAAGGGTGAAGCAACGGAGTTTAAATATAGCAAAGGCAGAGAGCAACGGCCGGATTTTTCCAGTCGGGTCAACACTGCCATGAGAGCGTTTGAGAGCGATGGGAGCAGTTGAGTCATGGCCCTCTGAGGGATGAGCGTGACAGGCATTTAATGCGCTCAGAGCTAGCCGTTTAAAGGTGGACATAGAGTGGATCGCACGCCATCGCTTCTCCTCTCGCGACGCCATGGCGAGCTCACGCGCGCGCGGATAGCGGAAGGAGACGACTCGTTGGTCGTCGGATTGAAATCGAATCGGCTGGGCTGGATCGCGCGGATTGAAACGATCCCATCGTTCGACTGGTCGAAGACCGTTCGATGCCGATCCAACGGCTGAGTTAGATCGGATAGATTAAACGATTCCATCGTTCGGCTGGTCGAAGACCGTTCGATGCCGATCCAACGGCTCACGACCCTAGCGCCCGAACGACCGAGTTGGTACAGTTAGTGGACTGGACCGAGTCAAGCGGCTCGAGCCCAAGTCCGATTCGAACCTACGGAACAGTGCAAACCAGTTAGGGTTTGGATCCTAACATCTGATTTTCGAGAAATTATTTGAGGTAGCAAGCAAGCTCTAAAAATTACGAGACTTTAACTGGAGATTGCTGACCGCAGGAGGAATCTCATATGAAATTTTCAGAGATTTTAATGCACTGAATTTTCCTCCAAAGATTCCAGAAGGTGAGAACCATGGTTTGACCAAGCTTTGACTCGCCTCCAAAATTATCAAATGATTTCTAAAAATCATGAGATAACTCAGAGGTGTTGCCAAGCCTCCCTAGAACTCAGGAGAAATATCGCCAAGGGTTAGGCACAAGATTAATGCCAAGGAGGATTTGGATTAGAGTCAAATGAGGATTTGAATTTGATTTTCCATAATTCTCTTCAAAAGAATTACAAAAATGATCAAGGGCTTCAAGATGCAAGAAAAGTTTTAATTTCTTCATATTTTCTTACATTTGAAACACAAATCCATTTCTGGGATGTTACAGGATAGCAGCAAGGGCTTCGTTGGGGAGGGTGGTGGCACAGGGGAGGCACAAGGGAGGAGGGTGGAGGCGCAAGGGAGGAGCTAGGGCCGGCTAGGGGAAGGTGGAGGGGGGAAAGAGGGGGAAACTAGGGTTTTAGGGGGATTCCCCCTCCTTGGTCGGCCACCCTATGGGCCCCTCCTGGGCAGCGGCTCAGGCCCAGGTTGTCGAATAAAAGCGGAAAACCCCTTCTTGTTTCAGAAATTTTTACTCCTTTCTTTGCCTTTTCTTCTCCCGGCTGATTTTCTAATTACCCGATTCGCTTCCGGGGTATTACATACAATGTGTCACTCGAAAGGATAATTTCCTCGCTGACCAGTTAGCTCGAATAGCTTCTTCCTGATCACAAGTACCATTAGGAGTTTTCTTGGAACAACTCTAGAAGTCGTCCATGGTCGAAACACCAAAGACAGCCTCCCTAGAATACGAGGAACTTGGATGAACCATATCTACAAGTATCTTTAGAAGGGTATTGTACCCAATGACGATCTTGAGGTTGATCGTTTATCCTGTAAGGCCAAAATGTAAGCATATCGCGGGAAGAAGGATTACACCTCCTTCAAGAAATACACGAAGTCACATGCACGACTCATGCTTCCTACAAAATGCTGATTAGGAAAGTATTTCGACAAGGTTTCTATTGGTCAACACCCTCCATGATGCTAAAGAGCTTGTTAAGAAGTGTCTGCAATGCTAATTTCATAGCAGACAAATACACCAACCATCTCATGCATTACAAACCATACCTCTTTCTTAGCCTTTTGCGACTTGGAGACTCGATATCCTAAGACCATTCTCAAAAGCACCAGGACGCTTCGAGATCCGTTTTGTGGCCATTCATACATTCACAAAATGGATTGAAGTCGAACCTGTGATTGGGATAACAACGGAAGCAGCCAAGAAATTTATGATAAAAATGTGATCACTCAATTTGGTTTGTTAATCGAATCATAATAGATAATGGTACACAATTTTTTAGTACAAAATTTCAAGAATTTTACGAAGAATTTGGTACTAAGCTATGTTATGCTTCTGTCGCCCATCCACAAAGCAATTGGGTAGTCAAAAGGGCAAATGGCCAAATTATGTAGGGAACCAAAACTCGAGTTTTCGACTAGCTTGTAAAGCACTCGGTGGTCGGGTAAAAGAATTACCTTTAGTATTATGGGCAACTCACAAGACTGCTAGTAGGTCTACAGGCGAAAGACATTTTTTTCTTATTTTTTGGTGTTGAAGCTATGCTTCCACTGAACTAAAGATTTGGTCGACAAGGGTCGAAACATATAACGACTCTGGCCAAGAACAATTTCGAGCTGATGACATCAATCTACTCGAAGAAAAGAGGAACCAAGCGTTAATCCATTCGGTAGTTTACCAACAAGCCCTACGCAAACCTACGATCGTAAGGTCTAACCTCACAGCCTTGCTGTAGGTGACTTGGTATTAAAAAGATTCAATCTCAGTCCAATCAGAACAAATTTTTTTCTAAATGGGAACATCCTTACACAGTGGTCGAAGTGACACAACCAGGCTCGATACGGCTAGCAATGGAAGACGGTAAAGTTCTTTCCAATTCATGGAACATTGAGATCAAAAGCAAAGGCCAAACAAATTTTTCAGCGAGCTCGTTTTTCACTATTTACTTAGTTTATCTAAATAAACTAAGCAAAAGTTGGGGGCTAGTATAAAGTTATTAATAAATTTAATTATTAGTCTTAAAATTTTAATTCTCATTTTTTATCTTATCTTATGAGTTACTAACTACTCGAAAAGACATATTGCAGGAAATGAAGTTTTATATACATTGATGAGGATTGTTGACTAGTCAATTATCCGGGTATAACTTTATTCATAAATAACCCGATTCTTTACTGGGCCCAAGTTAGCTTGCCCGAGAGTCTTCTCTTAGTCCATCCTTGAACTTCTTTCGGACATCCGATTGGACCTCCCCGGGAGGTTTCTTCGGACCACTCCAGGAACTCTCACCCACAGAAGAGGTCCTCAAAGGCAGTTGTCCATGTGTGGTTAATAACAACTCACGTGGAAAGAAGGCATTGACTGTTACATCCGGAGACATAACAATCACAATGAAGAGATGCAACGATTGGCTTGAAGGGACACGACTATTGGTGTGAAGAAACACCACTGCAACCAACTGCCAACATTTGTAGATGATAAAACCCGGCATGTGCGCCTTCATAAAGATATACTGATTCTAATCGACATTGATTCATAATTATTTTCCCTGTAATTAGTACATACCCTTTGCTATATACATCATCATTTGAGTCCTTAGGCGAATAGATAGACATCGACAGCTAGCGCCGACCGTGGGGATCGCTGTCACTATCTTCGCTGACTCAGTTCGGGTGATGCATCCAGTGCCTTGCAGATGAATCGAAGCTTACCAGCGTGGAGAGAGGAAAGCATCCTCGACGTCACTAACTACGATGAACACATGGAGGAAGGTTTCATTCTCATCTCCAACAATACCAACGGTTCCTTCGAGACAACTACAAAAGAACCATCACCCGCCGAGTTCGCACCTGTTGGCTCTACGCGGCCATGCCTCCATCCACAAGTGTTACCGTGAACGAATACAATCCTGAGCATGTCTCCCATAGAGCAGGACATTCGAAAAGTTCCTAGAGCCCAATGCGTTATGATGATCTCACTGGTGGCCTCCAAGTTGAGGGTCTGGAGAGAACATCTGGGGAGAATATTCTCTCCACCTTACAATACACCTCATCCTCCTCTTCAGAGGACGACGGCATGTTCACCCCTTCTGCCTATTCCAGAGTCCATCAGGTCACTGCCCTTGGTGAGAATCAATCCAATGCCGGCAACGAACCTGAGACATCAAGACATTGCCAGGAATGGGAAGAACGGGAATACCTCCAACAAGAGGAGCGGGCCCGACAAGCCAAGATATGTGCCGCCACACAAGCGCACATCTCGCGGGTTCATAGCTACTACTAATAAGACGCCCCTGGTTCCTCAGCGAGGGCGCCACAACAGGCGACACATACGCCACCGCTGCAGGCAATGATGGTAAGGGATCTAAATGCCTTGCAAACCCCCATGCAGGAGGATTTCCCTACGGAGTTCATTCGCTATCTAGCGAGCGCCATTGCACATCGTCTGGAAGGATTAACTCCATAGCAGGGAGTGCAAAAAATGCATGCTATCACACAGGAGTTGCAGGATACCGCAGAGAATATTTCCACCTGATCACATACTGTGCTTTCCCAGACGGACTCTCATTTAGAAGGGTCCTCACTTGGACATTGAAGGCAAGGCCAAAGTAAAGGTGCTCCTAGCCGTCACGTCCAAGGACAAGGTGAGAATGACACCCGTTTTTTGGGACATGGTAGATGTCCCAGGTCTCTTGCTGATCGAAACAATCATCGCAGTGTACGACAATGTGTTGGTCCTTATGCAAGTTTCAAAGCCTTTTCTAGTAGACTAAAAGATGTTACCTAGCCGGAGAAGTTCAATCCAAGAAGTATGGAAAATTTTGACGGGACACAGAACCCGTCAGAGTTTCTCCAAGTCTGCACTACTGCCATTCAGGCTGTTGGAGGCGATAATAAAGTAATAGCTAATTATTTGCCCACAGTTCTAAAGGGTTCCACCAGGACCTGGTTTTTTCAATCACCGAGGGATCCATATACAATTGGGAGATGCCTTGTAATGCACTGCAAAATAACTTCAAAAGTTGTTATGCAAAACCGAGGAAGGAGGATGATTTCCATCGGCTCCGCCAAACCCCCGACGAAAATTTACGTCAGTTTGTAAAGCGCTTCATAGAAGTCCTTAATACTATACCAAAAATTTCTGGTGACTCTGTGATTCGAGCTTTCAAACAGGTAGTAAGGTATCTAAGATTCACAGAAGACCTCAACATCAACCCGCCTAGGATCGTGTCAGAACTCTTCGACATGACTCATCGGTATTCCGATGCCAACGAGGCAGTAGAGTGGAATCGTATGGTGGATAAGGGGACCACCCCCCTCGGCCAGGCCTCGAGGACATCAAAGAGAAGAAATCCAAGAGGTCTGAAGGCTCTATGAGCAGCAAAGGGAAATCTAAGAAGGAGAAGGGAAGGTCCAAACAATCTACCAGGGAGGTCGCTGCCATTGACCAGCGACCACCTTATGACAAAAATAAAGATCCTTGGAGCAAAGGGAGGCAAGGAGGTCGTTTGAACTACTGTACTACCTCACATGCTGCAAATGCATCCAAGAGTAATGAGCGTTGGTGCCCATTGCACAAGGTTCCTGGCCAAGACCTCCGCAACTGTCGTAATTGGCAGAAGCAGACGGAGGAGTATTACGAAGGGAAGGGCCCAATGCCTGTCCCACTAGAATACAACGGACCACCAATGGTCCAAATCAATGACAAAGACACAGAGATGTCATTTCAGAAGACGAATCATCACATCAATGTCATCTACAGGGATCGGCACTTACACCTCCAAGCAGCAGTACAAGGCGGCATAGAGAGATGTCAATGATGTTGAGTGATGAGGATTGTTGACCAGTCAATTATCTGAGTATATCTTTATTTATTTATTTATTTATAATCTAGGTTTTCTAATCCAAATTAGCTTTTTGGGCCCAAGATCAATTAAACGGTCAGAAGGTAGGCTTGAAAGTCCTTTCTTTGACCATTCTCAAAACCACTTATGTATGACTTGTTGGACCTCCTTTATAGGTTTCTTTGGACCACTCCAAGACCACTCTAGGACCTCTCCCAGACAGAGGAGGTCCTCGAAAGCGGTTACCCACGTGTGGTTAGTGATAACTACAGGTGAAGAGAAAATACTGGCTGTTATATTCAAAGATATAATGGTCATCACGAAGAGACACAATGACTAAATAGAAGAGATGCAACCATTTGCGCGAAGAGGCACCACTGCAACAAACTACTGACGTTTTGTAGACTATAAGAACCCGGCCTATGTGCCTTTGTAATCCAGACCATCCAAACCCTAATCCACGTTTATTCACTGTCATGACCCCAATTTAATTAATAATAATCAGTATGCATCTCATCTATATGCATATTGTTTTTGAAGTATTGCATCATATATTGTACTTGAAAAATCTTAAACAAAGATTAAACCTTAACCTAAATCAACTCCTCCAAAGAAAAACAGAAATAAGTCCTTACAAAAATCTTTGTAAAATAATTTATTCAAATACTATAATAATTATACTGAATAAATATGAATTTTCTCAAATTTTTAGAACATAAATCAACCTTAAGAAAATTCAAAACCCATCTTAATAGTCCCTGAGATTTTGAATTTAAAATAAGCAAATAAATCTTGAACAGTGAGGTTTAAAAATTTATGTGGGTACTAGGTTGTCCTTGTAAGCTCTCTGATTAATTTCATAATTTTAATAATTTATTTGCTAATTTTTGTAGCTCGATCAAAGTAGAAACCAATGAAAATCAAACCAGTCAACTTTTCGACCAACTACTCGAAGTCGAACCGATTTCGACCGGTCTACTCGAATTTGACCACCTTTTTTACCACCTTGTCGAATTCGACCTTCGACCACCATTTCAACTAGCCTACTCGAATTCGATCACCATCTCGACCAGCCCACTCGAATTCGACCAGCTTGTCAGTTTCGACCACCTAGCCGATTTCGGCCACCATTTCGACCTGCCCACTCGAATTCGACCACTATTTCAACTACCTACTCGAATTCGAGTAGCTTGTCAGTTTCGACCACCTAGCCGATTTCGACCATCGAGTCAATTTCGACCAAACCCCGACCTGGTCCGACCCAACCACCTAACCTGAGTTTGAACCTGAGCCACACGGTTTGATCGAACCAATTAGCTGCACCGACCGAGCCAGAGTCTGACTCGCCCTGCACTAAGTCGCTACAACCTAGTCCACACAAGAACTAGATAACAAGCAATCTAAAATTGCAAATAGGATTGAAATATTTGATAAAGTTGGAATTCTATAGCGGTATTATGGTTGGTCTAATCGACACAAACCAATACATGAAGTCGCAATGAAGCTAACTTTTAACTAAACAAAATTTAAGAAAAACTAGAGAGGTGTGACAACCTTAAATAGGGGGGGGAGCCGTACATAGCTAAGAAAATATAGGGTGGTACTATTTATAGAATTGTTCATATGTAAATAGTACCATATGAACAGTATATACCCTCTAGCCTTCCCCTTGGGCCCAAGCATTACAAGGCCCAATTTGGCCCAAATAGGTGACGCATCATCTTATTTTGGTGATTATAGTGCGTACAGAAGGAATTTAGAGGTGAGCCTAGATCCATTAGAAAGAGGACGAGATAAGATTTCCATCAAGTACTCTTGGAGCTCCAACGAACTCCGTATGTAAAAGTTATGTATATTTGAAGTCAATATTGTTTCCGAAGACCGAATTGGATTCCAAAATGTGTCCAGCTCGAACTCTTGCTTGGCTTGGACAAAAACTGATGTGATGTTGTGCAAATATATATATTCATCATTAGGTAGCATCATATAATTCGTATAATATTAAGGCACTCCTAAAACGAGTTCACCTAATAATTTAAGTGAAACGTACAAGCTCTTATAATTGGAACAATAAGCATAGCAAATATGCTTTTATCCATAGGGGTCATGTCGTCGTCATCCTCCCCTTCTTGAAAACAAAGTCGTCCTCGGCTTTTGATAAGCTTAAAATAGGGTAACAAAGAAGCCCAGGTATATGCATGGTATATGTATATGTCACCCATTTTAATGATTCTTCGTTGTTGCACAATTAATGTTATAAAACAGCAGCGATCCTACAAGCTCATTGTATTATTACTTGAAGAATAATCATATATGTTACTGGACAAAACAAAATTTCTCACATGGCAATTATTGCAACTAGTTTTGCAAATGTAAGTGAAACATTTATGCAATTCAAATCTTTGAAGTTGTAAACTTGCAGTGGTAGCACATATGGGCAAAGCTACAACTTTTGGAATCAAACAAAGTTTATCCATATAATTAGATTTTAATTGAGCAATAGTAAATTCATCTAGCAAGGGTGAAAAGATTTGTAAGTTCTTCTATACTTCAACATCATGATGCAGATTATCAATACTAGTTGATGCAATAAGAGACAAACACATAGGTATTGGATGATCACTAAAAAAATTTCCTCTCATAATGAATAAGATTCCGCACACAAGAATTGTTGTTCAAAATAGCAAGCTTCATTTCATCCATGTGATCACAAGTTATGCATATTTGATATACAAGAAATTGATTGTCTACACCATAATCTCCAATCAAATTAAACTAATATCCAGGTGTAGACACTAAATAAAGATTTCAAACATGCAATTACAAAAGCTTTCTCCATAGCATGTGACAATTTCATAGGGGATCCAACATTATGTAACATACATGTTCAGCATGAGAAATTCTAGTCAAAACTTCTTTATGTCTAACCAATTCTATATGTTCATTATATGTGATTAACTCATCACATGAATCACAAAAAACAGCATGCAATTCAATTATTTTATCACATGGTGCACTCAAGTCAATGTAGTCTGAATTCTCTACTTGAAATATGTGCATATCAAAATTATTTTCACTAATTTTTGCTCTAAAATAGCATTAACAGGGACAATTATAGTTCTTCACAAACATACTCACCTTGAGTGATGATAGCACCATGATCTTTATCTTTTTGGCTCTCTTCAGATGATGTAGGTGCATTCATCTCCTCATCTTCCTTCTAAACCAATGGTTCAATTAACTCATTCTACTCTTCGGCATGGTTCTCAACTTCCTGCTAATTGTTAGTCACAGAAAAAGACACAAACACATGTTTGTTCTCACATTTCCTATTATCAAGCATTCTCAATTTGTCCTCAATCTGACGTTGAACCTTATGGGCAAGTATAAACAAATGAGGGAGAGAACCATATTCTTTGTGAACAAGAAGGACCTGAATTGCTTGATTAAGCCTACTTAAGAATCTATTCTCTGTAGCTTCAGCATGTTTCTCTAAGCCACAACGCAACAAACGAGTTTTTAATTCATGATAGTATTCCCTTACAGTTCGACGACCTTATTTGAAACGTTGTAATCTAGCTAACAGATAATTAGTATGATATTAGGAACAAATTTATCTCTCAAAAGTTTCTTTAATGCATGACAATTTTGAGGCACTCTTCCATGTCTATGTAAATACTTCCACCAAAGTATTTCATCCTCAACAAAAACACTAGTGGCAGCTCTAATCTTTTGCCTATCAGACCATTCATAATATTCAAATTTATTGTCTAAAGCTATATCTCAGTCAATATAGGCATCATGATCAAATTTACTAGCAAAGGATGGCAAGGTGATTTTAGTTTTACCGGACGTACTATCATAATCATATACCTCATGTGGTGAAGAAGCATGTCTCAAGCGCGCATCTTCCTCGAGAACTTTCTTGTGCTCCCGCTAAATGGCTCGAAGAAGACGTGGATCTATCTCGTAATCATCCCATAAACCTGCCATGATTAGTAGAAAATAAGAAAACAAATCACAAGTATATATTCCTATCAACTACTAGGATCTGGAGGCTCAAAGTTACTCACACTCAAGCTCATACTAAGTTCTTACCAATTCTTACTAAGCATATAGGCGATGACCAGCAACTAGTGTGGGTGTCAATGATCTCCGAAGATTGACAAAGCGATTGCAAGCAACTGGTACCTGTGCAATGGTAGAGGTAGAGTTAGGATAGGTTTCAATATGGTAGCAAGGATTAGCAACAATCAAATCAGTAAATGCAATTTGAGAAATTGCTCAAAGTACTAGTCAATGTTGCTGATCCTAGCCTGGAAAGAGGTAGCTAATAAAAGCCTGCCAAGAGAAGTGTATGAACGCACACGCAAAGATCAATGTAACTTGATGTAATCAAAAAGAGATTCTCACACCAAGTGCTAGGAGATACTCTAGCCAACTACTCAAACATCTTTGTAGGGGCACAAGATTGTTCAAACGATGTAGAGCACAAAATCAAAATAACGTGCAATGTAAATAATTATCTAGTTTAAGCAGTAAACAATAGCTCGTCTCAAAAGATGAACAAGCAAATTTTTATATGGCTTATATATGCTCTTTTGAAAGGTTTTGACTAGATCTACAACTTTGCAGTTGAGGCAAATGTCAAATTCCAAAGGGAAGACCGAAAGAAATAGCAAAAACATAAACAAAAAATTTGCTATGCGAATTCGTGACTAAAGATGCCCTATTTTGGGGGCCCAAAGGGTGAATAACAACTTAGGTGGAAAGGATGCACCACGTCGTTAGCTTTCCAACAAGCATAAGAACGTCTAAAACACACACAGTATGCAAAAGTTATACCAATTTTACTAAATGTGTCTCGGAAATGAAATCCTACACAGACTCGAAACCGACTCGGGTTCAAATTTGAAACGGTTATATCTTTCAAAGCAGTGAGACAAACTTGCTTAATTTTTGTGGAACCTCGTGGCTATATGTAGAAGGGCTCCACAAATTTTTAGTGGTTTTGGCAAAAGTTTGACAATATTTTCAATTTTCGAGAAGGAGGACACTCTTCTTTTTTTGACCTTCTCTTTTTCTCTCTCCTCTTTTTTCCTCTCTTTTTTTCTTCTGGTTTTGCTCTCTTGAACAACCGAAAACAACTTATTAGTATTTCCCCTCTTGATTCTTGCTCCTTTCCGAAACTTCAAAACGGCGGTGGATATTGTAGTATGCTGCGGCAGAGAATTTGGTTGTCGCGGCAGCGAGCGGAAGGAGATTGTTTGGCACGAAGTCGGACACAATGATGAAGCTACGCAAAGTAACATGAAGATCAAGATACAAACTAGACAATGATAAACTAGACAAAAACTAGAACTAGAAATCAGCAACCTGACACGACGATGCAACCAAGAATTCAACAAGCAAACTGAAAAGAAAAATTACAAGCACATATTGGTTTGGACATAATGAACTAACTCTATTTTTGTGGACTATAGGTAAAGGAAAAAAAATCTCACAGGTGAACGAAAGCTCTGATACCACCCGATGTGACAATGGGTGCCCCGATCATTCGATGAAAACGATAACTCAATTTTGGTGGAGATGACTCTCATGGTTCGGCTACCAATCGCACACGACTAATATGCTTGTAATCACTGAACCAACTCTACGATTGTTATCGACCTTGCTAGAAGTACGTCGACCTAACCACGAATGTCTATTCTTGCATGTTACCCCGATCATTCGATGAAAACGATAACTCAATTTTGGTGGAGATGACTCTCATGATTCGGCTACCAATCGCACACGACTAATATGCTTGTAATCACTGAACCAACTCTACTATTGTTATCGACCTTGCTAGAAGTACGTCGACCTAACCACGAATGTCTATTCTTGCATGCAATCGAAGAACATGCAAGAACAAGATAATAAGCAATCTGAAATTACAAATAGGATTGAAATATTTGATAAAGTTAGAATTCTGTAGAGGTATTATCATTGATCCAATCGACACAAGTCAATACACGAAGTTGCAATGAAGCTAACTTTTAACTAAACAAAATTCAAGGAAAACTAGAGGGGTGCGACCACCTTAAATAGGGGAGGTGGAGCCGCACATAGCTAAAAAAATAGATGGTGATACTATTCATAGCACTATTCATACATGAACAGTACTACATGAACAGTACGGGCCTCTTAAAGTGGCGCCTTTCCCTTGGGCCCAAGCATTACAAGGCCTAATTTAGTCTAAATAGGTGATGTAGCACTTTCTTTTAGTGATTACGGTGCGCATAGAAGGAATTAGGAGATGAGACATGATCTGTTGGAAAGAGGACGATGTAATCTTTCCATCAAGTACTCGTTGAGCTCCAACGGACTCAGTATGTGAAAGTTATGTACGTTTGAAGTCAGTGCTTTCTCCAGAGGCCGAATTGGGTTCCAAAATGCGCCCAGCTCAAACTCAGGTGGTTCTCGTGTGCATTCTTATGATTGTGTTCCTAATTATTTTACTGTTGTTTCTACTGTTGTTCCCAGACATCGTGTGACTCAGTACTGGATTCCTATATCTCTTATCACTAACCCCAGTACTGAGGCACAGATGTTTCCTGTTTGTGCTTTTTAGATCCGTCGTGCGAGGAAGGAGGACATATGGCTTGTTAACTCCGGGTATTCTCGACATATGACTGGAAATTCTAGATGGCTCTCCTCCCTCACACGTGCATCCGGCAATGAATTGATTACCTTTGGGGATGCTTCTAGGACCATATGGTGCTTGTTAACAACAAGTTCATGCTTAAGGTATTCTAAGTGTGAGGTATAATCGCTATCTATCCGCTTGATGAGGGTTTAGAAGTAAGGTTTAAAAGTGGTGATTGTAGAGTTCTAGATTCCTCCTTGTCTTTGAGATCTCGTGTTTGAGAGCATCTTTTGTGCTAATTTCAGATTTCCTCTGCTTCACCCTAGATGTCTTGTAGCTTTTCTCATGATCTTGTTTTGTGGCATCGCTTGGGCATATAGGCTTTGATCACTTGTCTAGGATCGGACCATGATTTGATTAGAGGTTTGCCTAGGTGAAGGTCATTAGAGATCTTGTGTGCTCAACAACATGGTAAGATGGTTTCATCCACCTCTTACCTTAGTGATGACGATGGACGCAACTTCGACTTAGACACTGGTCCTTCTAAATTGTAAATGGTATGTGTTTGTATTTGTGGATGATTTCTCCAGGTATTCATGGGTTTATTTTCTGGTTTCTAAGGACGAGGCATTTGGCTTCTTTAGAGAATTGATCCTTAGACTTGCTGTTGATCTTCCTGGAGCCTTGAGAGCCATTGGGAGTGACAATGGGACAATTCAAAAGTGGACATGGGAATTGAGTACCAGTTCTCTTCTCCTAGAGTTCCCCAGCAGAATGGTGTTGTAGAGAGGAAGAACAGGACCCTGGTAGAGATGGCTCGGACCATGTTAGATGAGCATTCCACGCCTAGGAGGTTTTGGGCTGAGGCGATCTCTACTGCTTGTTATATCTCTAATAGGGTCTTCTTGAGATCCGTGATTGGCAAGACTTCTTTCGAGCTTAGATTTGGTCATACGCCTAAAGTCTCTCATTTCAAGATTTTTGGTTGTAAGTGCTTCATTCTTAAACATGGCAACCTTGATAAATTTAAATCCAGATGTTCTGATGGCATATTTCTTGGATATCCTGCTCATTCTTATGGCTATCGTGTATTTAATTTTTACACTAACAAAATTATTGAGACTTGCGAAGTCACTTTTGATGAGACTAGTCCTGGTACTAGACCCGATGCTGCAGGTACACAGGTTCCTGAAATTCGAGAAAACATCTTCGTCGACGATGACTCTGAGGATGAGGACTCAATCCATCCTCCAGTCACATCTGAGATGGCTAGAGAGCCTGCTTCCACTACTCCAGCTTCAGCTGAGCAGCCTCCTCCTATCTTCACCGACGATCTGAGTGGATCTGCTCCTACCTCCACAACTCATGAGGTAGAGGCCACTTCTGCACCAGGAGCTCCTCTTCACATTCAGCGACGGCATCCACCTGAGCAGATGATTGGGGATCTTCAAGAGCGAGTCACTCGCTCTAGGTTTATTTCTCCTGATTCTCATGCACATTCTGCTTTTGTCGCTTCTTTTGAACCCCGACATATCACACATGCTTTATCTGATGCCTCTTGGGTCAATGCCATGCATGAAGAGCTTGAAAATTTTGAAAGAAAAAAAGACTGGACCTTAGTTGAGCCTCCTTCTGATCATCATGTAATTGGGACAAAATAGATTTTTAAAAATAAGCAAAGTGAGGATGGATTGGTTGTTCGCAATAAGGCTAGACTTGTAGCTCAAGGTTATTCCCAGGTAGAAGGCTTAGACTTTGAAGAGACCTTAGCTCTTGTAGCTAGATTAGAAGCCATTCGTATTTTACTAGCATTTGCAACATCTAAGAGTTTTAAGCTTTATCAAATGGATGTTAAAAGTGCTTTCTTAAATGGTTTCATAGAAGAAGAGATCTTTGTCAAGCAACCACCTGGTTTTGAAAATCATAAGTTCCCAAATAATGTTTTTAAACTCTCTAAAGCCTTGTATGGATTGAAGCAAGCTCCTAGACCTTGGTATGACAAGCTTAAGAGTTTCTTACTTAACAATGATTTCAAAATGGGAATGGTTGATAAAACTTTGTTCACTCTCAGGCATGGCCATGATTTCTTATTGGTTCAGATTTATGTGGATGATATCATATTCGGTGATCCTCTCATGTTTTGGTGTCCTGATTTTCAGATTCTATGAGCAGGGAGTTTGAGATGAGCATGATGAGAGAATTGACATTCCTCCTTGGTCTTGAAGTCAAGCAACTAAAAGAAGGCACCTTCATTCATCAAAGTAAGTACACAAAGGACCTTCTTCGGCGCTTCGACATGGGAATCAGTAGGCCAATGTCTACTCCCATTGTCACAACCACCGTGCTGGACCCTGATGAGGATGGAGAGCCCGTGGACCAGAAGGAGTACCGCAGTATGATCGGCTCCCTCCTCTACCTCACTGTATAGAGGCTGGACATACAATTGCAGTATGTCTGTGCGCTCGCTTTCAGGCTTCCCCTCGTGCCTCTCATCATCAAGCAGTACGTCGCATCTTCAAGTACCTTCAAGATACTCTTGACTTTGGACTCTGGTATTCTTCTTCTTCTGCGCTCTCTATTCGAGCATTTTCTGATGCTGATTTTGCGGGGTGTAGAGTGGATAGGAAGAGTACTTCTAGCACTTGTCATTTCTTAGGCACATCTATTATCTCTTGGTCTTCTAGAAAATAGGTCTTACATTGCACGATCCACATCGAGGCCGAGTATGTAGTGCGGCCCATGAGTTGCTCTCAGGTTCTCTGGATCTTATGTACTCTTCGGGACTATGGGTTATTTTTTGGTAGTGTTCCCCTTTTCTGCTACAACACTTCTACCATAAACATTTTCAAAAACCCAGTGTAACATTCTAGGACTAAGCACATTGACATTCGATATCATTTCCTTAGAGACCATGTTGAGAAGGGTGACGTTGTGCTTCACTATGTTGAGTCTGAGCAACATGTTGCGGATATTTTCACTAAAGCTCTTGATTCTTCTCGTTTTGCTACCTTGCGGGGAGAGTTAGGGGTTGCTAGTCCTCTTGGCCTGTTTTGAGGGGGAGTTTGCTCTTTTTGCATTCATTCTATCATAATGCATTTTAAAACTCATACATCTTGCATTGTAATATAAACTTGTGGAGCTTTGATTATTATCCTTGTATGGCTTGTTTTCTTATTTTATACCATACCATGTCGTGTGCTAGTCTGCTAGAGTTCTTTGATGGCTCTTCGTGCTTAGCTTAGCCTTTGCCATGCTAGCTTTATTATCTGTGAGCGAATTGAATCAAAACGTGACTTGTTGGATCTTGTGATCAGTTTTACTTTAGTTATCCTTTCATGATTCATGCCATGTCATATAGGATAAACTGAGTCTTGAACTTATTTTTAGCTGAAAATTGAGCTATGTTAATTCTTAAGTCAAGCAAATGAAAAATGAGCTTTTCTGTGAGAAAAACTGATCTCACCAATTCTTTCTCATGAGACTGCTTGCCATTGCACTAGGCATGAACTCAGGGGGAGTTTTGGATGACCTAGACCACTCTTTTAAGCTTCATGCTTGAGATGGTCGCGGCAAGGCTTGAGATCTAGCACAATGCTAAGGAAACAAAGATGTCAATTGGTTGAAGCTTAGAAGGCAATTGTGGATGGCTCCTAGTCCAGGACATGCTTTACTAAGATAAAATCAATCATTTTCATCAAAATGCTCAAAGTGCTAAATGCTTGAACAACTTACTTCATAATTGAACTCATAATGCTCTACATTGACTCAGTATGGCTTATAGACATGACTTGACCCATTTCTGGATACCTTTAGTGAAACTATGATTTTGAGTAACTTGTCATGCTATTAGTTCATTCATTTTCAGACTATTGCTATTTTGGCCTTAGCTTTGCTGTACATATTTTGCTATGATTGAACATAGCTTCTTTACATAATATGGCTTGGTGTAATACTTGTACTGTCTTCATGTATAATCTTCATAGCTCCTTTTGCTAAAGTTCAAAAACAAAAAATTGAAAAACTACAGCCATTCCTTCATGCTCTATCTTCTTCCATGCGCCTTGATGAATTCATTGTCAAAGGGGGAGAAAGATTGATGTTGTTTTAGAGCTTTTTGGAGTCATAGGGGGAAAATGAATTTTTGGAAATTGGTGATCATAGTGAGTGGGAACTAAATTGTATTCTCTTGGTCTTATTGCCTTTTCTGATTTTTATTTACAATTCTAGAAGACTCACAATGATCAAAGGTCAAATAGAACAATTGTTCTTTCATATGGACCTAAGTAAGATTTTTAGCTATTCTATGGAAATTAAAACTTTTGTGCTCTCTTTACCTTATCTCACTTACCTATGCTATTCTGAAGCCAGCTTGGTTATTTTCTAGGTTTTCTCTTGTTTATGGACCAAGTTGTGCCTTTGCGCGAAAACTGCGAGTACTTTACTTTTCAAACCACAAACTTACATTTTCTGGGAGCCAATGTGTTCGTCAAGGGGGAGATTGTGGATATTGTGGGGATATGTACATGATCTTAGGATGACGAGTCAATTGGCAATGACGTTGTTGGTTTGCCGAATCTCGCGTTTTGGAAAAGCTCCAATGTTGTTCAGACCTCAGGCGGTCAGACCGGCCCAAGCGGCGTCAGACCGGCCGTTTGGCAGTCCGACCGGCAGCTCTGGCGGTCTGGCCAGCCAGGACTTTTGAGTGAGTTTGGAGCTAGGCAAAAAAATAGAGTGTAGGCAAGAGAGGTGAGTCTCCTACACTTGGTCTCATAATTTTTGGACCTTCCAGTCAAAAGATATATTCGGTTGAAAATTCCAGAGAGTTCTCAGATTTCTAGGTGGAAATTTGGCTAAGTCTTTTCGGGCGGTCTGACCGGCTCATACAAATCGGTTCGACCGGTGTGAGATCGGTCAAACCAGCCAGGTATGGAGGTCAGACCGGTTTCCACTTGATCGTCGGCCATCTTGGCGGAGTTGTGTTTTGGTTAAGTCTAGTGCATAAGTTTCAATGCTTTAATGTTGTATATCGCATGTTTTGAGCTAACGTGGATCAAGTTGTGAAGAACTTGTTTCCGGAGACGATTTCTTAGTCTATTGTTGTGCAGGTGGCTTGCAGGTCAACGATGGTCAACGGCGAGGAGGATCGGGACTAAGCTTGGAGAGCTGGGGTCCAGAACGATCATGGATGTCGGGTGAAGTCGTGTGACTCAAGCATGACACATAATAGACAAGATGGTTCGAACGGGCAGTTTGTTGCAGCTGGTTGGATCAAGCGGCGCGGGGGTCGGTGCAAGTGCCTTGGAGGTTCCGATGGGATTCGGACGGGAGAGACTTGCTGACATGATGAGAGTCGTTGATCAACCTACACGTGGCGAAGCAGGCGATTACTTCGACTGTAATGCGTGTGTATGTGTCCCGTTTGTATTGGGTCTTAATGGGAGCCCATTAGGTGAACTCTTCTAGAACCTAGATCTCACTATAAATAGAGGGGGTGGTTGCCAAACAGCCCCCAAGCACCTCATTTGTAAAAACCGTAGTTTGTTTTAGTGTTTGGAGAGGAGAGGAGAGGCTAGGTCCTAGAGAGGTGATTTGGGTGTGTGCTCTTGGATTGAGCTCTTATCCTCCTTGAGGGAGTGGCTGTAACCTGCAACATCAAGAATCAATCTATGGATGATTATTCAAAGATGAGGGTTCTTGTGTTCTTCCTTCTCTTTTGATGATTTTTGGTGCTTCCTTAATCCGGTTGTTTTACCTCTTTTACTTTGCTATGATTGGTGGGAATACTCTTAGGACCATCTAGATCATCAATCCCCCACGAGCAAGATTTGGATCAAGTTTTTCGTTTTGCTCAGTTTTGAACTCTCCTTTGGTAAAACTTAAAAAGGTCAAAACTTTGACGTGGATCTGGACGATCGTTGCTTGGAACATATTCCAGATATCCTTAGGGAGGTGTGTTCCAAATTTGGTCAAGTTTCATCGGGTAAATCATAAGTTAGACCGATTTTCGTTTTGGTTTTGGACTGTCTGCACTGGTTCTAGTCAGGACCGGTCCGACCGATTTCTAACAATGGTCGTCGACGCCACATTGTACCGATCGACCGCCCAGATGAGTTTAATCTCCATATTTTGAGTCTTTTGCTTAAGGGGTTAATCGGATTCAGCACAAAGCTTTCTCTGTGCATTTACTAATCTTCTTAGCTTTCATAGCTATTGAAGAAAAGTTCGTGTTGAATTTGATTAAGGCAAAAATCAAGAAAACGTCTATTCACCCCCCCCCCCCTCTAGTCGCCTTTCCGGTCCTACAGGTTCGACTACACGACTACCTGGTCGGAGGAGGTTCGACTACATGACTACCTGGTCGGAAGGTTTCGACCATCGTTTCGACAACCTGGTCTGAGAAAGTTCGACTACATGACTACCTGGTCGGAAGGTTTTGATTACCTAGTCGGAGGAGGTTCGACTACACGACTACCTGGTCGGAAGGTTTCGACTACCTGGTCGAAGGTGGACTCGCCAGCCTCCAGGAAGGCGAGGTCGGCGGGTTTGGCGACCGACGCCGCATCCAGAGGAGGAAGCGTGCTTAGTGTTTGGGTGGAGAAGATGAGGAGGCACGGGCGGGGAGGCAGCAGGTGGAGGAGCAGGAAGGGGAAGGGGCTCAGTGGTGGAGGAGTGGCGTCTGCCCTCACCCCAATCAACCTGCTGCATTGCGCATATCAACCTGACGTCTACTAGTTAGCTAGGACTGAGCAGCAAGTTGCTTGTCACCGTACCTTAATTCCCCATCCCATTCCATCCCATCCATTCAAGTCTGATTTTGTCTCGCATGTATACGTATTGCATGCATGTTTCTCTAATTTGGCGGCGCCCAGCTTTGAACTCAGAAATTCTAGAGGCATGCATTTTTACTTTCAAGGAAATAGTTGAAAATACATATTCTGTGCCCAATAACGTTCTAGAGAGTCCCTCGCAAAAGAGAGAGAGAGAGAGTTAGTTTAAAAATGACAATTTATTGGTAAGTGAAACAAAGCTCCGGTTTGGCCAAAATGTTTCACAAAACAACGGGTAATTCGGATACAGTAAGACCTTTCCGAAAATCCAAGCTAAGGTTTGTTTGAAATTTGTTATTTCCAGTCAAAGTCAAATTCAATCAATGGTAGCTGCCAATGCCATTTGGGAGACCAATCCAACCAACTCAACTAATGATATATATATTTTTTTCTTGATAAAATAAGCATGGATGGATGGGGACAATATAAATTGAGCACTAATGCTAGATAGATAAACTAATCAACCAACACACCAATACCCAAGCACATATAATATGTTACGAACAAATTAACAAAGTTCTAGAGAGCAGATTTCAATTGTTTGCTTCAGATTTTAAAGGAACAGGTACTTGTGGCGAAAACCAAAGACAAAAAGGAACAGGTACTTGGTCAGCGCTTAGGCAGGTATTCAACCACCGTGCTCCATGTGGAGGGGCGCCTTGTGGGCGGCCGTGCTTGTCGCTCACCCATGCATCTGGCGTGGCATGGGACTATCTTTAGCTGTTTTTATTTTTATTTTTATTAGTATTATTATTTTGTAATAGCAAAATTAGTCTCTATTCGTATAAAATTATAAAAATAGCACCGTAAAAAGTTAGACAGGTGCTATGTGTCCTACAAAATTACCATTTTTGTAATTTTATACAAGCGAAGACTATTTTTGTTATTTCGAATAAAAAATATGACAACTCGGCCAAAACATTTTTTTTTTTAAAAAAAAAAAAACTCATCACATATGTAAGCGTATGCCAGCACCGGAAGCTTCCTGAGCTTGCATATTGATATATCGCATAACGGAGGTTGGCACAAACAAAGCAATTGACTTTTTCTTTAGCTTTTGTGCGAGAACAAAGCAATATATTGACCTGGCTTGGCTGGGTTCCTTTGGTAGGAAGTCCGCTGCGTAATGCATGGACGAATGGGAAAGGGAAATTGAAGAGGCCTGCCTTCTAGAAGCAATTAAGCAAATACTAGAAGCAAATAAAGATGGTTTAGGCATGTTTCGTGTTTCAATTCAATTCAATTCAATTCCCACGAGAATCTCCGTGTTCTAAGCATATAACGAATGCCAGTAACGGTTGTACATGCATACAGAGAGAGGTTCGTGATATTGAATTTTGAAGAAGAAAATCACAAATAAATCGACTTAACGACTATTTGTGTGTGCGTGTGCGTGTTTTTTTCCTTCCTTCGCTACGACTACGAACCGTGGAATTTAGCACAGGTCATGAGTGACGTATCATGTAGACTAGCAACCGGTTGGCAATGACTATATTTCTATTTTTATATATATAATTGTTGTGCACTGCAGAGTAGACCACGATTTTATAGTAGCAGAAGCAGACGGAGGTCCGAGTCCGACATTGGCATGTGAAGGTATTGGTCAACTAACCTCTAGATTTGTGTAGAAATCTATATTTAGGGCAGAGGGAAGATACTAATAATTACCAAAATCGGAGTAGATCATGCGGTGCAGTGCAGTGCAGTTGATGGATTCTTAATCTCGTTCCAGAGAATACGCAAACCGCAAATTAAGAAGATAAGCACTAGTACTTTACTTGGTACTCAACCGACTAGATAGATAGGAAAGGAAACTGGCCCATTTATAACGTACATTTCCTCTGTTTAGCCAACGGTGAGAAGCAAAACGGCTGGTCTGTTCAGTACGATCAGAGATACATGATTACAGATTAAACAGGATAAGTCACACGATCAGTCGTAAAGGATTCGTGACCAGATACGAACTGGTCGTGAAGAGTTACAAACTGATCGTAAGTAACTATTAGTACCTTATCGTGATCAGATACAAACTAGTCGTAAAGTGACTATCACCTAATCGATTGTGATCAGATACAAAGTAGTCATAAAGAGTTGCAAGTTGGTATCAAGAGCTAACCTTGCATTTCTATCTCCTCTATTATGAACTAGTCTGGAGCTATTAAACACTACGTAAATACTATTAATTGGTTTAAATTAGCAGTTATTAGGGACTTAATTCAGGTTCATTGCAACAGTTACTAGAGAGTAAATGTTGTCCCTATAAGGGTTTGGAGACGTCTAGAATTAACGGAATAAGAATTCCTACATTCCTTTCTTACTTCGTCTACCTCCTCTGCTGAATTGTGTTGCGTTGTAGAGCTATTGTACCACGTCGGCCTTCCTTCTCGATGTGTATCAGGAAGGGAGGAGACGGCTATCTTTGAACCGTTGTCGCATAGAGTGTCTGCACGGGGGCGACAACAAGGTTTCTAGGCAGCGTGAGCACTCGACTTCTTCCTTGATATTGTGTACTTCCACGACTCTTCGTCACGCCTTACGGTAAGACCGGTCGACTTTGTTACATTCCGTTCTTGAGTATATTTCAAAGTACAATGTATTATCTGCTGATTGTTGTTGGTATTGGTCTATGCATATCTAGTTATTTGTGATATTAACATTAATTCAGTACTAATATTAATTTTGAAGAAGCGCTGGTTTAATTAATTACGCGGCGGGGCGCGGCGTGGCGCGTGAGAAGACCGCTCGCCACGCTTGAATATCTGGAGTGGATTCTGTTGAGTAACCGTCGCTGGCGAGTCCAGTCCGAACGGGTACCTCGTATACAATGATCAGAATCGTAAGAACGATGAAGAACACAAGAACACAACAGTAGAAAGAACACAGAGATATGCGGGACTTCAGGGTCTGCTTTATTGCTTCGGATCGATTAGGGTTACAATGAGAGGGGGGTGACCCTCTATTTATAGACTACGGGATGAGGAGTTCAATTGGGCCAGGACTCTCCGGAGTCCTGGGCCCGTACTGGGCCAGGACTCTCCAGAGTCCTGGGCCCGGTTTCTTAACACTCCCCCTTGAACACTCATCCAACATGTTCATGTCTCGTCAAAACTCCATAAAAACCCAGTGGGAAAAATTTGGAGAAAGAGTACATGTCATGTGTTCTGCAGTGTTGCATGAATTGCCTCATTAAAAACCTTAGCCGAGAAACTTCAGAAAAACTCGTAAGGGAAAAAGAGTACAATCCACCCAATTTCATTTAATCTCCGGGATTTATTCTTTGGGTACTTGATCTTCGTGTTCAAGATTCAATAATGAGTTCGTGAAGATTCTCCCCCTGAATTCTGCACTTGTCTAAGTCTTATCATTCCAATTCCACGTATGCATCTTTCAAAACTAGACGCTGGGAGTGACTTAGTGAATAAATCTGCAAGATTTTCACATGACTTAGTATGCAGTACCTTAATTTCGTCCATCTTTTGCATTTCATGAGCATAGAAGAACTTGGGATTGATATGCTTTGTAAGGGGACTCTTCACATAACCCATCCGTGCTTGGCGACACAAGTCGCATTATCTTCATAGATAATGGTAGGGGTTTCTGCTGATATCCAATCCACATGACTGCTGGATGTGGTGAATCATCCGTCGAAGCCAAGAACATTCTCGTGAGGCTTCGTATAGTGCTATGATTTCTGAGTGGTTCGTCGAAGTAGATACAAGACTTTGCTTAGACGATTTCCATGAAACTGCAGTTCCACCACACAGGAATACATAGCCTGTTTGCGATTTAGGCGTGTCTTGGTCCGACAGTACCCGAAGATCTGCGTAGCCAATCATGGTAAGGTCTTGGTTCTTTCTGTAGAATAGACCAAGATCTTTGCTTCCTTGGAGGTATCGGAAGACGTCTCTTATTCCCTGCCAATGCCTTTTGGTAGGTTCTGCATGCATACTTGCTAATAGGTTTACTGCAAATGCAATATCCGGTCTAGTACAGTTTGCTAGATACATGAGTGCTCCTATTGCACTCAGGTATGGGAATTCCGGTCCCAGGACTTCCTCCCCCTCTTCTTTAGGTCTGTACGGGTCCTTGTCTTGCTGCAAGGATCTCCCGACCATCGGCACTTTCGAAGGATATGCCTTTTCAAAACCAAACCTCTCCAACACTTTCTGAGTGTATGTTGTCTGATGTACTAGAATACCTTCGGGGGTATGCTCAAGCTGCAGGCCTAGGCAGTACTTGGTTTTACCCAAGTCTTTCATCTCGAACTCTGATTCCAGGTAAGAGCTTGCTTTCTTAATATCTTCCATGGTTCCGATGATATTCAGATCATCTACATATACTGAGATTATACAGAATCCATCCTGGGATCGCTGTATAAAAACACAGGGACAATCCTCATTGTTCGTGTAGCCTTTCTTGCAGAGAAAGTCACTTAAGCGATTATACCACATTCTGCCTGATTGCTTCAATCCATACAGTGACTTTCTGAGTTGCACACTGTACAGATTTCTATTTGCTCTGTCTTGGTTCGGGACAGGGATACCTTCCGGTACCTTCATGTAAATGTCCGAATCTAAGTTCCCGTAAAGGTATGCAGTTACCACATCCATCAATTTCATTTCCAAATTCAAGTTTACTGCCATTGAGATTAAATATCTAAAGGTAGTTCCGCCCATGACCGGGGAATAAGTTTCATCATAATCGACTCCTGGTCGTTGGGTGAAACCTTGTGCAACAAGCCTTGCTTTATGTCTTACAACTTCATTATTTTCATTTCTCTTTCGAACAAATACCCACTTATGCCCTACTGGGTGCACATAGGGAGGCGTGCGGCTTACAGGCCCAAACACCTCTCTTTTATTCAGAGATATTAATTCTGCTTCTATTGCCTTCTTCCAATCTTTCCAATCTGATCTTTTCTTACATTCAAATGAGCGATGCGAGCTCTGGATCAAGATCGATGATTGTGGCAATTTTCTTTGCAAAATAAATGTCGACATTGGCTGTTGTTCTATTCATAGATTCTCCTGTGGTCACATAATTTATAGCTATTTCTTCATGGGGCGATACTTCTAATGTTTCTACTTGCTTACATTGCTTTGATTGCGGGGCAAGTCCTTTAGTTTTTCAAAGATGGATGTGTGCGCACACATCCATGCCGATATCTCCTCCGTGGGAATATTCAAATCGGTATGCCTTTTCTCAAGGTTCCATACCGGTGCAGTCTCAATTGGCTCCCTTTACGGTTATGGGAACTTGGTGATCGGTTGTTTCAAGTCCTTCTTATCCTTTTTCGCCAGGCGTCCCCGGTTACTTGGGATTCGAGGGGCCGAAGTTCTCGTCCTTTTATTCTGAGGCCTCTGGACGGGATTAGGGATACCTTCAATTTTCTTTGGTATTTCAACCCTCTCCGGCGCATTGCGTGCAGGCACATGCGACTTGGTTACACTTTTCAAATCACTAAAGTGGTCAGGCAGTTGATTCGCTAATGCTTGCAAATCAATTATCTTCTGGACTTCTCTATTTGTTTCACCAGTGCGCGGGTCATGTGCATGGATTCCCGTGGCTTGCCACGTCAGTTCCCGACATTTTTCATCAAGGGGTTGATTTCCTCCCCCTAATGACGGGAAACTATCCTCATCGAATATGCTGTCAGCGAAGCGGGCTGTATGCAAATCTCCAGTCATTGGGTCCAGATACTTGATTATGGATGTTGTCTCATAACCAATGTATATCCCAGACTTTCGGAGAGGGCCCATTGCAGTTCGCTGCGGTGGTGGTATAGGTACATAAACCTTGCAACCAAACCTTCGAAGATGGGATATTTTCGGTGTTGACCCTTGCGCTAGTTGCATAGGTGAATGGATGTTATATGCTGATGGTCGAAAATTGATGAGAGTTACTGCGTGTAGGACTGCGTGTCCCCAACATGTAGTTGGCAAATTACAATTCTGCAAGAGCGGTCGGGCAATGAATTTAATTCTTTTAATCAATGCTTCTGCTAGTCCATTCTGGGTGTGGACATGTGGTACAGAGTGCTCAACGGTAATTCCCATTGCCATACAATAATCATCAAAAGCCTTTGAAGTAAATTCTCCAGCGTTGTCCATCCTGATGGACTTCACATGATGATCAGGGAAATTATTCTTAATCTTAATTATCTGCGAGATCGGCTTTGCAAAAGCGTGGTTTCTCGTGAGACGATGCATATCGTCGACCATTTTGAGGAAGCATCGATGAGCACCATAAAGTACCCAAATGGCCACGACGGGTGTATAGGATCAAAATGTCTCCTCGATACGATCCAGAATGCAGGATTTCATCCTTTACTTTCAGAGTAGAGGTCTAGTAATCATTTTCCCGGTGGCACATGCAGGGCACACGAAATCTTCTGGATTCGGAAAATTCTTTACATTGATATTATGTCCCTGAGAATTAGTAATTATATTTCTCATCATTCTAAGACCGGGTGGCCTAATCTATCATGCCGAGAGCGTAAAAGTTCGAGCTTCTAAAATCGTTTTCATGACAAAGATAGGTCGCAGATGCCTTAATATGAGTGTAGTATAGCCCGATTCATATGAAGGAAGTCTTTCTAATACCCTTTTCCATTTTCCTCGCGCTTTGTAATGAGTAGGTATTCCTTACCATACTCTTCTTCGCCTCTACGTGGAGACCGTTAGCGCGGATATCCTTAAAGCTTAAGAGAGTCCTAGTCGATTCTGGGTACAACAAGGCTTCTTCAATGACCAATGTTGTGCCCATCGGGAGTATAATTGTGGCTCTTCCTGAGCCTATTACACAAGTATCGCTGCCTGCGATTGTTGTAAGACTACCAGCATTCTTGCTGATTGACTGAAAATTTTTGTCTCTCTTAATATGGTATTCGTTGTGCCGCTGTCTGCTAAGCATACTTCCTCCATAGGGCGCCACACGCGTTCTGATATATATGAAATATTTATTAATATAGGGTAGCAATCAACTATACAAATAAAGTACTCCAAAATAGAACACAAATTGCCTTTATTAATACGAAAAAGTCATGCAGGACTCATAATAAGAATTTATTTCTTTGCTCTCCCAGAGCTTACAACCATTATGCAAGATTATTATTCTATTGCAACCAAAAACTGTAAATGACTATAAAACTAAGTGCAATGCGTGCACTAGATCGAATCAGCGAAGAATGAAGATACTTCTGCCTGGATCTGCGCTTCATTCATCTGCTCCTCGTTGGCAACTACAGCTGCTGCTGCTGTGATGTCCAAAGGAGGTGTGGTGGGGCGCCATCGGATGTCCACATCCATGGGTGCATTCCATGATTGTGGATCCCTATGCTCGCAATGGCGAGGTGTGCCTCATGCTGTCCTTTGCCCTTCTTCTTGGCCTTGAATGCATCGATCACGTGTTGCGATTCATGGCAAACACGGGACCAATGACCCCAAGTGCCACATTTGTAGCAAGTTTGGTCCTGCTGACCATATGGCTTCCCGTCGCGCTTCTTTTGTCCACCCTTCTTGGCTTGGGCAGTCTGCTTGGTTTTATGACCCATGACCTTACCCTTCCGCCTCTTTACATTGAGTGAGGCTTTCTCCTTGTAGTCGCTATGCTGACTTCAAGTCCAACTTTGCTACTAGGTGGCTGTGAGATGTAGTTCTTTCGGAGAACTTCATCTTGAGCTTCCGCAACTTGCATGATATCGATCAGTTCGGCATACTCCTTGTAGCCATCCTGCCGATAGTTGCGTGCGGATTGTACCGCGTTGGGGTGGAAGGTAGAGAGAGTTTTTTCTATCTTCTGCTCGTCTGTGGTTACTTTACCACATAGTTGAAGACTTGTACAAATTCTGTGCAATGTAGAATTGTACTCTCCCACGGTCTTGTAGTCGGCAAAACGCAGTCGGTTCCAATCCTGCTCTGCACGAGGAAGGATGGTGTACTTTAGCTTCTCAAACCGCTTCTTGAGTGCGGTCCATAAGGCTAGTGCGCTCTTTTCTGCCATGTACTCATTTTTGAGTGTTAGCGAGATGATGTCCGAGAAATGAAGTGCTTGATCATTTCCTCGGCGGTTGGAGCGACGTCCTTGTGGTGTCAAGTCCAATAGCGGCACGGAGCTTCTTTGCTCCAAGTACAATCTCGACATCTGATGCCCAAGTCAGATAATTATGGCCATGCTGGGCCAGCTCTTCGAACTCCCGGTTCGTAATACCAGTCATCTGCATATTCATACAGAAAGTGTATAAGATTACTGCTGGTAATTTGCTAAAAAATGGTTGCAAAAATTCTTATAATGTTTTCGTATTTTTCTATGCATTCCATGATTTACTGCTATTTTCAGTGATTAAAAAAAATCACAAATAATCAAAACAGTAAATACAATAAATAAATTGCATAGAAATAATAATAACAAGGTAAAATATGCTTCAAATGCAAAAACCGATTCAAAATTTGAATTCCCGAGGCCCTTTTCTGCTGGAATACGAATTTTCAGTGAATTCTGCAATTTCTAGGGGCTAAAACGTGAAAATTTCAATTCTGAGAAATTTTTCGCGCAATTTACGGAAAACCCGAGGGCCTTTTTGCAAAATTGTCATTTTTTTCGTTTTTTTTTTTTTTTTTTTCTTTCCCGTCGGTTATTCGGGCCGGCCTTTTGGGCCGGCCCATTCGCCAGCTTCTTAAGCCGGCATGAGGGACTCGGGGGTAGGGTTTCCCTACCCCCGAGTCTCTCTAGTTCATTTGTGATATTAAGGCTCGAGCGGGAGCGGCGCGATAATTCGGCTCGAGTACTAATATTAATTTAGAAGAAGCGCTGGTTTAATTAATTACGCGGCGGGGCGTGGCGTGGCGTGGCGCGTGAGCGTGGAGGGCGTCTTGCGTGTGACCGCTTGCCACGCTTGAGTATCTGGGTGGATGACTTCTAGTCGTCTCCTTTTTTTGTCGTATGTCCATACAAAAAAGAAAAATCAAGAAATTTTGGATAATCATGCAATCAACATCCGATCTTTCAGATAATCCACCGAATTTCCTTGCAATTCTAGAATGCCAAATTTGCATCAGAAAACGATTCAATCTAAAAAGATAATGCCAAGTCTGCTCCCAAGTCAGATTTTGGCATGCATGTGATAACGAATTTCCTTGCAATTTGCAGCATCAGACACTCAAAATCCTCAATGGAGGAGGCAATCTGTAGTATCACGGGCACAAATTTCTTCGCATTATCTTTGCCAAGTAGCAGTACTAGACTAGTATATTTCCCATCCATCTCGAGGGTAGTCTAGAGGAGGCAAGAATGAATGAATACCATTTCCTTGGCAAGTTAATTATTATTACTAGTACTAAATCAGCAGCCAAGTCAACCATGGGGATTGTGGCATCTCTTTCTCCTCGTCATTCGCTCGCATTCCCCTCCAAACTAAATTAGAGAGGGAACCCTCACAGATGCTGCAGCAGCTCCGTTTCTACGACCAAGACCGAGAATCTGTTAGGCAGGTCCACCTTGGCTTGCGGAGCTCCCAAAGAAGAAGAAGAAGAAGAACCAGCCTTTTCTTTACCTGGTCCTCTCTCAGCTCTGTTCTGCTCTGCTCTGCTCTGCTCGTCTCCTCTGCTACATAAGATAGATAGATTGATAGATTGCTAGATAGATTGACCGATAGGTACAAAGCTGCCCTCCCGCGTTTTTGCTCCGCTTTTCTCCGGCCGGCCGGCCGGCCGATTTGTTTCCATTTCCTGCCTTGTGCTGCGCTGTATAAAGCTCGCTTTCTTTCCATTGGTTTTGTACCTTGTTTTGTTCCTAGCGCCCGCCATTGCCGCGCAACCTTGCACAATAATTTCTTCTTCTCGCCGCTGCAATTAGCTGTGGATACTTGTTAATCTAGCTGGTGCAGCTAGGACGGATCAACAAGCCAAGCCAACAAAAAATTCAACAAGATTCTTAATTTCTTGCGCCAATCTAGCTACTTAATTGAAAGCCATGGCCGGAGGTGACAGAGACGGCCGGAGGAGGAGAAAGAGGAGCAAGATGAGGCTCAGCAGGCTCTACAGCTTCGCGTGCGCCCGGAGGAACAGCGCTGTCGACGACGACGGCGATGGCGACCGCTCCATGATCGGCGGCCCGGGCTTCTCGCGGGTAGTCCACGCCAACGACGCCGCCGCCATGGACTACCGCTCCAACTCCATCTCCACAACCAAGTACAACGCGGCTACCTTTGTGCCCAAGTCCCTCTTCGAGCAGTTCCGGAGGGTCGCCAACATCTACTTCCTCATCACCGGCTGCCTCGCCTACACCAAACTCGCCCCCTACGACTCTACCAGCGCCGTCGCCCCTCTCATCATCGTCATCATCGCCACCATGATCAAGGAGGCCATCGAGGACTGGAGGAGGAAGCAGCAGGTATATATATATAGGTCCTCATCTCTTCAATAATACTAGTACTAGTTTCGGTCCATCTATCCATGATCCATCCATGAAATTAATGGGTTGGGATTATGCATGATTAAGTAAAGTGCAAGCAAGCGATCAGCTGTGGACGCACTCCACTCAGTAATGACATTTCCCTTCCAAGGATAAGAAACATGTACACCGATCTAGTTCAATTCAGCAACTAGTGCAGGCACTAAGTGCAGCAATTATGCCAAGACAAATGATTGCTGTTGAACCACATAAGAATTTCCCTCTGGTCATTAGTATGCAAAACAAAACAAAACAAAACAAATTATATCTTTTTTTTCTCGTAGTAGAATGTTTATGTGGTCCCATTAGCAACACAACACATAAGAATTTATGCAGCATACATGCTAATTCAGTCCGATCGAAGTACCATGGTTCTTTCTTCTCTACTTCTGTTTAGAGTATCAAAAAAAAATGACTATTTCATCCAGGATACCGAGGTGAACAACAGAAAGGCAAAGGTGTTCCAGGACAGTGCTTTTCGTCATACCAAATGGATGAACCTCCGAGTTGGTGATATCGTCAAGGTTGAAAAAGATGACTTCTTTCCTGCTGACCTGATCCTCCTTTCGTCTAGCTACGAAGACGCCATTTGCTATGTCGAGACGATGAACCTCGACGGAGAGACAAATCTCAAGCTCAAGCAATCTCTAGAGGTAACTTCCAACTTGCAGGACGATGAGAGCTTCGCCAGTTTCGGGGCTGCGATAAGGTGCGAAGACCCAAATGCACATCTCTATTCATTTGTCGGGAATATCGAAATCCAGCAGCAACGCTACTCTCTCTCGCCTCAGCAGCTCCTTCTCAGAGACTCCAAGCTTCGGAACACCGAGTACGTGTACGGTGCAGTTATTTTCACAGGCCTTGATACAAAGGTCATGCAGAATGCTATGAAAGCTCCATCCAAAAGGAGCAAGATCGAAAAGAAGATGGATCGGATCATTTACCTCCTTTTGTCCTCACTCATCCTAATTGCAGTCATCGGCTCCATTTTCTTTGGCATTGCAACCAAAGATGATCTCAAGGATGGCAGGATGAAAAGATGGTACCTTAGGCCTGATGACTCTACCATCTTCTTCGATCCAAATAAGGCAGCTATATCAGCAATACTGCATTTCTTGACAGCCATGATGCTTTACGGGTACTTCATCCCAATCTCCTTGTATATCTCCATTGAGATCGTCAAGCTCTTGCAGGCTCTGTTCATCAACCAGGACATCCATATGTATCATGAAGAGACCGACACGCCTGCTCATGCTAGAACATCCAACTTGAACGAGGAGTTGGGTCAGGTCGACACAATTCTGACAGATAAAACTGGGACTTTGACTTGCAACTCCATGGAGTTCATCAAATGTTCTATTGCAGGCACTGCATATGGCCGTGGTATCACCGAGGTCGAGAGAGCTATGGCGAAGAGAAAAGGTTCCCCATTGATCGCCGATATGGAAAACGGCATCGAACGATTTCAGTCTGAGGGGAAAACCGCAGTCAAAGGATTTAATTTCACAGATGAGCGTGTCATGAACGGTAACTGGGTTAACCAGCCCCACTCCAATGTGATTGGTATGTTCTTCCGGTTGTTGGCCGTCTGCCACACATGTATACCGGAAGTTGACGAAGAATCAGGGAAGATTTCATATGAAGCAGAGTCTCCCGACGAGGCTGCTTTCGTTGTTGCAGCACAGGTCCTCGGATTCACATTTTACCAAAGGACGATGACAGGTGTTTCCCTGCATGAGTTAGATCCCTTGTCTGGAGAACAAGTTGACAGGTATGGGTTTGAACTTCATTTTTTCTGTCCTGTAAAATTTCGGGAGTGACCCGGTAACTTTATAATACAAACTCTTATCTCTTTCCTTTTTTTTTTTTTTGCAGACCGTACAGGATCTTGCATGTCCTTGAGTTCAACAGTGCTCGGAAGCGGATGTCGGTAATAGTTAAGGATGAGGAGGGGAAAACATTTCTCTTTAGTAAAGGTGCTGACAGGTTAGTACTACTATTTTATTCAGTAATCTGCTGGAATGTGTTTAAATATGCAAGCTGGTGACATGATGCATCTACTCTTCCTCTGTTTACTAATGCGATGGTTATCTCCTGACTTGATCTCAACATGTGCAGTGTAATGTTCGAAAGGCTATCAAGTTCTGAGAGTACGTACAGAGAAGTGACCCAGCAGCACATAAATGAATACGCTGATGCTGGTCTGAGAACACTTGTTCTCGCATACCGTGAACTTGATGAGGATGAATATGCAAATTTCGACAGGAAGTTCACTGCAGCTAAGAATTCTGTCAGCGCCGACAGAGACGAACTGATCGAAGAGACTGCAGATTTTCTAGAGAGGGAATTGATTCTTCTTGGTGCTACCGCTGTCGAAGATAAACTTCAAAAGGGGGTGAGTAAATCTTCTTCCATGTGGTAATGTGTGACAATTTAAGAGTTCCCTTTGGTTTGCTCATGTTTATTTCCTTTTCCTAGGTTCCTGAATGCATCGACAAACTTGCCAAAGCTGGCATCAAGATATGGGTGCTGACGGGCGACAAGATGGAGACCGCCATCAACATTGGGTATGCGATCTGTTAGAACAGTTTCGATGCTTATAGCAAGATTTTAGTTAACTTTGTAACTTAGAATCTGATGCTTGTTTTCACAGATATGCCTGCAGTTTACTCAGACAAGGAATGAAGCAAATAACCATCACATTAGATACACCAGATATCATTGCCTTGGAGAAAGTCGGTGACAAAGCAGCCGTTGCAAAGGTAGGGAAAGTATTACTGATTACTATTACTAAAATTTTATCTAGCACATAGTTGTGCTTCTTTGTAGTCATCAGCTGCATTTTGCGCATTTGTGTTGAGTCTGCGTGATTTCCTTTTTCTGGTCCTATAGTGGAGTATGTTTTGTAACGGACAACCATACAACTGCATGCTTAATCTTATCAAACACTGGTCTGTTTCACAATAATAGCACTGCCAATTTTTCTGATATACTGCAGGCATCAAAGGATAGCGTGGTGCAGCAAATAAACGAGGGAAAGAAACTCATAAATGCATCTGCCAGTGAAACCTTTGCTTTGATTATCGACGGGAAGTCACTTACATATGCGCTGGAAGACGACGTTAAGGGCATGTTCCTTGATCTTGCAATCGGCTGTGGATCGGTCATTTGCTGTCGTTCTTCTCCAAAGCAGAAAGCTCTTGTAAGCTCACCTGCATCTCAGACTCTGCTTTTTGTGTGTAAAGAAAAGTCAGGCTTCATACTCTTCCATCCTAGGAATGGACTCTAAACTGCCATTTTCATTGGTGATTGTAGGTCACAAGGCTAGTCAAAGCCAGCACTGGTAAAGTTACCTTGGCAATTGGTGATGGTGCGAACGATGTAGGCATGATTCAGGAGGCAGATATTGGGGTAGGAATCAGCGGTGCTGAAGGAATGCAGGTTTGGTATTGCCACTCATTGTTGAAGTTCAACTGAATCAAGGCTAGCTGCTATCTAGAAAAGGAATCTAGTGTTCTGATCAGCACTCTTAATGCCCTCAATCTCAGGCTGTCATGGCAAGCGATATTTCCATTGCGCAGTTCCGCTTCCTCGAGCGTCTGCTGCTTGTCCATGGGCATTGGTGTTATAGCAGGATCTCATCAATGGTATGTATAATACAACTGAGCATAACGGCATGTGTTGCATTTATGAAGCTTGCACTTTGCTTTGGCTGAACACACCTCTGTCGTTTGAATAATGGATCCATCATCCGCAGATATGCTACTTCTTCTATAAGAACATCACGTTTGGTGTGACCCTGTTCCTGTACGAGGCGTACACGTCATTTTCAGGCCAAGCTTTCTACAATGACTGGGCAATGTCACTCTACAATGTCCTTTTCACGTCACTTCCTGTGGTTGCTATGGGCGTGTTCGATCAAGACGTTTCCGCTCGGTTCTGTCTCAAGGTGCCTCTACCTAGCTAGCTGTTTCTTCTTCTTCTTCTTTTCTCCGTCTGCAAATATCGGTGTTCCAAATGCATCCTAAGTTCCTCATTGCTTCCGAAAATGCTATGCAATGCAGTACCCAATGCTGTACCAGGAGGGTCCTCAGAACCTGCTCTTCCGATGGTCAAGGCTCCTAGGATGGATGGTGTACGGCGTTGCCAGCGCTGTGATCATCTTCTTCCTCACCGCCGCCTCGCTGCAGCACCAAGCGTTCCGCAAAGGCGGTGAGGTCATAGACCTCTCGATTCTCGGCGCGACCGCCTATACGTGCGTTGTCTGGGCTGTCAACGTTCAGATGACCATCACACTGAGCTACTTCACCCTCATACAGCACATCTGCATCTGGGGTGGCATTGCTCTATGGTATCTATCCATCCATCTCTCTCTCTCTCTCTCTCTCTATATATATATATATATATATATATATGTGTGTGTGAATTAGCTAGGCAGCTCGTCTATGGAATGGATCAGAAAGACGGTTCAAACTGAAATTGTACGTGCTGTTGTTGCTGCATGCAGGTACGTGTTCCTCTTGGCCTATGGTGCAATCACGCCGTCTTTCTCAACCACATACTTCATGGTGTTTGTGGACGCATTGGCGGGCGCGCCGTCCTACTGGGTGGTCACCCTGCTAGTGTCTGCGGCGGCGCTGATCCCCTACTTCACCTTCGCGGTGATCAAGATGTGGTTCTTCCCGGACTACCACAACAAGATTCAGTGGCTGCGGCACAAGGGCCAAGCAGCTGGTGACACTGGTAGCTCCGACGACCCAGAGATGGCTTTCGGCGAGGCCCTGCGCCAGTTTTCAGTAAGGTCCACCGGGGTAGGCGTGTCGGCGCGCCGCGACGCCAGGCTCGTCCGCCTCAACAGCAAAGTTAACCATGCAGATTCACCGCCAGCAGCTCACTTGTCATAGGTAGCATCGATCGTACGTGCAGTGTAGATATATATAACAGCAGACAGAAGTCAGAATTGGCATCCTAGCTGCTAGCTTCAAGTGTTTAATTTGTTGTTCACTTGTTCTGTTACTGTTAAGAGATCAGGTAGATCTCGTGTTAGTTACGGAGCTAGCTAGGGACGGTCTAACTGTACATGCATGCGGAGTATTCCATTTTATTTTGTCTCTAGGCATTACAATGCACAAAGCGAGGAGGACAAATGTACATTGGATTGGAGTCAGTGGAGGGATGCCAAGCTATTTAGCTCTTCTTTTATTCTTTCATTATACAAAAATAGGGAATAAATTAAGCTTCAGCTTCTATTTTGGTCCAGAAATTGGTGTTGATGTTAATACCATATAGCCCATGAGGTCCAACTATATATATATATATATATATAGGTCCAGAAACAGGCTCCTACCAACTTCCAGGTTTGATCTACCTGGGATGCTATTGATTGCTCCGGGATGTAGCTGCAGAGTACCTACAGGAGAATAATTTGTTAGCCAAAAATAATATGTGGGTAAGCATACCCTGACCATCTTCTTAAGATGGCGGTTACTCAGTTGACAAATGACTTCATACATATCCTTTCGCAACGCAAAAAACACTCAAATTTTCTAATCGAGCATCTAATCTACAATGGGGCAAAACATTATAAAATCATACTTACGATTTCTATTATTTAAATATCAAAATATTTTAATATTTTAAATTTGCGAGCATTGTGGATTAGCTAGAGGGGGCAAGGACTCGAAGAAGAAAACCCCCGCTGCACCGCCTCCACCGAAGCTCCACACTCAACAATGGAGGTCGAGGGGATTGTGAGGAACTGCGGCTCAAGCAAGCTGGTGAGTGCTAGCTGGAGTTGCGGAAGTGCTAAAGGAAGCTAAGGGTGAAGCAATGGAGTTTAAATAGAGCAATGGCAGAGAGCAACGGCCGGGTTTTTCCAGTCGGGTCAACACTGCCATGAGAGCACTTGAGAGCGATGGGAGCAGTTGAGTCATGGCCCTCTGAGGGATGAGCGCGACAGGCATTTAATGCGCGCAGAGCTAGCCGTTTAAAGGTGGACATAGAGTGGACTGCACGCCACTGCTTTTCTCCTCTGCGCACGCCATGGCAGGGCTCACGCGCGCGCAGACAGAGGAAGGAGACGACTCATTGGTCGTCGGATTGAAATCGAACGGCTGGGCTAGATCGAGCGGATTGAAACGATCCCATCGTTCGGCTGGTCGAAGACCGTCGATGCCAATCCAACGGCTGAGTTAGATCGGGCGGTTTAAAACGACTCCATCGCTCGGCTGGTCGAAGACCGTTCGATGCCGATCCAACGGCTCACGACCCTAGCGCCCGAACGACCGAGTTGGCACAGTTAGTGGACTGGACCGAGTCAAGTGGCTCGAGCCCGAGTCCGATTCGAACCTACGGAACAGTGTAAACCAGTTAGGGTGTGAATTTGAATAACTGATTTTGGAGGAACTATTTAAGGTAGCAAGCAAGCTCCAAAAATTACGAAATTTTAACTGGAGATTGCTGACAGCAGGAGGGACCTCACATAAAATTTTCTAGAGACTTTAAGGTACTAAATTTTCCTCCAGAAACCCCAGAAGGTGAAAGCTATGGTTTGACCAAGCTTTGACTCGCCTCCACCAATTATCAAATAATTTCTAAAAATCATGAGATAATTCAGAGGCGTTGCCAAGCCTCCCTAGAACTCAGGAGAAATATCTCCAAGGGTTTGGCACAAGCTCCATGTCAAAGAGGTTTTTGATTGGAGTCAAATAAGGATTTGAATTTGATTTTCCATAATTCTTTTTGAAAGAATTACCGAAAGGATCAATGGCTTCAAGATGCGAGAAAAGTTTTAATTTCTTCGTGTTTTCTTACATTTGAAACACAAATCCATTTCTGGGATGCTACAGTATCTTGCTTAACCGAGAGTATGTATGTGTAGTATACGAGTATATAAGACCACCTAGGTAGTATTCACACCTTTTCAGGAGTGGTATGTATAATTTTTTTGTACATACTCCTTTTTAGCGCGAATATGAAGGTATTTACAAAATATGCTAAAAACTATGGACTCTCTTACAAATTTTTCGTGTAGTTCGCATTGGAGTATCTTATAATTAGTATATGAGTATACCCAAAGTGATAAAGGAGTATGTCAAGTTGTTTTAGGTGGTATATCAAAGGTGGGAGTAACTACACCCGGGAGTAGAAAGTATTATATATAATGAATAAAATACATAGTTTTAAATAACATTTCTGTCATTTTCTTTGTTCCGGCATTTAATTAACCAGCATCACCCACAAATAAAAGAAAAGAAAAGAAAAGGATGAAGCAAACGTGGATCACCGGCTTCTGCCTGCGGTCTATATACAGCTGACAGCTCTGCGAAAGGATGCTTATTTTGCCCTGTCAAAAAGTACAAATGAGAAAGGTCTTGTGATAATTTAAAAAAGGAACAGAAAGGTAAATAACACTTGTACAGATAATAAGTAGAATAGAATCACGAGTGATATACGAATATTCGAGCCACTTTCAACTTTATGAGTATTTTTTTTATTTTAAAAGACTAACTGTGTGCATCCTGGACCGAGAGAGTGATTCTCTAAAAAAAAATACCATGTGATGGTCAAATCTGATGGCTTGGCCTAACGAGAGTACAACAGGGAAGGAAGATATTTCGTGTCAAGTTCACGGCAACCTTACGTAAATTCTGCGTCAAAGTCTTTGGTCTTAATTTCTTATTCCTTCGCTTTCTCTGGGCTCTGCTTCTAGAAGGCTGCATGCATGGATGAATCACCAAAACAGCAGTTAGGACGGCAACCACGGCGCCATCATCGCGACGACGATGTTTCTGGCCGGCGGTTCAGACTTGAGACCCAAAAGTCGTCTTCAGCATACGTATGGGAAGAAAGGAAGACGACCGACTGCCCAACCGAGTTGAACAAGTCGTCATCGGACTTGAGTCTGTTTTTTCCACCAGGTAATGTTAATGCATACGCTTCTTCTTTCCGTTGGCTTCAACAGTATTGTCGAATCAGCAGCAGAAAAAAAATTATAGAAGCTCAAAATATTGTCTTCAGTGGTTTCATAAGTGAAGCTTGTCATAGGCAACAGCAAGACAACCCAACAAGTCTAGAGCAGAGAGCGTGTTGACCAAAAACCACACCAACAGCTTTGTCAAAGAAGAAAGAGTACATGCATTGTCTCCTGTGATCTACATAAAAAGAAAGAAAGAAAAAAAAAACACCCTAAGAAAGAGTAAGAATTACACGAGACATTCAATAGTCAGTACAACCTGAATTAGTGAGTGAAGAAGAATGACTACGTACACACAAGGCAAAGAAAGAACAAGAAGAAGCAGCAGCTGATGATGCTGATTACAAGATCCTGGAACTTGAGGCGGCATCAGTACCTCTACTGCGACTGCTCCAACTGTATTGGCTAAAGTCGGAACTGTCATCTTGGTTGCCCAGCACCATCCGCTGGAACATCCTAACCTCTGCTGTGTTTGCAACGTTAAAAACCTCGCTTTGCCCTGGCTGAACACCATTTGTAAGATCGATATCGGCTAAGCTATCGAGAACTCGCACCACCTGAAAGGAGACAAGGGAAAATAGGATATAAATGTCAATTTACTGCTTGATCAAAACAAATGAAATGACGCCAATTTCCTTCAGCATGCATCAGAAAGTGTTATTATTCAGACATTCTGTGTAGCCACGTTTATCTTTTTTTCCTTCTAATTGGAAACCGCAATTATGCTACCCATTGGAAATCAAAAGAAGCCATTTCAAAAGTTGACATAACATTTCATTGTATTGCATTTGATGCAGGATTTACTTCAAGGCTTGGAAGTAACGACCGCTGTTCATTAATAGTGACACAAAGCTCCATAGTTATTGGTGCTCGTGGGGCAAACATTTCAATAGCAGGACAGGTATCAGCTTAAAAATATGGTGGAAGGTTACATGAGTAATTTGCTACACCCATCAAAATAGAGAAAAGATGGTAATTCGCAAAGCCATTGGGTCAAGCGGCAAGACTATTAACCAAAGCCAAAAGGCTGCCATTAATGGTGATAGCAGAAGGTTTTGGTGAGGATAACACTATGCATACATGTTACGAACTGTGAGCAGCCCATGTTGTCCAAATCCAAAATCAGGACCCATGAGACCTGATTTGAGTAATTGATCTTTAAGGCAGACAGAATTTTCCGGGCTCTCCATCTGTCACCATAGCCGACGTGTGCTTATTAATGCTGCCAATCCCACCTATTCTTGGCAGTCCTATGCCAATTTCTTGGCGCAGATGAGCAAGATCTCTAGGCACCTCTTCTTGTCGTGGACGAGGCTCTCTTTGGTGTGTTCTCGTTCCTCGTAGTGGCCAGTCAACAGTTACTAATTAATTTACCCACATTGACAAAATTCCACACCTAAATCACCTTTTGTTTATCAACAGTTGGTTTTTATTGAATGGTACCTGAGCACCGTAAAACATCTCATTTGATGCCCGTATCCATGTCCAGATAACACTAATAAAAGTTTGTCAGATAGTGTTTATACGTACCTGGCTCATTCTGGGCCTCCTTGATGCTGAGTGTCGAACACAGGCTGCTGCAGCTTCAATCATACGGAACATTTCAACCTCATTGAAGTTCTTATCAAGCCTGGGGTCGACTAACTCTTCTAAATTTCCTGTCTCGAGAGCTCGAGTAAGCAATGGTCTAGCCTGCAAATAATTAGGAATCAAGAAATGTCAGAGTTTGCAGAGTTGAAGTTTCAAATAATTATATTTGAATGCTGCTCATGTTCGACTGCTCAAGGGACAGGCTGTAATTGTATCATTGAGAACCCCAGGAGGGAATCTTTTGTTTGCATTAACAGGAGAATCACTATTATGATATGTTTATCCGTACTCCGCATAAACATACAGATGAATCTTACAACAGATACATTTTCATCACAACTGCTTTAAAATGTGTTAATGTGCACAGGAGACTGTAAGGTTTTCTTTCAATACAAGATATTAATGACGCAGAATCATGATTGTGTGGCCATGCTTCAACATGCAGTGGTTCTATTTTCGTAGCTACTAAGACATGCCACAGGCACAGACACCGTACCTCCATATATGCAATCTTCTATTCCCAACATATATGCCTAGTGTGTAAACATGCAGAGCGAGTAGTGCAATACCAGATATGGAAACGTGGCATTTAAATTGAATTTCCCACTTATAAGTGAGTTATCATGCAGAACGAGTAGTGCAATACCAGATATGGAAACGTGGCATTTAAATTGAATTTCCCATTATAAGTTATAACTTCTACAATGACTATATCGGTATAGCCATCAAATCATAGGAAACAAGTGTATACTGTTAGAGATATATGTATAGTTGTGTTATTCCCCATTGTTATGAGGGGTTATTTGCATATTTACCTCCTGTACTTGTCTATATATAATGGCCCATTGACCCCCTGAGAATACAAGTTGCTATTCCTAACATGGTATCAGAGCTCATTAGGGTTACCTCTCTCGGACGCGCAACTCGTCCTCCTCTGCCCTAGCCGCCGGCTTCCCTCCGTCTCTCGCCGCCACTACTAGCCGCCGCCATTGCTACGCTCCGTCGCTGCTGCTGCTTGCTCTCCTGCCGTCGCCAAGCGCCTCGATCGACGCTTTCGACCACGCCGCGACTCCTGCCGTCACCGCTCGTCGTCTGTGTCACCGCGACTCCAACTCCCTACCGTCGCCTCCAGCCATCGCGACTCCTGCCGTCGCCGCTCGTCGAAGTCGCCGTCGTCTCCGCCGACTTCGTTGCCGACGCCGCCACCCGCCGAAGCCGAGGTTCTCCGCCGTCTTGGTCGTCGCTCTGCCAAGGCATTCGTCGCCGATCCGCCGCTGCTGAGCGCCGCTCTACTCGTCGCCGCCGGTTATTCCTCCGCTGTCACCAGGAGGACCGTCGCCGTTGCCGCTGCCGCCACCGGAAGGGAGCCGCCGCCGCCAGGGGGAACTAGGTCCCCCCCCCGTGCGGGGCGTCTCTATTTCGGTCGACGGGCCGAAGGCTTTTCTTTTGAAGCCGGCCCGTGAGAGTCGGCCGGTTAAGAAAAAAAAACGTCGGTCTAGCCGCCGCGCCGTCCAACGCCGCCTGTTAGACTACGTTGCCTTGGTCGCCGCGCCGTCCAGCGCCGCCTACCAATGGGCACCGCTTCCCTCGCTTGCTGCGCGGTGATCTTCAACAGTGTTAATTACATCGACTTCGTGTCTCACATGCGTGGCTTTCGTCTCTGGGGCGTCCTCTCTGGCGATGTCACCTGCCCGCCTTGTCCTACTCCTCCGACGGAGCCTACGTCTGTTGCGCTACCCTCAACAGCCGACAAGGCTACTGTCGAGGCTGCTGGGGTTGCTGATGAGAAGGCTGCCTCTGCCTACCAAGAGGCTCTGGATTCCTACATATATCGATTGACCGCCTACACTCAGTGGTGCGACGACGACGCTCGGGCTACTGCTGTCTTCATCGCCAGTGTCCAACCTCGGTTCTCTTCTGAGGTTGTGGGACTCCCTTCGGCTGTCCAGATGTGGACTCACCTTCGTCAGCACTAGAACCCTCTAGAGATGCTCTCTACCTGTCCGTGGTTCGCCAGGAGCACTCTCTTCAGCAGGGTGATGCTACTGTTGACGCTTTCTACGCTCAAAGCTCTGCTGTCTGGCGTCAGCTGGACTCTCTTCGCATTGTTGGCAGTCGCTCATGTTCGTGCTGCTTGGCTGTACGTGCTGACCTGGAGTTTCAGCGTGTCTATGAATTCCTTACTCCCTTCATCCTGAGTTCGAGCAGAGCCGTGCCCAGCTTCTTGCACGCCACCCACGTGTCACTCTTCTGGAGGCTCTTACCGAGACACGTGCAGAGGAGACTCGCCTGAGTAGTGCTGGTCTGATGCCACTCCCCTCCGTGCTCGCCGCTCATTACCCTGCTACACCGACTGCTCCACGTTTGAAGACATCGCCTCCTCCGTGGTGCCACAGTGGTGGTGGCCGCCCTCCATCTGGTGGTGGTCGTCCTCGCTGCTCCTACTGCGACAAGGTCGGCCACATTGAGTCCCAGTGCTATAAGAAGCAGCGGCATCTTTCACGTCGTTCTTCTCCTAGCACTGGCACCGGTGCTTCTACATCGACGTCTGCATCGACTCTTCTGGCGCTTTCTCTCACTCGCGGTGAGATAGCCGGACTTGACGCTTGCTTGCCGCCTGTGTTCTCCTCGGCGGTGTTCTGCAGGTTACGCGCATCGACTCTTCGGACAATGAGAAACCACCTCCTACACAGTCAGGTATCTCCCCGCAGATTCTTGATTCAGGAGCATCCTTTCACATGACTTCTAATTCCTCCACTTTATCTTTCATTACACCTCTTGATTCTCCTGTCAGTGTTCTTACTGCTGATGGTACCTCTCTTTTTGTCTCTGGTTGAGGACCTCTTAGCAACTCATCTTTTCATGTTCCTTCGGTTGCTCATGTTTGTCGTCTAACCATGCATCTTCTTTATGCTGGACAGATTACTGACCTTAGTTGTCAGGTCATTCTTGACTCTAACTCTTGTTGTGTTCAGGACCGCCACACGGGGGCTCTGGTTGGTTCTGGCCCTCGGCGCCTTGACTCACAAATCTCTCGGGAGCTTGATAGCTTCACCTTCCTTCCACGCCACCGTCGCCGCCTTCTTTACGCTTCGCCATTTCGTCTACCAGCTCTTTCCAGCAGTGGCATCACCGTCTTGGACATCTGTGTGGATCTCGTTTGTCATCTTTAGTCCGTCATGGTCTTCTAGTGTCTGTCTCAGGAGACGTGTCTTTAGATTGTCAGGGTTGCAAGTTAGGGAAACAGATTCAGCTTCCCTATTCTCATAGTGAGTATGTGTCTCAGAGACCATTTGATCTTATTCATTCAGATGTTTGGGGTCTGGCTCCCTTCCTTTCGAAAGGGGGCCATCGATATTATATCATTTTTATAGATGACTTCTCTCGCCACACTTGGATATATTTTATGTCTTCACACACTTGAGCGTCTTTGTGATCTTTCTCCAGACTACTCCGCCCTTCGTCTGTTTAGCTGCGTTTCCTACGTTCTCCTTGCACCTAGAGAACGCACCAAACTGACTGCTCAGTCTGTTGAGTGTGTTTTTCTGGGATACAGTGTCGAACACAAGGGCTATCGGTGCTGGGACCCTGTTGGTCGACGGATGCAGATTTCTCGGGATGTGACTTTTGACGAGTCTCGTCGCTTCTACCCACGTCCTGCCTCTCCTTCGGTTTCCTCTGTAGAGTCCCTGTCTTTTTTTACTTTTCCAGATACACCCATCTCTGTCTTGCCCTCGTCCACCCGTCCCACTGAGTCTCCACATATACCTCGTGAGACCTCTCCGCCATTGTCGCCGCCTGCTTCGCCCCTGCGGCTCCTCAGGACCCACTCTCTTTTACACTCGTCGACCTCGTATTGAGGCTCTTCCAGATGAACCATCTTCCCCTGATATTTCATCTTCTCCTGATGCTCCATCTTCTCCTGATGGGTCATCATCTCCTCGCTACGGTCTCCGCGATCGTCGATCGATTCGCCTCCCGCCTGCTTTTGGTTTTCTTGATCACTACCCATGAGCTTGTCTCCTACCGGGATGCTGTGACTCACCCTGAGTGGCAGCATGCCATGGCCGAGGAGATTGCTGCTCTCGAGCATACTGGTACATGGGATCTTGTTCCTTTTTCATCTCACTCCCGTCCCATCACGTGTAAGTGGGTCTATAAGATTAAGACTCGCTTTGATGGCTCTCTTGAGCGCTATAAGGCGCGTCTTGTTGCTCGTGGCTTCCAGCAGGAGCATGGTCATGACTACGATGAGACTTTTGCTCCTGTGGCCCACATGACCACTGTCTGCACTCTTCTTTCGGTGGCGTGCTTCGCGTTGGTCCATTCTCGACTTGATGTCAAGAATGTCTTTCTTAATGGTGAGCTGCGTGAGTAGGTCTACATGCATCCGCCACCTGGGTATTCTGTTCCTGAGGGCATGGTCTGTCGTCTTCGTCGCTCTCTCTATGGCCTTAAACAAGCCCCTCGTGCTTGGTTTGAGAGCTTCTCCTCTGTGGTCACTGCTGTTGGCTTCTCAGCTAGTGATCATGATCCTGCTCTTTTTGTCCACACTTCGTCTCGTGGTCGGACTCTTCTTCTTCTATATGTTGATGATATGATCATCACCGGAGATGATTCTGAGTACATTGCCTTTGTCAAGGCCCGTCTGAGTGAGCAGTTCCTTATGTTGGATCTCGGTCCTCTTCGCTACTTCCTTGGGATTGAAGTTACTTCCACTCCAGATGGTTTCTTTATGTCCCAAGAGAAGTATGTTCAGTATCTTCTTGATCGCGCTTCTCTCACTGACCAGCGTACTGTTGAGACTCCCATGGAGCTCAACGTTCATCTCCGGCCCTCTGATGGTGAGCCTCTTTCTGATCCGACTCGCTATCGTCATCTTGTTGGGAGTCTTGTCTACCTTGCTGTTACTCATCCGGATATCACTAATCCAGTCCACATTCTGAGTCAATTCGTCTCTGCTCCCACTCAGGTCTACTACAGTCACCTTCTTCGAGTTCTGCGATACCTTCGTGGGACTATCTCTCGCCGTCTCTTCTTTCCACACTCTCGTTACAGCTTCAGGCTTATTCGGATGCTACTTGGGCCAGCGATCCATCTGATCGCCGGTCTATCTCTGCTTACTGTGTTTTTCTTGGTGGTTCTCTCATTGCCTGGAAGACGAAGAAACAGACTACAGTATCCCGTTCGAGTGCAGAGGCTGAGTTACGAGCTATGGCTCTCTTGACAGCAGAGATTACAGCTCTGATGGTTACTTGAGGATTTTGGTGTTTCTGTCACTACACCAACTCCTCTCTTGTCAGACAGTACAGGTGCTATCAGTATTGCCCGTGACCCTGTGAAGCATGAGCTCGCCAAGCATATTGGTGTTGATGCTTCCTTCATAAGGTCTTGTGTGCATGATCAGGTGATTGCTCTTCAGTATGTGCCTTCCGAGCTTCAGATAGCGGATTTCTTCACCAAGGCCCAGACTCAAGCACGACATGGCTTCTACCTCTCCAAACTCAGTGTTGTTGATCCACCATGAGTTTGAGGGGGGGGTTAGAGATATATGTATAGTTGTGTTATTTCCCATTGTTACGAGGGGTTATTTGCATATTTACCTCCTGTACTTGTCTATATATATTGGCTCATTGGCCCCCTGAGAATACAAGTTGCTATTCCTAACATATACAATATGGCCATGGAAACTGCAGCCAATCCTAGTGAACAAAGAATAGTCTAGAGAGATCTTCAATTAAAGATCAGAAATTCACTGATAAGCACATGTTAGCTAAGGATCAGATCCAAACCATCGATAGTCATTAAGTGAAAACAATTTTAAGCAATAAGTTCAGTGCTATAACTCACCCACTCAACAAGGCTCTCATCACCCAATGGTCTTGATACATCAACAGGTTTTTGACCAGTGATAAGCTCTAAGAGAACAACACCAAAAGAGAATACATCAGATCTCTCGGTCAATTTGCCACTTGATGCATACTCTGGAGCCATGTACCTGCAAGACAAAAAAAAAACAGTTTTAGTCATCAATTCTGTTAGATCACGATGAATGTTCTTTTGAAATTTTCCAGTACTTCACTCACCCAAATGTCCCCATAACACGGGTAGTTACATGTGTTACAGCACCCAAAGCCAACCTTGCAAGACCAAAATCACCCACCTAGAATTCATGGATAGCATTCAATCAGGAAATTAACTATATCACGAGATTTTATCACTTCTCAGGCCTATTTGGGGAATGTAATTACCTGTGCCTCAAAGCTGTTATCCAACAAAATGTTTGAGGATTTGATGTCTCGGTGGATTATCCTTGGATGGCCTGCAAAAGAACCAAAGAACGGGGGGTTACAACACCTAAATATATGGAATCGGTGACTGTAAAGATGATGAAAAGTACAAAAGGACATTACAATCTTCATGTAGGTATGCTATTCCACGAGCAGCACCAGCAGCAATTTTAACCCTAGCCAACCAATCTAAAACAGGCCTTCCATGTCCTGTGATTGCAGATCGATTCAGTACTTGTTCAGTTTCTACTGGCAGAAGATGAAAATGTTATTGTACAACATAGCAAAGGGTTAAACCATACCGTGAAGATGATGATGTAGGGTGTTATTAGGCACAAAATCATAGACAAGCAATCTTTGGTTATTGGAAATGCAATATCCCACAAGAGAGACCAAATGACGGTGATGCACACGACTAATTATCTCCACTTCAGCATGAAACTCACGCTCCCCTTGCCCGCCACCATCTTTTAGTTGCTTGACAGCCACCTCTTTTCCATCGGGCAATTGACCCTTGTATACGGACCCAAACCCTCCTTCCCCCAGCAGTCTCTGAGCTGAGAAACCATCAGTGATCTGATACAGTTCTTCATATGTAAAGAACCGGGAGTTGTCCGTGCTAATATCAGACAGGCATGATTTCATCCTGGGACTCCCAGCACTATAGTTGGTTTGGACAGAAGGATCAAATGACGATGCTGAGTCACCTGAAGAAAAGTGAGAAGATGATAGCATTTACAAACTAGATGTAAGATGTAAGAAGCGTGAATACACTCATTGCAGCACCAGACTACCTGATGGTTGCTGCGAAGAAAAGGGCGAAGTAGGCAACATGAATCCAGCATGGTAACCAATTCTTTCCCTCCTACGTTTCTTTGTGTACCAAATAGCAGCACCTATCAAGCTAAGCACAAGGATGGCAAGCACCGCACCGACACCTATGACGACACCATCGCTAAGCCAGTTGGCCACGGAGGAGCTCCCACCCCGTGGACCAGGGCTGGACGACTTGTTGGAACTTGGGTTTCTGCCCGCGTTGGGATTGGCCGGGTCAGCAGCAGTGGCAGGTGTAGGCAATGGCTTGTGGTGATTAGCCGGTGCTGATGGCACGGCCGGAAAAGTATGAGTAGGAGTAGGACCTCCGGAAGGAGGTGATGCGGGGGACGGGGACTGCGCTTTTGGTGGAGCAGTGGGCATTGTTGGCGGCAGAGGCGCTTGCGCTGTTGGTGGTGCGGGCGAGTGCGTCGGCGGCTGAGGAAGCGGGGGTGATGGTGAAATGCTTGACGGCGGGGGTGCCGAAGCTGCCTGTGGAGGCGGCGCGGAAGGTGAAGGCTTTGGCGAGGCAGCAAGAATCGGAGATGGAGGCTGAGGGGTGGGTGGCGGGGCGCCGGCGGTGGGCAGCGGCGCCGGCGGGGGAGCGGCGGTGGCAGTGGTGTCGGCCGGGATGGCAGTGGGCTTGGACGACACAGGCGCTGGGGAAGAAGCAGGCAAGGCGATGGCCGGCGAAGAGGAAGGAGACGGCGCAAATGCTGCCATGAGAGGCTCCGATTTGTCAGTAGCTGCTATCTCGGCGGCAGCTTGGGCTCCGATTTGTGAGCCATGGCGCCCCCTCCCCCCTAAGAATTAGCAAGCAAGAAGACGAAGAAATTGATTTGATGGGAAACAAAGGTGGGAGTGGGAGTGGGAGTGGATTCTTCTTCCCTTCAAGCTTGTGCCTTGTGGGGGCTGTTGCAGTGCAAAGCAAAAAATGTTTCGCTTTCCCCATTCCTTCTTTGATAAATGATCCTACATAAATTAAATTTCTACTAAAATGTAGCAGTATTTGTGTTTTGCAGGCCAAAAACAATTTCCTACAGCCACTTTTGACTCTCTTTTTTTTTGCTATTACAAAGGAGACGCACAATTCCTGTATTCCAAAACGAGGCATAAAAGCTAAAATCAATTGCTACGGTGATTTTGCTACCATGCCTACGCGGATCTTCAGGAAAGCTAATATCAACTGCTACAGTATGTTACTACCATCTCGAGACTGAGCTTTCCCACAGTTAAGAGTGGCGATGGCAAAGAACCGTACGGACTAAAGAATTATAATACTGCAAACTTATTTTTTTGAGATAAATCTACTTGTAGCATTTTCATATGGCCAATCTAAATACCCATAAAGATATTAATAACTAAAGTTTAGAATGTTTGACGGGGGAGTGTATTCTAAAATAGCATGTTTTTTTTCTTGTCTTAAGACAGTAGAATGGGATGAAATGAGATGGGACGCACAATTATTAGTTGCAACCACCGGGACACCATTACAGATATGGAGTCAAAAAGGCAAAAGGCTAGATAGATTACGGTAGGCAAGGGGAAAGAAGGGAAGGCCACAAGCATCATCATGACATGATAAACTGGGTGGGGAGGGGCTCCATCCACTCTGTGGTCTGTACTGTACGACAACGGAATGACCTATCCTATTCCTTATCCATGGGCATCGTTAAGGATCAAGGAATGGCCCCCTTCCCTCGCGCCAAGGCTATGCCACTGTCGAGGTCGCTGTCCCCCCCCTCCCCTCGCGGCAATAATCTATTCTGGTAACCTTTCGCTCTCACCAGAATACTGGATATATAGTCCTTTCGAGTTCATCACCTTAATGAACCATCAAGAGCACGGCACATTACTCTATTATTATTATCAATAATTCAATACCAATCAGCACTCTCTGGCAGAGTCTCTGCTGCAGTGCCCATGCAAGAGTACGAACAACTAGGGCCGGGCGTTATAGTACGGCAATAAGCACCTCAATGCATAATGCTAAGTAACAGACAGGTCTAACACAGGACTGACTACAATCTTATCTAACTCAGCAATGTCATCCAACTCCTCCTCGGGTAATTAATCAAACATGACACTAGCCAACATCCAATACATAAAAAAAAAAACCCACATCCACCATGACTGGCTTATTGCTTGGTGAAGATTAATTGCTTCTACCACATAACATCCTCCTACACAAAGCTTTCACTCCACCACCGTCACCAGCTCAAACTCAATCAAGGACAGGTTGTTATCCTCCTTGACGGTGAACTCAGCTGGGCTCTCAGCAACTTTAACGATCCCCCACTTGTCCACCGCAAGCCTCATGGAGCCCTTGAACATGTCAATCTTTGCATTCCTCAGCTCAACAGATGTCCCAGGCTTCATTACATCCACTACAAACAAGAAAGGATAAGAGAGAGAGCATTTATGAAACAAGCATATGTGCTACATGCAGCCATCATCTGTAAGTTGATCTGTTAATATGCGAGACTTTGGAGAAATTTGTGCTTCAGTAGTAAGAGTGAACTATGTATCAAGGACTAGTCTTCTGATGCAACGCCACATAGAACAGAGGTGATGGGTTATGTGAAAGAAAGAAAGAAAAGTACAGACCAGTCCATGCTGTACGTTTAATAATGAGTTCGACAAGTAAACTCATCATATAGACATGTGAAGATGGTTGACGAACGTACAAACTTAATTTTCACCGAGATGATTTGTAGTCCCTCCATCTCTAAATGAACGTCGTCAAAACATTCTTAGTTCTAACCATCAATACGCAAGTACCTAGATTAACCGCATGAATTTGGTATCACTAGGTTGGGTAGGTTCATCTTGAAATATATTAAGCAGTCAAGAGTAGTAATTTAGAGATCGTGTCAGACTATCAATTATCAAAAACAACCTGCATTTAGAGATGGAGGGAGTAATGATAGTTAGCTTATGAACTATGCTAGCTATGACAAGCAAGAAAGCGATTACCATTAGCCAGAGTAAACGACCTAAAGCACTGAAATTTCACTTTGTATGCGTGTATATACGAGTATTATCTGTGATAGTTATTAACCGATTTACTTGGTACCAAAAAAACAAGCAGTGCACAAACAGGCTATGCAACAAAAAGGGATCAAGTTGGAGCAAATAAAAAAAAAGTAGGGAGGCATTACCTTGCTCGTTCCTTGCAGTGAAGACAATCATGCCGGTTTCATCCCCGACCAAGCACTCGGCGATCCTCATCTGCCTGCCCTGAGGGGCCCCCTCGGGGCGGCCTCTCTGAACGACCATCTTGGAGTCGACCACCTTGACAACAAGGTTGTGGCCATGGGTCCCCGGGCGGAGCTGCTCGACCTTGGTAAAAGTCGGTTGCCTACGAGCGCCGGAGTCCGCCATTGCCTAACGAAAACCAAAGCTCTGTCTCGTCATACACAGGCATAGCCAAAAAAACAAGGAAATCCCATTTTTTAAAACGATTTGATCATCCTAGAAAACATTTACCGCGCCTCAGCAAAGAAAGATGCAAGATTTTATCGTCCTAAAAGTGCTCTACTCTACTCTACTCTACATCGATCATAATGACTCAAAACACATAATCTACACTCCAACAAGAGCCCACAATACACCGAAGCAGTCTTGCGGACTAAAACTGTAATCTACACTGGTCGCATCTCAGGGCGGACTAAACCAAGTCCCAAAATCTACTTTAAACCTCCGGCGGGCACAAAGTAAAGAAAGTCCTATGGGGTCAACTGAGATCGATCGATCCTGCGCGCTGAAAAGAAGAACCTAATCGAACGAACCATGGATGCAAACAAATCCGCAAATAACCGAATGGAGAGGAGATTTGGGCTGGGGATTTGATTGCCAACAAACTCTTAGAACAATCAATCAAAATCCACTCAAGGAAGCTAGGGTTCCTCCTTACCAGGAAAAGAATCAATCGAATCCAGATGGATCTCCACCCCACGCCAATAGCAGTAGCAGATCTACGTCGCAGCCGGGCGGGGGACGACGGTGGCTCGCGGGGTTGGGGATCCGCCGCCGGATGGGGAGATGGAGATCGAGACTGCAGGAGAAGAAATAGACTACTGGAGTATTCATGCCTGCCAAGCGGGCTGACTGGGCCAAAGGTTGTTGGCCCAAGTAGTAGCTACACCCCCCTTCTCCACTTTTCCCTTTTCTTTTCTTTTTAATCCACCAGTTTTGTAAATAGGATGCATTATATATCTTTAACTTTACTAATTAAAAAGAACCTATTGGTGGTGAGTAATGCGACCTCCCCACCCTCTTCAGCGTCCGTTTGATCAGCAAGTGAGCAGGGGCAGACCCGCCTAGGTTTATGGGCACCCAATTTTTTTGGCAAAAAAATTCAATATATGGTAAGTATAGTACATGTATATACTCTTAGTTGGGCCAGTTTCATTGTATTTGTACCCTATCTGACCAATCCTAGTATCCCACCTCCCTAACCCCCCCTCAGGCCTCAGCCCACACGAGATCGCGCCCTGCGAGCCTATCCGGCCATCCCGCGCCCCTCTCAACCTGGCCCACCACCACTAGTGTGAGACCCCGGTTTATCTGGCTTGTAATGCTTAACCATCCATTCGGTCATAGCGTTACAAAGCAGATAATCCGAGACTCGAGACATGTATACTTCCCAGAAATGCAGTATACACACCTCTTTACAAAGTTCATGCATCAATTCCATTCATTCACATAGAACCGAAGCATAAACATCAATCCAACATATAACATAAATAGAAGATAGCAATTTACAAAAGAGAGGCCGACCGGCCAAACGACATATACATATAGAAATTGAACAGCGGAAGCAAAAGTACCATAAGATGGCCGGTAAGCAAAAAGGCCAACCAGTTGGCCCTTACCCCACAAGGCAACCAACCGGCCCGCCAAGCAAGCGGCAAAACCCAAGCACATCTCACAAAAGTGAGGCCCTTGGGGCTCACCTCCTTCCCCAAACAAAAGCGTAAGCAAAAGCGGTGAGTACTTTGAATGTACTGCAAGACTTACAGTGGAGTAACAAACATGTACATATACTACATGCAAGCTCATTGAAGTGGGGTTGTATGTTTCATTTTAGCATAAAGCAAGTTTCCATTGGCGATAATGTAATAGATTGAAAGCAATTTAACAAATCAGTTTTTAATGTTCAAATAACCGAAAGGACAATAATACTAGCAGTAGATAGAAGACAACAACAACCTGGAAGTGACTAACCCAATAGTCACTACAACAATAGTATGAATTACCCATTCATACCAACCATGTCAAGTTTTAATTTTGAAAACAAAGGTTGTAGTCTAACTCTTGGAAGACCTCCCCAGCGTGTCCATAACCTAGGGCGAGGCTATTCGAATAGTTTTATCCTGCGCAGGTGTACCAACTTACCCACATGTCGGACCGCCTTTTGCCACATGATTAAGCACACTACCTTTGGTATGCTTAAGCACGGCTAAGTCCTACGAGACGTTTCCAATATTATGTATTAACTTCGAGTCGCCCGTATGGATAGAAACCCATACGTTGTGTCGGGGTCGTGGCCCAGCCTCGGACAACTACCCATCACGGGTAAAGCCTTGGACAACTGCGACGCCCCTCGAGGTGGAGAACCTTCCCGGCAATCCCCACCACCGCACACCCAACACAAACACAAGAACACGGCGCATGTTTCACGCAACACACACACAAAACTTTTCCTCCTGCGACTCGGAGATAACACACGCCAAAGTACTAAGTCAAGAGGGGTCCCATATATCCCTCATGTGGTTAGTACGCAATAGTGCTTGGTTTAGTGTAACAAGATGTTCGGTCCTTGATGACTTGGGCACCATTCCGATCACACCCAAAACACCACACCAACATACCATTATGCCCAAGTCCAAATCAGTTTTCATTTTCAGTTTTTGATTTGCAAAATTAACAAAGCACCAAGTGCTGAGCATAATGGAAAAAATAATAATTTTTGTGTGATCAAGACCATCGACTAAGTCGATGATCGCCCAAAACTACCGAACTAAGCATGGCTAAGCATTTTCCAATCGGGAGCTACTAAGTGATCCAAGTCCCTCCATCGGACTCCGACCACAGCGAATAACCTAAGCTCATAGTAGTAGAGGATAAACAAGTCCTACAGAGTATGCAACTATAGGACACTAACCATAATTTGACAACAAAATAGCAATGCATACATACGAGTTGAAATCAATATAGTAGACTGGAAAAATAATAGGATTAACATGATCAAACTGCTTGCACGCTGTCGTGGGTCGATGTTCTTTGAGGGTCGACAATATTGTCGATGTGCTCTTCGGATCCTAACGAGAAGGCGAAAAGCAACCAATAAGAACAAATAAAATACAAAGACTCAACAGCAAACTTTCTCCAAAAATTTTGAAAATCTTACCGAAGCAAGGTACTGATTTATAAATAATGTAGCAACAAGAATCGATTGATTTGGATTCTTAATGCCAAAGATACGATCAAAAGAAGTTCTTACGACCAGGTAGTGGTCGTAACAGAACCTATGGCTGGACAATAGTCGTGGAAGGATTTACGACCAGGTAGTGGTCGTAGAGTACGACTGGGTACTAGTCGTAGATGGACTTACGACTAGTACTGGCCACGACAGAAATTTACGACGGGGTAATGGTCGTAGAAGGACTCGTGACCACGCCATAGTCGTAGCAAGGCTACGACTACGGGGGTGATTGCAGGAGAACTGACAATCAATTGGCAGGCCTCTCCCTTATAAATATAAGGGATACTTCTGCGGACTACGCGGCATCATATTTACCCATCATGACACTGCACCTGATCGAAACTACCAAGCTACAGTGACTGGTCGAAATTCCGACCACGAGGCAGCGCCAACCAAGGGCGGGGTTGAGTGTCTAAAGGTTTAACGTTTTGCCCTGCGGCCAAGATCGGTCGAAGTATGGTCGCAATAAAGGGTACGACCACGAGTGCGCCAAGCAGTATGGCTCGGGAGAACTCCCGAACGGCCAATACCAAAGGGCAATGAGAACACACCTAAGCTCCTATAGGGCAACGCGAAAGTACCTGAGCTGAAGAACGACCAGAGTCCCACGGGGTGGCTCCGGCGACGAGTATCCGAACGGCGGTGGTAAGGTTCTCGCTAGGCCACAGTGACCTGGGCACAGAGAGAACCAAACCACGTGAGAGTTAAGCTCCAAATAGTAAAGGGGGAGCAGAGGGGGCGAAGACTTGAAGAAGAAAACCCCCGCTGCACCGCCTCCACCGAAGCTCCACACTCAACAATGTCGGTCGAAGAGAGTGCGAGGGACTGCAGCTCAAGCAAGAGGGTGAGTGCTAGCTGGAGTTGCAGAAGTGCTAAAGGAAGCTAAGGGCAAAGCAATGGGGTTTAAATAGAGCAATGGCGGAGAGCAACGGCCGGATTTTTCCAGTCGGGTCAACACTGCCATGAGAGCACTTGAGAGCGATGGGAGCAGTTGAGTCATGGCCCTCTGAGGGGTGAGCGCGACAGGCATTTAATGCGCTCAGAGCTAGCCGTTTAAAGGTGGACATAGAGCGGACTGCACGCCACCGCTTTTCTCTTCTGCGCACGCAATGGCAGGAGCTCACGCGTGCGCAGACAGAGGAAGGAGACGACTCGTTGGTCGTCGGATTGAAATCCGAAGGCTGAGCTAGATCGAGTGGTCTACGACGTCTCCGTCGTTCGGCTGGTCGAAGACCACTCGATGCTGATCCAACGGCTGAGTTACACCGGGTGGTTTGCAACGGCTCCACCGTTCGGCTGGTCGAAGACCGTTCGATACCGATCCAACGGCCACGACGACCCAAATACCGAACGACTGTGTTGGTACAGCTAGTGGGCGGGACCGAGTCCAGTGGCTCGAGCCCAAGCCCAATCCAAACCTACGGAACAGTGCAAACCAGTTAGGGTTTGGACTAGAACAACCAATTTTGAGGGACCACTTAAGGTATCGAGCAAGCTCCAAAACTTACGAGATTTTAACTGGAGATTGCCGACAACCGGAGGAATCTCCCATAAACTTTTCAGAGGTTTTCATACACTGAATTTTCCCCCAGAAATTCCAGAAGAGGAGAAATAGGGTTTGACCGAATTTGACTTGCCTTTAAAATTATCCAAGAATTTCTAAAAATTCATGAGACAATTCAGAGGTGTTGCCAAGCCTTCCAAGAACTTAGGAAAATACCTCCAGGGGTTTGGCATGAGATCTACGCCAAGAAGGTTTTCGATTGGAGTCAAATGAGGATTTGAATTTGATCTTCCACAATTCTTTTTAAAAGAATTACAAAAATAACCAGGGGTTTCAAGATGCAAGAAAAGTTTTAATTCCTCCTGATTTTCTTACACTTGAAACTCAATTCCAGATTTGAGATGTTACAACTAGCTCATTCCCTAACCCTAACTCTCTCTCTATCTCTATCTCTGTGTGTGTGTGTGTGTGGAAGAGCTAGTGCACGCACTCACGCAACCCAGTCATGTAGGCGGTGACAAGCGGGCGGTAGGGCAAGCGACGGCTGGCGAGGCTGCAAGGGAGGCAGGAAGGCAACAGCGTGCTAACGTAGGGGCAAGCCCGCAGGACACAACGGCTGCGCAGCGTCGCAGCGGTGGCCTAGGAGAAGCCGAGAAGGGGAGGTAGAGCATGCAGCCGCGGACTCGCACAGGGCACCACCGATGACAGCGAGCCAGCGCACACAACGCACATCGATAGCAATTCCCATTTCCCAAATCCCCAATTCCCGGTAGGCCACATGTGAATCCAAATTACCAAATCACTAATTCCCAAACCGACAAACCCAATGCCCAAACCAGCCCATTTGTTTATGTTATTTTGAACTATGGTCGATGAATCTTGTATGTTTTGTGAATTGTAGATCTTAGAGCTTCGAAAAATAAAGAAGAAGTATGTAGATTTGAAATCTTTGTGCAAGGGAGCCGGGGCGCAGAAGGCAACGGCGGCAACTAAGGAAAGGGGGAGGGTCGGAGGCAGCATGCGGCGCACGAGACGCCGGGCGATGTTGCGACCGAGAGCACCCCTGTTGTCAGAATTCCGACCGCCACTCTAGCTAGAGGAGTTATGAACTGGTCGAAACCAAATAGGATCTAGTCATAGATCATATTGTATTAAAGTTCATCCGATATAATTTGTGTGTATTCGAGAATCGTTATGTCCTACTAGGTACCACTAACGACTCATGATCGGAAAAGGTTTTCAATTCACAACCGAACTACACATGAACCTACGGGGGTCACACACTTAACGGGTTAGAACAAACCAGTACAAATACGATTCACCAAACGTGTTCGGATATGATCCGTCATGGACACTATATAAAGATATGCTTGAGGCTATTGGGGAGAGGGAAGTGGAGACGAGGATACGTGATTGCTCTACCAAACCCTTGCCGTCATCTTCTTAAGAGAGCCTTCCCATACAACTTGGTGATAGCACATCGGCGTACGGCGTTCCAGCTCTGGACGTGTGGATACTGTAGATGTGCTACTGCGGTTACTGTTGCGCTCGAGGACGATCCACTACTTTGCAAGGAAAGCGATCGGTTGCTGGAGGATACGATCGGCGGCGACTACGCTGGACGATCGACTACGAGGACAATCGACTACATTTAACCGATCTGATGGTACTATCGAGCGCTACAAAGCTCGTCATGTGGCTCGCGGCTCTCAGCAGGAGTATGGTCATGACTATCATGAGACTTTTGCCCCTGTTGCCCATATGACCACTGTTCGCACTCTTGTTGTGGTTACTTCTATTCACCGATGGTCTATCTCTCAGCTAGATGTTAAGAATGCATTTCTTAATGGTGTTTTGCATAAGGAGGTCTACATACAGCCACCACCTAGGTATTTTATTCCCGATGGGCACATATGTCGTCTTCGTCGTACTCTTTATGACCTCAAACAGGCTCTCTGTGTCTGGTTTACGCATTTTACCACAATGATTACTGCTATCGGTTTCACTGTCAGTTCCCATGATCATGCTATTTTGTCCATGTCTCATCTCGGGGTAGGTCACTGTTTCTTTTGTATGTTGTTGATATGTTCATCACTAGTTATGATTCCCCATTCATCATGTATGTGAAGAAGAATCCCAGTGAGCAGTTTTTGATGACTAACATTGGTTTTCTTACGTACTTCTTTGGGATTGAGTCTCTTCCATGCCTAAGGGCTACTACCTCTCCCAGCAGAAGTATATCCAGGATCTTCTTGATCGGTCTGGTCTGACTAACACTCGCACTGTTGAGACTCCTATGGAGCTATCTGTTGGACCGAAAAGGCGACTAGAGGAGGGTGAATAGGAGCATACTCACTTTTTCACAAATAATAGATTTAATACAAATTTCACTCCAGTAGCTATGGAAGCTATGAAGATCAATATACCAGTACAGCGGAAGACTAGTATTGAATACAACCTAACCCCCGATGCAAAACAACAAAATCAACCAAGACTAAAGCACAACTCAGTGCAGGGCGGTCGGACCGCTGGGTCACTGGCGGTCGGACCGATAACCTACCGGCCGGATCAGACTCGCCGGCGATCACCCACCAAGAATGTAACGAGAGCCCGATGACGAAATTGCAAATAGATGAAACTTTTGATCTACAACTCCAAACTTGATGAAACTTGGAACACACCTTCTCTATGATATCAGGAAGCTATTCCAATCGAAGATTGTGATAATTCTTGGAAGAAAAATAATCTTTTTCTGTTTGATTGAAGAATGGTTGAAAACCGGGTCAATACGAAAACTCGATCCAAAATCTTGCTCGTTGGTGATTGATGATCAAGATGATCCTAGATATGTTCCCACATCTCACAGCAAGCTAAATCACGTGAAGAATTCAATCAAAAACTCGTGGATCAAAAAAAGACTCCAAATCATCAAACAAAGAGAAAGAACGCAAAGAGACAAGACATGATTAAACTTTCCTTTGATTGATTTGATATGATATTGGCTTACAGCCACTCTAATGGAGGACAATGCTCAATCCAAGAGCATGAAAATCACATCAAAATCTCTAGAATCCTAGACTCCACAAAAGCTCTCCTTGAGAAAATTAGGGTTTCAAATAGCAAAAGAGAGGAAGCGGAGGTGCAGCCACCACCCTCCCCTATTTATAGTGGAGGCTTAGACCTTCTAAAAGTTTGACTCAATTGGGCTCCCGTTAAGGCCCAAAACAAACGGGTCACACACGCACGCATTTTAATGCGCCGTCTTTATCACCTCTTGACCTAACTAGCTACACCTTGCGCCATCTTGCGCCGCGGATTAGCCAATAGGTCACCCTTGTCCATCTTGCACCACACTTGAGTACATTGACCTCACCAGGCACCGTCGATCGTTCTGGACCTCAGCTCTCCAAGCCTAGTCCTGATCATCCTCGCCGTTGACCGTCGTTGACCACCAAGCGACCTGCACAACAATAGATAAGTAAACTGAATTTGGGAATAAGTTCTTCACAACTTGACCCATGTTAGTCAAAACATGCATCATGCAACATATATGCCCTGAAACTCATGACTTTGACCTAACAACCGAACATCGCCGCCGCGACGACGCGACGATCAAGTGGCCCGTCGATCGCCCTAGGGTCGGGTCTCGATCATTACTCCGGGCCGGCCGATCCGCCACCTATTGGCCGGTCAGACCGCCAGTAATGACTTAGCCGAATTTCCTCTCAGGAAAACCGAAACTGTTGGACCGAAAAGGCGACTAGAGGGGGGGTGAATAGGAGCACGCTCACTTTTTCAACCACAATTAGATTCAACACAAATTTCACTCCAATAGCTATAGAAGCTATGAAGATCGATATACCAATCTGTGGAAGACTAGAATTGAATCAATCAAAACCCAAGCAAAACAACCAAAAACAACCAAATCGAATTTCCTAAGTGTAGGGCGGTCGACCTCTACTCGGGGCGGTCGACCTCTCCAAGGGGCGGTCCGACCTCTAGCTAGGGCGGTCGACCTCCAAATAGATGAACAATGAAATCGGCCGAAAAGCGAAGTTGCAAATAGGTCTAACTTTTGATCTACAACTCCAAACTTCATGAAACTTGGAACACACCTTCTCTAGGATGTCAGGAACCTATTCCAATCGAAGATCATGGAGATCCATTGAAAAGTTACGACATTTTTCAGTTTGAGAGATGGATGGTTCAAAACAGAGTCAAAGCAGCGTGACCCAAAAACTTGCTCGTGGGTGATTGATGATCAAGATGATCTTAGATGTGTTCCCACATGTCACAGCAAGCTATATCATGTAAAGAAATCAATCAAAAACATGCGAATCAAAGAAAGACTCAAAATCACCAAATAGAGAGAAGAAGGGCAAAGAGACACATCTTTGATCAAAGCTTTCTTTGGATTGATTGATAGGGTTTGAGTTTCTGACCACTCCATCAATGGAGGACAAAGCTCAATCCAAGAGCACAAGATCAAATCAAAACTCTCTAGAACCCTAACCTCCACTAATCCTCTCCTAAGCCAAAACTAGGGTTTTAATAATGATAAAAGAGTTGAAGGGGTGCAGCCACCTCCTCCTCTATTTATAGTGGAGACTTAGACCTTCTAGAAGATTAACTCAAATGGGCTCCGTTAAGGCCCAACACAAGCGGGTCACACACGCACGCATTTTAAAGCGCCGTCTACAACACCTCTTAACCTAAACCGCTTCTCTTGCGCCGTCTTGCGCCGTGGGTAGGCAAAAGGTCACCAAGGTGATATTTGGTAAGATTACCAAAATACCCTTCTCGGTCCTTCTCCAAAGACCGAGTCCATCTTCGCAAGCACTTCCATGCTCCATGCGTGTAGGTTGATCAACGGCTCTCTCCATGTCGGCAAGTCTCTCCCATCCGGCTCCCACCGAAACCACCATGGCACTTGCACCGACTCCGCGCCGCTTGATCAAACCCGATCGCCCGCCCGTCCGTTCGGTCATCCTTGTCCGTTCGCACCATACTTGATTTCATTGACCTCACCCGCATCGTCGATCGTTCGGACCTAAGCTCTCCAAGCCTCGTCCGATCATCTTCGCCGTTGACCGTCGTTGACCACCAAGCAACTTTGCACAACAATAGACAAGCAAATCGAAACCGGAACAAGTTCTTCGCAACTTGACCCACGTTAGTCAAAACATGCATCATGCAACACATATGCATCAAACTCATGACTTTGACCTAACCAATGAGCAACGCCACCACGAAGGGCGACATTCGATGACGATCGGTCGGACCGCCCCCTCGGGGCGGTCGACCGCCGCCTCTGCGGCGGACCGCCGGCCAAAGGCGGTCCGACCGCCGACCAAAGGCGGTCCGACCGCCGTAAGGACTTAGCCAATTTTCAACCCCGAAAATCCGAAACCTCTGGAAACTTTAAACCAATAGAACTTTTCTTGGAGACTCCAAAATTATGGGAGCAAGAACAATGGGATCCCCTCACTTGCCTACACCTCTATTTTTGGCCCGACTGTTTGACCACTTTTGTCACGGCCGGTCCGACCGGCGCACATGGCCGGTCCGACCGATTTGGGACCGGTCGGACCGCCGTGCTATGGCGGTCGATCACCGCCCGTCGAAAGTCCGAGCGATCTTTGAAACTTTGTCGAAAAACCGTGAAACGACAAACCATTAACGCCATTGCCAATTGTCACATCATCCTAAGATCTAGAGCATATCCCCATGATATCCACAATCTCCCCCTTGATGAACACATTGGCAATAATCCAGAAAATGTAATTTGAAGGTTTGAAAAGTAAAATACTTTCGTTTTTCGTACAAAGGCACAACTTGGTCCATAAGCAAGAAAAAGCAATGGAAATGACCAAGTGGCATCAGAATAGAATAGGCAAGTGAGATAAGGCAAAAGAAAGCATAAAAACTTTAATTTCGAGAAAAGTCAAAAATCTCACTTAAGGTCCATATGAAAGAACAATTGTTCAATTGACCTTTGATCATTGTGAGGAGTAATAAATGCAATTCAAAAACTCCCCCTCACTATGATCCTCGGATTTCAGAAAATTTCAAATTCTCCAACTTTCTCCCCTTTGTATAAACTTCTCCCCAACATTGAAATATCTTCTCCCCTTTGACAATGGAGTCATCAAGGAATCACGCCTTCCTCTCATCCGGAGATAGCAATTTGCGAATGAAGAAAGAAGCAAAAGAAGAAGTATGCATGAAGTGCAATGGGTGGCTTCATTTTGTATTTTCAATTTTTGATTACAAGAAGCTTTGGAGATTACCCAAAAGAACTAGCTAGCATTTCTAATATTGCACAAACAACATATCAAGCCCGTGATTGCTAGCAAGATCATGGTAAGACATATATATCAAAGCTAAGCACCAAGGCTCAAAAGTAAAGCAATAGATTTGATCAATTTAAGCAACGCTTCAAATTCAGCAAGTTCATCAACAGGGATCCTAAAGTGAAATTGGCCATGTCAAAATGTCAAAGTGAGATCAAAAATCTAACAAAGACCACATTAAGAGTCAATCAAGTCCCGTATTGAATCATTTTGCTCAATCTTTTGTAAACGCCCATTTGTCAATATTTTTCTCATTTGCATTGAATATTGAGGTTGACTAATGATCTAACTTAGTGACAAGATCTGGACTAGGAGCCATCCACAAACTCATCCTAAGCTTGACCAAAAGTTGATTAAAGGTATATCTTAGTAAAGAAGATCTGGACTAGGAGCCATCCACAAACTCTTTCTAAGCTTCTACAGGCGACAAATCTTGAGGTTCATGTCATTTTGACAAGCAATCCCCATGAGATCGTCGGTTCATCAAACTATCTCCAAGTTCATGTCATTTGACAAGCAGTCTCGTAAGAATAGTTTGGCACATTTTAAGCATAAGACAATCTTGATTTTTATTTTTCACAAGAGCATTTTTAGAATCTCAAAGAACACAGAAGCTCAAGTAATGGTCAATTTTAGATCAAAGAGTTAACAAAGCAATTACAGCAGGCCAATGTCACAAGAGGAGCACTAATTGCGCCTCGCTAAAACATCCACAAATTGCAATTTTTAGTTTGAGTTGTTTTAAAGTTCTAGCTCATATAGCAAAGACTTAGCTACACATGTAAAAGCATGATAATTCTAGCAAGTCAAGGAACTAGACATGGCATTGAGCAAGAATTGAAATACTAAAGCTCCAAAGGGTAATAGGCAAAGCTTCATCAATTTTAAAAGATAAGCGAAAAATTTTATATTACAATGCATCTTTTGGATTTTCAAACCACTTGAAGTATTTTACATATGAATGCAATATGATACAATGCGATGCAATAAAAAGCCTAAAAACCTAAAAAGTTCAAAAGATCAACAAGTTCGGAAAAGAACAATACAAGATCAAAAGAACAAGGTAAGATCGGAAAAGATCGAACTCCCCTCAAACCAACCCATAGGGATAAATTACCCTAACTCGCTTCTCAAGGTGGCAAACCTAGTTGGGTCTAAAGGTTTGGTGAGGATATCACCAATTGAGCCTCGGACTCCACAAAATGCAAAGACAATATCACCCTTCTCGACATGGTCTCTAAGGAAGTGATAGCGAATGTCTATGTGCTTGGTCCTAGAGTGTTGCAGGGGTTCTTAGCAATGTTAATAGCGAAGTGTTATCACGAGAAAAGAGGAACACTAGCAAAATTTAACCCGTAGTCCTTAAGAGTGGATACCATCCACAAAATCGACTACAACAACTAGCGGCTGACTACATACTCGACCTCGTGATGGATTGTGCAATGAGGATTGCTTCCTAGAAGACCAAGAAACAAGAGAAGTGCCTAGGAAGTGACAAGTGCCCGAGGTACTCTTCCTATCAAGCCGACGACCGCAAAATCGAATCGAAAACCCCGAATGGATAAAGAAGAAGAACAGGAGTACCAAATGCCATACTGGAGGGTAGAGTGTAAATACACGAATATGCGCTTAATCGCTTGGCGATGGGAAGTTCTCGGAGACGCCTGAAACCTCGCGCAGAGCGGTGTGAAGTGGATGTCGGTCTTGATGCCGTCAGTGCGGGAGGGAGCCGATCATCTTTGCGGTACTCGCGTTGATCCACGGCTTCTCCTTCCTCATCGGATCCAGCGATCGAAGTCGCCATGGGAGTGGCGATCGACTGCGATCACCCATGTCGAGCGTTTGGCGGATCCTTAGTATACTTCGTCGATGGATGAAGATCCCTTCCTTACATTGCTTGATTTGAAGCCCAGTAAGTAATTGAGCTCTCCCATCATGCTCATCTCAAATTCCCTGGACATAGTCTCAGAAAAGCTAGAAACAAGAGCATGAGAAGAACCACCAAAGATAATATCATCAACGTAAATCTGAGCAAGTAAGAAATCATTGCCACACCTAAGAATGAACAAGGTCTTGTCTACCTTACCCATCTCAAAATCATTCTTAAGCAAGAAGGTCTTAAGTCTATCATACCAGGCTCTAGGGGCTTGTTTAAGACCATACAAGGCTTTGGATAGCTTGAAGACATGATGTGGGTTTTTGGGATTCTCAAAGCCTGGGGGTTGCCTAACATAAACCTCCTCCTCTATGAAACCATTCAGAAAGGCACTCTTAACATCCATCTGATATAATCTAAAGCCCTTAGAGGCAGCAAATGCAAGAAGAATGCGAATAGCTTCTAGTCTAGCAACAGGAGCAAAGGTCTCATCAAAATCTAACCCTTCAACTTGGCTAAAACCCTGAGCTACCAACCTAGCCTTGTTTCTAATCACAGAACCATCCTCATTTTGTTTGTTTTTGAAGACCCAGCGGGTTCCTATAACATTATGACCACTAGGAGGTTCTACTAGGTTCCAGACCTTATTCCTCTCAAAATTTTCTAACTCCTCATGCATGGCATTGACCCAACTCGAATCAGATAAAGCATGTGATATATCGCGGGGTTCAAAAGAAGCTACAAAAGCAGAATGAGAATAGAGGTTTGGATCATGATACAGGAGCGAGTGACTTCGTTCATGGATATTACCTATCATCGATCCGTGGATCTTTGCTTTTGAATGTGAAGTGGCGCACCCGGAGAAGAAAGTACCTCTTCGACCTCCGCATGCTGGCGATGATGAAGATGCGGCCAGTGCCTCAACCGAAGCGAAGTAGTCACGGCGGGTTCTCGAAATATCGATCTAGCTCGGGGCTAGTCTCATCAAAAGTGACATTGCATGTCTCCTTAGCTTGTCCACAAGGGCGGCGTCCTTGAGGATGAACTTGTCGTTCACCACGATCGATCCGTTCCTTCAATCCGCCCTTGCCTATCATCTCCAAAGGTGATGAATTCATCACCCGTCGACCGCGTGAAGGAGGTGAACCATCTTGAGTCTCCGGTCATGTGGCGTGAACAGTAGGTCGGCGAACCACGTGTCCTTCCTCTTTCGCGGTAATCCACGAAAATCAAGGCACGGAAGAACAATGTGTCTCAATCTTCAAGGTTAGTTAAACAAGACTTGGGAACCCGATCTTGAGACACATGTCTGCAGTAGTATGCAAGCGAAGTGCTATCCTTGATTAAGTTTGAAGTTACATTATGAGCAATGGTTACTTTAACATAAGAGTTATCCTGTCTAGGAACATGATGATGAGCATGTGACACAAATCCTAAACCAGTTTCCTCTTTTCTACATTACCATGTCTCATAAAAGCTCTAGGTTGATTGAGTGAAATTCTAGCAAAATTTTCTTATCATTTTTCAACCTCACGCCAATGTAACTCAACCAAATGTCCATTCTTCTTGCAATAGGTGCAATGGTACTTGATACCACCGGAGAAGCACCCTTTGACTTAACAAGTTTGGGCAAAACCATGATTTAAAAATAGTTTTTGCAGGTTGGGTTTTAAATTCAACTAACCCATTTTCCAAGACTTGAGTTACTTGGGGCTTAGAATTATCTTGGACAGAGTTGTATCCTAATCCTTGCTTCTTATAAGGAGTCTTAGATTTGTCCAGAATCATGTTTAATTGTTTCTTACCTTTAGAAAATTTTTCTAAGGTATCCTTAAGATAAGCATTTTCTTTTTCAAGATTAACACATGACTCACAAGTTTTGCCTTTAATAGCTCTAGCATATTTTTCCTTATATAAAGCAATTTCAAGTTTAAGAGCAGGACATGAAGCACATGTAGAAGACTCAATCTTGTTCTTAAGCTTGGCATATTTAGCTCTAAGCGCTTCTAAGATATCTTTAACTTCATGTTCGCGTTCAATGCAAAAGAGCAAAGGCTAGGATCAACGACACGAGGAGCAACCAACTTGCTGGAATCTAAGCATTTTTCACAAGGAGCGATTTAACCTCAACTAACTCGGTCCTAGCATTTTCAAGTTGTTGCAAAGCAATATCATGAGCGGTTGCGGTTTAGCAAATTCTGAGTGTAGGGCATGGCAGGAAGAACATTCATCAGATTCAAGAGTCTTAGTATTTGCAAGTTCTAAAGTCAAATTATCTACTTGAGACTCTAAGTCCTTGTTCCTAGCCATGATATACTCTAACGCCTTATCCTGGCTCATGAGTTGCTCAAAGATAGTTTCGCATCTATCAGAAAGGACATCATAGGAGAGAGGTACCTCATCGTCGTCGACGTCGTCGGAGTCGGCCATGAAGCAAACGCCGTGAAGTCCTTGGCCTTCCCTTCTTCTTGTCTTGAGGATCTCCTCCTCCTTGTCATCCTCGCTCCGAGTCCACATCGCAAGGATTGTTCCCCAAAAGCGGCAAGAACCCTGAGTGCCTTTGTGAGCTTAGCAGCATCAAATCTTGATTTGTTCCATTGAGGCTTCTTCCAAGCTGGCTTTCCTTCCTTGTGGTTGCTCTTTCCTTTCAACTTGGGGCAGTTTGCCCGGATGTGATTAAGCTCACCACACTCATAGCAAGTCACGGACCTCCTCTCTTTTGTTTCTCATATTGTTATAGGCCCGTGTGGCTTTTCCGACTATGAGGGCTAACTCGGCCTCGGAAGACTCTCAAACTCCTCTTCATGGATTGCGATAAACCAACAGCGAAAATCCGAAGAAGACTCGGAAGACCCATCGAAGCTCTCTTGGCGCGGTGCGCTACCAAGGCCATATTTTCCTTCTTGGGATGACCAATCCTCTTGATCTCATGAGTCTTAAGCTTGCTATAGAGCAGCTCCAAAGTCGGATCGAGAGGTTGGCGTTCTCCTCAATGGCGGTAGCCTTTATCTCCCACTCCTTGGTGTTGATTGCAGCCAAGAGGTGGGTGGCATTTTCAGGCGAGAATATTCAATTCCAACGACCTTCATCGATTAATCACTTTGTTGAAGCGGTGAAAATGTCATCGATGCTCTCTCGGGGCGCATCTCGAATTTGTTATATTCACGCTTATAGATATGCAGCGTACTTTCTTGATTTGGGACGAACCCTCATGGTAGGTTTCGAGGGTGTTCCAAATCTCGTGCGCAGTCTCAAGATTGCAAATTCGATCATACTCCTGTCTACCAAGCCCACCATACAAGAGGTTCTTTGCCTTATTGTTGTTAGCCAAGAGGGTCATTGAAGCCGCGTAACAACCGGGAAGAACGAGCGGGGCTCGAACAACCTCCCATATAGCTTGTCCTTCGCTCTCAAGGAAGACTGCATGCGATTCTTCCAATAGGCATAGTCGTGCCCATCGAAGATATGCGGCTTGGTGGAGTACTTATCCATCGCCAAGTTCAGTGACCGGTTAAGATCAAGATTGAACTAATCGGGCTCTGATACCACTTGTTGGACCGAAAAGGCGACTAGAGGGGGGGGTGAATAGGAGCACGCTCACTTTTTCAACCACAATTAGATTCAACACAAATTTCACTCCAATAGCTATAGAAGCTATGAAGATCGATATACCAAGATCTGTGGAAGACTAGAATTGAATCAATCAAAACCCGAAGCAAAACAACCAAAAACAACCAAATCGAATTTCCTAAGTGTAGGCGGTCGGACTCTCTACTCGGGGCGTTCGACCTCTCAAGGGGCGGTCCGACCTCTAGCTAGGGCGGTCGACCTCCAAATAGATGAACAGTGAAATCAGCCCGAAAAACGAAGTTGCAAATAGGTCTAACTTTTGATCTACAACTCCAAACTTCATGAAACTTGGAACACACCTTCTCTAGGATGTCAGGAACCTATTCCAATCGAAGATCATGGAGATCCATTGAAAAGTTACGACATTTTTCAGTTTGAGAGATGGATGGTTCAAAACCGAGTCAAAACGAAAACGTGACCCAAAAACTTGCTCGTGGGTGATTGATGATCAAGATGATCTTAGATGTGTTCCCACATGTCACAGCAAGCTATATCATGTAAAGAAATCAATCAAAAACATGCGAATCAAAGAAAGACTCAAAATCACCAAATAGAGAGAAGAAGGGCAAAGAGACACATCTTTGATCAAAGCTTTCTTTGGATTGATTGATAGGGTTTGAGTTCTGACCACTCCATCAATGGAGGACAAAGCTCAATCCAAGAGCACAAGATCAAATCAAAACTCTCTAGAACCCTAACCTCCACTAATCCTCTCCCTAAGCCAAAACTAGGGTTTTAATAATGATAAAAGAGTTGAAGGGGGTGCAGCCACCTCCCTCCTCTATTTATAGTGGAGACTTAGACCTTCTAGAAGATTAACTCAAATGGGCTCCGTTAAGGCCCAACACAAGCGGGTCACACACGCACGCATTTTAAAGCGCCGTCTACAACACCTCTTAACCTAAACCGCTTCTCTTGCGCCGTCTTGCGCCGTGGGTAGGCAAAGGTCACCAAGGTGATATTTGGTAAGATTACCAAAATACCCCTTCTCGGTCCTTCTCAGAAGACCGAGTCCATCTTCATGCAAGCACTTCGCATGCTCATGCGTGTAGGTTGATCAGCGGCTCTCTCCATGTCGGCAAGTCTCTCCCATCCGGCTCCCACCGAAACCACCATGGCACTTGCACCGACTCGCGGCCGCTGATCAAACCGATCGCCCGAACTGTCTGTTCGGTCATCCTTATCCGCTCGCACCATACTTGATTTCATTGACCTCACCCGCATCGCCGATCGTTACGGACCTAAGCTCTCCAAGCCTCGTCCGATCATCTTCGCTGTTGACCGTCGTTGACCACCAAGCAACTTTGCACAACAATAGACAAGCAAATCGAAGCCGGGAACAAGTTCTTCGCAACTTGACCCGTTAGTCAAAACATGCATCATGCAACACATATGCATGAAACTCATGACTTTGACCTAACCAATGAGCAACGCCGCCACGAAGGGCGACATTCGATGATATCGGTCGATCCGCCTCGGGGCGGTCGGCCGCCGACCTGCTGGCCGGTCGGACCGCCGCCAAAGGCGGTCCGACCGCCGTAAGGACTTAGCCAATTTTCAACCCCGAAAATCCAAACCTCTGGAAACTTTAAACCAATAGAACTTTTTATCGAGACTCCAAAAATTATGGGAGCAAGAACAATGGGATCCCCTCACTTGCCTACACCCTCTATTTTTGGCCCACTGCTTTGACCACTTTTGTCACGGCCGGTCCGACCAAGCGCACATGGCCGGTCCGACCGATTTGGGACCTGTCGGACCGCCGTGCTATGGCGGTCGGACCGCCCTCGCGTAAAGTCCGAATATCTTTGAAACTTTGTCGAAAACCCGTGAAACGACAAACCATTAACGCAATTGCCAATTGTCACATCATCCTAAGATCTAGAGCATATCCCCATGATATCCACAGAAACCTACTGGAATTTTTAATCCAATAGAACTTTTAACTGGAGACTCCAAAAATTATGGGACCAAGTGCAATAGAATCTCCTTTCTTGCATACACCCTCTATTAGTGGCCCAGCTCAAAACACCACATTCTGAAATTGCCGGTCCAACCGCCGCTAGGGCCAGTCAGACCGCCGCATGGACCGGTCTAACCGCCCCCCTGGCCGATCAGACCGATTATGGCCTGACAGCACAGTAACTTTGCCGAAAACACGTGAAACGACAAACCGTTAACGCCATTGCCAGTTGTCACATCATCTTAAGATCTGGAACATATTCTCATGATATCCACACTATCCCTACAACTCCGTGCTGCTGATGGTGATCTTCTTGAGGATCCTACTCGATATCGCCAACTTGTTGGAAGTTTGGTGTATCTTGTGAGCACTGTCCTGATATTGCTTATGTTGCTCATACCTTGAGTCAGTTCATGTCTCGTCTGACCCATCTTCACTACAATCACCTTCTTCATATTCTTCGATACTTGTGTGGGACTATCTCTCATCGTTTGTTTTTTTGTTCTAGCTCCACCTCACTACAGTTTCAAGCGTACTCCAATGCGACCTGGATTAGTGATCCTTCTTATCGGCATTCTCTTTCTGCTTACTGTGTTTTTCTTGGCTCCTCCCTAATTTCCTGGAAGACAAAGAAGCAGACTACAGTTTTCCATTCAAGTATAGAGGCTGAGTTGAGAGCTATGGCAGCAGTGACAGCAGATATTACTTGGTTGAGGTGGTTACTTGTAGATTTTGAAGTGCCTGTGATGGGACCTACGAATCTTTTGTTTGACAGTACACGTGCTATCAGTGTTGTCTGTGATCCAGTGAAGCAAGAGCTCACTAAGCACATTGGTGTAGATGCTTCATACACTCGCTCACGGGTGTAGGAGGGAGTACCTGCTTTACAGTTTGTACCATCAAAGTTACATATTGATGATTTCTTCACGAAGCCACAAACTAAGGTACTGTTAAGGATATAATTGTATTTCTGGTATTTTCTATTGTACTAGAGTTTAGACTTGTGTCCCTTTGTACCCTATATATTTCCCATTGGCCCTCTTCAGTATATACATAATATTCATAACATGGTATAAAAACCAAGGTTATGGTTTACCATAGCAGCCGCCGCCTCCTAGCCTCTACCCGTTCTCCACTATCGCTACCCCCAGGAGGACCGATCTTTGCTCTCGAGGGCGACCTCTCGTCAGCGTTCTGCCCCAGATCTGTGCCACCACTGCTTGTGAGGGCTTCGTCTTGAATCCGCATCACCGGAGCCTAGCTGCTCAGCCCGCGCTCGCCCCCTTCATCGAGCTTCCGGATCTCCTTCTCGATCCTACCGCGCATCTCTGTGAGCAGCATCGCATCCATCTCCAGCACGCCATCCACCGCCAGCGACTCGTACAGCGCCGCCATATCGTCGGATTTGACCATAGCAGGGACGTCGGCTCGGGGGGTCGACCTTGGCGAGGTCATCGACATCAGGGTGCGGCTTGTGCGCCAACACCAAGTGCGTCTACTACTTCCCTTCCTCGCGCCGCCCAACTCATCGCGTCAGACTCGCCTCGCTTTCTATGTCAGTTTAGGAGTAAATGACGTTTAGCTGCGCTAATGATTAGTTATTTATTGCCTTGAGTCTATTACACGTGGGGCTGTGAACAGAAATTGAGGATTAAAGAAACTGGATTTTGCTTAGAGTGAATGACATGTGGACCCAATGCTTTAATTGCATAGTCATGCACCGAAACTCTATGCATGTGGACCTTGGTCCATGCACTATTTGCATGGACCGCGTTTATGACAAGTAGGACCCACCGTCAATTGGGTTTTAACTGGAAATTAAATGGAGAAAGAAAAGAAAATGCTAAGGACCCCACCTATCATAGACCGTGGCTAGATTTCACCTCAGTGAAAAAAAGTATTTAATTCTTTTAGAATTCCCAAAATGAATTATTTTTTGTATTGTAAATTAAAATAATTTTAAAAACTCATAACAAACTCAAATCAACTCCAATTTGAGTGAACCCAATTTTTTGGGTTTTTTTTTAACTTTAATTTTTTGGGTCACTACCATAGAAAATTTCAGAGTTAGAATTAAAGTCGGTAAAGAATTATTTTTACATTATAAATTAATTTAACTTCAAAAATTCATAGAAAATTCATATGAACTCCAAATTGGATGAATCCAATTGGGTTGTTCATAAAATATTATTCGCTATTTGTTTTTATAATTTTCATCTTCACCACTATTCCAAAAAATTTTTGCTAAAATCAGAATTTTCGGATAGAGCAAGAGAAGATGGAATTTTTAGGATTTTTCCCCTTTTGATTTTCTGAAGACTGTAACTTTCACATACAAACTCCAAATTAAATAATTTCTATTTCTAAATTCATGTAAAATCATAATATACCCAATGTATAAATTTCATGCATTTTTTAATATCTTGAATTTTTTTGGCCTTATTTGGTGTTTATTGCAATATCGTTCGTTCGATAGATTTTGGACGATCCCGACAATTTCATGAGTTCAACCTGAGGGTAAGCGAGAGTGGTACCAGCAAAGCTAAGCAATTCCCCCTTTTGAACATGTTGCTCCTATTAATTTCAAAAGTATTTTTGTTGATTTTCAAGTATTCTATGCATTGCTTTAATTTCGAATACTTGCATGTCAAATGGGTAGATTTAGTTATGTCCTCCTTGCTGCATTTGCCTTCCTTTGAAAGTTGATTGCCATATTACCATTGATACTTAAACTTTTATGTTATATGGGTTTGTTTGGTGATTTGTAGAACGATTATTAGCCATGCTAGTAGTTGTAGTTGAAAGTGGTTGACGGAGCTAGTCCATCGGCTGAGATGAATAGAATTATGTTGAAATTTGTGGAATGTATCCATATCTTCGAATCTGGTTATTGTGGACTTGTTTGTGTAGTGGATAATGTGTTTGACTTGGACAGGTGATAGGGTGATGAAGGGAGGTTGTCCCGGATTCGTGTAGCCTCGTCTAGGTGATTAAGGATCGGTCTGTGGTTTGTAGAACAAAGTCTCATGTGCAACCACACGCCGGGATTATATGAATCTATACGTGTTATTTCATCAAAAAACCTTGCTTTATGCTGAAAATGAACCCTTTTTGTCATCCTTTGATACTTAAATGCATTTATTATATGTTGTTATTTGTAAGTCTTTCGAGTACGTTTTTTGTACTCAATCAGATTCTCCATGCTACAGGTGAGAACGTCATGCTAATCGGGTTAAGTACATGTGGATATCATGGGGATATGCTCCTGATCTTAGGATAATGTGATAATTGGCAATGGCGTTAAAGGTTTGTTGTTCACATGTTTTCGACAATGTTGGCATGCTGTCAGGTCTCAGGGCCACCCCTGGCGGTCGGACCGGTCAGTGGCAGTCCGACCGGCCAAAGCGGCGATCGGACCAGCCTATTTCTAAAGGTGGTGTTTTGAGCTGGGCCAAAAATAGAGGTTGTGGGCAAGAGAGGGGATTCTATTGCACTTGGTCTCCTAATTTTTGGAGTCTCCAGTCAAAAGTACTATTTATTTGAAAATTCCAGCAGATTTTGGTTTTTCAGGGAGGAAATGCGTCTAAGTCCCAGCTAGCGGTCAGACCGGCCAGGATGGGCGGTCAGACCGGCCTTGGTGGCGGTCTGACCGGTTTTCACTTGGATCGTCGTCCTTCGTGGCGGCGATGTTTGGTTGTTAGGTCAAAGTCATGAGTTTCAGTGCATATGTGTTGCATGATGCATATTTTGACTAACATGGGTCAAGTTATGAAGAACTTGTTCTTGGATTCGGTTTGCTTATCTATTGTTGTGCAGGTTGCTTGGTGGTCAACGATGGTCAACGGCGAGAATGATCGGGACTAGGCTTGGAAAGCTGAGGTCCAGAACGATTGACGATGCCGGGTGAGGTCGATGAACTCAAGCGTGATGCAAGATGGACAAGGATGACCTATTGGCCAACCTGTGGCGCAAGATGACGCAAAGTGAAGCTGATTAGGTCAAGAGGCGATAAAGACGGCGCAATAAATGCGTGCGTGTGTGACCCGTTTGTTTTGGGCCTTAACGGGAGCCCAATTAAGTCAAACTTCTAGATGGTTTAAGCCCCCACTATAAATAGAGGAGGGAGGTGGCTGCACCTCTCTTTGCCTCTTTTATTGTTTGAAACCCTAATTTGCTTAGGGAGAGGATTTGTGGAGGCAATGGTTCTAGAGAGTTTTGATTTGATTTTCGTGCCCTTGGATTGAGCATTGTCCTCCATTGATGGAGTGGTTGTAAACTAAAATCATATCAAATCAATCCAAGGAAAGTTTGATTGAAGTTTTGTCTCTTTGCTTTCCTTCTCTCTAGTTGATGATTTTGAGTCTTTCTTTGATCCGTGAGTTTTTTCTTGATTTATTCATGTGATCTAGCTTGCTGTGACATGTGGGAATATATCTAGGATCATCTTGATCATCAATCACCCACGAGCAAGATTTTGGATCTAGTTTTTCTTTTAACTCGGTTTTGAGCCTTCCTCCTCTCAAACGGAAAAGGATCGTAATTCGTCCAAGAATTTTCACAATATTCGATTGGAATAGGTTCCTGACATCATAAAGGTGTGTTCAAAGTTTCATCGAGTTTGGAGTTGTAGATCAAAAGTTACATCTATTTACAACTTCGCTCTTCGGGTTGTTTGATCTGTTCTTTAGGCCGGCGGTCAGACCGCCCAAGGTCAGCGGTCTGACCATCAGGGGTCAGCGGTCAGACCGCCATTGACCTAGCGGTCCGACTGCCCAGCACCGAGTTTTTGTTTTAATTTGTGTTGATTTTCATTGTTTTGCTTCGGGGGTTAAATTGGATTCAGTACTAGTCTTCCACTGTACTGGTATATTGATCTTCATAGCTTCCATAGCTATTGGAGTAAAATCTTATTGAATCCATTATTTGTGAAAAAAAGTGAATATGCTCCTATTCACCCCCTCTAGTCACCTTTTCGGTCCAACAAGTGGTATCAGAACCCGGTTAGTTCAATCTTGATCTTAACCGGTCACTGAACTTGGCGATGTATAAATACTCCACCAAGCCGCATATCTTCGATGGGCACGACTATGCCTATTGGAAGAATCGCATGCGAGTCCTCCTTGAGAGCGAAGGACAAGCTATATGGGAGGATATTCGAGCTCCGCTCGTTGTTCCCAAAGTTGCTACGCCGGCTTCGGTAGCACTCTTGGCTAACAACAATAAGGCAAAAAATCTCTTATATGATGGGCTTGGTAGACAAGAGTATGATCGGATTTGTAATCTTGAGACTACGCACGAAATTTGGAACACCCTCGAAACCTACCATGAGGGTTCGTCCCAAATCAAGAAAGTACGCCAGACAGTATATAAGCTTGAATATAACAAATCCGAGATGCATCTTGGAGAGAGTATCGATGATATTTTTAGTCGCTTTAATAAAGTGATTAATCAGATGAAAGCTGTTGGTATTGAATATTCTCAGTCTGAAAATACCACCCACCTCTTGGCTGCAATCAACACCAAGGAGTTGGAGATAAAGGCTACCGCCATTGAGGAGAACGTCAACCTCTCTGGTCTGACTTTGGAGCTACTCTATGGCAAGCTCAAGACTCATGAGATCAAGAGGATTGATCATCCCAAGAAGAAAAACATGGTTTTGGTAGCAGACCCACTCAAGAGAGCTTCTGATGGGTCTTCTGAGTCTTCTTCTGGATTTTCGCTTGCTGGTTTATCTGCAATTCATGAAGAGGAGCTTGAGAGTCTCCCTGAGGCTGAGTTGGCCCTCATAGTCAAAAAGGTCACATGGGCTTATAACAATATGAGAAACATAAATAGAGGAGATCCCATCATTTGCTATGAGTGTGGTGAGCTTAATCATATCCAGGTAAATTGTCCCAAGCTGAAAGGTAAGAGCAAGCATAAGGAGGGAAAGCCAGCTTGGAAGAAGCCTCAATGGAACAAATCAAGGTATGATGTTGTCAAGCTGACGAAGGCCGCTCACTGGGTTCTTGCCGCTTTTGGGGATCAATCCTTAAGCGATGTGGACTCCAGAAGCGAGGAGGACAAGGAGGAGGAGATCCCTCAAGAAAAGAAGAAGGGGAAGGCCAAGGACTTCACCGGTTTGTGCTTCATGGCCGACTCTGTTGACGACGACAATGATGAGCTACCTCCCTCCTATGATGTCCTTTCTAATAGATGTGAAACTATTTTTGAGAACCTCATGAGTCAGGATAAGGCTTTAGAGTTTATCATGGCCAAGAACAAGGACTTAGAGTCACAAGTAGATAGTTTGACTTTATAACTTACGAATGCTAAAACTCTTGAATCTGATGAATGTTCATCTTGCCATGCTCTGCATTCAGAATTTGCTAAACTGCAATCTGCTCATGATATTGCTTTGCAACAACTTGAAAATGCTAGGACTGAGCTAGTTGAGATTAAATCTGCTCCTTGTGAAAAATGCTTAGACTCTAGCAAGTTGGTTGCTTCTGGAGTGGTTGATTCTAGCTTTTGTACTTTCTGCTTAGAACGCGAACATGAAGTCAAAGATATCTTAGAAGCAGTTAGAGCTAAATATGTCAAGCTTAAGGACAGTATTGAGTCTGCTATATGTGCTTCAAGTCCAGCTATTAAACTTGAAGCTGCTTTATATAAGAAGAAATATGCTAGAGCCATTAAAGGTAAAACCTGCGAATCATGTGTTAATCTTGAAGAAGAAAATGCTTATCTTAATGATACCTTAGAAAAATTCTCTAAAAGTAAGAAACAATTAAATATGATTTTGGACAAGTCTAAAACTCTTATAAGAAGCAAGGATTAGGATACAACTCTGTTCAAAATAATTCTAACCCAAAAGTTACTCAAGTCTTGAAAAAATAGGTTAGTTGAATTCAAAACCCAACCTGCAAAAACTATTTTTAAATCTGTGGGTTTTGCCCAACTATCTGTTAAGTCAAAGGGTGTTTCTACCTATTGCAAGAAGGATGGGCATTTGGTTGAGTTCTGTTGGCGTAGGTTGAAAAATGATAAGAAAAATTTTGCTAGAATTTCATACAATCAACATAGAGCTTTTATGAGACATGGTAACATAGAAAAGAAGAAACATGGTTTAAGATTTGTGTCACATGCTCACCATCATGCTCCTAGACAGGATAACTCTCATGTTAGTTTAACCATTGCTCATAATCTATTGCTCCACCATTTTTACATTAACCACCAAAATCGCTTGCTCGATGTAACTTCAAATAGAATCAAGGATAGCACTTACTTCTCAATTTTAATAATCCATAAGAGAGCGTAAACATCTATTAATCCATTCTCACGTAAATTATGTTTAACTCGATCCAATAATCCTAAGTGAAATCATCGATTGCTCACATATTCCAAAGACACATGCTTTATAATTTCTATCATGATCTCCAATATAACTCTCAATTCATGAGTACTAAAGTTCCTACAATCCAAGTCTTTCTTAACTAAATAATTTATTGGTTTCCATCAAATTTTCTCATGGCAATTTAAATTCCTAAAGAGAGACACATGCAAGATCAATTGCGTCCTCGTGAATGTCTCCATATCTCTTGATTTTAGTTAGCATTCAATCCACTTGATAATCAAGAGAAAGGACACGTGGTTCATACCGACAAATTAACCTCCAAAATCAACACAATTATCCTCGATATACGCCACATGACCTAAGACTCAAGATGGTTCACCTCCTTGAGTTTGTAATCGACGGTGATGATTTCATCACCTTTGGAGATGATAAATCTTAGGGCGGATTGAAGGCTCAATATCTTCCATAGGATCGATCTAAATCCAACCACCACCTTTAATCATCCCAAGTTAGTGAACGATAAATCACATTTCATCCTCATAGTCACGTCGACCACATAATCATTCTGTGGACAAGATCTAATGTTTAATTTGCTTTTCATAATCTCTCAACTTTAAATAATACCTTTATGATGACTATGATACTAGATTTAAGAAAAAAATTAATTGTCACAAGGTGCTTGATTCAACATGTATCCCATGATGAGCTTGTTTTCCAACATCACCAATAGGGATAACTAGAGTTGCTATTTATACGATCTTTGAGCTAATTTTTAATCCGAATCTCTTGAGTAATAATCCAATTTCTTTATCTCAAAATCTTGATTTCATCTTCTTCTTCTTAGTTTTAGCTTTTTAATCAACATGCGTCATGAGGTAGAGGAAACAACGGGTAAGGTCCTTAATTTAATTTAGATATTTTTAAGCTTTAAAACACAAGAACCAACTTGAAATAAATTAAAAGAAAGCAATAGGGATAGCACATAATTTATTTTTAACATAAGCACATTGGTTTCGTGTGAGGACAACTTAGTGTTTCTAGTATTGGAAAAGAGAGACGAGCAATGGAGAAAATGATTTTTGCACAATTCAAATGAATAGTGAGGTAAGGAGACTTATTTCATAACTTAAACTTCTGTAAGCTAACACTAACGCCAATATTCCGAGGTTTACACGAGGACCTTTATTTCCGTAAATAACTCTTAAGGAAATAACTCTGCCTCAAGTAAATGAATTCCACCTTAACTCCATCCAAGTGAGGAGCCCGACCAAACTAGAGCCCCGTAATCATGCGCGTTGCTCCTCTGCAAGCACTATATGATTATCGGTTCTCCAAACGGTCAAAGCCAACACTTAGACAAGTTAAGGGGGGATTCATCACAGCGAGTATGAGGCCGTGTTGGCTCCCAGGATCAGCGACCAACACGCTCATACTCTCATTCAACGTTAATCACATCCATACAACAACGTACATTATCAATCCAAAAGACATACAACATAATAGTTAAGTCTACACTATTACATAACGGTCGACCGGCCAAATTCAAATAAGAGTGATAAATAACAGCGGAAGCAAAATAAATAAACCAAAAGTCCAGCAAGGTATGCCCATAACCCAAGGCAACCGACTGGGGTTAAAAGATAGCACTACTCGTCAGTGTCGCCTAAATCGGCACTGACGAGCTCATCGGGCTCGAAATCGTCCTCACCTGAAAAGAAAAACAAAAGGTCACCAACATCCGGTGAGTACAAGTGCACTCGCAAGTCTTACACAAAGAAAAGTAGTTATGCATATTGGGCAATCAAGGGATAGCATTAGTGGTTCTAGTTTTGCATAAAACACAACATCTTACATTCCTAGACCATCTAGTTTTCGAAAGCCAAGTTATAAATCCTTTATTCAAGAGAGGGTTTCACAAGACATATGTAATAATATGGATCAATCAATATCAAGGTGGCTGTCCACTTTGATAAACTAAAGTACATGAACATCCCATTCATGCCGAAACCAATTGTAACCATGTCAACTTTTAATTTTTGAAGTCTAACGATGAAGCATACTTAAACCAAGTGTTGTCCATAACCGTGGACACGGCTATTCGAATAGATTATCTCTGCAGAGGTGTACTACTTTACCCACATGACCCGACTAGCGTAAGCCTCCGGATGCCTCCTAAAATAGCACACTTCCTTAGGTATGCCGTAGGGAGAATCGAGATACTGATCATTTTTAGCAAGAAAATCTTATTGGGATGTACCACCCATATGTGGGAATCCCAACTTAGACATAAGCATATAGCAAATGCTAAGCGGGCACACATGTTGTACTGGAGTGGCGAGTGTGAGGTAGTTAGTATGTTGCATCCCACAACATAGGTAATCGTGCTCATTAAGCACAGATATATCACACTGGGGTTCCAAAGGAACATAGGATTTCACGGTCTCTATGTCCCCACACCGCTCGCGGTCTTACCCAATAAAACATTCCCTTACTTAACCGTGACGGTACCCATATCCCGCATGTGATAGTACGCTCGGTACTTGGAGTGTAACGTCCATGGCTCGGTCCTTAATGGTCCGACAAGACAACCACAAACCCGAATCTCGTGCATAACAAAGACCCACACTAACAACCACTTGTCCGGACCCAAAACCATTTAACAACAACAAGTTTTGAACCAAAATAACCAGATATAACAATCTGGACAAAAATTAATAACAGAATAAGAGTTGTTATGTGTCTCCCACAATTGACGAGCTAGTCCCGCCAATTGATCTACTGCGTTATCTAGACCCGCAATGGCTAAGCAATAGACACACAACAATCATATCATCACAAACCTATCTTAAGCATATGTGTATGTGAAATATCAGGGATAACCATCAAGCATAGGATATAACTAATCTACTCAAACATAAAGGTATACCAAAATAGCATGCGAGCAATATCATTGCATTTCAAATACTAATGTAAGAAAACTGGGATCAATATGATGCAAAAGAAATTTCAAAGGATGCTTGCCTTGCTGGGAGTTCACTTGCTCACTCTCGGTTACGTAGTTGTTCATTTGCGACAACTCGGACTCTATAGAAATAGCGACATCGAATGAACACCGAGAAAACTAAAAAATTCAAATTTCTCAAAAATGAATGAAATTTTTACAGTAGCTAGATAATGATTTTATATGAATTTAGGTGAAAGAATTATTTCATTTGGATTTTTCATGTGAAAGTTATGGCAGTTTGAAAATCAGTTTTTGGAAAAATGCTGAAAATGGGCTTCGGTTACTATTTATCCAAAATCCAATTTTTAGCACAAATTTGTAGAACAGTGGCGAATAAAATGATTACAAATATAAATATATGTTAAAATTATATGACCAAAATAAATTGGTTCAACTCATTTAGAGTTCAAATGAATTAGTTATGAATTTTCAAAGTTAAAAGCACTTTGTAGTGTAAAAGTAATTCTTTTTCTGAAATTTCTACAACATAAAAATACTTTTTAACTCAATCTAACCTAGCCTCTGTCATAATCAAAGTAGGCCATCCAACCACACAATGCCCTGATTAATGCTCTCCCAACCATACAACATATTCGATAATTGTACAAAATCCACCGACTTATGGGCATAAGACCATGCCTAAATCCATCAATCATTCTCTGATATATTATTTACGCTAATACTAACTATCTAGCTCTACTAGTATCGCATCGGTAATTCATATTTGCATCCATCCAAAATTTCCACCGACCGATGTTTAATTGACTAACCGATACCTAATGAGCTTTATAATTTAAATGCACATCCAATACTTAATAGCTCACAAATCGATCAACTCATATTCATACCACCGAACTCAGTCATGAACGACCACTACCAATCCAATTATATAGGTGCCACTACGATCAACTAATAATCCTTTATCTACTAATCCAATTGAGAGTACAAATCTACCAACTCGGCACATAGGACTTAACTACTACATACACGGTAATCCAAATATTTACCGAAATAAAATAATCCAATCATACCTTCTCCCAATTGTAGCATGTATAACTCACATAGATATTAATTAAGCCATCCAACCTACTTGCTCACGATTAAATAAATTGTCCGATTCAACATTCATATTTCCTTAATCATCATCACAAGACCTATCCCTCAAGTAATAATTCATAAATTCCTTATGCATCCTATCTCCTAAAAATGCTAATCCAACGTGAGGGAAAACTCCAATTAATTTATCCTCTAATATCACCACAAGCTTGCGTGCGACTTTATATTAATATCGGCCGATCAAAATAATCAACTCATAAATTTAATCTAGCATCCACCGATCAATAATACTCATATTCCGCTACGACGATAAAATTATTTGTATCTACCGATATACATCACATGAACACGCCCACGCACGAATACAACCTAACCGGATAATCATACCGTTCATAAGCCACCAAAATATTTTTATAAATAAACATGCATAAATAAATACCATGCTCATGACTAATATGCAACATGAACAACTAAATATTGTAAACACGATTAGACACTAAAGATTTTTACCACGGCACTAAGCGTGCGATATATCGCCGGGCGTCTTATCGGCTACGCGTCCACGTCCACCGTAGTCGTCGCCGTCCCCGCGTCCGTTTGGCCTCTTGTCCGCGTTCACGTCCGGCTCCTCGTCCATGTCGGTCGTCCTAGTGCCGCCGCATGCGCCACGCTGTCGCGTTGACACCGTTGAGGCCGGCCGCATGCAAGCGCCGTGCTCTCGGCCGGCTCCTCCACGCCGCCGTCAAGTCGATGCCGCCGAGCTCGGCCGCATGCACCGCCATCGCATGCATGGCTGTCGTATGCATACGCCGCGCTCTCGGTCGGCTACTCCACACTGTCGTCTTCGCGTCCTCGTCTTGCTCGGACCACCACGCCCTCGCCTAGGCACCATGCTGTGCGCATTCTTGCATCGGCCGAATGCCGTCGCCTGGCCATGGAGCTCTTGTTGCACTAGATCTTTGCCGGCCTCACGATTCTGCTCTGCCGCTTAGCATACCGATCATTGCATCGCTTAGTCTTGCTACTCAATGGAGCTGCGATCTGCTGCCAGCATGCCTCCCAATAGCCGGTGCACTACTAGCTCAGCATGAGTCGCAAAGATCGCTAGGCGCTTGTCTTTGCCGACCAAGACCACCAAGCCGCTGCATACACACTACCGTCTTCTTTGTCCGGCAAAGCCGCCGATGCAATGCCGCTTGCTCTCGCCGCCGAGCCACCGGCCATTCTTTGCTACTAGTTTGCCTTGCATCTGCCGGCAGAGAGCTCCATTCCTACAATGCATCGCCTCCTCTCCTCCTTGAAAATCGCTCAAAAGAGCTCGCATGCAGCACGAATGGATGAATGGAATGCCCTTGCGATGAGGATCAAGTGCATAACATGCATGGAGTGATTTGAGGTTCTTGAAAGGGATTGGAAGGAGAGAAGGTGTATGAGATTGTTTTGGAGTTCTTGCATTGACTGAAAATGGTGCTTTGAGAGAGAAGGCAGTGGGGTGATGTGTGTGTTCGTGAGAGAGAGAGATGGCGGTGTGGATGGGAAATGGTGGCGATGGAGAGATAAGATGGCGAGTAGGGGAGAAAAGGGAAGATGGCGTGGAGAAGAAAATGGCGTGGATGCTCTTGTTGGAAAACAAATTGGTAGTGGGGACGAGGAGTGGTTGTGGTGCTCTATTGGGCTGAAAAGATGAGTGGTTGTGGTGCTCTGTTCGGCTAAAAAAAAAATGTTCGAATGAATAGTGTTTTTCAGAAATAGCTGTGGGTGTTTAGATAATTTTTAGACATAGTTTCATAACTCCAAAAATCACAAAATTTTTAGGAGAGGTTCCTGACATAATGTAGATGCTCAGGTAAAAATTTCAGAAATTTATCCATAGTGTGCTGCTCTCTAAAAATCTTTAAATTTACTGTTTGGGTGGAAAATGATTAGCAGTATATTTTTTTATCTCTTTTTCTTTTGCGTCGCTCAAACGACCTTGCATGTGTAAACCGATTATAGAAATAGAATGTCCTCGAGACATCGATCACGATGACATAACATGCGTTGTCAAATTCTTGATTTTTGTTAGTGATTGCGAGGAGAGAAGTTAGAAAAATAAAGAATAGACACGCAGGTATTTCATCTGCTAATTCTATTCTCCATTTTGCGAAATCACTCAAACTGCTATGTATGCGAAAACAAATTATAGAAATGGATTGCTCGTGCGATGACGATCGCGGTGGTATGACATGCATAGCTTGGTTTTGAAGTTTCGGCTGAGATTTGAAGGGGAGAAACGACAAGAGTTAGCAGGGTCGGAAAATAGAAGAGATGACCGGAAAAGAAGGGACACGCGGTCGTTTCGCCCGTGGTCGATCGAATTCGAAAATAAGAACGGTGATACTAATGTATGCATCATGATTTTTGAAATGCATGCGGAAACGAGAAACAAAATATTTAATTTAATTGCAGTCGCTCAAACAATTTGATTAAATATTGGTTATGATTATTATTTTTTTTTTATGCATCTTTTAAACAAATTTGATTTGACTTGGAAATGCAACCTTTTAATTATCTCAATTTGATTTTACCAGCAATCTTTTTACTTAAACACGGGAAAATTTTAAAACACTGCCAAATATTTATTAGATCACCTAGTTAAATATTAACATCCCGATTTTAAAAATCAGGATGTTACAGGTTTTGATCATCTGACACGAGTTAGCAACCTTGAGCTCATGAGAGGTCTGCCCAAACTCAAAGTCGTCAAGGATGTTGTATGTGCACCCGGTAGGCATGGCAAGCAAGTTGCCGCCTCACGCCCTTCAGTGACTATGGTCATGGATGACGGACCGGGACAATTGCTTCATATTGATACTGTTGGTCCTGCTAGGGTTCGATCAGTTGGTGGAAAATGGTACATTCTTGTCATAGTCGATGATTTTTCTAGATACACTTGGGTGTTCTTTCTTGCTTTGAAGAATGAAGCTTTTGATCATTATTATGATCTTGTTCTTCGTTTGGCTTTTAAACTTCCGGGTGTCATGAGAGCGATCCGCAGTGACATGGCACGAAGTTCAAGAATGCATCTTTTGCTTCTTTTTGTGCTGAGCGTGGAATTGAGCACCAGTTCTCTTCTCCACACGTCCGTCAACAAAACGGCGTTGTGGAAAGGAAGAACAGAACCCTAGTCGAGATGCCTAGGATGATGCTAGATAAGTATAGCACAGCGAGGAGGTTTTGGGCCGAAGCTATTTCTACTACTTGCCATATTGCAAATCGTGTCTTTTTTAGACCGTCTTTGGGCAAGACTTCTTATGAGCTTCGTTTTTTTGTAGAAAACCCTTTGTCTCGCACTTTCGAGTCTTTGGATTCAAGTATTTTATTCTCAAGATAGAAAACCTAGATAAATTTGAGTCAAGAACTTTTGATGGTTTATTTCTTGGTTATCCTGCACATTCGAGGGGTTTTCGGGTTTTTAATGCTGAAACTAACCTTATTTAGGAGACATGCAATGTCACTTTTGATGAGACTTGCCCTGGAGCTAAATCAGATATTTCAGGTGATACACAGGTGACAGAGAGTATATTTATAGAGGAAGATGATGAAGGACTCGATGATGTTCTTCCACCTGCTGCTGTTGACGCTCCTATTCCAGCACAAGAACCTGTTGTGACTACTTCGCCTTCCGATGAGGCTCCTGCTGCATCTTCATCATCAGCAGAACCTGCGGAGGTCGAAGAGATGCTTTCCTCTCCGGGTGCACCACTTCACATTCAAAGGCAGCACCCTCCTGATCAGATGATAGGTAATCTCCATGAGCGAGTCGCTCGCTCCAGGTATCATGATCCAAACTACTACTCTCATTCTGCTTTTGTTGCTTCTTTTGAACCCCGCGATATATCACATGCTTTATCGGATTCTAGTTGGGTCAATGCCATGCATGAGGAGTTAGAAAATTTTGAGAGGAACAAGGTTTGGAACCTAGTAGAACCTCCTAGTGGCCATAATGTTGTAGGAACCCGCTGGGTTTTCAAAAATAAAAAAAAATGAGGATGGTTTTGTGATTAGAAACAAGGCTAGGTTGGTAGCTCAGGGCTTTAGCCAAGTTGAGGGGTTAGATTTTGATGAGACCTTTGCTCCTGTTGCTAGACTAGAAGCCATTCGTATTCTGCTTGCATTTGCTGCATCTCAGGGCTTTAGATTATACCAGATAGATGTTAAAAGTGACTTTTTAAATGGTTTCATAGAGGAGGAAGTGTATGTTAGGCAACCCCCAGGCTTTGAGAATTCCAAGAACCCACATCATGTGTTCAAGCTGTCCAAAGCCTTCTATGGTCTTAAGCAAGCCCCTAGAGCCTGGTATGATAGACTTAAGACCATCTTACTTAAGAATGATTTTGAGATGAGTAAGGTAGACAAAACTTTGTTCATTCTTAGGCGTGGTAATGACTTCCTGCTTACTCAGATTTACGTTGATGATATTATCTTTGGTGGTTCTTCTAATGCTCTTGTTTTCAGTTTTTCTGAGAGTATGTCCACGGAATTTGAGATGAGTATGATGGGAGAGCTCAATTACTTCTTGGGACTTCAAATCAAGCAATGCAAGGAACAGATCTTCATCCATCAGACGAAGTACACTAAGGACCTGCTCAAACGCTTTGACATGGGTGACTGCAAGCCGATCGCCACTCCCATGGCGACTTCGACTGTTTTGGATCCATATGAGGAAGGAGAAGCCGTGGATCAACACGAGTACCACAGCATGATCGGCTCCCTCCTGTACCTAATGGCCTCAAGACCGGACATCAACTTCACGGTCTGCCTCTGTGCGAGGTTTCAGGCATCTCCGAGAGCTTTCCATCGCCAAGCCGTTAAGCGCATATTCAGGTATTTACACTCTACCCTCTTTTATGGCATTTGGTATTCCTGTTCTTCGTCTTTGTTCATTCGGGGGTTTTCTGATTCTGATTTTGCGGGCTGTCGGCTAGATTGGAAGAGTACCTCAGGCACTTGTCACTTCCTAGGCACTTCTCTTGTTTCTTGGTCTTCTAAGAAGCAGTCTTACATTGCACAATCCATCTTTGAAATGAATATATAGGCTGCGCTAGTTCTTTGTAGTCGATTTTGTGGATGGTAACCACTCTTAAGGACTATGGGTTAAATTTTGCTAGTGTTCCTCTTTTCTGTGATAACACTTCTGCCATTAATATTGCTAAGAACCCTATACAACACTCTAGAACCAAGCACATAGACATTCGATATCACTTCCTTAGAGGCCATGTCGAAAAAAGGAGATATTGTGCTGCACTTCGTGGAGTCCGAGGCTCAACTGGCTGATATCCTAACCAAGCCTTTAGGCCCAACTAGGTTTGCCACCTTGAGGAGCGAGTTAGGGGTAATTTATCCCTATGGGTTGGTTTGAGCGGGAGTTCGATCTTTTCTGATCTTTCCTTGTTCTTTTCTGAACTTGTTGATCTTTTTGAACTTTTTAGGTTTTTAGGCGTTTATTGCATCTCATTGTATCATATTGCATTCATACGAAAAATCCAAAAAGATGCATTGTAATATAAGATTTTCTGCTTATCTTTTAAAATTGATGAAGCTTTTCATATTACCCTTTGGAGCCTTAGTATTTCAATTCTTGCTCAATGCCGTGTCTAGTTCTTTGACTTGCTAGAATTATCATGCTTTCACATATACAGATAAATACTTATTGTATGAGCTAGAACTGTAAAACAACTCGAACTAAAAACTGTAATTTGTGGATGTTTTAGCTAGTTGCGCAATTAGTGCTCCTTTTGTGACATTGGCCCTGTCAGAATTGCTATGTTAGCTCTTGAATCTAAAATTGACCAATATTTGAGCTTCTTGTGTTCTTGAGAATCTAAAACTGCTCTTGTGAAATATGAAAAATCAAATCTCAAGATTGTCTTATGCTTAAATTATGCCAAACTACTCTTACGAGACTGCATGTCAAAGACATGAACTTGGTGATAGTTTGATGATCCAGACGATCTCATGGGGACTGCATGTCAGAACTGACATGAACCTCAAGATTTGTCGCCCTAGTAGAAGCTTAAGAAGAGTTTGTGGATGGCTCCTAGTCCAGGATCTTCTTCACTAAGATATATCTTTAATCAACTTCTGGTCGAAGCTTAGGATGAGTTTGTGGATGGCTCCTAGTCCAGGATATTGTCACTAAGTTAGACCATTAGTCAACTTCCATATTCAGTGCAAATGAAAAACTGTTGAAAAATGGGCGTTTGAGAAATTTGAGCAAAATTATTCAATTTGACATTTTGACATGGCCAGTTCCATTTTAGGATCCCTGTTGATGAACTTGCTAAATTTGAAGCTTTGCTTAAATTGATCAAATCTATTGCTTTATTTTGAGCCTTCGAGCGTAGCTTTGATATATATGTCTTATCATGATCTTGCTAGCGCTGTTAGGCTTGATATGTTTTTTGTGCAATATTAGAATGCTAGTTTGTTCTTTTGGGTAATCTCCAAAGCTTCTTGTAATAAAAAAAATTAAAAAATACAAAAATGAAGCCACTCCATTGCGCTTCATGCATACTCCTTCTTATGCTTCTTTCTCCATTCTGCATTTGTTATCTCTAGACGAGAGGAAAGCGTGATTCCTTGATGAGTCCATTGTCAAAGGGGGAGAAGATATCTCAATGTTGTATAAAGGGGAGAAGATATAAAAATGTTATAAAGGGGGAGAAAATAGGAGAATTTGAAATTTTCAAATCTGAGGATCATAGTGAGGGGGAGCTTTTGAATTGCATTCTTTTCGTCTTATTGCTTTTCTGAACTTGAATTGCATTTCTTAATCCTCACAATGATCAAAGGTTAATTGAACAATTGTCCTTTCATATGGACTTTAAGTAAGATTTTTGACTCTTTTCTGGAATTTAAAGTTTTATGCCTTCTTTTGCCTTATATCACTTGCCTATGCTATTCTGGAGCTAGCTTGGTCATTTTCATTGCTTTCTCTTGCTTATGGACCAAGTTGTGCCTTTATGCGAAAACGAAAGTATTTTACTTTTCAAACCTCCAAATTACATTTTCTGGATTATTGCCAGTGTGTTCATCAAGGGGGAGATTGTCGATATCATGGGGATATGCTCCTGATCTTAGGATGATGTGACAATTGGCAATGGCGTTAAATGTTGATCGTTTCACGTGTTTTCGGCAATGTTGGCATGCTGTCAGGTCTCAGGCGGTCTAACCGGCCATAGGGTGGTCGGACCGGCCACCCCTGGCGGTCGGACCGGTCAGCGGCGGTCGGACCGACCTATTTCTAAAGGTGGTGTTTTGAGCTGGGCCAAAAATAGAGGTTGTAGGCAAGAGAGGAGATTCTATTGCACTTGGTCTCCTAATTTTTTGAGTCTATAGTCAAAAGTTCTATCCATTTGAAAATTCCTGTAGGTTTCGGTTTTCCAGGGAGCAAATGCGGCTAAGTCCCAGCTGGCGGTTAGACCGGCCAGGATGGGCGGTCAGACCGACCATGGTGGTGGTCTGACCGATTTTCACTTGGATCGTCGTCCTTCGTGGCGGCGATGTTTGGTTGTTAGGTCAAAGTCATGAGTTTCAGTGCATATGTGTTGCATGATGCATGTTTTGACTAACATGGGTCAAGTTGTGAAGAACTTGTTCCCGGATTCGGTTTGCTTGTCTATTGTTGTGCAGGTTGCTTGGTGGTCAACGACGGTCAACGGCGAGGATGATTGGGACTAGGCTTGGAAAGCTGAGATCCAGAATGATCGACGATGCCGGGTGAGATCAATGAACTCAAGCGTGGTGCAAGATGGACAAGGGTGACCTATTGGCCAACCTGTGGCGCAAGATGACGCAAGGTGAAACTAATTAGGTCAAGAGGCGATAAAGATGGCGCATTAAAATGCATGCTTGTGTGACCCGTTTGTTTTGGGCCTTAACGGGAGCCCAATTGAGTCAAACTTCTATATGGTTTAAGCCTCCACTATAAATAGAGGAGGGAGGTGGCTGCACCTCTCTTCGCCTCTTTTATTGTTTCAAACCCTAATTTGCTTAGGGAGAGGATTTGTGGAGGCTAGGGTTCTAGAGAGTTTTGATTTGATTTTCGTGCCCTTGGATTGAGCATTGTCCTCCATTGATGGAGTGGCTGTAAACTAAAATCATATCAAATCAATCCAAGAAAAGTTTGATTAAAGTTTTGTCTCTTTGCTTTCCTTCTCTCTATTTGATGATTTTGAGTGTTTCTTTGATCCGTGAGTTTTTGCTTGATTTCTTCATGTAATCTAGCTTGCTGTGACATGTGGGAACATATCTAGGATCATCTTGATCATCAATCACCCACGAGCAAGATTTTGGATCTAGTTTTCATTTTGACTCGGTTTTGAACTTTCCTCCTCTCAAACAGAAAAGGATCGTAATTCGTCCAAGAATTTTCATAACATTCTATTGGAATAGGTTCTTGACATCATAGAGAAGGTGTGTTCCAAGTTTCATCCAGTTTGGTATTGTAGATCAAAAGTTACATCTATTTGCAACTTCGTTCTTTGGGTTGTTTGATCTGTTCTTCAGGCCGGCGGTCAGACCGCCCAAGGTCACCGGTCCGACTGCTAGGGGTCAGCGGTCAGACCGCCATTGACCTAGCGGTCCGACCGCCCAGCACTGAGTTTTTGTTTTAACTTGTGTTGATTTTCATTGTTTTGCTTCGGGGGTTAAATTGGATTCAGTACTAGTCTTTCGTTGTACTGGTATATTAATCTTCATAGCTTCCATAGATATTAGAGTAAAATCTTATTGAATCTATTATTTATGAAAAAGTGAGCGTGCTCCTATTCACCCCCACCCCCCCCCCCTAGTCGCCTTTTCGGTCCAACAGTACAGCAGATGCAACGACTTTAATTCCAGTTGGTTGCTTGTGGATTTGGCCATGCAACATGGTTATTTCCTTTTTTTTTTATTTACTTCCGCTGTGATTTATTTCTTTTATGATTAAATTTGGCCAATTGGCCCTCTTATGCAAAATCGAACCATAAAGTCCTATTTGTTGATGTTGTAATAATGCATCTATTATTCTTGTATATTTGTGTATGGATGTGATCGATGTTGTTTTGGATATGTCCATGTGAGCCACTTATCCTTGGGAGCTAACATGAGACACATATTCAGGCACTTGAAATTGGTCTCGTTTCATGTTAAAGGTTATGCCTCCGGTGCAAACGCTTGACTTGAAACGGATCTGATTTTGGGTTGCTGCAATTTTTTTAATCAAATCGCGTTGGAGTCTCTTATAAGTGGTATTTAAGTATACTGGAAGTGATATAGAAGTATAACATGTTCATTTAAGTGGTATATATCATTTAAATCGTATTATTATACCTCTTTATCAATTTGAACATACTCCAATAATGATTATAACATACTCCAAAGTGAGTTCCATGAAAAATTTCATGAAGTTCACTTTTCATAGCAAAATTTGTGTATATACTTCTTTTATATATGTAGCAAAATTTGTGTATATATTTTTTATATGAAAAAGGGTATATGGAAAAATAAAGGGCTCTAATTAAAAAAAATTCAATTAAATCGCATTGGAGTATCTTATAATTGGTATTTAAGTATACTGAAAGTGAAAGAAGTATAATATGTTTGTTCGTTTAGTATATTGGAAGTGGAAGTACATACTCCCAAGAGTACGAAACGGGCATCATATATATATATATATATATATATATATATATATATATATATATATATATATATATATATATAGACACACACACACACACTAGTCCAATGCCCGTGCTTTGCTATGGATTAAAAAATCATATCTTGTCAACCGTCGTCGTGCTTAGCGTATAATGCAAGTGATCCCCCGGTAACCCGTTCTTGAAAAGATCGATGGAATCTTTGGGCTTCTTGTGCACTAGCTTGGGCAGTTGGGGTGTGGGGGAGTGGAGAGGAGGCAATGGGTGGCCAACCGTACGCACGGGAGGAACCGAGAAAGAACGAGATTCAACAGCTCACATCTCACGAATAAAGATAAATCTAACGGCTCACATTTGTCCAACCGTACGCACGGGAGGAACCGAGAAAGAACGAGATTCAACGGCTCACATCTCACGAAGAAAAATAGATCTAACGGCTCACATCGCATGAGGGAAGACGGACCGCCACCAATTTCTTCTTTTAAGTAGTGTGTGTGTGTGTGTGTGTGTGTGTGTGTATTATAGAAAGCCTATTTGCTACTCCCAGGTGTAGTTACTCCCATTGTTTCTATCGTCCATCTGTCTCGGATATCACATACTTGTTTGGATTATTGGGTCAGATACCGCATACTTGCTTTGATTATTGGGTCGGATACCATTCCATAACAATTCACGAGCAATCTGCTAACAGTGCACATAATTTATTGCCTTGCAAAAGAAAATCAATATTAATATCCAAATCCCTATTATGTACTACGTAATTAACTTTTGTTTTTTTGGCAACTGTCGACGATCAAATCGCCGATCTTATATATATATATATATATATATATATATATATATATATATATAGAGAGAGAGAGAGAGAGAGAAATGGAGTGTATCTCCTGGAATGGAATTGGATCACTCTTTTTTTGCTATGAACTGGCTATTACAAGGAATTTCTATCTTCCAACAAAATGTTAATCCTAGTTACACTGGAATGCAAAGCTTGCTATGGGAATCGACTACTAATCTTCTTAATTGCCTTCAATCTTCCCCCTCCCTCCATCTTCCGCGGTCCTCTTTAAGTAGTTAATGAAGCGGTGGCAGTTATCCTCTAGAGAGACGCCTGTTAGGAAGTGACGCGTCTGGTCGGAGAGAGGTGTCAGTTGACAGGATATCAACTGCTCTGCGGTTATATGTCGATGAGATATTCAACCGTAGTCCAGTATTTTGGAATTATGTAACGTCGCGTGGTATGGAATATACAGTACGTGTTCCATTCATCACACGGTAAGGATATATCTGGATTCTGATCCAGATGATACCAGTTCATAGCCTTACGAGCAGTCATCTGGTTAGTGACTAGGTACGAGACCTTGTCCGATCAGGGTATTTATTGTGTACCCTCTGAAATCTTTACGACCAGTGAGGTCGTTAGCCTTAGGGGTTACGACCACGAAGTCGCGTGGTCTTCTCTTATGTATTAAAATAATACATCGAGGTTTTAATCCTCGTCAGCTAGCCCCCAAACTTTAAATGAATTGGCCGCGTGAAAACACTTTCTTCCGACGAAATCGTATCTGGCAGACCCCCCATTAAATGTCATGACATTCGAAGTGGTATGTATTCATTTTAAAGTTGAGAAAATATCTTGGGACTTGAGAAGCTTTTCTGTGTGTTGGTCAAAAAGTTTTTGTCCATTGGACTTCTCCCGGATGCAGTTACAGGATTGTGGCTATAAAAACCCATTCGCACTGGGTGTTAGGGTTATCACGCCTTATGTTTTCCTCTTCATCTTCTAAGAAGAGAAATCGTCTCCGACCACTTTTGTCTTCCTCATCAAAAAGAAATCGTTATATGTCGGATCTCATCACCAACTGGTCGATCTCCGATTTGAGTGAGAAGAAACTGGAAAGTTTAGAGAAGGTTGGACTACTGCCCGACAGAAGTCTGATCCCTTGAAGATCGGCTATCGGGGAGCATTCTCCAAGCGGCGAAGATGGAGAAATTCTGGTATTTTTTTCATACATTGAATGCGGTTTCAGACTCCCAGTTCACTCCTTTCTTTTCTAAGTTTTGGAGTATTATAGGTTGGAACTGATCAATCTAGCCCCCAACGCCATCGCCAATCTCAGTATCTTCATCTACCTCTGTGAAGCTGTAAGATCGAGGTGGCCGACTAGAGGGGGGTGAATAGGCGGTTTTAAAAAATTTCGCGCTAAACCAATATGTAAATGCGGAAGCTAATAGCGAATTGGTTTTGCTCAATTAAAACCTAAATCAACTAGGCTCAACTAAGTGCACCGACAAAATGAACACAATACAATATGAGCAATCATGCAAGATATATAAGCAAGAATGTAAATTGCTCAAAGTAAAGCACAAGTAAAACAAGATGACACGATTATGTTTTACCGTGGTGTTCGGAGACTTGCCGGTCTCCCCTAATCCACGTTGAGGTTAGCCCAAACAAATTGGACCGGCTCCACTAATTAAGCCAATACCTCCCTCAACTATGGTTGCTCTTCCTCCACTCCGGAGATGGTGAGCACCAAACCACTCACAAACCGCCGGGTCTTCTCACAAGCTTCTTGAGAAGATCACCGCGCACGACGCCTCCACACCGTCTAGGTGTCGGCAAACACCAAGAGTAACAAATCCGAACTTTCACTTGAACTAATCAAGTGTCAACGCTCACGTGGATACACAATCCACTACCTAAGGCAACACATGCACTTAGGGTTTACTCTCCAAGCTCACCAAGTGCAACACATGCACATAAGAGAGGAGAGGCTTGCTCTTAGCTCAAGAGGATCACAAATAGTTCACAATAGCACCAGCAACCTCTCCCAACCGGCCAAGGTGGCTATATATAGCCCACACACAAAAACTAGCCGTTGGGAGACAAACCCCTGAAAAATCAGGGAAATCGGAAGTTCCGCCATGCAAAGGCCGGAACTACCGCATGAGAGAGAAAAGCACAGCAATGGCTATGTCAGACGAGAAACTAGCCGTTTGATTTTTAGTGCGGAACTACCGCCAACCAAATTTCGGAAGTTCCGATCTTCGGAAGTTCCGCTCAACACATAGCGGAACTACCGCACATCAAATTTTGGCTAAGTCCCCAAAATGGTGCTTCTCTGGAAAAAACGAACCGCCGGAATTTCGGAGCAACCGATAATCGGAAGTTCCGCTCGTAACACGCGGAACTTCCGCACTTCAAAAATCGGCTAAGTCCCTAAACCGGATGCTCTCTGGAAAAAACGAGCCGCTGGAAATCGGACCGTCCGGCCTGCGGAACTTCTGCCGTTATACGACCGGAACTTTCGATTTTCCTGAGAGAAAACAGCAATGGCTTTTTAAACAACTTCAATTGCAAAACACATTTGTCAATTGATAAACCATGCCAACAAGGATCACAAGCAAGATTCCCAATAAGTTACAAAACACATTTGCCAACTTTTGGAATCATACCACAAGGAAAAAGGTACATGGACTCACACCATTTGCAAAACACATTTGCAAACTTAAGTCACATGCTACAAGAAATCAAACATGAGCATCAATTATTTGCAAAACACATTCGCAAATAACAGCATCATGCCATAAGACTAAAGTGCATGGACTTCAACCATTTGCAAAACATATTTGCAAAATATAGTCCCATGCTACAAAGATTGAATACATGAGCCTCGGCTATTTGCAAAACACATTCGCAAATAATAGCTCCATGCATAGATGAGCTAGAGCAAATACAATGAGCTATCAACACATGACTAACTCATGCTACTAGTCAAGACCCCTCTTAATAGTACGGCAATCCTATACTAGCAATCCGGTCTATCAACCAAACACCGAGACCGGTAAAAGACTAGGAACACATCCTTAGCCCTAGCTAGTCATACCTTTGCCTTGCATCTTCTTGAAGCTTGATGACGCATATCAACACTTCAAGTCCGGGTCCTTGACTTTGACAATCATCAACTCATGATGATTTCTTCATCCCGATTCTTCACATGCATCGACGCATGATGCATTCCTTCACTTGACCTCCATCAACACATGATGGGTCTTCTCTTGTCTTGATGATCAACTCATGATCATCTCTTCTTGATAAGCATCAACTCATGATGCATCATTTACACCAAGCTCTTGACTTGATGATCAACTCATGATCATCCCAAGTCTTCATCATCTTGGAACATAACCTATATATCCAACTCATGGAAAATGTTAGTTCCACAATGTGATCATCATTAATTACCACACCATACCATTAACTCATAATGGTGGGACAAGATACCTCAATCTTTCCCTCTTTGGTAATTGATGATAACCACTTAAATTCTCATAAATTTAATGATGATAAATGAGAGAACAAATGAGTATATATAAATTACACAAGTTATATATACTCTAACATGAGTATACAAGAACTACACAAGTTTTGTATACTCAAACGGATTTGTTTCAATGTAAAGATCTCAAATATATGTGGAGAATGGAACATGGATCAATACTAATGAAACCACAAAGTATAGGATAAAACTCCCCCTAAATGTGTGCATACACAAATGTGTAATAAGGTCATATGCACATATTCAAGTTTAACTTATGGTTGAGTTCAATCCTATATTTTGGATCCGAGAAATGCAACAATATATAAGATTGAGATGTCGATTACATACCTCGTTGTGTTTCACCTTTATATCCAAATGAGACTACACAAAGATAATACTTGATAAAAGAGTTAGTCCCATATTTGGATTTGTCATTAATCACCAAAACACTCCATTAACTCATAATGGCGGGTCTAGATCTTTCAGAAGCGTACTTGGGAATTCCAGCAACTCTGGACATTTTCAAGTACTACTACAGAATGATGAACACGAAGAAAACGACCAGCACACCTGGAGAGTGTACTTTGCACCTCCACGACGGAAAGGCTGATGAATACATTCTCATGTACTCAAAATCTTCATGATCATCGTGGAAGAAAAGCTGGTTTTACATGAAGATAACTCAACAAGACGGTCTTTACTACAGCGGTAAAAAGACGGTCGAGAATTCACAATGGCGCTCCTCCTCGAAGGGGAAAAGTAGGGAGATATGTTAAAACCATCCGTCCCCTTAATGTCAGGAGTTTAACCTCCTGACATATGATGAGAGATTTCTCTATGCGGAGAAATAATTTTAGATGAGTACCAATCTCAAATCATCTCGTTAAAATAAGAAAAGAAGTGTTAAAATTTATATACCAAAATATTTCAGCCCCAGTGTTACTACACCAAAACAAGGTAAACAACTAAGCACGACGCAATCAGATGGTTAAAGAATCAAGACAAGTTAGGATCCTATCTAATCCAAATTGCTTTACGACGAGACCGCATAGTCTTCGTTTAAAGGAAACAAGATCAGTCAGACTGAAGCTGTTTATGCACACTGATAAGCTGCAGCCAAGGGTTTGATAGGCATGTCATATACGCGCGCACACACTTCCTAGAATCACATTCATCTAGGCAAGCTAAGGAGGTGAATGGGATGAAATATTATAGATAGATAAAACTGCACTTACAAGGAGCTTCTTCCATTGAGCAAAATTGGGTACAACGAACCAATCCTTTACAGCAAATACAGTGCAATAGACACAGCATACCAAACTCTTTAATTATACATATAAAGACTCGCACAAACATAAATACAAACACACGGCCTCTACTTGAAGAAGATGCCCTTTCTTCTTCCTTTACTCTTCTCAACAGCCTGCAAAAACAGACATTTTCACTTCATGATGCATCAAATGACAGATTAAACGGTTCAAACACTAGTAAGACGTGAAACTTATCAGTAGTCACCGATTGCCAAGCTTCTCTTTGCTCATAACTCGTAACCAGAGTTTCCAGTATCGGCCTGAGGCCAAAAAACTGGCAGGTTAACAACAGTAACTAGCCTAGATCAGGTCGTTAAAGTAGCCCAGCTGTTTTTTTTTTGTTTCCTTTTTTAAGAAAAAGGAAAAGAAACTTTGCAGACTGCAGACTACTATTTTGAAAAGAAGGTACTTCAGACGTGCTTAAGTGCAAGAGTAACGCAGTTCTTCTCTAAAGTCAACGTGGATCACGCATTTCATGGAAAACAGGATCCTGCGCCAAAGTTCTTCTCTAAAGTTAACACTGGTTTTCAGAGACTTGACCTGTATTAAGTATCGACCACTTGGTATGTCAAACCAAGAACTACACTGCTTTTTGACAATTTGGTTAAGCAGCAAAGCATCAGGCAGACGTAAGTATCATCTCATGTGAGAATGTGGGCTGCAGCAGCCACAAAGTACCTCAAATGGTACCTTCAACAATGTGAACATGGGATTACACCACACTTGCACAACCTTGCATGAAACTTGGTGGAAAATCTGGGAAGCAACAGTTATTAGCCGGTTCCAAATGGTTTTCTGACCTCTGGTGGACACTAACACCCACTGTGACAAACTTGGCATTACAAACTACAAAGTACAGAACATCATCGAAACCTTAGAAAGCATGCACAGTCCATGATTAACTACAAGTGCCTGAACTTCAGCATAGAAGATGCAAATCAAAAGCCAGTTGAAGTGATCGTTAAGACAAGATATTACCAAATGATAATAGAAGAAACAAGTGAAATGTTATGTCTGACATTTAAATGAGACAATGAGCTCGCACCTTCATTCTAAACAGCCTCAATATTAGAACAATGGTATCCCGTGAACTGGAAAATTCAAATACACAACGGTTAGTAACTATGCTGGATACAATTTGTATCTCCTAGAAGAACTACGACAAAGGCACAAATAACAACAACAATGGTGTCAGATGCAGTCATACAAAAATAGAAGTGAATGACTGCCAAGGACACACTGTTGAATTCAATGCTGGATTGAAGTTCTGAAGCATAGTTACCGGATTCGCTATAAAACCCCTCAAATCGCAAACCGGATTCGTCGAATCCGAACCGGTTTATAGTACAGGGTTCGTGCTCGCAGTGGAAATTGGAAGAAAAAGTGGCAAACTACGAACTCGAATCCCGTCCCGCGACTCGGACGAACCGTGTTTCTAGTAACTATGTTGAAGACTGTAATCATTGGGAGTAATGATTAGGAAAGAATAATAAACTGATCTTGGTGTTCTTTCAATAGCATCCAACACGGTGCAAAATATAGGTTTGATGATTACATGTAGGAACTGCTAAATGAAACTCAATGTACCATAAAACAACTGAAAAATATTTCTACTGAAGCAAATAGTGACAGTATGAAACTCACGGGGCATTTTCTGCAGGCTTGATATTGTACTCAGCGCCATCAGCAGACTGAATTGAAAATTCGGTAGGATGCCCATAGGGGATATTGATCTGGAAACGTAGTACAAGATTAGTCGCAAATCAGTACGTATTGAACAAGCAATGAAATGCAAAATTCGGTTCAACATCAAATATTCCAGAAGTATGAAAATAAAGAAAGAAAAACTAACAGTTAGTACTCTGTCACAAACACACAAAAAAATTGTGATTTTTAACTGTTTGTGGTCTTCAAGCTGCTAATTCGACCACCAATTTTTACTATATTTGCAAAACCTACTAAAACTACACCATTATGAAAGTATTGTTTTTTTATTTAAAAAAAACTGATATGTTAATTTCATGAAGCCAATCTAAATATTTAAAAGATATTGTTAATCATAGTTTAAAAGATTTAATCACGCAAATCCACGATGACAGTTTTTTTGTGACTGAACGGAGGATAATCAGGAGTCAGGACAGAGTAATTTTAAGGACAACGAATTTTGGGAACCATACAGCAGTGGCTTGATGGAATTTCTCGGTAATAACAACTCCACGCTGTCCATTACACTTAATGCTGTAACCTTCCCTCTTTATTGCCAATACAGCTGGTTCCCACATATCTAAAAATCTAACCTGCAAAATTAATGTTTCAATGGCTATATGACATCAGAAAAGTGTAGCGCGAATGCTTTGACAGACCCCTAAAGAAGGATAGAGAACATACAGGTAGCAGAACTTCATAAGACACATGCCCAATTGAAAGAATTTTCTTGATGAGCTCCTTTGTTTCAGGATCTGCACAACAATGATCATTCAAATTCTGGTATATACCATATATGCCAAAGAAAACCCTTCTGCCTCACTACTCAGAAACATGCTTATTTTCTCTTGTTGTAGTTAAAAAAACATCATGGAACTAACATTATTCTAGGAATTCTTTCAAGGGGGCATGGAGCTCAGATACTTCATCATTTAAAACAAAAAATGCATCTGCAATAAGAAGTTCAAGCTGTCTACCGAAAGAAAAATAAATCCTCTCAGCCAACTCACCGCAAGTAATTTTTCTTTGCTCGTTCGCATGAACCTTCACGATCTCACCCTACAATAGGAAAAACAAAGGGTGTCAGATAAATATCAGTGTCCTACTGAAAGTAATTATGGTCAATCATTTTATAGTTTTCAAACAAACAACCATGTCTGGGCACCATACTAATTAATTTAAAGCATAACGGAATATAACCCCGAACCTATAGAGTCTGCTCAGCTTAAACATTTAATTCTAACCAATAAAGAAAATATGTCACATAAATGCACAGGAATCGCCACTTCTCATTATTGCAAATGATGATAATGAACTACCCCTCAGGTTTTCAGCAAATGGACATAGTGTTTTTCACACATTTGCTTCTCAAAGTATGTTGTCTATAAGTCACTGATGTGCAGCAGAAGTCATTTAGACTGGTGCCCTTCATCTAATTCCGAAAAGTGAACAAAACCAGACCAAGCTAATGATGCCAAAAGTGCAAGAAGACATACGATGCCACATAAGAATGATAACCGCATCATGAGAGGATTTACCTTTCTTTTCCTGTCATCTAGAGGCTGGACTTCAATGGCTAGTAAAGAGTCGACATCATCAGCAGTAACTAAATATGTGGGCTGCCTTGCACCTACATCAGGGAGCAAAAATGTTAATTACAATCTTCTCATAGTACATCCAAAATGAAATAAAAAAAAGCCTCCAAGCAGCTCGCTTCTTTCTTGTATGTCAAGTGAAAAAGAAAAATACCTTCTATGAAATTTACTGATCCATCTTCCAAATGCCGTACCCACTGTATGCACAAAAGTAATTCGCAAACATGGAGATTGTAATGAAACTGACTAACTGAGAAAGAGTTCAAAAAGGCCAAAAGAAATTGATGGGTTATAAGAATGTGGAGAACAACAGCTATAAAGCGCACCTCGAAATTACAACTTGTGGTCCCGTTGATGGAGTACCCACTTGCTTGAAGTTCTCTTCCAGGAAAAGCTTCACCGGTGATTCGTAGCCCTTCTATGGCTGGCAGTGGATCATCCTCTGCAGCTGCATATCCATGACAAACGGTCTTTACAATCAGGACTGAAGGAAATTGAGAAGGAAATTGCACAAATATAAAGATGTAACACCTTCAGAGAAAGAAGAGCTAGGCTCCTCAAGGACAGTAGGAAGATAAGGGTATGTCGGGTTTGCATCATCAAGGCCAGATGCCAAATTAGGTGAGCCTGCAGGACCCCATTGAGTAGGAGGTTCTTGTGAAATTTGGGTTTCACCTCCCCCCAGATTTTCTGACACATCACTCCTAACGAGATCTTTGAATGATGGGTTATGATTCTTGGATTCAATGTTAAATCGGACAGCACGAGAATCATGTTCGGTTCCTTGAGCTACAACATCCTTTGTAATCTGGTTGCTGCGAAAAAATCAAAACTGGTAAGACATCCAATTTTGCCTATATGAATATTCTCAAGTTTGACAAACAAAAGCACTTTGCTAAAGTTCCCATACAGAAGTTTAAGTGTAACCCAAAAAAACACCACAGATTGAACACAGTGGTACATCATAGATCATACCTTGATGCATGGTGGGCCATGGCTAAACTAGTATTCCAAGGACATGAAACTCTCTGTTATTTGCAAATAGGCAGGATTAAGAAATAACTCAGAGGCTCACTCTGCTTTCACTTTTTCACTTTTCAATGCTTGAATGCAACATATTTAATTTTATAAACAATTCCTTGATACTACACTAAATATCTGTTGACACAGGGATGCATGTCTAGCAAAAAGGGAAAATAAACACAAGTTGAAAACTGCAAACTAACAAAGGCAAATAACTTAGAAAGTCATCCTACTGAACTCTCAATAGAAGAACCACCTGCTTGAAGGAGAGGTCCTTCCGACATTGTCATGCTCTGCATTTGTTGCGGCAACCTCACTTGGGATGACCTGACGGTTCTCATTCCCCAACAAATCCCAATCACGTCTAGCTTGAACAGGAGAAGAAATTGGAGATTGTACATGAGAATATGCTTGCTGGGGCACAATGTCAAGGCTGGCTTTGCTCTGGGAAACGTGAGATGTTAGAATATGCATGCATTCCAAGAGTAAAGGACAAAGCAGTGTAGAGTCATACAGTAGTGACCAATGCATTTCCAGGGGGATGAGAAGGTGACTGTACAGGAGCACTTGTATTATTTGAAGATTCGGCACGCCACGGAGTAATCTGGTACTGTGATTCCTTCAGTTTCTCCTGCATCATCCAAGTTTGCACACAAGCCAACTTCAGTGTTCTGGGAGAAATTATTGGCGATAAGCTATGCAAGCATAACAAGCTCACTGCTGGATAGGCTGCAGGTCCGTACTAGCTATTGACTCAAAAAAAGCAAACACATTTTAACCAAAGCTCAATGTGACTCACCTCAGTAATAATGAGTTTCTCTTGCAAATGCTTAAACAAAACCTACAAGAAAATACAGGTTGAACAAAAGGTTAACTAATGTATGCTCAGCTTCAATTAAGCAAGGAACAAAAAGTAACCATAGAAGTTGTTTGCGAAACAAAACCTACTTAAGTTTCTTTCCGTTGATTATTTCACATAAGGGCCAAAAATGCAGCAATATTATTATATCGACGATAAACAAAAAAAAAGGAAAAGGAAAGGTGGCTATTATCCCGTAAAGGGTTTGTTTGGAGCAGCTCCACATTTTTCCTTAAGCAACGCATAAAACCTGTTAGAAAGCATATTTGTTTGTTGTCTGCCAAATCTTTTGTTTGTGATATCTAAAAAGTCCATGTCACAGAATCCCTTTTTAGAAGCTAGTTTATCTCCCTCTCAGTAAATGTGGCATAAGCCCCATTAAGAAGCTAGTCTAGCTTCCTCTTGTTAAGGATATAAGGGTATTAGTGGTATTTCCTATTGTATCGGGGTTTAGACTTGTGTCCCTTTATACCCTATATATCTTGCCCATTGAGCCTCTTAAATATACACACAATATTCATAACATGGTATCAAAGCAAGGTTAGGGTTAGATTTACCGTAGCCGCCGCCTCCTAGCCTACGCTCGTACTCCGCTGCCGCTGTCCCCGGGAGGATCGATCTTCGCTCCCGGGGGTGGCCTTCTTCTGCCGCCACTACTTGCTTTCGCTGCCGTCGGATCGATCTACTGACGGCGGTGCCTCCTCAGGGCGTTCCCCAGCTCCGCGCTGCTCCGCCGGCTCCTCAACCGCCGCCTCGGCGCTGTGATCTTCGTCGTGCTCGTGGCGTGCCTCCTCGCGCTGGTTCCTCTGCTTCGGCACCAAGTCGGCCTGCGCGTCTTCTTCGAGTCGACGCCGACGCCACATGAGGAGATGGGTGACGACCGGATCACTCGAAGCCGCTGGTCTTCCTCGTCGAGCGACTTGAAGCCGCTGGTCTTCCTCGTCAAGCGACTTGAAGCCGCTTGTTTTCCTTGGTCGGCAGCACCACCGTGTCCTTCCACGGCCTGACGCCAAACCACTAATACTCGTTGGAGGTGATCTCGTCGTACGAATGGTTGGTGTCCTCGGTGCGGATGGTGACGTCGTCGATGAGGAACACCTTGGGCGAGTCGATGAGGTCGGTGGCGAAGATGAGCGACGCCGAGGCGAAGGACTGGATGAAGAGGGGCTTGGCGAGCCACTCCTTGGACATGTACTTGGCGCCGTACCTGTACTTCTTACTAGCTACAAGAGGCTTGTCGTGAAGGACTCTGCTGTTCATGCTATCTGCTATGGTGCTAAGCTTATGATCCCTGGGTTGCTCCGGTTTGAGAATGATATTGAGGAAAGAGGACAGGCCGACTGCTAGCAGTTATTGTTGCTACAGTGTCTACTATTCTGCTGCTGCTAGTTATCCTAAGGTTTTTTTTTTGCTTTGTGTCGTTTCTTCCGCTGCGTCCATACAAGTCCGTCAAACTTTATCTCTGAGTTCGTCTAAGCCATGCGAGTCCACAAATTTATTGTCAGTCATAGAAGCATAGGAATTTCTTTGCATGGCAGCAGCCGCTGCTCTTTTCTTCGAGCCGCTGCAAATCCGTCGCCCCAAGCTTTTAAGGTCGCCGCGCTTACTGTGCACTGCGTTTCTATTGCGCTACTTGTGTACTGTGTCTTTATAGCGCTTCATGTGCACTGCGTCTCTATTGCGCTTCTTGTGCATTGCGCCGCCGCCGTCTTGGGCTTCGATCTGCGCCGTCATGCTTCTATCTATTCCTGTTCTGATTGATTTGGCAGTTTTCTCTATTTTTGTCGGTTTCATCATCTTCTTCGTCGTGTTGCCACTGTCGACTTTGCTCCCGCATCTTGTGCTTTATGGGTTGTCGCACGACACCGGATGGGAGAAGATCCTTTATCGACATATTTTCCAAGAGCAGTATGCTACGACGACATTATCAGGACACAGATTTTAGATTTTTCATATTTTAGTGTCATCCCTTTCCAAATGCAATGCTATTGCATACGCCTTGCATTTGAGGAGGGGTGTTAAGGATATAAGGGTATTAGTGGTATTTCCTATTGTATTAAGGTTTAGACTTGTGTCCCTTTGTACCCTATATATATTGCTCATTGGGCCTCTTCAGTATACACACAATGTTCATAACACCTCTCAGTACACCTAAAATTTCATATTTAAGCTCCATAAGAAGCTTCCCAGTTCACCCTGCACAACAAGCTTATCTGGTGAAAACTTGGAGCTTAATCAAGGCCAAGATAGCACGGGTGCACATAAGATAAGTGGTACATACCTTCAGATTGCTAACAATTGATTGAGCATCAAGAACAGAAGGCTGAAGGTTATATTCTGATAGAAGAGGCAATAAAGAAGATACAAAAGTTGATCTCTCTTGATGTGCTGCCTATGGAGTAACAAAAGTAGAATTCAGCATTACTTCACAAAATTTGACAAAGAACTATTCAAGAAGATAAGGAAGACTTATTGCACCATACGCTATCAGCTTATCTAACAGAAATTTGAGCTATACAGTTGCATTGAATTGGTTCCAGAAAATGTGCCAATGTGCCTTGGGGTAAAAGCAAGCACATCAGCACTGAGAATGTTAATTGGCTCTCTGGATTTTAAAAGAAAGTATAATAGCAAAAATAGTTACCTGTAATGCGTATGTCAGACGAATGTTTTCTTCAATAATGTCTTGTCTGTAGGATAAAGCTTTCGATGCAGCATCAACCAAATCTTGCTGCTGCTGATCAAATGCCTGAAAACAAATGTATTGTGGAATAGCCTGCTGTACTCCAAGAGAGTATTTAATATCTGATAAGATAAAAAAAAATACTTACCATGCGCATATATGCAATGCGTTTTTCCAAAGCATGTTTCTCATTGAGTATTTGGGCTTCCTATCAAGAAACATAAGATGTCAAATACCAGACAGAGGAAGTGACAAAAAGGTAATGATTGTTTGTATTCATAGCCACCTTCACCGAGTAGTTAGCAAGATGCCTTCTCAACTGTGCAATCTCTTCTTCATGTTCTTTAACCTTTGCAAGAAGATCCTGTGGAAGGAATCATCTTCATCAGGAACAGCAGATCACATATGTGTCAATGACGGACCAAGAGAATTATATATACCTGCTTCCAGATGATGTTTGAGTTCATCTCTGAAACAGGTAATAAACCTTGTCCGGCCAAGTTGGACCTAGAATCATACTCTCCTTCTTTACGGTGCCTGTTAAGGAAAGGCCTTTTTTCTACATATATCACAACTCTTCAAGCAAAAGATGCATTCGGTGATGGAATATATTAAGTGATGTTAAGTCAAGCAAAAGATGCATTCGGTGATGGAATATATTAAGTGACGTTAAGTCGTAGAGGTACCTAGTTGGTGAAAGGGAACGAGATGACAGAGTAGAGAGCTGTGATGGCACACCAATCTCAGCAGCACTCTGCTCCCCTGATAATTTCCTCAGTATTCCATTGGACTGGTTGCCATCCAGGTACTTTAGTTTCATGGCATCCTGCAACATCTGCTCTCCATGTTCGACAGCTCCATTCTGATGACTAGCTAGAGTTCTCAGAGGGTTGGGTGACGAAGACGTGGTACTGAACCACTTTGAGCCCTCTGTCTTATTCCCATGCATAGCACTTGAAAAAGTGTTTCCGTAGGCCTCAAAAGTGAGATCCTGACCCACGCCCACCCCAGCAAAAGAAGTTTGGTTTGTAGCCTCCGACCTCTGGCAGCAGATAAAAGTAGAGCACAGCTAAAAGCTAGAGTGCAGTGGCATGGAAATAAATACAAAAGAACTAGTACTGGAATCTGATTCCTTTTGGAGTATTTAAGCATTAAAAGGAAAATTTTAGTTAGGCGGTATTTGTCGATAATCACGGCCACTTGTGCGATATGTATGCATATCTGTCTCAATGTCATGTTCAAATGAGCAAAATTATGTGTACCATGAGTAGTGTAATAAGGTAGCAACCATAAAGGCAAAATTTGATTTATGCCACTAAGAAACATGACGTTTCGAGATATGCCACTTAGAATATTGAATTTGGATATATGCCACTCTAAATCATGTTGGCTTTGATATATGCCACTCTATGACACATTTGCCCCTAGCACTTCTTCTTCCTCCCCTTTTCCTCTCTCCCGAACTACCTCCGACCAGAGTGGCATACAACATCGCCAATGTGATCACTTGGGACAGCGTCCCGGCGAGGCCTGATGGCGGGGAGCCTCGGTCGGGGACGCCGGTGGTCAGGCTCAACCTGCACAAGTTCATTGAGGTATCTTGGTGTCGCTGGACAACCAAGAGATGTGAAACCTGAGGTCGGCGAACTGGGACAGGCAATATTTTGGCCAGCAGCTGTACCTGAGAGTCTGGACGGTGGAGCAGAGCTTCTCCAACGAGTATAGCATCCCGACAAATGCCTTACTCTGCGACAGAGCCGTTGGCCTTCCACACGGAGAAGAAGATTCACCATAAATAGCTTGATTCCTCGTGGCCCGGTATATGTCTAGTAGAATAAATCGTACTACTGTAGCCACTCTGGTCGGAGGTAATTCGGGAGAGGAAAAGGGGAGGAAGAAGAAGAGCCAGGGGCAAATGTGTCATAGAGTGATATATATCAAAGCCAACATGATTTAGTGTGGCATATATCCAAATTTAATATTCTAAGTGGTATATCTCGAAACGTCATGTTTCTGAGTGGTATAAATTAAATTTTGCCACCAACAAATAGTGAGCTTTGTACGCTCTATTTTGTAGATGATGTGCCAATTGCAAGCCTGTTATAGTTTCGGATGAAATATAAAGAAAAGGTGTCTGGCCAGGTATGATTATGAAAGGAAGGGCTTACAATTCTGTCGAGTTCTCGGGTCTTGAGCATCAGTTCGTCCTTCAAGCGGCTGTTCTCCTCAAGCTGAGGGGGGGTTCATATCATAGCAAGTGGAGGAGTAGTGAGCAATTAAGGAAGAATTCAGAGAGAGGGGGGGAGGGAGGGAGGGAGGGACCTGCTGGCGAATGGTGGCCTCGGCGTCCTCCACGGCGCGCATCACCTGGAAGAGGTTGTTGTTGTTGTTGCTGTTGTCGACGTTCGCGGAGTCGGAGACGCCCACGGCAGCGAGCCTCCGGCCGAGCTCATCAGGGTCGGACATGGCGGGAGTGTGGATGCGGGGGCGGGCTGGATGGGAACTGGAAGGGGAATGCGAGGAGGCGAAACCCTAGCAGGCTCTGGCTCTGGCTCTGGCAGCCCGGGGTGGGGTGGGGTGGGAGAAGAGACAAGACAAGACAGAGGCAGGGAGGCAGGGGCCCCTCGATGGATTTTTATTTTTTGGGGGAAGTCGAGAGCTTTATTCATCGTCAGAAACAAGCATACCAATCATCCGCTTGCATCGGACGAATCAGAAATTGAGGACACAACCACTTATAGAGAACAACTTTTCCACGCACAGACATCTTTAGCACAACAATGGGCAACATTATTATTAGCATCTCTCCTAGCAAATCTGAAAGAAACATCGTGCTACACTACTCACGACAACTCGTCTGTTCGCCGCCGAATCATCCATCATCTTCCCAACTTCTTGACAATCAGATTCGAGTGCCAAACCCGCCACATGAAACGAGCTTGCCACACTTTCCACCGCCTCCACACCCTCTGCAACAGCCACCGAGGAAACCGGGCGCACTTCCGATAAAGAGCCTATTGAGCTTGCACACTTGTCCCGCATCCCCAGCACCAACACATTGCAAAGGCACCGCATCAATCAGCCCCAGGCATTCAGCTCTTCTGTCATACAGGCCTTTTTCTTCCTCCCTTCGTCGGGGTTGGGGCGCTCCGCCAGACGAACAGCTGGGTCTAAATACACCCGGTTCAGGCGAGGCTTGCGTACCACCAGCCCCCACTTCGCATGCTCCTCCCCAGTATAGGGGCCCAGAAGTTGCGCCGCAACCTGCGTAACCTCATCGATGGGCAGCACTGCACAAGCACCGTTATACCGGAGTCAAAAAATTGAATAATAGGTACCTCCATCGCCATTCGACAGATCAAAGGAGGGGAGGTCACCCTTCGCCGCCCGAAACTTCACGTTCCACCCCTGCGCAAGAGGGTCATACCCGAAGCGCGCATAATTCCTCCACAAGATCCCTCATGGAGAGCCTTCGCGTCGCAGTCAGCAATAGCTAGAGAAGCGCCTCCTCCCTCAATGTCAAGTCAATCTCTAGGGAGGGGGTGGGTTGGATAGGCCCTCTGGTTGAGCGCAAGCCATCGCTCACAGGGGACTTATGGTAAAACCACCGTCGGGTCCAATCGGTCTCCCATTTGTTCCTAGACGCGGGAGCTGGTAAATACCGAAGGCAGCACATCTTCGGCTGACAGTTGACGCTTCCAAGTTTAAGCGACCCACCGGTATGATTCTTCTTCTTCTTCGGTCGACACGTGTGCCCCAAACGGAGCAATGATTACAAACCATTATATCACACAGGACCCAACAAACGGCGTCAGAGCGCAACACCCAACGGCGACGCACATCACCCAAAGAGGCGCCATCAAGACCACAGGTCAACCAAACCTAGCCGCAACAAAAAGCTGCCTCGAGCAACGCATCGGAACATCCCCGAAGGAGACGCGCACTGGGGGAAACAGGACAAGCACGCTTCGCCAGGTCGAAGGGGACGGTGTGCTTGGACCTTTCGGGAGAATGGCGGGGTTTCAGCCATGACGAAGTAGGACCTCGACTGCAATGGGCTTGTCGTATGGGCGGTCTCAATGACCCGACAAAGACCGCGGGACAGACCCTGCGATCTGTGAGCACAAAGCCCCCCTTTGGTGGGGCACCAGGCACCCCTTCTGGGTGGCTCTGGGGAAGGTCGCCAGGGTACTGCGAGGCTAGAAGCAACGGGTCCTCCGGGGCCACCTCGTAGGAGCCAGAGGGGCCCCGCGGCCGACCCCACCTCGGGTGAAGCTCGGAGGCCACCGAGGGCCACAGGAGCACCTCAAGTCCAGGAGCTACGGTTCATCCGGGGCCACCTTGGGAGAAGCGAAGGGTGCCCAGGTCTCCTCGTCCCGGGGTCCTATACCCCGTAAGGTGTCTCGTACGCCTGTGGACCAGGTACACCAACTAGGTGGATTAAGCCCAGGAGGATCCACCATGAGTCGAAGGCTACGCGTAGGGGCAGGAAAAGCCCATGCAGCCCCTACGTATAAGACTTTTTTAAGGGTATAATAGTAATGCTAGGTGCCCTGTTAAGGAGGCTATAAATAGACGTCTTCCCTCATGTAACAAGATAGATCTAGTTTTTTGGAACTAATAATACACACACTTTTTTCTGACAACTGGTCCCTTCTCTTGAGGATTCCCTGGTCAATCTGAGGACACCGGGGGTCCCCTCTCTTACTGTCTAGCCTTCTTTTGCTACGAAAAAGACATTGTGAAAGAAAACTAAAATCGAAATTACTTGCAGATGATCCTTGTCCTCCTCCCTTCCCATAAGAGACCCCAAGTCTCAAGAAAGAATCTTGAACCCAATATACGCCCAAGAATGTATTCAACGGTAGTGATTAGGGGAGCCTGGTGAGAACCTACAGAGACAGTGTAGGAGGTATATCATCTAATGGAACTTACTGTCTCAGCTTAAAAAAAGCTAATTATGGATAACATAGTTCTTGAGTCATATCTATTTTCTAAGGCAAACTAAAAAAGCTAAGCTTTTATCTATTTCCTTCTCAATATCATGTTCTGGAGTTGAGTTATGTGGACATTATAGATAGTTGTAAGGCTATTTCCTGCCTGAGAGGAGGTGGCCGGGGGGAAATTTTTAATCAATCAAAGACAGGTTTAGCAAAGAAACAAATGAAAATAAAATTAAGCATTTGATACATGGTCCCTCCCCCAAAAGCTAATGACTCATCAGGCTCTCGACGACTTCCTCGCAGACGATGCCGCTGGGCAACAGGGTCATCGGCAACATCAGGAACTTGTTAGGCGATGCCGCTGGCCGATAGGGTCATCTGCAACATCAGGAACTTGTTCATATGGTCCAAACAGCTGCATCCTCCCCTACATCCACACAATTACGCACCAGCAATTGAGAAAAAAAAAAGAAACTTCTATCAGATATTGGGGCTAAACCACAAAAAATTAAGTACCGGCTTGCAAGCCCCTATAGATCCTCCCATTCCGATCAGAGCACTTCCCACCTATAAATCACACACACAAACAATATGTATGAATAGAGATAAGAGGAATACCTTTTTTGCACAAAAAAGAAGTGAAACACATGGTGTGCTAGCCTTCCTTGCAAGAACTACGACGCTTGTACCGAGGGGGAGGCAATCCTTGAACTGTAGTCCACGGATCTGGCGCTGCTTTGCCGTGAAGCGAGCATGGATGGGCGGCTTATTGATGGCCAGGTTTGTGTAGCTCACGCGCACGACGCTGGAGACGGAGGGATGAAGAAATCAAACCCAAAATTAACAGAGACTGAGAACAATAGAGACAAGAGGGGAAAAGGGAATGACTCACAGTGCGGCACCAAAAGGATCAGGCAACGAGTGGGGTGAAGGGAGGGAAGCAGGCGCAGGCAGCGAGGGGGAGGGGCGGTGCGGGCGAAGGGGAGGAGGGGTGGAGCTGACGAAGGGGAGGAGTCGTGTGACGCGGGCAAAGGGCAAGAGAGGGAGAAAGCTAGCGTGGGGGTGACACAGCTAGATGGTGGTGGGGAGGAGTCGGGGGAGGGGGGTCCGGTGTCGCGAACGCGGTTGAGGGGGAGGAGGCGGGTGCAGGCAACAAAGGGGGCGAGGTGGAGGCGACGCTGGAAAGAGGAATTGACGCAGTGAGGAAGGGACCGACCGGTGGACCCCACAGGTCATTAGCCGGTGAAAGAGAAGCCGCGGGCGGTTGGGGTAGGTGCCATGCAGGTAGGTGTAGTTGGCCCTTCTACTACTTCTTCTTCTGCTCCGTGCGGTTGCTGTCACTGTGTCGCCTCGGTTCGATTCGATTCCGTTCCGTTTTTCGCCCTTCCTCAGTTCCTCTCCTCCTCCTCGCACCCTAATCCCATCCCATCCCATCCCATCGGAAGCCGGAGCAGAGCCCGAACCCAAATCCTCGGCGCACATCCGCCTCCGCCTCCGCCTCCGCGCACATCCGCCTCCCCCTCCGCGCTCCTCCGATCAGAATCAGATCTAACCATGGCGATGCGGGGCGTCGATTTCAAGTGGTCCGTCTCTCTGTGTGTGTGTGTGTGCGCGCGCGCTATGCTACTGTGCTTTGCGCTTTCCTTTGAAGTCACTGCTCATTCAAGCTCTACTCTTGAGTCTTGATTCGGTGCCGATTGCTTGCAGGTACGATGGCTTCTTCCTCTCCATGCTCGCCACCAGCGTGTATCCTTTCCTGATTTCTTCCCCCAATTATTCTGCGACCGGGCTCACTACTATATTCTACTTCTATTTCATTCATCAGTACAGACTGCTAGTAGCTGCTTGATCTTGCTGTTTCCTTTCCTTAATGCCTGGCCTGCTCATCAGAATCATCGTGTCCATCAATTGGAAGAGGTATCGCCTCTGCGCCCACCCGCTGCACATATGGATCGTGGTCAGCCTCCCGTTCTTTCTTTCTTTCCCCCCTTTTCGAGACTACTATCGTCTGTGCTGTGCTGCGCTGCGCTGCGCTTGCTCTGGGATCCATCGATTTCATCTTCTGCCTTTTCTTGTTCCAGGTCGACTACACCACCGTCTTCATCTTCCGCCTCCTCATGTTTGTCGATAATGGTCTCGCCGCCGGGATGGGACTGTAAGCCCACCCCACTCTTTTTCATTTTTTGTTCAATCTTCTTCCCACTGCTCTAATCTGTCTACTTTGACTATGTCGATGCAATGCCAAACAATTTCCAAGGAGACGCCCCTCTGGGGTTTACACAATGGGGTCTTGTCTCTTGTTCCTGCAACACAATTTTGCACTCTGCACCGCACTGCCATATGTTAGTGATATTAGATGGAAGAAAAGGATAGCAACAGAATTACCCACAATGCGTACAATTACAGTTGTTCGGTACCAAATTTTCGTATGTGTTTAAACTTTGAAGACATGCCTCTATCTAGTTCAATCGCACATTTGTGAATGTCATAGTCCCAAAGTTTTTTTTTTTTGAGAGACGTCATAGTTCCGAAGGTACAAGGTTAATACTGCTATTTGCTTTGACAATTTGACTACATACAGACCTAGTGCTTTCAACATCAAGGTTCTTTTGGTACATGTTTAATAATTAGGCTATATCTATAACCCGTTTCTACAAAAAAGGATGCTACTTTGCTTATGTTTGTCAGTCTTACATGGGTGTTTTAAGGTTCCTCTCTCTCTCTCTCTCCACACACCCGATAATTAACTTCTATAATTTGCAAAAGGAAATCAATGAATTTTGTATTTTTATGGCAAATTGTAGGGATCTCGGATGGCAACAGAGATATGCTCGTTTTTGTGGGAGAATAGTTATCCTGTTAGTTCTTGTACTTCTTCTCTACCCCTTTCTCTGGGTTTGGACTGTAATAGGAACATTGTGGTTTAGCACTGCAAGAGGCTGTGTAAGTTTTCGTATTCTGGATAAAAATATTGTTTGTATCACCATACATAGGGAATTGCTACTTACTGCAAATTCACTCCATCTGTAGTTGCCCGAGGAAGGGCAAAAATGGGGCTTCCTGATATGGCTGCTTTTCAGTTACTGTGGACTCGCCTGTATTGCATGTGTGGCTGTTGGAAAGGTACTGCTATAAAATTCTTCAGTACACGTAGAAAGCTTGCATGGGATCCAAATGTTGTTACTGTACTTATCCATGATTACTATATGAAAAGAAATTAATGCATTCTATATACTTATATTTCGCTTTAAGAAGGTACATGTTTTCATAATCTAGTGATGTAGCATATGCTCTTCCCAGACAATATTAGTTTATTTAGTCTGCTTGTGTTATTAGTTGACTGCAGTTGCCTTGGCCATCGTATCATCAATCATACATACAGCGTCTAGGTGCCATTTGAATTGAAGATATTAAACTTTAGTTCAATGTGTCTAGAGAGTTGTTAATTTGGCATTGGTGTATTCATATCTGCTTTGCATCAGCTAGATCATATCCAGTTAATAAAAGTATGAAGAACCTATAGGACGTTCTTAGTATTAGCGCGGAAGATACTGATAGCTAAACTCTAATGGCCATGATTGTAGTGGGCTAAAACTTCATGTTGGACCATTAGTTGAGTATATGTAAGTTCACAGAGGAGTTTTATGATGCCATGTTTTTATTTTTGTTGCAGTGGCTAAGCCGAAGGCATGCACTCCAACAGAGGGCACAGCAGGGAATTCCAGTCTCTGAATATGGGGTAATGTTTTCATTTGTTTTATGTGCTGACATCGTCCTGTTGCACCTAGGAAGTGAAGACAGTAGCATTTTGACAGTATCAAATTACATTACTGCATATCTTTCTTCATAATTTTCTGTTCGATTCAGTATGTCCAAATCTTACATTATTACAAATAATACTAGAAACTTTATTAATCTCAACTGCTTCTTGTTCTAGGTTTCAGTAGGCAGGATTACATATTTTGTTTGAACGCACAAGGTTCCTATGTTAGATCTACACTAGAGCTACTATGTTTATTTCTAGCAGTAGGGTATATTCCTAATACGGTGTTCATCTGTGCAGGTTTTGGTTGACATGATTCGTGTGCCTGACTGGGCCTTTGAGGCTGTTGGCTTGGAAATGCGAGGAATGGGCCAAGACACTGCATATCATCCCGGTCTTTATTTAACAGCAGCCCAGGTGAGTTGCTCTGTGCAAGCTTATTAACAGCCTTTTTAATTTATGGCTCAAGTATGTCTTGTTAGTTGTCGGTTTGGTCATATATAAGGTCTAGCTAAGCGAATTTCAACATTTTTTTTTGCCTATTAGAACGTCAGTAATTGTCTATCAAGAAAAAAGAACAATTCAGTAATTTAGTAGTAATCTCAGAAGTGCTCTAGGGCATTCAGTAATTTAGTAGTAATCTCAGAAGTGCTCTAGGGCCATAGCTGGTGGCCAACTACGATCAAACAATATTGTTTTGGTGTGATTTAATCCCTGAGAGAAATACAAGCTTCTGCTTGGGGACATGTTGGAACCTGCTTCTAGTGAACGTCCATGGAGCTTCTGTATCATTCAATTTGCACTGTCTTCATCAATACACTGAAATCCACATAGTTTCATATTGATGGAAGTTCATGAAAATTGGATCATTGTTCGAACTTTCAGTACTGCACTAACAGGATCAACAGTGAAGAGAGGCAGCATTACAAGAGTTGGACTAGAGCTGTACATTTAACTGGAGATGCGATTCCCCACATGAATTTCTGAATGTTCTCTTAGGGAGAAGACGAGAGGGGGCGGGGTTGGGGAAACTCTAGTGCTCTCTTCTATTCTAATTCCTTCTATTCTAATTCCTCCTGTAGAACATCATCACAGTATCTAGTGCTCATTATTCTTTTTATTTAGTAGTATTCTGTTAGAATCAATTTATTTCATATGGATTAGATAGTATCCAGTTTTAAATAGCCCTTTTTGTGCAGAGAGAAGCAGTTGAGGCACTGATTCAAGAACTTCCAAAGTTCAGGCTGAAAGCTGTTCCGACAGACTGCAGCGAATGCCCTATCTGCCTTGAAGAATTCCATGTTGGCAATGAGGTAAAGCAATTGCCCCTCTTCTCGAATTGCATTTTGACACGCTGCGCCTGCGCCTGCGCCACATATAGCCATAGTCGCAGACTCAATTAAGGGAGAATTTTATTTCACAGCACTGCTGCGGTATTTGCTTATGTACTGAACCATTGGTTCATCTGTTTGTGGCACCAATCCATGCAGGTTCGTGGGCTTCCGTGTGCGCACAATTTCCATGTGGAGTGCATCGACCAGTGGCTCCGATTGAATGTGAAATGCCCGCGGTGTAGATGCTCTGTGTTCCCCAACCTCGACCTGAGCGCACTGAACAACCTCCGTCCAACTACCGAGCCGGACTGTCCGTCGGCCAGCGAGGTGACAACAGTGGCGACGAGATATGTGAGGCCGCAGCCGGCGGGGCAAAGCTACTTGCTGCGGCTGCAGGGGCTGCTGCTCCGCCCGGTAGTCCTGCACGATGTCGACGAAGCTGCGAGCGTGGAGAGTGGGCTGCACACGGTGGTTTCTCATGAAACAGCAAACGGTGGCTCGGTGAGCCCTGAGCTGCCCAATATTGTGGTTGATGATGGCCATCAGCTGCCAGATCGCTGAGACGCCGGCGTGGTGTAATAATTTTGGGGCGTTAATTGGATGGAGGAGATTATGCAGCGTGTTTTTTTTCTTTTGCTGTGTATTTTGTAAAAGATATAATTGAGTTTTTTTTGGGTGTGTTCAGCTCTCTAGGCCGGTTAATTCTCTTGTCTGTAAAAGAACCATCCATGCATGTTGATGTAATTGTGTATTCCGCTTGATTGCTCTAGGATAGGCTGCTTGTTGCTTGCATCATGCATGCATGCTTTATTTTGCATCTAGTAAGTAACTCTTAGGTAGATAACTCCATATACATTAGTATTTAGTAGTAGTACCTTGGAAATCTCATGTTTTTATGAAAAAAAGCGAGAAGGGGATATATATCTGTTAGAGATATATTTGTGTTAGAGTAAGACTCTAGATTTGTTTTGGTTTCTTTATCTGTAACCTTTTACTCGTGTGTATATACTGGCACATTGGCCTCCTGAATATACAAGTTGCAATTCCAACATGGTATCAGAGCATTAGGGTTACCTCTTCCTAGCCGCTCGTGCAACTCACGCCATTCCGTCGCCTTCGTCTTCTCCCGACACCGCTTCTCGCTGCCTCTCGACCGGGTTGCTTGCTGCCGCCTCCGCCCGCAGATCCGTCGGAATCGGGACCGCAGCTCCTCCTATCGACCTTCGTCTTCTCCCCCGACGGCCGCTTCCTCGCCGTCTCCTACGGGTGTCACCGACCCGCCGCTTGCGCCGCCTCGCCGCAAGATCCGCCGGAATCGGACCGCAGCTCCTCCTACCCCGCCACGCTCGACTCAGGCTCAACTCCTCGGCCAGACGTTGATCGTGGAACGCCGCAGCGCCGCCGCCGCCGCCTCCGCTACCCGACTTTCGGTCGCCAGACACGCCGCAGAGCCGCCGCCGCCGCCTCCGTCGACTGCGGCCGCCGCCACGCGCTCTCGCCGCAGCCGCCGCGTTGTCGCCGCCAAGGCCTCAAGCGCCTGCGCCGCGCCGCGCGAGCCGCGCGTGGGGGAACCTAGCCTCCCCGCCGCCTGTGCTTGTTGGGCCAGCCGGTTTACCGCTTTAAAAGAAAAGAGAGAAAAAACGTCGGCTCGATCGCCGCGCCGTCCAGCGTCGCCTATTAGACCACGTTACCTTGGTCGTCACGCTGTCCAGCGCCGCCTACCAATGGGTACTGTTTCCCTTCCTCGCTGCCCGGTGATCTTCACGGTGTTAACTACACCGACTTCGTGTCCCATATGCGCATCCACATGCGTGGTTTTCGCCTTTGGGCGTCCTCTCCGCGATGTCACCGCCCGCCATGCCCTACTCCGACGGCCAAGCGCTCATTGCACTTTCCCGACAATGACAAGATCGCTATTGAGGCCGCCGGTCTTGCTTGATGAGAAGGCCGCCTCGCCTATCAAGAGGCTCGATTTCTACATGGATCAATTGACTACCTACACTCGGTGGTGCGACGACGACGCCGGCCGCCTTCCGTCTTCATCGCCAGATGTTCACCTCGCCTCTCTTATGAGATTGTGGGATTTTCTTGGTACCGCCCAGATGTGGACTCATCTTCGACAGCGCTATGAACCCTCCGAGATGCCTCTACACCGCCAAGAGTTCGCCAGAGCACTCTCTTCAGCAGGCGATGCTATCGTTGACGCCTTCTACGCCGAGTTCGCGATGCGCGCCAATCGACTCTCTTCGCACCGCCGGCCGCTGCTCTGTTCGTCTTTGCTGGTCAGACGTCCGACTGGAGTTTCAGCGTGTCACGAGTTCCTTACTCACCTTCGCCCCGAAGTTCGAGCGGGCGTGCCCGACTACTTGCACGCCACCCTCATGTCACTCTTCCGAGGCCCTTACCGAGATACGTGCGCAGAGGAGACTCGTGCGAGTGGTGCTTTGGTCCGATGCCACTCCTCCGTGCTCATTGCCGTACACCGCTACACCGATCGCTTCACGCTTCAAGACATCGCCTCCTCCGGTGGCCGCCATAGGTGGTGGTGGCCGCCCTCCATCTGGCGGTGGTGCCCTCGCTGCTCCTCTCGCGACAAGGTCGGCCACATTGAGTCCCAGTGCTACAAGAAGCAGCGACATATTTCACGCCGTTCTTCTCCTAGCATTGGCACCGGTACTTCTACATCGACGTCTGCATCGACTACTTCCGTATTTTCTCTCACCGAAAGGTGAGATAGCCGACTTGACGCCGCTTGTCGCTTCGTGTTCTTCCTCGACAGTGTTATGCGGGTTCTGCGATCGACTCTTCTGCACAGAGAAACCACCTCCTACATCAGTACCTCCCGTGGATCCTTGATTCCGAGCATCCTTCCACATGACTTCCGATTCTTCCACTGCCTTTTGTTACACCTCTTGATTCCCCGCCGCTGTACTTAGTGCGATGGTACCTCTCTTCTGTCTCAGTCGAGGACCTCTTAGCAACTCATCTTTTCATGTTCCTTCATTGCTTATGTTTCGCCTAACTATGCGACTTCTTTCTCACTGGATGACATCGACCTTGGTTATTGGGTCATTCTCGACTCGACTCTTGTTGTGTTCAGACCGCCACACGGAGTTCTGTTTGGTTCGGCCCTCGGCGCCTTGACTCACAGCGCCTCGGGAGCTTGATCGCTTCATCTTCCTTCCACGCCCCGTCGCGCCGGCCTCTCCGCTCGGCTACTCGCTCACGGGTCTTTCCAAAGCGATGGCATCACCGCCTTGGTCACTGTGTGGATCTCGTCTGTCATCCTTAGTTCGTCGTGGTCTTCGGGATCTGCCTCGGTGACGATCTTTAGACCGTCGGTACGTAAGTTAGGCAAATGATTGACTTCCTTATCCTCATAGTGAGTCGTTGTCTCGGCGTCCTTTTGATCTTGTTCATTCGATGTTTGGGGTCCGACTCCTTCGTTTGAAAGGGGTCATCGATACTATATCATATTATAGATGATTTCTCTCGCCACACTTGGATATATTTCATGTCTTCTCGTAGTGAGGTTTTGTCTATCTATAAACAGCTTGCCACCATGGTTCGCACACAGTTCTCCACTCCTATTCGTGTCTTTCGTGCTGACTCTGCTGGCGAGTACCTTTCTCATCACCTACGTAGCTTCCTTGCTGAGCAGGGCACTCTCGCTCAGTTCTCCTGTCCTGGTGCTCATGCTCAGAATGGTTTTGCTGAGCGCAAGCATCGACACCTTCTTGAATCGGCTCGTGCCCTGATGATTGCCGCCTCTATTCCACCACACTTTTGGGCCGAGGCTGTTTCCACTACCACCTATCTCGTCAACATCCAAATTTCTTCTTACGCTCGTGGCGCAATCCTCGTTGAACGCCTCGTGGTCTCCTTCCGACTACTCGCCCTTCGCTCGCTTGGTCGCGTTTGCTACGTTCTCCTCGCCGAGAACGCACTAAACCGATCGCCACCGTTGAGTGTGTTTTTCTGGGATACGTGCCGAGCACAAGGGCTATCGGTGCTGGGATCCTGTTGGTCGACGGATGCGGATTTCTCGGGATGTGACTTTCGACGAGTCTCGTCCCTTCTACCCACGTCCAGTCTCGTCTTCGGTTTCCTCTGTGGAGTCTCTGTCTTTTTTGACTTTTTCAGATACACCTATCTCTGTCTTGCCCTCGTCCACCCGTCACACTGAGTCTCCACATATTTCTCCTATGGCCTCTCCGCCATTGTCGCCGTCTGCTTCGTCCCTGCGGCTCCTCAGGCTCCCCCCACTACACTCGTCTACACTCGTCGACCTCGTATTGAGGATCTTCCAGATGAGCCCTCTTCTACTGCTGATTCATCATCTTCTGATGCTTCATCTTCCCCTGATGGGTCGTCTTCTCCTCGCTACGCTCTCCGCGATCGTCAGTCGATTCGGCCCCCTGCCCGTTTTGCCTTTGCTGGCGCAGCTACTCGTGAGCCTGCCTCCTACCGAGATGCTGTTACTCATCCTGAGTGGCAGCATGCCATGGCCGAGGAGATTGCTGCCCTCGAGCGTACTGGTACTTGGGATCTTGTTCCTTTTCCATCTCACTCTCGTCCCATCACATGTAAGTGGGTTTATAAGATTAAGACTCGCTCTGATGGCTCTCTTGAGCGCTATAAGGCGCGTCTTGTTGCTCGTGGTTTCCAGCAGGAGCATGGTCGTGACTACGACGAGACTTTTGCTCCTGTGGCCCACATGACCACTGTTCGTACTCTTCTTTCGATGGCGTCTGTTCGCCACTGGTCTGTCTCTCAGCTTGATGTCAAGAATGCCTTTCTTAATGGCGAGTTGCGTGAGGAGATCTACATGCATCCACCACCTGGGTATTCTGTTCCTGAGGGCATGGTCTGTCGCCTTCGTCGCTCTCTCTATGGCCTTAAGCAAGCCCCTCGTGCTTGGTTTGAGCGCTTCTCCTCTGTGGTCACTGCTGCTGGTTTTTCAGCGAGTGATCATGATCCTGCGCTCTTTGTCCACACTTCGTCTCGTGGTCGGACTCTTCTTCTTCTATATGTTGATGATATGATTATTACCGGAGATGACTCTGAGTATATTGCCTTTGTCAAGGCTCGTCTTAGTGAGCAGTTCCTTATGTCGGATCTTGGTCCTCTTCGTTACTTCCTTGGGATTGAGGTTACTTCCACTCCAGATGGCTTCTTTATGTCCCAAGAGAAGTATATTCAGGATCTTCTTGATCGCGCCTCCTCACCGATCGAGTGTCTCGTTGAGACTCCCATGGAGCTCAATGTTCACCTCCGACCCTCGATGGCGAGCCTCTTTACGATCCGACTCGCTATCGCCATCTTATTGGGAGTCTTGTCTACCTTGTCATTACTCGTCCGGATATCACTTATCCAGTTCACATTCTGAGTCAGTTCGTGTCTGCTCCCACTCAGGTCCACTACAGCCACCTTCTTCGAGTTCTGCGATAAATTTGTGGGACTATCTCTCGCCGTCTCTTCTTTCCACGCTCCAGCTCATTACAGCTTCAGGCTTATTCGGATGCTACTTGGGCGCCGATCCTCCGATCGCGGGTCTATCTCTACTTACTGTGTTTTTCTTGGTGGTTCGCTTATTGCCTGGAAGACGAAGAAACAGACTGCAGTGTCCCGTTCGAGTGCAGAGGCTGAGTTGCGAGCTATGGCTCTCTTGACAGCAGAGATTACTTTGTTACGGTGGTTACTTGAGGATTTTGGTGTTTCACATTACACCGACTCTCTCTTGTCGACAAGATCAGATGCTATCAAGATGTGCGTGACCTCGTGAAGCATGAGCTCACCAAGCATATTGGTGTTGATGCTTCCTTCATGAGGTCTTGTGTGCATGATCAGGTGATTGCTCTTCAGTATGTGCCTTCAGAGATTCAGATAGCGGATTTCTTCACGAAGGCCCAGACTCGAGCACAGCACCGCTTCCACCTCTCCAAACTCAGTGTTGTTGATCCACCATGAGTTTGAGGGGGGGGGGTGTTAGAGATATATTTGTGTTAGAGTAGGACTCTAGATTTGTTTTGGTTTCCTTATCTGTAACCTTTTACTCGTGTATATATACCGGCCCATTAGCCTCCTGAATATACAAGTTGCAATTCCAACAATATCTTCATTGCCACAAAATACAGAAGGTGAAGAAAGTAATATCGATGCCACGAAAACAAAAGCTGCAGGTTACATCGATCTACCAGATTTGGATGAATGAAATTGTATGGTCTTTAACTAATAACTGCAAATCAATGAATACTCTGTATCATAGGTAAAAAAACCGGTTACCGGCGGTACCCGGCTGGTTCTGGTAAAAAAAATTGGTCAAAATATTTTAAATTCAAATTTGAATTTTTGACTCTATAATACCCGTATTTAGTTAGTTTAGGTATTATTATGCTAGATTATGTATTGAAATATTAGTTTTTAAGTATATTTAGGACTTTTAAAATATAAAGGAGCTTTGGATGCTTCTTGGCAGTAGCATCACATGGGCATTGTCTCCCTCTCGCTCTCCCCCTTCTCGCTCCTCGAGCACCAAAGAAGATCATGAAGCAAAGAAGCAGCGATCAAGCAAATGACAAAGAAGAATCGGCAATACCAAAGACTAAAGTGAGGCGCAGCAGAGAGTTCGATCGCAGCAATGACAACGATAAAGAGCAAGGAAGGAAGGACAAGAGTAGCAGCAGCTAGACACCTGTGAGTTTCTCTCCATGAGCTAGAGTGTTATTGCCAACTATGAGTAGTGAACTAGTGATAGACATTCTAGATAGCATGTCTCTGAAACATATATTCAGAATGTGGTATCTTGTATAAATCAATCTTGACCTAACCAAACACAATGTGGTATAGATTATTGTAGGTGATGACTCCTAAATCTATCGATGTTTGGGAGCATATAGAAAGACTAGGAGGTGCTGGTTGGAAGTGCAAATATTGTAACCTTAAGAAATCAAGTGGATGTGTCACCCACCTAAAAGAACATCTTGCTGGGAAACACGACGATGTTATTGCTTGCAGTGGGGTTCCGGCGGAAGTCTGAAGGCTCATACTGGCAAGTCTTGAAGAAGCGAAAGCAAGAAAAACAATTTATTAAAGATGAACGACTGCGAATGGAGCAAGCCGCAAGAGAGCCTGTAGCTTGTGGTCCATCATATGAAGATGTCTTCGATGATGATGAGGTAATACAAATGGAATGTGCTCGCCGAGAGTCGTTAGAGGTACACCAGTTGCAACAAAGGGCAAAAGACAGGGGTGCGACGTTTGAACATGGTGGTGGCAGTGGAAGTGGTAGGGGAAGTGGAAGTGGTACAGGAAGCAATGCCATTTCTAGGATGTTTGGTAGGTCACAATCCATGAGAGTTGATTATGATATTTTATGCAGTCGGACACCCATCCAACCCCGCATTGATACATCACTTTGTGGAGAAGCAAAATCTAAACTTGAAAAAATTTAGTCTAAATGGTTTCATAGTAATGACATTGCTGGAGCTAAGGTAGAGTGTCCTTATTTTCGTGCCGCCGTCATAGGGATACAAGAACTTGGTCGAGACGTTCCATCATCAAGAGGCATGAAATCGATGGGACATATCTTAATGCTAATGAACAAGAGGTAAAGGAGTATGTAGCACAATTCAAAGATGACTGAGATATATATGGAGTCTCTATCATGTGTGATTCATGGATTGTACCTACACAAATGAGTATCATTAATTTCATGTTGTACTGCAATGGAAGAATATTTTTCCATAAGTCAGTCAATGCAACTGGTGACATACAAAATGCTGACTTTTTGTATCATGAGATTCGTAAAGTTGTGGAAGAAGTTGGAGTTAAACATGTTATGCAGATAGTGACTGACAATGGTGCGAACTACAATAAAGTATGTCAACTGGTAATTGAAGAGTACCAAAATTTAGTTTGGCAGTCATGTGCAGCGCACACCGTCAACCTCATGTTGAAGGATATTGGCCAGTTCGAGGAGGTGATGCAGTTGTCAAGGCGGCTAAAAGGATTTGTCAGTTCCTATACAACCACAGTCGCCTCCATAATGAAATGCACCAACAAATTGGAGGAGAGCTAGTTCGTCCAAACGCCACAAGGTTTGGAACGATATTTATTTTCTTGAAAAGTTTTTGGGATAGAAAAGCAAAGTTCACGAAGTGGATGGTATCAAATGTATGGGGCTCCAACCATTTGAGCACGACCGAGGAAGGAGAATACATGTATTCCTATTCACAAGTAGACAATGGTGGCCCATTATGGATTGAGTCATTAAATTGGCAGAACTAATTTATCAACTACTAAGATATGTAGACCAGCAGAAACCCGCAACAGTAGCAGGAATGGTTGGAAAAATATATGATCTCAATTTCGAACTTCAAGAAGTATTGAAAGAAGATAAAGCTACTTATGATCGTGTTATAAAGCTTATTAATAGAAGAATTGCAATGATGAAGTACCACACATATATAGTTCCAGACAAGTTGATAGTTTCCTAAATCCAAACACATAACACATATTTGTTGTATTTTTTCTAACATTCTAAGTGTGTTTGGTTGGACAGCATCATTGCTAAACTCGCAGAGACACAACTTATATAGTTTTGATGAGGACATGACCCATATGGATACAATCATATTTGCTATGCTTGCTATTCCAATTACAAGAGCTTGTACGCATCACTTAAATTATCAGGTGAGCTCGTTTTTAGTAGGCATTTATATTATATGAACTATATGATGCTAACTAATGATTATATTTGTGCAACATCACATCACTTTTTTCCAAGCTAAACAATATTTAACAGTATTGTAAATAGTATCACCCCCTATTTTGTAAGCTATGTGCGGCTTCCCCTTCCCTATATAAGGAGGTATCCCTATTCCATTTCTTTATCTTGGGATTTGCTCGCCACATTCCGGCGGTCTGCGCTGTCCGACCGGTTTGACTTGAACCGATTTCAAAGCGGAAGTTCCGCTTATTGTAAAATCGGAACTTCCGGTGAGGAAGTTCCGAGTTCGAAGCGAACGGTTTTTCCAGAGCTCCTTTTGGGACTTAGCCACTTCGCGACGGGCGGTCGGTCGACCCGGCAAAGACGGGCGGTCGGACCGATATATTTCGCTGGGTCCGACCGGCGGTGCATGGCGGCTGGAACCGTCCAAGGCCCAACGGCCATTTTCGTAGCGCGTGATGCGATCAGGTCCGACCGCCATTAGTTGGCGGTCGACCGCCCTGGCCGTTTTGATGGAATCTTCTCCCAACGGCTAGTTTTGTGTGTGGGCTATATAGACACCTTGGCGGTTGGGAGAGGTTGTTGGTGCTATTGTTAAGTGATACACTCATTCTTTGAGCTAAGAGCAAGTCTCTATTCTCTTTTGTGCATGTTGCACTTGGTGAGATTAGAGAGCAAACCCTAAGTGCATGTGTTGCCTTAGGTAGTGGATTGTGTATCCACGTGAGCGTTGACACTTGATTAGTTCAAGTGAAAGTTCGGATTTGTTACTCTTGGTGTTTGCCGACACCTAGACGGCGTGGAGGTTGCAGGTTTTGACCTTCTCAAGAAGCTTGTGAGAAGGCCCGACGATTGTGAGTGGTTTGGTGCTCGCCATCTCCGGAGTGGAGGAAGAGCAACCATAGTTGAGCGAGGTGTTGGTTCGGTTTGGAACCGGTCCTAGTGTTGGACTTACCTCTGAGGTGTGTGCTCATTTGAGGAGCCGTCCAACGCGGTTGGGCTTACCTCAACGTGGATTAGGGAGACCGGCAAGTCTCCTAACACCACCAGAAAACATAATCGTGTCATCTAGTTTTTACTTGTGCTTTACTTTGAGCAATTTACATTCTTGCTTTAATTGCTTACATATCTTGTATGATTGCTCATATTGTATTGTGTTCATATTATCGGTGCACTTAGTTGAGCCTAGTTGATTTAGGTTTTAATTGTGCAAAACCATTTGGCTATTAGCTTCCGTGATTTATATATTGGTTTAGCGAAAGATTCTTTAAAACCGCTTATTCCCCCTCTAGTCGGCCACCTCGATCTTACAAGTGGTATCGAGCTTGGTCTCTCATTTATTAGACTTAACCGTCTAGAGAGTAAAGGATGGCAACTAGAGATTTAGTGCACCTAGGTGAAGCACCTCTATTTGATGGCACAAATTATGCCCATTGAAAAATCCGCATGTCTTGTTATTTTAGGGCCATGAGTCCAAAAATATGGCGGATTTAGATGTTGGCTTTTCTCCTCCATTGGATCATCTTGCTCCAACAATTGAGGAAGAGAAAAGCTACATCTCGACGCTCAAGCAATTAACGGTTTATTCAAAGCTTTGAGTGTAGAGATGTTTGATGAAGTGTGCAATCTTGAGAGCGCTCATGCTATGTGGACACATTTTCAAGATAAATATGAAATGTCCACACCTACTAGTGATGATTGCACAGGAGTGGACATCGGAAGAAGAATGTTCAACTTCTAGCTCCGATAATGATGAGTCCACAACTCCTCCACATCAACTCAATGCTTCATGGCTAAAGGTAATGATGAGGTAAACGAAAATGAAGAACCCACCTATGATGAGTTGATGGAAATGTTAGAAGACTTAAATGAATATCTTGGCAAGGAGAAGTCAAAGTTCAAAATCTTGAAGAAAGAATTTCTTTCTCTCAAGGATTCTTATGAAGAGCTAAAAGAAGCTCATGAGACTCTCCTTCTCAAGGATCTTAATAAGTCCAAGGTGGATATAGGCATTACATGCAAGTTATTAGATGATATGCCATGCATAGTTCCTACATCTTGCATTTCATCTAAAGTTAGCATATCCACCTCTTGTGATGATTTAATTGATATGCCTTGTTGCTCTAAAATGGATACTCCTATTTCCTCGATATCTTGCAAGACTAACATTGTAGAGGAAAACAAAGAGCTCAAGGCCCAAGTCAACAAATTAAAGAATGACTTGGAAAGAGGCCTAAAAGGAAGGCCACTTGACGATATATTGAGCAAGCAAAGACGCTTGCAAGATAAGAGTGGAATCGGCTTCACTCCTAAGAAAAGGAGAATAGCAAGACAAGGCACAATGCAAGACACACGAAGAATGTCAAGTGCCATGGATGCAATGGAAAGGGCAACCCTTCGCTCAGGTGCCCAAACAAAGTGAATGACAAGAAATTGTCATCAAAGAAGAGGCAAACCGCAAGGAGCAAGTAAAGAAGGTAAAAGACGAATACAAACTTGAACTTGCTACAATTGTCGAAAAAAACATATGAGTAAGGATTGTCCTAAAGGTATCACTCCTAAGCCCATTATTTATAATGATCAATATTTGCTTAGGAAGGATATTAATGGCAATGTGTTTGCTAGAATAGTTAGTACACATAAAACTAATGCTAGGGCCATTTGGGTGCCCAAATCTATTGTGACTAACATTCGTGGACCCAACCTAGTTTTGGGTACCAAAATGCGCTTTAAATGCTTAATAGGTACTTGAGAGGCATTGGAGACTTGGCTTATTCATATAAAGATGGATGTCATCATATATCAAATTGGAGCCAAGGTTGAGGATAATCGTTTCACATCAAGAACCAATGTCATCTCGGTAACAAGTATTTACATTGAAGTATCTAGCCCCTTATGCCTTGTGTAGGTTGCATTTCATGAAAATCATTTTAAGAGGGGTACTCTTCCTCTATGTTCATAATGTTCATTACTAATATCTTGAGCAAGTTGAAGTGGCACATTAAGGGGGAGTGCTAAATCATAGCCATGTATATCACATCCCTAAATGTGCCCAAATAAATTAAGTGCTAGTATTGTGTTTCAAAAATGAGCCTTTTAGCCAAAAGTCAAAAATTTCATAATTATTAGTAATTCTTTGAAAAACTAGTTGCAAAAGGTATACAAATGCTTTTCAAAGATTTACCAAAGTTCTCTCGGGCGCCTCCTTCCTCTAACCGGCATATGCCTGCTTCGCTCTTCCTCGGCCACCATCAAGGCCCCTGGGGATTCAAGGTATCCACTTGCTTTCCCAGCCTCTTCTAACTGGCATTGCCGTCATTCGCTTGGTTTTGGCCCTAGGTTTGAGTCAAGGTGTAAGGATCCATTTGGTGAACCCCTAAACCTTGCTCAAATAGATGAGTTCTATGATCAATAATCCTTTCTAATCCTAAGGTCGCTGGTTCCCTCCCCAAGATATTATCAGATCATGAGATCATCATTCTTCCCCAGGAGTGAACAATGATGAAATCCATGGGAGGGCATGGAATGCGATTCAAGACATAATGGAGGGCACTCGCCGATGTCATAGATCTTATTTTCAGAGAGATTACACCTCCAAGGAGACAAGTCTAAGAGTATTTATTATGCTCCCTACATAATGAGGCTTATCAAGAGCATAATTGAATTCAATACTCCCGTGACATAGAACATAAAGAATGCACTGTGGACGCCCTCCTCCGCCCAACTGCACGCCGCTTCCTCCCCGCCTCCAAAGGGCTCCTCCTCCACCTCCAAGATCGTGATGTGGCCTTCTCTCAGATTCCTGTGCTCAAGACCTAGCCAACATGCTTAATCTTCCGACCGCCATTAGTTGGCTACGATCGCCCCGGTCGCTTTTGATGGAATCTTCTCCCAATGGCTAGTTTTTGTGTGGGCTATATATAGACACCTTGGCCGGTTGGAGAGGTTGTTGGTGCTATTGTTAAGTGATACACTCATTCTTTGAGCTAAGAGCAAGTCTCTATTCTCTTTGTGCATGTGTTGCACTTGGTGAGATTAGAGAGCAAACCCTAAGTGCATGTGTTGCCTTAGGTAGTGGATTGTGTATCCACGTGAGCGCTGACACTTGATTAGTTCAAGATTGCTCATATTGTATTGTGTTCATATTATCGGCACTTAGTTGAGCCTAGTTGATTTAGGTTTTAATTGTGCAAAACCATTTGGCTATTAGCTTCGCATTTATATATTGGTTTAGCGAAGATTCTTTAAAACCGCCTCACCTCTAGTCGCCACCTCGATCTTACACACATCTTCGGCGCCTCCTCCTTCTGCTCGGTCCCGCCCTACTCATCCATCCTGCTCACCCGCACCGCCTCACCTGCCGCCTCCGGCTCGGCCCGGTCGGCGCCTCCCTAGCTCCCCATGCACCTGTCTTGGTCCTTCGTGGCGTCATCGCCTCCCTCCTAGTGCGACTCGGTCCCGTGCCTGCTACTTGGCCGCCAGCTGGGCCTCCGGTCCGCCAGCTCCTCCTTGCCGCCGGCCCGTACACGCATTGTCGTGGCTCTGGCCTGCTCCCGCCCCCTAGACCCAAACCCCATTCTTTGTTCCTCTTCTATTGTTTTGGTTTTATGTTTCAAGTTGGCTTTAATCCCTGATGTGAGTTTTTAATGTGTTCATGTATGCATAAAGGATACTGGAGGTAGGTTGGGACATGGTGAATGTGCTAAATGTGGGTTTTTACCGCCATGGTTGCCGTGCACTGAGGTATACTCCCCCTCTTCTACTCTACCCCTTTCCCTCCCATGCTCTGTGATGGGAATGGAAGAATGATGCAGGCTATTGGTGGGTTCGGTTAATGCCCTGTGATGGATACCGAGGGCTGTTGATATTGTGGGCTATTATGGCATGAGAACTCCCTGTGCATTTCTTGTTCATGCTGTGTGGGTTCATCTTTGGGCAAAAATGATAGTGGGTTGAATGAATGCTACCTTGGGTGGTCTCGGTCGGTTTTGGGGTTGAGGATGGCAGTGCCGACAGTGTGCTTGTGCTCTCCTCTTGTTCTTGTTGGTCCTTTCTGTTGCTTCAGGTTCTTGTTGTCGTCTTGGCGTTGCTGGTGGTCGTTGACGGTTCGAAGCTGTTGCCATTGATGTCGTTCCTGCTCCCTTTGGTCTTCCTCTTCACCATGATCTCCTCTCCTCCTTGCTCTCTGTGGTGCTTGGCTGGTTTGCTTGTGCTTGGGATGTGGAGGGCAGTGGGCTTGGTGGAGCTTGGGATGTGGTTGCTCTATTGCCTTTGCTTGCTCTTGCTGGTCTTGTGGAGGCAGTACTTGGCTTGTGCTTGAGAAAAAGGGGAATGCTTGGGGAGGTTTGATTGGGGAGAAGGTTTAAAGGGGGATGCATTCGGCTGGTCCTATTCTCTTGAATTGTACATGATATTTTGCTCTGACTCTATCCATATTGCTCTCACAATGCACTGTGGGGTTATGGACGATCGGTCCAAAGGTGGGTTCTAATACTATTCTCGGATTTTCTACGGTGAAGGTAAGTCAGTAAAAGTGAGTGTCAGATTTATAGAATTACCGGGTGAAGACACCTACTGAAGGGCTTTGGTGCCAACTAACCTAGGTTGGTCTGGGACCTCGAGAAACTTCAGGCGATCTGACAACAATTCTTTTTCTACTCTAACTCCCCTTTATCGTTTTTGGTCAATACTGATCTTGTGTTTTTGTTGACTGTCGTGGGAAATATGGACGGATCGTGGATTGGCCGTGGAAATGATTCTACTAGCTGGTGATAGACAGACAATGATACAAGGAGGGCTTCGGCTTGATATGCATGCAATATTTTAGATTGTAATTTAATTTAGTGTTGTAATTTATATTTTGGTCTGTTGTAAATCATTCTTGTAGTTAATGTCGAGTTTGTAATATTTTACTTTTACTTGTAACAAATTATTATTGTGATTAATTTGAAGATTGAATTTATGTTGTATACCCTTTTGTAATGAATTCTTTGTAGGGAACATATCTAGTGCTAATGGATAATTGAGTGCTAAGGTGCTAATGCCAATCTTGATCGTTGGATCATGCAGGGTGTTTAATGTGAGGACATTGGAGGTGAGAGTATGCAGGGTGTTTAATGCATGCGCATTAATGAAGACGCATTGGAGGTGAGAGTACGCAGGATGATTAAATGGTTTGGTGGTGAGAACGCGCATTAATCTTGGCTGTTCAATCCAGATCCAATGGTCAAGATTGGCATTAGTATCTTAGCACTCAATTACCCATTAGCACTAGATATATTCCCTTCTTTGTAATAGAATTTTGGTTATACTGAGGTTGCATCTTTGATCTCTTACTATTGTTAGCAATGAGATGTTGTATGTTGAGTTGTATGTCGGGTTGTATACTCTTGATGATGTAATTAATTCTTGCAATTAATTTGAGAATGTAATAATGTTGTATTATTATTTTCAAATTCATTTGTAATTTTTGGAAATGGATTATTGTGAATATTTCTGAGATTATATCGATGATTTATTCTTGCGCAAAACTTTATATTACAAAATTTGTTGGTGAACTACTGATAAGATATCTTGTCTAAATTTTTTTAGCGATGTTTTCGATATTAATCTATAATTATATTTTGTTTTTTATTTAGATGAATTTTAATTACTACTAATTAGCGATTAGCGTTGTTTTAGTTTAATATGATTTTTCGGGTTCTCAGAAGATGTTTCTCCACATATTCCCTGATCCAGCCCCCGCCGAAGTCCACGAACGGGCTTACGAACGCCTGAGGGTTGCGATAGGGTCCTGCCTTGGCCACTAGAACCTTCTTTGTTTCACCTTCCCCCCTTCTTTTCTTATTATCATGCAAGTGTAAAAAAAATAGTCGGCCACGCTATTTGGCCGAACACTCCCAAAAATATATTAAAGAATTTGTATCTTCAATGTTTACTAACATATACATACAAATTTACTGCATCGTTTACTTCAATTTATAGCTTACAAATATCGTCTGGAAAACATATCGCATTATTCGACTCGTGATGCATGTTTTACTGTTCTATACAAACTCTCTTACTGTAAATGTCACATGATATAACTGCTTGATTTTATGGGGGCTACTGTGCGTGTATAACTTGCTGTACACGTGATTTTACTGTCTTGATCCCATTCTTTTATCGTCTTTTGCTTAGCGATTAACGTTATGTTTGTTTGGCAAAAAATGCAACAAGCAGTGACGCCGTTTCATCTAATGATATATGAGAGCTCTTTTACTGTAAGATGCACATGAAATTAATGACCTCCGATTTTGTTTGGAATTACTGTATGGGTAAAATAATTTTATTGTGTTGATGCTTATCGTTTACTGTAATATCACCGTGCTAATTTTGTTTTTTGTATGTTAGCGTGTGAAAAATGAAAAACGATACCATATCAACTGATTCCTCATTTTAAAAAACCGTACCACTGTCACTCGGGCTCCCCGATGTGTCTCTTCATCTCCCCACTACGACTTATAAGTATGGACATCTGCTTACCAAAAAATGCATGGCCCCTATCTTCCCCCTGCTGAAAAAACTTCAAAACACACACTCCACCACACCCATTGATTTCCCAAGCAAAACAGTCAAAAATACCTTCGAGCTCTTCTTCATCTCACCTGCCCACGGTAGTTCTGGCCTACCTTACCCTTATATACGAGCACCTGTCCGGGTGGAGCCAGATCCTGGCTACAGACCATTATTATGTCTGCAACCTCCTCCATTCTCCCCCCTTGTGTCCGCTAGATATAGTGTCCCCGATAATCCGCGGGTTGAACATCCTACTCAGTCGGATCAATGACTTGGTCTCTCATGTCCAGTGGGTCAACCTCATAATCGAGATCGCGCTCACTAACTACGCGGATCGTGTCAAAGCTTCGATCTAGAGGCACGTGTCGGGGCCCCGGATATGCAACTCCAAGACCCTCTGTGCATTCCGAACTAGTCACATCAGATCAGTAGTTAGCTCACACATTTGCAGCATTGGTGTACTCGTAACCATACAATAACATAGCTAAAGAAGAAAATAAAATAATATTACTTAGTAGTAAAAGGACCTTATGGTCAAGGTTTTACAGAGTTTACCACGCAGGGCTAAAGACAAAAGGTACACTTACAACGAAAATGAGCAACTCGTAGAGACCATCTGACATGCCCATAGGTAATCGAGTGGAGGACGCGACCTAGTCCGCATATGCTTCAGAGTAGTCTTCCTCGTAGAACTCGGTGCTGCCTGGTTCTTATTCGGCGACTGATCAACAAGTAGCGCAAGCTGTGAGTACATAAAGTACTCAGCAAGTCGTAGGGAATAATATTCAAATAGTATTCATGCAAGGCTCGACAAGGATAGCTTTATGACTATTTTGCAGAAAGCAATATCGATAGTAAATACAATAAGTAGATTGTAAAGCACAATTTAAAAGGTTAATACATAAGTAATCAAGTTCTTTGAAATAACTCTTGAACACCTTGTTCACTTTCCAGCCAACGACCAGTGAACAACCCGTTCACTTCCCAACCAAACCATTCTAACATCTTTAATAAAATCTACCCCTCGTGTGAAATCACCAAGCATTGTCCATAACCGGTGATGAGGACATCCCTCCTTCGGATACACGCACTACACAAGACCCTCCAGATCTGGGTGCTGAACTACACGGTCCTATGACAAGAGCTAGAGCACATCACTTAACCTTCGTGGTAAGGTCGATCGCGTGCAAGCGTGGCCGATAACGACAGGCGTGCGGGTGTAGCGAATTGCGAGGTGACGATCTGTTGGTCGGAAGCCTCAAAGCGTCAACGTCCTCACGACGAACCAAATCGAATCTATCGGAAGATCGGGCCGCCGTGATTCATCAACCGGGGACACGTCTATATGAATAGTTTTTAACACTATGCAGAAGTTGTACAGCTTGAACCACAAGAGATAATCGTCTTGATATGTACACACGTTTTCTTAGGCATGTGAATCAAGGAGAGACTATCACAAGGCCTTTACAAAGCTCTATTTTGACTCGGTTCTGCTCGCTAAGGATTCGCCTCGATCTTGCCCCCTCTTGCGCCGCTCATCAACCCAAACAGAATCGAATTAAAATATTGCTAATTAGTTGGCCAGGTTCACCCCATAAATAGACTTGTGGTTGTACGGTATGACCCAGATTAATAGCGCACAAAGTTAAGTCCTTAGAGATTACTCATGCGAGGCAACCACATCCCAAAATCATCCCCTTTACTACACAATCACTCGCTCGAGTATAAAATCATTTTTGGTTCAACCCAATAAAATGGCAACCCTTGCCATGGCACAACAGCTTTTATAAACAGTGCCCGCGCCACAATTCCATAGTTTGTTTAGTCAAATTTATCATCATTGAATCATGTGATTGAGAGACCATCGCATAACTAAAGCATGACTAAGCATAATACGCACCCATATTGGTATTACAATAATGTCCAACTAAGCTTACCCAACATATTGTGTCCAAGGGTACATGTCAACATGTCATTCACAATTATTCAAGGAGGCTTAATGGCAATTAGACATTTAACTATTCCCAAACCAGTTATTATAAAACTAGCAATGCATATTGATATAAAATAAAATAATTTTATAAACTGGGTACGATATGATCAAAGGCCTACGACTTGTCTCCATTGAAGAGTTGAGATGCTTCGGTCGTTGGGTCCAAGAACTCTTCGAAAACGCCAGAATCTATACGTGCGAAAAGAGCCAAATAAATAAAATAATTCCAAATAAAATCCAAAGATCACCAAACTAGAACCAAAATAAAGGCACTGAATTTAGATGAAGTTAGAAATTTGAATCACTCGAATCGGAGCTCGAACGAAGGAAACGAGCCCTTGGAAGGAGGTTTAACTGGTCGTAAGACTTCGACTACCTAGTCAAAAGAGGTTCGACTACAGGTGGTCGGGAGGAGGTTCGACTAGTCAAAAAGTGGTTCGACTGCTCGACATGGTCGAAAGAAGGATTCGACTGCTCGACACGATCGAAAGAACAAGAGAGAGAATAAGGCTCGGGGAGCTCACCAAGACTGAGAGAGGCAGAAGGAGGTGGGTGGATGGCAAACGGTGGTGGGGAATACTCGTGGTCGAAGGCAAAGAAGGACGACGACGAAGGGGTCGGCCGAAACTGAAGGAGAAGAGGGAATGCGGCAGTTCATGCGAAACAAAATTGAAATTGAGTGAGGGGATTGCGTCAAGGAGCTCTGTGGCTCGAATTGACATGGGTAGAAGAGGAGGGGGCTACACTGGTGCGGCGAGGTGGCACCGACGTGGTGAGTAGGTGGCAGCGAGGAGGTTTGCACCAGATAGGCCGCGATGTCTGAAGCCAACGGCGAAGACCACGTCGACGGAGAAGCTTTGACGGCGGCGCTAGAAGCGGTGGTGGGAAACTCGAAACGCAGCGAAACGAGGGCGAGAGAGGGGGGAGAGTTGAGGGGAAAATAAGAGGGGAACGTGGGGGTCCTGGTGCACCATTTATAGAGGAAGGAGGAGTAGCGAAGAAGTTTCGCGGCATGGGCGGAGCTCCAGACGGCATAGGACATGTCAACACGACGGGGATGAGATGGGAGTAGGTGGGGAGGAGAAAGAACAGAGCGGGATGGTGCGGCGAAAGATGGGAAATTAAATGAGCACGCTGCCAAGGAAATTGAGGGAGGTAATCACGCTGGGGGCGACGACTTTTATCGCGGTGGTGACACACGCGTGCGCTGGAGGTATGGGCGCGGGGATGGAGACGGCGACCAGACAAAGAGGAGGCTAACAGGCGGGACCCGTCGGACGGAGAAAAGGGAGAGGTGGGAGGCTCTGATAAAAACAGGAGGGTGGTCGAAATGAGAGGGTGGTAAAAAACGAGAGGATGGTTGAAACCAAGAGGATGGTCAAAACCAAGAGGGTGATCGAAACTAGGAGGGTGGTCGAAACTAAGAGGATGGTTAAAACCGAGAGGATGGTTGAAACCGAGAGGATGGTCAAAACCAAGAGGATGGTCGAACCAAAAGGATGGTCGAAACTGATAGGATGATCGAAACCAAGAGGATGTTGAAACCGAAAGGATGGTCGACAATGAGAGGGTGGTCGAGAAAGGGTGCTGGCCCTTTTATAGCCGACAATTGGAGGGGGAGAGGGAGCAGCCCAGGAAGGTGGTGCCAGGGGCGGCAAAGGGGAGCACGGGGAGGCAACAAGGTCAAGGGTCAGGTGCGGGAGGAGGCGGGAGCAGGAACGGACGACGGGAATTCGGCCAAAACAGAGAAATGAGATTTTAAATACCAGAGAACTCCAATAAACTCAAAACAAACCACATTTTGAATTAGTTGAAGTTTGATTAATTTATATTAAATCGCTTTTAATTTCAAAAGTTTCCAAGTTAAGTTTTAGCAATTCAACAAAACCGAATGGTTATTTTTATTTTTTAAAAAGCCCTGAAAATTGGGATGTTACAGCACGATGCAAACATTGACATGCTGAGCACGAGGGTTGATGATATCGAGAGCGTGGAAGAGGCTGAAGCCCTCCTCTGGCACATGGTCTACATGTATCCTCAGTATCAACAGCTCCAAGAGCGACTCGTCGCTGCGAAGGAGCAGATGGATGCGTTTCTCCATATATTCCCTGATCCCGTTCTCGCCGAAGCTCATAAGTAGGCATACGAATGCTTGAGGACTACGATAGGGTCCTACCCTGGCCAGTAGGGCCTTCTTTATTTTCCCCTTCTTTTCTTATTTATCATGCAATGTAAAGAAAAAATACGATCGACAATGCTATTTAGTCGAATCCTCCACATATACATTTACTGTTGTGCTTGCTTCATTTTACTGTTTGAGCAAAATACCTCTTCATGTATGCGTGTATGAGAGTTTACTATCACAATAACTTTTGATGTACTAGTCGCTGAGCGTTACTAGCCACTCACGATTCTCTTGTTTGCAAAAAGTAAATGTTTGTAACAGTAAACGCGGATGACGAGTTTGTGTGGTCATTGGGGGTAGGCTTATTATCAAAAAAGAAAAAGAAAAATCATGTGTTGAACATTTTGTTAATGTGAGACGTGACGTCTGGCATGCCACTAAATACACAAAAAGTCTATTGTGGCATAATGATAATGTTTCAAAATATGTTCGGCATAATTACTATGGTATACTATGCAAGTTACTATCGATGGGACATTGTGCATTAGGGGGAGATAGTGGGAATGTGTCCCGATTAAAAAAAAAAGGTGCGTGATTCGGCATTAAAAACACATTACAACTACACTAAGCTAGTCGTTATGTTTTACTATAAGACATATGAGTTCGAATAGTCGTATTCCAAAAAAAAAAAGACAGCAAAAAGGATACATAAATTACTGTCACACCCTCTAACAATTACCGTCGAATCGAGTTCCGCGCATGAGCGGGCTTTTATGGCCCGTCGACCGTAGTTGATGGGCCGACCATACGAGGATTGTGCGCGCGTGTCACACCTGACCTGAGTTGCACGTGGTGGGTTGATTAGGTGTAGAATATATATGCGTGCTCATGAGTTGTGAGCAGTAGAAATAGAAATAGAAATAGCAGTAGAAATTTGATCGATATATACACTATACATTCATACGTCTCTTGTCCGTGGCTGATAGTACTAACTTGTGTTGATATATTGATCCTAGCCTGCATTTGTGCATGACATTTTCTTCTCCGATCGATCCTGGCAGAATACGTACTAATTTGGAATGCATTAATTAATTAATTATCTAGGATTTTTGCCTAAGTTTCCCTTGGTTAAGACCATCAGTGTCATGGCGCGGCGGCGGAATACAATACGAGTCCGAGTAGAACTGAAGTTCCATACTGGCTAATTAGGGGTGGACAAGAGCACTTTCATGCACATATGGACATAACCGATCTGAACCGTCTATCGCGAGTTATGCGGTCAGGATCGAGACACTCTCCCACCGCCGCCACTTTGCGGAAACCCCCCCACCATCAACCAGGTCTCGCTCGACTCACCCCTCCCCATCGATTCCCCAATCCTCCGCTCCCCCGTCCCATCGACTCGCCGCGCCCCGCCCCTTCGTCGCGTCGTCGCGCCGCCACCCTGTGGTCACCGCGCTGCGCTGCCGCCTCGTCCGCACCTCGCTCTGGGCCCTACGCCGCCCCTGGCGCCCGGTCTGCACTGCACCAACTCGCCTGCGCCCAGTCGCCCTCGCCGACGGAGGAAGAAATCGATAAGAAGCAGCAGCAGGAGGTGGACTAGGTGGTGCTCCCGGCGAAAGCGATATGGCTGCTAGTATCACAAACACAAAGACACCCTCAGTCCATGTACCACTCTGGTTGATTGAAATATATGGGTGGATTTCAGTTTTTGTTTCTTGCATCGCTGGAAATCTCCCACTTATCAGTTACCCTGTATGTCCAGTATTCTCTATTTCCAGTATTTAACTTTATTGTTTGCAGCTTGCTCATGCTGTTGTGACGTTGTGTTTAATAGATTCTCCATGCTGTGGATTGCAGACATTATATGTTCTTAGACATCAATGGGCATATTCATGTGATAAAGCCAAGAGGGAGCTGGACTACAGTCCGAGAAACTTAACTGAAGGTCTATCGGAGATGCTCTTATGGCTCAAGAATGACAAACTGATCAAATTTTATCATTTTACCCATTGTATTACTCACGTCTACTACGTTTCACGCTTCATGTACACTGAAATGATGTTTTGGATGTACTAGCAACTTTGAGATGTATATATTTGCTATGGCATATTGTTGTATCATATCATTAAGAAGTTGAGATGTTACTGTAATACTGATTCCATGCAATGAAGGAAGAAATAATGTTATTTTCAGATGAATGTTGGTTAATTTGATTCTATGTAAGCTGTAATTGCATAAGTAGTTGATTGAGGCATACACTGCAGTGAAAACAAGGTAATTCTAAATGTGTATACGAATTCCAAATGCTGCATGTAAAGTGTTTTTCTGGAACATTACCTTGGTTAGGATTAAAGAATGGTCTCGCCTTTATCTACGTGGAAGATTCTCAAGATGTATTACTACTGTGTTGTAAAAATTCTTGCTTCTGTGTTGTCCTAATGGAAGCATGTACCTCAAACCTTATGCCTTTTGCTTTTATGAATGGATGAATGGAAGCATATACTTGAAGCATGCATATTTTTTGTGAAATTTTGTACAGAATTTCTGTTCATGAGAATTGGAATGTGGTTGTGTGCTGCCTCTTTAGTCAGTAATGTCCAGCATAGACTGTAATTTTTTATTTTTGTGGAACCAACTCAAGCTCTTGATTTCATTTCATTTTTTCAGTACAGTATCAGGTTCCTTCATTTCATTTTTTCAGAACATACCAATGGAAGTTGAGCTTGAAAGTCGTAATCTCAAGTTGAAAATCCACTGATGTGCTGTTCTGAAACACGCTGAGTGCTTCATCAACACAATTATTTTGACAAAAACCCTGCTAGAATTATGTTGTACATGCTAATTTCCAAGTGTATTCCACTTTTGATCATCTTGAGATAGAGTTCCTTTGCAGCAGCAGTTCTCCCAGTCTGAAATAAACCATATAGTATTATGCTATAAGTAATAACTCCAGGATCAATTCCCTTGTTCAACATTTCTCTGAAAAGAGCCAATGCATCCTCTGTCCAAGCATCTTTACACTTCAGAAGTAGATGAACAAAATGCGTATTGTTGTTTCACCAGTACAATTTGAAGCTACCAAGTGTAAAATACTCAAGCCAGTCACTTGCTAACCAACAATGAAGCTTCCTGTCAACATGTTCAACTAAGTTCACATGTCAGCTTGTACAGCATTCAGATAGCCTGATTCAGTGGCATGCTTATTCAAGTTTGTCCATTTGTGAACATGCCCAATTCTTGCAACAAGTTGGACATTCAGGACATTCTTGAAACAAGCTGGACATTCTGGACTGTGAACAGCAGGTTGTTTGGTTGTACAGCTCCTATTTCAAGATTTCTAAAATTAACAGTATAAAACAGGCAAATATTTGGGCAATAAAACATCAACTGCTATAAAGCAATGGACAAAATCTGGGCATTCACATGTCAAAATCTGTGTTCATGTCCATGACTCCAAAATGGACAAACTTGAATAAGAAAATGGAGAACATCAACATGTCAAAATCTGAGTTCATGTCCATGACTCCAAAATACTACATTCAACAACAGAATTTTCGCATCCATACAACATAATATTGAGGCCCTTGCTTCCATTCACATCCATACAAAAAAATCTTAGTTCATACATGTCCATGACTCCTGAAATATGAAGCTCAACATTTCTGAAATTAAAGGTACTACATGTCCATGAGTCCAAAACAAAAATATGCATGCTTCAAGTATATGCTTCCATTCATCCATTCATAAAAAACAAAAAAGCATAAGGTTTGAGGTACATGCTTCAATTAGGACAACACAAAAGCTAGAATTTTTACAACACAGTAGTAATACATCCTTGACTAATACAGGGATACTTGCCAATCTTCTTGCTTCCAGAAACGGCTCAAATCAATCAACACAAAAAGAAATCGCCCAAATCTTTGGCATGGAGCAAATGGTAGCCCACATGAAGCAATCAAAACTAAGCTGGAGGGGGAGGCGGCGGCTGGAAGGGAGGCGAACACAATTGGAGAAGAAGCCACAGAAGAAGCCCCTGCACATATGGAAGGTGGCTTCTTCTCCAATCGTGTGCTAATCAGCGCCGCCTCCTCCATCAACGTCGTCGTCCACTCCGCCTCGCCGGCCTCCTCCACCCGTTGCTGCGCTGCATGTGCCCATCGCCGCTGCGGCGACGCCCCTGCACATCCTGCCGCGCACCGCCTCCCCCTATGGCCATCCCCGGAAAACACGATTGGAGAAGAAGCCACAGAGGAGGAAGCAACGGGATGGGCAGGGGCGATGCAATGGGAGGGGGAGGCCGGCGCGCGGTTGGCGAATCGTTGCCGGAGCTGGGACGGGCAGGGGCGGCGGCCTCCTCTAACCCTTGCTCGGTCACACAGGAGGAAAGGGGATTGTAGGTGTTCGGTTTGGGGAAGATGGCACCCAGGGGGTTATCACAAAATTGTCCGGAGTTGGCATAAGTGGGATCGGGGGAACCGCCCGCCTCCATCCAGTCCACCCGTCCTGAATCAAAAGGTCCAGAGTGAGTATGTCCATATGTGCACAAAATTGGGTATGTTCACCAGATATGCCACCTTAATTAGGAGTCCTAGTCTATCTCTAGTTTTGTAATCAAACCTCTATTTAAGGAGGCTTGGATGTTTGAGTAAAGTAGCCAGAAATATTAATCTTTCTCCACCTTCATTTCTACTGACACCGATCCAGCACAACTTCCTTGTGCTTTCTGCTTCTTCGATTCTTCCATCGACTCGGCAGCGACGGCTCTTGGTCGTAGACCAAAGCCCAAGCCGCCCGTATCTCACTCGTATGACCTGTGCTCTGGCACATGCCGTGTCATCTTGGTATCAGAGCCCATGGTCGATGATCAAATTGCAATGGAGGCCCTGACACAACAGATTGCTAACCTGACGACGTCTATGACCGCTCGACTCAATCGTGTGGAGGAACAATTCGCCAACACCATCGAACACATCACAAGTTTGGAGAAAAACCATTCGATGGCATCCCGCTAGCACCCATCGCAGCAGCATTTCCTATAGCACAACATCAGCAGATCAGAAAACAGGACGGTGGCAACCCTCCTCGTTACCGCAGATTGGATTTTCCAACATATGACGGGAAGGAAGATCCCCTGGGGTGGCTACAGCGTTGCGAGTAGTTTTTTCCAGGACAGAAGATGGTAGAACCTGACAAGGTATGGTTGGCATCATACCACTTCACCGGTGCGGTGCAACAGTGGTATTATCAACTCGAGCGTGATGAAGGTGAACCCAATTGGCACCACATCAAGGAATTTGTCAATATGTGTTTCGGGCCATCCATGCGACATAAGCCCTCCGGAGAACTTAAGCAATTGGTGCAAACCAGGATAGTGGAAGACTATCAAGAAAAATTTCTAGCCATGCTTTGTCGCACAGATCACCTTCGGCTGTGACAACAAGTTCAAAACCCAGCCGCACGGATGTTGAGCTCCAGAATCCGGTGAGTCTTCAGATGTCAATGTTTCTAGCACGTGCTTATGAACAACGCACACAGGCGTCGTTGGATGGGATCGTAAATCCCACCCAGCCCATCCCCAACGCACATTATGTATCGACAAAGAAGTCGATTGGGCCCAGCCCGTCAATCACGCCAAGGACCACTCCAGTACCGCTCACTCCTATGGACAAGACAATGCTAACTGCTCATGTTCCCGTAACAATAGTAGCTCGAGCAAATCGTAGTGATCGACGCCTGCAATGTCATTACCGAACACCGGAAGAGATGGTGGCACGCCGTGAGGCGGATTGTGCTATAATTTGTGAGGAGAAATTCACGCCCAATCATTGGTGCAAGCGGCTATTTTTGCTCCTTTCACCCAACGAAGACGATGACAACGACGGTGCAGATGAAGACACTTTGCCAGCATCTCTCTTTATGCATTAACCAATATCAAACCTTGGGCTACTCAGATCATGCAACTACCTGTGCGTGTGGCTAACACTACCTTGTTAGCATTACTCGAATCGAGATCAACACATAATTTTATTACTCCAACAACAGTACGTCGGGCTGACATCTCGGTGCAAACCTGCGAAGGCCTCAAGGTGACCTTAGCCAATGGCGATTGCGTCTCCAGTACGGGCATGTGCCCTACCCTACCACTGTGCATCGACAAAGATCAGTTCATTGTGGACTGCTATGCGCTACCTTTGGATGGATTTGACGTTGTTCTTGGTGTTCAGTGGCTGTGGACCCTTGGACCAATATTGTGGGACTTCAACACCTTGTCCATGTCATTTTGGCGCCATGATCATAAGGTTACATGGTATGGAGAGGGTGCTCCAACTTTAGTAGTGCCTCAGGCTTTCTATCCTGAAGGGACTAACCTCATGGATGCCCTATTGGAGGACTTCAACACCATCTTTGCCGAACAAACCCAGTTGCCACCAGCACGCATCCATAACCATCATATTAGCTTGCTGCCAGGCACAAATCCGGTGGCGGTTCAACCATACCGTTATCAACAACTTCTTAAAGATGAGCTCGAGCGTCAATGTGATGAGATGGTACACCAAGGCATCATTCTCCCTAGCACTTTGGTGTTCTCTTCGCCCGTTCTCCTTGTGAAAAAGAAGGATGGCACATGGTGTTTCTGTGTTGACTACCGCGCCCTCAATGACAAGACTGTCAAGGACAAGTTTCTGATTCCCGTTGTCGATGAATTATTGGACGAATTAAAGGGCACCAAATATTTCACCAAGTTGGATTTGCACTCGGGTTATCATCAAGTGCTCATGCATCCTTCGGATATTGAAAAACAACATTTCGCACACATGAAGGGCTCTTCAAATTTCTTGTCATGCCATTTGGGTTGACGACCGCGGTGGCTACTTTCAAGCTCTCATGAACAGTATCCTACGACCTTGTTTACAAAGGTTCGTTCTTGTCTTTTTGATGACATACTCATTTATAGTGTGTCGTGGTTAGAGCATCTTCGTCACGTCAAAGCTGTTTTGTGTCTTCTTCGGCAACATAACTTTTCTTGAAACGTTCAAAGGGCCTTTTTGGGGAGACACCCGTCGCATATCTTGGCCATGTAATTTTGGCAGCCGGCGTTGCCATGGATGACTCCAAGGTTGAAGCAGTGCGCAAGTGTCCAGAGCCGTGTTCAGTATGGGCATTGCGTGGTTTTCTTGGTCTTGCAGGTTACTACCACAAATTTATTAAGGACTTTAGTTCTATTGCAACACTTCTCACAAAGCTTCTTAAGAAGGCAACATTTACCTGGTCAGATGAAGCTACTCATGCTTTTTGTGCCCTCCAATAGGCCCTATCCAGCACACCTATATTGCAATTACCAGATTTCACTAAACCATTCATTGTCGACTGCGATGCATCGAGTTCCGACATTGGTGCAGTCCTTTATCAAGATCAAGGAGTTGCAGCCTTCTTCAGTCGTGCCATGGTTGCACAGCATGTTCAGCTCACAGCTTATGAGCATGAACTCATCGGTTTGGGGCAGGCAATTCGACATTGACGACCTTATTTGTGGGGACGACAGTTTATAGTGCGAACCGACCATTATAGCCTGAAATTCTTGCTAGATCAGTGTTTGTCCACTATTCCTCAACATCGTTGGGCTAGCAAACTTTTTGGGTATGATTTCAACATTGAGTTTAAACCCCGGCTGTACTAATGTCGTCGCTGATGCTCTCTCCAGATAGCACGCCCAAGGTGCGTAGGCTTTTGCCCTGTCTACTCATTTTACCATCTTTGACGATTTACATGGCAAAGTACGAATGGATTCAGCTTTGGCCGAGCTATTTTCTAACGTAGAGAAGGGGCAACTTGGTAACTCCTGGAGCATTGTTGATGGCTTAGTTCTTCACAAGGGTCATGTTCATATACCATCATCTTCACCATCCTTGTAAGTTGCTTTGATTGCTGCTAGTCACGAAGGTATTCAGAAAACTCCCCATCGCCTTTGTGCTGATTTTCATGTACCTCAAGCTCGCATAGTAGTGCAAGAATTCGTGAGATCCTGTACCACATGTCAATGCAATAAATATGTCCAACTCCATCCGACGGGTCTCCTTCAACCTTTGGAAGTGCCATCTTGTATTTGGGAAGATATTGCCATGCATTTCATCGAAGGATTACCTCGTGGACATGTCAAGATAGTTATTCTTACTGTTGTCGATCAGTTATCAAAGAATGCACATTTTATACCTTTAGCACATCCATATACAACAAGTTCAGTGGCTCAGGCATTCTTTGATGAGGTGGCGCACCTTCATGGGATTCCTTCTTCGATGGTCAGTGATGGTGACCCTGTTTTCATAAGCAAATTTTGGTCAGAATGATATCAACTTTCAGGAACTCAATTGCATATGAGCTCAGCTTTTCAAGCTCAGTCCGATGGCCAATCAGATGTTACTAACAAGATTATTGCCATGTATTTATGATGTTTGACTGGGGACAGACCAAAGTAATGGATCCGTTGGTTGCTGTGGTCGTAGTATTGTTATAATACTTCGTTTCAATCTTCTTTACGTGACACGCCTTTCAAGATTGAATATGGTCGGGATCCTCCCACTCTACAATGTTCTTCTGATCAAGCGACCCGCTTACCTACCGTGGATCAGCTACTACAAGCCCGTGACCAATTTTTGGCAGACATTCGGGAGCGCCTCCTCCGAGCTCAGTAGTACCACAAACGTGAGTACAACACCAAGCATCGCGAACTTCACTTCGATGTTGGCCAGTGGGCATGGTTTCGTTTACATCATCGTCAAGCAGTCTCTTTATGTGGATTTCATGGGGATATGCTCCAGATCTTAGGATGATGTGACAATTGGCAATGGCGTTTACGGTTTGTCGTTTCACGCGTTTTCGACAAAGTGTCAGGCTTACTGGACAGGGGCGGTCCGACCGGTCCTTGCACGGCGGTCCGACCGGTCCCAAATCGGTCGGACCGGCCATGGGGGCGGTCGGACCGGCGTGACCAAAGTGGTCAAAACGAGCCGGACCAAAATAGATGTTGTAGGCAAGTGAGGGGATCCCAATGCACTTGGTCTCATAATTTTGGAGTCTCCAAGAAAAGTTCTATTGGATTTAAGTTTCGTAAGGTTTGGTTTTGAGGGTATGAAATTCGGCTAAGTCCCAAGGCGGTCCGACCGCTCACGAGGGAGCGGTCCGACCGCCAAGGGCGGTCCGACCGGCCACCCGAGCGGTCGACCGGTTTCTACTTGAACGCCGCCAACTTCGTGGCGATGTTGATTTGTTAGGTCAAAGTCATTGGGTTCATGTCATATGTTTTGCATGATGCATGTTTTGACTAACATGGGTCAAGTTGTGAAGAACTTGTTCCCGAATTCGTGTTTGCTTGTCTGTGGTTGTGCAGTTGCTTGGTGGTCAACGACGGTCAACGGCGAGGAGGATCGGACTAGACTCGAGAGTTGAGGTCCGTAACGATTGACGATGCCGGTGAGGTCAACGACTCAAGTGTGACACAAGATGGACAATGGTGACCTATTGGCAAATCCATGACGCATGGTGAAGCGGTTTAGGTCAAAAGGTTAAAGACGGCGCTTTGCGAGCGTGCGTGTGTGATCCGCTTGTTAGTGGGCCTTAACGGAGCCCAATTAAGTCAAACCCTAAGAGTTTTAGGCCTCCACTATAAATAGGAGGAGATGGTGGTGCACCTCTCTCTCTCTCGCCTTTTATGTTTCAAAACCCTAATTGTCTTTAGGGAGTTGAGGTGGAGGCTAGGGCTCTTGATGGTTTGTGGTAAATTTCGTGATCTTTGATTGTCCATCGATCCATGATGGTGTGGATGTAATCCAAAGATCAATCACGAAATCAATCTATGCAAGGTTTGCTTGAGATAAGTCTCTTTTCGTTCTTGCTTTCAATTTCGTGTATTTTAGGGCTTTCTTTGATCCATGAGTTTGTGATTGATTCTTTCACATGAATTAGCTTGCTGTGATATGTGTGAATCTATCTAGCATCATCTTGATCATCAATCTCTCACGAACAAGCTTTAGGATCAAGTTTTCGTTCTTGCCCGCTTTTAGACCTTCGTTAATCAATTGGCAATTGCTCAAGATCGCTCCAAGAATTATCATAATATTCGATTGGAATAGGTCCTCAATAGCATATAGAAGGTGTGTGCAAAGTTTCATAAAGATTGGAGTTGAGAATCAAAAGTTTCACCTAATTGCAACTTCGCCATCGGGCCGATTTTATCATTATGATCGGTTCTCGAGTCACCGGCCGATCATTGTCACCACCGGTCCGACCGATTTTGAGCGGTCCGACCGCCAAGACAACGCCGGTCGATCCGCCCGCAATCGGTCCGACCGGTTGGGTACAGCCGTCGACCGCCTGCGGCTTGTGAGTCTTTGCAATCTTAGTTGATTTTGTTATTTTGCTTAGGGATTTAATTGGATTCAATACTAGTCTTCCATTGTCTTCGTATATTGATCTTCATAGCTTCATCATAGTTATTGGAGTGAAATTGTGTTGAATTCATTATTTGGGAAAAAATGAGCGTGCTCCTATTCACCCCCCCTCTAGTCGCCTTTTCGGTCCAACAAGTGGTATCAGAGCCCTGCTAGTTCAATCTTGATCTTAACCGTCACCGAACTTTGGCGATGGATAAGTTTTCTACTAAACCGCATATCTTCGATGGGCACGACTATGCCTATTGGAAGAATCGTATACGCGTCTTTCTTGAGAGCGAGGGACAAGCTATTTGGGATGTTGTTAGAGCCCCGCTGGTTATTCCTGAAATTGCTACACCTCCTTCTGCAATTCTTTTGGCTAACAACAATAAGGCTAAGAATCTTTTATATGGTGCACTTGGTAGACAAGAATATGATAGAATTTGCAATCTTTCAATCAAGCGCATGAAATTTGGAACACTCTCAAACATATCATGAGGGTTCGTCCCAAATCAAAAAGTGCGCCAAATAGGTTTACAAGCGTGAATACAATAAATTCGAGATGCGCCCGAGAGAGCATCGATGACATTTTCATCGCTTTAATAAAGTAATTAATCAAATGAAAGTTGTTGATATTGAATATTCTCAATCTGAAAATGCCACCCATCTCTTGGCCGCAATCAACACCAAGGAGTGGGAGATGAAGGCTACCGCTATAGAGGAAAATGTTGATCTTTCAAGTCTTACTTTAGAATTGCTTTATAGTAAACTCAAGACTCATGAAATTAAAAGAGTTGATCATCCCAAGAAAGATAATTTAGCTTTGGTAGCAGATCCTCTCAAAAGGCTTTTGATGACTCTTTTGAATCTTCTTCGGATTTTCATTTGCTTGTTTATCCGCTATTCATGAAGAGGAGCTTGAAAGTATTCTCAAAACAGAGTTAGCTCTTCTAGCTAAAAATTCACACGGCCTACAATAATGTGAGAAACAAAAAGAGAGGTGGTCCGTGACATGCTATGAATGTGGTGAGCTCAATCATATCCGCAAATTGCCCCAAGTCGAAAGGTAAGAGCAATCATAAGGAAGGAAAGCTACTTGGAAGAAGCCTCCTTTCAACAAATCAAGGTATGAGGCTAATAAGCTTGTGAAGGTTGCTCACCGGGTCCTTGCCGCTTTGAGGATCAATCCTTGAGCGATGTGGATACCGGAGTGAGGAGGACAAGGAGGAGGAGATCCTCAAGGCAAAAAGAAAGGGAAGGCCAAAGACTTCACCGGCATGTGCTTCATGGTCGACACTGACGACATTGATGATAATGAGGTATCTTTTTCTTATGATGAGCTTTACGCTAAATATGATTCTATAGTTGAACAATTGCTTAGTCAAGATGAAGCGCTAGAATTTGTTATGACAAAAAATAAGAAATTAGAGTCAAAGATTAGCAAACTGAAAGTAGAGCTTAAAACTGCTAATACTCTTGAACCTGATGAATGTTTATCTTGTCATGCTATGCATTCGAAATTACCAAGTTACAATCTGCTCATAACATTTCAGACAACAACTTGAGAATGCTAGATCTGAACTAAATGAAATTAAAAGTGCTCCTTGTGAAAAATGTTTAGAATCTAGTAAATTGATTGCTTTTGATGTATTTGATTCTAGCCCTTGCACTTAATGTTTAGAAAAAGAACGTGAAATCAAAGATATCTTAGAAGCTGCTAGAGTCAAATATGCTAAGCTTAAGGACAATATTGAAAATACTACTTGTGCTTCTTGTTCCACTCTTAAGCTTGAAATTGCTTTGTATAAGGAGAAATCTATGGATAAAACTTGTGATGCTTGTGTTAACTTGAGTAAAGAAAATGCTTACCTTCATGATACATTAGAGAAATTTTCTAAAGGTAAGAAACAATTAAACATGATTCTTGACAAGTCTAAAACTCCTTATAAGAAGCAAGGTTTAGGATTCAATTCTTTTCAAGACAATTCAAACCCAAAAGTCATTCAAGTCTTGGAAAAGGTTTAATTGAATTCAAAACCCAACCCGCAAAAACATCTTTTAAATCTGCAGGTTTTGCCCAACCTTGTATTAATTCAAATGGTGCTTCTTCTAGTGGTACCAAGTACCATTGCACTTATTGCAAAAAGGTGGGCATTTGATTGAATTCTGTTGGCGAGGTTGAAAATGATAGGAAAAATTTTGATAGAATTTCATTCATGCAACCTAGAGCTTCTATGAGACATGGTAACATTGAAAAGAATAAACCTGGATTAGGATTTTTCTCCCATGCAAATCATTATGTTCCTAAATATCCTAATTTTAATGTTTATCGATCAAGGCGGTCGATCATTGGTCACCGGCCCGACTGCTTTGGTCGCGGCTCGATCACACCAACGCGGCCGACCGCCATGGACAGCTTCAAGTCTCATTTTAATTTAAACATTGCTCATAACCGAATGTTAGATGAAATCAAGGATAGTACTTCGGTTTGTATACTCCTTGCGGACGTGTGTCTCAAGATCGATTCCTAAATCATGTTTATCTAACCCCATGTTGAGACGCATCGTTCTTTTGTTCCTTGATTTTCGTGATTATCGCGAAAGGGAAGAACACGTGGTTTGTTGACTCGGATGTTCACGCTACATGACCGGAACTCAAAATGGTTCACCTCTTTCACGCGAGCAACAGTGATGACTTCATCACCTTTGGAGATGATACACAAGGGCGAATTGAAGGAACATGATCAATTAGGGTGAACAACAAATTCATTCTAAAGGATGCCGCTCTTGTGGACAAGCTTAGGTATAATCTCCTTTCGCTTTCTCACTTCTTGATGATGGGTATGAGACTGCTTTTAAGAAAAATGCTTGTCGTGTGCTTGATTCTACCGTGAGCTTGTGTTTGGAATCTCTAGAGTTGGTAGAATTTTGGAGCCGATTTTTCGTAATCTCTTCTTTGGATCTCTTAAATGTTTGCTTACATCTTCTTCGATTTACGGCTTTAGCATCGACGTTTGGGGCACATTGGTTTTGATCATCCGACGCGAGTTAGCAACCTTGATCTTATGAGAGGTTTGCCCAAACTCAAAGTCGCCAAAGATGCAAGATGTGCGCCACATGTAGGCATGGCAAACAAGTTGTCGCCTCACACCCTTCTCGTGACTATGGTTATGACCGATGTACCAAGACAGCTTGCTTCATATGGATACTGTTGGTCCCGCTAGAGTCCGGCCGGCTTGGTGGAAAATGGTATATTCTAGTCATAGTCGATGATCTTTCAAGATATACTTGGGTGTTCTTTCTTACTTCAAAAGATGAAGCTTTTGTTATTTTCATGACCTTGTTCTTCGCTTGGCTTCGAGCTTCGGTGCTTTGAGAGCGATTCGCAGTGATAATGGCACGGAGTTCAAAAATGCTTCTTTTGCTTCTTTTGTGCCGAGCGTGGTATTGAGCATCGCTTCTCCTCTCCACACGCCCTCAACAAAATGGCGTGGAGGAAAGGAAGAATAGGACCTTGGTTGAAATGGCTAGGACGATGCTAGATGAGTATAACACACCGAGGAGATTTTGGGCGAAGCTATTGCTATCGCTTGCCATATTGCCAATCGAGTCTTTTGAGACCTTCTTTAGGCAAGACTCCTTATGAGCTTCGCTTTGGTAGAAAACCCTCTGCTTCAGCATTTTCGAGTTTTGGATCAAAATGTTTTATCCTTAAGACAGCAACTTAGATAAATTTGAATCAAGAACTTTTGATGGGGTATTTCGGGTTATCCGCTCATTCGAGGGTTTTCGAGTTTTTAATAATGAGACTAACATTATTCAGAGACTTGTAATGTCACTTTTGATGAGACTAGCCCCGAGCTAGATCAATTGCTACTGATGATTTACAGTGACAGAGAGCATTTTGTGGAGGAAGATGAGGACGGTTAATGTCATTCCTCATCTGCTGCGAGGCGCCTATATTGATACAAGAACTCGCTACGCCTATTTCACCTTCGCTGAGGCTCTCACGCATCATCATCATCGCAAGACTGCGAGGTCGAAGAAACGACATCTCACCCGGCGCCCACTTCGCATTCAGAGACAAAGATCCTCCGGAATGATAATAGGTAATCTACATGAGCGAGTCACTCGCCCAGTATAATGATCCAAATCTCTACTCTCATTCGGCTTTTGTTGCTTCTTTTGAACCCCGCGATATATCACATGCTTTATCCGATTCTAGTGGGTAAATGCCATGCATGAGGAGTTAGAGAATTTTGAAAGAAACAAAGTTTGGAACCTAGTAGAACCTCCTAGTGGTCATAATGTTATAGGAACCGCTGGGTGTTTAAGAATAAACAAGGTGAGGATGGTTCTGTGGTTAGAAATAAGGCCGATTGGTAGCTCGTGGTTTCACCAAGTTGAGGGGTTAGATTTTGATGAGACATTTGCTCCTGCTGCTAGACTAGAAGCCATTCGTGATTCGCTTGCATTTGCTGCATCAAAAGGTTTTAAATTATATCGATGGATGTTAAAAGTGCCTTTTAAATGGTTTCATAGATGAGGAAGTGTATGTTAAGCAACCCCGGTTTTGAGGATCCTAAATATCCAAATCGTGTTTTCAAGCTATCTAAAGCATTATATGGTCTTAAACAAGCCCCTAGAGCCTCGGTATGATAGACTTAAGACCTTCTTGCTTAAAAATAATTTTGAGATGGGTAAAGTGGATAAAACTCTATTTATTCTTAGACGTGACAATGACTTCCCGCTTGCTCAAATTTACGTGGATGATATTATTTTGGTGGTTCCTCTAATGCTCTTGTTTTCACTTTTCTGATACTATGTCCAGGGAATTCGAGATGAGTATGATGGGAGAGCTTAATTACTTTTTGGGACTTCAAATCAAGCAATGCAAGGAAGGAACTTTCATCCATCGACGAAGTACACTAAAGATCTACTCAAACGCTTCAACATGGGTGATTGCAAGCCAATTTCCACTCCCATGGCAACTTCGATCGCTTTGGATCCGGATGAGGAAGGAGAAGTCGTGGATCAACGCGAGTACCGCAACATGATTGGCTCCTTCATGATTTGACGGCCTCGAGACCGACATTCACTTCACGGTATGCCTTTGTGCAAGATTTCAGCGCCTCGAGAACTTCCCATCGCCAAGCCGTTAAGCGCATATTTAGGTATTTACACTCTACCCTCTTATATGGCATTTGGTATTCCCGCTCTTCACCTTGTCCATTAGAGGTTTTTCGATTCGATTTTATGGGTCAGTTTGTTAGATAGGAAGAGTACCTCGTGCACTGTCTACTTCCTAGGCACTTCTCTTGTATCTTGGTCTTCTAGGAAGCGGTCTTACTTGCACAATCCATCGCGAGGCGAGTATGTAGTCACGCTAGTTGTCAGAGCTGATTTTGTGGATGACGCCCACTTTGAAAGATTATGGGTTAAACTTTGCTAGTGTTCCTCTTTTACGTGATAACACTTCGCTATTAATATTGCTAAAAACCCAAAGGCAACATTCTAGGACTAAACACATAGACATTCGCTTTCACTTCCTTAAAGATCATGTTGAAAAAGGTGATATTGTGATGCACTTCAGAGAGTCCAAGCTCAATTGGCGATATTCTTACCAAGCCTTTAGATCAAACCGATTTTCCTCCTTAAGAAGCGAGTTAGGCGTAATTTATCCTTATGGGTTGGTTTGAGGGGGAGTTTGATCTTTTTCTTATCTTTCCTTGTTCTTTTGATCTTTTATTGTTCTTTTTCTGAACTTAGTGATCTTTTCGAACTTTTTAGGTTTTTAGGCTTTTTAATTGTATCTCATTGTGTCATATTGCATTCATATGAAAACTTCAACAAGTGGTTACAACAAATGGTATGAAAAATCCAAAAAGATGCATTGTAATATAAGGTTTTCTGCTTATTTTTTTAAAAAATTGATGAAGCTTTGCCTATTACCCTTTAGAGCTTTTGTATTTCAATTCTTGCTCAATGTCATGTCTAGTTCTTTGACTTGCTAGAATTATCATGCTTTTACATGTGTAGCTAAGTCTTTGCTATATGAGCTAGAACCTTTTAAACAACTCAAACTAAGAAATTGCAATTTGTGGATGTTTTAGCGAGTTGCGCAATTAGTGCTCCTCTTGTGACATTGGCCCTGTCAGAATTGCTTTGTTAGCTCTTTGATCTAAAATTGACCATTACTTGAGCTTTTGTGTTCTTGAGTTTCTAAAGCTCGCTCATGTGAAAAATAAAAATCAAGATTGTCTTATGCTTAAATTGTGCCAAACTATTCTTACGGATCGCTTGTCAAATGACATGAACTTGGAGATAGTTTGATGAACTGACGATCTCATGGGGATCGCTTGTCGAAATGACATGAACCTCAAGATTTGTCGCCTTGTAGAAGCTTAGAAAGAGTTTGTGGATGGCTCTTAGTCCAGATCTTCTTTACTAAGATATACCTTTAATCAACTTTTGGTCGAAGCTTAGGATGAGTTTGTGGATGGCTCCTAGTCCAGATCTTGTCACTAAGTTAGATCATTAGTCAACTTCAATATTCAATGCAAATGAGAAAAATGTTGACAAATGGGCGCTATAAAATATTGAGCAAAATGATTCAATACGGACTTGATTGACTCTTAATGTGGTCTTTGTTAGATTTTGATCTCACTTTGACATTTTGACATGGCCAATTTCACTTTAGGATCCTTGTTGATGAACTTGCTGAATTTGAAGCGTTGCTTAAATTGATCAAATCTATTGCTTTACTTTTGAGCCTTTGTGCTTAGCTTTGATATATATGTCTTACCATGATCTTGCTAGCGCTGTCAGGCTTGATATGCTGTTTGTGCAATATTAGAGATACTAGCTTGTTCTTTGGGTAATTTCCAAAGCTTCTTGTAATCAAAAATTTAAAAATACAAAAATTGAAGCCACTCCATTGCATTTCATGCATATTCCTCTTTATGCTTCTTTTGTTTCTGCTTCTTTCTTTATTCTATATTTGTTATCTCTGGATGAGAGGAAGGCGTGATTCCTTGATGAATCCATTGTCAAAGGGGGAGAAGATGTGTTAAATGAGAAGAGAAGATGTGTTAATGAGAATATATTTCTTTGTTGGGGGAGAAGTTAGTACAAAGGGGAGAAACTGAAAATTTGAAAATTGAGGATCATAGTGAGGGGGAGTTCTTGAGTTGCATTCTTATTGTCTTATTGAATATTCTGAACTTGAATTGCATTCTTTTATCCTCACAATGATCATAGGTCAATTGAACAATTGTTCTTTCATATGGACCTCATGTGAGAATTTTGACCCTTTTCGAAATCAAAGTTTTATGCTTACTTTTGCCTTGTCTCACATGCCTATACTATTCTGATGCCAGCTTGGTCATTTTCATTGCTTTTTCTTGCTTATGGACCAAGTTGTGCCTTTGTGCGAAAACTGCGAGTAAACTCATTTTCAAACCTCTTACTTACATTTTCTGGATAATTGCCAATGTGTTCATCAAGGGGGAGATTGTGGATTTCATGGGGATATGCTCCAGATCTTAGGATGATGTGACAATTGGCAATGGCGTTTACGGTTTGTCGTTTCACGCGTTTTCGACAAAGTGTCAGGCTTACTGGACAGGGGCGGTCCGACCGGTCCTTGCACGGCGGTCCGACCGGTCCCAAATCGGTCGGACCGACCATGTGGGGCGGTCGGACCGGCGGTGACCAAAGTGGTCAAAACGAGCTGGGCCAAAAATAGGTGTTGTAGGCAAGTGAGGGGATCCCAATGCACTTGGTCTCATAATTTTTGGAGTCTCCAGTAAAAAGTTCTATTGGATTTAAGTTTCCAGAAGGTTTCGGTTTTTGAGGGTATGAAATTCGGCTAAGTCCCAAGGGGCGGTCCGACCGCTCATTGAGGAGCGGTCCGACCGCCATAAGCGGTCCGACCGGCCACCCGAGCGGTCAGACCGGTTTCTACTTGAACGTCGGCCAACTTCGTGGCGATGTTGATTTGTTAGGTCAAAGTCATTGGGTTCATGTCATATGTTTTGCATGATGCATGTTTTGACTAACATGGGTCAAGTTGTGAAGAACTTGTTCCCGAATTCGTGTTTGCTTGTCTGTGGTTGTGCAGGTTGCTTGGTGGTCAACGACGGTCAACGGCGAGGAGGATCGGGACTAGACTCGGAGAGTTGAGGTCCAGAACGATTGACGATGCCGGGTGAGGTCAACGACTCAAGTGTGACACAAGATGGACAATGGTGACCTATTGGCAAATCCATGACGCATGGTGAAGCGGTTTAGGTCAAAAGGTTAAAGACGGCGCTGCGAGCGTGCGTGTGTGACCCGCTTGTTAGTGGGCCTTAACGGAGCCCAATTAAGTCAAACCCTAAGAGTTTTAGGCCTCCACTATAAATAGGAGGAGATGGTGGCTGCACCTCTCTCTCTCTCTCGCCTTTTATGTTTCAAAACCCTAATTGTCTTTAGGGGAGTTGAGGTGGAGGCTAGGGCTCTTGATGGTTTGTGGTAAATTTCGTGATCTTTGATTGTCCACTGATCCATGATGGTGTGGATGTAATCCAAAGATCAATCACGAAATCAATCTATGCAAGGTTTGCTTGAGATAAGTCTCTTTTCGTTCTTGCTTTCAATTTCGTGTTTTTAGGGCTTTCTTTGATCCATGAGTTTGTGATTGATTCTTTCACGTGAATTAGCTTGCTGTGATATGTGTGAATCTATCTAGCATCATCTTGATCATCAATCTCTCACGAACAAGCTTTAGGATCAAGTTTTCGTTCTTGCCCGTTTTAGACCTTCGTTAATCAATTGGCAATTGCTCAAGATCGCTCCAAGAATTATCATAATATTCGATTGGAATAGGTCCTCAATAGCATATAGAAGGTGTGTGCAAAGTTTCATAAAGATTGGAGTTGAGAATCAAAAGTTTCACCTAATTGCAACTTCGTCATCGGCCGATTTTATCATTCTGATCGGTTCGAGTCACCGGTCGATCGCCCCGTCACCACCGGTCCGACCGATTTTGGAGCGGTCCGACCGCCAAGACAACGCCGGCCGATCACCGGCAATCGGTCCGACCGCCCGCAATCGGTCCGACGGTTGGGTCGACCGACCGCCTGTCTTTGTGAGTCTTTGCAATCTTAGTTGATTTTGTTATTTTGCTTAGGGGATTTAATTGGATTCAATACTAGTCTTCCGCTGTACTGGTATATTGATCTTCATAGCTTCATCATAGTTATTGGAGTGAAATTGTGTTGAATTCATTATTTGGGAAAAAGTGAGCGTGCTCCTATTCACCCCCCCCTCTAGTCGCCTTTTCGGTCCAACACTTTAGTTGACCGCGCTAATCGCAAGTTAGCACCTCGTTATTTTGGTCCATACCAGGTTTTGGAGAGAATTGGCGATGTGGCATACAAATTGCAACTTCCTACAAGGGCCCGAATTCACAATGTTTTTCATGTTAGTTTGCTCAAACCGTATTATGGGGAGCCTCCTGAAACACCACTGGCTTTACCGGAGTTATAGTATGGTCGGGTCACTCCAACACCGCACCAAGTTGTTCGTTCTCATCTTAGTCGTGGTGTTTGAAAACTCCTAGTGCAATGGACTGGACTGCCCGATTCGGAACCTTCCTGGGAGTCGTTGGAAGAATTTCGTTGTTAGTTTCATCCTTCCAGCACGAGGATGAGCGGGTCCTCGAGGAAGGGAGAGATGCCATGGATGGAATGACGTACCAGTGGCAGCGGCGGAATACAACCGAAGTCTAGCGCATCCGGGTAGAACTTTCGTTCAATACGAGTCTGAGTAGAACTAAAGTTCCATACAGATTAATTAGGTGTCTCTAGTTTTGTAATCAAACCTCTATTTAAGGTGGCTCGGATGTTTGAGTAAGGTAGCCAGAAATATTAATCTTTCTCCTCCTTGTGCTTTTCCGCTTCTTTGATTCTTCCATCGACTCCTGGTCATAGAGGAAAGCCCAAACCGCCCGTATCTCACTTATACAACCTGCGCTCGGCACAAGCCGTGAAATCGGGCATGCAAAAACGAACAATTAACCCTTTATTATTCATTCCTAGATCGTCTGATCAACGTGAGGTGTAGTGATCAGGCGACTAGGGACAGTAAACAATGGATACTTGGCTGATTCGCTTCCCCTTCTGTTGTAGAGTTTTAAGCTGTTTTCCCCACACCGATGGCGGAGCATGGGAGAAACACAAGCAAAGGCAAATTGTCCAATGTGAGTCAACAATGAGTCACACAAGTGCTAAATCAAATAAAAACTTTTGGTAGAATTTTAATCATACATTTATTAGAGATTGACTATTGGCAAGAAAGTCATCTTCCATCTTGTACACATGGTCTTGTTTTTTATGTTCTTCAAACTAGAAAATGCACATTCAACATTGCTTGACCAAAAATGGAGTCAATTTGTCACACTTGGGAATAAAGAAGATGTCAGAAGATAGGAGTGGATATATGGATGCGTCATGAAGAGGAATTAAGTTAAGTATTGTAGTGTTCTAGAATCTAAATAGGCCAATACTACATAGACTAGTATTTACATACTAACAAAAAAAAGTAGTGGAAGGGGAGGCTGGAGCCCTCTTTGGCCCCAATGGAGGTTCGCCACTGCTGCACACATTCTCAATATCACCTTCATATTTTTTTAAAAGGGGTTGCCTGCATATTAGTACTAATTTTTTGGTTGAATTTTCTAGCATGTACTTTTGTGTAGACAGTGGCGGACCAACAAAGGGTCAAGGGTGTTCAACTGAACATCCAAAACATTTTGCAAAATGCCCATTATTTACTATGTCAGTTACACATATACAATGATAATTAGACCAAATACCTCATATTGTATTTTTTATGAATTATTTTACAATTTATCTAAATTATTGAGATGTTGTTTCTAACACGAACTATTTGTACTTTGTTTTTTTTGCTATTGTGGACCTTTATTTTTACCATTGAACATATTTTGCTAATTACAAACACCCATCTTGAAAATCCTGGTTCGTCATTGTGCGTAGATCTGGCGCTCTAGATAGACGAGTGAGTATGTATAGCAATCCCAAAAAAAAGAAACCAAATAAATAGACTAGTGAGTGAGTACTTTTTTTTGTGTGGCGAGGAGTGAGTACTTGTTAGGTAGGCAGCCTTCTCGCTGTCCTTGTACTTGGGGTGAAAACGAGTCGGATACAGGTTGATATTGCACTTTCTGTATCATAACCCATATTTTTACCCCGGATTCAGAGTGGATACAGATACCCCAGGTACGGATACGAATACAGTTTTTTTGGTCACGTATAACTTGACGGATAGTGTACATATAAAGAAAATATATAACTTCATCAACGAAAGTGTCGAATTATACCACCTATTATAGAATTATTTATTCTACTTATGAACATAAACATAATCAAATATAAATTCATATTATATATTAGTCAATGACTAGAAAACCATAGAGGATATTAAACAATATTGATGTTTATCGGATATCTATTTTGTTGATTTATCGGATATCCTATCAAATACGGATATGGGATGGATATTGCTCTTTCCCATATCTTAACCCATATTCCATGAGATTTTCCGAATATGAATAATATCGAATGTAGACCGGGGGCTAGTTAGGCGTACAATAACTATTCTATGCTTAGCCAGATAATAGTATATCTACTAGTTAGGTGCCTATGCGTTGCACGAAAAAACAAACTTTTATACTAAATATTTCATTACAAATATACATTCTTGCTCAATGGAATATAATTTTGTTGTTGCTTGATTAAGTCCAATAAAAACAATCGAGAGCCTTGATTGAAACAATGAGCAAGATACTAATTAACGAACAATTGGGATCCACACACAAGAAAAGGAACTACATTTCAGATGTATACATATGCTAACTTTTACAATTCTCAAGCTACAAATAAATATTAGTTAAGCTTTTCTCTGTGAGGCGTACGAAATGCCTAGCAAAGTGATAGCCTTATGCTACTATAGTCGACGTAGTAGGACAATCTCCCATGGAAGCTAGGAGTTGCCTCCTAGATTCTGCAATGTTTATTGCTCTCTATCTCTGGTATCACCATCCATGCATCCACTCAACTACGTGCAATTGATTCCCCTCCGGCGCCTAAAAACCATGGCCAAACAGAATTACTATAACGAGCTGCATGTTTTTTTATTCAAAAGATTCACCCTACCCATAATTGCTTTTCGCTATGATGTGCCCAAACTGTGTGCAAAAACAACCAATTACTACAACGAAGACAATCTCAATACTTAATAAGCAAAAAACCTTCAAGCATCAAAGGCACGTAGAAATAAAACATTGAGAAAAAAGAATGGTATTTTGGAGTGAAGGACGTAAATCATTAATCATCGAATATTCCTTTCTTTTTTGACAAAAAATATTCCTTCCATTGTTTTCCAAGTCTGTGAACGTATTTATCATGTTCATGAGCTCAAATTTGTGATTAGCCTTTGAAATGAAGTCAAAACAAATGCTAGACTTGAATGAAACACCGCAAGTCTACCACTGTTAATGATTTTAAAGAGAACAAGAATGAAACAAAGTATGTTCTTTCTTGACTCAATTCATTTAATAAGTCCACCGGGGTTCCACTTGTAAAATTTGAACTCAACGGGCTCGTCAAGTTGCACAAATATATATAACAAAAACACATGAATCACTACATCAATGTCTGATGCTATCATATTCTCCACACTAACAAGGGAACAATGCACTCAGACTAAACAATGTCAGATGAAAGAGGACACTGTGAGGACTAACGTGCATGGTGCGGTTCCATGATAGGCGTCAAAAGAATCGCCTCACCGACAGCAGTGGCCGGTCGCTTAGCATGCGTCCAAGCACCTCTGCGTACACCATCGTGTCGAGCGCCACCAGTGCCCTACCCTTAGGTTTCTACTTATGGGCCTCCTCATCTACAGAGGAGGGACCCGCCACAATGCTCACGCTCCCTGACCGAGGCAGAGATGCTTCAACACCGCCGGAGGGGAGCTCGGCGATGAAGGGCGGGAGGAGCTCCTTGGCGAGGAGTGTGGTGAGGTGGTTGGTGCCGATGACAACATCTAGGTGGGCCTAAGTGCCGGAGATGATGACCCAGGCATCTAAATCCCCCGGCTTGTGGTCGTAGTACCGTCGCCACAGTCTGCATCCTCCTGGACGGTGTTGAGGATGCATTAGCACCAAATAAACCTAAACAAACAAATATTCATCCATGCATCAGCACCCTCGTACATCATAAACAAAAAAACATAGAAATAACAGATCAGATTCGAGTGGCCACCTACAAATCAAAGTCGAACCGGATCTGAGCTCGATCAGCACGATTGCCAATGCACAATGCAAAGAACAAACACGATTGATTCTTGTACCAATCGTTCTTATCATGCTAAGAAGTTAGAAGATGGCAAGGTTGTCGGTATCCACGTAGAGCTGCAAATCTCGGTGCGCGACATCCGACCATCCTTTGGCTCGGACAATGATTCACCGCAGGGATGCCCTCGGAAGCACCACCCTGCTCTGCCCCAGCTCCTTGAATTTCACGTACCTACATGCACATCCAGACAACACCTCTGTGAAAACTTCCACCACAACAACAATCTCTTTCTTGGTTCTAGCAATATGAAGAAACCAGGGTTAATAGGAATGTACGTGAGCATAGCATTGTGCAGGTGGGCTGGCAACCCCGGCAGACGCCTCTACATCAGCTAGTATGCACACCAACAACAGACCATGCCTCTGCCTCTTCTCCAGCAAGTCTATGGCCCCTCGGCTGCCACCAGGCTAGACGAGTAGCACGCGCGGCCCTCGTCATCATGCCTCCTCTATACGACGTCGCTACCTTCTTGCAACAAGTAGTTACATCTCTTGGATGGAGATAGAGAGAGAGAAGGGATGAGATAGTGGGAACGGTTGTAAAATACCAATAGACATGGGAGGACGAAGCTACTGACGATTTCTGGGGCAAGGGTGAGTTCGCATTGGTTTTTGATGAGACGTCTCACGAATGACCGTCTGCCGCATCGAAGAAGAGAGATGGCGATCATTCCACTGCGTAGGGGTAAATTCCGTATGTGTATATATGTGTGTGTGTGCGCGTGCGACCGTATTTCTATTTATATCTTTAATTCTTACTACTCACGGGAGCGTGTGTGTGCGCAAGCGCGATCATGTTTCTATTTATATTTGTACTGCTCACCACTCATGCTCGCGCGCGTGAGTGATGAGTAGTATAGATATAAATAGAAATTTGATCGATATATACACTATACATACATACGTCTCTTGTCCGTGGCTGATAGTAGTAACACGCGCGTGAGTGATGAGCAGTACATATATAATAGAAATATGATCGATATATACACTATACATACATACGTATCTTGTCTGTGGCTGATAGTATTAACTGGTGTTGATATATTGATCCTAGCCTGAATGTGTGCATGCCTTTTTATTCTCCGATCGAACGTACTAATAGTAACAGCGCCATTGACTGGAACACAAAAATGAACAACCCTTATTATTCATTCCTAGATGGTTGTGAGGTGTAGTAATCACTGATCAGGCGACCAGGAATAGTAAGCAATGGATAGGCAGCCTTCCCCTTGTAGAGTTTTAACCTCTCTTCTCCACACATTCTCAATCTCACCTTCTTCTTCTTCTTTATATACCAGTAGGATGTCTGTGCGTTGCAACGGAATTCCAAACCTTACAGAAATAATATTTTCCTTTAATACATAAAGCAAATCAAGCAATGAAAAGATGATTTTACATACGGGCATCACAATAGTGCAACATAAGATAATAAGAGCTTTGTACGACAATTCTAGAAATGAACGATAGAAACAATATTTTTCCATAATTTACTTCAATACATAAATAACTGACATACCATCATGTAAATTAAGTACAAACCAACATATAAAGTACACATAATGTATGGAAAAAACATACACCAAACCCAAAATTAATTAAAACCAAATAAATATAATTATAACATAATCTATAAGATTACTTATTGCAAGTAATATCCTACCTCTGAAGGATAGTATGTCAATGAGTGTGTTCTGGTACGGGTAGGCCCCCAGACTGCATATGGTATGTTAGCCTCATGCCAGATGAGTGCATCCTCATTACTGAAGTCATTGAATTTCTCGTTCTCAGATAAATACATCCACATATCCTGCAGCAACACAACCACCACACAATTTGCGTTTATGAAAGCGCAAAATGCTAAGAGTAATGCTTAAAGCATGAACCGTGCCACCTCCATTCCGTCTTTACACCAATATACTACTTAGAGGCATGAAATTTGGGTGACACTGTAAAATGATTCAAATGAAATTTTGTATTCGCCACATTAAAAGTACAGATCCAGTAATGTCCTTTCATTTGACTATTACCATATACTTCTACACATATACGTAATAATGCCAAATACACAGACTTAGCAAGAAAAGCAATTAAGCCACATCAAATGGGAGTAATTTTAGCTTGATCTACTGAAACATATTCTACAGTAGCAACCATGCAAACTTTAATCTGCATAGTACATTAGAGTTTAGACTTGCATGAGCCATTTATACAAGCCTACCGAATCATCAATTTGACCAAAAAAGGGGTTTCCATCTCCTCAATCAAAGACTTGAAGTAGTACTATATATCAAGTTCTCAGCTCAGTGTGCACTCATTAACACCAGAAAGTCACTTCTCCACCAAAACAAATGACTCACAACATACATACTGAGTATACTATGCAATCATCTATATTCAGAAGTCAGAAAACCCCCGTTTCCTTCAATCGAAGTGCATAAAAACATCAGGCATGTATGCGGAGGTGATCATTATATGTGTTTCCTAATTATTCAATCCAGCACACAGAAGCTCGAGTTCCTCACGTGCCATCTCGATTTGCTGATTTTACAAGCTACTATACAAAGAAATACCTTATTGTCTCAACAAGCTACTATACAAAGATTTTACAAGCTTCGTGTTTTCGTGCTTCAGACTTCAATGATGCTGCAAAACTGAGCTCTTCGCATGCCATCTCGACTTGTTGATTATCGTGCTCAGTGCTTCATTAGCTTCTTGAAGTGTTTCCACACTGTGATCCACCTCAAAGGCTATCCTCTGGATGCGGAACTGCAAAATACGCACAACAAAAGCTTGAGGATTATCTTGTGTTGCACCACCCTTTAAGAAGACGATAGTCATGACAGTATAATAGACGAAAGAAAAACTGTCTACTGTTGATTGTTAGAACTGGGAAGAACTTGATATTGCATTTACATATAACTGCTCAGCTAGCGATTAGGAATGAGAAACAGATCGGCCCCCTTAACAAAGTACACAGTGAACAACATGGAATGAGTTTGATTATGTAAACTCAATTGAAATGCAGTGTGTGAGGCCATTCAAGCATTCCATGGAACAAGTGGAAGATAATAGAAGAAATGAAGAACAAAACCTACTGAAAGATGACGAAGGAGTAGTAGATCGAACTTCTTAGCAGGGTTGGTTGTCCTACGACTTTGCTGGAAGATTGTCAATTATTCTATGAACTAAAATTTCAGAAAGCAAAATAGTACCAATCATGATTCATGAGTAATGCAGCAAAGATGTTGCCTTCAGGATTTTGGTGCCTTCAGGATGTTGACCTTTCAGATAAAGATGTTACCTTTTCAATATCCTTTTCGAATTAATGGAAAAGTACAAACATTACTGATATGGGGCAACACAATCAACATAATTGAGAGAAATTTGTTAATTTCTTACAGACCAGAAGAATAATGCCACATGTTTTAGGCATTAAATCATTCTATCAAACACATTTAGGCAATAGAACACAAATATTTGCTTAGCTAGACATGAGAAACGAGCAACAAACCAGACTCCTTTATTAACACAGTCATCGAGTTTTAATTCTACAGTTTGAATTAAAATACACATGTGCTAAGCATTCAAGCATCCTACCGAACACGTCTTAGGCAATAGAACACATATAACTGCTCAGCTAGAGAGTAGGAATGAGAACCAGATCGCCCCCCTTAACAAAGTACATAGTGAACAACATGGAATGAGTTTGATTCTGTAAACTCAATTGAAATGCAGTGTGTGAGGCCATTCAAGCATTCCATGGAACAAGTGCAAGGTAATAGAAGAAATGAAGAACAAAACCTACTGAAAGATGACGAAGGAGCAGTAGATCGAACTTCTTAGCAGGGTTTGTTGTCCTATGACTTTGCTGGAAGCAACGGAGAAAATAAAACACACTCTCACCGGCCATCGTTGCTGGCGTTCGCCTAGGCGCCATCCCCTCCAAGCAGACATTTAGTAGTAAACTGGTAGTGTTAAAACTGAGTAATGACATGAACCAACAGTAATACCTGCACTTCTGGATCTCCCAGTGGGTTTTATGGTTTCAATTTGGGCACGAACGCCATCGACCTTGCCCGACTCCACCTACGCGCGTGTTAGCTGCTCATGGAGGACGTGGATTTGGTCCACGAGCTCAGTGCGTGCGGCAGCGAGCAACCGCACGTCGGCGTGGACCTGCTCAACCTTCGTGGACCTGCTCAACCTCCGCGCTTTCACTGACGACGGTCCGTGCCTCAACCTCAATGAGCGTGGCCTGGTTGGTGACGGCGCGTACCTCAGCCTCGCGCTCGGCGTGGCCCTGGTGGCGGCGATGGATACCACCAGGAGCTCGTGCACACGCCCCGGCCACTGCCGCCGCCGTGGCCCCATTCTCTAGGTTTTCTCTCCCTCTCCCTCCCCTCTCCCCGGTCATAACCACCACCCTCGACCAGATCCGGCACAGGCGCACACCCAAGCGGCGCGGATGGGGAGTGGTGGGCGGCGCGGGTTGATCCGGCACGCGACATGTTGGCGCGGTGTCGGTGAGGTCGGGGGCGCGGGTGGGGAACATGGAAGGCAAATGACGCGGGTGGGGAACATGGAAGGCAAATGACGCGGGTGGGAAGAGGGAGGGATGGAGGAAGGGCAACGGTGGGCGTGAGAGAGGAGAGGGAGGTGGGGGGCAGAGAATGGGGCGGGGGGAAGAGGGGAGGCGGAGAATGCGGGGTTCGGGGGCGGAGTATGCGGGAGCAGGGGGCGGAGAATGCGCCGGGTGGGCGGGCGGGGTAAACCCAAAAATATATAGAAGTTAAGATAAAAAAGGGGTTGCCTGCATATTAGTACTTTTTTCTGGTAGAATTTTTCAACCTGTATTTTTGTGTAGACAATAACAGGCCTACAAAGGGTCATTAGTGTTCAACTGAACACCCGCTAGATATATAGTGATAATTATACCAAATACTTTAGATTGTAATTTTTCTGAATTATTTTGTAATTTATCTAAATTATTCAGATGTTGTTTCTAACACAAACAATTTGTACTTTGATTTTTGTTATTGTGGACTTTTATTTTTACCATTGAACATATTTCGCTAATTCCGAACACCCATTCTGAAAATCCTGAGTCCGCCACTATGTGCACATCTGGCGCTCTAGATAGGCACGTGAGTAGCCCAGCAGCTTCCGCCCCACCGAAGCACTTTAGGGAGGCCAGCACAGAGATTTGTAAAAAAAACATTCACGAAGAAATATGGGCACCGAGGTTTATAAATAAAATTTTGGAAGTAGTATGGGCACCAAGATTTGTAAAAAAAGGAATAAATATGGGCACCGAGATCTGTAATAAAAATCAGGAGGAAGTATTGGCACCAAGATTTGTAAATAAAAAATCGGGATGAAGTATGGGCACCGAGATTTGTTTAAAAAAATAAGGAAGAAATATGGAAACAAAAATTTGTAAAACCCACGCTATAGATGATTCGAAATGTCATCACAGTATTTTGTTGGTACGATCTCGTCGTGGCAACTACGAAGTCCAATTTTGCTGCGGTGCTTGGGGATTGCAAACACACTTGAAAGTAGGAAAGTGATGAAATATTTCGACCGAAGCTATGTTGCGAGGTACAAAACGTAAAACATGTTACAGTTCTAGAACATACGGATATTACATATGGTTGCATGGCATGATGGTTCGGCTAATTGCTTCTGTCAACCTCGCCATTACTACAGTACACATCGACACAAGCATCCGGACCATGTATGCATACATGCCTTCCGCAGAAAGGAAAAACATGGCGGGTGGGATGGGGGACCACTATAGATGGCCCGATCTACTGCGTGGACCGGTGCTATTTTCCCTTCCTTGCGAGCTCGACATAGTACTCCTCGCTGACCACCATTTTGTGCTTTCTCTCGCACTCCTTCTCATGAGCCTTGCGCTCCCTCCGCCTGCACGCCTCAAGATGAGCTTGCGTCTCCCAGCGGATACGCTCGTTGTGCTCTTCATCGCAGCGCCGCTCCTCCCTCCTCTCGTGGTCCCTCTAGGCATCCCACTCATTGCAGTCAAGACGCCACTGGTTATGTGGGTGGATCTCTTGGTCAATCCAGTTGTGGTAGGCGTATAGCAGATCCAGATACTACAGGTAGACGAGAGAGGTCATTAGTGCGTACTTTCAAAGAGAAATGCTAGGGGAATATACTGTAGTCGTTCCTTATCGAATGTCGGTAGTGCATCGTGTCCCAACGACGACCAGGATAGTCCCAGGCGTAGTTAGCACAAACCCAGTAGCACATTCCTAGGCTCAACCACTCCTTGGACTTGAATAACTTGCATATGTCCCTGCACCAATAGAGGGGCGGCGTTTCCCCCTCGGGCAGGTCTTGCGGCGAATGCTCGGTGGGAATGTTGAGGAAGGGGTTGGTGCTATGGGCGACGTCATCCTGGGCTGCAACAGCCCTTGCGAGTTGGGTGATCTCCTCCCATTGCAACTCCATGAGCGAGCTAGTGTTGCAGACTTTATGTATGAGAACCCTCCGCTGAAGGGGTAGTATTTATATGCCGAGCCCGCACGGCGTACCCAGCTGAAGTGCAATCAGTTGAAGCAAATTCATGTCCGTGAGAAGGAATCTTGTTGCAGCGTTGTGTCACGTCGCTGCACAAAGCTGCTTCGTTGGGTCACGTCACTACACAAAGCTGTCTCATTGGGTCACGTCACCCTGCGAAGCTGCCTCAGTGGGTTTGTACGAATTAATGTGATCCGAAGACATTGAATCAGTAATAACAACCTGCAGCCACGTTTCAGCATAAAGGCATGGATATACATTGGATATGCATACATCATACAGCGGAGTACAGAAAAAATACAGAGGTGCTAAAGACAAGACACTAAAACTCATGGTTCATCCGTCCGCCGCTTGCCCCAATGATGTAGCTGATCCTCAGGGAAGGTGAGCCTATCAACGGAGCGACGTATGTCTCTAAAGTTGTAGTAGGAGCGCTGCGTGGGAGGCAGTGTTGTGGAGAACTCACTGTAGGTATTCGGGTGACGTCCGAGCATATCATCCACCCAGGTGGTCAAAGAGGGGTGCACATCCTGAGGGAAGTGTACTGCTGGGTTAGGGCAGAGGTTCTGACGTTTGTAATGCGTAGTCGTGCTCGAACTACCTGCGAAGTAGAAGTGCTAACGTCGAACCTTGGCCTTGCTGTCCAAATTGCTCACTCTAGATCTGTGAATTTGGTGGGCTATGTTAGTTTACCGTAGTGTGCAATGTGAAGATCGTGTTAAGTACGTTACAACATACTGGTGTATGTGGCTGTGCAGATGATGGTGCTCGGGGGAAATCATCACTGAAATGTTGCATAGTGTTTCGTCCGTACGTCTGCCCGAACCACAGGTCGTCCTCATACAGGTTTGACTGAACGCCATGTGTGAATGTGAGCAACACCTCATCCCGGCGCCGGGGCGAGAAAGGGTCACTGTTTGCAGTCGCACCCTGTGGACCCGACGAGGAAGTCCGGTCCCGCGTCTCCCTCCGTGACAACGACGGCTGTAGTAGAGTGTTGTCCCCTCGCAAGCGCTGAAAGAACAAATGGAAGTGAGAGACACGTTACAAATGAGGGAGGGCACATGCAAACAATGAGGACAATAAACCATAGCTAACATACCACTGGCTCGAGGCGCGTGGAGGAAGAGTAACCGTAGCTATGACAAATCCTAGAGTGCGACGGACATGCGAAGAGAGGTGATGAGGCCGGTGCTGAGGCCGGTGGGGGTGGAGGCCATCCTCGGTGTCCGCCTCGTAGCGCGACAACATCGACGTGTCGACCACAACCGGTGGTCCTCATTGCTGCCCTCGCATCGTTGTAGATGGTGTGTAGCATACCTAGGAACTACAGCAAAGTGTGTTAGTCCTCCCACACCGTAGCCCGTCAGTAGCCTCGTTGGAGATACGCTAAAGGAGGTTGTACTACAAGAAAACCAAGAATAAGTTAGAGACGTATTCCTGTGTGAAAAAACGCGAACAATATTTTACCGTCTCGTCTTGGCGTGTTGCTGAGTGAAGGTCTAGACCTGCTCGTACAGTGGTGTCGGGCGTGACCTTCGTAGGACGATGTGGCGCCGGACTAGTTAGGTTGATCCTCGTGCGCAGAACGTACCACCTCAAGTACATAGTGTGTGTCTCGAAGTCGTACGATCGTGCCTCCTGCACGACGTCGATCGCCACCCTGTCGGCCCACAACGCCGTCCATCATAGATGTGTCTCCCTGCAACCATCGCTCCTCTGCCCTTGCCTCATTTGCCTACAAGTTAATTTGGATGTTAGACAATCGAAAAAAGAGGCGCACCTAATAGGTTAACCAATGAAATCAAATAACAACATACATGTGGGCCTTCGCTACAAGAGGTCGTCCCAGTGGCGGTGGCACCTGCTGGTAAAGCCTGAACAGTCTCATGACCCGCTGCAGTGAGTATGGCTCGACCATATGGGAGAACACCAAATGGCAGGTCATCATCCAGTATGCGTGATCCTGATTGCATACAGAGGACAAGCCGTAGGGGGCCGTGTCCGCAAGGAACCGTGTAGTCCATGGGTAGCAGATAACCTCGTCCTCATGCAGAGTCTCAAACAGATTATGGAACTCAGGGTACACACGCCTTGGCCTCTCCCTGCCCCACCCTAGCCGAGCACGTGTCCAGCGAGTACCCATTGTGGGCCCCTCAATGGGGTCGGTGCCATCACCCGAATCGTAAAATTCGAGGATGAGCTGGAAAGGGTGCATGGCCATGCAGAAGTACGGTTGGCCAACCGAGAAGTGCTCTCACGATCACAACTGCAAGAGGGTGTAGCATACCACGAGGACTGGCTCCCCGACCGTAGTGCGCTGTGAGGCATCACACAAGCCTCGGTACATGGTGCAAAGCACTACGGAGCCCCAATTGTAGCATTTTGTCAGCCCAAGCATCCGCTAATGCCTCAACAAGATGGATGTAGCTAGGGTAGACCCAATCTCCCTGAGTCGTATGAAACAAGACCCACCCAAATAGGAACAACATGTACGCAAGGAAGTATGTCCATACAACCTCCTCAGTTGCGTGCACGGGGCAGACCATGTACCGTTGTAGCCAGGAATGTGCCACATCTGATATGTTCTTCAGGATCGGGTCACCGAACCTGTCAGCCATCCATACCTTCCAGTCTGGTCGCTTGGGAGGTGGCACTATTGCAGCACCCCACAATGGTAGACTTGTAAGCATAGCGACGTCCTGCAGAGTAACAGTCATCTCCCCCTACTGGAAGTGGAAGGTGTGCGTCTCCGGTCTCCAACGGTCCACAAGCACAGATACTAGTGTCACGTCAAACTAAAATGTGTGTGATAGGTCCAACATTCGGGTAATGGGTAGGAGCCCGGTGTCCCGAAGTAGTGGGATGTACCGCTGGTCTAGAGGCCAGTGCTCTTTGGGACACCTGAGGATGAAGCTTGGAGGGCTAACCCCAAATGACCGCGTGTGGCATCGGTGTCCCCCATCCCACCGTGGGTCGAGCAGCTCGTACGTGGCGTCATCTCGAGGCTGCGCCATCTCCTGAGATACCTGGAACAACAAGTTGGTGTGCAATAAAAACAAGAGGTACAACAAGCAAAATGAAAGCGAAGCATATGATAGGAGACCCGCGGAAGGCACGAGTTGCACCATGCTATAAAGAACACATAGTTCGAATCCTACGAACCATTGCGTGGTGCATTACAACGAACGTACCAATGTCTGACACATTCCAACACATATAACACGATAACGTCTAACGGGAGTGCATATGAACGTATTACAACAAACATACAACATCACGACATGGGCGATGAAACTTCGTCACTACAGTGCATTGCTTGAACCAGGCCTATTTGGGCAGTTACTGAAGGAGTGGCCAATCGTCTTGCAGAGTCTGCATCTCGGGTGCCTAACCCGTTGCCCACGCTGGCTATCATCCATGTTGTTACGGATGTGGCAGGACTGTCGTCTTCCATGACCGGCCTACCTGAGTGCGTCGTTCAACACCCACTTCACGTGCCCTGGCCATAGGTCCCTGTCATGCATGTCCAGCCTGTACGAATTGAACTCGGCACTCCAAGTGCAGTACAGGTGGTGCATGTTGTAGTACTCCAAGATGTAATGAACCGAGGCCTAGAGCCACGCTGCGCACACCGCGTACACATGGGAGCATGACTTGTGAAGAAGTTGCGGCTTATTGTAGGTGCAGGACGTGTCGTCATTGATCAAGCAGATTTGTTTGCGATCACCTCTAGCTTGACCCATGACATACTTCCACCTCAGACGGATCTCGAACATTTTCCTGATGCCATCCATGGTCCTAGAAGTGTGCAAATGAGCCTTTTTGATCTTCTTGTCCATGTAGGCATGCGTCACCTCTGAGAATTGCTTGCCTTCGTCCATATACTTCTTTGCCATCATGGCTCTGTTGACGAAGTACCCCACGGTACAGTTCCAGCTCTCCTTAGCGATTGTGGTGATCGGGAGGGATCAGACACCGTTGTACTCCTCGAACATGTTCGTCGTCATGATTTCGTACCGTGCACCACCGGTGTCATGCAGCAGAGACCATTTCTCCAAGTCGGGTGCGTGCGAGTTTACCCACTACATGAACTCCCTAACTCTGGCGGAACCTCCTGCCGCTGCCTCTGCCTCAGCATCCTTGGAATTCCTTACATGCTTGTCGGTCTCTTCATCGAGCTATCTCCACATGGCCTCGAACTTCCGCCTTTGGTTCTGTATGCATAGATTCTTGAAGATCTTCATCAGGTCCTTGCTTCGGAACCTTGTGTGGAAGTTCACCGTGAGATGCCTCATGCACCATCGGTTCGTCAGGTCGTTCCACTAGAAGGGGGTTGTGTCACCTTTTGCATCATGCTCAACGCGGACAACAACCCAGTATTGCGGTCTGAGATGACGCACACATCTGGGCGGTCTTGAACCACCGCTTGCTTCACGTTTGTGAGGAACCACAACCAACTATCTGTGTTCTCATTCTCAACAATCGCAAAGGCCACGGGGAGTAACTGGTCGTTCGCGTCGGCTGCAACCACAATGAGGATGGTGCCCTCGTACTTGCCAGAGAGGAAGGTGTCGTCCATCGACAGCCCGGGCCGACAGTATTTGAACCCTTCGCTCGCCTGGCGGAAGACCCAGAATACTCTGTCAAGGACAGAACACTTCGGCCCCTATGTAGGATGCAGCCGCTCTAGCTTGTTAATGTATGTCCCGGGATTTGATCTTGCAATCTGATGGAGCATTCTTGGGACAAAGTCATATGCCTCTTTGTATGTGCCAAACATACGCTCTACGACCTTCTGTTTCGCCCGCCACACCTCGCTGTAGCCAACCGGGAAGCCCACCATATTGACAACATCTGTCAAAAGAAGCTTCAGTGAAACAGATACATCAGCTACAATGAGGTGGCTTATCAGGTCCGCAACATAAGACGAGGCCAGGTTGCGGTGCCTATGAAGTGGCTCTGCAAGCTCGCATGTGTGATCCTTGAGCATTGTTATGCGAAAGTCCGTGGCGGCGCCCCTGAACCGCTATGCATGAATCTTCCCACGGCAAGATCTATCCACACACTTGACGATGTAGGTGCCAGGGTTGGACCTGTGCACCCGATATGTTCGGCTAATGTTGATGGCATATCTAGCAATGGCCTGTTGGGCATCACTCTTGTTAGGGAAGCGTTACCCTAAGAGCAAAGTGTCTTCATTGAACCCCTACTCTGCTTTCTCTGTCTGTGGCAAAACCAGGGATGTCGCTGCGATATCGTCCAATCTAGATGAGACATACGCAACGCCGGTGGTCACAACATGTCGGACCCTGTGACATGCAACCCTGAGACCCTCTGTGCATTCTGAGCTAGTCCCATGATCAGTAGCTAGCTAGCACAGTTGCAACAATGATGTTACCATATCCATACAACAACGAAGCTAATGAAGCAGACAAAGTAATATTAAATAGCAACAAAAGGACCTTATGGTCAAGTTCTTACAAAATTTGCCACTCAGGGCTTAACAACAACAGAGTACTGGCAGCGGAAATCCAAAACAACGTGGAGGTCAATCGACATGCCCACAAGCAATTGAGTGGAGGATGCGACCTAGTTCGCGAAGTCTTCAAAGTAGTCTTCCTGGTAGAACTTGATGTTTCTTGTTTCTTCTACAGGTACTGATCAACAACTGACATATAGTCGTGAGTACATAAAGTACTCAGCAAGTTGTAGGGAAATGTATGCAAATAGTATTCATGCAAGGCTTAACAAGGATAGATTTATGGTTATTTTGTAGAAAGCAATATTGACAGTAAATAATGTTGGACCGAAAAGGCGACTAGAGGGGGGTGAATAGGAGCACACTCACTTTTTCACAAATAATTGATTCAATAAAACTTTACTCCAGTAGCTATAGAAGCTATAAAGATCAGTATATCAGTACATCGGAAGACTAATATTGAATATAATTTAAACCCCTAAGCAATACGACAAAATCAACAAAGATTGAAACAATTCAATGCACTGGCGGTCTGACCTCTGGCCTTGGGCGGTCTGATCGATTCCCTGGCGGTCTGACCTCTGGCCTTGGGCGGTCTGACTGATTCCCTCCAGAACAGATCAAAACAACCCGATAACAAAGTTGCAAATAGATGAAACTTTTGATCTACAACTCCAAACTTGATAAAACTTAGAACATACCTTCTCTATGATATCAGGAACCTATTCCAATCGAAGATTATGATAATTCTTGGAAGAATAGCGATCCTTTTCGGTTTGATTGAAGAGAGGTTCAAAACCGGTTCAAAACAAAAACTAGGTCAAAACTCTTGCTCGTGGGTGGTTGATGATCAAGATGATCCTAGATAGATTCACACACGTCACAGCAAGCTAGATCATGTGAAGAAACCAAGCAAAAACTCACGGATCAAAAAAAGACCTAAAATCAACAAATAGAGAGAAAGAACGCAATGAGACAAAACATCGATCAAACTTTCCTTTGATTGATTGATATGATATGGGCTTACAGCCTCTTCATCAATGGAGGATAATGCTCAATCCAAGAGTACGAAAATCACATCAAACTATCAAGAACCCTAGCCTCCACAAAAGCTCTCCCTAACAAAAATTAGGGTTTACAAAAATGGCAAAAGAGACGAAGAAGCGGTGCAGCCACCTCCCTCTCCTATTTATAGTGGAGGCTTAAACCTTCTAGAAGTTTGACTCTATTGGGCTCCCGTTAAGGCCCAAAACAAACGGGACACTTACGCACGTATTTTAATGCACCGTCTTTAACACCCCTTGACCTAACTAGCTACACCTTGAGCCATCTTGCGCCTCGGATTAGCTAATAGGTCACCCTTGTCCATCTTGCACCACGCTTGAGTACATTGACCTCACCCGGCATCGTCGATCGTTCTGGACCTCAGCTCTCCAAGCCTAGTCCCGATCATCCTCGCCGTTGACTGTCGTTGACCACCAAGCAACCTGAACAACAATAGACAAGTAAACTAAATTTGGGAATAAGTTCTTCACAACTTGACCCATGTTAGTCAAAACATGCATCATGCAACATATATGCCCTGAAACTCATGACTTTGATCTAACAACCGAGAATCGCCGCCACGATGGGCGACGAACCAAGTGAAAACCGGTCAGACCGCCCCTAGGGCGGTCGATCGCTTCACCCGGCGGTCGACCACCATCTATTGGCCGGTCAGACCGCCAGTAATGACTTAGCCGATTTTCAACCTCTGAAAACCGAAACCTGCTGTAAATTTCAAACAAATAGAACTTTTGACTGGAGACTCGAAAAATTATGAGACCAAGTGCAATAGAATCCCCTCTCTTGCCTACATACTCTATTTTTGGCCTAGCTCAATCCAACACTTTCTGACATTGCCGTCCGATCACGCTAAGGGCCGGCCGATCGCATGGACCGGTCGATCGCCGCTTTGGCCGGTCGATCGTATGGCTCGACATCACAAAGAATCGTGTTGAAAACACGTGAAACGACAAATCGTTAACGCCATTGCCAATTGTCACATTATCCTAAGATCTGGAGCATATCCCCATGATATCCACAAATACAATAAGTAGATTGCAAAGCATTGTTTGAAAGATTAATACATAAGTAATAAAGTTTCTTTGAAACAACTAGTGAACACCCCGTTCACTTCCCAACCATACCATTCCATCGATCCATTCCCACATTTTTAAAAATTCTACCCTTTGCGTTTATCACCGGGCATGTCCATAACCGGGGGCACGGCTATTCGAATAGATTTTTGACACTCTGCAGAGGTTGTACAACTTTACCCACAAGACACGACTTTCTCTAGTTTGTTTGGCATCCGTCGATACCACCGCTCACTATCTTTGGTAAGCAGTCTAGAGCACGTGACAAGAACTTTACAAAGTTCCATTTTGACTCGGTTCTGCTCGCTAAGGTTTCGCCCTCACGGCCCCCTCTTACGCCAATCATCAACCCAAATAGAACCGACCCAAAACTTTCCTAATTAGTTGGCCAGGTCCATCTCATACTGGACTTGTGGTTGCACGATAAGGCCCAGATCAATAGCTTACAAGGTTAAGTCCTTAGTTGGCTGGTCTGGCGAGACTACCATATCTCAATGTGCATCACGCACCCCCTTTACTGCACGATCACCCGCCCGAGTATAAATCATTTTTCGTGCATCCCGACCAAATGGCAATCCCTGCCATGGTACACCATCTTTTAACAACAGTGGCCTCACACCACAATTCCATAATTCCATTAGTCAAGTTCATTCTTTCTTTGAGCATGTGATCGTGAGTCCCGCGGGTAACTAAAGCAAGGCTAAGCAATATATGCACCCATGTTGGTAATACAAATGAGTCCAACTAGTAATTAACCATCCTAAGATGTCCAAGGATTTATGTCATTCAAGGGGACATGTCATTCTCAATTCATCAAGGAGGCATAATGGCAATTAGGTAATTAACTACTCCCAAAATCATTTTTATACAACTAGCCATGCATGTTGATATAAAATAATATAATTTTGCAAAATGGGTACAACATGGTCAAATGTCTATGACTTGTGAGAGACCATGTGAGAGGTCCTCCTCTCTGAGTGATGAGTATTTGACAAGTGTGTTGATTAGATTGAGAGTTGAGGTTTTTGGTTTGGACTGCTTACAATTTGAAGTCGGAAATCGGAACTACAGCCGTATGGAGCGGAAGTTCCGATTAATCGGAACTACGGTGTTGGAAATAGGAACTTCCGATTTATCTGGGTTTTGGTTTCGGCTGAAGGTAATCGGAACTTCCGCTCAAGGGGTAGCGGAGTGTCCGATAATTCTGACATTAAGTGTTCTCTGAGATATCGAATCGGAATTAAATATCTGAAGTCGGTTGTTAGGATATCGAAGTACCGCAGGTTGAGCGCGAACTTCCGATATTCTGACAAATCGCGGATGTTCGAAATCGGAACTTCATTGGTAATTGCGAACTTCCGATTGTGTCGAATCGTGCGTAGAAGATTATTTTGTGGATTTTGATCTTGTATGAGTTTGAGTCTTATACAAATGTTGATGCTATGTTATTGTGCAATGCTATGTGATGTGTTTTTATGCTGTTGATGCAGGCATCAAGATGGAGTCGTGGCGAGACACGTGGACGGACTAGCGCAGGAGGCGTTGAGGTCGAAACGGTCGGGATGTGTCGAAGACGGCGTGAATCTTGAAGCGGTTGCGAGTCGTGCACAACAAGGTGTCTGGAGGCTTCGGAAGATGCGCAAAGGGCGAAAGGGTATTTTCGCAAGCGGCAAAAGTGGAGGCGGTTCCGTTAGGTGTAGCAGCTTAATGGGTTGGAGGCCCATTAGTCAAGGCTATAAATAGGGGAGAACCCTGGAGTTAGGGTTAGACTTTTGGGAGAAAGAAAATTAGGGTTAGCCTTAGCAAAAAGGTTTGTTTTGCTTTGAGAGTTAGTTGAGAGAGAATGAACTGAAAATCTTGTAATCATTCCTCTGTGGTTCCTTGTAATCTTTTGATTTCTCTTAATGAATCTCTGAGGTTTTGATCACTTGCCTATGCCTTTCTCTATTCCCTTTCTCGTTCATGTTGAATATTTAAGGTTTTGATGTATCTTTTGATTCGTCGTATGAAATAGCATGAAACTTGATATCTAGAGTCGTTTTGCTATTGCTAATGGATTCCCAAAGTCTCATGAACTAAGAATCTGAGAATCGTGTCTATTTTGGGTTTTGGTCTTTCTTTCCCCTTCTTCAAGAAATCCATATTTAGCTTGATTATTGGATCTTTGTTTGCGATTCTTCTCCATAAGGTCAAGATGATGTTTAGGATGATGTCCTGTGAACCTTGACCTGAGAAGAGCACTCAAGATTTTGCATTTTGGATTTTTAGGAAAAACCGAGCGCCTCGTTCTTCTTCGGGACAATCGGAACTTCCGATTGTCCATGGCGAATTATCGCAGCGGAACTTCCAGATCAACCCGAACTTCCGGAGTCTTGGAACTCTCACGTAAAATCGGAACGTCCGATTTCTCGAGCGATCAAACTTCGTTCTTGTTCTCTGATTTTGCTTCACTCTTCTTGAGATATCCAGAGGACTTTGTAGGTCTTATTTAATTACAAAGAAAGGGAGTTATTAATTTTAAAGCACCATTCACCCCCTCTGCTGCCATTTCGGTCCTTCAATTGGTATCAGAGCAGGTTAGCTCTTCTTTATAGATCTTAACCGGTCTTCAGAGCCATGGCAACGGACAAGTATTCCACCAAGCCTCCAGTCTTTGATGGTGCGGATTACCCTTCCGGAAGAGCCGAATGGAAACGATATCCGTGCTCGGGGTATGCCATCCGGAGAAAGGTGAAAGTCGTTTTCTTCTTCTGCGAGTGAGAACATCAATGTGGGAAATATGGTCGATGTTGAGGCAAATGCTAAGGCAAGGAACATTATCATTCAAGGTTTGAGCGTATGAGTTTGATCGTATTTCTCATTTGATTTACGCTTATGACATCCGGGTGACCCTCGATGCATACCATGAGGCACCACTCGATTAAGACGGTTCGACAAGACCAGTTCAAGCGAGAATATAGTAAATTTGAGATGCTTGTCGGTGAATCTCTTGACGAGTGCTTTTCGCGTTTTCATAAGATTTTGAGCAACCTCCGAGCGGTCGGTCTTACATACCCGACTCGGATAACGCCGACAGATGCTTTCAGCACTCGATCTTCGTGTTTGGGAGATGAAAGTGACTACCATCAAGGATAGCACGGACCTCTCGACCACGACTCTTGATGCGCTTTACTCGTCTCAAGACTCACGAGATTGACATTGTCTCTCGAAGGTCGAAGTCACGATCGATGGCTTTAGTCACCGATCCCACTTCCGGATCTTCTTACGAGTCGACACGCGGGTTCTCCCTAGTTGCTCTCGTGACATAACGATGATCGCTAGAGCGACTTGAGGATGAATACTAGCCCTCCTAGCTCGGAAGTTTTCTCATGCTTACAAGAGGAGGAGGGATGGTAAAAGAGGAGGTCCTGTGATTTGTTTCGAGTGTGGTGGCCCCAACCACATCCGAGCAAACCGTCCCAAGCTTGGGAAGGGCAAAGGTGACTATAGCGGTCCAAGCAAGAACGACTACATCGACAAGAACCGCAACACGAAGCCCTCGGACTGATCAAGGCAAGAAGAAGTTCCGCAACTTTGGGAAGGCTAAGAAGTCATTCCATCGCGTCCTCACCGCCTCGACGAACCGGATACCAAATGAGGTGGAGGGGTGGAGCGACGATGATGGAAGGACGATCATGATCCCAGGGCGGCAACTTCTCGGCATGTGCTTCATGGCCCTCGAGCGAATCGAGCGATGGCCGAGGTATGTACTCCGACTCGATGAGGGTCGCGGGCCGGGAAGGGAATGGTGCGGATTGTAGACTCGGGTTGTTCACGTCATATGGTGGTGAGTCTCGTTGGTTTTCTTCTCTAGCCGCGCTCCGGTGATGAGGCGATCACCTTGGAGATGCTTCATTTGGGCGCGTCATCGCTAAAATACTGTGAGCATTAATGATTCTTTTATTTTAAAAGATGTTGCCTTAGTAAGTAAGTCGCGGTATAATCGCTTTGGTCTCTCGACTTCGATGGCGGTTTCGAGTGAGCTTTAAGAAAAACCATTGCAAAATTCTTGTTTCTTGGGTAGTCTAGTTTATGGGATTTCGATATGGGAGGATCTTTCGTGCGATTTTTCGGATCTTCCGTGATCCTCTCCGATGTTTAATTGCTTCGAATCCGTGATTTGTATTTCGGCATAGGAGACTTGGTCATATAGGTTTGATCATCGACTCGAGTTAGCGGCCACGATCTCATTCGTGGTTTGCGAAACTCAAAATGGTCAAGGATCTTGTTTGTGCTCCTTGCCGCCGCGGCAAAATGGTTGCTTCGCTTCACATCCTCGATTCTGATGACTATGACGGATGCACTGTGTCAATCGCTCCATATGGACACGATGGGACCAACTAGAGTGCGATCGATGAGAAGGAAGTGGTACGTACTTGTCGTGGTCGATGACTTCTCGAGGTATTCTTGGGTGTTTTCTTAGCCTCGAAGGATGAGACGTTTACTCTTTTCGTGGTCTTTTTAGTAGGCTTTCTGTTGAGCTCCGGTGCATTACGAGCAATTACGCGATAATGGCACCGAGTTCAAGAATTCCTACTTTGAGAGTTTTTGTGGTGAGGCAGTGTAGAGCACCGTTCTCGTCTCCATCGTCCCCAACAAAATGGCGTTGTGGAGAGGAAGAATCGTACCTTAGTCGAGATGGCGGGACGATGCTTGATGAGTACTCTACACCTAGGAAGTTTTGGGTGAGGCAATTGCTCTTGCTTGTCATGTTTCTATGAGTTTTTCTTGGGCACTCTTGCATCGCACTTCTTATGAGTTGAGATATGGCGAAAACCCGTCTCGCATTTTCGTGTGTTTGGTTGCAAGTGTTTTATTCTCAAGTCCGGGAACCTAGATAAGTTCGAGTCACGATCTTGTGATGGGATCTTTACGGTTACTCGACTTCTTCTCGTGCCTATAGAGTGCAGGCTGCGAATCTAGTAAATTGGTATAAACTCAGTGAGGTGACCTTCGATGAGGCCATCCGAGGACTAGGCCTCGATATCTCGAGTTCCTTAGAGCGATGCGAGTCCATCTTTGTGGACGATGAGGAGGATGGAGATGAGGTTGTTTACCCGATCCAGATTCCTTCTCTTCCTCTTGAGGTGCCCTCTTCCACCGCACTCGAGGAGATCGGCCCTTACCTTCGCTTCTTACGAAGCTAGTGGCTCTGTCCCTATCTCGCTCGCTAATGAGGTAGAGCCCACTTCTTCATCTCACCTGGACCTCCAAGACACATTCAAAAGGACCATCCTTGAGCAGATAATTGGAAATCTCTTTGAGCGAGTCACTCGTTCAAAACGCATGTCTCTATTCTGTCTCCATTACGCCTTTGTTGCCTCGTTTGAGCCCAAAGGCGTTTGTCATGCTCTTTCGATGAGTCATGGACTAACGCCATGCACGAGGAATTGGAAAACTTTGAAAGGAACAAGGTCCGTCCTTGTTGAGCCCCTCAAGGTCACAATATCATTGGGACCAAATGGGTGTTCAAGAACAAGCAAAGTGAAGATGGGTTAGTCATTGAAACAAGGCTAGGTGGTAGCTCGGGGTACTCTCAAGTAGAGGGTCTAGATTTGAAGAGACCTTTGCCTGTAGCTAGACTTGAAGCCATTAGAATCCTTCTTGCCTTTGCAGCTTCTAAGGGTTTCAAGCTTTACCAAATGGATGTCAAGAGTGCCTTCCTCAATGGCCTTATTGAGGAAGAAGTCTATGTCAGACAGCCTCCTGGTTTCGAGAACCCCAAATACCCTAACCATGTCTACAGGCTTTCCAAAGCTTTGTATGGACTCAAGCAGGCTCCCAGAGCTTGGTATGAAAGGCTTAAGTCCTATCTGCTGAGCCATGGTTTTGAGATGGGTAAAATTGACAAGACCTTGTTCATTCGCCGTCTTGGCGGTGATCTTCGCTCATCGGATCTACGTGGATGACATTATCTTTAGCGGCTCCTCGCATGCTCTCGTTTCCAGTTTTCCGATGTCATGAGCTCGGAGTTTGAAATGAGCATGATGGGCGAGCTGAGCTTCTTCCTTGGTTTCCAAATCAAACAGACTCGGGAGGGTACCTTTCTTCATCAAGGCAAATACACTCGAGACCTCCCAAGCGTTTGACATGAATGATGGAAAGCCGAGATCAACTCCGATGGCATCTACACCGCTCTGATCCGGATGAAGACGGCGAACTCATTGATCAAAAGGAGTTCAGAGCATGATTGGCTCTCTCTTGTATCTCACAACCTCGAGACCGGACATACATTTCTCTCGTGTGTCTTTGTGCTGGGTTTCGAGCTTCTCCTCGCAGATCTCACCGTCAAAGCAGAAGCGCATCTTCGGTACCTTCGAGCTACCATTGACTATGGCATCCGTACTCTTCCTCTTCTTGTCTATCTCTTAGAGCCTTCTCCGTCTGCACTTTCTTTGGTTGTAGGATAGATAGGAAGAGCACTTACGGCACTTGCCAATTCATTGGCACTTCTCTTCTCTCCGGTCGTCAAGGAAGCAATCCGGTGTTGCGCATCCACCGCAGAGGCCGAGTACGTTCTTTGCAGCCGATTCTTTGTAGTCAAGTGCTTTGGATGGTCTCGACCTGCAGGATTTCGGCTATCTATCGATTGCGTTCCACTCTTCTCGTGATAACACGTCTGCGATTTGCATTGCCAAGAACCCAAAGGCAACATTCTCGGACCAAGCATATTGATATCGATATCACTTTCTTGAGACCATGTAGAGAAGGGTGACATTGTGCTCCGTTTGTGGAGAGTGAGCACCGCTTGGCGGATATCTTCACTAAGCCTCCGGATGACTCTCGGTTTTATTTCTGCGAGGAGAGCTTGGGGTGGTTTGTCCTTACGAATTTCTTTGTGAGGGGAGCGTTGTGCTACTCTTGTATTATATTATATTATACGCTTACTCCTTTCTCGTTTCATTTCTTTTAATATTTGAATTGAAGTCCTTCCAAAGATAGGTTAGAGTGTTTCTCTTGCCACATTGCTTTGATGCTACTTCTTGTCTTGTGCTTCTAGGATCTTTGCTTATTAGTCGCTCTTCCCTCTCTAAGTAGAGCTTACTCACTTCTTATAGGTTCTAGCAGGGGTCGGGCCACCCTTGGGTAGACAGGGACAGTGTTTGCTCCTTAGTGTTTGTGTAGATCAGCTAATAGTCCTAGAATCATATGGGGTAGATAAGAGTCTGTCTGAGCGATAATTTTCTCTATATCTTTTCTATGCTCTAAAGGACTGTCTTTTCTGGGTTACTTATCAGATTCTCGTTTTTGTTCCTTTGGTTCAGGGGGAGTTATTCTTGGTTATTCCATATTCTTAATTGTGTCATATCTCAACCTGAATTAAAAGATGCATTTCATTCTGAAGGGAATCGGATTTTGTGTATTTCATCAAGCATTGCATAATAATCAAATGGAGCCTTGTTTATTATCCCTTATGATCTGTTTTCACCTTTTACATCTTGTCATGTCTTATGCTAAACTGCTAGATCTATCATGACTTTTTATGTGTAGTTTAGTCTTTGCCATGCTAAGGTATTTAAAAATGCTAAACTTGAATTAAAATCTTGTCATGATAGCTCTTGAGACTAGTCTGGTTAAAACTATCCTTTTATGATATTCGCCATGTCAAGTAGGTTTGAGTTGAGTCTGAATCGCTTTTGAACCTTTGAGTAAGCTATATCGGTTTGTTAAGAAACATGACTTATCTCTAATCATTTGGTCTAAAAACTTCAAAAGCAAAATGATATCTTTTGTGCGAAAAACCGATCTCACCAAATCTCTCTCATGAGACGGCTTGCCATTGCACTAGGCATGAACTCGGGGAGCCTTGGATGACCTAAGATCATCTCCTTAAGTCATTGCTTGGAATGGTCGATAAGGCTTGGGATCTAGCACATGGTTTAAAAAGAAAAATGGTTGAAGCTTAGGAGGCAGTTGTGGATGGCACCTAGTCCAGAGCTTGCTTTACTGAGATAAAACCGTAAAAAGTCTTCTGAAAAAGAAAAATGTGCTAAAATTACTTATCTTCAAAGAGACCAAGTTCTGGATAAAATGAGTCCTTCTTCAACTGGTAGCACTCTAAACTGTTCATTATGAGTCTTCTTGGGTCAACTTAGATTATTTGACATGGCTTGCATCATCTTTGGATATCTTTAGCTAGACTTCAATCTTGACTTATTTGACCTGCTAAAGAACTGGACCATTAATCAGATTATGGACTTTCTGTCTTAGCTCTTCTATACATCGATTGTCATGATCTTGATAGCATTCTTCTGTGTTATGGCTTGGTGTAATACTCAAATAGTCATTTTGGATAATCTACATGGCTCCTAATGCTTAAAACGAACATCATATAGTCTTTTCCTCCCTTTTCTACATATTGATGATTTTATTGCCAAAGGGGGAGAATGTGTGTGAGAAAAAGCCTTCTGAAGAAAAGCCTTGAGTTTTGTGCGGAAATTGCGCTTTCATCTCATCTCAAGTCTTTCTCTTTTTGTCAACTTGGTCTTGAGCTTAATTCTCTTGTTTAGACCTTGGTTGACTGTAATCTCAAACTCATCTTATGCTTTTTCGGTATTTGTCAATATACTCATCAAGGGGGAGATTGAGAGACCATGTGAGAGGTCCTCCTCTGAGTGATGAGTATTTGACAAGTGTGTTGATTAGATTGAGAGTTGAGGTTTTGGTTTGGGTATTTTGGCTTTGAGTCGGAAATCGGAACTACCGTGTATGGAGCGGAAGTTCCGATTAATCAACTACTCGGTGTTGGAAATAGGAACTTCCGATTTATCTGGTTTTGGTTTGGTGAAGGTAATCGGAACTTCCGCTCAAGGGTAGCGAGTGTCCGATAATTCGACATTAAGTGTTCTCGAGATATCGAATCGAATTAAATATCCGGAAGTCGGTTGTTCGGATATCGAAGTACCGCAGGTTGAGCGCGAACTTCCGATATTCTCGACAAATGCGGATGTTCGAAATCGAACTTCCGCCGTGGTAATGCGAACTTCCGATTGTGTCCGAGCGTGCGAGAGAAGATTATTTTGTGGATTTTGATCTTGTATGAGTTTGAGTCTTATACAAATGTTGATGCTATGTTATTGTGCAATGCTATGTGATGTGTTTTTATCATGTTGATCGCAGGGCATCAAGATGGAGTCGTGGCGAGACACGTGGACCGGACTAGGCGCAGGAGGCGTTGAGGTCGAACGGTCGGGATGTGTCAAGACGGCGTGAATCTTGAAGCGGTTGCGAGTCGTGCACAACAAGGTGTACGGAGGCTTCGGAAGATGCGCAAGGCGAAGGGTATTTTCGCAAGCGGCAAAAGTGGAGGCGTTCCGTTCGGGTGTAGCGAGCTTAATGGGTTGGAGGCCCATTAGTCAAGGCTATAAATAGGGAGAACCACAGAGTTAGGGTTAGACTTTTGGGAGAAAGAAAATTAGGGTTAGCCTTAGCAAAAGGTTTGTTTTGCTTTGAGAGTTAGTTGAGAGAGAATGAACTGAAAATCTTGTAATCATTCCTCTGTGGTTCCTTGTAATCTTTTGATTTCTCTTAATGAATCTCTGAGGTTTTGATCACTTGCCTATGCCTTTCTCTATTCCCTTTCTCGTTCATGTTGAATATTTAAGGTTTTGATGTATCTTTTGATTCGTCGTATGAAATAGCATGAAACTTGATATCTAGAGTCGTTTTGCTATTGCTAATGGATTCCCAAAGTCTCATGAACTAAGAATCTGAGAATCGTGTCTATTTTGGGTTTTGGTCTTTCTTTCCCCTTCTTCAAGAAATCCATATTTAGCTTGATTATTGGATCTTTGTTTGCGATTCTTCTCCATAAGGTCAAGATGATGTTTAGGATGATGTCCTGTGAACCTTGACCTGAAAAGAGCACTCAAGATTTCGCATTTTGGATTTTTGGGAAAAACCCGAGCGCCTCGTTCTTCTTCGGGACAATCGAACTTCCGATTGTCCATGGCGAACTACTGCAGCGGAACTTCCAGACTTGAACCGGAACTTCGGAGTGCGGAACTCATCACGTAAAATCGAACGTCCGATTTCTCGAGCGATCTGAAACTTCATTCTTGTTCTCTCGATTTTGCTTCACTCTTCTTGAGATATCCAGAGGACTTTGTAGGTCTTATTTAATTACAGCAAAGGGGAGTTATTAATTTTAAAGCACCATTCACCCCCCCCCCTCTGTTGCCATTTCGGTCCTTCAACTTGCCTTCGTTGAAGAGTTGCGGGTCTTCGGTTGCCGGGTCGAGGAAATCTTCCGTAACGCCGGAATCTACACGTACGAAAGGAGCAAAAATAAATAAAGCAGCACCAAATGGAATCCAAACAAACACAAAACTAGAACCAATAAAAGATCTTAATTTTCCAAATTTTTTGGCACAAGTTTCATAATTTTTGGAGTCATAGCGAAGGAGATATGAATTTTTGAAGGTTTACAAGGAATTTCTAGTTTAACTGAAAACCAGAAAAAGAAGATTAATTCTCTCGCTGACACGTGTCCCTCGGAGCAGAGAACAGTGCGTGAACCGGGCTCACGCACGGGTGCACGAGTCCACGATAACAGTACTAAGGGGGGCCCCACATGCCAGCCATAGAGATCCAGAACTGGTTTAATTAAACCCCTTTACTGCTCATGGGCCCACATATCAGCGGTACTGCACTGGTTAGCACGGTCATTAGTGCTAACTAATCATCATTAGCCCTTAAGTGCTACAGTACTGACGCCAACTGACGGGCTACAGTGCCCGGCCGAAACAGAGAAGCGGGAAGGCACCGACGCCGCGGCGGCATGCCGGTGGGGAGAAGGATAGCAGCGCCGGGGAAGGGCTGAAATGGGATGCCCTCCCCAAGGCGAAGCCGGTGGCGATGAAGGCGGCGCCGGAGGCTCGCCGGAGTAGAAATGCGGCGGAGGCAAGCGGCGGCGGTGGCGCACGGCTGAAATGGCTGGGGCGGCTCGGTGGCTCTCCAAGCCGGGGAAGGCGGCCACAGGCACCAGGGAGCACCCAGGGACTCACCGGAAGCAAGGGGGAAGGCGAAGGTGGCTGGGAAGCAGCTAGCGACGGCGACCCGAGGCGGCGGCGATGCGGACGACGACGGTAGCTCGCTAGAGGAGGGGAGGAGGGTCGGGAAGGTGGGGGATGGCTTCGGGGTGGCCGGGAGGAGCTCCAGGCGGCGGTAATTGGTCGGAGGCACACCGGAGGAGGGGATTGGCGACGGCGGCGCTCGGAGGGGGACAACGGAAAATCGGCGGCAAGTGGAGAAATTGAGCAGCTAGGGGGGGCAAGACGAAGCTGGGGAGGAGGTGGAGGCTTTATAGCCGCAGAGGAGGAGAGGAGCTGCTACCGAGGTGCGGAGGCAGTGCGACGGCCGAGGTGCGACACGGCAGCGGGAAATCGGGTGAAGGCGCTCGGGGCAGGCAGGCGCGGAGCCGGGGAAGGAGGGACGAGGTGGGGAGTCCGGGTGGCAGGCGGCGCTGGAGTGTTTGGGTGGCAGGCGGCGCTGTAGAGGTGACGCGAGAGAGAGAGAGAGAGAGAGAGAGAGAGACTTTGGGGGGAGAAGGAGGAGCCGAGGCGGGTAGGCCGAGCGGGGGAGAAAAAAAAAGAGAGCGGGTCGGGGAAAAGGCAGCGAAAGGCTGGGCCGAGCGGGAGGCTAGGCCAGCCGGGCGAAGGAATAGGGATGGGCCGAAGCAATTCAGCCCAGCAACAGTGAAGGAGTATTAAATCGATTTTTGATTTTCAGAATTTGTAACAAATAAAAAGGCTTTTTAGAAAATAGCAAATAGGGTCCAAAGATTCTAGAAAAATACACAAAAATTCCTTGAAATATTTGGAAATTAATAAAAATACTTCCAACTTCTATTTTACTTTTAATTTTTCAAATAAATTATTTTTAGTTTTCGGATAAAAGGAAAAACCATTTTTAAAATCCAAGAAATCCAAGAAAATGCTTAAAATAATATTTTTGACTTTAAATACCAGGAAACTTAATTAAACCAACTTTGACTTAATTGGAGTTTGATTAATTCATGTTAACTATTTTTTATCTCTGAAATTCCCAATTAAGCTTTTAGCAATAAAAGCAAATGGTTCTTTTTATTTTGAAAACTTTCAAAAACTCTGAAAAATAGGATGCTACACAACACCATCTAATACACCTCCCGTAGCAGCTTATCCATCATTATCCTCTCCAGAATTAGTTGTATCGACAACCTCCTCCTCGCTTTCTACTACATCCACATACTCGGCAAGGTATTCGTGACAGTCAATACGGGCTGCCCACCACCTCTCCATGCCTTCGTTCGACTCGAAAGTCTCTGCACTCCTCCTAAAGTCTCCATCACCCACTTCCTCTCCCACATCTCCGCCAACACCAGCGTCTGCATCAGCGCCGAAGACCAACCCAAGCACTTCATCTCCAGTAGCTCCACCAGAACCACCCATGGCGGATGATTTAGTCCTCTCCATAAACTGGACATATACCATTGGCTTGACATATATTGCAGCGGTAAGGTTGCATACAACCTCCATGAAGTTGGCCCACGAAGCTTCACTGCTCACATTCATAAGTTGTCAAAAGGTCTCCCCTGCACCACCCATTGCTGAGGCATATAATGCCTCGATGTGTAGCTTCTTCCTTCCAGTGTCTCAATCGAACGAGGAATGCACGCACCTCCTTAGCTCGCGCAGGCTAATGTCCTTCAGACCCAGTGCTCGGATCTCGGTCCGGTCACAATTTGACAGGTCCGCCCCCGTACGGCCCGTCGCGTACGAGACCATTACCATAGAACATGAACAAGTCCTCAATCAACATGTTCAAGGAAGACTTGCCTTCTTTGGCTGGGGTCTCTTCTTGTTGGTCAAGAAGATTTTTGACAACGTTGGGTTCTATGCGCAAAACGAGAAACACAAATAAATAAATAAATACCACAACTAATTAAGCAATGCCATCCACGTGAACTAAACATATACGTCAACTAAGCATGGTTACCTAACACATTATACACTATCAAGTAACCATTACGGTAATAACAAATTAACCATGCTACTTGCTTGTGTATTTATGTAATAATTACGAGATCACTAAGCTAATTACATTCTAATCACCTAGCTAAAACTATAGTTGCATGCAGATGAAAAATACCTTTTCTTGATGCTCGCAAGCTGACCAACAGCATGCAATTGTGCAACCTTCAAATTCAGATTGAAAACCACCCAAAATTTAACTGCTTGCATGGCCTCTATTCCTCCCTTATCTGCCTCTCTCTCGGTCTCTCATTTGTGGCTTAGGCTGAAGAAATGCAAATGACCTTTGCCTCCTGAAAGCATCCACTTGGGTCTGTTTTAATGCCTACGACGATGCTAGCGATGGCGGGCGCGCGTGCGGCGCCAACGCCGGCAAGCGTGTCGGTCGTAGGCCGCCGCGGGGTCGAGCGGTCGCTTGCCGCAGCGCCCGCCGTGAGGGACGGCGGCGGATGCGTGCAAGGGCGTGGCACTTCACGTGCCGGTGGCGCGGCCGCCGAGCTCCTACACTCCGGTGATGTGGAAGCTGGCGCCTACCTACAGGGCCCGGTGGCGCGGAGCCGCCCGGCCGCCACCTTCCACGCCGTGCCTCTCGCTCCGCTTGCCGGCTTGCCACACAACAAGCACCGCCGCCCCCCCTCCCCAAAGATGAGAAGTGCCACACGTCGGCCTCCAATCCTTCCCCGCTCGGCAGGGGTCAGTTTTGTAATTTTAATACTAAAGGGTCTAATTTTGCAATTAAGGTGACAGCATGAGCCCAAATTTTTTATTAAAAAAAATCCTTGTTGGATAGGCAGCCTTCTCGCTGCCCTTGTCCTTGAGATTAATTCCACCTATGTAAAATAGAATAAATGAATTTAAGAAAATGCAGAATACATACACGGTTCTTGTCATTTGGGGGAATTAATTAATTAAAGAGAAAAGAAAAGAAAAGATTTGGGTCGAAACAAAAAAAGAGACGCGACGAGAGAGGATTGGGTTCGTGACTTGGTGTGGCGTCGTGTCGTGGCCCGCTCGCTGCTGCTGCTGCTGCTCACCCTGTCTCGTCATCGATCCATAAGCTCATCGATCTCCTCCAACTCCAATTCCAGGAGGGTGCCCAAGGCGATCGTCGTCGTCGCGCGATGGCCTCCCCAAACCCCAGCAACAATAATCCCCCGTCGCAGCAGCAGCAAGGTCGTGATTCCATCGCTTCCAAATTTTTGGGTTGACTTGGATACTATTAAGCTTTGACTCGTCTAGCTTGTCAATTTCTATCGACACCATTAAATCTTGATTGATTAATGCGACCAGGAGCAGCAGCACCAGCTGCGGATGCCGGAGCAAGCGATGACAAGCAGCTGATCTTCGAGCCGTCGCCGCCGCCGCCGCCGATGAGGGAGGATTACGTCCAGAACGCCGTCAAGTTCCTCTCCCACCCCAAGGTCAGGGGGTCCCCCGTCTTGTACAGGCGCTCCTTCCTCGAGAAGAAGGGGCTCACAAAGGACGAGATCGACGAGGCCTTCCGACGAGTACCTGTAAGACCCGGCCTCAGTAGACCTCCCCTCTCTCTCTCTCTCTCTCTCTCTCTCTCTCTTCTAACCAACCCAGCAATCCCTCATGTCATGATTCTTCTTTATACTACGAAAACTGCAGGATCCGCAACACACTGCTACTAGTGCTTCGCCTTCGCAGCAGGGTAAGAGAGTACCACGATCTTTCTTTAGTTACATGTTGCCTAACCAGTTAGAGAAAGAGCAGGAGCAGCCTACATTGCTTGTCTTGTGATGGCCAGGCCTTATAGATTCGGTTAAATCGTCCAAACATCTTATGGGTACAAATCGCTGTGTAAGAGATTACACACGAGAAATAGAGAGTCTTTGTTCTCTTTTTCTTCTTCATCTTTTTTTGTTTCCTGTGTTGCAAGGACAGCTTAGATGAATACCGTGACCACAAAAATGGATTTACCACTTTTGTTTGTTCTAACATCAAACATTCAGTTTCTAAACTAGGATTGATACAAATTCTGTTAGGAATTGCACTGTTCTTGGTAGTAGCTTCAAGGTTTGAATTGTTTTTGCGGTGGTACTACTTCTCTACCTACTTTTATGTTCAGAGTCTAATGAGAACCAACAGGCCATGCAACTGCTTTAGTGTTCTTCTCTTAAAACTGGTATGCTGTTTTCTTTGCTCGCAGCCAACAACCCAAACCAATCTACTGGAGTGCAGCCTTATACATCAGTACAATCTGTGCAACCAGCAACCGGCCCTGTAACTGCTGGCCCTATCATTGCCGGTACGCAGCCCAAGTTCAGCTTGTACCGTGCATTCGTCACTGCAGGGCTATTGCTTGGATTTGGAGCTAGTGCTGCTGTCTTTGTCAAGGTATTTCTGGTGACCTCTCTACAGGTTTTCAAACTCTTCAACTCAGCAAGTGAGCCATAAACCCTATTTGCATGTGTTGCACAGAAATTGCTCCTTCCCAGGCTTAAGTCTTGGATCCGTAAGGTCGTAGCTGAAGGCCACGAAACTGAGGGCAAGCAAGTTAGGTCTGAGATTGATGAGGGAACTGCTGAGGCTGTAAAAGCTTCAGCATCAGCTGTTTCTGCTATTGCTAAAACAAACCAAGAATTGCTTGCTTCAAAGGATGAAGGTCCCACTATGCTTCTTCATAGTTTATCACTTCTTTTTTGCCAGCAATCCTATTTCATTTAAACTAGTATCATATTTTAAATTGTCTTATATCCATTCTCTTGCCATTGCCTTCTTGTCTGCAGAAAAGAAGATACTTGTGACTCTGACACAAGCTCTAGATTCCCAAGCAAAAGAGTTAAAATCCTTGAGCGAGTCATTAAACCATAGCAGGGAGTCCATAAATATTACCAGGGAGGATAGGTTTTCACAGTACCGGCCATTGGAAGAGCATGTCCCTTCTGCTGCAAGGAATGGTCAGTATCAAAATTTATGTAGCATTTCATACTTAAGTGTTTCTCTCTTTGCATCAAATCGCTCTGCAAAGCTAGTCTAGGTACAGTGGGAAACTGGGAACCATGCCGAAAACCATATACTCTGCCTTTGCCCATCATTTAACAGGGTTGTTGTTTTGGTCAATCAACTTACCCTTGTTTGATGACAAGTTCATTCTTTCCCCTGTATCAGAAGAGATCCACCTAATGTTGTGGCTATGCCATGTAAAGCAGCAAGTCCTAGATTAGAAAAGTTCACTTTATAGTTTAAATATAATTATTGACCCTGATAACTATGAGTCTCACCGCACCATCGTTTGTTTGACCACAATGTTTAGGGCCAGTAAACACTCCATGGAGAGCTTCTCAGGTGTGCACTTGTGTTGTTCAACCTGTTCCTCACTTCCACAAATATCCTCATGCTTTGGATCATTCTCCTATTTCTGACCCATGTCCCCATTTTGTAGCAAACTAATATGTATGGTGTGCCAAACAGTGACTTTGGTTCAGGTCAATATCTTTTGTGAAGCTCTTTTTTGCCTTGCCCAGCCTGTCATTTCCTTGTTTCTTGTTACCTATCGTTGGCTTGTTTCTTGAGCAGGGAGGCCTTCATTTGCACCAGCACCAACTGAACCTACGTCAGGCTCATTTTCAAGATCTTATGTCGATGTAAGCAACTGATGAGGCTATAATTAACATCCATATATCATTTGCTGAAATTAGCTCGATTGACTCCTTGAGGCACAATTTGGTGTTGTACGATGCATAGCTACTTTCTCGGACAGGTTCTGTTGTTGTCTGTTACATAACCTTCTATCTAGCTTTGGACAGTTTCACAATTGAGTTAACTGACTCCCATGAATCGTAACCAAATTTTCCAAATCAGCCATATATGTTTCTCTAGCATGTATATAGTTGCAAATCAGCCATATGTTCTTTTTTCATATATAACATCTGACTGGCCCATCACAGGCTGTTTAATGAGATATATCTCAGCTATCGTGACATTCATTCATTTATATAAACAGGACAATTATTGGCACCTTCGTTCTTGAACATTGTCTGATTTATAGCAAGATGCACAATTTCTTACCTCGACCATGCTCCCATGTATCAGCATAAATGAATAATAGCATTAATTTTGCCATCTTCCATTTAACTTGCCGCCGGGAGAATGTCCCTGACTAGAGCTTGAGCTGCCATCCTAATTATATTTATGCATCCAGCAAACAATATCTACTGCACAGCGAGGGGATAGGTCTTCTGGGAGTAAGGTGTGGTGCTGAACCTTGTCTTTGCTGCAAGTAAGAGCGCCGCCGTTTACTTGGAACTGACTCAAGTCTTTTGTTTATCGTTAAAAAAAAACAGCCATGGGAGACGCAGCAATACTCACAGCAGAGGCTTGGTTACGGATCCAACTCCCAGTTGAGTGATGATGGATCATGCTCTGAAGCTCAGGACAACTACGGGCCTTTGTATCACCAGAATGGGAAGGCCCCTGATTTTCAAGCAGAGGAGCCTAGGCCGTTGGCATACAGCAGTGGGGTTGAGGAAAGGCCGCCGCCTCAGCGCCGCTGGGTCCCCCCTCTGCCTCCAGGCGTTGTCATGGCAGAAGCGGCGGCCGCCATACGTCAACCGAAGTCCCTGCCAAAGCAACTGTCAAGCGATGCATCTGAGGCAGCTGGTGAGATGCAGGTGAATGGTGCCCCAAGTTCTTCTGTTGTCACCGAGGTGCCAGTTAATGGCAGTGCTGCAAGTGATGCTGGACATAGCGAGATCAAAGAATCGTCAGAAGCCATCTAAACAGAGATGAGGGCAACCAACAACTGAGAAGCAATCTAAGCGAGATTCTGATACATGTGGGAGTTTGCTATAAGTTTCCGACCAATATATTTGGGTTGCTACAGCTTCAGTGTGGCTGAGGATGGAATACAATAAGTTGCAATAAATCTTGATATGTGGTTTTGTGTTTACATTAACGCTGCTACTGTATACACAGGCAAAAACATAACGAGAAATTTTCTTATGGATGTCCTAGCTTTTTTGTAGCTATGGGCTCTGCTCCTGGTCTATATCTACATTAAAGGTCTCAATGTATAGGATTTATAGTGTTACGTATTAGAAGACTATCCCTGCTGTTTAATAAAAAAAAACTAAAAACAAAGGTACAGATCAGTAGTGACAGTTACTACCGTACATGTCATTGTTACTACATTATCTGCTACTGTTTAGCGTTGTTTGTACACTGATTCTCTGCCTTATCCGGATCATGCCCATACCCATGCCCATGCCCATGCTAGTGAGCTTTACATACTCGTCATCGGCAGTTGATACTGTTTTGGCAGGTACCAATCTTGCATGCATCATTCAGTTGGGCGTTTATAGATTCTGTTGTGCATGCATCACAAAAGATGTCGATTCAATGCCAGCGTGTTGTAGCAATAAGATCAGACAGTATAAAAAAGGAACTCCGGTTACTACGAGGGAACCAAGGATCATCAGAAAAAGAGATTGATGCTGAGAGAAGTAAATATGTACTGACTGTCTTGAAAAAAGTCATCACGGTTCTACTTCTAAAAAGGCTCTACGTCTGTAGGGGCTGTACGGTTTTTTTCTTCTTCCTCCTCGCATAGCCTTAGATTCACAGTGGACCCTCCTGGTTCTGATCCGTCTGACCAATACTCGTGGTCCACCAGTATCTCCTCCCCTTCACATCGTGCAAGGTACTCCTGTACCGAGGGGCCCCGGATACCCTTTGATGCTCGGTTAGGTTACCCCGAGTAAGGTTCCTAGGGCTTCCTATACCATTTGGGGGTATACCTTCGGCCTTGGCCCCCGTGGGCCTTCGGGTGCCCCTCGGAACTCCCACGAGTGTATGCATATGCCTTTCGAGGGCCGCTGGCCGCGCCTTCTGCCTTAGCCTCCTGTGTGTCTTTTAGTGGCCTTCGAGTGTCCCTTAGGACTCTCCGAAGGTATGCCTGTACCCTCTGGGGCTGCTGACCGTACCTTTGGCCTTGGCCCTTTGGACCTCCTGTGGTCTTTGCGCTGTGCCTGGGGCGGTGGACCGCCCCTACGACACCAGCAATGCATTTGATTAGATTAGAGGTACTCTCCCATTTGTTCTGCCTGCGATGCTGATTACCAATGTTGATCCAGCCAGCGGCCAGAGCCAGGTACTCAAACCACAACCACTTCAAGGGAATTTCAATGCAAGCAGGAGTGACCAGAGTATTGCTTGTTTAATTTGTTATCATCACTATGCAATTCTGAATAAAAGTTGACTCTTTTTTTTATGATGCCATTGGTGTTGCTATCTCAGGATGAACATGGCTAACAAATCAATTCTAGGATTGCAGTTGCAGGCTTATCAACTATAAATAAAAGGCACATTTAAACAAGTGGATATTATCATTATCATGCCAAGGGGGATAAGCAAGGTAACTGCATATCATAGTTTAATTGGTTACCAGTAAGTACATAGAGCAGCTACAGCATGCCAGTCTAGTCTACCATTAACATGAGATGAGAAACTGACTGAAAATGGATAGTAAGGTAGCTGCTGAGATGGGTCGCAGGATCCACAGGCTGACTGAAAATTAGCAGCTACAGTTAACCGATTAGTACAAGTAGCAAGCAGCCAGTATACAAGACCGACTGTAGTGGATCACTAACTAGGAAGAGCTTATAGCCATCCATCCATCCATCCAGCAGAGCAGAGCTGAGCTGAGCTAGCTTAATGGTGATGAAAAGCTGTGGTAGAAGAAGAAGGCCCGGCACTGAGCATCTTGTCAACTTTGGCCAAAAGGCCTTGCATTTCTCCCACAAGGTTATGCACATCTGGCTTTGCTCCGTCGTCCTTCCTAAACGATGAAGGGCGGGTCAGGGACGAGATCATCTTCTCGAGGTTCTTCCTAATGACTGCCAGTGGAAGCTTTGGAGCAGGTGAAGGCAGCGGCTGAGGCGCATTAAGCTTGATCGGAGGTAGAAACCGCAGCCGTGGTGCGGCAAACGGAGGCCCAAGCGCACCAAGAGTTTCAGCACAGCTGTAGGCAGCCTCTGCTTCAGCGCGGGCGCCAAACACGACGCGCGCTCTACGGGTGTCTTTGGCGATGTCAGTCTCCGAGTCGATCAGGAGGCCAAACTTCCGAAATGAGAGGAGTTCCTCCTTGTTAGGCAGAGCAGTGTCCTGTGTGAAATCCTGAACAAGTGCTGCCGGATTCCCAAAGTGCTGCCCATGTCCAGCCTTCCTCTTCCTAGTCTTCTTCTTATTGGGCGCAGAATCAGCGACGCCGTTGGTAGCTTGAACAGAGAAATCAGTTGTGGCATTAAGTCCATCGGATGCGGATGCCATCTTCCTCTTGTGTCCAGCTTCTAGTGCAGCAGCAGCATGGACAGCTCCAATGTGGTGAGCATTTTCCATCGCATCATCTTCTTTCTTGATAGCTCTGACATTCTTGCATGCGGACCCATCTGCATCAGCCATGGCACGGACTGCATTCAACAGCTTGAGGCCAACAGCATTGGTGGAAGCAATAGAGGACGATGATGTCTTCTTCTTATTGGCTTGAAGGCCAGCAGCATTGGCATTGGCATTGCACGAGTGATGATCATCAAGAAGAAGAAGAAGCACTTTGCTCCTGTACAAAGTAAAGAAGCGGAGGAGCACATCCACATCGACGACATTGGCATGCCCACGATTGCGGGAGGCATCGAAAAGCGCGGCGCCGTGGAGCGCCGACAGCATGTCGGCCGCGGCGAGGTTGGCCTCCTGGAGCTGGAGGAGCAGCGACACCGCCTCATCGTCTTTCTTGTCCTGCTCCTCCCATCTTGGACTGATGTCGACGGCGTCGGCGTCGGAGTCGGAATCGGAATCGGTGTAGGGAGGGGAGAGGTACCTGCTCCTCTTGCGCGCGCGCTTCGCGAGCCCACCGTCCTTCTCCTTCTCCTCCTTGGCTGCCGCCGCATCTCCCTCCTTGACCGCGACGAGGGTTTCAGCTTCCGAGGCTGGTGGGATCTGGGAGGTTTCCATCAGGTGGGCTGGGTGAAGCGGAGCCGGAGCCGGAGCCGGAGCCAGAGGAGAATGGCAATGGCTGCTACTAGAGTGGTGTGGTGTGGACTGTAGAGGCAGGCAACCAAGGGTGGTGGAGTCGGCGAGGAAGAAGACAGGAGGAAGAGCTGAGGCCTTCCGTACAGCTCTTAACTCCTACCTTCGTAATTGGAGTGGACGAAGCTGTGTTAAACAGAGTTGCTTCACAAAATTTTTGAAGTTTGAGTCTGTAATGTAAATTTTAAAAGTTGGTAGAGCCTTGGTCCAAATGAGAAGTCACAGACCAACAAAACAAAATACCTCTGAGAGTTGAGGGTAATTACCTGTAAGATGCCACTCAACTACCCCAACCCGCAGCCTCCACCCCTTCGTCTCCCTTCGCACCAGTTCGGCTGTTCGCATCCCCTCGTCCGTTCGTAGCAAGGAGACGGCCAGGGCAGCGGGCAGCTCCTTCCCGACGGCGGCTTCTTCCCCGGTCCGGTCCTCCGTGCAACCTCTTCGTCCTCTCTCCCCCGGCGACTCCACCCCGATGCGCGTGATCTTTTCGTCCTCTCTCCCCTGTCGTTTCTAGTGATACCCCCTTCGTCCGAGCCTTTAGTGAAGGTTTGCTCGCAGCCCGCTCCTCCCCCTTTCTCTCCCAAGTCTCAACTCCTTCCTTGGTCTCCCGAATTTTGAACATATTTAGCCCCGTTAGACCATTGAAATTTCAAAAGTAGCCCCCGTAGCATCAAAATTTCAAAAATAGCCCCTCACCACGCTGCTGCCGTGAGGGCAGCAGTTGCCGCCAAAAAAAATTATTCTCTAATTTTGCTATTAATTAATGCACAAGTTTCAGTTCCACGTTACCTCTGTTGCATTTTGGTTTTGGCCATTAAAGTGCAATCCTCTGCCGCGGTAGGATTTGGGCATACAATCCTTTACTATGGTAGGATTTGGGCACACAATCCTCGACCATGGCACACAATCATCTGCCGTGGCACATAATCCTCTACCGTGATAGCCAATCCTCTGTCGTGGCACATAATCCTCTGTCATAGTAACTAATCCTTTGTCGTGGCACATAATCCTTTGTCGTGGTAGGTAATCCTCTACCGCGGCACACAATCCTCTGCTGTAGAGGATTGTGTGCGCAAATCCTACCGCGGTAGAGGATTGTGTGCCCAAATCCTACCGCGGTAGTGGATTGGCTGCGCAAATCCTACCACGGCAGAGGATTGTGTGCCATGGTAAAATTCCAAGCCATGGTAAAATCCAAGCCATGGTGCACTTCAATCTGCACTGAGAGTACATGAAACATCCTAATATGTACTAACGTTTTCTTGAGATGTTATTCTACAGTACAACTCAAATAAACCATTTTGTTCTGGTTAATTCTACTGGTGCACTTCAATTGATGTCTAAGTTACAATTGCAATCAATGATAACTCATTTTATTTTTACAATTTTTTTAAAAAATTTTTACATTTTTATAGCCATTTCCGTCCCTAACGACATCAAGAAGGTGTTTGCTGTGGATTAAGAACACCTCACCGCCGCTGTCCCACATGGCAAGACGCTACGTGAGGGGGTATTTTTGGAATTTTGATGTTACGGGGGCTACTTTTGGAATTTCGATGGTCTAACGGGGCTAAATATGTCCAAAATTTTGGTCTCCCTCCTCACCTGTGGTCACCCCTCCCCCGTAGCTGCCCTATTTTTCCTTGGTTTTATTTGTTTGGATTGTGTAGATTAGTGTGAAATTTTCAAACTGTTGCGATATTGACAGCAGAGGACGTGTTGTAGTTGATGTTAAATTATTATTTTTTCATGAATTTCACATCTAAGTGGGAGGAAGGCCAATGTGGAGCAGTACGTGGCCTGAGGTGGCTATCCCCACATCTGCAGCAGTGGCGGCGCCTGCTGTTGCGGCGGTGGCACTGCCAGCTGTTGCGACGGCGGTGGCATGGGGCCAAACCCGTTCACAAAATCGCCAGCACAGGATCGAATAGATCGAGCGAAACCCTAACAAAACAACAAATTGAATCGATGCGAAGAGCCACGAAATAAACTCGACGGGGGTGGAAGAGGAGGGGGACTCATGTTCTCGACGCGGCCACTGAGGGAGATGTTATTGAAGATGTGGTCGTCCGTCATGGGGTCGACGAACTCCGACTCCCTGGGGCAGTACTACGGGGGGCGCGGGGGGCCGCAAAGCCACGCCGACACAGAGGAATCCATCATACTGGCTGTCGCCGGTGGTGGCTATGGAGGCGACATCGGGAACACGGCGCGGCGCGGCGAGGGGCTAGGGTTTTGGAAGACGGATATGGGGAGCGAGGGTTTGAGGCGAAGGGTGATGGGAGTAGGGGTGGAGAAACGGCGGTGGCGGTGGTTAACGGCGGCTTTGGGGTTCCAGCGAGCTCCAGAGGGCGGGGAGGTGAGCACGAGGTGGACCTCGAACTTGCGATGACGGAGGTGGAGTCGAGGGCGGCCGAGGAGCTTCAACATCGGTGCTAGAGACGGCGGCGTCGTGCAGTGGTCGGCGGCAAAGAACTTGAAATTCGGCTGGGGCGAGAGTGAGGGAGAGAATTGGGGGGAAATGAAGGAGGAGCTCACTGGGCGCATGGTGCTCCATCTTATAGGGGGAGAGGTGGTATCAGAGCCATATCGACTGTAGGATGCAACCATAGTTAGCATTGTCGTTTAGTCAAAGGTTTCAAAATTTATTTTGTAAAACAACTCAACAAATTAACTCGAATAGTTATTCTTCTCTCGTCTTACTCTATTCTCCTCTCATCTTATTCTAATCTTTCCCTATACCATCCATAAGTTATTTTATTGTATCCCTTCTGAAACTTTGTTTCTGAATTCAAACTGATCCTTCTCATCTCAGTAATCTCTATAGGATCGAGCTTTGCTTTAAGTCAACCACCCATATAAGATAGATTAGTAGTGATGTACGTAAGTTGCTCTTCTCAGTTTTAGTATCGCTTAGTAAGTATAATATAATCTCTATAGGATCGAGCTTTTCTTTAAGTCGTATTTTATTGCCTCTTAAATAGCTTTCCGGTTATTTGTTCCTTGGGTAAAACCAACTTTCCCCCAGTTAAGTTGCTTTATCTCTCTCCTTTGTTCTCGCTCGTCTTTGTGCTTTTTCCCCTTCCTTATTGTGCTTTCTTCTCCTCGTCTATTGAATACGAGAAGATTTGTGCAGATGGTCTAGACCCGCAACTCGGCAAGTCAAGATGAACCAGTGGATCCCTTTACGCCCCTACCTCCTCCAACCGCAACAACAGGTCAGGGTTTGAGTCAGTTCATGGCAGCCCAAACACAGTTGATGAATGCAATGATGCATAATATGAACCAAATAATGACTCAACAGAACCAAACCGTTGTTGCTCTAGTCGCCATGCTGAATCAAAACAATCAAGCAGCTGCCATGCCACCGCCACCGCCACCGCCACCGCCACCGCTTTTCCTCAGTTAAGGCTGGCAGAATTTATGAGGACCCATCCCTCTACGTTCTCTAGCTCCTCCGAGCCTTTGGACGCAGATGACTGGTTGCGCTCTACTGAAAAGAAGCTCACCATTTCCCGGTGTGACGACCGCGAGAAAGTTATGTATGCTGCGCACCAGCTGGAAGGCACCGCTGCAGAATGGTGGGAGAACTACTGTGCCGCCCATGAAAACCACCAGAACATCACTTGGGCTGACTTTTCAAAAGCTTTCCGCCACTCTCGTATTCCTGATGGAAAGGTGGAAATGAAGAAGAACGAGTTCCTTGAGCTGCGACAAGGAAACATGTTAGTAAGTGAATACCTCAACAAGTTCACTCAACTCTGGTGTTATGCTCAAGAGGACGTTGCCACGGATGATGCACGTCAGAAGCGTTTTAAGCGAGGACTCAATCCCAGTTTAAAGGTGCAAGTTGTTGACAATGACTATGCAGATTTTCAGCATTTAGTAAATAAAACGATGCTCATAGAAGAGTCACATCGCGAGCTTTAAGAATCCCGTAAGAGAAAGATGATGCAGCATGGTGCTCATCAAGGTCATCCGCGGAGAGCCAGAATGAATGCGCAACACCCAGCCCGTTTTGCTCCTCTTATTGCATTCAGGAACCCTGCAACAGCACCTCTCTCTGCTACTACAGGTTTTTGTAGCCCCGTCAACAACAACACCAACAACAACATGCAGCCAAGAACAACAATCATGCAACATGAATCACCTGTTTCAACTGTCAGCAATTAGGACATTACGCCAGCAATTGTCCCAGAAGCAAGGTCCAACTCTGGTCAAATTCAACTTGGGAGCTATCTCAACCAGAACCCCCATGCCAGGAGCGGACGTGGAGCACCTCAGACTCCAGCTGCACCAGCCAAAACCCCTCGGTCTTTTGGGAGAGGCCGTGTGAACCATGTCACGGTGGAAGAAGCCCAGACAGCTCCGGACGTCGTGCTGGGTAAGTTCCTAGTAAATTCAGCACCTGCTATGGTTTTGTTTGATTCTGGAGCTTCGCATTCGTTTATTTCTCAGAGTTTTGCTGCAGAGGTTTTGACTCTTAAAAATGCCTTATTGGTTCAATCACCCGGTTCGGAATTGAGTACGAACCAAGATTGTCCAAAAGTTAAAATAACCATAGAAGGGGTAGAATTCCTCACCAACCTTATCATCATCGACACCAAGTCCCTACATGTGATTTTGGAAATGGATTGGCTTGCTAATCACCAAGCACTCTTGGATTGTAGTGGTAGAAGCATCACTATGGTCAATCCAGTTGGAACCAATGTAAAATTTGAAGCTTCTATGAAAAAGCTTGACGGAACACTAGTCTTTAGTGTCAATGTTGTATCTTTGGAAGATGTGTCAATGGTCAGAGATTTTCCATATGTCTTTCCTGATGATTTACCTGGAATGCCTTCAGACAGGGATCTAGAGTTTGTCATCAACCTAGTTCCGGGAACTGCACCCATTTTCAAGAGACCCTACCGATTGTCTGTCAACGATTTAGTCGAGCTGAAGAAGCAGATCGAGGAGATGCAAGAAAAAGGATTTGTCCGACCAAATTTTTCACCTTGGGGAGCCCTAGTGATCTTTGTTGCAAAGAAAGATGGTACCCATTGATGATTTGTTTGACCAGTTGAAGGGAGCCGGAGTGTTCTCCAAGATAGATTTATGGTCAGGATACCATCAGTTGAAGATTCGCCAAGATGATATTCCCAAGACAGCGTTCTCAACTTGTTATGGACTGTGTGGGGTGGTAAGATGAGGTGCCCACGGTGATGTCTGGACTACCGATGTCTCCTTCGTCCTATGTATTTCTTGTAGGATATTTCTTGAAGATATGCCCAGACTCCCTGCAAATAGAGTACTTCTTCGTACTATGTCTGGTTTCTGCTTCATCCATGTCGTTTCTGATACGTCGTACTTGTCGCTGACCAACCTTTCCCTTCAGCCTATCAATTTCCACGGCCTAGATAAGTTGCTCTCATGTCGGATGACTAGTGAAATGGCTAACCACGCTGTAACCATAGAGCTCTGCACTCCAGGTTTACAGCACCTCCTCCTTGTTTAAATAATCAGAGAGGTATTGGCCGAGATGATGCGCCACTGTCGAACATGTGGCCATGACATGTGAACAGGAACTATGCAGAAGAAGAGGCTTATTAAAAAAATACCTAAAAAGTGGACAACCGGGCGAGCAGCGCTTCGCTAGCTTCTCTCCTCCCCTCTACTCCCCTCTGCTCCTCTCTCTTCCCTCCCCTCTTTCTCTTTTTTCTGAATAAAAGTGAGTTATTCCAGAATTTTGGGGTCTTTTATAGGGTAGATTGTGTCGTCATTTAGAATGTCGATATAAACTTGTGGGATCCCTGTCGCCATTTCAAATGGTGGTTTTTAAAAATTTTAATATTAAAAAATTTAGGAGCTTGCAGGATCCCTGTCGTCATTTCAAATGGCGACAATGACCTCTCTGCACTGTTCAAATCCCTATCGCCATTCTCTAGGCCATGCATCATTTCAAATGGTGGCAGTAACCTAGTTTTGTAAAAAAAAAATGACTATTTATTTTTGTAAATTTCTTTTAAAATAATATTATTTCAAAAAAATCGTCCAGGAGTGTCCAGCAATCGATCGGTAGTTTCGGTTTTTACTGTTTTCAGGTAGTTTTTACCCCAAAAAAAATAGAAAATCAAAACTGTACCGAATGTCGGTCAAACCGAGTTACCTCGTATGGTTCGGTGCTAATGTGTGCAGCCCTAATAGCTAGGGGTGAAAACGGATCGAACAGTGGTGAAACCATATTTGTATTTGTATTTGTATTTTTAAAATGAATATGAATACGAATCGAATGTCATAACGAATGTGAATCGAATATCTACTCCATTCGGTCGGATCCGGATAACCACGTAACTTACGTAATGTGAAGATATTAGTGACACTTTATCCTTATACAATCACACTTAATCATTCTAATATTTTTTTTACTAGACCCCACCAATAACTTTCGGCTAACCAACCCATCTATGTATGTCATCATCTATATGTGCTTGTCATTTTTGCTTTTCTCCTTTTTGTTTTCCAACAACACTCTCATATACAAGGGCATGATGGTGAGACATGGATTTTATGCACCTGTAATGTAATCTCTACCGTCTTTATTGTTTCGAGATCTATGCAGCATGCAGTTCCTTTTACAACTCATTTTGTATTTACTGAAATTGCTTGATCTGACTTAAGTGGTACGGACACCCATCACAGTTTCACTGCTTGTGTGATTTGTGGAGTATGTTCGCAACAAGCAGCAACCTTAGGGTGTCTAACTTTGGAATCGAGCAAGTTTGATGATAACGGAGACTTTCGGTCATATTTTATCGCCTGTGAGCTAGCTGATAGTACATGGATTCCTCCTTCCTTACACTTACAGGCATTGTTCATATCATGCCTAGTACCCCAAAGCAAGCTAGTACAAGTTTACAATTGTATTGCGCATATATGCATGGTGGTTAATTATATCTTCTTGTTTATTGGTGTCAGCTGAATTGGGCACCCGTTCTTTAACCTGGGGAACATTGCCCATTTCTCAAGGCTTGGGTCTTGGTCTGCCATCTCCCATCTGAAACAACGCACACGATAAATCAGAACGACAACCCTAACTCTTGAGTATAATAATTAAGTTACTGAGCGCTAGCCCCTCTTCTTGCTGGAACGCGCGTAACAAATTAAACCTGAAAGTTGTAACCAGTCGATGCAGAAATATGAGCATCATGATTTTGGCAAGATTCATTCCCAAGCATGTTCTCCCGCCCGCTCCAAACACCAGGAAGCTGTATGGCTTTACATCATCCTGCTCAATATAATGTTCATAGCAAGGATAATTAATACCTCTATAAGAATTAATCTTCTTCAGATAAAATGGAAGGATAATTTAGCTCAGCCTAATTGCTTGTTTATTAATTTAGGTCAGCTGATGATCCAGAGATCATTTGAAAAACAAAAGAAATGGTCTTTATGGTTGAATGCAACTCCAGTGATCTGATCGTACATGCTATACTACACTATAATCTGCAGGGATATGACAAAATTATATTTCTTTTCAGACTTACATTGAATCTTGAAGGATCAAACACCATTGGATTGACGTAAATCGCCGGATCACAGTGTATAGACCTCGCGTCAACATTTACAATCCAATCCTTCTTAATATGGAATCCTGTTGGAACGAAAGAAGGATATTTTGGTTGTTTTGTTTCAGTAGCCCTACTTGTTACTAATACTTAATAGCTTTCAGAAAGAAAAATGAAACTTCCTTGAAAAAACAAGGAAGCAAAAACAAAGATAGCGGCTACCTGCAACCTGGCAGTCCATGAGAGCCACTCTTGGAAACCAAGAAACTATAGTGGCCATCCTTAAGGATTCTTTCACTGCCTATAAGAAATCAAACTTTTGTTACTAGCGGTGATGACTAAAAAAATGCAGAATAACCAGACATGAATAGATTGGAATAAGAGCTTGCACTTATCTGATTTTCTATGACATTCAGGCTTGAGATCTATTTTATATATTCATATAGAATATACAGCGGCACATCACAATTAATTCGGTTTCGGAGACTTACTGAAATACTATGTGGGTAACGGTAAGGCTAATTAAGGCCATATGCTGGCTATGTATGTATGTATGTATGTATGTACCTTGTATGCATACTCCATGCTATTCAGATGTTCAAGCGTAAGAGGTGAATCATGGTGCTTGGATGCCCATTCCAGTTGAACCGACTGCATAAAGAAAGAAATATTGCAACACGCATGCGTGCATGATTTGCAATGAAGAAATTAAGGAACTTGTGCGTACTCGATCGATCATAATGTATTGGCTAGATCAGATGGATTCACGAGGTACGTACTCTTAAGGTTTCCTGGAAGTCTCTGTTGTCATCCAAATGCTTGACCATCCATGTAATTGCTGTTGCTGTCGTAACTTGGCCTACAAAGTGGAAACAAGAGTTTTAGTTAATTATATACGATCGAGACAGATAGATAGGTTGACAATTTTACCAGCAATTATGAGTGTCAAAATGTTGTCTAGAATCTGTTCATCAGTGAGCGCTTCTTCAGGACCTGCAGATTGAGCCTTGAGAAGAAGGCTCTGCAGAAAGTCGTTGCGGTGGTGATGATGGCGATCGTCCTCCAAGCCATGTTCATTTCGTCTCAAGGATATTTCCTGCCTCAGTGCAGCCATGATCCTTTTCCTTGCCTGGAATTAATGGATCGATCAAAAGTTTTTCTTTCTTTCTTCTCCTGCAGGTAAATTAAGGCGATCGATGTATGCGACTGACGAAAATCACCATACCTGGAGGCCTCTGTAGAACCTTGTGCCCGGTAGCCTGAGTGGAAACGCGAGCATGGCTTGGGTTACGTCCAACACATCGCTCTGCAGCCGCTCCAGCTTGCCCTCATCATCCTGTAGCGTGCCGATGAGCATCTCGCAGATGGCTCTGAAGGTTATCCTCAGAGCGCCGTCCAGCACGACGACGTGACGTTCCCGGTTCCAGTCCTTGGAGATGAGGTCGGTGGTGAGGCGGTCGAATGTGGCGGCGAAGGTGGTGGTGGAGGCGGAGGTGAAGAGGCCCGCGACGGCGCGGCGTATGAAGCGGTGTGTGGCGTGGGAGGAGCAGAGGAGGCTGTGCTGGCCGAGCAGGTCGGCGACGGTGCGGATGTAGCGCTTGGAGAAGTGGGGCGGCTCGGCGGCGAGGAGAGACCTGGCGGCGTCCGTGGAGGAGAGGAAGACGTGGGTGTGGCCGAAGAGGGCGGTGCGGAAGCAGGGGCCGTACCGGAGGTGGCGCGCGTGGACGAAGTGGTAGAAACCCCGGCCGCTGCGGTTGGCGCCCAAAAAGGACAGGGTCTCCATGATGCTGATGATGATGCTGATGCTGATACTGATGCCTCCTCCTCCTCCTCGACCTGGCACTGCTGCTGCCAGTGTTTGCCGATCGCCACTGCTGCTTGATGAGCAGCTTGCACTCTTCTTCTCGTTGTTGTTGAGAAGCTGCAGCAGGGGCTCGGAGGCCGACACAAGTGCACGGACAAGCTTGTAGCAGCAAGTCATGGCAGCTACCAGCAGGAGCAGGATGAGGAGGAGGTGACAAACAAGCAGGTGCCATGCTGCTAATGCCATCATCGCGCCTAGCTGCAGGCTGGCTGCCCGCCCGATTAATTGATTGATCTAATTACAGGGCACTGCAATACGCAAATACTATGCAACTGCAGTAGAGAGTGCCGTCTATCAGCAGTCCGTGGGTCATTCACCACTAGCTAGCTAGCTGCCTGCCTGCATCCCACTAATCCTTCCTCTGAGTGGACTCCATCGCAAGCACGCAATTAATTAGTGGTGGAGCATGTCCCTCCCCCTCCCCCTCCCCCTCCCCCTCCATATACGCGCTGCGGCGCGGCGCGGCGCGAGGAGAACCTTGCCCCGGCCGGCGTGGATCTTGTGACTTGCGCCTTGGTCTGCACTGCAGGAAGAGGTTGTATGTATCTTATGCATATATGTGAAACAAATCTGATGCGACATGCACCTCTCTCTCTCTCTCTCTCGATACAACTGATGGAGATGCCGTCGAAGAAGAACTGAACTGAATTCAATCATGTCGCTGCACAAAAAGTGCGGCGTGCTGCTACTGTAACTGCAGTACGTGTTGCCGTGGCAGACTAAAAATCGAAGACGTCGCTTTTACGCGAAGCTCCACCGAGACTAAAAATCGGCTTTTTTTTCCCCAAGCGGACCGAGGAAGCGTCGTCCAAGGATTTTTTCTGGGGATTGAAGAAAAGCCTGCAGGCACGAATCCACCATTTTGCGCTCTCTCTTTTCTCTCTCCGTCAGACCGCGCGACGGTGGCCTCACGGCCTGCATGAGGACGAGACGACGCCGATGATTACGGGAAGAAGCGAAACCCAGATGCGTCGCCGCCGGCGGCTTTTTCCTTCTGAATATATCTAATTTTTATTTCTGGGTCATCGTCCTGTCGACGATTAAATCATCTAACTTATAAATATATAAAAGACAGATTAAAAATAACACAAATCTTCTATAAATGAATAAGACTGATTTTTATTGCTATGAACTGGCTATTACAAGGAGTGCATGTAATCTAAACCAAAAGCTAATCCTAATAACACTGGAGCACAATGCTATCTTGGTCCTCCATCTTGATCCTCCTTCTCTACCTTCTGCGGTTCTCCTTAAATAGTTGATGAAGTGTTGGCAATTATCCCTTAGAGAGACGTCCGTTGAGAAGTGACGCGTCTGATCGGAGAGAGGTGTCAATTGACAATGTATCAACTACTGTGCGGTTATATGTCAGTAGGTCATTTAACTATATTCTAGTGTCTTAAAATTATGTAGCGTCGTATGGTATGAAATATACAACACATGTTTCATTCGTCACACGGTAAAAGATATATCTGGACTCAGATCCAGATACCAGTGAAAAGCTTTATGTGTATTTGACTGGTCGGAGACTAGGTTCAGAACCTTGTCCGACAAGGTTATGTTTTGTGTAACCTCTAGAATCCTTACGATCAGTGATGTAGTTAGCCTTAGAGTTACGACCATGAAGACGTATGGTCTCTATCTATTAAATAATAAATAGAGGTTTTAATTCTCGTCAGCTAGTCCCCAAATTTTAAATGAATTGGTCGTGTGGACGCTTTCTCCCGATGAAGTCGTATCGGGCAGACACCTCATTAAATGTCGTGGTATTCGAGGTGGTCTGCATTCATTTTTAAAGTTAGAAAATTGCCTTGGAAGTTGAAAAAAAAACTTATTTGTCCGCTAGTTATAAAAGATTTTTGTCCATTGGACTTCTCCCGGAAGCGGTTACAGTGTTGTGGCTATAAAAACCCTTTAGCACTGGGTGTTAGGGTTTCTACGCCTTTTGCTTTCCTCTTCATCTTCCAAAAAATCATCTCTGATCACCTTTGAATTCTTCACCCGAAACAAATCACCATATCGGATCGCATCACCAACTGGTCAATTTTCGATCTGAGTGAGAAGAAACTGTAAAGTTTAGAGAAGGTTGGATTACTACCCGACAGAAATCTGATCCCATGGAGATCAGCAATCGGGGAGCATTCTCCAAGTGGTGAGGATGGAGAAATTTCAGTATTCCTCGTATACATTGAATGTGGCTTCAGAGTTCTGGAGTATTATGGAGTGGAACTGATTAATTTGGCCCCCAACGCTATAGCCAACCTCAGCATCTTCGTTTACCTTTGTGAAGCGTACTTGGGAATTCCAGCAACTCTGTATCTCTTCAAGTACTACTACAAACTGGCAAATGCGAAGAAGACGACCAGTACACCTGGAGAGTGTACCTTGCGTCTCCATGACGGGAAGGCTGATGAGTACATTTTTATGTACTCTAAATCTTTAGTGGTCGTCATGGAAAAAGAGTTGGTTTTATATGAAGATTATGCAGGGCGATGGCCTCTATTACAGCGGTAAGAAGGCTGTCGAGAACCTGCGATGGTGTTCCTCCTCGAAGAAGGAGGGAAAATTGAGAGATGGGTTGATGCTATCCATCTCCTAAGTGTCAAGGGTTTAATCTCCTAGCACGTGGTAAGAGACTTTTCCACGCGGAGGATTAGTCCTTTCAAGGCCAGAACCCATTCGATGCTCTGGTATATTGATCGTGATGATGCGACCAGGGACTCAAAGGAAGGTAAATCTTAGTAAAATTTGACCAGTATACATTTTTGGTCAATTGCTTTCATAACCTTAAAACCTCTTTTTTGTTACATCCTTGTCTTCTGATGATATAAGAAGTCGGATCAGGATGATCTGCGCTGGAGAGCCTAACGAAAAGGCTAGCTTTCCTCTGATCTTAGCGGTTACTACCGCCGAAGAGAGGGCTGAGAGACTCCGGGTAAGCATGATAATTATTTTTTATCTTTATAATCTCTTCCGATCGGTGTTTACCTAAAAATCTTCTTTGATATGTAGTCGGTTGGTTTGAGAATTGATGAGGCCACTGAAACATGTGAGCCAATTGACGAACCGACCAGTCTTACGATCACTAGGGATCGTGATCATGTAGAGGTAGCTAACCGAAGGAAGTACTTTTCGTTTAGATGTAAAGATATATTCATCACCCGACTAACTTTCTTTGTTAATCCAGGCGGTAGTCGTTGAGTCTCATACAGTTACTCAAGAATTGCCAATGGCTGTTGAGACAACTGCTTTGGTGACCAACGAACCTACAACTCTCGACCAGTTGGTCGAAAGTATTACATCTGATCTTCCATTGGGGGATGTAGAGGGTGCAACCAACCCTACCAGTTCAAAACTGGTAAAATTGGTTGAAAAGAAAAGAAAAGCAAGCGCTACGGACTTCAAGCTGCGCGCTACAGAGTCAAGGTAAAGAAGATGACCAGCTATGTTTAAAATGAAATAACCATACCAATGCATACCTTTTATATTCTTGGTGAACTTGAACTCTGAACTTCCTTTCTTTTGTGCAGATCTGCTGGAGTTCCAGTCGTTTTCGACCAGGTCATTCCAGCAGGTCAGGTGATCGAGGACACCTCCGACTAAGGCTTTCCTCAGGTAAGAAATCCTCAGGAGGAAGTGGTTAGGCGAGCCCCCGAGCCTGCTTCAGTGCTGGAATCTGGTTTTGATCTTGTAGTGATTGTTACTACATCAGCGGAGGTAGGCATTTCTGCAGATCCACAACAGACTCTGATCTTTGCAAGCAACTCCTCCCAAACTAATAAGTTTTCTTTCTCTCCTCGATTTATCGAGGATAAAGAGCTTGATGAAACTTGGAGGAGAATGTCAGATCGTTTTGCAAAGGTTAATCCTGATAAAATTTTTGCTGATTACAACGACGTGGCAATTCGAGTAAGTGTCTTCAACCATTCTTATAGTTCTATTTGAAGTTTATTAAAAACTTGAAAACTTTGCTGCGATCGGAGGCCCGACAGAGCGAATAAAAATCCTGGAGCAGAAACACTCCGAATTAGAAAGTAAAAAAAACTTCCCCACTTAACTCTTTCTTCTTTATGTCTCTGTTTTTCTCTTTTAATTATTCTCCTTATCATATTTGATAGATTTGGAGAAAATAAAAGAAGAAGCTATGGCTGAAAAGGCCAGAAGACTAAGGCTTGAAGAAGAGAATTAAGCTAAGAACCGATCGATCGAACACTTGACAACCAGAAATAAAGAAATCTTAGAAAATTCCAAGAAGAAGGCCGAAGGTAATTAGTCGTAAACTTGACCAAATATCTCTTCTAATCCTTCTTACATAATACTTGTTTTGCTTATACAGAACAAGATCAAGCATTAACCAAAGCAAAGAAATTTTTGGAATTTGAGCAAGACAAGGGGGTGCACTTATGCTTAATCTCGACTTAAAGATCACTGCAGTTAATAAAATGATCTTTGATATGGGATCAGGATCGAAGCTGCCCTCCTTGAGTGATCCAATGGAAAAGGTTAATTACCTTGGCAACCTTTTGGAGGACCTTAAGGGCTTGCTCAAGACTACAAGAGAGAATTATGCTCTGTCGGTGTATTAGAACCGATCTTACGTAAAGATTGTTTGATTCGGGGGGTCTCCTAGAGATGAAATCACGCAGAGAGATTGACACAGGATTTTTATACAGGTTCAGGCCTTCTCCGAGGAGAATAACAACCCTACTCCTGTGTGTGTATGGTATTGACTGTATTCTTGACGATCAAACCATAAACTAAGACTATTACAAAGAACAGTACTTGTGTTTTCTCCTTGACTCGCCCTGTTTCGCCCTCCCTTTCGCCCTCTGATTGATGTCTCTATATAGTCGTGAAGAAATAGCCGTTTTGTCCTGCGGAAGAGGCGCCTAATTAATCTAGTAATGGGCGCATGATGGCGAATTACCGGCAGATTGGCTTCTTCACGCCGTCCGCGCTTATCTTCGTGAGGTAATGGGGTATTTAAGCACTATTACTACCCGGAATAATAGTGCATGTGGACCGTCCGGATTCCTTAATCAATTGGACCCACTCGCTTGTAGGTTTGATTATAAGGTGGTCGTGGTTGACTTGGTCGTAGCAGAACTTACGACTGGGTACAAGTCGTAGCAGAGCTTACGACTGGATAATAGTCGTAGAAGGACTTACGACTAGGTAATGGTCGTAGAAGGGCTTACGACCAGGTAGTGGTCGTAGAAGGACTTACGACCATGACATAGTCGTAGTAAGACTTACGACTATGGGGGTGATTGTAGGAGAACTTACAATCACTTGGTAGGCCTCCTCCTTATGAATATAAGGGGTACTTCTGGGGACTACGTGACATCATATTTACCCATAATAAGAATTATAGATAAAAGATAAAATGAGGATTATCAGATCCTCGTCATGCCCGATCCGTAAAAGAATCTATTTCTAGTGGAGTTAGTCTTGCTATGGTAAAACTGAAGGCATCCGACCCCTCTGCTAATCTTCAAGCTATTGAAGAAGATTTCAACTGCTTGCCTGAGGAGACGACCAAGTTTCTCAAGGAAGTAAAACCACTTGGATACAAGGTTTTAGAAGAAATGAAGGCCAGATCTCCATCAAGCAGTGATTAGATGGGCAATCTCTAGTAGCAAAAAACCTGCAAAAAGAGAGTATGCAAAATGTGTAAAACTTACCTCTCTCTTATCAATGAAATCTTTTGTTCATCCGGTCGACTTATGGATATTCATATATTACCTAGCCCCGACTGTTTTATAGTAGAAGAACTTTACTATACAAGTAGTAGGCCTAGAATACGAACTTAAGTCTCAACCATTGTTTGAAAGTTTGTACCGATCATTGAAAAACTGATCGTGATAATAGTAGAAACCTTTTTTGGTCGGAACCAGTGCTAGGTTTCGACTAGTTGTAAATCTGTTTTTCGTAATCAAAATACTTACTAAGATAGTATATGGTCGGAAGAAAAAAGAGACTTTCCTTTATAAGAAAAAAAACATATATAATAAAAGATAAGCGGTTTTATTTCTATGTAGTACTCAACGCTGGTCGGAATGAACCGCTAAGAAATGAAGATATAATGTATATCTCGCAATACGTGCTCATGCTCTAGTCCGACTGGCAGCGAGGATCGTAGGAAAAGGACCGTCGCTAGGAAGCTCCTTCCAAAGGGGCGGAACCAAAGTAAAAAGGAGAGACTTCGACTAGGAGGTTTTCTGTGTCCCGACCAGTAGCCAAATAAGAGTAGAACAGAATTTTGAAAATAAAAATATATAATCTTCATAATATTAGGCACATGAACCGCGTCGACCAGATTTGGGTACCATCATATAAATAACAGCACTTACTTCTTTGAATTTAATTAACATTTATTAAATTTAAAGGAAATAAAATAAAATTTAAATGAAAAACTTACGCAATTGATCAATGTTCCAAGAGTTGGACAAAACTCTGCCGTCGGACATGGCTAATCCTACTAAGCCTGGTCGGGTGACTTCGACCACAGTGTAAGGAACTTCCCACTTGGGAGAAAGTTTATTGCGATTTACTTGGCTCAATTTTTCTCGAGAACGGATCACCTACATACTAGGTCATGAGGTCGCACCTTACGGTTGTGGTACCTTCGCATGGCTTGTTGATAGATTGCCGAACATATCAAGGCTTGGTTTCGCTATTCTTCATGGAAATTGATAGCGTCGAGTCGTCGTTCCTCTTGATCGTTTACGTTAAAACAATCAGTACGAGCAGAGCCAATTTTTAATTCCGGAGGAAGCATGGCTTCGGCTCCATAGACTAAAAATAATGGTGTTTCGCCAGTCGCACGACTGGTCGTGGTTCGAACATCCCATAAGACAGAAAGAAGTTCTTGAACCCAAGCTCCTGATCGCTTTATTAGCTGGTCGAATACTCGGCGTTTGACCCCTTGCATTATGATACCATTGGCATGCTCAACTGTCCGATTGCTCTGTGGATGAGCAACGGAGGCGAAATGGACTTTTATTCCAAGCTCGTCGCAGAATTCCTGAAAACTACCGCTTGAAAATTGAGTATCGTTATCTGTGATTATACGACTGGGTACACCAAATCGTGTAATCACATTTTTGGTCAAGAATCTCTTAGCAACCTCAGTTGTAGTTTTAACAACTGGCTCGGCTTCAATCCATTTTGTAAACGTGTCAATCATAACAAAAAGGAATTCGAAGCCCCTGGATGCTCTTGGGAATGTTCCCAGACTGTCTAGTCCACAGGTTGCAAAAGGTCAGGAAAGAGGAATTATTTGCAAAGCTTGTGCCGGCTGATGTACTTGTCGGCTATGAAACTGACATTTTACACACTTCGTCACGAGCTCTTTTGCATCATGAAGGACAATTGGCCAATAGTATCCTTACTTGAAGGCTTTACCGACCAATGTTCTGTAGGAATGATGTGCTCCACAGAATCCTCTATGAATTTCGGTTAGCAACTTAATGCCATCCGAGTGAGATATGCATCTCATCAACACTCCATGAGATCCTCGTTTATACAAGGTACGTTCGATTAGAGTGTATGATTTTGCTTTTCGTGCTATACGATCGGCCTCTACATCATATTCTGGAATTAGGTCATATTGAAGATAATTGTAGATCGATGTCATCCAATCTCTACCCTGATCGTCACCGATCTGTGGAGCATCCATGTTATTAGAATCAATAGGCATAACCTGATGTTTATCATTGATGTTATCGGAATGCTCGACCACCGACGGTGAATCGAGTTGCTCGAGAAAAACTCCGGGCGGGACGGTTGACCTTGTAGAGGCCATCCGTGCCAACTGGTCTGCTAGAAAGTTTTCCTTTCTAGGAATGTGTCGGATCTGAAAATCAAAGAAATGCTTTTCGAGTTTCCGTACTTCCGCCAGATAAGACGACATCTTGGTACTCGAGCATTGATACTCTTTCACTACTTGATTCGCTACTAGTTGAGAATCGTCTTTCACTAGTAATTTGCGAATCCCGAGCTTAATGAGTCGCCAAGTCCCGCCAAGAAACCTTCATATTCCGCCACATTGTTTGTAGCGGAAAAGTTAAACTGGATGGCGTACTTAATGTGTTCACTAGTAGGGGATATCAAGACGACTCCAGCCCCCGATCCTTTAAGCATCAAAAAACCGTCAAAGTACATTGTCCACTCATCGTGGCACTCGCACTCTGGTTCCTGCTTAGATTCAGGGTTTGTCCATTCGACAATGAATTCTGCTATTACCTGAGACTTTATTGTTGTTCGTGAGATGAAATGGAGATCGAACGTCCCTAATTCAACCGCCTATTTTACTATTTGTCCTCATGATTTCCTATTTCCAAGGACTTTACCAAGGGGATACCCAGTGGGTACGACCACTTTGTGGGCTTGAAAGTAATGTCTTAGTTTTCTTGAAGCCATAAGGAGACCATAGAGCAGTTTTTGTACCTGTGGATATCTTTCCTTTGGTCCATGTAAAACTTCACTTACGTAATACACTAGTCGTTGGACGTTTTCACGTTCTACGACAAGTACACCACTGACAGTTTGCGGCGTTGCAGCCACATAAACCAGCAATGTTTCTTCTGGTCTCCGAGAGACTAAGACCGGGGCACTCGTAAGGTACTCTTTGAGATTTTTGAAGGCATCATTGGCCTCCTTTGTCCATTCAAAACTTTCGTTCTTCCGAAGAAGCCTAAAGAAAGGTAACCCTTTTTCACCTAACCTGCCTATAAAATGGCTTAGCGTTGCCACACAGCCAGTTAGTTTTTGGACTTCTTTCTTCGTGGTCGGAGGGCGTATCTGGTTGATGGCCGATATCTTCGCAGGATTTGCTTCGATACCTCTTGCCGAAACTAGGAAACCAAGAAGTTTTCCAGCGGAAACTCCGAACACACATTTCCCCGGATTTAACTTGAGGTTATGCCTTCTCAAGTTGTTGAAAGTCTCTTGTAAATCAAGAATGTGATCGCTAGCGTTGATACTCTTCACAATTAAATCATCAACATAGGCTTCTACATTCCGACCTAACTGTGGGCCAAAGGTTTTCTGCATCAATCTTTGAAAAGTTGCACCAGCATTTTTGAGACCAAAAGGCATCTTAACATAACTGTAAGTGCCATATGGAGTGATGATGGAAGTTTTCTCTTCATCTTCTTTACTCATGTTAATCTGGTGGTACCCTGAATACACATCTAAAAAATTTAATAATTCACACCCGGAGGTGGAATCTATAAGTTGATCAATGCGGGGAAGATGAAAGTCATCCTTCGGACAAGCTTTATTCAGATATGTGAAGTCTATACACATTCGCCATTTTTCATTATTTTAACTAACCAGTACAGGGTTGGCGATCCATTGAGTGTGATAGACTTCAAGAATAAATCCAACTTTGAGGAGTTTTTCAACCTCCGACTGGATCGCTTCTTTCTGATCAGGCGCAAAGCGCCTTAATTTCTGTTTAACCGGACATGTTGGACGCCTGCCAAGCGAATATGTCCTGATCTGCTCGGAGGAAGGAGACGAGCGACTCTTCCTATTTTAAGTTGAGTCATTCTCCGACCAGCACCTTTGAGATAGACCTGTCAGTGTTTCCTCACTTGACGTTTCCCGGAGGAACGCCTTTATCGAGAAATACTTCTTTTGTCTGGTCGGACGGCTTGGGTGTCACCCTTGGTCTGGAGCGTTTGACTTACATTGCAGTTGAGTCAGTGTTTCTGGTCGGAAGTTCATCGACCAGTTCTAAAGACCTCCGATCGCATGCATAAGCCATTTTCTGATCTCCTCGGACCATGATGGCACCTTTTGGCCCTCGCATCTTTAAGCTTTGATAACCATAATGCGTGGCTATCAGAAATGATGCTAGAGCCGGACGACCAAGGATGCCGTTATATGCAGTTTCAAAATCAACCACGTCAAATGAAACCTTTTCTGTTCGGAAGTTGTCAGGGCTTCCGAACATAACCGGCTAGGACATCTGTCCTATCGGCTTGGCGGTGGAACCAGGGACTATGCCAAGGAATGCATATTTTACCGGTTTCACCTTGGATCAAGGAACCTGCATTTTTCTAATGCTCCTGAAAATAAAGTGTTTAAGGAACCTGCAGGTGGAAGAGCATCATCGAGTCCATCATCATCTTCCTCTACAAATATACTCTCTGTCACCTGTGTATCACCTGAAATATCTAATCTAGCTCCAGGGCTAGTCTCATCAAAAGTGACATTGCATGTCTCCTGAACCAGATTAGTTTCAACATTAAAAACTCGAAAACCCCTTGAATGTGCAGGATAACCTAGAAATAAACCATCAAAAATTCTTGACTCAAATTTATCTAGGTTTCCTGTCTTGAGAATAAAACACTTGGATCCAAAGACTCGAAAGTGTGAGACAGAGAGTTTTCTACAAAACCGAAGCTCATAAGGAGTCTTGCCCAAAGACGATCTCAAAAAGACACGATTTGCAATATGGCAAGCAGTAGAAATAGCTTCGGCCCAAAACCTCCTCGGAGTACTCCACTCATCTAGCATCGTCCTAGCCATCTCGACTAGGGTCCTGTTCTTCCTTTCCACAACGTCATTTTGTTGAGGGACATGTGGAGAGGAGAACTGATGCTCAATTCCACGCTCAACACAAAAGGAAGCAAAAGAGGCATTCTTGAACTCCGTGCCATTGTCACTGCGGATCGCTCTCAAGGCACTCGGAAGTTCAGAAGCCAAACGAAGAACAAGATCATGATAATGATCAAAAGCTTCATCATTCGAAGCAAGAAAGAACACCCAAGTGTATCTAGAAAAATCATGGACTATGACAGGAATGTACCATTTTCCACCAACTGACCGAACCCTAGCGGGACCAACAGTATCCATATGAAGCAACTGTCCCGATCCGTCAGTCATGACCATAGTCACCGATGGGTGTGAGGCGGCAGCTTGCTTGCCATGCCTACAGGGCGCACATACAGCATCCTTGACGGATTTGTGTTTGGGCAAACCTCTCACGAGCTCAAGGTTGCTAACTCAAGTCAGATGATCAAAACCAATGTGCCCCAAACGACGGTGCCAAAGCCAGAACTCAGAAGAAGATGATGAAATCAAACACTTGAGAGAGCCAGCAAGAGATTCAGAAAAATCAACTCCAAAGATCCTAGCAACTCTAGTAATCCCAAAAACAAGCTCATCAGTTGAATCAAGCACCCGACAAGCATTTTTCTTAAATCTAGTCTCATAGCCATCATCAAGAAGTTGAGAGACAGAAAGCAAATTAAATCTTAGCTTATCCACAAGGGCGACGTCCTTGAGGATGAACTTGTCGTTCACCCTGATCGATCTCGTTCCTTCAATCCGCCCTTGCCTATCATCTCCAAAGGTGATGAAGTCATCACCCGTCGACCGCGTGAAGGAGGTGAACCATCTTGAGTCTCCGGTCATGTGGCGTGAACAGCCGGAGTCGACGAACCACGTGTCCTTCCTCTTTCCGCGGTAATCCTGAAAATCAAGGCACAGAAGAACGATGTATCTCAATACTGGGGTTAGTTAAACAAGACTTGGGAACCCAAAGATCTTGAGACACACGCCTCATGAGTAGTATGCAAACAGAAGTGCTATCCTTGATTAAGTTTGAAATTCTGTTATGAGCAATGGTTACTCTAATATGAGAGTTATCATGCCTAGGAGCATGATGATGAGCATGTGACACAAATCCTAAACCAGGTTTCTTCTTTTCTACGTTACCATGTCTCGTAAAAGCTCTAGGTTGATTGGGTGAAATTCTAGCAAAAAATTTCTTATCATTTTTCAACCTACGCCAACAGAACTCAACCAAATACCCATCTTTCTTTCAATAGGTGCAATGGTACTTGATACCACTGGGAGAAGCACCCTTTGACTTAACAGATGGTTGGGAAAAACCCGCAGATTTAAAAATAGTTTTTCCAGGTTGGGTTTTAAATTCAACTAACCCATTTTCCAAGACTTGAGTAACTTTTGGCTTAGAATTATCTTGGACAGAGTTGTATCCTAATCCTTACTTCTTATAAGGAGTTTTAGACTTGTCCAGAAGCATGTTTAATTGTTTCTTACATTTAGAAAAAAAAATTCTAAGGTATCCTTGAGATAAGCATTTTCTTTTTCAAGATTAACACATGATTCACAAGTTTTGCCCTTAATGGCTCTAGCATATCTCTCCTTATATAAGGTAGCTTCAAGTTTAAGAGTTTCGCAAGAGATACAAGAAGCAGAATCAATTCTATCCTTAAGCTTAGCAAATTTAGCTCTAACTGCATTTACTATGTCTTGTACTTCATGTTCTCGTTCAATGCAAAAAGAACAAAGGCTAGAATCAACCACACCAGAAGCAACCAACTTGCTAGAATCTAAGCATTTTTCACAATGAGCATATTTAACCTCAACTAGCTCAGTCCTAGCATTTTCAAGTTGTTGCAAAGTAATATTATGAGCAGATTGCAGTTTAGCAAATTCTGAGTGTAGAGCATGGCAGAAAGAACATTCATCAGATTCAAGAGTCTTAGCATTTGCAAGTTCTAAAGTCAAATTATCCACTTGAGACTCTAAGTCATTGTTCCTAGCCATGATATACTCTAAAACTTTATCCTGACTCATGAGTTGCTCAAAGATAATTTCGCATCTATCAGAAAGGACATCATAGGAGAGAGGTACCTTATCGTCATCGACGTCATCGGAGTCGGCCATGAAGCAAACACCGGTGAAGTCCTTGGCCTTCCCCTTCTTCTTATCTCGAGGGATCTCCTCCTCCTTGTCATCCTCTCTACCGGAGTCCACATCGCTTAAATATTGTTCCCCAAAAGCGGCAAGAACCCGGTGAGCTGCCTTTGTCAGCTTGGTAGCATCAAATCTTGATTTGTTCCATTGAGACTTCTTCCAAGCTGGCTTTCCCTCCTTATGGTTGCTCTTTCCTTTCAACTTGGGGTAATTTGCCCGGATATGATTAAGCTAACCACAATCATAGCAAGTCACGGGACCTCCTCTCTTTTTGTTTCTCATATTGTTATAGAGCCGTGTGGCTTTTCTGACTATGAGGGCTAACTCGACCTCAGGGAGACTCTCAAACTCCTCTTCATGGATTGCAGATAAACCAGCAAGCAAAAATCCAGAAGATCCATCAGAAGCTCTCTTGAGCGGGTCTGCTACCAAGGCTATGTTTTTCTTTTTGGGATGATCAATCCTCTTGATCTCATGAGTCTTGAGCTTGCTATAGAGCAGCTCCAAAGTCAGATCAGAGAGGTTGACGTTCTCCTCAATGGTGGTAGCCTTTATCTCCCACTCCTTGGTGTTGATTGCAGCCAAGAGGTGGGTGGCATTTCCAGACTGAGAATATTCAATTCCAACAGCTTTCATCTGATTAATCACTTTGTTAAAGCGACTGAAAATGTCATTGATGCTCTTTCCAGGACGCATCTCGAATTTCTTATATTCACGCTTATAGACTGTCTAGTGTACTTTCTTGATTTGGGACGAACCATCATGGTAGGTTTCGAGGATGTTCCAAATCTCGTGCGCAGTCTCAAGATTGCAAATTCGATCATACTCATGTCTACCAAGCCCACCATATAAGAGGTTCTTTGCCCTATTGTTGTTAGCCAAGAGGGTTGTTGAAGCCGGCGTAACAACTTCGGGAAGAACGAGCGGGGCTCGAACAACCTCTCATATAGCTTGTCCTTCGCTCTCAAGGAAGACTCGCATGCGATGCTTCCAATAGGCATAGTCGTGCCCATCGAAGATATGCAGCTTGGTGGAGTACTTATCCATCGCCAAGTTCAGTGACCGGTTAAGATCAATATTGAACTAACCGGGCTCTGATACCACTTGTTGGACCGAAAAGGCACTAGAGGGGGGTGAATAGGAGCACGCTCACTTTTTCAACCAAGATCAGATTCAATTCAAATTTCACTCCAATAGCTATGGAAGCTATGAAGATCAATATACCAGTACAGCGGAAGACTAGTATTGAATCCAATATAAACCCCGAAGCAAAACAACCAAAATCAACATGGGCTAAAATTCTAAGTGTTCGGCGGTCTGACCTCTGTGTTAATGGCGGTCGGACCGGTCACCTTGGGCGGTCTGACCTCTAGTCTGATGAACAGTAAAAACAACCCAAAAAATAAAGTTGCAAATAGATGTAACTTTTGATTTACAACTCCAAACTTGATGAAACTTGGAACACACCTTCTCTAGGATGTCAGAAACCTATTCCAATCGAAGATCGTGAAGATCCTTGGAAAAGTTACGACCTTTTTCAGTTTGAGAGGATGGTTCAAAACCGAGTCAAAACGAAAACTAGATCCAAAAATTTGCTCGTTGGTGATTGATGATCAAGATGATCCTAGATGTGTTCCCACATATCACAGCAAGCTAGATAACGTGAAGAAATCAATCAAAAACTCACGAATCAAAGAAAAACTCAAAATCACCAAATAGAGAGAAGAAAGACAAAGAGACACATCTTTGAGCAAACTTTCTTTGGATTGATTTGATAGAGTTTGGGTTTACAGCCACTCCATCAATGAAGGACAAAGCTCAATCCAAGAGCACGAAATCAAATCAAAACTCTCTAGAACCCTAACCTCCACTAATCCTCTTATAGTGGAGACTTAGACCTTCTAGAAGTTTAACTTAAATGGGCTCCCGTTAAGGCTCAACACAAACGGGTCACACACGCACGCATTACAATGCGCCGTCTTCAACACCTCTTGACCTAAACCGCTTTTCTTTACGTCGTCTTGCGCCGCGGATTGGCAAAAGATCACCAAGGTGGTATTTGGTAAGATTACCAAAATACCCCTTCTCGGTCCTTCTCCGAAGACCGAGTCCATCTGTATGCAAGCACTTCGCACCTTTCATACGTGTAGGTTGATCAACGACTCTCTCTATGCTCAAGTCTCTCCCATCCGGCTCCACCGAAACCACCATGGTACTTGCACCGACTCCGCCGCTTGATCAAACCAGTCGCACCGAACTGTCCGTTCGGTCATCCTTGTCTATTCTGCACCACACTTGAGTTCATTGACCTCACCCGGCATCGTCGATCGTTTTGGACCTCAGCTCTCCAAGCCTAGTCCCGATCATCCTCGCCGTTGACCATCATTGACCACCAAGCAACCTGCACAACAATAGACAAGCAAATCGAATCTGGGAACAAGTTCTTCACAACTTGACCCACGTTAGTCAAAACATACATCATGCAACACATATGCACTGAAACTCATGACGTTGACCTAACCAATAAACAATGCCGCCACGAAGGCCGACGTTCAAGTGACAATCGGTCCGACCGCCCCTCAGGGCCGGTCGAACCGCCAGCCTTGCCGATCCGATCGCCCGAAAGGACTTAGCCGATTTTCAACCCCTGAAAATTCGAAACCTACTGAAAACTTTAAATCAATAGAACTTTTGACTGGACACTCCAAAAATTATGGGACCAAGAGCAATAGAATCCCCTCTCTTACCTACACCCTCTATTTTTGGCCCAGCTCATTTTGACACATTTGGTCACGATCGGTCCGATCACGCTCATGGCCGGTCCGACCGATTTGGGACGGTCGGACCGCCATGCTATGGCCGGTCAGACCGTCTGTCGCCTGACAGTTCTGAAACTTTATCGAAAACACGTGAAACGACAAACCATTAACGCCATTGCCAATTGTCACATCATCCTAAGATCTGGAGCATATCCCCATGATATGCACACATCCAAATCGAACCAGTTCTCCTCGTCCCAAGTTCCGACCATAGTCGCATGAACGATTATGAAGGGTGGGCGAGGATTTGACCAGTGAAGAACTTCTTCAGAAGAATTGTGCCTTCTTCCCCACGGACGGCGTCATCTGTCGACGATCACATCACCGAACTTACAAATATATAAAAGATAGGAAAAATGGCATGAATCCCCTAGAAAGGAATGAGGCTGCTCTTTATTGCTATGAACTGCCTATTACAAGAAGTGCCTTTAATCTAGACCAAGGGGTAATCCTAATAACACTGGAGCACAATGTTTGCTACGACTTTGCAATCTAATCGACTTGTTGTCTTCTGAGAGTGATTTTCAATCGATCCTATCTTGGTCATCCTTCTCCACCTTCCGTGGTACTCCTTAAGTAGTTGATGAAGCGTTGGCAGTTATCCCTTAGAGAGACGCATGTTTACAAGTGACGCGTCTGATCAGAGAGAGACGTCAGTTGACAATGTATCAACTGTTGTGCGGTTATATGTCAGTGAGCCATTTAACCGTATTCGAGTGTTTTGGAATTATGTAGCGTCGCGTGGTATAGAATATACAACACATGTTCTATTCGTCACACGGTAAAGGATATATCTGGACTCGGATCCAGATACCAGTTCAAAGCCTTGTGAGTAATTTACTGGTCAGAGACTAGGTTAGGAACCTTGTCCGACGAGGATATGTTTTGTGTAACCTCTGGAATCCTTACGACCAGTGAGGTGGTTAGCCTTAGGGGTTACGACCATGAAGACGTATGGTCTCTATCTATTAAACAATAAATAGAGGTTTTAATCCTGGTCACACTCCTTAAACCCCAGTACGAAAATAACATCTATAAGACCACACAATTAGCATCTAACTGCATCTCTAGCTTATGACTCAAACCATGATCTTATCCCTAAGATCATGATGAGTTCTTATCCTATTCCAACAAATACAAATAAGGGACTCATAACCCTTACGTAATTCCGTGTGACTAATTAATAGTGTCAATGATAGGGAGACCTTCAATTTGATTGGAATCTTGATTCTGCTTGTATTGTCGGAGGTAATTCATCTTTGCTTTGCTTTAGCTAGCTTATTCATATAGCATGCGTGCGTCTTTTCCGATCAAATTCAACTGACCATACTTCATACATGTTCAGTTTTCCCCAATGGTCTGCTAATTCTATTTATTCAATCTATGTATCGATCGTTGGGTGATCTCTCTCTGCTGGATACCTTTATATATTTATAGCCGGATGGGCGGCCACGGCTAGCTCTTACAAGTATGTGTGTGTATATATATATATATATATATATATATATATATATATATATATATATATATATATATATAGAGAGAGAGAGAGAGAGAGAATTCCTTGTTTGTTGCTTTAAATTCTCACGATTTCAAATATGTCATCTATTGTCTCACAGACACAAGGGATGACATATTCGGGATTCATGCCATTTATAATAGTGTATATATATAAATATACACACATATATTGCTTAAAAATTATTAAAAATTATAGTAGATGGTCATCCGTCCTCCCATCCTCTTTCGTGTCTGTTGGATTGGCGAGCTACTGATAGCCTAGATCGCGTCGCGCGAGACGCAACCTAGCGCATTTGTCGCCCTCCCTACATCTCCTCTCTCTCACGCTCCCAGTCCCCACCTGCACCACCCACCCGCCCTCCCTCTCTCCTCTCTCTCTCTCTCTCAGTCCCCACCGGATTCGATCCCCCCCACCACGCCGACGCCACCCCACCGCCCCTCTCCTCCCATCCTTTCTTCCCCGTCCAGCAGCTCGCGGTCACAGGTGCGCCTGCTTCCACCTCGTGCAACCGTCGTGCCCCCCACTTCTTGCGCAACCGTCGTAGAGGATGGGGACGATGAGGCGGGAGAAGAGCGTGAGGCGTTGCATGTCGTTGACCATGAGGGCCCATTCCTCGAGCCTTCGATGATAAACATTTTGGACATTTTGGACACAAGATAAGTAATAATGTTGTTTAATGGGAAATTTGATGATTTGACACTTATAAGGTTGGGTTTCAAGGAATTGGCACTTATTTCATTGTAATTGATGTTTTGCCACTCAATTGATGTTGTGAACTCAGGCCTTTGTGTCAAATATTGTGAATGTTGTAGTTAGGACGTTGGAGGGTTTGCAAATGATCCATGCATACACAATTTTTTGTTGCATGGAATACGGCGTGTTAGGTGCAGGGGACGAACATAATTACATGCTTATAACATGTTGAGACATCAAGTAAAACTATCTTCTTGACCAAGTCAGTTTGGTCTGTGGATGATTGTCTGTTATATGCTCCAACCATAGGAAGAGAAATGCCAAAGCAATATGAGTTTTTACTCCTGAGAAGTTTTGAGGACAAAAAATTGATGAAAGTCTCTAAAGGAATGTTTCTTCTTCTTCTTGTCCTTCCGGTGGTTATTTATAAGACCAGTATCATACGGTAGAATTAAATAAACTAGACGGAAGTTTAACAGATGAGATTTTATTAGAGTTTATTCCTAATAAATCTCTGAAGACTAAAACATATTTGTCCCTTCGGGAATTGCTTTCATAAATATATATGATTGACGCTCCTACTTCTTAAGGGAAATAATTATTTACAACCCAAGTAAAACTATCTTCTTGACCAAGTTTAGTTGTGGTCAAAAACATTTCTCAAGTAAGTTATTTTCACTTGAAACTGAGGGGCTAGTTGACGAGGATTGTTGATTAGTCAATTATCCGGGTATATATTTATTTGCTTATTTATAGATAAGCCAGGATTTTACTGGGCCTAAGTTAGTTTTCTGGGCCCAAGATCAATTAAGCAATCAGAAGGTGGGCCTAAAAGTCTTTTCTTTGACCGTTCCCGAAACCCCTTCCGGAGACCCAGTTGGACCTCCTCTATGGGTTCCTCTAAGACCTCTCCCCTGCAGAGGAGGTCCTAGAAAGCGGTTACCAACGTGTGGTTAATAACAGCTACACGTGGAGGTATCGGCGACAACGATCATCACGAAGAGACGCAACTGTTGGCTTGAAGAGACGTGACCATTGACGCGAAGAGGCACCACTGCAACCAACTACCGACACTTGTAAAACTATGAATAGTCCGACCTATGTACCTTTGTAACATAGATTCACATCCAAGCCCTAATCCACGTGTATTCATAGCCACTTTTTTTTGTAAATAGAGCATACTCTTTGCAATACACATTCACCATTTTGAGTCCTTTGGCGAACAGAAAGTAATCTTGATTTTTCCTTTTATATTCTTGTTTGTCCATTCTGTGACGAGAGTTTCAGACGTCGACAGGTTTGTAGGAACAATATGCATCAAAGAAAGGGAATCAAAACTACTACACACGAGTGTCTAATAGGAAAACAAGGGTAGTTAGCCTAGAGGGACTTTTACCATAGGATTACTGCTTCAATATTTAGCTTGAGAAGCCTTGGCAGCAACAACAGACACTGAGATGCCACTTGCATCACATGATAAAGCCCGGCAAGACATATGTGGCTTCTATCTCTTCTCGGTGTCATAATTGTTTTTTGCTTCAACCTCCAACAGTAAGTCCAAATCTTGATCGACCCCTCTCAGCTGCTACCCCCTGCAATGCAATATTTTACCACATAGTTATATTCTACTTCTCCCATAATTATTGCTTAATGCTAACCGATGTGATATCAACGCGCAAACACATGTAATCATCACCGATCTCAAATGGGGACACATGCCACACTCTCTCCGGTGACCCTGAACATATTCCCTATGTTTACGCCATCTCTAATCCAAGTTTTTCGCTCATGTACCTTTGTACGCCCACACTTCTATTCGTACGGATGCATGCATGTACATACACATACATGATGTTACACATGCTCGGCGTCCTCTTCTCTCATGTCAGACGCTCCTCCTCTTCGACATTGGCCAACTCAACGTTATGGCTTCCTTACTAACCGTGATGACCTCCATCTTCACTAATGTCGGTATGTTTGCTTTATTACCTCGCAGTAACGTTTCAAACCACCTCGTCCCTTCCGTCATCTCACCCATATGAGTCACGTCCATAAGTTGTGTGGGATGTTCACCACAACAACTAGCGTAACTGGCAACTTCACCCTGCCTCGGTGTCCCTTTCAAGCCGGAACACATCCTGCCGCTTGCACGCTTCCACACACCGACTAGTGGGATGGCATTCATTGTTTAATAATTTTAATAAGCCAAGTTGCACTTTGCAGACTTGCGGTTGTACTTGTTTTACACGGGAGGTCATGACAAGATTAAGTCCTTAATCCATTCGGATGGTTCATACCACCTACCAACCACTCTTGTGCACGACGGCACCCACCACTCTTTCCATCCGCCCAGATGTGGTACTAGCAAGTTGTTTAGGGTTTTGGGGAGGAAAAACCAATTATCACAGCACGCCAGTCATTTACACCTAATGACTGCCCAAAATCACTTTCATGGTTAAAAGATGATGATTAGGACATTTATTATCCCGATACTTAAGCAAAATTAGCATATCGCTTAAATACAAACTATACTAGTATTTACCATATATTTACTAGGGTGACATGGAATGAGAGATTCGATTTATCAAAGGATAGGTAATAATTAATTAATCATCAAATGGATGTTTAATTACCTTAAACTTTAACATATATTTGATTACATAATTAAAATATGCAATTTTGATATTTTAAATAAATATAATTTATATAAAATATAGACTCAAAATGACGTCGGGTCGGACACACGAGGAATGGAATGTCCAACGGTTTGCTGGCCATATTTCAAGAAGAAGGAAGATTTGTGTGACTAACGCCAAGGCCCACTCTTACCGACAAGATGGGCTGGGCCCCTACTCTGCACTCTCTCTCTCTCTCTCTCTCTCTGGAATGGAATGGAACGAAGAGGAGATGGGAGGAGGATGATCCGACTTAGATCAGGGTTTGCGTGAGCTGGCGATTTGTCCCCAGTACCAAAATCGATTCGGGTGCTTCCTTTTCGATTCCCCCAAATCCTCCTAATCTATCTAACCGGAGATGGATGGTTCAAGAAAATCTTTCTTTTGGCCAGCACTGCAGTAGGATGAGCAATGAAGACGATCCGAGATTACCTTGCTCGTCCCAAGCCCAAAGGTAGGGTAACAGCTCAATCGCTCATCTATTTTTCCCAACTAGTTACTTCAGCATAACCTGGATAAATTTGCAATTCTCAGTTCGGCTACTATGTGTGTGCTCTAGACGATGTTAATCCTTCTTAAAACACGTACTCTCTACTCTCATCTGATGACACAACGAGCACAACAGTGTTCAAAGTGGCATAATACGTTCCTATCGTTACAGTAAATTGGTGTAAATTTCCAGTTCACTAGTATGTTTTTCTTTCTTTCTTTCTTTCCATTCTCCTAATAATATGCACTAGCTCAGATTTATTTCCATTTTCATTTTTGTTCAGCTTTGCTTGGTTGTTCAATATTAATTTTTTAACGGCGTTGCTCGATATTTTTACAAGCCGGTCTATCTCTCTGGTTGCCTTTTTCTTTATTGTATTTCAGTTTCCCAACACATTTGCTACTCTGCGGAAATTAGAGTTGGCTGTGAAAGAGGCCGTTCGTCAGGGGTCTGTCGAAGATTCTTGATTCAATCTCTCCAAGTCATGCCGTTGAAGAAGAATATGTTAGCAAGAGAACTGACATCGAGCGAGCGTGTGGAACGATCGAATTCAAGAGGAAGAAAATTGATAACAAGTGGAAAGGGGTACAAATGACCCCATCGTTCCTTCAGATGGCTCCTCCGCTTTTAACCAGGATGTTGCCAGAATGGAGCTCGTGAGGATGATAATCTTGCATGAGTATCCCTTGTCTCTATCGTGGAGCATTATGGTTTCCAAAGGTTTGTTGTGTTAAAAATGAAGGTAATATTTTAATTTCATATCTTAAAATACATATATTGCAACAACAAAAAACTAATGGTGCATAAACCAGTACGAACAGCAGGCAACTCATTGTACTTCACAATATATGCAAAAAAAACTGTATGTAAATAAGTCAATCAGTCACACGAAATACTTACTGATGAGTTCGATGAAGAACAGAAAGCAGCGCAGACGCAAACTCGATGCAGTGCAGACTCGATGATGAATCAGTCACACGAAATACTTGCTGATGAGTTCGATGAAGAACAGGAAGCAGCGCAGACGCAGACTCGATGATGAATCAGCAACACGAGCGGTCGCGCAGATGTGCGCTGCCCAGAAACCTTATTGCCGTCCCCGTGCAAATATTCACGGCAGCAACGGCTCGGAGATACCGCTCCCCTTCTTCACGGTGCACGCCGAGAAGAAGTCACAAGTCACGCGATTTTTCTCGCAAAAATACGTGAATGCGCGCGCGTGTGTGTGTTTAGCCAAAGCCCTCCTCGTGTCACCCTCATCCATGTGTTACATGTTTCAAAGAGTGGCAAAGACTCCACCTTATATGTTGGTCACATCCACCTTGCCTTAGCAATATGGTACTAAACCATACACGCTTTGGAGTTATAGAGAATAGGTCTCACTCGTATGGACATATTTCCAACAATCCCTCACTAATTCCAAAGCAAGAAACAAAATGATATCAAAGATATTGTGCTGAAGTACTGTTAATATATCAGTCTTTTAGTGTAAGTCACGTACATGTTAAACTTGCACCTAGAATGACAAGATTCATCTTCTCACAGCTGATAAATGGACTATGCCTTGAATTCATATTTTTTTGTTATTAGATTTCGCTTGAAATCTCAACTGGTACTAGGCTGTCAAAGAACCTTGCCTAAACGGAGCATTATTTGGTCATGCTCCCTTATCTGCTCATGAGCTTTCTAGAGAATGCACTATTCTCGTGAACTGCGACCTCACAGTTAAGCTCAAGTAGGTGTATTCATTTTAGGTACCTTGTAGGCTACTACATTTTTCCCTCATTGGACACTGAATACATTAAGGCTTTAAGCCACCCTTCCATATATCCCACAACTCTGTGGTGGACTTATAGTCCATATACACATCGTAGAGCTGGTCTGCCAGAATAGTCAGAATGCAGCCAAGAGCAGTATTGTTCGCATTATCGAACTGCATATACGAAAGTTCTGACCAAAAAACCTCTCAGGTTTCATAGCATCAGAAGCTTTAGCCATAGTTGTGTTGCAACAAAGTTTACAATAAGGTTTTTGAAATGTTAAAAATGATAGCAATATTTTAATTCACGGTTTTTTAATTACAATAAGGTTTTTGATCACTCACGGTTAATAGAGAAACAATTTATTTGTATGCTCCTTCCGATGAAGATTGGAAATTACCTCTTTTTTTTACAGCAGACTGAAACTGTTTTGTGACATTGCAGAAAGGAATAAGTCCATTTTACCCCTCTCAAATATTTCAAAAAGTCAACTTAACACCTTCAACTACAAAACCGGTTTTTTACCTCCCTAATATTCCAAAATCGGGTCAAATAACACCCTGAGGTGACTTGACCGAGTGATTTTGCTGATGTGGTTCTAAGGCCCACCTGTCGTACAAAGAGAGATATAGAGAGAGAGCAACAGACACAAAGAGAGTAGAGTAGAGGAAACAGAGGAGGCGGCATGGGAGGTCGTGCCGGTGGCAAAAATAGGTCTCCGAGACCGTGAGAAGTCAAGCGGTAGTGGCGGCACTCTTCGAGGTGGCCCGTGGCAACGGGGGCGCAAGGTCGAGCGACAACCGGTGCTGGGGAAGGAGATGGGCGACGATGCTAATGGGGGAGATGACCAGACACCGCCACCCTCCTTCGCTAACCTACGCGAGCTCGGCGTCTTCCAAATCGTCATCAACAACTGCCATATCAGCGAAATTTGGTGACATAAGCGCTAACATGGTAAAACCACCACCATGTCAACAAACCCACCTAAAGGTGTCAAATAGCAGGGGGAGTGTTAAATAACTGGTTTTTGTAGTTTATGGGGTTGAGTGGAATTTTTGAAAAGTCTAAGAGTGAGTGGGAAGTAAAATAGACTTATTCCTTGCAGAAATGATTTCGGAGGCTTCCCCAAAGTTTTGTGGACTGTATGCGAGACTGACCCATGCACGCACGTCATCTCCGAGCTAGGAGTTTGGCAAACACGGTTAATCTCCCATCTCCGAGGAGGATAATGGATATTCTTCTTGGACGATTCCGTGCGTACAAGTAGAATTAAGATTACACGGAAGCAAAGTAATTGGGAATTGGGATACTAATTAACCTCGATCGCGTGTAATCTTAATTCCTTGCGCCGCTCCATACGACTAAGTCGATCACTCCTTACCTACCTAGCTAATGTCATCTTCACTACTGCACCAAATACTGCTGCTGCGTGCAAATTCCGTTGCAAAAACTTACTTTCAACAGCTAATCATTCCTTCACCATTAATTCCTGTATGGTAATTGTTTTTTAGGAACCATATATATATATATATATATATATAGCCTTTTTAATATTCCCGATGTCGTATCTCGTAATGTAGAGAGTATCTTGCATAACCGAATATATGTGCGTGTAGTATACGAGTATATAAGATCACCTAGGTAGTATTTATACTTTTTCAGGGTGGTATGTTCAGTTTTTATACATACTTATTTTTTATGTGTGAATACTCTCGGTTGCGCAAGATACTCCCTACATTGTGAGATACAGAATAGGGAGCAACTACTCCCGACAGTAGAAAAAAGGCTATATCTTACACCCAGGAGTATATATATATATATGAACGTATCTAGTGCTAATGTGTAATTCAGTGCTAAGGTGTTAATACCAATATTGACCGTTGGATCTGGATCTTGACCGTTGGAGGTGGGAGTATGTACTCTCAAGAGTACGAAAAAGGTACTTACTCTCACCTCTGATATACCACCGAACGAACTTGATATACTTTTTTATCAGTTTGAGTATACTCATATACTAATTATAAGATTCTCCGATGTGAACTACATGAAAAATTTGTGAAGGAGTCTATAGTTTTTTGCTAATACCTTCGTATTCACACATAAAAAGGAGTATGTTTAAAAATTTATACATATCTCTACTAAAAAAGTAAGTGTGTGTGTGTACTAATCTGCACCTGAGCCCACTGCGCGCGGACCGAACTGCCCCTACGGAGCGACGAAAAGGTCATTTTGGCCCACTAACCCACAATCCCCCACGCGTAACTTATTGTTTGCTAGTTATTTGTCTGCTTGTCTGTACTAGTTATCTAAGATAGCAATAAAGTCTAATAAGGTCATAATAAATCTCTTTTATATGATGTAATAATGCTTTTTAGTAAAGGCATATAGAGGTTTTTATTTGTAAGATTTATATCATTCTATTACCCTCATTGTCACCAAACTACTGGTGGAAACTATTCGTATATTGGAGCTTCCAATCAAAAGTTATTGCTACAACAAGAGAAAGATGCATTCACGTGCAAAACAAGGATCTGAGTTGGTTTACTGCCAGATTGGACGATACGAGAATTTTACCGCCGATTGCAATACGCGTGTTTGTGTTTTACCGCCGATCTCATACGGGAAGCGCGCGAGCTGGCGCGCCTCGCTTAGCGCGGAGGGAGCGTGCACTAGCGCATCGTGCGCGGGCGCTGAATAGCGCTACCGAGTGTGTGTGTGTATGTGTGTGTATATATAATCATTCCTTCACCATTAATTCCTCTTACTTTTTTGCTGCAGATTAGGCACATACGAGATTGGAAATTAAAGGTCAAGCAGAATTATTTAAAAAAAAATAGTTGGGTGAACTATACTATATGGTACTTGTTTTTGAGGAACCACATATATACATGCCTTTTTTATATTCCCGATAGTAGTTACCCCCGATGTCGTATTTTGTAATATATGGAGTATCTTGCGCAACCGAGTATATGTGCGTGTAGTATACGAGTATATAAGATCATCTAGGTGGTATTTACATTTTTTCAGGGGTGGTATGTTCAATTTTTATGCATACTCATTTTTTATGTGTGAATACCAAGGCATTTACAAAATACACTAAACGCGCACACAAATAGAAGATATTTTTTGTGATTCTATATTTTTATTAGTTATATACATCCAAAGTGATAAAGGACACACACATATATATATATATATATATATATATATATATATATATATATATATATATATATATATATATATATGAAGCCTTTATCCTACTCCCGGGAGTAGTTACTCCATATCCCGTATATCACAACGTATGGAGTATTTTGCGCAACCGAGAGTATGTATGTGTAGTATACGAGTATATAAGACCACCTAGGTTGTATTCACACCTTTTCAAGGGTGGTATGTATAATTTTTTAGATATACTCCTTTTTAGTGCGAATATGAAGGCATTTACAAAATATGCTAAAAAGTATGGACTCTCTTACAATTTTTTTCGTGTAGTTCGCATTGGAGTATCTTATAATTAGTATATGAGTATACCCAAAGTGATAAAGGAGTATGTAAGTTCTTTTAGGTGGTATATCAAATATAGGAGTAACTACACCCGGGAGTAGAAAATATATATATATATATACACACACACACACACACACAAAACTTAAAAGGGAGTATATTTAAAAAATTGTACGTACCTCCCTAAAAAAGTAAGTGTGTTCGTGTGTGTACACTAATCTGCGCCTATCTACGCTCAAGCCAGCCCACTGCGCACAGACCGAGCTGCCTCTACGGAGCGCCGAAAAGGTCATTTTGGCCCACTAACCCACAATCCCCCGTGTGTAACTTATTGTTTGCTAGTTGTTTGTCTACTTATTTGTACTAGTTGACTAAGATAGCAATAAAGTTAAATGAAGGTTGTAATAAATCTCTTTTGGCGATGTAATAAATCTTTTTAGTAAACACACATGGAGGTTTTTATTTGCAAGACTTATATCATTATGTTACCCTCGTCGTCACCAAACTATAGGTGGAAACTGTTCGTGAATTGGAGGTTTCAATCAAAAGTTATTGCTACAACAAGAGAAAGATGCATTCATGTACAAAACAAGGATCTAAACGGGTTTACTATCAGATTGAACGATATCAAGACTTTTACCGCCGATCCTACGCGAAAAGCGTGCGAGCTGGCACGCCTTCTTAGCGCGAAGGGAGCATGGGCTAACGCGCCGCGCGCGAGCGCTGAATAGCGCTACCGCTGTGTGTATATATGTATATATATATATGGCCGAAAGGCATGTTTCATATTCCCTACTGCAGCACCAGCGGGGACGGTAGGGATGGGATCATTCATTTATGACTTGACTTGCTGGTTTGCATGCTTCTGAAACTTGGAATCTATGTATGTTGCGTGCGTACGTACGTGCGTACGTTCCTGTGCTGGAACTGATCGAAAGCTGCAGCTAGCTAGCTAACCTGAAAGCTTTAATTTGCCTTTCCTTCTTCCCTGGGAAATGTTAACGTACGGAGTCGCCTAGCTAGCTTGCTTCCACTGTTGGAAGAGTACCTACTCCATCGCCTCCCCTCCCCTGCAGGCAGGCACATGTCCACCAAACGAAGCAAGGAAAACTAACACATGCAAGCCAAGGCCAAAGCCAAACAACGTGCTTAGAAGAAATATTCCCTGCCCACGTTGCTTCGATCGCTGTCAAAGCGAGCTATATATCTGTTAATTGCACTTGCACCGCCGACGACGAACCATATCATCCATAAAAGAGCTAGGGCATATAGAGAGAGTTAGACGCACGCCAAGAAACCAACTAGCTAATCGCGCCAAGGGGGAAACTGAGATCAGAGGATCGAGGAGCTAGCTTGCTTGCTCAGGAAGAAGGAGGAGGAGTAAGAAGGAGAAGAAAGGTGAATAAGAAACCGATCGATGATGAGCGAGATCGTCTTCTTCGACGTCGAGACGACGGCGCCGTCGAACCGGCGGTGGTGGCTGCTGGAGTTCGGGGCCATCCTGGTTTGTCCCAAGAAGCTGGTGGAGGTGGGCAGCTACGACACCCTCATCCGACCTGGCGACCTGTCCGCCGTCTCCAAGCGCTTCACCAACGACGTCGTCGAGTCCATCCGCTCGGCGCCGCCCTTCGAGGACGTCGCCGACAAGATCTTCGACATACTGGACGGCCGCGTCTGGGCGGGCCACAACATCCAGAGGTTCGACTGCCCGAGGATCCGAGAGGCCTTCGCCGACATCGGCCGCCCCGCGCCGGAGCCCGTCGGCGTCATCGACTCCCTCAACGTGCTCACGCACGAGTTCGGACGCCGAGCCGGCGACCTCAAGATGGCCACCTTGGCGTCCTACTTCGGCATCGGCAAGCAGAAGCACAGGTACGGCGCACTACCGTAAGTCTGCATGTTAATTTGGATCATGCACGTATGTTAATTTCTAGTGCATATATATATATATGCATGCAGGAGCCTTGACGATGCCCGCATGAACTTGGAGGTGCTCAAGCACTGCGCCACCGTACTACTGCTGGTACAGTACATCCCAGCCACCTACCTAGCTAGCTTAATTAGTAATTAATTGCTACCTCATCTTCGCTTAAGTTCAATGGATGGAATTATATACATAAGAGTATATATGTGTAACGTATGGGCATATATGCAGGAGTCCAGCCTTCCTGATGTGCTGTGCAGTAAAGCTGCTGCTGCTTATGCCGGCGGCGCTGTGACGAGGACGAGGAGAAGGGCGCACAACGACATGATGATGATCAACAGCAGCAGCAGCTGGTCGACGCCCAATAATAGTAAGTTGCAGACGTTTGGCCCTCCTGCGCCCGCATCTAGGAGAAGGGCTCCTGCTGCTGCAACTCAAAAGATCAACAACACTAGTACTAATGGCTCCTGCAAGAGGGATAACTTGGGCAAGGTACAAGTAGTACACTGCCTAATTGCTAGTCATATGGTTGCAATTAGCAACGTTTCTGTAGGCCAGATCGATTAGTTGTTTGGCCAATCAATCTATCTATCTATCTATCTAACAAACTAATCAAAATGGTTTAGGTTGTGGACACGGCCAAGGAAGCGTTGGGCGTCAGTAGGCGGGCGACGTCGACGCCTTTCCACATGATCCTCAGGCACTCAAGGGCCATTGTCAGATGATCCTCGTGAAGCCATGCCTGCATGTATCAAATTAGCCATGGCAGCAGCATCTTAATTTGAATCTGCTTGGCGACTTGGATACATTACATAATCCATAACTCACAAGCACCGGTCGGTCCATCTTAATTTCCCATATTTGACTTGACGATTCATTGGATTCGTTTGTACATATACCATGCAACCTGCTCATATTTGACTTGATTTGTTGATTGTAAGATGTGCAGCACGTACCCCGTTCGTTTCGTCTGTACGTACGTCTTGTTGTAAACTAAAGTGTTCTGATTACCTGATTTACTGGACTGAATGATTGATTGATTGATTGATTGATTATACCTCTATGATTTTTGGATCTCGTTGTCGCAAAACTGTTTTATCCATGCACGTGCGTATCATCGGAATTTTCGCCAGATGCTCGTAGAAACTAACCATCATGCACGCGGGGGTACAAGCGATTCAGAAATCCGGATATGTCTCGTGTCGTCGGCAGCAGCATCCGACTGGACTAATTAAGCAACCAACAACATAACCAAAGGTCGACAACAATCGTAACAACGTTAACTGTTTTGGAACATTATCTTTTCATGGTCGACTCCGAACGTAATATCGAATCAGAGCCGGCAGGGAAAACCTCACAGGCCATACAAGCACCAGGGAAGAGTACAAGTGAATGCGCGTACGGGTTAGAGGCACCAAAGATGAAATTTGTCTGGAATAAGCCAGTGAAATTACATGCTTAGTCGCCGGAGAAAACATCCTACGAGTGGGTCTCTTTGCTCCGACTGCACAAAAAATAACTCAGTAACAGCACCATTCCCAAACATCAAATCACAGTGATAAGAGCTACGGAGACACAACATCTGCACAGGCTCATAATTCACAAATGCTAGAATAAAGAGAGATTTCTTCACTATGCATCTTACATCCGAATGCATAACAGTATTTACAGGCCGACCGACTGACCACCCATGGAACTCATACTACATTTAGTAGACGCGTACAAGCTGTAGATACAAACGGAGACCTCATTTATATGTACATCCGAAAGCTCTCTGCGATTGTGCAGTTTCAAAAGCCACAATCACAAGGGCAACGACAACTCAACTTAACTAAATAGGTAGGTAGTAGCTTAAAAGAAACTAGTAATATCCTGGGTGCGGAAAATTTACAGGTTGGGGTAGCAAAATAACGTTAGGGTCAATGGGGATGATGATGATGAAATGCTCAGGCAAAGGTAACTGCACAATGGGGCTCTTTGTTGCCGCAAGCAAAACCTTCGATTCTTACTTTTGGGCCGCTTGCCCCGCAAGATGGAGAACCTACTTCAACTCTGCCAGCCGGCTTTTTGCCAAAAGAACTTCCTAAAGGAGAAAAGGAAGGTGTGTTTTTACCAAACTGTGGATCATGGACAACAGGGTTGTTAGTGCGTACAGGAGGTGAGCCGCAGAAAAAGCCCACCTGGCTGCTCGAATCAGTATCAACATCAGGGTCGTTCTGAAAAAAGAGAGGAGATAATTGGACATCAGATACACAGAATATGATGCTGCACATAGCAAGCACGATGTGGCGAATTTACAGTACCAAGAAAGAAGCTGCAGATACGGTACCTTGCTTAGGATGAGATCAAGGATATCAGAAGCAGGGTCTGCTCTATACACTGGTAGTGCCCTGCATTCATGTAGCACACACTGGTCAGCAAAAGCTAGGCTTGCGCTTAGCTATCGAAAATTTGTAATGGTATCGAGGCATTAGCGAAACGTTGCCACGGAATCGTACAGCCCTATGCCATGGTTCTTGCCTATTTTGTCACTACATGGAACCCTATGTAACGCTTAATGCCTACTCTGTCGTTACATGCGAAAATACTTGCTGTCACAAGCTTCTAACGTACGTACGTAGAACAATCTCCGGCGAGTATAGCCGTATGTCATGTTTCTTGCTACCTTGTCTGCATACCTGCTTGCTATGGCATCGGTTTTGATTGCTGACCTATACAGAGAGCATGCCTCTTATGTGTGTGACATGACATTGTATCTGCTGTCTTGAATGACCATATGTAAACATGCAACCCTACGCAATCTTATGGAATCTATTGGCACTCAAAATTTAGCAAGCGTGCCTCTATGTGTAAAACATGATATTATATCCGCTGTCACTAACATATTAGTGAAACTAAATTACAAGAATGTAACATTGGAGATCCGTTTGGATCTAGAGCGGGCAGCAGAGTAGTGTACTAACCCATTAGGCTTGGGGCTGGCTCTATTCACTGATTCCATTAGGAATGGAGGGCGGCGAGGCTGAGGGCAGATGACGTCCATCTGCCAAAACCGTGACCTCCGGTCGGGCATCGGTTCTACCCTAGAGAGTTGCTGCCCCCTCCCGCGCTGAGCCTCACCGTGCAGTGCTCCATGTCTTCCGCAGCCTCCTGAGAAACAAACAAGATTGACGCGGTGGTTGAGCAAGCAATTTTTGGTTTGTTTTTTTTGCTGCAGTGGTGGAGATCCCAGACGATTTGTCACATGGGAACTGATGCATGTAAACTGATGCATGTAAAAGGAGTTGAATTCGCAGCAACACTAGGTGAAGTAACAAAAGAAGGTGTCGTTTCTTGCACTTAGTTACAGTATACTTACTTGCACATGGAGAAAAATAAGGGCGAGATTTTTAAAAATTTATAGCTACAAGCGGATCAGTTCGTGCGAGTGAAATGTTGTAAAATTGAAACAAAGAAACAGCGGGCCAGGGCGGTATGAGATGTCGTAAACAATTAAGATCATCTAGGAAAAGTAGCAAAAAATTTGAAACGAAAAAGGAGCAATCTTTCAGATCCATGGTTTGCGCTAAAACCGAGCAAAGGAGAATCGCAAGACAGGGTAGGGCGCGAGACTAGAGTGAGCAGAGCAGATAAGATAGATGTGGTTGAGGCAGAGAGGGTGAGCAGCAAGACAGCACCAGATCCGGCGCGCTCCGCCCGTCGACCGCCAGATCCGCCGCAGCCGGAATGGATCTCCGAAAGCCTCCGAGTCCTCCTAGTAGTAGTAGTAGTACGAGGTTAGGCTACCAGCGCCCTCGTCTCCGACTCCTCCTGGAGCACGGGCATCTCACTGGGGACGAGTTTAGGGTTGAGGATGGATCGGCGGCGGCAGCAGCACACCCAAGGCCCAACCCAAACCCAAGCAAGGCCCGACCTTTTATTTTATTAGGACACGGGAGTTGCCGTGTCGTGCGGCCTGTGTCTCCCTCGATTAATCCCCCATCTGAGCGCGCTAATCGAGGTGCTTTTCGCTCCGTCTCGGTCTCGGTCTCGGTCTCGGTCTCCCGTCGGGACTTACAAACAAGAGCAAACGCATCGCTCCTCCCCAGGTGGGAGTAAACGTGGGAAAAAAATTTCGACTCGACTCGATTCGGTTTGAACTCGATCGTTTAACGATTCGAAACGAGTTAATAATTTAATTTCTTTTAATGAGGTGAGTTCGAACTGGTTCTTGAGTTACTTTTTAAAAAACAGCATAGTTAAGCAATTACATTAGACCAACCCAACCCATAACCTTTAGGCGGTCCAGGGAGGCCAGAGCCCTAAGTTGTGATCTATTGATTTTCTGAAAAATTTATTAGGTTGATTTTCCTTTCTAGCGAGCCTAACGAGCCAACCTATGATCTCTTAACTTTCTTAACGAGCCGAGTGGTATTCTGCTCGCTAGCTTAACAAGTCGAGTCGAATCGGACCAGCTCGTCATCCATCCATAGCCTGGGGGGATCACAATCTATCGCCTTCCCTCTTTTTAGTTTCTATACCTATACCTACTAGTAGCCCACATTTGCGCGCAGGGGCAACATCACAAGAAAAATATTTTACTGAGACAATTGGTAGTATGCATGAGTACTATGAGGTTGTGAAAGAGTAACACAACATTATGTCTGTGTTGATACCTAATTCGTGCAAATGTGTGGCGCGGGATCTGTGTGTCGCTTAAGAAAACAAAATTGTAGTACGAAGACAACATGACAAAATAAAAACGAATTATTAGGATCTATGTGTTACCTAAGAAACAATTCGTAGTACAAATACAACATGCTTAAACAACTACACAGCACAGAAGTAGAAGCTATAAGAATGTCCAAACACATTTCAAGACGACGGAATGCACGACGTTTTGTGTAATCTGCAGTAGTAAACAGTAGTATAATGGCATGTAGCAACAACAGCCACAACGACCATAAGACATGTAGGAAAGGAGAACACACGGAACCGATGGCATGCAGGGGTTCGGCAGCATGCATGGCCACAACGACTCGGGGGTGCGGCGGATGCGGTCCAGTTGGCAGTGGCTCGCCATACGCGGGAGGCAGGGCCGGTGGCGTTGGCTTTGGTACGGCGGGCGCGCGGAGCCACGCGACTTTCGGGGCGGTGGTGTGATTATGCGGGGCAGCGCATCCGTGCGGGGGTGGTGTGCATGTGGCATGACGTTCAGGCCAGCAGGAGGTCGGTGGTTGCTGGGCGTGCGAAGTAGAGCCTTGCGGGGATGGCTCGGAGTGGCGCGGTCGGTGCGTGTCTGCGCAAGTGGTCGTCGCGGGACCGGCGCGATGGCAAGCATGCTCGCGCCTGGGCGGGTGGTCGGAGCTCGTGGATTGCCAGCCAGCTGCGTCAGCGTCTGTCTTGGCGTCGGCGCTACCGGCCCCTTTCCCTTTTTTTTTCTTTGCTTGGCGCGCGAGCCGATCGCCGCCCGATGGGCGCCGCGTGCGATGGGGATGCGACTTCAGTGGTGGCTCCAGGTCGGTGGCATCGTGCGCGTGCCGGCGTTTGGCTTGATCCCGGGCAGCTTGCATGACTTCCGAGGGGTGGCGTTAGAGGCGACTTCGGACCGGTGGTGTCGCGCACGTGCCGACGTCTGGCCGACCTCAGGGCAGCGGCAACACGGCTCCAAGCCGTTAGCTGTTTTTTTGTTTACTGTTCATGCAATGCGATATACAATGCAATCCACACCCTCCTTCATGCGATCTACCGATCAGTTTGGCTGACGACTTCAAGTTGGCTCGCGGTAGATTAGAGTGGATTTGCAGTCTACAATCCACAGTACAATGGACATCTGTTCTTTCATGCAATGCACCGATCGACATTGTGCCGGCGACTTCAAGTCAGCTCGCGGTTGATTAGAGCGGATTTGCACCGTATGATAAAGCAACCTAGAAAAACAACAATTGCAAAATTGAAAGCAATCTAGAAAGCGATTCGATCTACGAGTGTCTCCAAGCTGTCAGCCGTTTTTTTGTTTACTGTCCATGCAATGCGATATACAGTGCAATCCACACCCTCCTTCATGCGATCTACCGTTCAGCTTGGCTGACGACTTCAAGTTGGCTCGCGGTAGATTAGAGTGGATTTGCAGTCTACAAATCTACAGTACAATCGACATCTACTCTTTCATGCAATGCACCGATCGATATTGTGCCGACGACTTCAAGTCAGCTCGCGGTAGATTAGAGCGGATTTGCACCGTATGATAGATCAATCTAGAAAAACAACAATTGCAAAATTGAAAGCGATCTAGAAAGCGATTCGATCTACGAGTGTCTCCAAGCATCAGACATTTTTTTGTTTACTGTTCATGCAATGCGATATACATTGCAATCCACACCCTCCTCCATGCGATCTACCGATCAGCTTGGTTGACAACTTCAAGTCGGCTCACGGTAGATTAGAGTGGATTTGCAGTCTACAATCCACAGTACAATCGACATCTACTCTTTCATGCAATGCACCGATCGACATTGTGCCGGTGACTTCAAGTCAGCTCACGGTAGATTAGAGCGGATTTGCACCGTAGGATAAAACAATCTAGAAAACAACAATTGCAAAATTGAAAGCGATCTAAAAAGCGATTCGATCTACGAGTGTCGTTATTGATGATTACCTTTTCAATTCGTGTAGGCCGGAGAGCGCAGTCGTGTTCTGCTAACGTGTTGAGGAATCGTCGCTGGCGAGTCTAGTCCGAACAATCACATCGTAGACAAACATAGAATTACATCAAATAATGCAAGAATACAAAAACATAATAGTAGATTGAACACATAGATGTAGGAGACTTCTAACTTCTCTTTATTCTTCTTCAAATGATTAGCCTTTTACAGTGAATTATACTATCATTTATAGGCTAAAAACCCTACTAGAATTTTGAATAGAGGTGCCTATACATGGGCTGGCTGTTGGGCCAAACCCATGGTCTCCCAACAGCTACTAGCTAGTTAAAAAAAAATTTATCTCTCTCTCTCTCTCTTTTTGTTACAGTCTAAACATGTAAGTAGGATGGTTTTTTAGTGTATCTCTTATTTATCTCAAGAGTGGCATACCAAGAAATTTTATCACAGTATATCCGTCTATACGTGGATGCGATAATTTTATATACTTGTCAAATCAGTACTCGCATATAGAGATTAAAATTAATAGCTGTAAATTTCCAAGATTACAAGCCACGTTAAGCATGTTCGCCCATTAGACTAGTTCCTAATAGAGATTATTATTTAGTTGCCCCTCAATTACTGTAATAGTTTAATTTCCGTTCCTCATTTACAACATTCGGTAGAACACACCCCTTAAATGTCAAAACTATACAATAACATTCCTCGTCTTGCATTGTCTTGTCGAATTTCCAGCAGCGTGGCAAACTAATTAACAAATGATGGGAACATTAGCCATCCAACTAGGCATCTCCTTCTCTTCCTCTTGGCCCTCTCCTCTCCCTTATCTTCTCTCTTTCCTGCCATGACCGTCAACAAGTCTTCCCCTCCCTTCGTCGTCGTCGTCGTCCTCCTCCTCCTCCTCCTCAGCCACCCCATTTAATGTTGTCACTGTCCCTTCTCCTGTAGCCCAAGGTAGAAAACGATGAGGCGATGCCCAATGCGTGGACGACGTCGACACTCGGATGCCCGCAGGGAGAGGGGCCACAAGCAAGTTCGATCAAAATAAAAAGAAAAAGGGGAAGGCCGGGAGAGCGGGCCGCGGGGGCATTGGGCCGAGAAACAGGCCGAGCTGAACACAAAAATAAATGGGACGGGGAAAAGGAATTTGGCCCGACAGATTCAAGGATCTTGAAATGATTTCTGAAATTCAGAAAAATAAGAAACCCAAAAGGACTTTAGAGGAAAAAAAACCAAATACAGCTAAAAAATATGTAAAAATTCATAGAAATTTCGTGAGGCATTTTGGACTTAGGAAAATTATTTTCAATATAAAGTTGGTTTTTATTTTTCTCATAAATTAGTTTTATTTTTGAAAAAATTGGAAAACCCTTTTTAAAATCAAGAAAATTCAAGAAACTATTTTTAAATTGGAGAAAAATCCAACAAAATACTATTTTTTATTTTAATTACAGAGCTTTGGGATGATACAACAGGCAGGGGTGGGGGAGAGGAGAAGGCAGCGACATGGATGTAATTGGGGTAGAAAGGAAGGGAGGAGGCGGGAGCGCGGGCGACGGTGGTGAGGTGGCAACCTCAGCGAGGGGAATGGGAGGAGCTAGGGCATGGGTCTAGCACGCAGCGTAGGCGGACGAACGGACTAGCACCTTGCGCGATCACAGAGAACCGGGAGGGGGATCTTACGCAATCACAGAGAACCAGGAGGGGTTTTATGTGTAAGAAGAGATCGCTTGCTTGCTAGGTCACAGAGAAAGAGAGAAATAAAGAAACAAGGACCAGGACGAAGAAGAAGAAAGAGTTTCAGGGCCCATTTGAAACGCAGAAGCAGGAAACCTGAGCGGGAGGGGAAAAAAAGAGAATAGTGGCAGGGCCACTTGGAAGAAAGGGCTTGATTTCTACAGCCTCTGACAGGTGGGGCGCGGACGGACAGGTAGAGCGCGTGCGTTCCCACCCCACCCCACCCCCACGGGCGGGCGGAGCGGAGAGAGAGAGGAGGGAGATTCAGCAGAATTCACAAAGGCTAGAAATAGGGAGGGAGGGAGGGAGGAGGATAGATTCGTTCGAGATCCAAAATTTGAAAGCCTCCCTCCTCCTCCCCCCCCCTCCCCCTGCATCCCATCCCATCCCAATATGCCCGACCTCCCCTGCGACGGCGATGGCGTCTGCATGGTCTGCCGCGCCACCGCCCTGCCCGAGGTCGAGCTCCTCCGCTGCGCCACCTGCGCCACCCCATGGCACTCCCCCTGCCTCTCCAAGCCCCCAGCCACCCTCGCCGACGCCGCCAACTGGAGCTGCCCCGACTGCTCCGGCGACGCCACCGCCCTGCCTGCGCCCGCTCCCGGGGGCCAACTCGTCGCCGCCATCCGCGCCATCGAGGCCGACCCCTCGCTCTCCGACCAGGACAAGGCGCGTCGCCGCCAGGCGCTGCTCGGAGGCGGGGCGCCCGACGACGACGACGACGACGACGACGAGGGGGACGATGTGCTCGAGATCGTCGGCAAAAACTTCAGCTGCGTCTTCTGCATGAAGCTGCCCGAGCGCCCCGTCACCGTGAGTAGTTACATGTTCCCCATTAATTCCTTGATTTGATTAAACCCCAGATCTTTCCTCTCCTGCTGTGCTGGTTTGCGACAGCTATCTTATCTGGGCGCGGGCTTGGATTTGGTCGCCCATCTCTTCTCCCTCTTTACTTCTCTTTGTAGTAGTATTATTATTATTATTATTTTTCAATGGTTGATGATTAGATGCGCCTGGCCTAGCAGTAACCATTTCGTTGCTTCTATGCTGACGTTCCTTCATTTCAACTAATTCAAGTCGCTACGCTTGTTGCAATCCAAGATTTCTTGAACGATTCAAAGGTAGCATTTAACTGTGTACCCGTTCTCTACGATCATTGTTTGTTTTTGTAACTGTGTCTTAGGCCCTAGGCCCAATCCAACCTACAATTGTTTAGAACCAAAAATATATATAAAAAAATCATTTTCAGGATGTAACAGCCATCGTAACCAGATGTAAAGCCCTAGCTTTGGAGTATTGATCAGTATCGCGTGGGTTCTGCACATATGAGTAGCCCCTAGCTTTCGAAGTTACAGCTGCTGCTAATGTTTGTAATTCATCTTTGTTTAAATGAAATGGCACGATTCATAATCTACTATTCCTATCCTTTGAAATAGTGCCTGCATTCCTTGTTTCGACGTATTGCATCTGATAGCTTTCTCTTTAAACAGTGTCACCTTATCTTACTGTAGCTGTCAGGGAATAAATTGTAACATCTTCATTTTTTTTCATGAGCCCGGAGTGATTACATGAAGCACGAAGCTGGTTTTTCTTGACACCAAATTCATACTTCTTTTTTGTTGTTTACAAAATGTTTTCATCAAGCAGGGTGCTATTTCTTATCAAAAGTTTCTTGGCAGTGCACTATGATGGTAAAGCCTGGAGGGGTTTCCTTGAAGTTTTTGGGTTGTCATCCTTTTGTACGATAAATGGATGATTCAAATCAATGCAGTCATTTCACCAGATACGTCATTATATATTAGAATGTGAAGGATCAATTTGTTCTTAAAAGCTTTACAATGCAAACATGAACATTCTATATATATACAGTGATGCTTTCCTATGCCATTTTTTATACCATAGGTTATGGACTCTGTTTTTGAAGCAGTGCTCTTCTAGGGAATATATAATGTGATGCCTCTTGGTCTGCCTTGGATGCGACGTGAAATGGGCTCCAGATATTCTACATGCAGACTGCAGTGCAAGCTCTATCGTTCTACTTTATAACTCACGTTAGAGTTTTAGAAATTCTTTCTTTGAGTGCTTGATGACAATGACTGAGAAATTAGTGGCACAATACTTCTTATTATGAGCTTGTAAGCTTGTTTAGATTACACTGTTCATTCATCGTGGCCTCCATGGACCTCAACAGATGCATATTGACAATTACTGAGAGGCAATTCAAACGATAAGCTGTGAGTTGTTTGGCATCATGGATTTCACTTGCTGGAGTCTTTTTAACACCTAGGATTAAACACACATTGCCATCTAGTCGGAGGGTGACAGTTGGTGGTAATCAAAATTCATGCTTGTCATTTCTTCTTCTATTTCTTTCTGAAACAATGCAAGCGTTGTGCCAATTCATTAGAAAAGGAGACGAGCACCCATGCCGGTCCTAGGACTCGAACCCGGGTGGGTGGGGACTGGGGAGGTTAAACAATCTCTCCACCATCCGGCCACAGGCCAGATCTCATTTCAGAGTGTGATATTAAGCAAAAAAAAAACCCATGCTAGTTACATCCATGCGCAATTGTAGATGACCAGCCAATGGTAATTGAATAGGAAAGTCATCTGCATGGTATTGTTGTTTGCTACTTTCTATAGATGGCATTGGTCTCCTACTTTTGCAGGGGGGGTTTGCAAAGGTTTGTCTGCACTGTTATGGGTGAATATCCCGTCTCGTGGATTGTATTTGCATAATGTTTATGTAGTATGGTCATACATTTGTAAGTACTTTTGTGCCTTCCAACATTGAAGCTTACAAGTTATCATGAAACATGAAATATCATACGCTAATACACACTTTGCATGCTAAGCGTATTGCCTCGATGGTTGCTAGTAGCTAGTTGAGATCACATGTTGGTGGCTAGAATGAAACATGAAAATTCAAGTGCTAATCTTGCAACGAATATTTCTTGGTCTGCCCTTGGTATTTTGGTACTGTGATGTTGCATTACCACTTATCGATGCATATGCTTCTCGTAACGGTCATGGAGTCAGACAGAAATTTGAGTTTTCAGTCAATAATCACCTATCAATTTGCCTAAAGATGTTAGCTGCGAGGTTCGTAGCTGCTCATATTTATTTTTTCATAATGATCGGTTGCTATTGGTGAGTGGTATCTACTTTTGGTCAGTTGGACTAGATCATGTGAAAACCCTTTACCCTATCGATTAGGAATCTTAATTAGAAATTATTAGTGACGTCTTCTCTTTGAATAAATCATAAATGGATGCTTGACATAACTGTTGCTTCACAGTGTTGGAGATGTGCCACGCCTTTTAATGGGCCTGTTTACTATATTTGAATGGAAACAGTAGTTAATCCTTTCAAAGTAACTCATGCATGATATATTTGGCATGTGTCCACACAAATATCTTGATTGAATAATAGTATGGCCACTTTTGCATACGATGTGTCAATCTGTCAATCCCCATTGGCTAGTCGTTTTTGTATGCTTTGCAATTGATTGCTTCCAGTAATCCAGTGTTTTGTATATATATATATTCTTATTTTGATCTATTAGTTTACTTAGGGTAAACTTAAACCTGCTACTATTCTATCTATCGTTAAGTGAACATTTTTTAGTACTGTTTCTAATCACTACATTCTTCTTTTGTCTTGTTCAGACGCCATGTGGCCATAACTTCTGCTTGAAATGCTTCCTGAAGTGGGTTCAGAATGGAAAAAGGACGTGTGGAAAATGTCGATCACAGATCCCATCCAAAATGGCAGTACAACCAAGGATCAACTCAGCATTAGTTCAAGCTATCCGAATGGCTAAGACTTCAAAGAATGCTAACTCAGCTGGCTCGGCAACCGCATATCATTATATACGAAATAATGATAGACCTGACAAGGCTTTTACAACTGAGAGGGCTAAGAGGGCTGGGAAAGCGAATGCATCGAGTGGTCAGATCTTTGTGACTATCGCACCTGATCATTTTGGTCCCATTCTTGCAAAAAATGACCCCAGAAGGAACATTGGTGTTCTAGTTGGGGAAACATGGGAAGATCGCCTTGAGTGCAGGCAATGGGGTGCTCATTTTCCTCATGTAGCTGGTATTGCTGGCCAGTCCACGTATGGTGCTCAGTCAGTAGCACTCTCAGGAGGGTACGCAGATGACGAGGACCATGGGGAGTGGTTTCTTTACACTGGAAGGTTTACTAATTTTACCATTCGCTACCCTTCTATTTTGTTTTTACTGCTCCCAGATATGGGCGACTTGTTATTTTTCTGTAATATAATTTGTACTAAAGCAGTGGTGGAAGAGATCTAAGCGGGAACAAGCGAACAAACAAGGAGCAATCCTCAGATCAGAAGTTTGAGAAGCTGAATGCTGCTTTGCGTCTTAGTTGCTTGAAGGGTTACCCTGTCAGGGTTGTGCGGTATGTCCTTTTAGCCGGGCTTATACTTGACACATCAATGTTGTTCTATAAGTAGATGGTATTGTGGTATACTTCTGTACTTATAGATATTTGTTGGTTGCTTGGCACGGAAATATGTTTGTAGGGCTACTGTTGTAGCTATACAGTGTTAATGGTGCTACTTGTTTATTGTCTTTCCTTGATCCATTATTCACTGTTTTTTATAAATTGTAGCAATCAGTCAATATCCTGCTGATCTATTGTTCTTCATATCTTCCTGTTTCGGATCTTATGTCTGATAACAATCTCTTAACAAGGTCCCATAAAGAGAAGCGTTCTTCATATGCTCCTGAATCTGGTGTGAGGTATGATGGAATTTACAGAATTGAGAAATGTTGGAGGAAGATTGGTGTCCAGGTAATTTCATTCTCCTGTACACAGGTGGCAGATGTTGCTCCGTATTTTTGTGCCATACAGCTGCCTACCAGCTGACAGTTTTAAAAAATTATGGAAAAATAATGGATATTCTTTTGACTTCTGCCTTAGGGTACTTTCAAGGTCTGCAGGTATCTCTTTGTTCGCTGTGACAATGAACCAGCTGCTTGGACCAGGTTTGACAAAATACCTGCCTTTTGTCTTGAGACTATACTTTGATCTTAAGAACAATGGGCATTGTTCTCTCTGACGTGGTGGTATTTGATTTTAAGTGATGCTCACGGTGACCGTCCAAGGCCGCTGCCCAAGATTAAGGAGCTGCAAGGTGCAACTGAGATAATTGAGAGGAAAGGAACTCCTTCATGGGATTATGCTGTATGTACCTGTGTTTATTCGTCTTGCAATATTATAGACTTAGCGTACTATGTTACCACTGATTTCTATTGGTTCGTTATAGGAGAAAGAAGGCTGGAAATGGATGAAGCCTCCCCCAATCAGCAGGAAGCCTGTTCTATCGGGGAATCCTGAAACTGACAAGCAAATCCGTAGAGTCGCAAGGCGTGCTCAGATGTCTGTGGCTGAAAGGCTTTTGAAAGGTTCGTGCTATGTTTTGTGCTTTTTACTTGCACGCACAATTGCAATATTGTGTTTGGCTTAAAAGAAGCGTTCTCTCAAAACTGGTTTCTGTTTGCCTGGTCCCGCAGAGTTTGGTTGTTCCATTTGTCGTAAAGTGATAAAAGAACCACTTACTACTCCCTGTGCTCATAACTTCTGCAAGACTTGTTTGCTTGGGGCATATGATAGCCAGTCGTCTATGAGGGAAAGAAGCCGCGGTGGTCGGACTCTACGGGCACAGAAGATTGTAAAGAATTGCCCCTCCTGCCCAACTGATATTTGTGACTTCCTAGAGAATCCCCAGGTAGGATTAAGTACATGTCTGTTAAAGCATGCCTACAGCCTACAACTTGTAAAGTAGTCCTGCTCATGCTTGGGGATGTTTTTCTTACAGATCAACCGAGAGATGATGGATCTGATCGAGTCTTTGCAAAGAAAGGCTGTTGAGGAAGGTGACATCAAGGCGACCTCAGATGGTGAGGAATCCGGTGATGGTGGCTCCGATGAGGAAAATGATGACGCTTTAGAGAAGGAAGAGGATGATAGCAGCTTGAACGAGGAAGAGAAGAGTGGCGCTGAGGAGAAAAAGAATGGGTGCCTGAATGGGGATTCGGATGTTAATGCTGATGGTCCTGTCGTTAAGGTTGTGGTTGAAAGCAAGGAAGAAGTCGAGAAGCGCAAAGGAGACGACGAGAAAGGGAGTGATGGCAAGAAGACGAAGACCGGTGCTGCTGCAGTTGAAGATAAAGCTGTGAAACAAGAGCAGACGAGGAAGGGTTCTGAGAAGGTTGATAACAAGGCAGGAGGCGGTGGTCAGCAGGCTCAGAAGAAGCGCAAGGGGGACGCTGAAAGAGTCACCGCAAATGGCGGTAAAAGGGTGAAGACCGGTGCGGCAGCAGCGGGCTCAGAGAATGCTGTCAAACGGAGCATGGGGAGTGGTGAGGCCCAAGCCAGCCCTCGCAGGGTGACGCGGAGCAGCGTCAAGGCTGGGGGTGAAGCCCAACAAGGAGCCGATGGCAGCCCTGCCCTGCTACCAGGAGCAGGAGCAGGGCTGATGGTGGCTGCTCAAGGCCGTAGAAAGCGTCGCGGCTGATGCCATTGAACAAGACATCTCGTTGAATGCAAGGGGCTCTATTTTTTGCTCGCTCTCTTTTGGGTGATTCAGGGGGGGCACACTTGTTATTAGTTAATGCCGTACCGTACCGTACCTTACCTGCATGGATAGCTCGTGTATGGATATTGGATTATTGGTGGTGCAGCTTAAACTATCTACTATGATGCATAAACCCCTTGGCAAGCACTAGTAGTGTTGCCGCCTCTTTGTTGCTGCTGCATCTAGCCTACCTGCATAGACAGCGTATTATTAATTAGTTACGTGCTCGTGTGTTGTAACGGAAATCCATACTTTGTATCAATGATTTCTAAGCAAACATGTAATTTTTGACTATTATAACCAGTTTTGGTAGGTATAGAGCATATTTGAACAACATAGCACCTATAAATATAAAGATCTTATGAGAAAATATATCCAAATGTTACAAGTACATAACTGATGAATTACTCTTGAACCGTTTAGTTCTCAGTTTTGACTAAACTACCAGATGGCCCAATCAAAGCTACAATTTATAAATAAATAATTTTTCAATATCAATTTTGATCTATTCAATTATTTAGACAACTATAACAGTTCAAACACCACTTCAACATAACTCTATGGCAGAACTCTTTCGGGTGTTGCGCTAACTCTGTTTCCATCGCATAATTGGCCTTCCTTGTATGTGGCTTGGCATCAGTAATAGAACCTCTATTTGGTTAGGATCCCCCTCATCATACCACACACAACCTATGTTCCACCTCTCCAACCAGTTGAAGGCTGAATTGGGATCCCTCTCATCATAGTGAAAGTGAAGAGCCTCTACCACAATAGGTGAAGCTAGAAGCTATAACATAAACAACAACAAAAACGACTTAGCACAACAAGAAAGTATTTGAAGACAGACAACAAAAGAGTGATATGATTGGACATTTTGTGTGCTAGATAAGTAATGTGCATAAGATACCTCGTATGACTATACTTTGAGGCTCAAACAATTATACCTTACGAGCAAATGCGTTTGAAGAGAACTTCTCCTTCCATGCATCTGGTTTAGCACCATGCGAAAAGGCAAGAATCATGTACTTAACAATCTGGTCCATGTTAATTTATCAAATAGAAGGTCACATGGGTAGATATTTCAGTTCTATTCACCAAATGAAATGCAAAGTATAAAAAAGATGCAAGAGCATGCACAACAGTGTCTACATTTGGCATTAGTGTTATTGCTTGCTTAAGTTAAATCGGAAGGAACAAACATGTATATAGACACATTTATGTTTGCTTCATTGTAAACAGCATAGGAACAATTTAACACTCATCGATATCCAATGCAACCACAAAAACAATGATGAGACCAGTGAAAAATACAGCTTTATCTCCTATACAATAGTGACAAAGTTATTCAAGTTGTGAAGCAAAAGAATATCCAAAGAAATACTGCAATGTTGACAACAAGCATAATAAAGTATCTAGCTTTCACTACAATTGAATGAAGCATGTACCCATTTGATGATATGAATCAGATTTTAAAAAAGAATAAGCAATACAAAACTATAGTTAACTTCAACTGCATTTTCTGTAACAAAAAAATCCTCTCAATATTTTGGCACCCGAGAGAGAGATCTAGTTGGAGGTTACTCCACTGCTTTCTTCTTTGTGCCACGTGAACATCCACAACAATGCATCAAATGCAATCATCAAGCATCGGTAGAACATTTGCTTAGAAATATATATTGTGAAACACATTGGTTTTTTTTTCATTTCATTTTTAACACTAAGGTGAAATTCATGATTGTACTTGCATATCAATACCAAACCTCCACATAATTTTTCCATATGACTTTTGAAGGAGAATGATGTCAATTTTTCAAATAAGTACTCAAGCAACCTTATATGGTTTGAACAACCTTAATGAAGACCAAAAAAATTGATCAACTCGTGCTTTTCTGGTTTTACCTTGATTTCGTTCGTATTTCTCAAAATAACACACGCTGATACAATCATCAGAAGTGTGTCTATTCGATAAAATTAGAATAGTAAGAAACAACTAAAAAAGGAACACTATCATGATGAATATATTAGGTACTGAATGAACCAAGTCGAGCAAGGCAATTACCCGAGACTTCTGGTGGGCAAGCTTCCAACTGACTTGAATGGCATTGCTAGAAAGATCAACCATATTGCGCGAAGAGGTGAAACAACTTGCCTCCTTACAAGATGCCAACGAATGAGTGCCATGATTCCTTACAATGCACGGAATGCTTAATGTGCCTAGACCAGCATCATGCAAAAATTAGTGCCAGACTATAGCAATATAAACCATGTGGCTAAGGAAAGAACACTTATGTGTAGCTTACTAAGATTAGCGAGGGAAAGGAATGATTATGTGCGTATGTAGGATTTGAAAAGAACGGGAACACTGCTAGAGCATGAATAATATCACAGAGGCGCACCATATGTTTTGTGTCATTTTTCTGACCATTTTAAGATGCATGCAAATGAATTTTTACATCAACATACCAAACAGAAACTGAAAAAAAACATTACCAGATAACCTCGGAAGGCAGCTTGTGCCTTGACGGCTGCTTGCTCTTCTCTCAACCTCTTGGGATCGTTGGACCCAGCAATGCTTTGCTTCTCCAAATCTTGATTCACATCGCGCACCGCCACTTTGTAAGATCGAGGAGGCCGACTAGAGGGGAGGGGGAGGTTTGAATAGGCGGTTTTAAAATCTTCTTTGGCTAAAACTAATTTACGGATTTGGTCTCGGATCCTTCGCCTTCCGCTGCCGCCGCGCCGAGGACTCCCTCCGATCCTTCCTTGCCTCCTCCCGGAACTACTCCGCCGGTGACAGGGAGAAGGTGCTCGCCGTTGTCGGCATCCACACAGAGCTCGGATCCACCGCACGGCGCCACTCCGAGCTCGGATCCGCCGCACGGCGCCACTCCGAGCTCGGATCCGCCGACGGCGCCACTCATTGCCATTGGCCGACGTCCCGCCTCCGGCCCCGCCGCCGCGCAAGAATCCGCCCGCCGCCGCCGGCAGGACCTCCGCCGCCATGCGGGGAGGTAACCTAACCCTCCCCGCCCGATTGATTTTCGGCCGTTCGGCCTTTTGGTGAAGGGTCGGTTCGGCCGGTTTTTGAGTAAAGCCGCGAAAAAAAGAGAAAAAACGTTGTTCTAACCGCCGCGCCGTCCGGTAGCCTTTGTTAGACATCGTTGTCTTAATCGCCGCATGCCGTCGGTAGCCTACCAATGGGCACCGCTTCCCTTCCTCATTGCCGGTGATCTTCGACGGTGTTAACTACACCGACTTCGTGTCTCACATGCGCATTCATATGCGTGGTCTTCATCTCTGGGGCGTTCTATCTGGCGATGTCACCTGTCCGCCATGCCCTACTCCTCCGACGGACCTTACGCTCGTTATGCGCTTCGACGGTGACACATACCGCCATTGAGGTCAGCCGCCTTCTTCGATGAGAAGATCGCCTCGCCTATCAAGAGGCTTTGGACACCTACATGGATCGCTTGACTATCTACACTCAGTGGTGCGACGACGACGCTCGAGCTGCTGTTGTCTTCATCGCCAGTGTCCAGCCTCAGTTCTCTTATGAGATTGTGGGATTTTCTTCGGCTGTCCAGATGTGGAGTCATCTTCGACAGCGCTACGAACCCTCTGGAGATGCCCTCTACCTGTCCGTAGTTCGCCAGGAGCACTCTCTTCAGCAGGGTGATGCTACTGTTGACGTCTTCTACGCCGAGTTCGCGATCGGCGTCAATCGGACTCTCTTCGCACCGCTTGGTTGCTCGTTCTGTTCATGCCGCTTGGTCTGTCTTCCGACCGAGTTTCAGCGTGTTCACGAGTTCCTTACTCGCCTTCGTCCCGAAGTTCGAGCAGGCGTGCCCGGCTACTTGCACGCCACCTCGTGTCACTCTTCTGGAGGCCCTTACCGAGATACGTGCAGAGGAGACTCGTCTGAGTGGTGCCGGTCTGATGTCACTCCCCTCCGTGCTCGCCGCCTGCACACTGCCATAACGATCGCTTCACGCTTGATCTGCTGCCTCCTCCAAATGGCTCCCACAGTGGTGGTAGCCGCCTCCTTCTCGCGGTGGTCGTCCTCGCCGCTCCTCTCGCGACAAGATCGGCCACATTGAGTCTCGATGCTACAAGAAATAGCGGCATATTTCACGCCGCTCTTCTCCTAGCACCGCACCGTATTTCTACAACGACGTCGCATCGACTACTTCGCGTTTTCTCTCATCGAGCGGGGAGATAGCCGGACTTCGACGATCGCTGCCGCCTGTGTTCTTCCTCGATAGGTTCTGCGCAGTTCTGCGATGACTCTTGAGCACCGAGAAACCACCTCCTACACAGACAGGTACCTCCCCGTGGATCCTTGATTCCGGAGCATCCTTCCACATGACTTCCGATTCTTCCACTCTATCTTTTGTTACACCTCTTGATTCCCCTGTCAGTGTTCTTACTGCTGATGGTACCTCTCTTTCTGTCTCTGGTCGAGGACCTCTTAGCAACTCATCTTTTCATGTTCCTTCTGTTGCTCATGTTCCTCGCCTAACCATGCAGCTTCTTTCTGCTGGACAGATTACTGACCTTGGTTATCGGATCATTCTCGACTCTGACTCTTGTTGTGTTCAGGACCGCCACACGGGAGCTCTGGTTGGTTCTGGCCCTCGGCGCCTTGACTCGCAGCGTCTCTGGGAGCTTGACTGGCTTCACCTTCCTTCCGCTGCCACCGTCGCCGCCAGTCTCTCCGCCTCTACCACTCCATCTACCGGCTCTTTTCAACAATGGCATCACCGTCTTGGCCATCTGTGTGGCTCTCGTCTGTCGTCTTTAGTTCGTCGTGGTCTTCTGGGGTCTGTCTCAGGAGACGTGTCTCTTCATTGTCAGGGCTGTAAGTTAGGCAAACAGCTTCAGCTTCCTTATCCTCATAGTGAGTCAGTGTCTCAACGTCCATTTGATCTTGTTCATTCAGATGTTTGGGGTCCGGCTCCCTTCGTTTCGAAAGGGGGTCATCGATACTATATCATATTTATAGATGATTTACCGCCACACTTGGATATATTTCATGTCTTCTCGTAGTGAGGTCTTGTCTATCTATAAACAGTTTGCCACTATGGTTCACACACGCTTCTCCACTCCTATTCGTGTTTTTCGTGCTTGACTCGCCTTGCAGTACCTCTCTCATCACTGCGCTTCCTTCTTGGCGGGGCACTCTCGCCGCCTCTCTTGTCACGGTGCTCATGCTCAGAATGGTGTTGCTGAGCGCAAGCATCGTCACCTCCTTGAGTCAGCTCGTGCACTGATGATTGCCGCCTCTATTCCACCTCACTTTTGGGCCGAGGCTGTTTCCACTGCCACCTATCTCGTCAACATCCAGATTCTTCTCGCTCTTGAGCGCCATCCCTATTGAGCGTCTCGTGGTCTCCTTCGACTACTCGCCTTCGCTCATTTGGTTTGCGTTTGCTACGTTCTCCTCGCCTCGAGAACGCACCAAACCGATCGCTCATCCATTGAGTGTGTCTTTACGGGATACAAGATCTGCGAGCACAAGGGCTATCGGTCTTTGGGATCCTGTTGGTCGACGGATGCGGATTTCTCGGGATGTGACTTTCGACGAGTCTCGTCCCTTCTACCCACGTCTGTCTCTCCTTCGACTTCCTCTGTGGAGTCTCTGTCTTTTTTGACCTTTCCAGATACACCTATCTCGTCTCCATATATTTCTCCTGTGGCCTCTCCGCCATTGTCGCCGCCTGTTACGTCTCCTGTGGCTCCTCAGGCTCCCCCCACTACACTTGTCTACACTCGTCGACCTCGTATTGAGGATCTTCCGGATGAGCCCACTTCTCCGATGTTTCATCTTCTTCGATGCTTCATCTTCCCCGATGGGCCGTCTTCTCCTCGCTACGCCTCGCCGATCGCCATCGATTCGCCCCCGCCTGCTTTTGCCTTTCTTTGGCGCAGCTACTTGTGAGCTCGCCTCCCCTGGGATCTTTGTTACTCATCCCGAGTGGCGCATGCCATGGCCGAGAGATTGCCGCCCTCGAGCGTCTTGGTACTTGGGATCTTGTTCCTTTTCCATCTCACTCTCGTCCCATCACATGTAAGTGGGTCTATAAAATTAAGACTCGCTCGATGGCTCTCTTGAGCGCTATAAGGCGCGTCTTGTTGCTCGTGGCTTCCAAAGGGAGCATGGTCGTGACTCTGACGAGACTTTTGCCTCGTGTGGCCCACATGACCACTGTCCCGCACTCTTCTTTTGGTGGCGTCTGTTCGCCACTGGTCTGTTTCTCAACTTGATGTCAAGAATGCCTTTCTTAATGGCGAGTTGCGTGAGGAGGTCTACATGCATCCGCCACCTGGGTATTCTATCCCTGAGGGCATGGTCTACCGCCTTTGTCGCTCTCTCTATGGCCTTAAGCAAGCCCCTCGTGCCTGGTTTGAGCGTTTCTCCTCTGTGGTCACTTCTTTGGTTTTTTTGACAAAGTGATCATGATCCTGCGCTCTTTGTCCACACTTCGTCTCGTGGTCGGACTCTTCTTCTTCTGTATGTTGATGATATGATCATTACCGGAGATGATTCTGAGTACATTGCCTTTGTCAAGGCTCGTCTTAGTGAGCAGTTCCTTATGTCGGATCTTGGTCCTCTTCGTTACTTCCTTGGGATTGAGGTTACTTCCACTCCAGATGGTTTCTTTATGTCCCAAGAGAATTATATTCAGGATCTTCTTGATCGCGCCTCATCGATCGTCGTCTGTTGAGACTCCTATGGAGCTCAATGTTCACCTCCGACCCTCTGATGGCGAGCCTCTTTCTGATCCGACTCGCTATCGCCATCTTGTTGGGAGTCTTGTCTATCTTGCTGTTACTCGTCCGGATATCACTTATCCAGTTCACATTCTGAGTCAGTTTGTTTCTGCTCCCACTCAGGTCCACTACAGCCACCTTCTTCGAGTTTTGCGATACCTTCGTGGGACTATCTCTCGCCGTCTCTTCTTTCCACGCTCCAAATTTCTGACTTCAGCTTATTCGGATGCTACTTGGGCGGCGATCCCTCGATCGCGGTCTATCTCTCGCATCGTGTTTTTCTTGGTGGTTCGCTTATTGCCTGGAAGACGAAGAAACAGACTGCAGTGTCCCGTTCGAGTGCAGAGGCTGAGTTGCGAGCTATGGCTCTCTTGACAGCAGAGATTACTTGGCTACGGTGGTTACTTGAGGATTTTGGTGTTTCTGTTTCTACACCGACTCCTCTCTTGTCAGACAGTACAGGTGCTATCAGTATTGCCCGTGACCCTGTGAAGCATGAGCTCACCAAGCATATTGGTGTTGATGCTTCCTTCATGAGGTCTTGTGTGCATGATCGGTGATTGCTCTTCAAGATGTGCCTTCGAGCTTGGATAGCGGATTTCTTCACGAAGGCCCAGACTCGAGCACAGCACGGCTTCTACCTCTCCAAACTCAGTGTTGTTGATCCACCATGAGTTTGAGGGGGGGTGTTAGAGATATATTTGGACTCTAGATTTATTTTGGTTTCCTTATCTGTAACCTTTACTCATGTATATATATCGGCCCATTGGCCTCCTGAATATACAAGTTGCAATTCCAATACTAATAACAATTTAGTTTTGCACAATAAAAATCTAAATCAACTAGTCTTTACTAAGTGCACCAACAATATACAACAAATGAAGTCTAGCAAGTATACAAAGATATATAATACCGAGACTTAAATATGCAAATCTGAACCCCCATCGAGGTAGGGCAGTGTAAGTGTGCGACAGAGGAGCACAAGCGGCGTAGGTGGGATCATGGGGGGCGAAGTGGGATGCGGTCACGAGCACAAGCAGTTGTTGGCCGCGTGAAAGATCCGAGCCGTCGGTTGATTATTGATCGCTGCCGAAGAGAGTCGAAGGACCACCAATTACTTGTTTCTTTTAAGTTGTGTAAGCTCGCTGTGTCTATTCTGAAGCTGATTCCTGACCGGAGAAACCGCACAAGACAGTATAATAGTGTCACAAGAGAAGAGACGTGTGCCGGCACAGCACAGTTAAAACATTTCCAGCCAGATTAGTTGCATTTAGCACCCCTCTGCTCTGTACAAGCTCGTTCCAAAACACACACACACACACACACACACACAGCGCCCGCCTCCTTGTCCATGCTCTCTCTCTCTCTCTTGTAGCCTGGACCCGTCCTCCTTTCAATGGTTTGTACAAGCTCGGGCGAATGAATCAATCGTACATCAGCAGGCAGGCACATGCAGAGCGGAGTTTGCACTGACTCATCATGTCACAGCCTTGCTGATGAGAAAAATACAATAAATAGCAAAACTGGGGAGGATAATTTATTACAGCTTCTCCGGTTAGCGACTGGAGCAAATACAATACTGGTTGGCTCTGACGCTGCTACGCTTGCTCCAAGCTGTCCTCAGTTGAAGGCCCAACTGTGTTGGTTCTGCCGCTAGAGTTTTCCTTGTTAGGTGGGGGTTCCTTCCACCTTTCTTTCATATCTGAACTAAGTTTCTCCCAGACCTGGACCGCACATTGCTCCCCACGGGGAAAGGTTCCTGACAACAACTCCATGTCAATCATTAGATGATGTGGCCAGAATAGATAATACATTGTTGTCATAAAGCGAGAGCTTAAATTCGTGGCGATAGGGTGAGATGATGTGGTGAGCACGCAATCTGCAAGTGTTTTGCTGAATTGTATGGTGTATCATGCACCGACAGGACAGCTTCCAGGCCCTATCTACTCTATGTATGTATGTATGTGTGCAACTCAAAAACCAGTATCATCTATACAAATGAGCACAATAACTCATACCTGATCCCCTGCATTTGGACCATCTTTGTGGAAAAGCATAGGACGGCACCATTTGTCTTCATTCATCAGGCTAGAATTCTGAAAATGAGCAATCAAAGCACCCCTGCCCTGGATTCTAGCGTATGCGAGCGATGCCACCTTCTCACTATTGAACTTTTCCCATTTCTTGCCACTAAATGTCTGCAGAAAAAAAAAGAAGTTTAGTTCTCAACATACTTTCAACTGGAAAGGGCAAGGCAAAGTAGCAAGTGTTTGTTTTAAAGGATACAAACAGGATATAACGGGGTATGTTAAAAACAAATGCGTATCCCCAGGCAAAAGTACAATGCAATGAATAAAAATACTGTTAAAATGTCATGTTTCCACTCCTGGAAGGTACACTAAAAATGGCAAGCTGGATATAGTTCTTACTTCTTACTATTATCTATTAAGGCATGGGTATATACCTTGTAAAATGGAATTATGTGCTGGTGATCGGTCATATTGATGAAAGCATAGCCCACGTTACATTTGTTCTGAGGAAAGCATATATTGCCAGAGTCAGTGCCTAGAAATTACACTGTAAATTTCAACCATCATACTTACAAAAAGAACAGACCTTAAAATCAATTGGAAGGTAGATGAAATCATAGGTTCCACGGTGATTCTCATCAATGACCGCCAAAAGCAGCTTACAATTGTACCTGTTGAGCACATCAAGCGTGAGTCCACAGAAGAAAACGTCCCCTCAGTAATGTGCAATACAAAACACAAGTGGTGCAAACGTACTTGTTAGGGATGTTTTTTATCATCAGTGTGGTGCGTGAGTCTTCACCCTTTGTGATGCGGTCAATGTCAAGCTCAAATTGCTTTTTGTTTTCAGACTGGGCAGCATTTCCATCATGCCTGCGGCTTCTCATCCGATCATTGGTAGCATCATATGAAGCGGAAACATGGATCATATGATTCCTTCCGTTGATTGCATGGCACATTTGATGCAGGGATGGAAATTCAGCACCAACTGGGGAGAACATGGTGTCCCTGTAATTTCCTCTGGTAGGTGCAAAGACAGATAGTTCTGATGGATACAATTGAGGGCTACCAGAAAACCCTACGCTACCATGCGATCCTGGATATAAAGAGTGTACGTTTCCAAAACTGCCTCCATTGTTTGGAGATGAACCCAAATGATGTTGGTCCATAGGATGAGCACCAGGATTCAGCATGTGAGGTGGCACACCAGGATAACCATGCATGTGCATTGGGTGCTGCAAATTCGACCACATCATTGGAGCAGAGGGATTTTGAGGAAAAGCATTTGAGTTCTTCCAGGCGTAGCGGTGTCCATGAAGGGGGAAACTTCCAATTCCAGTAACCCCAAATGCTGCAAAACAATTTTTTTTGTTAATGCTGATGAAGTTCGAAAAGAATAAAAGAAACAAGTATAACATTTGGTCAATGCATCAACAAATTTCTATCATTGTATATCCGAGCCTTCCAACAGTACAAACGTGTAAACATGATGTTGTACTAGTAATAAAAATATGTATTATCATATATCAATGACTATAAAAAGAAGTGATTTTACAAATCTGTGCTAAACAGGTAAAACAAAGGTTAGGAAAGAAATCACAAGCAGTTCGAGCTGAGAAGTTTTACCTTCATTATTTTGATCAAAGGAATGACCATGAAGGCCACCAGAACCCACTTTTTGGAGATGATTATAATCCACTCCATCTACTCTGAAGGTAGCATTCCTGCCACTAGCTGTCATGGACTTAGAACTATTACAAATACTATCGTGACACTCCGGAAGCGAGTGTGGGTTGAAGGTCTGCCTTCCACGTCCAAAGTTTCCTTGGCCAAGTGATCCGCCAAGTTCACCAATAGCAGCTTGATTATTATTGTGCTGACGTGTAGATTCAATTCTGATAGGCGAAGATAACTTCTGAGGACCATTCGTAGAGAGGCCATGGGGTGATCTATCCAATTGTGGGCCAACTGGAGAAAACAAATTATGAACGCTGCTGTTCTCCCAACTTTTAGGGTCCACCTTTCCTGTTTGACATGTCCAAGGAGGCAAAATGTTATGAATAATAGGAATTGATGAATCATTTAAAAAACGGCGATAAGCCCTATATTGTACCAATGGTCCCCGGTGGAGAGTTTTTAGGTTGGCGAGGGAAACCGTCCTGCCTCCATTCTCTAGAACACTGCTGTCTCAAGCTGTTAGGTACACAGACAAATGTTACTTCGCCACACTAATACCGTATTCCTGTATGAAGAAAGGCAACAGTATACAGCGCAAGTATGACAACATAATACCAAAATGGTGGTGGGGGGGTGCCGGACAAGAGCAAATTACCAAGATCTTGCCCCTCCAGGATGGCTAAGTTCAACCTTGATATTTGGGCCTGAAATATCACCCTTATTAAGGTCATGCAGTGCCGCTTCTGCTGCTCTAACATCATAGAACTCTACGAGTTTCTTATTGCAGCTTGTACAAGCCCTGAAAATCTACAACCAACAAAAAGGGTCATCGCAGTTTGGTGCTCTCAATTTTGTAAAGCAAAGTTTGAAAATACCATTACCTCCTTCACATCACCGTAAACACTAAGTATTTGGAGAAGATCATCATTGGAAATGAAAGAATCAATGTTAGATACCACCAATATTCCCTTATTGATATCCTCGTCTGGAACATTTTCCTATTAAAGTAGCACACCATGACAACATAAAAACATTTTTAAGATTTACAGTGTTAAGCTAAAATGAAGTGAAGAAACTTTAGTGAAAAAAAAACTCTAGCATGATAGCAAATTAGCAATAGTAAGCAGGGATAAAAAAAACCCGTTACCGGACCGAATCCCGGCAGGGGGGCGGGACCGGTAACCGGACGGTTACCGGTTTTCCCGGGAAAAACCCGGTTAAATTTCGTTTGAATTTGCTTAAAAACCAACCAAAAGTCGAAATTTGATATTTGAAATTGCAAAACCCGGAAAAACCGGCTGGGATTTTGGATCCCGGACCCCGGCCGGTAATCGGCGGTTACCGACCGGGAATTTTATCTCTGGTAGTAAGCATATGCTTAAACAGCCCATAGTTTCATCACAAAGGCCAAATCAAGTATGCAAAAAATTCCCTATAGCTATCAATTTTATCAATTCAAGTTGGAGGATAATATAGGAATGTAATGACATACAACTAACCATATATTGGGAGGGACGACAGAAAAAAATTCTAAATAAACTGAGAAATTCGAGAATCAGCTTTATACCGATTTATAACCAAACAGGCCATGACGATAAATACTTCTAGTTTCTAGACGTAACTGAGTTCTAGAACCAGATATAGAAATACGCAAACAACTAGTTCAGAAAAGGCCAAAAAATGGAAATGGAGAACATAGAAAATATACTGATTTTTGTTGAGTTACAAATAAGCATTGAAACATAAGCTATAATACTAAAATAATGGCGTGAAGCCGTGAGCACATCCTAGGTCCCACCCAGTATCTTGTTCCATAGTTTGAGAACGTAATCTAATCAAGCTACAAGGTTTGTCTTAGTGTCATAACTGACAAAAGGATTCTGAATTGTGTTATCTTATTCCTTATTTCAGCCTTTGCTAAGTACAAACATGGTTCTCTAAGGCAATTATAGGTGAAAGAGATAAGGTCATGCCGTGTAAATTGTAAAAGGGGGTTACTCAGATATGTATGATTTTCTGTGGACGGCGGTCCAAACTCACGAATGCATAGGATATGCCACTTTTGGCGTAACCTTTATCAGGTGACAAGTGTGCATGCTCATGCTAACTCTCAGCACATAGCATAGAAGAGATTACTGCATACTAACAAACTAATTTCACAGGTTAGATTAGGGACACATGTGACGTTGCAGAACCAACATGTAACATGAAAAAGCAGAAAAATGAGATTAGAGAATATGTCTACTTCAACATAACTGATAATATGTTTACCTTAGGAATGGAAAATTGTACATCAAGGTTCATCAGCCCCAGAGGCTTGCTATGGAGTGCTCTCATTGCGTTTTGGGCAGTTCTTATGTCATAGTAAGACACCGTTACAAACCCATGGTGCTTGCAGGAGGTGTAAAGCATGTGTATGTCCCCATATTTCTGGAGCAAAGATATATATGAATTTGAAAGGGCAGTGTTTACTAGAGTAAAATGAAATTTCAAGAATAAATAAGGAAAAGGTCGAAAACCTGAAACATAACCCTTAGTTCAGAGTCCTCAATGTTAGCATTAATGTTTCTGACAAGAAGAGTTCTGGAAGGACGTTTATTGATAGAGTGTTCCCAAAAAATTGGCACTTGAAGGATCCTTCCTGATTTTTTTCACCTTTGATGGAATCATCATTCTCAAGCTCCATTCCTCCCCCAGTGCAGAATATATCTCCATCAGCATCATCCTGGCTGGTAGATAGGCCAGTAAATTCAAAGCCATCGATAATGCCCGATATCAAATCATCGTCATCGGGAAGGAGATTTCCAATAGTCTGAGCTTCAATTTCTTCCATGGACCCTAGAGTTTCATATCCCTCGCCGATGGAGTTATGTGTATCAGCAGATTGACCAAGAACACCACTTCCCATTACTCTCGCTGCAGAACCATAAGGCAAAACATCATCAAGGTGAAATAAAAATAAAAATTCAATACACTATCTTGGATGAATAATACCTGTAGTTGTAGTTCAATTACGATGGTATCAGATCTTCAATATGTAGTAACACAATTTAGATGAACTCTAAAAAGAGCAAAGGAAACTCACATTTGCTACAGAATACTTCAGTAAGGGAGCTGTATGAAAGGTCCTTTCCATATCCAGGCACACGTTGATCAGCACTAGTTGGTTCGGCAAAAGCTGCCTCTCTTGTAGACAAGCCAAGCCTCGATCTGGGGCTTGTGAGGATATCACCCCAAGAAATTGATGGTAAACTTGAAGTATTTTCTCGCCCCATCAAATTACTGAGGCTAAGGATGTCCAAACCCTTGAAGGCCCGACCTCCTGGATGTTCCAGACCACCATCAGGATTTGCTCCCATCGGATGGACCGTTTCAAGTGGAGAAGCAAAAGCTGACTTGCTCCCTGCATTTAATGAACCCACTCAGTTCATGAGGTATTACAACCTCCAACACATGTGTTGGATGATAAGTTGATCATGGCATTTAATTGCAAACTGTGTTTAGTTAACCTTCCAACTAATTCCTACCAAACTGTCTTCAGCCAAAATTCCATAAGCATTCCACTGTAAGAAAAGTTCCCACCCATTCCCTGCCGAATTGCGGGCTGATATCTTTATCTACCAAAATGCTTACTAAAATTGGATGCTTAATCAATTAGGCAACGTATGTGGTATATATCTAGTCCAGACGGGGATTCCCTGGCAAGAAGCAATCTGAACTAAATTGACGCGACAGCCCAACTTTCTGGTTTTAGCTAGTTAGTTAAATAAATTAGCTGCAAAGAACCGGCGGGAATTGACCAGGATAACAAGCAACCAGAATATCTCCCCCATAAACATAAAACACGAGTTTTTGAACTGTTCTGAGAAGCATGAGCTGGATAAGGCGAGTTAGGTATGGATCTTTTCAGGACATTTTATTGAAGCATCAATAACTCCAGTAACTACCAACAGTGACTATGAAGGAAAAGCGAAACATTTTATTAAGGATGTAGCATGAATTAAGAATATAACACCTAGCTGAGAAATTTCTACCATGCAAGAAGCAACAACCGTGAAATAATAATCACAAATTATCAAATCAAGCATGATCCACACCTTTGTCATCGACCATTGACTCTGATTTCCAAAATCCAACTTGCCTCTGCAGTAAAGCATGGAATGGAAATCAGCATGGGAAGGGCATCATGTGGTGCTACCATTTTGCATTATCAAAATAAATCAAAGCCAGGCTCCTTTTGTTGTTGTTGTTGTTGTTAACCTCTGCAGGGACAAGATCCTCAGAGAAGAATGAAGACGACGAGTCTGACAGTGGGTCAAATGGCGACAGGTGCCTCTTGTCGATGACTCCAGATGCTATCACCATGGGGGCAGGAAGTGTTGTCTTGAGTCACTTTGTTTCTCCTTTTGTGGTTTCTTCACCTCAACCCCTGCACGTTATAGCCCCTCTCATCAATTGCCTGCTTAAGGATTAGAGAACAATAAGATGAAAGAAGCAAGAAGAAAAAGATATATATGAGCAACTGCGCCCCGATCCCTACTGTTTAAGGAAGTTACTACCCCGAAAGCCCTGCTGTTTGAGCAACTGCAAGTTCCTTTCAGATGCTTAAAGGGGGGATTTTTCAACTGAGAAAGTAGCTCAATTAAAATTCAAGAAATGTACTGGTGTAGAGTTCACTATCAAGATGTTAACCTGTTTGCATCTGAGCTCATTTGTAGAGCGGAAATTCCTGATTTTGGGGGCAAAAGGCGAACAAAGATGGCCCATTTAGAACCATAATATGGGTGTGAACCGAACCAAGGGAGAAGGTAAAGGAAGAACTCAAGAAACCACCTCCTTTTTGTAGACGCAATCAAACCAAAAATGTCGAAATGGAGAGAGGCTAAAAGGCCAGAAGAGCAGATGGTGACAAAAAGTTGCTTCCTTTCTAGCCAGGACATACCAGGAGGGGGAAAAAACCAGCTCAACATTTTATTTTATTTCTTTTATTTTTCTCGCTGGTAGTACAACTCGAACAATTTTACGGAGTACTACTACTCCGTGAGAGGAGGGGGAAAATCCCCAAATCTGAAGCCAAGAACCCCAAAATAGAAAGCCAACAATAATTGAAGCCAAAAACGCCAAAAGAGAGACCAAACAATAATGCAAGATTGCGATCGAGCGAGTTGGAACTGTAAGCATAAGCAGTCTGTAATGTATGTAATCCATGAGCTAGAGAAAAAGGGGTAGCTGCAATTCCAAACTGTGGAAAGAGAAAAACTAAGAAACTGTAACCAAGAAGACGTACAAATTAAAGGCCTCAAGGGAAGCCACAGAAATCCCACATTTGGGCCATATTGTTGCAGTAAATCCAACAAAAAAAAACGATGGAGGAGGAAAATCAAAGAAGAAGAGAGAAAAAACAAAGTAAACTGAAACCATCGCGGCCTGCGTGAAAGAAACTACTCACCACCAAGAAGAAGAGGAAGAATCTTGTCCGTCCCCTCTCCCTGTGTGTGTGTGTGTGTGTGTGTGTGAACTCAGAGGCAAGGCCCAGCTGGATAAGATCAATGCGGGAGCTTACTACTATAAGCAACGACTTATATCAGTGCAGAAAGCAAGCTGATCCGGCTGCTGCCTTGTTGGTTGCTTCTCCCTCGGCGTAAGGCAGCGATGGAGGTGGAGAAGAGGGCAAGCTAAGCACCATGCCTACGCGATTCCAAAGCAAAACCCAAAGGCTAAATCAATCCAATCCCCTTGCCCTTGCCCTTGAATGTAGATGTAGATGTAGATGTAGTTGTTGTGTTCTTCTCCTGGCTAGCTAGCTTCTCCCGCACTGCAAGCAAGCCATGCCATGCCTTGCCTTGCCGCCGCACGCAAACAAATCAATCAGCGCTTGCTTGCTTGCTTAGTATCTATATATCTTCTTACCACAAAGCCCCAACGTCTAGGCTAGCTCAGCTCTAACAAGTCGGGGAGTGAGTAATAATGGTGGAGCAACCTCCAGGATCCAACAGAAAACACGAGCAAGGAAATAAACTCAAAACTGTCAACTCCGCCTCCTGAACTGTACTGTACTGCGCCGCACCACCAGTAACGGCTCCTCTCCTTCCTTCCCAGGTTTCGTTTGAAGAAGATGTCCAGATGTTGGCATTTAAAATAGTCGAATGAGATGAAATAACAAGCAAATATACCTTCTGTTCATTTCAATACAATACCGCCCACCTGTCGCAATAATAGAGCCACGCCACCCCTCCCCTCCCTCCTACCGTATTGCGTCTACATCAAGTGGTGGCTTGGTGTGATTTGCATTGCATGGTACGAATATGTTGAATGTACGGTATGCATGCACGTGCACGTGCACGTGTAGTGTTGTTTAAATTATTACTGACTAGTTTTGGATGATATAATTTCTCGACTCGACGCACTAGGTTTCGGAGAATCTCTATGTATGTCTACTCAGGCTAGTCTTACTGTTGCTCTATCTCTATGCACATTCATTGATAATTGTGCTTGCAGAATGGAATCGGAGAAGGAAAAAATTCAAACTCCCAACAGAATGGAATTAATCAAGAGCATATTTGTAATACTAATTGAGATTTCATCTTCTTGTTATTTACTACTACACTCCATTGGTGTGGCGCGGGCTATTTATTTATCAATTAGTCCGTTACAAGTGGAATGGGATGAAGTGATATGTTGGCACAATCACAAACAATCCTTTTGCAGGTAAAATAGACTTACACCTCAGCCCATAGAGAAGATGAAGATCGATCTTGGAATCAGCTGAACCCAAGTGAACTTCTTCTCTTGAGTGGTGAAAGCCATAAAAATCGACTCTCAATTGATTATTCTGGTACGAAATACTAGTACCTTTCTCTTCTTCACGACTATGCTACCCATGCATGCTTCAGTTCTTGAGAATTTTTTACTGTACCAGCATTGTTCTCAGATATTTTAGTGAAAACAGCTCTTTTTTCATCGTATTCGCAAAAGTAACCGCTTGGACCGCACGACCACCGATAGACCGACACGTCCCTATCTCTGCACTGTCAACGTGCGCCGTGCGGTGGCGCCCCTTTTCCACGGTATTTCACCTCCCCCGTCACCTCGATCCGTCGTCGTCGCCTTTAGCTTTAATCCTCATCTCATTGTTGTCTATGGCATTTGCATGCATGCTTGCTTAAATTGATTCACGTGGGGGAAGGATTTACTCCCGCAGCGGCTATAAAGTAGCGATCGAGCACGGTTTCGTTTCACCGCCGCTCGTTCGCTCTCTGGCTGTTAGTCGATTTCATTTTCGGAAAGTTTTAGCGTTATTACTGTTGTAATTAGAAGTCATATTAGTAGGTAATTTTTTCCTCTTTAGTAAATTCTTTATTAACTGCATTGTTAGTAAATAAGTTGTAGTAAGATTTTCATACTAAAATAGTTGTCATTTTCCAAACTATTTTAGTCTTTCTGAAATATTTGTAGCAAAATTTGTTTGATTTTATTAGTCATATTTAATTAGCCGTGGTTGAACTAATATTACATAATTAGTTAGTGTTAATTATTGAGATGACGTTAATTAGTTACCAAATAATTATTCATAGTTAATTAGTTTTACTGAATTAATTAATTGCAAATAATTAGTTGAAATTAAGTGACATTATTGTTATCTACAGAAATTATGGTGGTCCAATAAATTATTACAGCTTGATGATTATTTAATCAACCTAATGATTACAAATCACGAGGAGGCTGAGCACGACGCGAGGCGGTGCCGGAGGGGGGTCTCGTGAGCTCAGCATGCTACGTCTGTGTGCCTAAACGTGCGGTGCCGGCCCTTTGGACCGGTCTTTCGGTCTTCCGCGTATTTCCCCTCTTCGTCTTCCTCCTCACCCTCCCAATTCCCAATCCCAATCCAAGTCGGCAAGCAGAGAAGCCATTGACAAATTTCTCTCCGCTGTTTTGGGAGTCTAGCCTAGCCCTAGCCCTAGCCCTAGCCTAGCAGATTCGGTTCGATCGGAGATGAAGAAGATCTTCGGCGCCAAGAAGAACACGGACCCTCCGCCCACCATCCAGGACGCCACCGATCGAGTAACCCACCCAGCCATGCATCTTCTTCCAATATTTCTCAATTTCTCCTGCCCTGCTTCCGGATTGATTCCTCACTTATTAGGGTTCCCCCCCTCCTTATCGCCATCGCAGATAAACAAGAGGGGCGACACGGTTGACGACAAGATCAAGAAGCTCGACGCGGAGCTGGCCCGCTACAAGGAGCAGATCAAGAAGACGAGGCCCGGACCCGCGCAGGAGGCCGTCAAGGCCCGCGCCATGAGGGTCCTCAAGCAGCGAAGGATGTAAGACACCAATTCACTACTAGCCATCAATATCCCATTATATATTGCCATCCTATGTATACAGGTTCGTTCTCCTCTAGTGGACTAGTACCACATGTTAGTATGTATGACCTCCTTCCTTAGCACACCTTTCCCCTTTGCAATTGCATTCCACCCCGCAAACTAGATATATAATAGCTAATAATGAGGATTTGTTTCCCTGGCCTCACCACCTAGGATGCTCTGTGAATGCTGTTTGCATGCAATCTTTAGCCACTAAGGATCTGTTTGGGGTTGCGGTGCATTCTAAAGAAAAAGGCCCCATTTACCAAACAATTTTAGGATATTTCACCATCTATTATCTTACTAGATAGTAGATACAAGAGGCGTCTTCTGTGACTGTATTATACTCACCCCACAGAACTGCCAAACAGAGCATAACAAGTTGTACTGGAACTGAAATAATTGCCCTTTCAAGGGCACTCTTCTACTACACATCAGGGTTTACACAACGGCCAACATCTGTTGTTCAACAGTACCAAAAATTATTAAGAGAGTCTCTAACAAACAGTCTTGTACAAGTTATGGATCTTCACATTGCTCGGCAACTTCCATTGGCTTTGGGCTTAGGGACAATCAAATCATGTGTCTTTCCGGCGCTGTTTGCATTAACAATTGAACAAGAATGCCAAAGCTTGTAAACTATAAGAAATGGGTAGCCACACGCCCACACCTACTCTGTCGTGGAAGTCCATTGGTAGTATCGATGCTGTGAGGTCGTCATCTAAAAGGGCTATTTGAGGTATAGCTGGACCCTGAATGTTGCTGACTTGCTTTCATATGCCTTCAGATTTCTCCATATAGGCAGTTTTTTATAGGATCAAAGTTTCCTGATAGGTAAAGGTTGCGTTTTTACCTGCTTAGGGTACTTGATATGGACATTAAGATTTGGAAGGCTAGGAAGGAAGTTCCTGTGGGCAGAACAAAAGGGGAATGCTATTTTACCTCCATGCATTAGTTACGAAAGCTGATTATCCTTTAGCATTTAATCTCAGTAAATTTTTAATGAACTTTTGGTGATCCTTTCTGTTACTTTTTTTTGGCAACAGTCTATTAATTCAGTGTTCTAATCTTTATACTCCATATGCTTTCCCTACAGGTATGACGGACAACGTGACATGCTGTACAACCAAACATATAATCTTGACCAAGTTGCTTTTGCGGCGGAAGGACTTAAAGATGCTCAACAGACTGTATGTTGTCACTGCTTTCTCTGAAGTTTGATTCCCATGATAGATCTGTCCTGATTCCCATACTTATGTTGAAAGTATTTTTTCAACAGATGACTGCAATGAAGGCTGCCAATAAAGAGCTGAAAGGGACGATGAAAACTGTCAAACTTGAAGATATAGATGTATGTAGCATACTTTTGTTTACTAGATTCTTCATGTTTTCAATATTTTCATCTTATATATATATATATATATATATATATATATATATATATATATATATATATATATATATATATATTCATTTGATTGCTTATTTTCCTGTTTACTTTTATTTTCAATTGCATCTGAATCTATACCTGCTTATCTAATCTGTAGAGCATGCAAGACGAGATGATGGATCTTATGGATGTGAGCAATGAAATACAAGAAACTCTTGGTAGAAGCTACAATGTCCCTGATGACATCGATGAGGAAGAACTTATGGGGGGTACGGCTCTTATTTGGTATTCGGTTATTCTTAGATAATTTAAATTTGTAACCAGTGGTAACTAGCCGAGGACTGGCTTTTGATTTAAATTTTGTATTTGAAGTTGAGTTAGCAAACACTTCGATTTGTATCAGTGATTCAGTTCCCAGTGGGAGGGAACTGGTACTGCCCTAGGTCCAGGGTTTTCCCCGAAGCATTTTTTTGGCACTTTGGTTGCACACCATTTAGTGCTTTTGCGGTCAACTAGTGTTGATTTACTGAAAGCTTATGAAGACAATGCAGTTCTCTGTTTGCTGTCCTCATTTTGTTTTTGTTGAAAAATGCAGAGCTTGATGCTTTGGAAGCGGACATGGACTTTGAATCAAGTTCAGTCCCATCTTACCTTCAACCAGACAAGGAACCAGGTCTAGATTCTGAGATTAACTTACCTGCTGCACCAACTGGTCATTCAGTGGCCCCACCAAACCGGCAGCAGGTACGTGGATTGCTAGAATGTTCTTAACTTGTGTACTTTGATTCTGATGTCACTATCCCTAGGAAGAAGTCAATGCATAATTGAACAAGACTCGAATGCCATTTCCCATGCACGTCACAGTACTTAGAGTTGTGAATTGTTTTCTTTATCATGTCACGTTATCAAACAATAGGCTAAATACCCCAGATCTTTATGAGTGTATTTCTTAGCTTTGAATTAATGTATTTCGTGTGGAATTTGGTAGCTGGTAGGACATCAGGCACGCCTAATGTAACTGAAGGGCCATGTTGTCGTTTTGAACAATTGAGCATGTTCTAGCTTGATCTTAATGATAAACCATAGAGAATAAACACACAGAAGGGGAACATGCAAACCTTTTTCATGCCAAACAGGGCCTTAGTTTGTTATATGATGGATTGATCCTGAGCTTTGGAAACATTTACCCCTGTTAAGCATCTCTGACCTAAATGACTCGAAAACAACTCTGCAGTCATCTTTTGTTTGCATATGTATGGTTCCATTGCTTTGTGCGCCACTCAGGCGGCCCCTCCTTTAATATGCATGGTTCCAGTTGCAGTGAATGGCTCCCACTGTCAACCAGTAGTAATTTGCTGCTTGCTTTTTGTCTGTTGGTGCAGGAGGATGAACTGGGATTGCCTACAGTGCCACAAGCATCCATCCGTAGTTAGACTATGGTGGAGGTTGAACTCGATGTAAAAACTTGATGTTTTGTGCATGAACAAATTCAGTGTATCTTTCCTCATACCACTACAATTCGTTAGAATTTGGAATCTCTCTACACCATTGTTTGTTTAGATCTTTTGGAAGAGGATATATCGTCACTTGTGGACGGTGTAAATTTAATTGACTGGGACGTATCATCCTCATTCTGTTATCTTGATGGGTCCTTACATTTTGGAATAATGATAAAGGGGCTGTGCTCCTCTGTATGGTGTACATATTGGAAACCTCTTTACGTCCATCTTGTTTCCGCACGTTTAACATTCCGTTAGTTGAGTTGATTTTTAATGGCATCTGGGTGTATTTGCGACATGCATAGATTTGTGTCGATTACAGCACTTGTTTGGACATTCCTTGTGTAACATGCATAGATTTGTGTCGATTACAGACCACGAATTTTGAAGTTTACAGGTTTGCTAACAAGCTTATGTCATAGGCTTATAGCTCCTTTTATGTGGCTTCAATTTATCCTGTGCCTTGCGCATGTTGGGATCTACTTGTACGCATGCTGTATATGGCCGATGAATTTTGATCAGTTTCGTTGCAGCTGTATCTGAATTGTGAAGCTCTCTCTCTCTCTCTGTGAACTTGTGATATCCAAAGTCCAATTGACACTGCTCTAGAATATGAAGCCTGTTTTGTTTGGACCATCCTATACAGCATTTTAATTCCCGCTGGAAAATTCCCGGGGTCATAGCAGGGCCAATCAAATCAAATCGTGCGTACCAAACGGGATCATGTATATATGCACGTTTGGCAGATTTCACATGGTCTAATTAACTGAGTTTGTGCGATTAAGTAGAGACGCGTATATTTTCCTCCTTCATACCTTTGCGATTAAGGAAAGGAAAGGATCCAAAACGAATCGAATGGACTAGGCTATAAGCGATACAATACCAGGAAAATACAGCAAATAGCTACAGTGTATTTTTTTATTAAAAAAATTCTACTGTTCCTGCGCCGGCGTTCAAACAGTGATTCTCTGATCCGACCGAAATGGTTGGTTGCGTTGACATTGTTAGGCATGCACTTGCACGGCCAACAAGGTAATTAGCCCTACTGGCTAGGCTAGGACGTCCATTCTAGAAAACGGCCACCAAATTCAAGTATACTCATTTTCTTTTCTTTGCATTCTCATTGCTACTCTAGTCTGAACAAGCTGACTAACTAGCTAGCTAGCTAGGGCTGCATCTGCATGACCCAACAGTTAAACAACGATTCCTCTATAAATTAATTAGTGAATACATGTTTGTTTCAAAATCTGAGCTCAGAGGTTGTTTTCCTTCCGTCAGACATCTCCATCGAGCACGTCCGAACGTAGTCCCCGTTGTTGGGACAATCAACCGACAGCTTATATATTTGCATCTTCTCACTTACATCGGTCCTTCTCTTCGCCGATGGAGGGGTCATAGTATTACGACTTTCTGAGATTTGCTTGTCTGCATTAGTGACGACCAAACTTCTTGTCTCAGAAGCGTCTTTGAACTGAATTTTGTACTCTTCACTCAGCTCGTTGTTTTTAATTACTACTCCACTAACCAGTCACAGACAGACAGACAAGAGTACGCGCATATCTTTCAATGCTACTACCTACTAGTCCAGTCCACAAGAACTCAAGAGCACGATACACGTTGAATTCTCAAATCTCAGCCCTGGTTTCTTTCCAAAAGGTGCATCGCATCACTACAGTGAGCCTGCAGTGCATGCATGACAACATAGTATCTACAGTGACCATCATGTTGTACTAACTTGCAGCAGAAAGGGGGAGGGAAGGCAGTGCAGTGTTGTGGAGGAGTGCTGCTGGTTGAAGTTGGAGGAGTAGTAACTTGGTCAAGACTCAAAAGACAAGCATCTGTCTGACAGGTGTTGGTCAGCGGCTTTGGGAAGGTAAAAAGCTCCCTCCAACTCACTGCCTCCTGCCTATGAAATGAGTGATCCCTTCTCCTATCATTTTCAACTCCCAGCAGCAGTAGCCACCGCAGCCCCGCTTTTCCACGAACGAGCAAGCATATCCGCACACCATCGATCGACTTGCGGACTCGCTTTCACCAAGCCTCTTGGGAGGGTAAAATTCCTCGAGCTCGCTTCTAGCACCACCAGCACCATAAGATTCCACTTTTCTGTGTACACATAGGAGTACTCTACTGAGAAAGCTAGCTAGCTTTCAAAAGCTTCAGGCTTTCAATGGACAGATGGACCAAAGCAGAGAGAGAGAGAGAGAGGAGGCAGGAGGCCAAGTCATATCATATCAATCAGGCTGCAGCAAGTACACATTGCAAGGCATGCATGCATGCACACATACTACATATCTACCCATGCAAACATGGAGTGATAGAGGGGGGAGCAGCAAAAGCAAAAGCAAAAGCAGGAGCTGAAACATTGGAGTAACAAGAAGGGAACAGTACATGTCCTCGTTTTGCTACTGCTCCTACGCTGCAAACACACTCGAGACATCAGGGCAAGAATTAATGGCCGGCGCCTTGCCCTGGTACTGAACTACTTACTGATGATATTGTCAAGACGTCAGCGAGGGGAGTGCTGGGCTTTACGCAGACGGTACAAATGGACCAACAGCCAAGGGATCCTTGAGAGATCCTCTGATTCAATTCAAGTGTGTCAGCTGCTTGCCCCCCTCTTGCTCAGCTTCCTCACTTCAGTCCACTTCACTTCTTGACTCTCTTAGGATACATGCATGCTAATCTCTTAACACATCGGTCATCCTTTGTACAGATGCTGCGATAATTTGGCAAGCGCAACAGCACATCATCAGTCAGAATTGTCAAAGCATCTTAATTACTAAAAGAGTGTGATTTGTAGACTAATTAATCTGGGACAGCAAATTACATCCCTAATTAATACCTAGCTAATAGCCAGGAAGCAGGAAGTAGCAAGTAGGAGCTTACCAAATGAGGGCTGGCTTCGCTTCTCCTACTGAAAGAAGCACATGCTGCTGAACTCGACTTGGTGCAGAGACAGAGAGCCCTCCTCCTGCCCTTGCTCTCCTCCCACTTGCATCGTACTGCTGCTGCCGCCATCCTGCAAAAGGGAAGGCAGTGAGTGCATGTGTCTCTCTCACATTACCTTGACATGAACCCTCTCTGCTACTGCTAGAGTGCTAGGCTAGCTAGCTCTTGTGCCTTCTCTTGAGTGCTGTGTGGAATTTCTTTCCATCACACAACCGAGGTCGATCTCATGCAGCTAGAGAGAGAGGGATTCAAATTCCAGAGACAGATGTATATGATCTTGACCTGAGCAAAGCCTGTGGGTCCTTGAGCCTCCTCAAGTGAGGTGCCGGTGTGTGGTTCACCAATGGGTAATTGGTTGCCTTGGCCCATGCACTGCACCAGCTCATGTGGCATCTGTGCCATTTTTAGCACCTAAAGCACACACAAAGGGAACCACACTTACGGTAGGTAATTAGGTATACACATTCATTGAATTGATTGTCATGCATGGCAGAAGCAAACTGAAAGCAAATAATTCTTCAGCGATACTTGCTTTTGGATTGAGGTTATCATTGTTAAGTTTACCTGTGGAACATTTGGGTACATGTCAATGTCCAGCCCAAACTCATACATCACTGGGTTCAGAGAGGCAAGCTTCATCGACAGAAACTGAAAGAGCATACAAGGAGGAGTTAACTTGAAACCATTGACTGTCTATGTTGTTTCATATCTGATGATGTATTTATTACCTCAATTTGGTTCTGCAACGATTGCACATAGCTGATAATCTCATCTAGCATGAGGGATTTTCCTGTAACCTATGCACGCACATAATGAACCGGTTAGGCAGGCGTATCCTAGCTATAATCAGTGGGAACATAACTCCAACCAAAGTCAAGATTCCACGAATGAATGGTGAAAGCAACCTTGTCACAACCAGGAACCAGGCTTTGCAGCATCTTCATCCTCTCACTGATCTTCTCCCTTCTCACCTACAACAGTTTAAAATCTTATTTTAGCATTCTAGCTTTCTTATGATGATGAAACTATGATTGTCTGTTTGGGCAATGGATTAGATGCTACTACCACCACCACGACTAGTCAGATAATCAGAGATTAGGTAAGATAGCATACCCTCTCTGCAAGGCTGTGGCTATCTGTGGCTTGGCCCCTCCTTGCCCTCACATGAATGTACCCAGCTGGTGGCTCCCCACCTGCCTCCTTGGCCTTCACATCACCATGTCCCCTTGCCTTTTTCTCCTGAAGTCCCTTCACACCCACATTGCTCGTCCTCGGCTTTCTACTCTTGCCCCCACCTCCATCCTACATGGTAAAAGCACAGAGTAACCCCCAGCACCAGATAAGGATGCATGCTACAAATGCAATAGATTACCTCACGTAGCACATCAACAGCAATTGGCCCCAACATGCATGGACACTTCTGAAGGAAAAAAAGTCACTACTGCATATATATGTTTGTATTTTCAGGTTGTGGTAGATTTCCACAATTCCACAATTATGCAAGCTGTTATATGTACCTTCTTCGGATAATGTGCACCAAGAGCATGTATACATGGTTGAAGAAAGAAAACATATGGTAAATTCTATTTCATTTCCATAATCAGGTTTGGAAATATATGAATGATACATGTGGAAAGAAGCTAAACCCTTTCAATTGTGAAAATATGCTAAAACATAGGTAAGTGGATAGATAAATTTGCAGTTTCCTCTTATGTGTCATGTGTGCATGCCAAGCAAAGATGCCATATGTAACTGCTTACCATTTCCTGAGTTGAGCCCAGTGAAGTAGTACTGCTTCCTTCAATGGCAACCACCCTGCTTCTCTTGTCACCACCACCATCACCACCACCACCACCAGCAGCAGAAGCTTCAAAGGAAGGGCGGCTCTCCTGCAGCTGCAGCTGCACTGGTGAGTACACCATTGACAGTGAGCTGCTGCTACTGCTCTCATAGGCCATGGCTGTTGCTGTCTCAAGGTTGCTGCTGGCAGGGAAGCCTGGGACCTGGAGAGACCGAGGCTCAGAGAGAAAGCAGTAAGGCTGCTGCTCATGCTGGCTCGAGAAGCCCTCCATGGAGGTACTGGTATTAGCTACTAGCTTGCAATAATAACAGTATGTATAAGAGCTGAGCTGATTGGGAGGGAAGTCCGGGTCTCCTCCTTGTTTGGGGAGGTTCAGTTTAGGACTTGTTCAGGGTTCTGGCCTCCCCTCCCCGCTCTAGCAGCCAGCTTATATAATGTGAGAGCAGCATTCATTCTGTGCAATTAATTCACTGCTCCTTCTCTCCCTTGTCAACCAGGCAGGGCCTTCTTTCCTTTTGCTATGTTATGTAGGAGTTTTTGGCTGATCGGTCTTTTTTTTTTTTGGAACGTAATAGCAAAACTAGCTTCTGCATTTGAAATAACAAAAAATAGCACATCTATCGTACAAAATCACCGCGGAAGCTGACAATGCCGCACAAAATCGCCCCGAAATACTACTTGCCACGAAACCAGACCGCAGCAGACCACCTGCCGCGCACCTAGACAGCGGTGGGATGGCTGCCGAGTGGGCCTGCACGTTGGCCCACCATCTTGCCGTGTCTGGGTTCGCAGTAGGTGACCTTCCGCGACGATTTTGTACGGTGAATATGTTATTTTTGTCATTTTAAGTGCAGAAGGTTAGTTTTACTATTGCGTTAAAAAAAACCAGTTCGGCCAAAAGTCGGCTGTCGCAGTGCTGCTTGTTACTATGTTGTGTTTGTGCTGCATGCAACTGCAAGCATCTCGTCTTTTAAAACCCTACACACTAATGGGGTGAAGTAATTGGGTGATTGATAGTTTATCATTCATCACTCTGTAAGAATCCGGAATCCACGTCTGGATTTTGTCCAGCTCAAACATGATAAGAATATCCATATGTTGATGTGGATACGCCGTACATTATTTAATGATCACCAAGATTTATGCTCTTATACATTCAGAACAGAAGATGTATTAGTGTCATGCTTAGTTAGAAGTTGAACAAAGGAGTCGGCATGTGGAAGTGGCCGGCTCTATCCCTTCCTGCAGTACATTATTACATTGAATGGGAACTCAACTGGGCACATTAGGAGGCAGAGAGAATGTGCATTCCTTGTGCACTACCCAGTTCCAGCTCATGTGCTCCTCTAAAATCTCATCTCTGGTAAACTTACAATATCGCACACTATATATGCCTACAGTTTCAGTGAAACATAAGCGCCACCAAAATCTAGCATCCAATGCCACAGAGACAATATGCAGCATATCAGGAATTCAGGATACAAGAAAGAAAAAAAACAAAGCTATAAGCTATATCCACACAATCGCTTAGCAATGCATAAATATTCATCGCTGAAAGGAATTCAGAAAACCAGACCTCAAAGGTATAACAATCAAATTATTTAAGTTGTATCAAATCTACTCCTCTGGTTAAAGTCAGTCAGCTCAGGCTTCATCAAACATGCTCAAGTACAAAGGGCCAAAATTACCTTGTTTACTTTGATCCTGGCTACTTCATTAAGAGTACATGGGGTTATGGGAACAACTCAAAGCTTTAAAGAGAGTAACAGTTTGTTTCTTGGGATGAAAACTAACTACTACAAAAAGGCAACAAACAAACAGATTCAGCGCTTCTTCTTGCTTCCTTTTGCAGCACTAGATTTCGATGGGCTTGCAACCAGGAAGACAAACACACCAACAAAGGAAGCAACAGAGACCAGCGACCCGTATTTCCGAACAAGTCTCTGCAGATGAATGGTTTGTTAGTTCATGAGTTTGCGATGTACTAAGCGGATGCTTTCTGATTTCCTACCTAGATGCAATAGATAAATTGATCCAAAAACAGAGGATAATGAAATTACCTTAGCCTGAAAAGGTCCAAGTGCAAAAAGGTGGTTATCCAGAAAGCGAGTGCCAGCAGCCCAGATAGAGCATTCAAACATTAGAATCATAAAAGGTTTTAGTCATAAACTGAATGCAATGGCATAATAACTAACCCATTCAAACTTCTTCTGTGGAGGTCTCTCAGCGAGAATATCAAGCGGAAGGATGGGCGTCGAATAGGCCTCCTTGAGAAAAGAACAAAAGCTATTAAGCTCAGAGATCAGAACATTGCCAAATGACACAGCAGACAGTACAAAATGATATTTAGCACAGTAAATACTAATTAGCCATTTGAGCTCATCAGATTCAGCCCCTCACTACTGATCCATGGAATAAGGGAATCACATCGGAGTCCCTAAGCAAAAGCTCTGTGAAGCTCATCGGATGCCCACTACTAATCACCAGTCATGTATAAGTGGTTCTGACGACATGTTTTATTATCACTTAAAAATTAAATTCAAATTGATAATTGGTATAGTGTAACCAATTCTCTGAACATGCCACTTATGTTCTCTAGTAAAACATAAAGCAAACGCCAATTGCAGAAATACTATATAAAAATAAATAAAATATGTAAGATAAATAAACCTGAAGTACAGCCTTTGTGGGAACACGGTATTTAATAACAGCAGGAGAACCCTGAACTCTTCCCTGCACTTTGGTCTCCAAGACAAAGTTGTGGGATGCAGTAGCACCGCTGGATGTACAAATGATAAATTGTCAAGGGAAAATACTGGCATGGAAATGGCAGGACAATGCATTAGGAAGTGTACTCACGGATCAAGCTTTTCCATTATCTTTGATGTGCTTCCAGAGACAAGCTGAAATGCTTCCTGTGGCCAAGAGTCATCGTTCAGGCTAACATCATAGGCGGTCCTGTAAAATTAGAGTTTACAATAAATTAGTGCTGATGCCAATGAAGAATGTCATGAAGGTTTGTCTTTCCTTTTCTAAAACAACAAAAGGGAAAGCAAGGTGCGGAATTAAATTGGTATTTGATAATGAATTTCCCATGCAAATATCAATGCAATTTACATAGTTACCGGATTAGCGGTAAAACCATGCGAATCGCAAACCGGATTTGTCGACCCCGAACCGGTTTAGGGTACGGAGTTCGTGTTCACAATGGAAACTGGAAAAAAAAGTGGCGAATTACGAACCCGAATCCTATATCGCGACTCGGACGAACCGCGTTTCTGAATGGCTCCAGAGTGATAAGGAAAATAGTTGACCAGCATCAAACAATAAGTGCGGAAAATATAGGCCTTGGGAGTTGGCAGAAGATATATTTCATATTTGAGCTTATCAAGAATCATGCGGTCATAAGTGTCAGACAGACACCAAGGCTTGTCTGCAAGAAACCTTAGGAGGCAGAAAAAGGAAGATGTAGGACACTCGCATAAACTTCAAATAGTACCTGCTATTTTATCCAGAAGATTTCGCAAACATAGTACCAGACCTCTAGAAATATCGTATAGAGTGTAATTATAGAGTTAATTTCTTCGATTGAGAATCCAGCTGCATTCTTCATTTCAGTTATAGTTCTAACTACAAGTGCAGTAGGACATGGGGATTTGGGATGTTTGTCTAATGTGGCACATGGGTAGGACTGAGGTGTCGAGAACTCACAACAACGCCATTTGCTATGTATGATTCTTCAGCAAGTGATCCAGCAGCCAGGAGCGCAACCAACAGTGTCCAGACAGAATCACCAATAATCCGCACTCTCTATATATCTTGTGAATACAAGTGCAGGTTATGCCCCATTTTGCTTTTGAATACACTTATTTTACGAGTTTGCGTGATGATCAATCTATCTGTGTTAACAGAAATCGAACTGGGATTCTGGATATTTCACAGAAGATGAACATCAAGGCTAAGGAAAGCATGCTATCTGACTAATACTATGGGAGAGACAATTGTTGACTCAAGTTGTCAACAAAGTTCCCCCATCTTTTTTGCCCTCTGAGAATTAAGAGAGATTTCAGCTAAGTATAGGATGATAAAAGGAAAAAAAAGAAAAGAAATCGAGGTATGAAATTCGTCAGACACCAACAGTCACGGGGTCGCCTATTGCAAACTCAGCATCCCGTTTGCCCTTTGGTACGCCAAGAAAAGAAGATGTTCACGGAGGAAATCTTATCTGAGGCTGGCTAATCCGCATATGCGTCCCCTTGGACGGAGGCGGGCGAGACGGATGAGAGGAGATCTGGAGGGGGAAGACGCAGATCGGGGCGAAGGAGGACTCACGCGGCACCCTGGTTGTAGAGGTCGAGGGTGACGGCGAGGCGCTCGACGCCGGGGCCGGGGCGGGAAAGCGCGACCTTCTTGTGCGCCACGACGAACGGCGCGTCCCCTGCGGCAGCGGCGAGCGCCACGAGGAGGAGGAGGAGGAGGAGGAGGAGAGATCGCTGCGCCATCGCTGGGAGGAGAGGAGAGAAAGAGGAGACCGTGGGCTTTTGGTGGACTCACCCGTGCCCTGGGATCTCGTCTGGCCTGGGTGCAAGATGCCACAAGAAGACTCCAAGAAAGCTTCCTGGCCCTCCGATCTAAATTCCGATGGTCTGGATCACTAAGCCTCTTCTCCGTACTTAGAGTCTGTTTGGAACGGCTGTGTCTTTTCTGAAAAGTGGTTCTCGGCGGATTGAAGAGATTTGATGTTTGATTGTCTGTCGGGACCCAAATATGCAAATCTGAACCCTCTGTGTATTCTGCACTAGTCCAGGATCACGCTAGTGCACACAATGTCAACATCGATGAAATATCACATCCATACAACGAATATAAGAATAAACGAGTACCTTTTAGATAACAAATAACTGTTGGGACCTTACGGTCGAGTTTTACATTTATTAAACCATGCAAGGCTGACAATAAAGAATAAACTGCAGTGGAAACGAAGAAAACTCCACTAGACTCCCATCAATTTACCACAGGCAACTGACTGGGATCAAGACCATAACGATCAACCTTCGTAGAACTCTTCTTCAAAAGCAGGCGACGACTCCTCCACTTCTGTTGATTTGTTTAGCAAGAGTGAGTACACACCGTACTCGCAAGTCATACCACAGAATGCATTTATACATGATGGTTTATTCCAAAGAAATGGCTTCTGTGGTTATTTCGCAGAAATACAACATTTGCAGTTGAATACAAATAATAGATTGAAAACATAATTGAAAACAATTACAGAATATTAATTTAACAATTGGTTTCACAAAAGACACACAGTCTAATCAAGTTATTCACACATCTGCACAAGTTACCTCACACAACTGACCCTTCCCAGATGTTTTATGAAAATCTATCCCTCGTGTGAAATTTCCGAGCATGTCCATAACCGAGGACGCGGCTATTCGAATAGATTGATTTAAACACTCTACAGAGGTTGTACACTTTACCCACACGATACAATCAGTGTAGCTAGCACTGACCATAACAAAACCTTTCAGAGACTTCATCTCAAACAATGACACTCCCGATGTGCTTTCCTGCCGGCCAACCGATACACACAGTGTTTGGTTACGACACACATCGTTGAACAGGGATACAGCGAACCGTCTCGCGATGTGACATATCACACCTCCAGCCAATCACACAGTTTAAATACAACCTGAGTTGTCAATGTCAAGACTCCATAACTTACTAAGTTAGGCCCAGCCCATACTAGGCATGTGGTCGTACAGTAAGGACCAGTTCAATGGCGCACAAAGTTAAGTCCTTAATTGATCAAGGCAAGACTTCTAGTTTTTCCAAAATCACAAAGTTTATAGCACACAGCTCCACCAATCACACAGATCCACCACTTGCCTCAGTCTAAATCTTTTCCCACCCTGTTGATTAAGTGCAACACATGCCATCACGAGTAACAGCACAAAGACACACAGTTTCATTACACGGTTCCATAATCACTTAGTCAAGCTTATATTTGCATCTCACATAAAATGATGACTCGTGGCATGGCTAAGCAATCTACTCGTATCTAACCAACCCACGTTGGTGCTACGATAATACCAACTAATAATGAACCAACCTAGGGTGGCAAAAGATCATGGTATAACAATAGACAAGGTGGATATAACAATTTGGATTAATAACTAAACCCAAAAGCATTTAAATAAATACTTGAAATAGAATGCAATATATTGAAATAAAGTATTTTGAAAATTGGGTTCAATATGATCAAAGGTATAACTTGCCTTGGAATAGATCTAGATATTGGTCTTGGTCTTGAGGAGGTGCTCCTTCTTCAGCAAAATTTCCCGAAGTATCGACGTCTACTTGCAAACGAGACAAAAGAAACAAAAATAAATAAATAATAGAGGCAAAACAAACTCCAAAAATCAAATAAAATTCACCATTAAATAGATCTTGATTTTATATGAATTTACAAATTTGAATGGGCTCAATCGGAGTTCGGATGCAAAAGATATGGGCTTTGAAAGTTTGAAAATCAAATAAAACCCTTATTTGGATTTTATTGAATTTTCCGAATTATTTTTATAAAGGAAAATCGGATTATTGCGCAATGCTTGCGTCAGCTGAGAATTTCCGAAAAAGAAAATAGATTTAAAAATAAATCTGACATGTGGGCCCCACATGTCAGTCTCGGGGTTCACGGTGGACCGAGTGCACCGAACCGAGGGAGATCTGGTGCGGTGGACTGAGCCACGCACGCGTGTGCTGGCGCTGATCTGGCGACACGAGGGCGACACGCAGGCACAAAAGTTGACGCGGCGGTTGCGGTGGCGCTGACGCGGCTACGGCGGCGAGGGTGGCGCTCGGGACCCGATGGTCACCGGCGAACGGCGGCGAGTCATCGGCGGCGAAGGGTACCAGAATGTTCCCCGTGCTATTGCGCACTCGGGGTGCCTTTACCAAGAGCTAGCAACGACGGCATGGCGGCCGGCATGAGGAAGAAGCGGCGGTGAGCTTCGAGTTTTGTTTGGCGGTGCTCCGGCGATGCTCCGGCGACGAGAAGGGGCGCACGAGGTAGCCCGGGACTTGCTGATCACGGTGGTGCAGTCGGTGGAGCAAGGGCGACAACGACGGCGGCGCAATTCACCGGAGAAGAAGCTCGTGAAAACCCTAAAACTCGGATTGCGCGCGCTAGGGTGATCGGGGAGACGAGGGTGGTGGCTCTGGGTTGTAGCGGACTAGGCGATCCTAAGGGGGGTATTTATAGGCCCCGGGGACGCCGGAATTGGAAATCCCCAATTCGGGTCCCAAACGGCCGGGTTTTGAAATGCTTGATTCTCGGAGATTAAGAGGGATTCGGGGTTTGATTCGGTTTGAAAAAGATAAGGAATAAATAGAGATATGATTTGGTGGGGTCGGCGCGAAGAATCAGCAACCGAATCGGTTTTGTCGGACAAAGCTTTAAGCTCCAGCAATGGTGGGCGAAGCGCGGGCGTGAGGAAGAAGACTCATGAGACGAGCGACCTCGTGGCGGTCCCACTGGCAATGGCAATGAGGCGCGGCGAGCGAAATGGCCACGTGGCAAAGAATCCAACGGAGGAAGCGGGTTGAGCGCGTCGTCCGATCGAAAACGAGGGGCACACGTCAAGCATCCAACGGACGAGGGCGCAAGCGAAGGGAGATGGTCGCGCTGCGGTCGAATAGTGTTGGGCTTCGGCCCAATACTGTTCCGAGGAATTTAAATAGATTTTTCTTTTTAATAAATCCAGAAAATACAAATAGCAATTAGAAAATAGCAAATGATCTTGGAAAAATTCTAGAAAATTCTATAAAATATGTCCAAGCAAATAGAATCTAAATAAAATAGTTTTGACACTTGTTGATGTTGGGATTAAGCACATTAAATCAGTTTGTCCTTAAAGTCCACATTAAGCTTTTAAATTAATATTCAAATAAATCCAAATGGTGAATTTTCTCACTACCATTATTTAAAGGATTTTTAAAGCTCTGAAAATTGGGATGTTACATTGTCTGTCTTTTAGGTAGACTCGCTGCAGCTTCCGAGATGAAAAATGTATTAAATGCCCATAAGAACAGTAATAACTTGTTTGATGCCGTTTAACGCAATTAATAACATTTAATGACAAATAACGACGATTAAATATTATTAACGATGACTAAAGCAATTGACAAGAGTTACCGCAATACACAATGACTACCACAATTGACGATAATTAACTGCAATTAACAACGATTAACACAATTGACTGCAATGAACGACAACTACCACAAACAACGCAATATACTGCTATTGGCAACAATATACCGCAAACAACGCAACGGATGGTACACCTCAACTAATTCCACGAGGTTTTCCTATTCTTCTTTTGATCCTCCGATGTCAAAGAAGTCGTCGACGACAGTCGTGAGCACACCATTTTCGACTCGGTTAAGCTCGTTAAGGAAGCGAGTTCAAATCGGCTCGTTAAGCTAACGAGCAGAATAGCAAGTTCGGCTCGGGTCGGCTCATTCAAACAGCTCGGCCCGTTAGGCTCATTATTAACAATTCAACTAGTGTTAATATGTATAGTGCACAACATGAAAAGGAACTCAATTCATAATTTGTATCCAAACTCAATTGCATCAAAATAATAACAATAACCAGTAAATTATGCTTGAGTTTTGGTAGCAACATGCCAACATGCTTCTCTATTTCACCACAAACACAACACAGGAGTTCAAGATTCAATAGCCGCAAGAGTTCAAGACCACAACCACAAGATCACAAGTTCACAACCAAAAGTCCATAATATCACTTAAAATGGTTCATGATGCACACTAGACAGTCCCTTTTGTGTACAAAACATGCAACCAATTAAAAGATACTAACATCTAATCCACCAATTAGCATGATAGTTTATGAAGAGCCAGTAAAAACATGAAGCGTAAGGTCTTAGGTATTCTTGAATGAACTTGGCCACCAAACAAAATGGCTTCTTGTCACCTTATCCTCCACCAAACAAAAGGTCTGGTTAGCAAGAGGAAAAGTAGGTCAAAATTACACATTGGAGATGTCTAGACGACAAGTGAAAGAGAACGATTAAGAGTAAATAAGCTTTTTCTTCAGCATAATATCAACCTAAATACACCCCTAGGTACACCCTAGGTTGTCAACAATATAATATTATGCAATTGGTGAGAAGATATATTACTCTAACCAATAACAAGTTTGATAAAAACACAAAGGAAAGCCCATCAGGTGTCCCATCTGCATAAGATTCAGAAATAGCCACTTTAACGTCAGTTTAGGTAAAAGGAGCTTCAAGATTATCATTTTTTTTGCTCTAGTTACTTTCTCACTCTCAATGAAAAAAAAATCATGCATCAAATAAATATTAATCCTATCTTCACAACAAAAGAGAGACTTATAATGATCCGTAGAAATTTTAAGCATATCAGTAGTATCATGCACAACACCTTCAGGAGGTTGGATCTGGAAGAGGGAGGCCGGATGCGGAGGGACAGAGGTCAGAGCCGGAGTAGGAGGTAGAGGAGGCAGGGGAGTGGAGTGGGAACTGGGGCCAAAGTTGACGCAGGAGGCTGGATCGGGAGGGGGAGGCCGGATGCGGAGGGCTAGAGGCCGGAGCCAGCCGCTAGGCAAACAAGGGGTGGGCGGGCAGTGGCAGCTGTGGGTGCGGCCGTGCGGGGTAGCAACCAAGAGCAAGAGGGTGCGGGACTACAGCTTGTTTGTGTCGTGGGTCGGCGGCGTAGGTTGGGGAGTGGAGTGGGGACTGGGGACTAGGTGCGCGGGGTGGACTAGGGCTGCCGGTTGCGCAGTTGGCAGTACTAGGCTTCTTTTACGAGCTTGTCAACTAAACGAGCTAACGAGCTGCTCGCGAGCTAACTCAAACTCGACTCGTTAAGATAACGAGTAGACATGCTAGCTCGGTTCGTTAATGAGACGAGTTCGATCTGAATTGAGCCGAATCCTTAACGAGCCGAGCTGGCTCGCGAGTTTTGAACTTTTTTTTCCCACCCCTAATTGTAGTCGAGAGCTAGATAACCGAAGGACTTATTTATAATTTATGTATTCCGTGTGCACATACGTGTAAAAGCCCAAGCAAATGGAAAGGGAATATCTCTATATCTGATCCTCTCTTCCCTTGTTCGTTATCTGCACTTGCAGCTCCCCTCCCCTCCCCTCCCCTCCGGCACTCACCTCCTCCACCAATCCTTCCTATCCATCAATGGCGGCTGCCACCTCCTTCGCCACGCTGGTAACCTGTCTCATCCTCCTCCTCCTCTTTGGTGGCCTCCCGACCTCTGAATCGTTCCTTGTGTTGCGCTGCTCTTCTCGCAGGCCATCGCGCGCCCGGCGGGACAGCGGGCCCTGCTCGCCTCCAAGGCCCCCTCGCCGCTTCTCTCCCTCCGCGGCGCGGGCGTACGCCTCCCCTCCTCGGCCGTCTCCTTCTCCGGACCCTTCGCGCCTTCGCCCTCCCAGAGCCGCGCGCGCTTCGTCACCTCCGCCAGTGCCGACCCCAAGGTGGGATCTATACCTGGATACTGAGCTGCAACCTTTTTCTCTTTGCTAGTATACTGCTCCAGTTTAATGAGGAGGCTGAATTGCAATCTTGACCTCGCAGACATGTATGTGCATTTGTGTGTCAATATAAGGTCACCCGCCATCTGAAATTTCTGGAAGCAAAATTACAAATGGAGGTTTATCACCAATGATTCATCTTTCAGAACAAATTGATTGCATCTTCAGACACTAGGAGGCCCGTTGGGCTCCGGATTGGTACAGTGGTCGTTGCAACTTGCGAGGGACATTAGAGCATCTACAATAGTCTATATCACTTGTTGCTAAAGGGTTGTCACATCAGCATTTTGGTAACGTGGAGGAGAGAGTGAGCTTGTTTTAGACAAAGAAACAAACAAGTTGTTGATAGCAAGACATAAGAAACAACAAAATAGCTATTGGAGACTTGCCTGTTACTTAAAAACCAGTTTTGTGTATAGCAATTAAATTATGAATTAAAATATTAGATACAAGTTCAAGAAACAATCCATTGGAAGGCTTGTTTCTTTTTGTTTGATTGAGTAACCTCTCTCCTCTTAGTAACAAGCTAAGAAACAAACTATTGTAGATGCTCTTAGTCATTAGAGGTGCGAGGGAACAAATATGCCCTTGTATGTTACCGAAAATGTGGTTTTTACCTTGGTGTGTGCGCAATGCCACTTTTATGGTCGCATTCTGTGTATGTTTACTCATGCTATTTCATTTTTTTAAGGTGCGAGAGGATTGGAGACCATGTTTCCAAATGTACACTTCATGGTGTTGACGCTGTTCTTGCTTGCATTGCAGGAAGCAGAACTTCAGTCCAAAATCACAAACAAGGTGTACTTCGACATAAGCATTGGAAACCCTGTCGGCCCGAACGTTGGGAGGATTGTGATTGGGTTGTATGGGGATGATGTTCCCCAAACTGCAGAGAACTTCCGTGCTCTTTGCACTGGTACGAGGGAGCTCTCTTCTGTTGTGCCATCCTTACAGGATTGCCCTGATGAGGTGCATGACAAGGTGTTTTTTTGCAGGAGAGAAAGGGTTTGGATACAAGGGATCCAGTTTCCACCGTGTCATTAAGGATTTCATGATCCAGGGAGGAGACTTTGACAAGGGCAACGTATGTATTTGCCTACTTTCACTAATTCTATTCTGTTGCACTTGCATCTTTATGCCATCTTACAGATTATATTAATAGAAGTGAGACTATATCGCATGCCACCAAGCAAATACCTTTGCCTACAAGATTGAACGAATTCATGTATTTATTTGTACAACTGCGCCTGTTTCATCTCATTGTTGTTGTGATAAATGTTTCTTGTTTTTTTTTTGGGTTGTTGAGATGCAGTTTAACAATTTGAGTACTTTGTGCTGTTTAAGCATTTAACTTATGGATACAAAGATTAGTTGTCCTATACAGGTGTTTTAGATCATTATACTATTGTTGCGTTATGTACCAACCTTTGAAATTCTTGTCATAGTGCATTATGCCCTTGGATTTACAACCCTGTTTGTTTGTGATTAGTAGCTTGCATGCATGCATTTACATCCCTATTTGTTTGTGATCAGAGTCTTCATGGTTAGATTACAAGGAGATTGGCATCAAGTCCTCCTTTTCCATATTGATGCATACATAATTTTGTGTTTGATCTGCATTTTCACTGGAATACAAGTTATATGTTCTCCACCCTTTGATATTCACTTCACTCATGCATGGGCAAAGTACGTCTGCAGTTGAACTTTGAGATGGCCTAAGTTGGAACATGCAGCCTTCAACTATTGCATGTGAATGAATATAAATTGATGATTTCAGGGTACTGGCGGGAAAAGCATATACGGACGCACCTTTAAGGACGAGAACTTCAAATGTATGTGTTGCATTGAACTAGTCTGGATCATGCTATCTGTGCTTCAAATCACATACTAATACTGAATATGTGTTTTTTAAATGTTTTATAGTGGTTCACGCTGGACCTGGAGTGGTCAGCATGGCTAATGCTGGACCAAACACCAACGGCAGCCAGTTTTTCATCTGCACTGTCAAGGTAATTGTGTGCTTCCTCCAATCAAGCAAAGGCAAAATGATTTCCTTTTTACTGCTGCTTCTGCTTTGTCGATTTGAAGTCCAAATGTATTTGCTCATGTACTACTGTGAGAACTAATCCCAAACTGGTATGGCTGGTACCTTGGGTGCAGACACCGTGGTTGGATGGGAGGCATGTTGTCTTTGGTCAGGTTCTTGAAGGCATGGACATCCTAAGGACGATCGAGTCTCAGGAGACTGACAGAGGGGACCGTCCGAAGAAGAAAGTAGTGATCAGCGAGTGCGGGGAGCTTCCGGTGGTGTAAGTGTTGGATAGCTACCGTCTTCCTCAGAGGAACATCAATATTTGGGCCTCTAGAGTTTGCAATGAACTTATATGGGGCTTTCTCCTCAATAGTTAGAGATAGATAATGCTGAGTCGAAGCCAAGATTTCTAATCTGAGGCATACAGAATGCCTCTCTTGTTCGGCTGGAATAAATGTGCTTGCTTTCCTTACCCTGTTGAGGGTCTTCTGTAGTTTTGTTCACGACAGATGAAGTACCTTGTGCGTTTCTCGTGGACTGATGAAATGCCTGGATGTCTGTCCATTCACATCCATTCTTACGCGGACTGAAGATACACCATGGTAAACCAACCTTCTTTTTTTTCCCAGAGCAGTGAACCAATTCTGTTACCGCACAGGTTGCATGTGTAAATGCTCTCGATCATTCACTACACTACATCTCTCAAGAAAAAGAAGAAAAAAAAAGGGTGTCGATTTCTTTGGGAGTTTTTTGGGGACTGGGTTGGATATCTGGCTTGCTTCTATGTGGTGTTCCCTGTGAAGTCAGCATTGTCAATAGAAAATCAACCTTTTGCATCTCCAACGCCCTAGAACATCTAGTAATTCTGCTCTTCTATGCGCAAAATCGCATCACAATCCTTGACGTGTAAAGGGAATTGATGAGTCATTTCAAGCTCTAGTAATCCCATTTATCTTACAAATTTACACAGCATTCATTACAAACTTAGTTTCACTAAAGAATGGAGTCCAGAACAACCAAAGCAAATTGATTAAATCATGCAAAGCTTTACTCACACAAGATTACAAACTTGGTTTCACAAAAGCATGGAGTTCAGAACAATCCTTGACATGTGAAGTGAAAATTGATGATTTATGTTTTACATGTCAAACAGCTTATACCACACTACAAACTTAGTTTCACAAAAGGATGTGATCCAGATCAATATTTGACATGTAAAGAGAGTGATCAAGCTGTCTTGACATTCAGATCATATGTGCAGTAAAGTAACTTTGATCCAAGCACATTTGTAAGCGCCACCAAACACAACATTCCGAGCGACCAGTTTGAAAAACGTCCAAACACTTTAGCAAAGCAAATGCAAATGCAAAACCAAAAGCAACCCCAACAATTGAATGCAGAAACCTCGTGCCATGGAAGCTATAAATAAGCCTTCACCATGAAGGTCCTCCTCATTCCCACAGCATAATCAAATAGCAGAGCAGTATCAATCATCCTGCATCATCATGAAGAGCTTCTTCACCCTCGCTCTCGCCGCGAGCAGGGCCTTTGCGCAGTTGGACACCTGCAGCCAGGGCTACGAGCAATGGCAGCAACAACAGAAGGAGCAGCAGCAGTGGCAGCGCAGCAACAGATGAACCCGTGCAGGGAGTTCCTGAAGCAGAAGTGCAGCACGGTGAGTCTGTCATTGGTCCGTTGGCTCATGTGGCCAGCTGAGCAGTGCTGCCAGTGCCAGCAGCTCTGGCAGATGGCACCGCAGTCTCGGTGTCAGGTCATTCGTGTTAGATGTATTTATATGTTGTATTATTCTTCTCTACTTTATAGTGTTTCTTGTATATTGCATCTTCTGTGTACTTATATGTATAGCTCCATTGACCCCTTGCAATACAACAAGTCTATTCCCAACATAGTATCAGACAGGTTAGGGTTAAAATTTATCCTACCCAACTCTTGATTCCCGCCGCCTCTCCCCTTTTCTTTCGTGCGGCGCTCGTCCTGTTTCCCCGAGGCGCCGCAGGTCTCTCCCTGCTTCCCCTCCTCCCTGACGTCGCTAGCCGCCTCCCCGAGCCTTCTCTCGCCCGGATCCGACTCCTCGACGTCGCCGGCGCCTCCCCGAGCCTTCTCCCACCCAGTTTCGACTCCACGACGTCGCCCGGCACCATCCCAAGCCCTCTCTCGTCTGGATCCAGCGCCCTCCCTCCCGGATCCGGTGCCCCGACGCCGCCCACACTCCCTTCCCTCGAGATGCCGTTGAGTTGCACCGCTGCCCGAGCTTGCATGCCGGCTGCGTCTCCCGCCCAACTCTGCCTTCCCGACGCTGAGCTCCTCTGCTCGCGACTCCTCCCCGGTGCCGTCTAGAGCTTCTCCACCTCGGATCTGGCCTTCGCTGCTCCGACGCCGTCCCGAGTTGCTCCACCTCGGGTCCGGTCGTCGCCGCCGAGTTCCTCTGCTCACACTGCTTCGACGCCTTGCTGCTTCTGCTCCTGCACCAGGTTCTACTACTCGGTCTTCTGGTCCTATGCCACCATCTCCTTCAGGTATATCATCTCATTGGATTCTGGATTCTAGTGCATATTTCCACATGACACCGGACTCTACTCATCTTTCCTTTGTGAGATCACCTGATCTTCCTCTCACAGTTCAGACAGAGGATGTGACATCTCTTCCTGTTGCAGGACAAGTCACTCTTTCCACTTCATCTTTTCATCTTCCTACTGTATCTCATGTTCCTAGTCTTACTATGTAGCTTATGTCAGCTGGTTAGATCACTGATCATAGTTGTCGTATCATTCTTGATTCTGACTCTTGTTGTGTTCAGGATCATCGTACGGGGCTTCTTGTTGGCACTGGTCCTAGGCACCATGATTATCAGCGTCTTTAAGAGATCGACTGGCTGCATATTCCATCTGCTGCCTACACTAGCCAGTCAACTAGTACCATCGCCTCGGCTTTCGCTGCTTCTTCCACAACCACTTTTGTCCAGTGGCACTATCGGTTAGGTCACACTGGTGGTTCTCATCTTTCGTCACTAGTCGGGAGTGGTGTTCTAGGTTCTGTTTTTTGTGACACTACTTTAGATTGTACGGGTTGCAAGCTTGGCAAGTAGCTGCAACTTCCTTATTCCTCTAATGATTCTGAGTCTTTGCGTCCTTTTGATTTGATTCACACTGATGTTTAGGGACCAGCTCCTTGCACAGGGCCGTAGGAGTAACAGTTTAAGGTAAGGCCTTAATAACAAATTGAGAATTGCTCCAAACATTTTGCCCCATCGAGGGACCACGTTCTTCCTTCCTCCTTTATCTTGGCCTCCACCAGGGTGGATGATATGTTGTGGAAGATTCTGGCGTTCTGCACCTTCCAGAGCTGCCAGGTAACTAGAACGAGGACCGTGGTCGTCGCCCTTCTCAAGAGTCCTCGCATCTCATTAATCTTTATCCACCAATCTGCAATGGACCGACAACCCACCAATGGGGCGGCTTGAGTTGAGCAGTTCCTAGCCAATCTGTCGTAGCAATCCATATGCGTGTAGAGAATCTACAGTGGGCAAAGAGATGCAGTGCCGATCTCGGTAATTGTCTGTAGAGAGGGCATGTGCGCTGGTTTGGCCAGCCCCTCGCTGCCAGTCTCTCAGAGGTCCAAAGCCGGTTTTGGATTGCTATCTAGGTGAAGAATTTGCACTAGGGGTGGGTTGGGGGGTAGAATTTCCAGATTGCTTGTTGGTAGTTCGTTGATGTAGAGCCAAGGAAATGTAGAGCGTATGCTGATTTCAACAAATAGTCTCCCCGTGGGGTTAGCTTTCGGGTTGTCTCGTCTAGGGTATTTGGATCCAACTAGATTTGACTTATTTTCGTCCATAACTCTAGAAATTATTGTATGTGCTAGGTCGTCAATCCCCCGAGAGTATTAATGTTCTGCACTGCATCCCCTCTCTTTCTTCCTCCTCTTTCCCAAATGTGTTCTTTCTTTTTCTTTCCCAATTCAATTTGTCCCCGGGGCTACTGTTCTAGATGCCCGGCAAGTCGCGGGTCATCGAGTTCGGCAACTTCCAGACAAGTGCCATCTCCATCCTCTTCTTCGCCCTCGACGCCGTCTTCCTCGTCGCCATCGGCGTCCCCATGGAGCTCGGCTCTAGCTAGCTAGCTAGCTGCCTAGCTGCTTGATGGAGATGAGTTCTTCGATCATTTAATTACTTGTTCCTAATCAATCTGCTACAGCTGCACACCTGCCTCTGCTTGTATGTATAATTAAAAGATCGATCCACCTCTGCTTTTCACGGAGAAGAAAATTAAGTTTGTACGTACGAGAGATGTTCCTTTGATTAATTCTTGGTTCTTAGCTTTCCTGTACGCACTTTCATGTAACTGTAATTTGATACACATGTCAACAGTGGTGGACCCAGAATTTATATTATTCGATAGAAAAAAATAAAGGTACACGCTAGCAAAAAAACAAATTACAATTTTTTCATACTAGAAATAACACCACAAAGAATTCAGAGAAATTACAAAATAATTAAAAAAATGTTGAAATGAGAATTTGAGATTTGGGACTGAGAAATTGAGGAATGGAGAATTGGGGATGTACATGTGCTGCATATTGACATATGCAACCTAACTCGCCAACCCTTGCATTTGTAGTTTGCATGTTTGATTGGTCACATGAATTTGTATAACTTGAGAAGTTGAGATCATCAATAAATTATATAGGCATATCTAGATGGATTTATATAACTTAAATCTAGAGTTATCTATTAGTCTCATACTCTCAGTTGAGCTGAAAGTTTAGTTGTTTTGACCTAAAATAGTCTAGATATTAAATTATCTGCTACAATTAGCTTTTTATTGCTTTGAATCGTCCTATCCAATGAGAACTCCATATAAGTTTTTAAAGTGTAATATGTTTATACAATATTAAATTTCATGAGGGAAATCTAATGCTTCATTTTGGTGTCAGCCAAGAATGTAATGATCCGAACTACTCTTTACATTTTTCAAAGCTCTAAGATCTACAAGTTACATAAATATAAGTTTCATTAACCGCAATTTATTTTTCAAACCGGTTTGGCCGTTTGGGAATTAGGGATTGGATACCTCACCTTAGTGGCTTAGTCCTCACTCCTAAGGACTTGTGCTCGGGGTTCCCAGGCTCGCCGGCTCGGTCGCCTAGATGGCCACACCCACGCGCTTTGCCCCTCCACCGTCGCCGGCCAGCCCCGCTCGCGACTCACCCTAGTCGCTAGCTCCGGTCCATCGCCAGATCGCCTCCGTCGTGCCACCCACTCGGAGTTGGAGCCTCAGTCCTTGGAGCAGCGCGCGGCCCACTCTGCTGGCCGCAGTGCTCGGAGCAGGTGAGCAGGACGCGGTGGCGCCGCATCGCTCCTCCTCTTCTCTCGGCCTCCTCTTCTCTCGGCCTCCCCTTCTCCCAGGCCACCGCAGCCAACAGATGCCGTGCTCACCCGCTCGTCGCGGCATCACGGCCTGCTGAAAGCATCTAGGCCCCTAAAAATGTGTTTTGATAATTAATGACAATATGTGAATATGAGACATGCCCCTAAAAATGTGTTTTGATAATTAATGACAATATGTGAATATGAGACTAACATATTTGTTGAGTGATTATAAGACTTAGTCCTAAAGACGATGTCAATAACATGGAGATGCATGCTAAAGGATGGACTTGGTTCAAGGACAAAGGTATAAGTAGTCTAGGACCCTTTTAAATTTTATTGGTCTTAGGAGAAATGTTGGAAGACCGGGTTTTAGGTTAGATGACATACTACTAAGAGGGATAATGACTAGTAGCTTGAAAGCACATCTTTATGCCTTTGGATCAAACTAGGATCATGTATGCACTTAAAATCTATTATAAAGCTCAAATCAACAGTCTGTGCAAAATCGGTAGTTCCAATATTATAAGAGCGGAACTACCGCATGCCGGTTGTGCCGAAAGTGTTGCGGTATGTTTTTTTTCCAGACAGACACCTCTTGCGAATTTCTTTGCATCTTTGGAAGTGCAGTAGTACTGGCGGTACATGGGCGGAACTACCGCAAGTCGGCAGTTCTGATTATTTACGCAGTACGTTTTTTACAGAGCGACACCTTTTCTGGTTTTATTTCGCCTTTTCCTAGAACGGTAGTACCGCTATTGTTTTAGCGAAACTACCGCACATCGGTGATTTCGAAAAAGAGTGCGGTGCATTTTTTTTCCAGAAAGGGGTGTATTTGTGCTTCAACGAGAAACGGTAGTACCGCTAGTGTTTTGCGGAACTACCGCATGTTCAATGGCGTTAGTACCGCACCAAGCTTCCAACGGCTATGCCAGACGCATTTAATACCTCTGTTATAGCTGTTGCTGTGCTGACGCTGGAGGTGCGGTAGTATCGGCCAATACATGGCGGTACTACCGATTTCCCTGAAATTTTTTGACTTCTTTCTCCAATGGTCGTATTTTTTGAGGAGGGTATAAATCCCCCACCAGCTCTAGGACAGAAGGTTGAGCACTCATTGAACACTCTTGAGCCTAGAGCATTCATTTCACACCTCATTCTCTCTTGTCGCATACATTGTGAGGTTGTTGAGCAAAATCAAGTGCATTCATTCTAGTTTGATCCATAACACTTGATTGTCGTCAAGCGAAGGTCAAGGTCTATTACTCTTGGTATTTGTCGATATCTAGACGGCTTGACAAGAGTTTGCGCGTGATCTCTTCAATAAGATTGTGAAGAGGCCCGACGCCGATTGTGATTGGTTCGGTGTTCACCAACTCTGGATGGGAGGAAGAACAACCACAAGTGAAATCGAGGGAATGCTTAATTCGTGGAGCTGGCTTGATTGGGTCAAGCTTCCTCAACTTGGACTAGTGAAGATCGATAAATCTTCAATACCACAGGAAAAACTCTCTTGTCTTCATTGTGATTATTTCTTGTCCTTACTTATTGCATTTAAATTTATAGCATATATCTTGTGATAGATTGTCTTGTTAAAGTTTATCTTGCCTAGCTGTATAAATTGGTCAATAATTTTAAAACCTCCTATTCACTCCCTGTAATCGGTTATCCTTGATCCTACACCTGCCACAGTCGCTACAAGCCCACAAGGGCAAGGCTTGGGCGTGTGTTTCTTTGAGAGAGATGTTAGATCGAGAGAAAGAGGGATCGAGTTAGGATTTGCCAATAAAAGTACCTTGAGATATTAGGCCGAGTCATTGTGGGAGAAGACTGGAACAATGGCCAAATGTGGAATGCCTTGGCTTTGTTGGGTTGTGCGTGTGCCGAGTGGCCTGCGAGTGAGGTACCGACATAATGGTCTTTTGAGGACATTACATGTTGATTTAATCCAATTTCTACTATATACATGTATTATACATCATATATACTTAGTTTTTGCCCAAAATTTTTGGGTGTTCAGAACACCGAACACCCTTGAACCTAGTTGGGCTCGCCCCTGCATGTCAAATATTGAACACCTCAAATATGTGAAAAATATTCCTTGTACATAATCACGTTGATTTCTTCACTGTATCATCATGTAAAAAATGATAGCATCTATCTTTATATTATTAAAGCAGAGTTAAAACAAGCCACTACGTTCGCTATCAAGTGCTAGAAATTATCATGTTAATCCAAGCAAAAAGATAAAGATTTACACCGTCGATCATGGTAGGTCCAGATTATAACGATTTAGATAAAAAGAAAGATTCAATGTCAAGTATAACAAAACTGAAATTCAAAATAAAATAAAATTAGCAATTTGATTTCCATACAAATTCCTTAGTAAAATATTCCATATCAAGTACAATAAAACTGAAATTCAGAATAAAAAAATAAGCAATTTAATTTCCATACAAATTCCTACGTAAAATCCCTAAATAATTATAATTTAAAATAAAAATAAAGACACGGTGGCAATTAGATTATATACAAAATCCATCCAAAAAATAACTAAAATTTAGAACAAAAAACAAAATTATCAATTTGATTTCAATAATAATACCAAATTAAAATCCCTAAATAATTGTAATTCAGAATAAAAATTCCAAGAAAAAATAATTTAAAATCGGAATAACAGCAAAATTTCTTTGTAATTTGATTTCCATACGAATTCCAAATTAAAATCCCTAATTAACTAAAATTTGGAATAAATTAAATAAATTTAGCAAGTTGATTGTATACAAACTCCAATAAAATAACTAAAATATTGAATAAAAACAAAAGTTATAACAGAGATAGTGTGAATGGTGTTGAAGGAGACACAAATGAAGTCATCACGTTCGCTCTGAAGGGCTAGGAATTCCCACATTAATTAGATAAAAATGAGAAAGATCTACACCGTTGATATTGGTGGGTCAAAATTACAACGATCTAGATTAAAAGAAGTATGTGTCAAGTACAATAAAACTCAAATTCAGAATAAAAATGAAATAAAATAAGCATTTTGATTTTGATACCAATTCCAAGTTAAAATCCCAAAATAATTATAATTCTGAATAAAAATTAAAGAAAAATTATCAATCGGATTTGTATACAAATTCCAAAAAAACTGAAATTCAGAATAAAAAATCAAACAAAACTTGCAATTTGATCTCATACGAATTCCATAGTAAAATTCCTAAATAAATAAAATTCATAATAAATAAAAAATAGCAATTTAATTTGTGTCGTAGGGGAGGCCTCCGAGGGCCAAGGCCAAAGGTGTGGCTGGGTGCCTTTCCTATTCAACTGCTCCTTAAATTTAACTCTAAAAGCCTCTTGTATCTTATCAACAATTGTTTCAACTTCTGCATGGAATACACAACAGGTAGAGTCAATAACTTTCTTGGAAACAGTAATGGTCATAGATTTTTTCAATTTTAGCCTTTTCTTCTAGTGTCTTGTTTAGAGCTTCAATTTCATTTGTGAGCTTAGGACAATTTTCACATGATGCAGATTTAGAGTACAGAACCATTTCTGTCATCTCTTTCATTTTAATCCTATTATTCTTACAATGAGAGCAAGTGTGATTAGCATCAAATTTCTGTAATTCTTTCATAGCGCTATCCAATTTTAATTCAAGCAAGGCACAGTTAGAGCAAGATAGAGTGATAGCATCTATAGTAGTCTCATCAAGAGAAATGGCATTCATGCAAACAGGACTAGACTTGAGATATTCTAGTTCATTAAGAGCATCTTTCAATTGATTCACAACAGAGGAATGAGCAGATTTTAAGCTTGTCAATTCATTAAGCAAGCTAGTGCTGGAAGCACAAATATCATCAAGATTAATGGATTTGAGCCTAAAAGCTTCTAGGTTCAAGTTATCAATCATAGTGTCATGTTTCTTAATCAATTTAGCTTGCTTATTCAGTTTCTGTTCAGCAAGAACCAAAGCACGTTTCATATCAGCAAGTGAAGGACATACCTCATCGGGATCGCTGAAAGGATCGTCGTCGTTGGAGGAGTCGATGTCGTGGCTGTCCTTGGCCATGAAACACATGCCGGTGAAGCCCTGAGCCTTCTTCTTGCCACGGGAGTCATCCTCGTCGTCCTCCGTCTCCGAGTTCACATCGCTCATGTTAATATTCTCAAGAGCGGCAAGAACCCGGCTGACGAACTTGCGAAAGTTTGTCTTCTTGGGTTTCGCATCCCTCGCTTGAGGACGCCTTCGAGAATCCTTCTCCTCCTTGCCCTTCAGCTTGGGGCACTGGGAGCGAATGTGGTTTGGCTCACCACACTCAAAGCATGTGACAGGGCCACCTCTCCGTCTGTTCTTTACCTTGTTATAAACTCTCGAGAATTTGGTGGATAGGAGGGCTAAATCATCCTCAGGTAGTTTCTCTAGTTGCTCATCGCTCAAAGAATGCAAAGCTGATAAGGAAAAACCAGATGAGCTAAGATACAAAGAATCAGATGAACTACCCTTAGATGAGTCGATCACTAAAGCTATCGACTCTGTCTTGGGGAGACGCGAGATGAAATCAATCTCATGCGTCTTCAATCTCAAGTATAGCTTATCCATGGTAAGCTCACTCATGACAGTGTTGTCATTGATGGATGTGATCTTCATTCCCCAGACCTTCACATCAAGAGCACCCAAAAGCTAGCGTGCGTTCTCAGACTCAGAGAAAACAAGGTCAACAGCGTGAAGATCATGAAGAATCTTAGAAAACCTTCCCCACAGCTCATCTAAAGACTCACTAGGCCTTTGCTCGATCTTGGAGTATATTTTCTTGAGCTGGTTCTGTCTCACTTCCTTGATCGCAGTGGAGCCCTCGTGGTAATCACAGAGAGTCCACCAGATCTCATGAGCAAACCTCAAATGAGCAACACGCTCAAACTCAGATCGGCTAAGGCTTTGAATCAGAAAATTTTGAGCCTTGCTATTTGCCTCCACATCTGGAGTGATCACATCGTCATCGGCTGGCACGACATAAGGATTTTTGACTTTAAACCAAATTGAGTGTCCTAGAGCCTCGATGTAGGCTTGCATGCGGGTCTTCTAGTAAGCAAAATCAATTCCATCGAAAATATGTGGTTTGGTTGAATACTTGTCAGTCGCCATGGCTCCAAAGACCGGTTAAGATCTATGAGAAGAGCTAACCGGGCTCTGATACCACTTGTAGGACCAGAAAGACGACTAGAGGGGGGGTGAATATACACTTTCTTGATTTTCGTCTTAATCAAACTCAACACGAACTTTTCTTCAATAGCTATGAAAGCTAAGAAGATTAGTAAATGCACAAACCCCTTAAGCAAAAGACCCAAAATATGGAGATTAAACTCACTAGGGCGGTCAGGCCGGTGGCCAACTGGCGGTCTGACCGCCGTTGTGAAATCGGTCTGACCGATTCTGTCCAGAACCAGTGCAGACAACCCAAAACAAAAACAAAAATCGGTCTAACTTTTGATTTACCCGATGAAACTTGACCAAATTTGGAACACACCTCCCTAAGGATATCTGAAACCTATTCCTAGCAACGATCATCCAGATCCACGTCAAATTTTTGACCTTGTTAATTTTTACCAAAGGAGGGTTCAAAATCGAGCAAAACGAAAAACTTGATCCAAATCTTGCTCGTGGGGGATTAATGATCTAGATGATCCTAGGAGTATTCCCACACATCATAACAAGGTAAAAGAGGTCAAGAGACTAACCAAAAACAACCGGATCAAGGAAGCACCAAAATCATCAAAAGAGAGAGAAAAACACAAGAGGCCTCATCTTTGAACAAACATCCATAGATTGATTCAAGATGTTACTTGTTACAGCCACTCCCTTAAGGAGGACAAGAGCTCAATCCAAGAGCACACACACAAATCACATCTCTGGGACCTAGCCTCTCCTCTCCTCTCCAAACCCTAAAACAAACTAGGCTTTTGCAAATGAGATGCTTGGGGGCTATTTAGCAACCACCCCCTCTATTTATAGTGAGGTTCAGATTCTAGAAGAGTTCACCTAATGGGCTCCCGTTAAGGCCCAATACACACGGGATACATACACACGCATTACAGTCGAAGCAATCGCATGCTTCGCCACGTGTAGGCTGATCAGCGGCTCTCATCGTGTCGGCAAGTCTCTCCCGTCCGAATCCTATCTAAACCTCCAAGGCACTTTCACCGACCCCCGCGCCGCTTGATCCAACCAGCTGCAACAAACTGCCCGTTCGAACCATCTTGACCGGGTGAAACTCTGAATGTACTCCTTCGACTTCGAGTCATGGAGCTTCAGACCGCAGCTTCCGGCGATTCCGGTTTGTCGAGCCATCCCATAATAATATTGAAACAGCTCGAGATCCGCCTAATCCCAGTGCGCCTCCGCACGATACACGAACACACTCAACATGGTAATGGAATTGGGACCTAAGTTCACCGGTTCCACCCCAAAGTGTTCGAGTACTCTCTTAAGAAAGGGTGGGCGAGCAATCGAAGGCCGCACTCACAATACGCTTGGAAGGCGGGAATTTGCCCATTTTCCCGATGGCCGATCTTTGCCGATACCGAATCCACTTCACGAGCCTTCTCTGGAATCTTCCCGGCATCGACTAAGATCTTAATCTTAGCGCATCCATCTCCGATTCCTCCCATTCGAAACTCTCTTGGCCATTTCGCCGAAGCAAGAAGTTTTTTTAATTGGGTTGGCGGCGGAGAAGATGAAACCTAGTCGAGGAGGAGAAAGCAAGAGCTCAAGAACAATGGAGTGATTTGGGGAAAGGTAAAAATCAAGTCTACCTCCCGGTAAGTTTTTATAATCAAGACGATCTCCGCCGCCGGAAACCGTCTCGGCTATAGGTCTATGAGAGATGGTTGTACCGCCGGAAACCGCTTCATCGGACAAGTCTATGAGAGCGGTTGCAATTCCCGGATGGTCCGCTTCGAGAAAAATAGGTGCGTATTGTCACCTCCAAGCGAAATTACATTCTTGACCAAGTCTTTCTAGTCGAAGGAAGTATCAATCGGAAGAGTTTTATCTCCGATTCCCCTACTACGACCACCAGACGGTCGTAGGGGTTTTATGACTTTTTGATAGTCGTAAGCAACCTTCCTGACCAAGCAAATTCCTGGTCAAAGCAGCACTCAAATGTCGAAGAGTTTTTCCTTCGACTATCATTCTACGACATTCTCATGGTCGTAAGTCCATTTACGAAACCTTTATCAAGTAAGTTACTTTCACTTGAAGTCAGGGCTAGATGGCGAGGATCTAATAATCCTCATTTTATCTTTTATCTATAATTCTTATTATGGGTAAATATGATGTCACATAGTCCCCAGAAGTAACCCCTTATATCTATAAGGGAGAAGCCCAACAAGTGATTGTAAGTTCTTCTACAATCACCCCCATAGTCGTAAGTCTTGCTACGACTATATCATGGTCGTAAGTCCTTCTACGACCACTACATAGTCGTAAGTCCTTCTACGATCATTACAGTCGTAAGTCCTTTTCGATCGCTACACGGTCGTAAGTTCTTCTACGACCAGGTAAACTTCGACCACCTTATAATCAAACCTACAGGCGAGTGGGTCCAATTGATTAAGGAATCCGAACGGTCTACACGCACTATTATTCCGCTTATTAATGGTGTGTAACTACCCCATTATCTCTGGAAGATAATTGCCAGACAGCGTGAAGAAGCCGAGGCGTCGGTAATTACTGCCATCATGCGCCCGTTACTGGATTAATTAGGCGCATCTCCCGCAGGACAAAACGGCTACTTCTTCACGACTATATAAGGGCATCAATCAGAGAGATGGGAGGAGAGCGAACAAGAGCTAGTCAAGTAGGAACATAAGCGCTATTCTCTGTAATAGTCTTAGTCTTTGACTTGATCATCAAGAATACCACACCACACAGGATTAGGGTTATTATTCTCTCGGAGAAGGCTCAACTGTCTAAACATCCGTGTCAATCCACTCTGCGTGATCTCATCTCTAGGAGACCCCCCGAATCAAACAATCTTTACGTAAGATCGGTTCTAATACACCGGTTGGCGCCGTCGTGGGGATCTTAGGTAATCTCTTGTCAACATACTCTCTTTTTCCAATCTCATGCAATCATGGCGGGAGAATGGAGCGAGGAGAACTGGTTTGACTTGGCGGTCTGTGAGACGTCGACATGGATGCCGGTTTCGACTACGAGCCGAGTGATGCATCCGATGGTGATGTTGCCTCGGAGATTATTCTCCAGGAAACCATCCCATTAATGGAGTTGAGGAGGGATCCTTATCCCCCACAACAATACGTCCAACAGAGGAGCCAATTCTCTCAAAGGACAAGGGTCAATCCGACCAGGACCGCTCCCAGGAGGACTCACAACACGACGAGAGTTCTTTCTCCAAGTGTTCAAGTCCCCTTAAGACGGTCCGACTTGGTAAGTCAAGTTCTGGGAGCCACCATTCCAGGACTCCACCAACATCTAGTGATCCTCTCTCGGGGTAACTCCAGAGAGGTGGGATCAAGCATGCTTTTCTGCAAATTCGGCCGTCTCCCGCAGATCTCATTTGCGAGCGGAGACGATTATAACCCGGAGTTCCCCTACGGAGGATTACTCCAAGTCGCCGAGATGGTGTCCCTCGAGCACTCCTCAAGCGGGAGGCCTCGGCGCAAGTGAGAATCATCAGCGGAGGTCTTCGTCCTTCCCCAAATCGAGGTCACCTCATGGAGGCCGAGATAAGAACACTCCCGAAGATCACACCTGCGCCCCTCGTGGTAATGGCAAGGGCACCACCGCTGGCGAGAGAACCAACACTCGATGAGCGAGAAATCCTCGACATTCTCGCACTCCACTAAGAAGGCCTCAAAGACCTGATGAGGAGGATTTTGATGTCGTCAGAAGAAAGAAAATTGCAGTCCAGAAGAACCTGCCTGGGCGCATTCAACATCAGTCGGAGGAGGTACAAGAACTCCAGGACATCAACGACTTGCTCGAGAATCGATCAAGAGCTTGCTCGAGCGCGAGGTACGATCTCTTTCTTTGAAGAGATTACGCAAAGACTTGAACTGTGATGACAAGATGGAGGTACCTCATCGACAACATTCGGTAGTCGTAGTAATACGACTTCCTCATTACCGATCAATCGAATATTTCTCTACGTAGGAATCGACACGGCCATAAGTCGAATCGATCCCCTATTCAGAGAAATACATTTCGATCAGCTGAAGATCAAGAAGCCCCTCGGAGAGGTGATCATTCACCACTTCGACAAAGAAATTCTAGCGGTGGAGTACGAGAGTATTCCCTCGTAGAACCGAGGCCTACTACGAGCAGTCGTCTGCTCTACGGGTATCGTCGTATCGATCACTGGTGACATTAACCCTTCTTTCCTACAAAGAAGGCGTCAAGAAGTAATTCTGGGATCTTGGGCATTTTCGCCGACCTTGAAAGCGATTCATTTGGCCACCTCATTTTCGACCGATGAACATGGAGAAATTTGATGGATCTCAAAATCCCATCGAATTTCTTGAGATCTATACTAACAATTGTCCGAGCGGCGGGAGGAGGAGAGCATGTAATGGCGAATTACCTTCCGATCGTGCTCGAAGGATCCGCTCGATCGTGGTTATTAAACCAACCACTCGAGTCGATCTACTCTTAGCAACACCTCGTGATCTTCTACGGTGAATTTCAAGGCACATACAACATACTGGAAAAGAAGGCGACTTGCACCGGATAAAGCGAGAACAACAACGAGACTTTGCGTCAATTCATCAAGCGCTTTAGTCGGGTTAAGTAACTCAATTCGGAAATTTCGATTCCTCTGTGATCGGGGCTTTTAAGCAAGGAGTCCGCATGAAGAATAACGGAGGACATTGCTCTGAATCCTCCCAACAACATTCTTGCCGAACTCTTGAGATGGCCGATCGATATGCAATCGCTTACGAGGCGGTCGAGTGGAACAACACTATCGATCGAGAAACATATACTCCTCGAGAGCCGGTGAAGTTGGTAAGGATAAAAAAGCAAAAAGTCCAAGAAGAAAATAAAAGTCAAAACCACAAACCGGTGGTTCCAAGGAGGTTACGCCGTGAAAGATGGAGAGCCCCAAACCACCAAGTCGTACTCGATCAAGGCAAAGGTAAGCGCCCGATCGTAGGAGCGACAAACCAAGGTGGTGTCCTTTTCATAAAAGGAAGGACATGACCTCCATAGCTAGAAGTTTTCCAAAGAAAGCTCGAGGACTACTACAACGGCAAAGCACCACTCCCTACTCTCGGCGGTAGGACATACGAGTGGCCAAAAGTCGTCGGATGATGAGGAGATGCGTTCCAAGATCCGCAACATACCGTTGAGCACATCTACGGAGGATCATCGACATCGACTCCAAGCGACAACAAAAGGCTGCGGACGAGAGGTAAATTCTATACATACTCCTCTCACAATAAATTACCAAGTGGTCGGAAGTTACCATCTCTTTTGAGAAGGATGATGCCCAATCACTCTGAGTCGATCAGTCGATATCCGATTGTGGTCGAACCCACCATCAACAAGCGTCGGGTCAATCGAGTGTTGGTTGATGGTGGCGATTCTTTGAACATATTATTTACTAATGCCCCGGACGAGATGCAAGTACCGGGACAAAGGTAAGGCGGTACAATACTCCTTTCATGGAATCGTGCAGGGGTCTTGACCAAACCTATTGGCCAAGTTTCCTTCCTTTAACATTTGGCTCACCAAGTAATTTCGTGACGAGAAAGTCTCCTTTGATGTGGTCGATTTCGATCGGCATATAACGCCATACTCGGACGACCAACTTTGGCAAAATTCTTAATGGCTACTCATTACGGGTATCAATGTCTTAAGATGCGGGTCCCAAAGGAGTGATCACCATTCGATGTGACAAAAGATGGAGTATAGTCATGACCGTCGATCCCTCGAGATGGTTGGTCAAATACCAACTCGAGATGAAAGTCGACCGACTAGCAAGTCGAAGCCTAAAAGTTGCACCAAAGCCGAACGACCAAGTCAAAGAGGTTCCTCACGGGCGCAGAAGAACCCTCGAGACTGTTACGCATCGGGAGACTTCCGACCCCAAATAGGAAGGCGCTCTCATTACCTTCCTCCGAGCTAACGCAGATGTCTTTGCGTGGCAAGCATCCGACATGCCCGAGTCCCGTGGAGGTGATCGAGCACGAGGCTAGCTTTACGGCCGATAAAGTACCAGAAAACAAAAATTACGGAGATTTGCCCTGATCGGCGAGATGCTATTAAATCGAGTTGGATAAGCTACTTAAGCGGGCTTTATAAGAGAAGTCAACCACCCGAGTGGTTGGCTAACCTGTAATGGTCAAAAAGTCAAGCGGCAAATGGCGTATGTGCGTGGACTTTCTTGATCTTAATAAAGCTTGTTCAAAAGATGATTTCCCTTTACCTCGTATCGATCGGTGGTTGATTCAAGCTGCAGTTGTGAGATATTAAGTTTTTAGATGCATATTCGGATACCACGGATCAATATGTGTTTAAGCGATGAAGAAAAGACCGCATTCATTACTCCATTTGGTACCTTTTGCTATGTCAAAATGCCATTTGGTCAAAAGAATGTCGGTGCTTCTTTTCAACGCCTAATGCAATCGACTTTTACATCTCAATTAGGCCGAATTTGGAAGCCTATGTTGATGATCTAGTCGTAAAAGCATTAAGAGACTTAATCATATCAGCGACCTACAAGAAACATTCGACAACCTCGAAAGCACCGCTTAAAACTCAATCCGAGAAGTGTGTGTTTGGAATTTCTTGGGAAAATTGCTTGGATTCCTAGTATCCGAGCGAGGAATCGAAGCAAATCTGAAAAAATAAAAGCCATCCTCGGATCGTCCTCCAAACACAAAAAGGAAGTCCAGAAACTCACTTGGGTGCATGGCGGCTTTAAGTCGTTTCATTGCGACTAGGAGAAAAGGACTACCTTTCTTTAAACTTCTCGGAGACATGAAGGTTTTGAGTGGTCGAGCGAGGCAAACGCGCCTTTGAGGATGTCAAGAGGTATCTTTCGAGTGCTCTGCTCGGTTTCTCCAAAGCGGAAGAGGCGCTCTTAATTTACCTAGCCGCCACGCCACAGGCGATGGCGCGATCTTGAGAACGTAGAAAACGGCATACACGACCGGTTTACTCGTCGGCCGGTTTTACACGGCCTAAGGAGCGTTACCCTCGGTCCAAAACTTCTATATGCCCTCCTCATGTCTTGAGAAGCTGCGGCATTATTTTGGCGCACAAAATAGTTGTGCCTCGAGTTTCCTTTAGGAGCAATCCTCCATAATAAGGAAACAATGGGGCGCATGGCAAAATGGTCGATCGAACTTGGGAGTTCGATCTCCATTTCGTGTCGACGGCCATAAAATCCCGGATCTTGGCGGACTTTGTCGCCGAATGGACAAATCTGAACACATTCAGGATCCCGATCTGATTCCCACGACCGATGGATGATGTACTTTGACGGTCACTTACTTTAAGTGGCTCGGGGTCGAGTGGTCTGGTATCTCCTCTGGGAGAAACCTTAAAGTATGCCATACAATTAAACTTTCAGGGCCACTAACAATGTGGCGAGTCGAAGGTTTGCTAGGTGGCATACAGTGCAAAGCACTCTCAATTAAATCGACTACTCGTGAGAGGAGACTCTCAACTAGTCGTGAATCAAATCGGGAAAGAGTACCAAAGGTGCTCTAACTCAACAATGGCTCGGTACTTATCGAAAATGCGTAAGCTAGAAAAATATTTTTAGGTTTGAGGTACAATTTATCCCTCGAAAGGATAATTTCTCATGAGACCAACTTGCTCGGATGGCTTCTTCCGATCCACAGTACCAAAGGAGTTTTCTTGGAGCAACTCCAAAACCGTCTCAGGTCGAAGAACCGTAAACACCTCCTCTTGAGATGGCCTCATTAGATTACGAGGATACGGATGACTCCCATCTACGAGTATCTTTACAAGGGTTCCGTGCAAAGATGATCTTGAGGCGGTCGATTATCCCGAAAAGCCAAAATGTATACTTTGGTTGAAGGAGTCCTCTATAAGCGAGGAACCAAGGAATACTCATGCGATGCATTCCGCAAAGCGAAGGAATAACACTCCTTCACGATATACACAAGTGGCATCTGTGGGACGCATGCTTCCTCTGAGAACATTGGTTGGTAAAGCCTTTCGACAAGGTTTTCTTGGCCTCTGACCACTGTGCGATGCTATGGAGGTGGTTAAAAAGTGTGTCGATGCCAATTCCATGGTAGAGCGGATACACCAACCGGCTCAAGCATTACAAACAATACCTCTTTCTTGGCCTTTTGCACACAGGGCTTGATATCCTAGGACCGTTTCCCAAAGCTCGGGAGGTTTGAATTCCTTTTGTGGCTATTGACACGTTCACAAAATGGATCGAAGCTGAACTCATGCTGGGATAACAACTAAGCGACAAAAGGTTCATGATGAGAAGCGTAATTAGTCGATTTGGAGTTAAGTCGGATAATTACGCACAATGGTAAACAATTCGCAAGTGCAAAATTTCGTGAATTTTGCGGCGAGTTGGGTACCAAGCTATGCTATGCTTCATTGCACATCCCCAAAGCAATGGGGCGGTCGAGCGTGCAAGCGGCCAAATAATGCGAGAATTAAAACTCGAGTCTTCAACCACCTTGTTAAGCGCTCGGGGCTTGGGTACAAGAATTACCCTCCATATTATGGGCGGTTAAATGCGACCACCATCGAGCAACAGGAGAAACACCATTTTCTAGTTTTGGGCGAAGCCATGCTTCCTCCGGAGCTAAAATTGCGGTCGACACGAGTTGAAACCTTCAACAACTCAGACCAGGAACAACTTCGAGCAGATGACATTAACCTACTCGAAGAGAGGAGAAACCTAGCCTTAATCCGTTCGGCAGTCTACCAACAAGCCTGCGCGAGATACTATAATCGTAAGGTCCAACCTCGCAGCCTTCTTGTAGGTGACTTAGTATTGAGGCTCGCCAATCCAAGTCTAATCGGAATAAACTTTCCCTAAATGGGAAGGTCCTTACGATGGTCGAAGTAACTTCGGCGAGTCGGTCACGACTAGCAATGGAAGATGGGCGAGTTCTCTCAAACTCTTGGAACATCGACCGATTCACGCAAATTCTATGTGTGACCGCTTTCTCGAGCAATAAAAGTCCAGGTTCTTTCTACCTCTTTTTGCCTTATTTTTTGAGTAGTGCTTTTTTAATCTTTCGACTATGATATGAAAACACCCAGTTTTCTTTACACTGGTCGAAAAGTGAGAAACGTCATCCGTGAAACTTCTCCTCTCTGCATGTGGTTACGCCCACTAGAAGGAATTTCCTAACATCGACTCGTTACTCACTTTTTCTGCCAATACAAAGAGCTCGGGTTTTATCTAGTCGTAATGTTCTCAAAGCCAACTCTCTCAATCTTAGTCTATTTTTTCAGTAAATTCAAAAATATTCTAAGTAGAGTGCACTTTCTTACATTTGTTCGACCACCTTTGGTGTACTCGATTTGTTTTAAGCGGTCGAAGGAAGAGACACACCTAGTCGAAGTCTTTCCTCTCTCGCATGTGGTCCCGCCCACTAGAAGGAAACTTCCTAGTGTCGCTCGAGTCTCCTACTTTTGCTCTTTGGAAAAGACTTATCGAAGTCCACCAAAAAGGACGAACGAATGACTAAAGTACTCTAAGGCGTTTGTTTAACTCAAGTTCTTTGTTCTTGGTTTGATTAAACTAGTCTGAGATGGGAACATCACCTAGTCGAAGTCTTTCCTCTCTGCACGTGGTCACGCCCACTAGAAGGAACTTCCTAGTGTCAAGTCGTTTCTACTCTTTTCGACCGATTAACTTGACAACCGTAACAAAAGCTATAAGTTAAATAAACCTCTCTTTTTTTTGAAACCCCATTTTAAACACTATTTATTTAGATTGTCTAAACAATCTAAGCAAATAGTCGGGGCTAGGATAAAGTTATTAATTTGACTTCAATTCTTAGTCTTTCATTCGTTTATTATCTTTTGAGTAACTAACTACTCGACAAGATGATTTTCGTGAAATGAGGCGGATCATATATTACTCATCAACAAAAATTATGCGCCTTACAAGGTAGTTACAAGATTACTCGAAGGGAGAGCCTAGCTGCATTTCCTCATACCTTTTACCAATCGATCGCATTTCCTCAATCGACGACTTGCCTCGATTCGGGACGATCAAGTCGGCTTCGATTGGTTTAACATTAAGGCGGGGTTTTGAGCTTTAAGTTTAGCCAAAGCGTAACTTCTGCAGACTTCATTTGCTTCCTTATTGATTGACAGATTAGTCTTGAGTGGTCACCATTTCTTGCAATTTTCCGACTTGTTCCCCAATGGTACTTGTGTGAGCAGCTATAGTATCTTCTCGAGGAGTTTTTCCCTCAGAATGTAACTCACTAAGCACGTTGTTCAGGAGAGTGATGTTCCCTTGAAGACTAGTCTTCATCGACTCCATCTCCTGTTGGGTACAAGTCGAAGCCTCGAAGCTTCTTGTTTTCGACCACTTGTTACGAAAAGAATAATATCGGTCAAACAAAAATATACTTCTAGAGGAAGATAACACAAAGATAATTATAGGTAAAAGCTTTTTCTTACCTACTAATTGAGAATCCAATTTCTTGACCTCTTCTCGATGGGAAGCAACGGTTTCAGCATGCTTTTGCTCCCATGCTCTGATGTCCTCTGCATTCATCTTAGCAATGCGGACGGACTCATTGCAGATTAAGGTCTTTGCTTGGATTTCAGCCTCGAGGTTTCTCAATTGGGCGACAATTTACGAACAAGAAATTGGCATTAGAAAAGGAAAATACTCAAAAGGATAACAGTAAAGATTTACTTACATTAATCGAGTTCTAAAACCCTCGAGTTCTTGATCCTTATTCGCGGTAATGCGGGAAAACTCCTGAATAACCAAAGCTTTTTCTTGAACTTCGGTCTGGAGCTTCCGCATCTCTTTTTCTTTATCTGGAGAAGAAAGGAGAGTCGGGTAAAGGTTAAAGATCAAAAGCAGTCTTAAGTTCGAACTTCTTCGTTTATTTTTCCCGCAATCTTTTAGATGCGAGAGCAGGTCTCTCAAGTCTATCAGAGAGGACTAATACTTCGTTCCTTAGCCTTCTCGACTCTTCTTTTTCATAGTCGAGTGAGTCATTAAGGTCTTCGTATCACCGTTTAACCTACAAAGAGCGAGGAGCGAAGATAAACATCACCAGAATGGTTGTAAGTACTTCTACAACTACCGACCTAGTCGTAAGTTTTCTCGACTACGATATGGTTGTAAGTCTTTCTCGACCACTACACAGTTGTAAGTAGTCGTAAGCTCTTTACGACTAGTACTTTGTCATGAGTTTCTTCCATGACTATTCTCGTAAAACATTATCACAGTATTTAAGTCAAAAACAACTATGAATGATAAGTGACTTACCACCTCTCGCCTCTCAGCCTTGAGTAGTTCTTTCTCTGTCTTAGCTCTAAAAGTTGTCGATGATACTCACCGACAACAAAGAATTTGCTCGAACTTTACGCAAAAAGAGAATAGTGAGAAGAGAAGGAAAGCCACATATATAAGTATTTTAAAGATACTTACATTCATAGTCGTCTAGCAAACATTGAATATACAAGGTCCGGGTTTTGCGGCTTATCCATCCTCGCGACCTTGTCCCACCACACCTTCTCAAGGCGCTCGTTATCAAAAGTATTCTCCGTATTGGGAATATCTTTGGGATGGGGACTCGGTCATGAGATCTGTGAGAAGACCCTCGACGGAGCGGGCCCAAAAGTCACCACGAGTTGAAATTTTCTCATACAGTTACGTGATTTCTCTTTGGGTAGGGAAGGAACGCCTCCTCGATTTCCTTCCCAGGCGGTCAGCGGTGGTCACCACCTTGACCAGAGGCTTCCAAAGTGCCTCTGTTGTTTCCACAACCTCGGTGGTCGTGCGGCCACCTCAACGATAATGACCGCTACTTCAAGGGTCGTGAATTCGACCTCGTGATGTGGAAGTCACTCAGGAGTCTCGACTTCATCGGCCACAGGGTCAAAGGTGATGCTTGACCACCTCCATTGATACCTCTCCGGTGAATGAAGGGATAGCAATGGACTTCTCGTGAGAAGCATTCCGAAATGAGGAATCGGATGAAATAAAGAAAAGCAAATCGAGGTTGTGAAAAGAAAAGGTAAATGTCGTTCTTACACTTTAGTACATTTCACATACCTCGCACTCGGTCTTAACCAGAATTTTGGAGCAATCCTCCCTACGGAGGACCTCTTCTTCTCCACGACCACGTCCGTCGAGGTTCAATAATTGGCCCGGCTCGACCACGTGCAGTCGTAGAGTTTGGACAGGATCGGGGCTCTGGTTTCTGATCCTCCGGATGGGCGAGATCGGTCTCGACCATTCCGAAACATCGCCCTCGATTGTAGGTTGTCTTGATGCAACATCGCCCTTCATAAAGACATAAAATCTTTCCGGTTCTCCCTTTCGGTTGCTTAATAAAACTAGGAGTGGCACCGATCGCGAAAGATTAGTGTCATAATAGAAGGGTACCTTAGCCTTGCGAGGTTTGCGCTTAAGAGGTTCAATTGCTTCAACCTCCTCGGCCGGGCGGCATGACCTCGGCTTCATATACAACTACAAACGCCGCGAGCTTTGTAGAGGGTGCGGTCGAAGACCGAGCTCGAGCTTGCTCCCCCTTATCGGCCATTTTACAAGTCGGCGTCTCTTTGAGGAGGAGCCGAGCCTTTATCTTTCGACAACCCGGCGCCAATAATCATCGAGCGACTTCTTCGCGTCCGACGATTTTCCATGCCTACTTTACGTAAAGCAAAGCGAGAAAAGAAGAATCACTAATTAGTCGTAAGTTTTTCTCGACTAGTACCAAGTCGTAAGTTTTTCTCGACTTTTCTTGATCGTAAGATATTCTCGATCACCATTAGTCGTAAGTATCTTCTCGACTATAAAGTCCTAAAGAAAAAATCAGATTTTTGATTACCTTTAGGCGCTCTATCCTTTCATCTGCGGACAAAGCCGCAATGACTTGAGGAACCGCCCCTCGGTGGCGGAGACTTCTCACGATGATGTCTCGACTCGGAGTCAACCTCGGCTGTGAAAGATGCATATAAGCAGATAAAAATATTAGACAAGGTTGAGAAAGACCAAGCGGAGAGCTAAGTCGACAATTGCTTACCCTCCTCGTAGTCTCTGGTGGGGTCTCCTCTCCCCGAGTACCTCCACATAGGAGATGCTCGTTTCTTCATAGGACTAATTCGGCGTGTGATGAAATCCTTCACCACATGCCATCCGGTCAGCCCTTCTTCCTTCAAGTCCTTAATAGCTTGAATATAAGGACTAATCCTATTGATATCTTGAGGTTGAGTCCCATGAAGATTTCTTTTCAGCGACCTTCCCAAAAGAAAGGTCGTCTTGAGGTGACCTTCGGTAGAACCACCTCTTCCTCGGCCCGACCACGAAGACCGGGTGAAACTCTGAATGTACTCCTTCGACTTGAGTCATGGAGCTTGATCATGACTTCGGCGATTCCGGTTTGTCGAGCCATCCCATAATAATATTGAAACAACTCGAGATCCGCCGGAATCCCAGTGCACGCCTCGCACGCATATACGAACACACTCAACATGGTAATGGAATTGGGACCTAAGTTCACCGGTTCCACCCCAAAGTGTTAAGTACTCTTCAGTAAGAAAGGGGTGGGCGAGCAATCGAAGGCCGCGCTCTGTCACGCTTGGAAGGCGGAATTTGCCCATTTTCCCCGATGGCGATCTTTGCCGATAGCTGGAATCCACTTCACGAGCCTTCTGGAATCTTCCGGCATCGACTAAGATCTTAATCTTAGCGCATCCATCTCGATTCCTCCCATTCGAAACTCTCTTGGCCATTTCGCTCGAAAGCAAGTTTTTTTAATTGGGTTGGCGGCGAGAAGATGAAACCTAGTCGAGGAGGGAGAAAGCAAGAGCTCGAAGAACAATGGAGTGATTTGGGGAAAGGTAAAAATCCAAGTCTACCTCTGGTAAGTTTTTATAATCAAGACGATCTCCGCCGCCGGAAACCGTCTCTCTATAGGTCTATGAGAGATGGTTGTACCGCCGAAACCGCTTCATCGGACAAGTCTATGAGAGCGGTTGCAATTCCCGGATGGTCCGTTCGAGAAAAATAGGTGCGTATTGTCACCTCCAAGCGAAATTACATTCTTGACCAAGTCTTTCTAGTCGAAGGAAGTATCAATCGGAAGAGTTTTATCTCCGATTCCCTACTACGACCACCGGGCGGTCGTAGGGGTTTTATGACTTTTGATAGTCGTAAGCAACCTTCCCGACCAAGCAAATTCTGGTCAAAGCGGCACTCAAATGTCGAAGAGTTTTTCCTTCGACTATCATTCTCGACATTCTCATGGTCGTAAGTCCATTCTGAAACCTTTATCAAGTAAGTTACTTTCACTTGAAGTCAGGGGCTAGATGGCGAGGATCTAATAATCCTCATTTTATCTTTTATCTATAATTCTTATTATGGGTAAATATGATGTCACATAGTCCCGTATACCCCTTATATCTATAAGGGAGAAGCCCAACAAGTGATTGTAAGTTCTTCTACAATCACCCCATAGTCGTAAGTCTTGCTACGACTATATCATGGTCGTAAGTCCTTCTCGACCACTACATAGTCGTAAGTCCTTCTACGATCATTACCGGTCGTAAGTCCTTTTACGATCGCTACCGGTCGTAAGTTCTTCTACGACCGGGTAAACTTCGACCACCTTATAATCAAACCTACAAAGAGTGGGTCCAATTGATTAAGGAATCGAGCGGTCTACACGCACTATTATTCCGCTTATTAATGGTGTGTAACTACCCCATTATCTCGGAAGATAATTGCGGGCGGCGTGAAGAAGCCGAGGCGTCGGTAATTCTCGCCATCATGCGCCAATTCTTCGGATTAATTAGGCGCATCTCCCGCAGGACAAAACGGCTACTTCTTCACGACTATATAAGGGCATCAATCAGAGAGATGGGGAGGGAGAGCGAACAAGAGCTAGTCAAGTAGGAACATAAGCGTTATTCTCTGTAATAGTCTTAGTCTTTGACTTGATCATCAAGAATACCACACCACACAGGATTAGGGTTATTATTCTCTCCGGAGAAGGCCTGAACCTGTCTAAACATCCCGTGTCAATCCACTCTGCGTGATCTCATCTCTAGGAGACCCCCCCGAATGAAACAATCTTTACGTAAGATCGGTTCTAATACACCGACATGTACATATTCATGTTATACCCTAGCATGGGCCGCCCACCATGCTAGGGTAGCAGCCCAAGCACGACACGAGCCGCCGTGCCGGACCGGCATGGCCCATGAATAGTACGGACCGTGTCGTGCCTAGGCTGAGCCTACAGTGTCGTGCCGTGGGCCGTTCCGACCCATCCGGCCAGCTCTACAGTCGAACAAGAACAGAGCGGTATGTACATAGGATCTCACCCGCTCTGATAACGGTTGAGTACACTTTTGCAGGTGTGATTACATGCAGAAGATAGCTGAGATAATGGCATGAAGTTGTAGTTTTTTGCCACAACATTTATCATCAAGCAAGGATGAGAATATTTCATGGTAATTAGGAATATTCACAAACCAGTTTTAGTTCATGCTCTTTCATTCCTTCAAAAGTCAACATATTTGAGTGTTCTTACTCATTCCTTTATATATACATACTCCAATTGAATTATCAATTTTACAATAGTAATTATAGAAGTACCAAACAATGATATAGGTCTATTGGACCATCTCCTTTCCTTTTTTTCAAAATTTTAATAGAAATTGTGTCTTCTATAGATATAAATGTTTCTTAGAACGAAGTTTGTTAGATAGATTTGATATTAACAACATTCGTTAGCATTTCTTTTAGAAAAAAAAACTACTACAGAGGCTAGTCACGCAATTGCGTGTCTCTCAAGGGCTAGAAGTACCTACTATAATCTGTGGAAAAAGAGAAAGATCGATACAAAGTCTAGATTAAAGAAAGAGTTAATATTAAATACAATCCAGAAATAATTGAAATTTTGAATAAAAAATAAAATAAAATTTGAAATTTGATTTCCATACAAATCCCCCAGTAAAATCTTTAAATAAATATAATATGGAATAAAAAGTGTACAAAAATTAGCAATTAAATTTGTATAGAAACTCCAATCAAAAATAAATCATCAATTTAATTTTGATACGAATTCCAAAGTAAAATCCTAAATAGTTGTAATTTTGGAATAAAGTTAAAGAAAAATCAGTTGTATAAAAATTCCAACAAAACATAATTGAAATTTAGAATAAAAAAGAATTTTATAATTTTATTTGTATACGAACTAAAAAAACTTAAATCCATACATAACTAAAATTAGCAATTCGATTTGTATACGAACTCAAATAAAAAATAACATAAATTTTGAATAAAAATAAAATTTATAATGATGATAACTCGAATGGTGTTGGAGGAAACCACAAAAGAGTATAATTGGAAGAAGACATTGACTCACGGGGAAGTGAAGAGACGAGGTGGTGGCGGCGGAGATGAGGATAATATTGTGTTGCTTGCTGGAGCTGTTGAAGAGAAAGGCCAGAGTCGAAGGAGCCAAGGGTCACGGCGACAAGTGGTTTGGGTCAACGTTGTTGAAAAAGTCAGTGGCCAAAGAAGCTTGATGATGGGAATCCCTAACAGATAGCTTTGCATTGAAGACGAGTTATGGACGATATAGGGCCATTGGATAGCTAGGAGCGTGTCACCGCTGATAGCTAGAAGATTATCTGTATCATTAGACAACAACTAAAGCACACATGCCGGTATTAGTGACGATGGGAGGTCACCGTGGTTAGTGAGAAAAAAAGAGGAGAGACCGACACGGGAGAAGTATGCATACATACGAATAGAAGCACAAACGTATAGAAGTACAGAAACAAATAGCTCGGAGTAGAGATAGTGTAGCCGTAGAGAATAGGCTTGGGACCACCGGGAGAATGTGACTAGTGTCCCCAACAAGGATAGGCGGTCGTTGTATATGTATGGGTGTTGATGTCACAACGGTCAGTATTAAACAATAATTAGAGAAAAGTAGAAGATTGCTATGTGGTAAAGTATTGTATTGGGAGTAGTAGGTGAGCGGGATCGATCAAAATTGGACTTTTTGTTGGACGTTGAAGTAGAAAAGTTGTAGCGACGAAAAGAGATAGAAGACACACGGTTCGTCTGGGGCAGTCGGTGTGTGAGGGAACATATATTCAAGGTAGGTCATCCTTGGTGCAATAGTGTATGTGTTAGCAAGGTACTCTAATCAATGTATTGTTTGAGATTAAATAGAGGTACATGTGCATGCATATATTTTAAAAAAAGAGTAACTAATGGAGAAAGAATAGGAGCATGCAGCTACATGATCCATATATGATAGAGAATTGTTATGTTTCTAATAACCCAATAACTTATTATGCTCAATGATTTTTTCCCCATCAAAACTCGTACTTCAATTACGTTTCTAAGATTGCATTTTATTTCAAACTTCTATTACCATTTTCAATGTTTATGATATCTTAAAAATATAAATAGCTTACAAGATACGTAAATATATTTTAAAACATCTAAGTTATGTCATTTGATATTATAAACTTTTAAACAAATCTAGCTCATGTTGCTGGAGAATCATCCAGAGCTCTCGAGAGGAAGAAAAAAACGTTATTTTTCGTGGCAATAGAGGACAGCTTGTTGTTATGTACTTTATGTCGCCATACGTAACGATCGATGTCAAAGTGCGAGAAGAAAACAAAGAAAAACATCATGTACACAGTACAAACAAGTGGCCATCCATCCACCCTGGGAGCTAGCTGCAGGAGGAGCAGATGGCTTTCGCTGTATCAATATATAATTCCTCCTCCTATCCTGTGATGGTGCCGCCGTGTTGCTCGTCTGACTAGAAACGAATTACATCGAAAATTTCACATAATCATTACTCACAAAACAAGCTTATAATGCCATAAGTCATAATGTACAGGAGGTCAAGAAGGCTTTCTGAGTTGGGAATAGAACCCATGACTTACACTCGTGCATCCCAGCACCCGGAACTCATCTAGGCAGGGAAGCATTTACAATGTCATCTCAACAAAATTAATGAACTCGACTGCTTTATCTATCTGACTTGAACAGACGAAAGTGTTCGATATGTTAACAATATTCTGTCAGAGATAGGGATCTTTTGTATTTTTTATTTATTTTTGTATTGTCTTATCTGTATACAGTATATACCCCTTGTACACACCGTATATATTTCCTGTTGGACTTCTGAATACATACACACAATATTTGGGCTACTGATGAAGTTGCTTCAAGCTGAGGAGATGCACTAGTGCTTACTGGTTGGATAAGGAGACGGGTCTTCTGCTGTTGTTAGTATATGTTGCTAACTATCCTTTGAGTCTTTTTTTCTTCTTTTTTTTAATCATTTTTTCCGCTGCGTCCATCCAAATCCGTACCAATATATCTTTGCGTTTGTCGTAATCCACACGAGTTCACGGATTTATTGTCAGTCATAGAAGTATAGGAATTTCTTTTTGCATTGCAGCAGCCGCTGCAGAACGTCGAAATCGTTATGATGCCGACGCGCTTCTTTTGCACTGCGCTTCCATTGTGATTTTTGTGTACTACGCCGCCACCGTCTTGGGTTTCGATTTGCGTCGTCATGCTTATATCTATTCCTTTTCGACTTGATTTGATAACTTTCTCTATTTTTGTCGGTTCTATCATCTTCTTAGTCGTATTGTCGGGGTCGACTTTGCCCCTGTACCTTGTGTTTTATGGGCTGTCGCACGACCTCAGATGGAAGGAGATCTTTTGCCGATATATTTTCCAAGAGTTGTATGCTATGACGACATTATCAAGACTCGGACTTTGAATTTTTCCTAATTTAATGTCAACACTTTCTAAATGTAATGCTATTGCATACGCTTTACATTTGAGGTGGGTGTTAGAGATAAAAATTCTTTTGTATTTACTTATCTACCTTTTGTATTGTCTTATCTATATATAATATACACCTCTTGTATAGTCTATATATATTGTCTATTGACCTTATGAATACATACACATAACATATTCGACTATAACCTAATTCAATTCCAAGAGTGATGTAAGCATAGCCGTTTTGCTTGACCCCTGCTTACGAGGATGAGAATGATCAGAGAGTTGCAATTAATGTCGTAAATAAACAAGAGCAACTCCATCATGCTAGCTCAATCGTATTGTAATACCGAATGCGCTACACTACATACTGCCCATCTGTTCCATAATAGACATAAGATTAACATATGGCAACTTGAAGAAACTAGCGGCAATCATCATGCGAATGTATATCCATTCCTCTCACGCAGTGACGCAACTAAACACTGTACAGAGCAAACGACAAGTTGAAGAAACTAGCATCAATCGACGAGATTAGCAACAGTAACATCACATCAGCGCACAGTTTAGTTTGATTGTGTCACAGAGTTGCACACTTGCCATTATGATATTGGTAGGCATGTGTCATCCCTTACAAGGTAGAACAATTTCAACGAAGATTTTATTTTATCACTACTACAGAAAAACTCATTACAGACGATTCGCAACAGTCATCACAGACGGTTTTTAAACCGTCTGAAATTTTATGTCTGTGATAATAGACGGTTATCACAGACGGTTTGAAATTTTATGTCTGTGATAACAGATGATTATCTCTTATCACAGACGGTTCCAACCAATTTTATGTCTGTGATAACAGATGATTATCTCTTATCACAGACGGTTCCAACCACGAACCGTCTGTGATACTACAGAATCACAGACGATTCGTGGTTGGAACCGTTTGTGATATTTCAGAATCACAGACGGTTCTAACCACGAACCGTCTGTGATAAGTCTTCAGACCTAATTAATTTTTATCGTATTTTCAGCTAGCCTCAGGAATTGCTAGCCATACCCTCTGAAAACTAGCAAGCAGAAACATATCACAGATAATTGTTGACAACTCAAAGTGATCATTTAACTCAAAATCAATTACAAAAGAATGTTTCAAGTATATATTGTCGCTAGAGTTACAAATTGAATTACAACCAGTCAAAGTGAATTACAATATTGAATCAATTGTTTCGAGGTCGTTCTTCGGTGTCGACGGCGTGAAACTCTCCGGTGGTGTTAACTATGTCTGCCTTGATGAAGACGCAGAGCTCCCCTCGAACGTGCATGACCTGGTCCATCTCGAGTGCGTTTAACTCTATGTTCAAGCCACATCGCTAGCGAGTAAAGTAGTAAGCATATATATTTAAATTTATAATTAGGAAATAATTATTACGAGATTGACAAACCTGGGGATCGTGCGTCCTAGAAGCAATCAATAGCTGCATATTACGGAGTATGATATATGATTATTGTGTTGTAGCGCGTACCGGAAATCGCATCATGTGAGTCAGTGTGGCGCTCGTTCCCTTGTATAAACCTCCCTCGGCAACATAGCCGATGAACGCCCTACATGATTCAAAAAAGTTATCCTTGTCCATTTCAAACGAAGGAAGACTACAATAGAGTTATGTGCGAAGGAAATGAACATACCTGTCGAGTATTCCTTTAAGAAGGGTGAAGTCGTGATTTTTGTTGAGTAGAGAATCAAGGTACAATACCATGTTCCTCTTTGGCACAAGAATCAGAAGAATCTAGTGGAACCTACTCGTGTATGTCGCTATAGTCATAAACCTATGTTGAAACGTAATTTGTATAGCAAATATTGAATCACTTACTTCTGGTTGTAGGGCACCATTATGTAGTCCTTGTCGTCCAGAGCAAGCAATCCCATTTTTATGTAATTCTCGACGTAGGATGCGTCTTGGTTGATTGTTTGCTCAGAGACCACGTGTGGGTCGAGGAAACCCACCGGTTCTTTGATTTGACGGGCATATTTCATAATGTATCTGTACATAAGCAATGAGTTATGATATTTATCGGTATCACGTGAGTGTAGAAATTGATTGTACATACTTACAGTGTCCAGCATCGTAGAAGTGAGGCGTCGAGGGCAGTTAGGTTGTATAGGTCAAATAAGTCTTCGAAGCCTACGACGAAGTGGCGGGCTCGTGGAGAAAATGCTCCCTCCGTGTCGGCGGTGATTCGATATGGCCCCCTCCTCTGGGTCTTGCGCAAGTACCAATCATGCAAAGCTTGACAAGCTAGTCCCGAGCTCTTTATTTCTGCTACCGAGACCAACGGACTTCAAGGGAGTATTTCACGGGTTTGGGAGGTGCCTTAATGTTCTTCGATTTCGATTTCTCCTTAACGAGGCGGCTGAGGGACGACTTCCCGTGAGACGCCTCAGGGACCGATATGGTGACACGCTTTTCTTGTCACTTCGTCGTCTTCTCGATGGGAAGCGATGTGGCGGCCTTCTGAAGCTTTGGTTGAGGCGGACTCATCGAGGGTCCTATTGGAGAGGCAGGGTCATGTCGATATCGCGTCACTGAAGGGTCCAGTGCGATGTCCTTCTTGGGCCACTGGATAAAAGTGTGCGTGACATCCCCTAGTGTTCTGATTTCTTTGTTCAGGGGAATCTCCAGCGGGATGGCCATGAAATTGTCATGTACCATGTCCACCTGCACCCTGGCGTAACCCTGTGCCAGCTGGGCACCGTGCTGTACTGCCCCTTCCTGGTATGGATACACCATACCCCGCCCAGCCTCAATAGGAATCGACCCAACCATCCTCACTTGGAGCTTGCAGGGCATCGGCTCCTACAAAATGGTACACAATTAGCTAAGGCGTCCTATAGGTCTATCTTTGTAGCATTCCAGAGATGTACATTACCTCGATGTCGTCGATCGGTAATTGCACGTCGTCATGTCCAGAATTATGTGTGGACGCGACGCTACTCCGATATCGAGGAGGACTTGCACCCAAATTAACAGGGGTGGTTTGCGCCTGCATGAGTTGATTTACTTGGTTCTGCAAGTTTGTTATTTGTTCTTAAAATTTTCTAATAATCACATGTTCCAACCGAGCCTCGTGCTGGTCCTTGGATCTCTTCCTACTCCTATATGTGTCGGAGTTGTGTGGGAATCCATCCCTCCAAGGTACGTAAACCCCAACGCCTCGCGTGCGACCCGGGTGCTCCTTGTTTCCCAGGGTCGTAGATAGTACATCCTTCTCCCTGTCTACTTCGAAGGAACCTTGGGAAGATGCGGAAGTCAATGCTTCCTGCAATAGGACATCATGTTATTGTAGACACCATGAAGTTATGGATTTGTTAACAATTAAGTGGTTCAAGAAATTTACTAGGCGTTGAGAAACTGCCTCGTCTGCCGGGTTTGTGAAAGAGTTGCTGCCCCAAGACGTGGCTGATGCCCTCGCTCTTAACTGTGCTCGGCGCTTCGTCGAGATCTCGAAAACCGTCGTGCGGCGATCTCATCCTCCACCGCCCACTGCGTGGCTTTACCCACGTACCCAGCGATGCCGAGTCTATGGGGGTGAGTGGTTTGTGCCTGGATAGCTCTGTGCGCCGCACTTTGCTCTTGAAATTCGGCCGTCGTCTTCATCTGCACGAAGGCGTCCCATGTATCCCGCAACAAAAATTGATATGTCGTGAAGGGCGTCCGACCCGTGTTCACGTACAGCGTGACAAGCAGGCTCTTGAAGGTCCTCCACGCGTGGGACATCGCCAGCAGCGCGTGCCATCGCACACGTGCCTGGTCTGCTTCAGGGAAAGTGAACGAGGTAGAAAGTTCAGTTCACAACTGGTCTCTCTCTACATCCGTCAGAGACTTTCAGGTTGGGGTGGTGATGGGGATCCGTTCCCTTGCAAGTACCCCGCAGACGGTCCGGAATCTCGCAGCTGCTTTCTTGGGACTCAGCGGGATCCCGACGTCACTGACCTCCGTGATCGTCATGCGGCCCGAAGGCAATTTGGAGATTCCTCTGCCTTCTCGCCTGCGTACCACCTTGATCGGAGATCCAGACGCATTTGACGATGTCGCTGACGGCGGCGAAGATGGTGCCTCGGTCATCTCGCTTACTTGCTATCTATATAAGTTACATATGCAATTATTACATAAACAAATAGAAGATACCCATTGAACATAAATATGTGATACATAGTAAATAAAATCTATGAAATTGCACAAAAAATTGTAATTTATTTCTTGCTTGATAGAAACTGTGTAGCTTTCCTAATTCTCCTCTCCGAAACCCTCCTGGAAAAATATATGAAATTGCACAAAAATTGTAATTTATTTCTTGCTTGATAGAAACTGTGTAGCTTTCCTAATTCTCCTCTCCGAAACCCTCCTGGACTCCTGTTGCTGCCGAAGCTTCTCCTGGCGTAAACACTCTGCTGCTGTTGCGTGAAAACCTACTCCCTAACAAAACCAGACTCGCTAACTTCCTCTGGATGCTAACGTGCTACTGCTACTATGCCACAACATGGGAACACTTCCATCCCTCATCCATAACTGGTGTGGAACGGAGATGCCAGAGGAGGGCGGCTAACCGTATTTGGATACTTGCTTGTTTTCAAGGAACTGTTTGGCACCAAACTAGAATTAGAATTGGTCATACCGGATTTGCTAAGTGGAGAATGGAATGGAACGTCAATAAAAAATATTATTTCATTAGCACTGCCAAGTACAGCATTATTTTTACCATGTAGAGTCTATACAAAACTGAAAAAAGTAGAGCCTACTACTGCTACCTAAATAGTCAATTCCAATTCCAAAGCTAAAACAGTCAATGAGATGTCTTTCTAGTATTTTTCAAGTAGGAAAAAGATAGATTTGCCAACACAAAGAACGCCATCAGAATACATTAATGCAAGTATACATGCATGTCTAATTGTGCAAATACACATACATCTTATTGTGTAAACAAACTAAATATAGATCTCTGTACAAATCTATTTGTGATAGGCTGTATCACAGACGGTTCAAGAACCGTCTGTGATAGTATCACAGACGGTTCTTTATACGAACCGTCTGTGATACTTCACAACCGTCTGTGATAACACATAGAATCACAGACGCTTCTTTATACGAACCGTCTGTGAAGTATCACAGACGGTTCGTATAAAGAACCGTCTGTGATGAGTACCATTATCACAGACGGTTCTTTATACGAATCGTCTGTGATACTTCACAGACAGTTCATATAAAGAACCGTCTGTGATACTTATTTATCACAGACGGTTGGGGTGTCTAGTATAGCATGTTTTGTAGTAGTGTATTGTGTTGAAGGGGGAACTGATGGAGACGATCTTGTTGGTTTGATATTCAAGAGAAAGGTTAAGCAAAGAAATGACTGGAAATAAATCGATGGTTGATTATTCTCGATATGAGAATTAACAATACTTTCATTCTCCAGCTAACAGTTTAACCGTTAGTTTGATATTGGCAATCTATGGCACTCAACATGCTTTAGCTTGGTCTAACTGAATTTAGGCATCAGAGGAAATGTTCAGACATAATAATGGTGTCTGTCTCAACACTTGGATCGTACAAGAAAAGCAATATTCGAAATTATCACTGATCTTGCTTGCTAATCTATCCTAGTATCATGCATATTTATCCTTATTCTTGTTTATTATCATTGTCCCTATAAAAGTATAAATATATGCACTATCTTTTTTTGAATGGTTGCAGCATATTCAGGCATCAAATCAGTCGATTTGTGCTAGAAGAAGCACGGTCATGTCCTGGACCAGTACATTATTGTGGTGGATTTAGGTTGCATATCCTTGGCTTTTCACATAATTTTTTTTTTTTATTTTGTTTCGTCTATCCTCTACCCCCCTTTTTGCTTGACAGAAAGCGAAACATCAAATGCAAGCACAGCCAGAAACTTGAGATTGGTTGTCATCTTGCCTTACGGCTCTAGTCCAACTAATAAGATACCACCAGATTTCCCTAGCTGAGGGTGGGTTCAATTCCAGCTACCGTTTCACTGGATTAATTGTTATGTAGCTCCAACTATAATATGCTGGATTCTCAGGATTTGACCCATGCTGTTAATTGTTTCCATGGATGATTATTAAGGTAACTACAATGAACAAACTCTTACATTTCGTCAGAAATTAGATCTGACTCTCCCTCTCAGTAAAAACTTAGCCAAAGCAGTACTCTAGACTAGCTAATAGGCCGTGTTAATTTGGGACACCAGAACCTCATAGGATTTTTGTAGGGATTACAACTCGGTAGAAGCCATATGAAATTTCCCGTATTCCAAACAAACTGTTTTAACTCAAGCCAGGTACGTACTTGGTTTGACTTGTCTTTGCTTGCACCAATTATCATTATTCATTCTAATCTCCTTGCACATCATCATTTTTTGTCCATTTAAAATAAGTTTTTTTGTGTTCTGTAAGAAAATAATTGGTGATGGAATGAAAACAAGATTTTGCATGGGAGGTCATTTGGTTTGGAGATCTCTCTCTTGCACAGAAATATCCTAGGTTATACAATTTAACTTTCAGTAAAAACATAGCAGTTTGTGAGGTTTTTGATGAGGGTTGGGATGTAATAACCTTTAGGAGAAGTCTTTTTGAGACAAATGCGCAAGGAGATAAGAATGAATGCTGATAGACTTGTTTGGAATCTTACAGCCAACAAGCAATTCACTGTCAAATCTTTCTACAAAGCCTTGAAGATGTGTAGTGTTCAATTTCCTTTTAAGTTTCTGTGGAAAACTAAAATACCTTTGAAGGTTAAAACTTTCATGTGGTTAATGCTTAGGAAGAGCATTCTTACCAAAGATGTGCTGATTAGGAGGGGTTGGAAAGGGGATGCAAAATGTCTTTTTATGTGGTAAAGATGAAAATGTTGATCATCTGTTTTTGTTTTGTCCCTTGGCTAGGTTTATTTGGAACACTTTGGCTTGTGCTTTCAGTTTTAAATCCTCTCCATTGAGTGTAGATCATATGTTTGGAACTTGGTTGAATCGTTTTAAAGGGGAAGTTAGGGGTATGGTGACTGTTGTTTAGAGAGGTGCTTAGTACAAAAAAAACTGATTTTTCTTGTAAGATGTTTATTTTGTAGTATCGATGATTTTTCTTGTAAGATGTTTATTTTGTAGTATCGATGTTTGATTAGACACCGGTGCTTAAGAGGTGCTTATGTATATAACTATATATAATTAACAGATAATACAATCATTTAAGGACATACAAAAGAGATGCTTGTATTGGAGGAAATAACTTTTAAATAGGTACGTATTCAATGATGTGGCTATATTCTCTTTCTTTAAGTACTTGTATATAAACATTTCACATACACTGAGATGCTTCGCCCATCTTCACGTGAATAATAGTAGAGCTAGGATGTGTTTTGCTTCTCTTTTCTTTGTTTTGGTCGCATCTTTGTAGCAAGAAAGGCAGTGGTTTCAAGTTTTTTTTTTTCTGAAATACATGCATGTACGAGTGACGCAACGAACATTTGACCTCAGCATGCACAGAGGTGTCCAGCCATACCTCAGTCTCACCTGTCAGACTCTGTTATCAAGAAATTGAAAACAAGTGATCATGTTCTGGTTACTCATCTAGTCAGCAAAATATTGTGTCTTAATTTGATGGCCGGCCAGTTGCAAGGTGAAATCAACAGTATAAGCAAACAGAAAAAAAAAGAGGGAAAACTTGAGTATGTTTTCTCTTTCTTTGTTTCTTTTTTTTTCAAACAAGTTGTCCTATTTAGGTCGTAATTAAGTGGCATATATATGTGGAAACGGAAAGCGAAACGTCACCAACCGATGGACTGACTGGCAATCAAAGCGGCCTCACCTAGCGATCACCTCACCTCATCTTTCCATCCACTCCGCCACCAAGATCAAGCTGCTGCTCTATTGGTATATTATTATTTTGCCCCGAGAAACAGCTAGCAGAGCTGGAGATCTAAGAGATATCGATCATCGCCGGAGAAGGAGATCAAGAGATCGCCGGAGGATGTCTGACTGGGGCCCTGTGGTGATCGCGGTGGTGCTGTTCGTGCTTCTGTCGCCGGGGCTGCTGATCCAGCTGCCGGGGCGGCACCACTTTGTGGAGTTCGGCAACATGCACACCAGCGCCATGGCCATCCTCGTCCACTCCATCATCTACTTCGCCCTCATCACGCTCTTCGTCATCGTCATCGGAGTACACATCACCACCGACTGACTAAATTCATCATATTGTTAATTATATACCTACCTACACGTACATGCAATTTATCATATTTGATGATCTTCTTCTTTTTGCCTTGTTAATTGCCTCCAACTAAGTTCTTGGAGACCCGGCCGTCTGCATGTCTGTCTCTTCTTAATTAAAGCTGCTGGCAGCTGCCTTCACTACTACAAAATAGGCCTTAGAAGACGCCTTATCACAGACGGTTCCAAGACGAACCGTCTGTGATATGTCACTATCACAGTCTGTGATGAGTATTCACAGACAGTTCTAACCACAAACCGTCTGTGATTTTAGGGTTTTACCATGGTTTGAATTTTCCTTACTCTTCGAATTTACCGTGGTAAAACCCTAAAATCACATACAGTTCCAACCACGAACCGTCTGTGATGAGTATCTCATCACAGACGGTTCGTGGTTAGAATCGTCTGTGATGAGACACTTATCACAGTGTGATATGTCATCACAGACGGTTTTTGTATAAAACCGTTTGTGATACTTTTGTTTCATTCGGCGGGAAAACAAAAATTTACACCTAATGGCGGGTTCCCGAAAATCTCTCTATATTAACAAAGTCATTCATCTCCCCCTTTGTCATCTCCATCTCCTCCTTTGCCATCTCCATCTCCTCCTCTGACATTTCTCATCCTCTGCCATTTCTCCTCTGGCCTCCCCTGAGCTCGTCACCCGCGGCCTCCTCTACCTCGCCCCAGCCTCGTCGTCGCCGGCCTCCCACGACCTCGTCGCCCCGTCCTCCCCTGAGTTCGTCCCCTGCGGCCTCCTCCACCTTGCCCCGGCCTCATCGTCGCCGGCCTCCCATGACCTCGTCACCCCAGCCTCCCACGACCTCACTCTCTCTACTCCCCCCCTTTTGCTCTGTGATGTGGATTACTACTGTGATGTGTTAGTGCTCTGTGAATGGATTGAGTTGATGCTACTGTGATGTGGGTGATGCATACCGTGTTGTTTTTAGTGCTCTGTGAATAGATTGAGTTGATGCTACTGTGATGCTATGGCTATTGTGGGAAAGCTATCGAAATCCGAAAATCAATATCAGATTTATTCGCGAGGCTCCGCGGTGAAAATCTCTTTTTTTGCCATAGAAAAACTATCGCAGACGGTTCTAAACAAGAACCGCTCTGTTATAGTCACGACATCATATTCACGAACCGTCGCGAAAATAGACTATCGCTGCACGGTTCGTGAATAGCCGTATGTGAAAATTTATCACAGCTCTATTCACGAATCGTCGTGATAGTCGCTATCACGTGTTCGTGAATAGAGCCGTCGTGAAAAAATGCAATACACGAACCGCTCAGATAGTCGCTATCGCGCACGGTTCGTGAATAAACCGTCTGTGATAGCATTTTTCACGCATTTAACCGTCGTGATAACCTCGTCATCACGTGATGAGCTTTTTGATGGTTTAGAACCATCTTAATGTTTTAGTAGTGCTTCTTTCTCCCTAGCAGCTTGTTTCCATGCATCTTCTGACTCCTCATGCCCTTAATTACTATTAGTATGTGATTGTGATTGTGATTGTGATTGTGGGCTGCATGCCTTCTCTTCTTAATTGCATCGTGTCGTGCGTACGTAATTTACATGTAATTAAGCTGCTTAAAATTTAATGAAGATGTTGTATGTATGGATGGGAGTAGCATGCACCAGAATAATTATATGTGATGCGGCATTCAGACACTCATCAATTGATTGGAGTTGGAGAGGGCAAATGCTGCTGAATCCAGTGCAGGCTTTACGGCCGGTTTGTTAGGTCATGCTTGCTCTCACATCGTAATCAACTCGGCAGTACGGATCAGATCATTGTCCCTCCACCAACCACTACCGTACCAGCTACTTACTGGCCTTAATACACCGATCGACTAGTAGAAAATGGCTCTTAATTAATTATTGTGGAAAAGAAAAAGAAAAAGAAAAATCCCCATCTCCATCTCCTCCTCTCTGGAGATGATGACCAGAAGAAGAATCCTGTTACCGCTGAGCTAGCGTTTACCTTTGTCTCTAACTCAAAGGCAAGTCAGTCTCAATGGGGGGATGACCAGCTTCTTTTCCTTTGAAACGCTGCACCATGTTGAGGATTTCATAATTAAAACGACAGAGAACTACTTGTCTATATATCTACGTACCAACCACCTGGATATATTTTACTGGGGCTACCTCTGCTCTTTCACACCACTGAGCTCAACGGCTCAGGAAAAATCCAACCTCAGACTAGATGAGTCGTCCTGGTTGTAATCCACCCACAAAGGTTTTTGAAATAGAACTAACTCAAGTTAAGATCGCATGTCCGCCTTTGGCCATAGGCGCGGCTGTTTAAACAGTTTAGACTCTGCAGAGGTTGTACACTGTACTCCACAAGAGATAATCATACTCGTTACCCCACATGATTCCTTAGTCATGTAGTTGAGCGATCGTCACAGTAACGTTTCAAACCACCTCGCCCCATCCGTCATCTCACCCCTATGGGCCAATCCCATAAGTTGTGCGGGATGTTCACCACAACGACTAGTGCAGCTGGCCCCGACACAACGACTAGCGCAGCTTTCAACTTCACCCTCCCTCGGTGTCCCTTTCAAGCTCGCATACATCCTGCCGCTTGCACACTTCCAAACACCAGTTGTGGGATGACATTCAGGGTTCAATAATTTTACTAAGCCAAGTTGCACTTTGCAGACTTTCGGTTGTACTTGTTTTGCACAGGAGGTCATAACAAGATTAAGTCATTAATCCATCTGGACGGTGCATACCATATTCCACACATTCTCGTGCTACATCCGCACCCATCACTCTTTCCATCTGCCCAGATGTGGTACTAGCAAGTTGTTTTTGGGTTTTGGGAAGGAAAACCAATTAACACAACACGCCAGTTATTTACATCCAATGACTGCATAAAACCACTTTTATGATTAAAAGATGATAATCAAGACATTTATTGTCCCAAGATTTAAGACTAAGAAGTACAACCTAGCTATATTTATCACATAATTACTACCTATGGAATAATATTCAATTATCAAAGGATGGATAATACTTAATTAATTGCATGTCAATTTAGAAAATTTTAGAAACAAGTTTCATAATTTTTGGAGTTATAATAGAAAAGATATGAATTTTTGAAGCTTTCCAATTGAATACTTAATTGAAAAGAAAAACAGAAAGTTCGAAAAAGCCTTACACTGACACGTGGCGCAGCACAGTGCTTGGTCCTAGAGGTGGCACGGGCGGTAGTTCGGGGGAGAGGCGTGAGTACCGGGGGGAAAGCGGAACTACCGGGGAAAAAGAGCGGTAGTACCGAAGTGGAACCAACGGTAGTTCTGGGGGTTGTGGTAGTAACGGAGGGTGAGATGGCGGTAGTACCGGAGGGTGAGAAAAGCAGTTGTTCCAACGTTGAACGGACGATAGTACCAGAGGAGGAAGAAAATATTGCGAGCTTCGGTTGCACGGCGATTTCTCGAGAAAAATCACCAGGGAGCAATGGGGGAAGTAGGGAGAGCAAGAGGGTGCAGTGGGGAGAGCAGTGGGGGCATGGAGCTCTTTTATAGGCGAGGGAAGGAGCATTGGAGCTCGCGGCGCGGAGTGGCGGCGACATGGGAGTCTTGCTAAGGGCGAGGCGATGATGGCGCGTGGGTGGCGACGACATGGGAGTCTTGCTAACGCGACGATGGCGACAGTGGCAGCACGCGCGCGCGCACGTTCGGGCAGGCGAGGCGGCGCGCGAGGACGGAGGTGAGGGGACTAGGCGGGGAGGGGGAGCCGAAGTCGCGGCCGGTCAAAGGAGACGACGGGGCAGGTGGGAGCCGATGGTGGCAGAGGGGAGGACGTCGGCGCCACGCACGGGAGAGAGAGAGTGGGGGAAGGAGGAAGAAAGAAGGAGTCGGTGCAGCGCTGGCCGAGAGGGAGAGATGAGAAAGAGGGGGGCGTAGCAGGCCAGGAGCGGGGAAACATCAGCAGGCCGAGGGGCGAGCGGGCCGGCTAACTGGGCCAGGAGGGGCAGGCCGGCCCAAGGGGAGGAGTGGGCTAAGCCCAGAGGAAGAAGAAAGAGATTGCTAAAACTGGTAGAAGCTTCAAATTTGAAATGGAGGAATTGAACTTGAATTTGCTAGAAGGTTTGAAACACAAATCCGAGCTAGAAAGAAGTTTGAAAGATTTTGCAAAAGTATGGCAATTTGAAAATACGAGATGAAAACAAAAACTAAACAGTAATGCTATTCGCCGTCCGAAAACGGGACGTTACAATTTCTCCCATGTACTGAAAAGAGCGTATCGATCGATCACATACAAACTTCACTGGTTGTGAAATCACGACACTGGTACGTACCAACCTCATTGCTGCCGTGCGATGCAATGCAATGCAATGCAATGCAATCGGTTCGTGCTTGGTTATAGAGAGATGCATGCATGCATGTGATGTGTTAGAGTTCCTTGATTTGAACCAGGGATCGATGCAGGTCAAACTGAATGCTCATTTCGACCAAACTATTACTACTATATATCAGAAACCAGCACTAGATTTTTTTTATCACCCGCTTCCGCTTGGGAAAGAATCTATATCTATCCAAAAAACAGGTGGTAGAATACCAAATGAAGCATGCTGTGCTGCTTACCCACAAGTAACCACAAAGAGAAAACAGGGAGGGGGGGGGCAATACGGCAATGCATCAAGCTGCAGCTACTCCAGCTCATGAACGCCCATCTTACTCATGATACCATTCCATTCGGACAAAAAAGCCCTTTGCACCCGCAGTTCATGTTTCATTTGTACCAAACCAAACATATCTGATGTTGAATTCCTAAATCCAAGGACACACCTAGCCTGGTGCAATGCGATGCCATTAGAAATCTAGAAACATGTTTTTAGGTCCCATAAAAATCCCATGTTATTGAATTACCTCAGCAAAGCAAAATCGTGTATCAGATCACCCCGACTCACAAAGCTTCCAGCTGGGCTACTAATCGGCTTTTGCGTTGCCACTCTGCCTGGCCAGGCGAACGCACGCTTCAAATCTCTTGACTGCTTCAGCACACTTGAGCGGGTCCTGTCCATTGCCCTGGTAACACTCGAGGCAGCCTGCTCTCTCCCCAGTGCATAACGTGGGGTTCTGGTATGGCAGCTTGAACTCCTTGTCATGCAACTCTTTTGCTCTCTTGTTTAATTCTTGGAGCATCCCAGCCTTCTGATTCTCCACCTTCTGCTGAATCTTTTCGCTCTCTGCCAAAACAGCACGGATGGTTTCCACCTCTGGGATTGCGGCTGCGGGTGGCGGAGGGGCTGCAGGGGTTACTGGTAGATACATGGGAGGCTGCAGCGGCCACACAGGAGCAGGGCTGCTCTTGGGTTCACTTGGAAATTCCCTTGCGTTGTCCTGGGGCTCTTCATGCTGTTGCACAATCTTCTTAGGCTTGGGTTTCCTGGGTTTCCTTTTCACCTTCTCATCATCACGAGCGAGTTGGTCAATCAACTTGGTGCTTATCTGGATTGTGTAATCACCCATAGCAGAAACGGATCCTGCAATACCATTGCCCAAAAATATCAGGGAAGATTTAAGTAGTTGGTTTAAACAATGTCTGATGCCTGATAAATAGAATGAATATCTGGGCTGTATACTGAATGCTGCTGCATTAACAACATGAGGGCAGGAATCACGATTGTACGACACACAATGCTTCCCAGTTAGAAGGAAGGTAGGGCCCCATCTATTAGCATGACCATCATTTATTTTTTCAAGCTTTTGGATCCAAAATACGTAAATATATGCAAAGTTATAAATAAAGGTGCTAGTTTCAAGAAACACAGTTCACCTATTACAGTTCGGGATGGAAATTAGGTGCGGCGGGCACGAGCAGTGGCCACGCATGTTCAATGATGTAAACAACAAAAGAACAAGAATCACTAGAAAATGTTCAATGATGTAAATAACAAATGAACAATAAAAATGCTCAATGATTGTATAACACAAGTAGTACCACTAGAAAATGTCCAATGATGTAAACAGCAAATGAACAAGAAAAATGTTCACTTCTGAGTACTGACATCACACAAATTCGACTTCACCGATGCAAATAGCGAATAAACAAGACAATAGTCAAGTCTAATTTTGTTGTAGGAACTTGCCTGAAACCACGGTTCTTTTTTTTCCCTTTTTATGTAGAGGTTACAAGTACATGCTGCATGTAGAACAAAAGAGATCTAGTGTCCTTGGCAAAAGCTGCCTCCTAGGAGAAGATGAACATGAGCAGGAGCGCCAGAAGCAAGAGGCAGCCAAATCATGCGGTTAAGCGATTAGGAGGTAAAGGCAACTACGTTACATACGACTAGTACAAGCTTAACTGAACTAAATCCAAGCAACCACCCATAAAAACTTCCCTTGATTCTACTACTAGACTCTGTGGAGGCTGCTGAGCAATCAGATTATTTTGTGGATTTTTTTTTTACTTGCTAGTAGCATCATCACATCTAGCGTATCTGCACGATGCTCTTGGGATTGCTCTCCCTGATCCAGGCAACCACCAAGCTGTACTGTAAACAGAATTGGTATTCCCAACCCCCACCGCCGCCACAGCCGAGAATCGAAACCCTAATAAGCAGTAACCACAAAGCTAAGCTAAACCCCAGATTCCCCATCGGCGGATACAGATGAACACCCGAGTCGCGAGATATTGCCAAAAGGAATCTGGGAAATCGCGGGGAGAGAGAAGATGGGGTTTTGAGGGGACTGACCGGAGCCGACGAGGATGGCGACGTTGCCCAGTACTATGGCGGCTGACTCTCTCTCTCTCCCCAACTGCACAACTCTAGCTAGGCGACGGCGAGATCAAGACGGCGCTGTCGCTGCTCTCCTATTCGTCTCGCCTCGACTCGAGCTAGGGATTTCTCCTCTCCTTATTTATTGATTTTTAAAATTAATTAATCGATAATCAAAATCAAACCAATTTTTATTCCGACTCGAGCGAGGCGGGCCGTTGGGTCTTAGATGGACGTGCTGGATTGGATGATGGCCCTGCCATTGAATATGATGACGATGACGATCAAACTAACGAGTAATTGGGATTTAATAAGGGAGTTGTATTCCAGTTCCGGATATATCTTGTGGATAAATCATAATAATATTATAAAACATTCAGCATAACGATATCATATATTTTATCGGTAAATCACAATAATATTACAGAACATTCAACACAACACATCACATATTTTCTCGACAAATCATAATGATATTACAAAGCATTGAGCACCACATATTTCAACAAGATAAACATTTTTCTGTGACAGCGACATGAACGTCTGCCATGTCGACCGCCTTAAGTGGATTTGGTCGGAAAAGCTCCCCGCGGCGTCGTTTGGACTGCCGATGTCTCCTTCATCTGCATTTCTTGTAGGATATTTCTTGAAGGTATGCCCGGACTCCCTACAAATAGAGTATTTCTTCATACGACGCCCGGTTTCTACTTCGTCCATGTCGTTCCTGATACATTGTACCTACCGCCAGTCAACTTTTCCTTCAGCCTATCAATGTCTGCGGCTCAGATAAATTGCTCCCAGGTCGGATGGCCAGTGAAATGGCCAACCACGCCGTAACCATACAGATCTACATTCCAGGTTTGTATCACATCTTCCTTGTTGAAATAATCATAGAGGTATAGGCCAGGATGTTGTGCCACCGTTGAATATGCGGTCATGATATGTGAGTAGTGCCTATGCAAAAAGAAGGGGCTAGTTGCAAGTGCATATGCAACTAGTGCAGCGTAGCGTGCACTCGTGGGTGGTCCTCTCGCGGTTCGTCCCACAGCGTCCTTTATCCCTATACGGTATCTCGAAGCGACGCTCCCTTGTAGCCATCTTGAATGTCCGGTGCATCTCATCCTTCTTGCTCTTCTCCTCCATGTACTTGGTGATCATAACGGATTTCTCATGGAGAGCGACGCGTTGTTGCTTCTATCAACAAAGTAATTTGTGGCACCGCAGGGAATTGGCTCTACAATACCAACAAAAGGGAGGATCTGGCGCTGTGCATGACCCAATTATACACCTTGGTTAGATTGGTTGTCATGACATCATATCGAGCACCACATCTGTCATGTAGCAGCGACCACTTCTCCTTAGACTCGTGGCTCAAAATCTAGATTATCCACGATCTCACCGTACATGATATTCGCGATGAAGCCTAATGACAGGTTCTTGTGAGACTGCACTGACTCAGCGACGATACATCTGTGAGGGACCACTATAGAGTATTTCCAGTAGGTGTCCTATTTTGACTGAAATGCATGCACTCGCCAAGAGTATCTTTTTATGTCACACTTTACGTTGTAGCATCTTGAGTTAGACTTGACGACTGTGAATGTACACCACACTGACAATGCCCAGAATTTGACTGCTTCCTGCACAGTGTCCTTGTATTTGTATATGGCTCCTTGCCTGATCTCGCTCTAGTCGTACTCCCACGGCACACGAAAGTCTTCGTTAACGAAGAGATTGTTGAACAGGTATGTGTTCCACTCGGATGGAACCGTTTGTTGTTCCACATCATCCTCATCGTCAGATCATTCGTCTTCATACAATGACTGATAGTCCCGGTCTTCGAGATACATCCTTTGGGTTAGGGCTTTCATCTCCTCACCCTTGTTAGCAATCCCACTAATTTGCTTAATTGAAGAAACTCCTTCCACACGGTAAATTTTAAAATTAGCGACGTCCGACATATTTGACGTACTGTACCGTAAACAAGATTTTTAAAACTAAACTACCCACCGAAAAGGATTATGTACAACATACTGCACTATATAACTGTACATCTAAAACTATGTAATCTATTCGGTTAAAAATTACCTAAAAGGTGGATGACCGAATAGACAACGCTTCAATGCTTCTCTCCTCCCCTCTCCTCTCTACTCCTCTCCCTCCCCCTCTCTCTCTCTCTCTTTTAATAAAAGTGAGTTGTGCCAGAATTTTGAGGTTTTTTATATAGTAGATTGTGTCGCCATTTGGAATAGCGACATGAACTTGTGGGACCCCTGTCACCATTTCAAATGACGATTTTCATAAATTTTTATATTAATTTTTTTTACCAGATGAATCCCCATCGCTAGTTGGAATGGCGACAGGAACCTCTGCACTGTTCTAGGGTACTGTCGTCACTGTTTAAGGCTACCATCGCTAATTAGAATGGCGACAAGACAATTTCGTCATTTAAAACGGCGACAGTAACCTATTTTTGTTAAAAAAAATCGACTAATTATTTTTATAATTTTTTTTAAAAAAATACTATTATTCCAAAAAAAAATAACCCCAGATCCAGATCTAATACCCGATCCTTAGCCTCCCGCCGCCACCTCGATCGGCTCTGGCGACGTCACCTTCGTCGGAGCTGCCGCCCTCAACCGCCTTCCTCCCCAACTCTCTCCTCTCGTGTTGTCGCCGTTCCACCCACCGCCTACCGCCCTCCCCCGGGTTCACGGCCAGCGGCGCCACCGCCTCCCTCAGGGTCTATATGTATACTAATTATCAAACTCAATTAAAGATCATCTCTTTTAAAAAGATATCAGTAAGTGATCTTTGCTTTTAAAGATGTCGATGAGATCAATATATGAACAATTCAAATGATCACATCTTAACAATTATTCGATGCCTTGACAGGCAGTTACAACCAAAGAAGATAGACAGATTAAATTACAGTACAATGCCTGCAATCTCCAATGGACATCAAGACATCCTATGACTACAAGCAAGAGGATCCAAAAACCGATTCCGTTAGGCGGTCGGTAAAAAAAAAACAGACGGTAACCGGCTGGTTACTGATTTTCTCGAGAAAAATCCGGTTGAATTTCACTTGAATTTACTTAAAAATTAGCCAAATTTTGAAATTTAAAATTTGAGCTTACAAAACCCAGAAAAATCGGCCGAGATTTTGGATCCCGAACTCCACCGGAAATCCGGTAACCAGCGGTTATGGCCAGTTTTTTTTCCTGACTACAAGTAAACAGGATAGAACAATGCAACATGTTCCATTTTTTCATGGGGTATCCCCGAACAAATACCCCAAACAAATAGCGGAAACTTTCAGGCTAATAACTCACCATCATGTCGCGTGATACTACGAACTTTCGGAGAATTTCAACTATTCAAACATTTCCGGTTTTCATCAAAGCAGAAGCACAATCTAGTATCTAATACCGCCCATTATTATACAAAAGCATGGAAGTATATCAAAGTTCAGTACATAGAAGGAAGGAGGCCAAATTTAAAGCATGTTTTTAGGATCCTGCAGTGGATGAGTTTCCAGCGTCCTTTTTCTTCATCTGTTCAAACTTATCAATTGCGACCTGCAGCTCATCTGTGCCTCCCACCGCTCTCATGGTGTAGTAGTAGACTCCGAGGACGAAAGCAGACAGTCCGCCAGCCACCACGAGGTTCTTGGTCTTGGGTGCAAGGCTTCTGAATCCCGCCATCTTTAGACTACAGTGAGTACTGCAGGAAGTGAAGGCGTGGAATGTTACAAGAAGTAAAAGAAGTGGTGCCATGCTGATATCGGTTAGAGGTGCTATATGGTATACAAAATTTTGAACTGGACATTAGGGGTAAAGCCAGATAGACAATATACAGATTTAGGCATTATTATCTTCAATGATCTTCCCCAACTTAACCCCACTGGCGGCTATACAATTCCACAGTTCAGTAATTTTACATCGAAGCAAATGTAGATTCTGTATTACCCTGACAAAATAGGGGTTAATATAAAACATCATATGATGCTGATATAGCCTTCAGGATCAAACAGGTGTTTAGCAGGGTAAAAAAAAACAGGAATTTATTGAGACAGCTTTAAACAATAGAAAACACTCTGGTCAGCACTAGAATATCGAACCTGAACTCTAACCCATCGTGAAGAGGCGTAACTACTCGATAGCAACTTCAGAGAAGAACATAGTTTCCAGACTTGCTTGCGGCAAGGATCCAATAAGTCCAGAGAGAAAGCTAGATTTTATGAGCTAATAGAAGCCATTTGCTTTGTGAAGACATAGGAATTATAGAAATATTGTTGCAACATAGTAATCTAAACTCACACTCCAGTCTAATTCCCTTGGATTTTAACCTAACCTACCTACAGAGAAGAGAGTTCCCTTTTAATACAGGACATGTAACTAGAGAAGGAAACATATATACATCGCTCCAGATCGCAGCAGTGTATCGAAGGCACACGATGCGATTAATTATAGTACTGTTTGTTGGCAATCTGACATAGTGAAATATATAAAAAGAAAGATTAGTTATCTAGCAAAAGCGGACATCGAAAGGTCAGAAAATTTGGTACAGGCATACACCTTTTAAAAGGAATCCAGAATTGTTTGTTAGCATACATAGACATATACATGATAAAAATTTCAGGAGCTAAAACATTCTTTATCAAATACAAAATGTCCCGACCCTCGTAGAATTCCCCACATGTTTGATGCTATGAAAGCCCGGTATGCAAAAAAACGGTAGTCATTTAGCTCCCAGTGATGCTTTACTACATGACAGAGGATGGGAACTAACTAGACTAGTTGGCTCATCGTGTATATAGGAAAATAGTATGGTACTTCTGAGAGTACGTACTCTCACCGCTCATATATCACTTAAATCGTATGATAATACCTCTTTATCTATTTGAGTATACCCCAATAATGATTATAAGATACTCCAAAGTGAGTTCTATGAAAAAATCATTAAAGTTCACTTTTTATAGCAAAAGTTGTGTATATACTTCTTTTATATATGAAAAAGGGTATATAGCAAAAACAAAGGGCTCCAATGAAAACTTTTCAATCAAATCGCATTGGAGTATCTTATAATTGGTATTCAAGTATATTGAAACTGATATATATAAGTAATCCCCACTAACTACCATCAATGTTATTTCTCTCCTCCCTCATGCAGCCACATCACCCATAGTCTTCACAACCAAGGTTGATGAAAATTGAGTGTCACAGATGTACCTCATTTGTATTGTCTTGCAATTTTTTAGGCTCTACCATGTTTCACCTTGATTTGTTCAAACATTACAACTGACAAATTGATTTCTATAAATTCCTGCTGCAACACTGGGTGGGTATTCTTCTAGCTCATAGTAATGATGAAGCTAGATTGATTAGATTCTGACAGTGGTTGCAACCATGGGAGCAGCGAATAAGCACGCAAGAATCAAGCCAAGCCATATGGCTTGTTTTGGCTGTTTCGCGAGGAACTTGAGAGTCACAGTGAGTGAAAGACAGGGATAAGACGACCTCGCAAAAGAGGACAAGAAAAGAAAGCTACCATTTGTCAACGAGGTTCTCAAGCATAGAGATGATCCCATACTGACATCGACCCCCTCCCTGATACTAAAACGAGCAACAGAAACAGGGAACCCGAAGCGTAGGTTAGGTTAGAGATGATTCCCAAACTTGCAACAATCTTGCAGGTAGCAGACTAAGGTAAACTAGAGTAGAGCAGAGCAGAGCAGAGCGGAACCATGGAAGTTGTATCTGTGAGCTTAATTCGGCTTTACTATATTCAAGAGCAATCAGATAAACCGGAGGAAGAAGCCAAGATGGATCGGATGATGCGGCGGAGAGGAGAGGTGGGAGGAAACAAGGGGGATTGGAACCTTACCTCGCGGGTGGAGGTAGGGGAATGGAGGCGCCGCCTTGCCCGTGCCTGGGTTTGGGGATGGAGATCGACGATGGGTCGATGGGAGAGGAAGGTAGTGGAGGAGTAGGTGGACTGGACTGGACTGGACTGGATGCAGATGAGTAGGGCTTTAGGCCCAAAATTCCTCCTTCCTTTTTGTGTGGCCTTATTACTCTTTCCGGCCTGCTAATGGTCTAGAAATCAGTCCAAACCCACACCACCCAGCCCAGCCCACTTCAATGTGTGAAGAACGTCAATCAAACCCAACCCAGTCCACCGGTCCACATTCAACAACCAAATCGATCCAACCCACATGTAACTTCAACCCATTTACCTCAGTATGGGTTCAACCCATTGGAGCCCATTCCCACCCTCAAGTCTCAGCCCACACTAATACTCAGCGCACTCTTCTTCTTCTCCCCCAGTGTCTTCGCCGAGCTCCTCGGAGCTGGCATGGACCTGAATAGACCAAGCCGATGAGCTGTCGTCGTCAGGTGATCTGTCGCTGCTGCTTCCCTGGAACGATTAGAAGATGAACCTCCCGTGTCTGACCAAGAAGTGAGAGTTGAATATCGCAATGCGACACAGGAAGACAAATTTATTAGAAGCACCGAATCCTTATGCGGCAAGAAGTGCACATCTCTGACAACGAAGACGAACCAAGAGAGGGGAAACCAAATTGGGCACAAGAAACAAATCTTTATACCTCATGGCTTGTGGGTGGGGGTGACATTGACCGAAAGCACAAATATCTAGAATTTGTGTTTCATCAAGCATCACAGGAAGGCCAAGAGCTTTGGGCAGATGTGGTAACAGACAGTAGTAGGCTGGTGATTCAACCTAAGATTACCTTTAATGTGTTGTTTTAACCGGTTCAAAAAGAGGAGAGAGAATGGATTAAATCGATTTAATACATTGGGTAAGTCGATACCCATTTATGAAAGAGACAATGAGGTTGAGAGAGGATATTGTTTTTTTTTTAAATGTAATGTGGGTCCTATTTATTGATAGGAATTGAATCAATACATACAAACTCAGTTGCTTGAATGCTTACGTGACATCTCTTTGAATCAACTAAAGATACTCTTTAACTCTCCGAAACACTTAATCACTGTCCTTATTAATGAAGGCAAAAATACCAAACACTAAGAGACGTTACTTTAACGAACGATGAAACAAAATCCGCGGGCATGGCACAGCGAAACAATACTCTACAGTAGAAAAGAAAAGCGATAGGTATTTCATCTGCAACGAGGGTTTCATCGACAAGTTAATCTGAAGCTCTAAACTCTCATTTTACACGTGATCATGTATGCATCCATTTTAGGTTAGAAAATAACCAAACTTTGCTTATCGGATTGAAGGGAAACAAACAGCAAATTTGTACAGGAACTTTCGTGCAACTAATTCATCTAAGAAAGAAGAGTAGTAACGGAAGCAACAATTTTTGTGGAGCCTCAAAAAAAAAAGCAGCAAATGCAGAACACAGGCCGCGCCTAGGCAATGGGGATCCACAACGAGGCACAACGAGGCACGTCTGTCTGTGTAGCTGCGACCCTGTGTTGCACCAACAGCAGCGCTAGGTCATGGCAAGCACCCAACTACTACATGCAGAGTGACACTAGAGAGAGATCTCTCTAAAGTCTGTTTAGATACGTTATGATCCGACTTAATTCTGAACTAAAATCCCTTCCGATTAGAAGGGATTGGTTCTTATCCCCTCCTAAATCGCTCAATCGAGGAGAGGAAGTGGGGAGATGATTGCTGATTAAGGAGATGAGAGGCCCGCCCTGCTTACGCTCATTTGTTTGTACGGGTATTTATTTACGTGGATGTAGGAAAGGACGAACGACCACCGAGTCCTAGAGACGGTTGCTGATCACTGATCAGATCAACGTACGTACCGCGGGAGAATCAGAAGGGGGCAGAGAAAGGAAAACCACTGCTGAGAATATCTCATGCCAACACACCACACTAGCTGCAACATATACAAATGGATTCCCCTTAATTATCTTGTTGAAGCACGTGTGTTTCTGCTGTAAAAAGATTAAAACTAATGTGAAGGTTCTATCCATAAACCAGTAGAGTGGAAGAGGCACAACGTATGATAGAAGCAGGTACACAAAACACATTTCATGACCGGGTGCTAACTCTAACCAACATCATAGCATAGATCCTTACCTCTTCTACAGACAGGCAGCTTTTAAAGTTTGAAGGCTCCCCTCAAAACAAGCTCCAATGGCAATCACCTTTGCAGAAACCTGCACAGGTTTTCCAATGACAGCACCAATCACAGCAGGTAAGCGGCAACCAGCAAAATAGTTTCTCTTTGCAGAGGCAGTGCTTACTAACTGAACCAATGAAAGAAAGAAAAAAAGAAGGCATAAGGATTGCTACTGTTTGAATATATGCTGCTTATCTCTGGAACTATCAAGGTGCCACACCCCTGGAATAAAGGGTTGGACTTATCAACAATTGCCTCACATCAGTCACTTAACACTGGCCTCTCAGGTTCACCCCTGTTACCCATAGAAGGAAAAAAGAACAAAAAGGAAAAGGAAAATAATGAGAGGACAGGACACACACACACACAATAATTTTAGGTACAGACTGGTCAGAATCGAGCAGCAGGCAGGACAATAGATTAAATCTACAGCACAATTCTCTGCATTCATCAAAAGGCCAAGTCTAAAAATCGGTTAAATCATTTGCGACCTAGGTATCTATTAAGCTGCTTGAACTTTTCGAACCATTACTGATACATGTTACACATGATGAGAATCATAAAATACATTACTTAAGCAAGTTAACTCGATCAAAAGATGTTTACGGTATGTGGAGAAACATCTTTGGACCATTGCATCAGCCAAAGCATGTCAATTGAAATGTAACATAGAATTGAAGTTGTTTATAGTCTTGTGTAATGGACTTTACTTGAGTATGGATAAGTGTGTACTCCCTTGTATCTTCAATTGGCACCCAGAATGAGCTCCAGCTCTTCACGGAATCACGAGCCTGCAACGACAAATATATAGTTGGTTTCGACCTCACTGTACTAAATCACCTTACAAGCTCCAGTGTTACATTTAGAAGTTTACTCCGAGGAGCAAATCTCCATCAGTTGAGTTAACGAGGAATACATTTGTATAGATCAGATGAGCACTCCGGACGGCACTCAAGTTCTCCAAAGATCCTCATATCCTGCAAATAAAACTCCTAAATCAGAAAGGAAGCTAACAAACACCAGTTCATCTATCGGCATCCATTGATCAAGTAGATTCTGCAATCAGCCAACTGGATGACATGGCAGCCATCAAGTAAACATTGTAGTTAATATCATATAGCGGACTCTTCGGTGCCCCCTAGAGCGCCATCTACTCCAGTTCCATGTTGCCCATTAAGGTCAGCTACTACAGTACAGCACACATCTTCCTTGGCTAGCTGTGTGGGAAAAGGGTCCTCATGGTTTGGTGCAGGCAATGGAACATCTGCAGAAGACACATCAGTTTCACTAGCAAACTGCTGGGCTTCCTGGGTAATCAGATCTGCCTCTTCTAGTGAAGAATTTGGCAGCCTAACTTCAGTATCATGCTTGACGACATCAGCATCTGAACCAGCTGCCGACTGATTATGCTTCCTATGGGGGGGGCTCTCCTGAACTTTCCTTTTATCTGAAGAGAAGGGATCATCAAGGGAAATAACATCTTTCCTAGCCCTGGCACCCTCTTCTGATTTCTTCGATTTGTGCTGATCAGCAGCATCGCTATGGTATCTTTCCCTCGAATGCCTTGAACTTCTATGGGATCTTGAAGACGAATGACGAGAAGTTTTATCTCTAGAATGTCTTGATTCATCTTCTCTGTATTTTCTGTCCTTACGAGAAGAATCATCTCTGTCATACTTCTTGTTATCTGTTTTCATCTTAGTATCCGCACTTGTATCATGGTTCTGGTTATAGCTACCATCATCTCCCAAGCTTCTCTTCTCAGATTTTGATCTCGGGGAATTCACACCCCTTTTATCTCCAGTCATCCCAGCACCATCCTCAATATGATCTTCATCCTTCCTTTCATCATACTCCAAAGCAGCAGCATGTCTAGATTTCTTATGATTACTATTATCACTATTCAGCTTTTCATCTTCAGATACTGATGAACTCCTTTTATGAGCAACAGCAGAAGTATCCGCTTTTTTATCTTCCATTGGATCCTTTACAGACCTTTCATCTTTGTCACCTCTATTGCCTCTATCAGATCTTCTTTTGTCATCCTGCATCTCAGATTTTTTGCTGTCTTTTTTATCACTGTTGCGATGCTTTCTCTCTTGAGATCTGGATCTTGAATGCCTGCTACGACGAGAAGAATGATGGTCATGAGTTGGTGATGACTTGCTTCCTTTATGATGCCGTGGTGACCTTGAACCAGCCCGAGCTGACCTTCTTGATTTTGATGGGCTTAGACCTTCGTCCCTTTGCCGCTTGGGTGACCGAGAATCAGCTCTGGAAGGCTTCTTATACCTCGGACTTATGCTTCTGCTCCTGTTCCTCCTTGAACTAGATGAATAATGATCACGAGACCGGTCACTCTCTCTTCTCCCAGACCTGCTATACTTGTCCCTATCATCCTTATGTGATCGGTCACTACCATACTTTGAGTGGTAAGATCTTGATGGTGATCGTGATCGGTGCTCTCGGGAGCGTTTAACTGGGGGGGAGTAGGAGCGGGACCGCCTACTCCGACGGTACTTGATAGGTGATCTTGACCGAGATTTGGATCTGTGAGAAGGGGGTGATGGTGATCTACAAAGCAAATAGACTTGTCAGGGTTCCTTTCTTTAAAAGAGGGAGAGAAGAAGAAAAAAAACATCTATAGTGAAATAATGTAACAGGAGAAAAATCCGTGCTCCTTATGCAGTTAAACCAAAAGAAGTAATGTCGCTGCCAGTTCCTACACTGAGATCTCTCCCATTTTATTGCACATGTCCCACTTATTCCATTTGAGAATATGCCAGACAGCAAAGCCATCCATAAATGAATTGAGACAAGAAACCCACAGATACATGTACAGAAATGGTGAAATATAAGCCAAACAACAAAAACGAATCATTAGCAACAAAAGACATCTCTTTGAAATAAAGCAAAAAATCCTAGTATCAAGTGCCCAATCTCTTTCACACCGCCAATATCTAAAAGGGCATAACAGCATTCTCAGAACAAAAATGAATTTTCTAATTTCGTCTCCCAAAGTAGAGGAGAAGTAGGCCAGAAATCAGCAGGATGCAATCTTTCTGTTATCAAAATACTAGAAAAAAGACCAGAATTTGTTTCAAAATCAGAAAGATTCAATATCTCAAATCACATAAATACAAAAAGCATAGCCTTCAAATTCATGTAAAATTCTATACGAGTCAAACATTACCTTGACTTCCCTTTGGCATCCTTTTCTTCCACATTTTCCCCACCAAAGCCCTCTGCTTTCAACTTCCTGCTTATCTCAGCAGCCCTTGCTGCTGCTGCTTCAGTGGCAGATTTCATAGTGGCTGCGCGTGCAGCAGCCTGTTGAGCTGCTATTGCCTGCTGCATTAAAAGTGCCTGCTGGAATTGCATCTGTTGCATCTGAACAGCTTGCTGCATCATCATTGGCAAATTGCTATTTGCCAAACTAGTTTTGGGAGGGAGAGATTTAGCTATCTCCACATTCAAGGGGCGACCGCCAACATCCATGTTATTGAGCGCCAATGCTGCAGTTGCTTCTTCCGGTTTGGAGTATTCTACATAAGCAATATGCTTTGAGTCTGTGATGGTACAATCAACAACTTTGCCACAGTACCCAAATAGCTGCTTAAGATGGTCCACCGTGAGAAGTGGACTCAGGTTGCTAATCTGAACCATTTTCTTCAGAGCATCACCTTTATCCGTTGAACCTACAAGGATGCAATGTGCATGTGAGCAACATGACTTCCAACATGGAAAAGGTCACAGTTTAAGTGCATGAACCAATGCAGAACGGCATGCATTTATACATCTTCAGCAAAACTTAAGGCAAAGGAATGTTCAGTAAGCACCTTAAGTAATACAAAACAGCGTTAAAAAGCTTGCAACCTAACATGACTACATAATCAATTCGATACAGTTGGGAAGAACACAACAGCGTCAGCCAATCACCTTTCCTAGTTCAATACTAGAGAGTAGAGCATCTAGGCACATCACTAGACAAATCCTTAAAAAGATGGGGGCGTTACCTGAAATCTCCCCTGTGGCCTTGGAATCAGCCTGCATCTGCGCAGCATGTGCCTGAAGTGCCTGGGCAGCCATGATGGCCTGAGCGGCTGCCATGGCTGCGGCAGAGGGCGCCATGGGAGCCTGGCTGAGGGCACCCACCGACGTAGTGGCAGCCAGCACGGACATGAGCAGCTGCTGAGGCGGGTGGATGAACTTACAGTCCGTGGGCTTTGTGCACCTCCCGTTGATGTGGTCCCGACATATCTCCCCCAGCGATGCGCCAACGCCCGGCAGGACGACTCCACCAGAGGCACCAGGGATGAGGCCGAGGAGGCTGGGGAAGGCACCGGAGGAGACGGAGAGGGCGCCGGCGTAGTTTGGCATGTTGGGCATGGTCTGGTTGACCATATTGGGGTAGGCGGATGTGACGGCGGGGAGCGCGGTGGGGAAGGTTGTGGTGGCGGCGGTGCATGCGCTGAAGAAGACGGGGAAGGGGCTCCCCAAGACGGCCGAGCCGTCAAGGTCTACGTGGACCATGTAGTTGCCGCGCTTGGGGACGACGTAGGTGACGGCGTAGGATCCGTCGCCGTTGTCCTTGACGACGCCTTCGAGGTCGCCGCCGCCGCCGCCAGCGGCGGGGGAGATGCGGACGCGGACGCGCGCGCCGCCGGTGGGGACCCTGCGGGCGTCGCGGTCCTTGGCGATGACGGTGAAGGTGGCGGGGGCGCCAGCGGAACCTCCGGCGATTCCGGGGCCGGCGGCGGAGGATCTGGAGGGGTCGACGGGGCCGGGAGGGGTATGGTGGCGGTCGTCGGAGTCGGAGTCGGCGTCGGCGTCGCGGTCGGCTTGAGCTGGCGAGTAGGGCTTGTGAGGACCGTCGTCATCATCGTCGTCGTAATGGTCGGCGGAGGAGGCGGAGAGGGCCTTGAAGGTGGCGTCGAAGGCGGCTTTGGCGGCGGCGGCGGTCTCGGCCTCGGACTTGAGCTTGGCCTCCTCGGCCTGGCGCACCCAGATGGGCTTGGGCGCCGCCATGGGGGTAGCCGGGCGGGCGGCGAGGTCGGGGTGGGTGGGAGATGAGATCTACGACGACGAGGGCTAAGCAAAGCAAGCTAGGGTTTGGTTTCGTGGCGGAGGAGAGGAGAGGCAGATCTCGGAGATGACGTCACGATGACAACGAACCAGAGCAGACAGATGACCTCTTGGCCCAAAGAAAGCCCATAAAAAAGGATACAAATCGGACGGGCCGAAGGGGTGGTCCGGCACTCTTATTCTGGCCCGATTACTATTTGTATATGCCGGGTCGCCCACGGGTTGGGATGGATCCAGACACGATTTATCGGGCATTCGTGTCGTGTTGGGCTAGCTCGAGCTCGTTTAGCCCACCGGCTAAGTGGGGCCGTTTGGCCCGTCAGATTGAAAAAAAAAATCAGAAAAACTAGAAAAATATGTATAATTCAGAAGTAGACATAAAATTGGAAAAAATGAGGCAATCATATTAAAAATATAATAAAGAGTTTTATTAATGCCCAACTGGCTGTCTAGTTAAAACCTTTGCCAAGTAACAACTCAAAATGAGAAAACCTTGGTAAAATAAAAAGAGCGTACAGTTTATAGCTCTACAATTCTATATACATGATACATCCTTGTTCTATATGTTAGTGTCATTGTCTAAATACAAATTTTCAAACACCTCCAACAACTCTGGATTTTCTACAGAGTATTGTGTTCGTGAATCAGCTTGTTCCCAGTCATTCACAGTTAGAAGATCTCAACCATCTTACTTGTGAGACTTATTCTTCTCTCCTCCAATATTATTCCAGAAAGACTGAAAGCAAACTCGGAGGAAAGCGTAGAGAAAAGAACAGTTAACACATCACGTGCAAGTATGGATAGCACGGGACATGTTAATTTATGGACTTGCCACCATTGCAAGATGTCAAAGCCTTCTGAGTTGAAATTCACCGTATCGCTGTTCGGATAGGTGAATAGTTCCTCGCTCCTTGTGGGTCTTGGCTGAGCGGGGGTTGGTGCAGAAGAAGAAGAATAAGACCAAGACTGGACCTGGAGAAAGGACATCGAAGATCGTGCCCCACATATTTGCCTTCCCACTTAAGGTGGGGGCTACTAGAGGTCATTGCGAGCGGACTCCCTATAACTTATTCTGTGTGAGGGGAGGCGAATCCTAGCATTGTCCCCTATAGTTTTTAGATAAGGCTCCGGGAAGCCATAACTTCTTGTACGAGGGGGAGGCGAAGCCTAACGTCGTCCCCCATACTTTTTAGATAGTGCTCCGACGAGCCCTAATTTGTTATGCGAGGGGGAGGCGAAGCCTAACACTGTCCCCATACTTTTTTCGACAGGGCTCCGGGGAGCCCTAACTTTTTATGCGAGGGGGAGGTGAAGCTTAACGTTGTCCCCCATTCATTTTTAGATAAGGCTTCAAGGAGCCCTTACTTTTTATGCGACCGGCCCACTGGCACCCCTGGTAGCGTTGAACGAGATCTTGCGTATCATAGAGCGCTTTTAGCCAATAAAAGTCTTGGCGAAAGGCCCTTGCCACAAGGCCCCGGGGCGCTTGATGTGCGCCGCAGGCCCTCGTGGATATCCCTTAGGAGGGATTGGCCTTCCTGGCGGGACACACATCGTAAGAAGGGAGCGTAGACGCGTGCCTAGTACAATTGGTTATTGATGATGCGGTAATTCCGGGCTCGGTGTTGGATGTGTTTTGCTTCGGTAGCATCTTTGGGCTTTTGGCTTGCGAGATATTTGGCGATGGTGTCCCGCTAGTCGCCCCATCAATAAGGAGCACAAGGCTTGATCTGTTGGTAGCTTTTGCTTTTGGTCTAACTAATTACTTTGTGTGCAGCCCCTTGTGCTTCGGGTGTAACCCCGTGAGCTTCGGGCGCAGCCCCTTGTGCTTCGTGCGCCCGTTGTGCTTTGGGCGTAGTCCCTTGTGCTTGAGGCGCGGTCGAAGGGGCCCATAGTAACTCTTCAAATACATACTCGCCTAGAAGTTTGCCAATGAGTCCGACATATATGGTTATCGTAGAAATTTCGTTGTCCATAACAAAACAAGGCGGATAATACATTAAATTACGACACTAAATGATGACCAAACGAGCTCGGTCTGTTAGGGCAATCATTCGTTGAGTGCCTAGTGGTCTTGCATATCCTTTGAGAACGTAGTCTGGTGTTCAAGGTCTGTCCAGATGGCCTCAAACTTCTGCATATGGTTCTGCAGACACAATACTTTGAACATCTTCACAAATTCTTGACCGTGTGAACAAGTTAGATACAAGATGTCTAATGCACCACTGGGTTTGCACGTCGTTCGACTGGTGAGGGAGTTTTGTCCCACGCTGCATGGTGTTCAGGGATGACAACAACCCGATATTGCGGTATGTGATTAGGCATACATTGCGTCGGTATCCCACCACCGTCCGCTTCATGTTCACTAGGAACCATAGCCAACTGGGCGTGTTCTCGTTCTCCACAATGGCAAATGTCGTTGGGAGAAATTGGTCAGAATGGTGTCTTTGTACCTCTCCGTGAGGAAAGTGTCATCTATTGTGAGCACAGAACAACATAACTTGAAGCGCTCAATGGACTGGACGAAAGCCCATAACACCCGATCCAGTATAAAGCAGTTGAGGCTTTTGTCAGTAACTTCACTTTCAAACCTGTTTATGTACGTGCCGAGCTTTGATTCGACAATCTAGTGAAGCAATCTCGGCACAAGATTGTGCGCCTCTTCGTATGTCTCGTATATGGACTCGATGACCTTCTGCTTGGCTCATTGGACCTTTCCGTAGTTGTGGCGCCCTGTGTTATTACTCCGGGGGTAATCACACTTAAGCATACGGATTACTATTCGCCTGTCCAGTAAAACACTGCTTTGACGAATAGTAAGTTTTATTAAAGTCTACGTAGTAGAATAATAAGATAGAAATTGTACTATTTATTACAGTAGTAACCACGTAAAACTATAATCTTTATTACCAATGGTATTTTACATCTGCAAAATATGACTAAATCCCTTTACGCATCTGTTCAACTCCAACGGTCGTCACCTTATCCCATTCGTCGAATAAAAGGCACACCTCGCTCCGGTACTCGTGGGTTCTCACAAAGTAGAATTCTCGGGAGGTAGACTTTCTTTTACTGCACCGCGCGTGCGTGCTTTCCACTGCCATGCCAATCACGCTTTTACGTGTCGTTAATCCCGCCTGTAAATAAAACGAATACAGGATCGTTCCTCTTTTATTAATGTATCATGATAACTAGTAGTCTACCGCTACTATCCTGGATTGGCATCTTTAGCTTGGCCGATCAGTAACACTATGACGTTTGGTGTGGGAGTAACCTTTGCAGACTCCACCTGTTATTGATTTAACTTGACGAATGTGTTATCTTACGTGGTAAAATCACTCATTTACCGTACCACGCGGGCAGTATCACCCAACAAAATTTTATCAGAATGTTATTTGAATCGGATTATAAAGTTCGGAGGGTTAAATATCTAATTTCATAGTTCGAAGTGTTGAATAAACTATTGAGTAAAGTTTAGGATGATATATAAACTTCTTTCTAATTTTTATGAGAGGGGTATTTTTTTATAAAAAAAGAAGGAAGGAAAAAGCAGCTAAAAGATCATAGGAAACTTGGCATAGTACCAAAAATGAAAAGAAAAAAGCATTTTTGAAAAGCAGCATTTAGGCCCACGCAGCCCGGCCCAACAAGTCGCTTACCGAGCCGAGCCAGCTCTATATAAAGCACCCGAAGAGCTATAGGGTTTTGCCCTCTTCCAATCCAAATACGTTCTCCTCGCGCCGTCGTCGCAGCAACCGAAGAAAGGTGCGTGTCCTCTCCTCTCCTCTCCCCTTCTACTCGTGTCCATTACGGGGTGGCCGTGCTGTCATGCGTGGTGTGTACCGATGTGGGTTTGGACGGAGGCCGCGAACGATCCGTGTGTTCTTGTATGGTAGAGACGCGCGCCGATGCTGCGCGCGGTAGCGGATTTAGGTGTTGTGGGTTGATGTTGTCGGGGTTTAGCCCCCCCATCTTTCTCGTCGGATTTAGATGCTTCCTTTATTACGCTGGGTTGTTTCGCTTTAGCCTCTCTTGACTTGTGCCCAGATGAATCGCTGCTGTTTACATCTTTAGTAAGTCTCGGATTCGTTTATTTGTGAATTCGTGATGGCCTTTGTTGCATCTTAGTTGCTGGTTCTTGATCTGCTTGGTACGGTAATGTGTATACACTCGATTGCTTTTTATGCTGTAGGATTTGGGAATTGCTGTATATATAAATTATTAGTTCAAGTTAGCAATTTGAATTCTGTTTGGCATTAAACACATGTCCTGTGATTGTGGTTTCGGTGTTGATAAATCATATCTCGATTTCAGATATAACTAAACTCGGCGGATTTGACCGAACAAAATGTGAAGAGTTGTCTGGCTAGCCTCTCCATTTACAACACATGGAACTGTCAAGGGCCTGTTTAGAATATAGGAATTTCTCAAAAAAAAAATCACAGTAAACAGTTCAATTCCTGCAGACATATAGGAAAATTCCCGCAGTAAACGTGGGAGAATTATCTAATACTTACCAATGTGGCTTAGTTATAGAATTCTCCACTTGAATTGCAGTGGCTAGGCATGTATTTTGTTTCACATGTAATGTCCATGGGCATTTGTATACTTACCTACGCCATCGGAAGTAATTGTGATCACAAGTTGTGCCCGAATCGGTGCAATAGAAATTGTACACTAGCTGTTTCAGACTGTGCACCTGCTTTGCCTAATGGCAACGCCTTCTGTTGGTGCAGCATGGATTCCCAGGTCAAGCTTGCGGTGGTGGTCAAGGTGATGGGCCGCACAGGCTCGAGGGGTCAGGTGACCCAGGTCAGAGTGAAGTTCCTGGACGACCAGAACCGTCTCATCATGAGGAACGTCAAGGGCCCGGTCCGCGAGGGCGACATCCTCACCCTGCTTGAGTCCGAGAGGGAGGCCAGGAGGCTTCGCTGAGGCGGCTTTGTGGTCGTAAAATGCTATGAAACCTTGCTCAGTGTACTGCCTTGCAATCAAGTTATTGAACACTGGTTTGTCTTTCGTGTAGGCTATGCGGTATGAGTTTAAGAGCAGTGGAGATGTAATTGAGTACTTACCTGGTTGCAGTAACTAAAGCACACTTACCTATGTTGTGGGACGTGTTTTTTATGCTCTATCAGCTTGGTTAATATGAATTGATTGGATGAAAGCTATTATTGAGTCGTAAGTTGGTGGGGTGCTACTACAAATCCGAGTTGTTTTGTCTGATCGACTACTTTGATGTTCTAATCAAGCTGTAGCCTGTGCTTGTAGTTAGCTCAGATTGCTTTACATGCTTGACTTGTGCCTAGAACCTGCTAACAGGTTTGTACAAGTGCAAATTTCCCATTGCTCTTTCTTGTGTAGCCCACCTGTATACAATACAGTTTCTGAAATCATCCAATTGGATTGTCAACTGACAAGATTGGATAGCTTAGCGTTGTGATGTCTTTGGCTCGACGCACCTACATCACCAGAACCAGAAGAGTGTCGCATTCTCTCAACCTTTACCACCCTATACACAGTTTTGAGTCGTCCCGGGAAGAAAGGAAGGAAGCCCTGGTTTGTATGGCATCAACATCAAAAGGCAGTCCAAGTGATCTGCCTAGGCTTTCGGTAGGAATGCTATTTGGGGTCAAGGGGCTCGGCCTCGGCCTCGGCGACGAAAACCTCGTCGGCCTGCCGCCCCGGGGCGACAAGCTGACCCCTCCGATGCCCGGAACTGGAGCTCCGACGGGTAGTCGCGGACGCACCCGATCCGAGGCCCCGCCCCACCGGAAGGACAGCTGCTTCCCCAGCTGGTATGACTTCATGGCCTTCTCGGAGTTGATGCGGTTTATCTGATCAGCTTCTTGTTGCACACTGCACCAAGATCACAGTACTTAGGTTACCATTGTTGAGGAGCCGTTGTCGCTGACGAGTTCAGTCCGAACGATTACCTCGTAAACAATGTTCAGAATCGTAAGAACGAATCAAGAACACAACAGTAGATTGAACACAGAGATATGAGGAGGCTCCAGGCTTCGCTTTATTGCTTCTCAATAATCGTGGTTACAATAGTAAGGAGTCCCCTATATATAGCCTCGTGACCCTGTTAGGGTTTCCGGTAAGCTGCCCATACATGGGTCGGCCAGAGTTTCTTAACACTCCCTCTTGGACATCCATTCTCGCATGTGCATGCCTCGTTTAAACTCTATAAAAACTCAGTGTGAAAAATTTAGAGAAAGAGTATATGACATACATTCGATTATGTTGCACTGAATTGCCTCATTAAAAACCTTAGCCGAGAAATTTCATGAAAACTCGTCAAGAGAAAAAGAGTACAATCCACCTAATTTTATTTAATCTCTAGGATTTATTCTTTGGATACTTGATCTTCGTGATCAAGTTTCAATAAAGAGTTTGTGAAGATTCTCCCCGATTCTGCACTTCTCTAAGTCTTATCATTCCAATTTCACGTATGCATCTTTTAAAGCGAGACGCTGGTAGTGACTTAGTGAATAAATATGTAAGATTTTCATATGACTTAGTATGCAGTACTTTAATTTCGTCCAACTTTTGTAATTCGTGAGCATAGAAGAACTTGGAGTTGGCATGCTTAGTGAGAGGACTTTAATGGTTAGTTTTTATGTGTGGGTTATAAATACACACCTTGGCCTGCTGAGGGGAAGGTTGCCTGTGCCATATACATTCTATTGAGCAAAGTAAGCCCTCTCATCTCTTATGTGTGTGTGTTGCACCTAGTAAGCTTAGAGAGCAAACCCTAAGTGCATGTGTTGCATTAGGTAGTGGATTGTGCATCCACTTGAGCTTAGACATTTGATTTGTTCAAGTGGGCGTCTCCGACTTGTTACTCTTGGTGTTTGTTGATACCTAGACGGTTTGGATGAATTGCGTTGGTGATCTTCCAAAAAGGTTGTGAGAAAGTCTGAGCAGTTGTGAGTGGTTTGGTGCTCGTTATCTCCGGAGTAGAGGAAGAGCAACCCCGAGTGGATCGAGGTGTTGGTTCGTGTTGGAGCTGGTCCAACTGGTTGGACTTACCTCGGAGGTGTTGGCTTAATTTGCGGAGCCGGTCCAATTAGTTTGGGTTTACCTCAACGTGGATTAGGGGAGACCGACAAGTCTCCAAACATCACGATAAAACGTCATTGTGCTATTGAGATTTGTTCGCTTGTGCTTTACTATAATGTAATTTACATTCATAGAATTAAATTACTTACTTATATTTGTATGATTGCTATCATTATCAATAGTCTTATTTTGTTTGTGCACTTGGTTAAGATTAGTTTATTTAGACCTTAATTGAGCAAAACCAAATTGATTTATAATTCAGTATAAAACTCAGTTTTAATCACACAAAAAAACCGATTATTCACCCTCCCCTCTAGTTGGCCTCCTCGATCTTACAGTGGGGAGGATCTGACCAACTAATTAGCAATATTTTAATTTGGCTCTATTTGGGGTGTTGATTTGGCGCAAGAGCGGCCTGGGATGGCAAAACCTTAGTAGTCTTGTAAGAGGTCTGTCACCCGTTCAAATGGCGATAAGAGGTCTGTCACCTGTTCAAATGGTGATAAGAGGTCTGTCACCAGTTCAAATGGCGGCAGTAGCCTAATTGCAATTGTTTTTCACCTATTTAATTATGTAGTTTTTTTTAAAAAACAAATTAATATTATTAAAAAAAATTCAGACGAAGACAACGTTAGCTAGTCCATATAGATGGATAGAGTAAGTGCAAGTGAGGAAAGAAGTTACAAAAGAGAAAAAGCCCTAAAAGCAGTAGTCTTGTAGTGACATTGGGCCATGATAGCAGTAGTTGGTGAAAGGGAGGTATTTTTGGAGAGGAAACTTGTTAATAGGAGGCCCTGAAGTGAAAAAGAAAAGGAGACGAGTCCCCTCCAAAACTGAAGGAAAAGAAAAGGGTCAGTCAGAGGAAGGAGGATGGCGGGACGGGAGGTAAACAAACCGCTTCCCGCCAAAAGGCCTGAGAGGAGAATCCCAAGCACCAGCAGGTCCATTTTCACTACTAGTAATCTAGTAGTAATATATATATTACTGGATTGGCCAATCAGTAATATATACTAATTAGTACCTCTACTTTTTTTCTTTTAAATAAATAAGGTTTACTTTGTCCAATAATATCTTTCTACATATTTAGATAAGCCATACGATGTGGATAGATTTTATAAATGTAATAATCCCTGCTGTCAGAAAAGAGTTACAACCAAACTTCAGCTACCGATATTTCTTCGATGAATATGGACATACGAAGATGAATCTGTGACGGATATGAATCATACAGTGGAGTATATGGCATAAAAACATTATATTTTATTTGTAACGAGAAATCGAAAATGTGAACCTTTATTATAACAGCTACTGTATTTAAAGTAGTTACGCCCTCACCTGCCAGCAGCCCCCACTTGCCTTGATTTTGAAGCCCGGAAAAGGGAACCCAATTTCAAAAAAAAAAGTAGCCCATGCAGCTCAGCTCAGCTCTCTCTCTCTCTCTCTCTCTCTCAGTCCGTGTCTCCCTTCCCAAGACAAAACCCAGAGCCAGAGGAGGAGCACTCTGCACTGCACCACCTCCTTCCGCTCTCTGCTAGTGCGTGGCTTGGCTGTCCTCCATCTTAGCTGTAGAGCACAGAGTCTCGTCACTAGCTGCCGGCCAAGTGACCAAAGCCAAGCGCTGCACCTGCACTCTCTACTCAGTACTCACAGTCACCCCCTCCCTCCCTCACCGGAGAGAGCAGCAGCACTCTCTACGCAATGCCGATGCCGGCTCCGCCTCGTCTCCTCCTCCCTCTCTTCTTCTTCCTACTACTATTACTACTTGTCATCGCCATCTCCACCACCCACACCGTCCAACCAAACGCACTCCCCCGCAGCAACCGCCGGGTCCTCCTCCTCCCTCTCCCGCCGCCTCCTCCCCCCCACCGCCACCACCACACCGCGCCTCGTCGTACCCCACCACCGCAACTCCTTCCCCCTCCGCCGCTGCCCACCCCCCTCCCCACACCCAAAACACCAACGCCCGTCTCCGTACCGCCGGCGCCCGCACCGCCCCCCACGCCCACCACCTCGCCGACGCCCAAGTACCCCTCCTCCTCCGCCAACCCCGCCCCCGACGCCTACCCCTTCACCAGCTACCCCTTCTTTCCCACCTTCGCCTCGCCACCGCCTCCCCCTGCTCAGGCGCAGCCCTCATCCTCCGGAGACGGTGGCCTCCCGACGTTCCCGGCCAACATCTCCACCCTCGTCGCCCCCACCCAGCGCGCATCCGGAGGGGCGCGTCACTTCCCGGTGCTCCAGGCGCTGCTCCTCTCCTTCCTCTCCCTCTGCCTCCTCCTACTCTCCGCGCTGCTCTCGCTTCACCTCTTCCGCCGCCTTCGACGCCGCGGCCGCTCGAGCGCCGCGGCCCCCTCCTCCGCTGCCCGCCGTCGCACGGACGACGATGACGACGAGGAGGGCCGCCGCCTCAAGCCGCCGCCAATGCCGACCTCGTCGTCCAACCCCAGCACCGAGTTCCTCTACCTCGGTACCCTCGCCGCGCCGCCGCCGGCACAAGCGCCCCCCACGACCTCCCATATGCGGCCGGGATCGCCGGAGCTCCGCCCTCTACCGCCGCTCCCCCGCGTAGGCCCGCCCTCCGGCGAGTTCGGCTCCCGGAGCTCCGCCTCCGACCCCAGCACCGTGCCCGCCGCCGCCGCCGCCGAGGCGTCGTCCTCCTCACTCTCCCCCTCCTCGCCGTCGGCCTCCTCCCCAACGCTCGGCTCCAGCCCGGTCCATATCCGGCCGCCGTCCATCCCGCAGCCCCGTGGTCGAGCTCCCAATCCGTCGCCCCCAAAACGAAGGCCGCCCCCTAAGGCCGTTGCAGAGCCCGGGGCGGCGCACGCGTGGAACCCCTTCGTGGCCATGCCGCCTCAAGCAGCCTCTCCCTCAGACGAGGACGACTCTGACGAGAAGAGCATGCGCAAGTCGCGGCCTTTGCACTCGGACAAGCTTAAGCCCGGGTCTTTGCAGTAAGAATCGCATGCGACTGAGCTGTTCTTTTGGGATCGGGATCGGATTGGATTTGATTTCTCGGACTGCGTTGCCTTGTGTTTTGTAGCATGAAGGATGAGATGATCCAGCTATACCTGAACAACTCGGCCGCGGTGGCGCCGCCGAGGGAGGTGTGTTTGCTCGGTGCTCCGAGGTGCCATGGCATTGGGATGGTGGTGGGGGCGTTGGGTGTTTCCAAGGAGCAAGTGCGCGATGCCCTCTTGGAAGGTACTACCTACTAATACATGGCTTGTTCTTTCATACAATTTGATTAGGCGAACAATGCTGGCTTCTTTCAGTAGTGTTGCCAAAGCTACAATCTTTCACGGATGACATGAAACTACTAATGTTTACTTGTTGTGGGGGACCTTGGAATTGACGGCCCAAATAACATTTGCGGCGGTACACGGTGCGTTATCATTGATGAGTTTATGTGCAGGATGCCTCTTTGTGAACTTTGCCTTTTCGACAGTTACACAGCACGCTCTTAGCTAACCAACCGCATATTCTGTTTTTGGAAACAAAAGAAAAAGGAGGCATTATCTCTGCAAGCTCCTCTTTTCACAACGCATCAGTAGAAATAAGGTTCTTCCCTGTTGTTTTGCATCAGCGGCCTTCTCTTTGTACACAAAAGCCTTTGTTATTGAGCACTTTACATCCTCTGCGGTTGTGAGGGTACTAGCCAATCTTTCCCTACATTATAATGCTTTGTTGGTGACTGTATTAGATTTCCCCGTGGGTGGTTCTGCATTTCAGTCTAACACAGAACTTGATTCAAGCTGTAGCAAAACGTAGCTAACTGGTTCTTGAACTCAATAATTGTATGTTAATTTTCGATGCCACACCCTAATATGATATGCTTCCTCATTATTAATTTGAGATGTCTTGTCTTTGCTGGATATAGGTAACGCACATGGTTTGGGAGTCGAAGCCTTGCGGATGCTCGTGCAGATGGTACTCAGCAACGAGGAAGAGCTTAAACTGAAATATTTCAAGGACGATTCGCCTACCAAGCTTTGCCCGATTGAAGCTTTTCTGAAGTCAATGCTGGATGTGCCATTTGCATTCAAGAGAGTGGATGCTATGCTCTACGTTGCTAGCTTTTATTTGGAGGTCAATCAGCTGAGGATGTTATATGCTACTCTTGAGGTATAGTTTGAGCACCTGGTCGAATATTTTATAGCTTCTTTAAAAAAATGCTCCACAATCTTATTGGCTACCTATTTGACTTCAGATCCTAAAGTGCATAATGCTTGTATAAATTCTGTTGCATGGGTAGGCATGTTAGTAGTTCAATATTCTCTCTTTTACACAAGCGTTTAAATCGTTGTTACTGTTTTGTTTTTTTTATATAAAAAAAACAAATCATGTCTGAAGGTTTTATTCGTTATATTTGTCCAGGCAGCTTGTCAGGAGCTGAGAAGCAGCAGGTTGTTCCACAAAGTCCTTGAAGCTGTTCTAAACTTTGGCAACTTGATGAGTATCGATACAGGTTCACCAAATTCACGTGCGTTGGAGCCAAACACACTGCTGAAGATAGTTGATGTCAAGGGAGCTGATGGCAAGGCTGCACTCCTACAATTTGTTGTCCAGGAAATTGTGAAACCTGAAGGATACAATCCGATGCAGTCTGGGTCGGCAACATGCAAAACGAACGCAGGCATTGTGCAGTACGATGTCGAATGCAGAAAGCATGGTCTTCAGGTTGTCTCGAAGCTCGCAGCTGAGCTGACCGATACTAAGAAAGCTGCATCCGTCGATATAGTGAATCTTAGCAGGAACGTGTCTGAGCTTGGAGTAGGGCTTGGAAAGATCCATGACGTGTTGAGACTGAACAGCATGCTCGCGTCGGCAGAGAGTGCCCGACGTTTCCACAACGCTATGAGCACGTTTCTAAGGCAAGCAGAAGAGGAGATCCTCAAGCTTCAGGCCCAGGAGAGCATCTGTTTGTCTTCGGTGAAGGAGATGGCAGAGTACTTGCATGGCGATTCCGCAAATGATGAAGCTCACATGTTCAGAGTCTTCGCAGGTGTCAGGGAATTACTAGCTATGCTGGATCGAATCTGCAAAGAAGCTGGGGAGATGAACAGCAGTTGCATGGGTTCGACGACCGTAAACTACTTCCAGGCTGCACCCATGGGGACGACCCCTTAACTTAATATCTTCTTCTTGTTCTTGTTGTTGTTGTTAGGATATTAAGTTATGTCGTCGAAGAATATCTTTCCTAGTGTAGATGAGTACACTGTTAAGCCTCATATATATAGCGTATGCTGGGCACTTTTGGCTTGTATAAAGTATACTGGTACGTGTATCTGGTTAGTCTGAATGGTATTTGCCTGGTAATTAAGTTGGTAAGCTGCTTACGCATCTTCCTTCTGCGCCTTTGGCTAGCTTATGCTTCCACGATGATATTCTTCATTCAGGCCACAACATGTCATCTGAAACCTGGCCTGCAGCTGCAGGTGGGTCTATTGTACATGGAATCTTACCACCTGATGGATGCAGCGTTCAAACGGAAACCTCTGAATGTTATGATAATAGATGCAATTCTTCTTCTTTTCTACTTTCTCTGAGCGGAGACAATTGAATTGACTCAGAAGAAAGAACCCGCATGTAAATCCCAGAGGATCCGCGAATAACCCAACTATGAGCAATACGTGCACAGTGAGCAATTGAGGATCAAAACTACTAAGATGTGGCACGTCCATTGGATTAGCCAATGTTAGGAGAGAAAAAGAGAGTCGTCACCAAAAAAAAAAACGGGGGTTAAATTTCGCAAAACTATATTTTGGCATCTATTTCACAGAACTACAGATTTTAGAAAATATTATATCACAAGACTACACGTTTTAGTTTGGACCATTTCTTGTAACACGTCAGACAAATTGGGCTCACTTGCTAGCCTCACGCGTCCGCCTGTCCTGTACAGTCAAGCCACATCGGATAACACGTGGTGTGGTGCCCTCGTGACCTGTCTACGTAAATTCTCCAGAATCATGGAAAGAGCAAATCAAACTCCTAAGGTCACGTAGAATTTAAGTTGATGTTGATGAAAGAAAATAAAGAGATAGAAATATGGTGTCTATAATTCTGTAACCGACTGTATCGCCAGAATCAAGAAAAACATTAAAAGATTATGTGTTGTTTACAATCCTGTACCTGACTGTATCATTACAACCCATTGTACGAGCTGTCTTTAGTGCTATCTGCAGATGACATGGATATTTGTTATAGATGATATGGATATTTGTTATAGACAGCAACTGTCTGTATTATTGTACATACCCGAAAGCAGCAACCGTACCAATTCCTCGTAAATCAAAACACAAATATGAAAATTATCAAAACATGATAATTAACTTGCTCCAAGCCACGTTTACACAGATAGTGCCATCTAACGGGCACGTGAGGCTGGTAGGTAGGTCCAATCTGTCATATTTATTACAAGAAACAGTAGAGACTAAAACATGTTGAGTTCTAGGTTTCCTAAAATTTGTAGTTTTGTGAAATAGTACTATGTATTAAAAAAAGAGCTACTAGCCTACGCTATACCGTTGGATTGCATTTCCAACGCTATAGTAGTTTCGTGAAGCTTCCGTTGCTTAAAATTACCAGATTTTGGAGTTTAAAGTTTCGACTAGGTTTCGACGTTTCGTGAAAAGTTTCAAAAAAAATAATTCAGGTTACAAGTTTGATGTTTCAACGTGTTTTCGTGAAATTTCTCGGTTTCTCCTGTGCGTACGGTTGACCACCTATAACCTTCTCTCCACTCCCCTCACACCCCAACTGTCTAAGCTGGTGTATAAGAAGCTAAAAGATTACATCGATCTTTTCAAGAATAGGTTGCCGGTGAATTAATTGCATTGTAGACTGAACGACGATAATGATTGACGACGTATATATATTTAGATTTTAATATGTAGTAAAGCACGTACGTTGGACTTGTTAATAAAAAAAGTTCCGAGCGGTGTGGTCAGATCAGTCGTCGTCCACCTTCGCCTCAAGTCTTGTTGCGCGCAGCGTTGCTAATGGAGTCTTCCTTCTCCAAACCCTAGCCCCCGGACCCAAACCAACCTGCCTGCCACCCATGGGATCCCACCCTCCTCCCTCCCGCGCCGCCCTCGAGCCCTTCGCCACGCTCGACCCCGCCGCCCTCGCCGGCCTCCCCGCCTCCTCCCCCCTCACCGTCCGTTCTGCCGCCCTCTCAGCCCAATTCCTCTACCTCGGCACCGGCGGTGGCAAGCTCCTCCTCTTCTCCCTCGACGCCCCCTCCCCCGAGTTCCTCCGCCTCCTCCCCATCGGCCCCACCCGCCCCGTCTCCGCCATCCTCCCCCTCCCCCTCGTCGCCCGCGTCCTCCTCCTCGCCGACGGCACCCTCCTCCTCGCCGACCCGCTCCTCTCCCGCCCCGTACGCCGCCTCGGCTCCCTCCGCAACGTCGCCGCCGTCGCTGCCCGCGCCACCGACCGCTCCTCCCCCTCCTGCTCTCTCGCCGTCTCCGTCGGGAAGAAGCTGCTCCTCGTTGACCTGACCCTACACGAGGCCGACGAATTGGAGGTGCAGACGCGCGAGATCTCCGTGGTCGATGGGGTCAAGGCGCTCGCTTGGGTCGGCGACTCGGTGTTCGTCGGCACTCCCTCGGGCTACTCGCTCTTCTCGAGCAGCACCGGCCAGGGTGTGGATGTATTCTCGCTCCCAGAGTCGGCTTTCTCACCGAGGATGAAGGCGCTGTCCGGGGGTGAGGAGGTGATGCTCCTGGTGGACAATGTTGGGGTGGTTGTCGACCGGTTTGGGCACCCAGTCGGAAGCAGCTTGGTGTTTAACAGCACACCGGATTGCATAGTTGAGGTGTTTCCCTATGTGGTTGTTGCTGGGGAGTCTAAGGTGGATGTGTACAGGAGGAGGAACGGGGTGCACTTGCAGACCCTTCCTTTTGCAAGGGGAGGTCCAGGTGTTTTGACTGTGGCGAGTGATGATGATGCAAGTGGCGGGGGTCTAGTTGTGATTGCTACGGCTTATAAGGTAACGTAGGTACGTTAACTCATCTGTTAGTGTTACTTGTTTTCAAATTTCTAATCATGTGCTGCTGCATTCGATGAGTACCTTTGCGTTGCATACTGTGACAACTACTGCCATTTATTAATTTTAGATGCTAAGTAGATGCGGTGTTGCTGAGTGGACATGATTAGATTAGCATGAGAGAACAACGAACTTGGATATGGCATGAATTGAAACTAAAGAGTGTGGCTTCCAATAAGTTTACGAGGCGAAATATTACACTAGGTTGCTGTTTAATCATAATCTTGCTATAGATGCTAGTGATTACTTGCATAGGTGAGGCTGAGACTTGACAAGCCACCTTCTTTTATTCAATTTTTGTGCCATCAGTTGTATAGACTCTAGAGGTTAAATGAGTTCGTAAGTGTAGCCTGACTCTGATTTATGCAGATTTTAGTCACCTTGTACTAACAGAGGAATTAATTGGCTTGTACAGGTTTTTTGTTACCGTAAAGTATCTGCAATGGAGCAGATTAAGGCATCATTACGAAGAAAGAATTATAGGGAAGCTATTTCCTTGTTAGAAGAGTTTGAGTCTGATGGTGAAATATCAAAGGATGTGATTTCCTTTGTGCATGCACAACTTGGATTCTTGTTGTTTTTCGACTTGCGTTTTGAGGATGCTGTAAATCATTTCTTGCTCTCGGAGACTATGCAGCCAGCAGAAATATTTCCATTCATCATGCGGGATCCTAATCATTGGTCAGATCTGGTATGCCACGTTGCCACATGTTAGCTTGGAAGTTGCAAATGAGATAACTGTTTTAATTCATTGTCCATTTCTAAATTAGCCTGTAATTTACACGAGCAGTTGATATCTGCAAGACCTGCCTCATTATGTTGTCTTAACCTATTTTTGTGTATGGAGAAAGTACATGTTGAAATTTCTCTGCTTTTGTAGATATGAGCTTCTTTTTTTGAAAGCTTTTGTAGGTGATTTTTTTGAAAGCTTTTGTACATAGGAGCTTCTTGAATTTTTTTTACAGCTTTTGTAGATAGGAGCTTCTAAAAAATTTTACTGGCTAGAATATCTATACTTTCTCAACTCATTATTTGAAACTGTGAAAACTGAAAAGAGTTTTGAAGTTTTCCTTCAATGCTCAGCTATCTACTTAGTAGATGGTAACCTGAAATTAAGCTGTTGATGCCTAGAACATTCTCCTGAAGTTTTGTGGCCTTACCTACTGATTGCATTCTCTAGATAATCCGACCATCTTCCATTGACACCGACTGCCTTTTGCTTTTAACTATCTGTTTTAATTGTAGTTAATTTTTTTATATTTTGTAAATTTTAGGTGCCAAGAAAGCGTTATTGGGGTTTGCATCCTCCCCCTAAACCTCTTGAAGAAGTTATCGACGATGGGCTGGTAACACTTCAACAAGCATTGTTTCTCAAAAAGGCAGGTGTGGACACAGTTGTGGATGAAGATTTCCTTTCAAATCCACCTAGCAGAGCTGATCTATTGGAACTAGCGATCAGAAATATTATTAGGTTCGATTTCTGCACGGTATTTTATATTCACTGTGAATTGCAATGAAGCCGCATCTAACAGCCAATGTCTGAATCCTATATGAAACTAGGTACCTGTGTGCATCCCGGGAGAAGAGTTTGTCTTCTCCAGAGATGGAAGGAGTTGATACTCTTCTGATGTATCTTTATAGAGCGCTTGATCTTGTTGATGACATGGAGAAGCTTGCATCATCTCAGAATAGCTGTGTTGTGGTATGTACAATTCCTTCAGACATCTGTGTTCCTTGAAGCATTATGACTATTACGCATGCCACAGTACTTAAATCGATGTTAACTCCTTATTTGAGAATAGAACATAGTTTGGTGTTTTTCTTATGGTTTCATCACATACGAGTGCAAAATATGTAAGCTGTGTACCATAAATATTATGGTATAAAAATTATGGGTGGTGCAGGAGGAACTAGAATCACTTTTGGATGACTCTGGACATTTGCGGACACTTGCATTCTTATATGGCAGTAAAGGAATGTGCTCCAAAGCTCTTGCTATCTGGCGTATCTTAGCCAGGAATTACAGCACAGGTTTGTGGAAGGATCGTGCTGATTTATCTGAAACTGACTCTCTTGAAACTTTGGTTGATAAAAAGTCCGGTGAGGAAATTGCTGCTATTGAAGCCTCTATGATACTTCAAGCATCATCTGATCAGGACCTTGTTCTTGAACATCTTGGATGGGTATGTGCTTCAGGCTAAGAACCTGTGATCTTATAATGAGCTATTTCATTACTTTGTGAACTACTACTGAATATTTACATGCAGGTGGCAGATATTGATCAAGAGCTCGCAATTGCAATTTTAACATCCGAGATGAGGGAAAATCAGCTCTCTCCTGGTAATTGATTGGTTTGAAATAAATAACTTTATCAGTACACTTTTACTGATTTATTTTTGGGAAACCAATAACACATTCTAAAGTTTTTTTTTACTTGTGAGCATGTTAGAGGGATGGACTCCCCACTCCCCCTAAAAACAATATTTTTTAGACTAAAAAAACATTGCCATTACGGCTGCTCGTATTTCATTCTGTAATGGTGTGTTACTACTTAGGGACACTAAAAAATCTTTCTGTGCAATACACTTTGCTAACATTTATTTGAATGGGTGGAATTCTGCAGAAAAGGTCGTTGCTGCCATTGATTCAGATAAGGTTGTGATTCACCAAAGGTACATTACATATAATGAATCCATGAAAACTTCAACAAGTTTTAAACCTTTTTAAGATCCCGTGATGATCCTCCTATGTTCCATGTGAAAAAAATATGAACGTGAAAAAGTAGTAGATTTAAATTATGGGTATATTTTTTGCTGGTAGTTTGTTCATTATACACTTGTATGACCTTCAGCAATGAACTGATAACAGCCCAACAGGCTTCTTACTAATTGCTCATTCTCGATGGAGTTTAGCACCCTCTGTAGAGTGACCTGAACCTTTATATGACTGCTTGAGTACCTTATCTTTCCATGCCAGATTAATTGAGTAGACGCTGCTTTGTATTAGTGCCATATATGTATTCTTAAATCCTCTATCAAGAGTTTAGCATAATGAGGCTTGAAAATAGCACATCAAAATTTGAAACTTGTGTGTTGCATGCATCTCACATTTATTAGTTCTTAGTCAAATAGACTATATAGTTACCGGGTTCGCTATAAAACCCCGCGAATCGCGAACCGGATCCGTTTAACCCGAACCGGTTTAGGATACATGGTTCGGGTTCGCAGTGGAAATTAGAAGAAAAAGTGGCGAACTACGAACCCGAATCCCGTACCGCGACTCGGACGAACTGCGTTTTTGGTAACTATAATAGAGTTATTTTTACACATGTTATTTGAAACCTGTTGTCTGTCTTGTTCTGTGTCTTTTGTTCTCTTCTATTTTCTTCATCATTTGAGATTTGTCAACCATCAATAGAACATGCTTTCTTTATATGGCAATTATGTTTACTTAATAAATCCCCACTGCTATGATGAAATCTGAACTGGCCAAGCTACCGCAGATACTTGCAGTGGTTGATTGAGGATCAGGGTTGTGATGACCCTCATTATCACACTACCTATGCGCTGTCGCTGGCCAAGTCTGCCATGGAAGCAGTTCATGTGGAGTCCAATTTTGGAGAGAAAAACGATAAAGAAATTGATTCTGATATACAGTTCATTTATTTATTGAGGGAAAAGTTCCAGTTATTTTTGCAAGCTTCGGACTTGTATGATCCAGAAGCGGTGCTTGATGTGGTAGAAGAATCCGAGCTATGGCTAGAAAAGGTGATATTATGATTTGTCTTCTTCCTTCTTGCGCTCCATCCACCGAGTTTTAGGCTTGCTTGCAGAATGGTAGTCCTCTCATCATTTACATTTCAGATACTTGAGACAAATTTTCTTTTATTTTGGCAGGCGATATTGTATAGGAAAATGGGGCAAGAGAACATTGTACTTCAGATACTAGCACTGTAAGATGCTATGCTGTTGAGTTCATGCTATGTTGCATTTATTATTTATTGGTTTCTTGTAACTTGTAAGTTGCAGCAGTAGTGATGTTTTGTTGAGCTGGACAGTCCCAACATATTATGCCCTTAACGCTTACAGTTCTGCTGTCTTGACTGTCTTGTTGGTTGGTCTGCGATGAAGGAAGCTGGAGGATAGCGAAGCTGCTGAGCAGTACTGTGCAGAGATTGGTCGAGATGATGCCTATATTCAGTATGTTCTTATTTGACTTTAGTATATCTATGTTGCCTTGCTAGTATTCTTGGTATAGTTTCTTTTATCATGATACTATGAAATTATCTTTGCTCCATAGTTCATATTGTCTCCATCTTCCTTGGAACTCAGGCTGTTGGATTTGTATTTGGATCCTAAAAATGGCAAAGAACCAATGTTTACAGCAGCTGTTCGACTTCTCCATAATCACGGGGAATCTTTGGATCCCTTACAAGTCTTGGAGGTACTACTTTCTTGTACCAATCCGGGCAGAAAATCTTTGATAATGTTATTTGCATGCATGCTAGTTGACATGGGGGTTACTGTTTTCTAGCCCCTGGTAATCTATGAACATGGGTATGGAGTCTGAAAAGGCGGTGTGCCTGTTGTTCTATCCGAAAAGTGAGCAGATAAAAAAAGGAAAATGGCAAGAATATGCAACAACTGGACCAGTTGAAAATCTGAAATGTATTTGTACTAAAGCGCTGCTACACACCACAAGCTATCGCGGCTGTAGCAGGTCGCCACAGCCCTGCAACTATATAGAGTAACCCAGACAGCCGGTGCATAGCGGACACTACCCGTCTTCTATATCGGGCTATTTAAAACGATGCCTGTTTGTCAATCTCCTTGTATTCGTCTTGTTAGTACACCACTTCAACATATTTTAATTGTTGCAATGTGCACTCTCCCCCTTATTTATTGTGACCATCCTATACGCTACTTTTATTAGAAAGAGAATTCTGAAATCTGAACCGCAATTTTGTGCCAGAGATTATCTGCTGATATGCCTCTTCAGCTAGCATCGGATACAATTTTGCGAATGCTGAGAGCTCGGGTGCACCATCTTCGTCAAGGGCAGGTAAGCATCTTCTTTTCCTGTTTTTAAGCCAGAGTTTTCTATTGGACTTTGAACATTTGAGGAACATGTATGCTTCCTCTTTGTGGATCTTTCCCTTGTTTAACACAGACCTGCTTCCAAGTTGAACCTATGTGAGGTCTGACTTAACAGTTTTATTTTGTCTTTCTGTACCTGTTAGATAGTTCATAATTTATCACGTGCAACAAACCTTGATGCACGGTTGACAAGATTAGAGGAGAGATCAAGGCATGTGCAGCTAACTGATGAGAGTATCTGTGATTCATGTCGAGCTCGCCTTGGCACCAAGCTATTTGTCATGTATCCAGATGACTCAGTTGTATGCTACAGGGTATGTCAACTCGAACAATTTTTGTCGTTTGGTTTGCTATTAACTTCTTTGCATGAAAGCTTGACTTGGTTGGTAGTCACCCAAATGTGCACGCTGGATTGGTCTCCGAAATGCATTGTAGACGAATCCGTTCATATGAAAACAGTTTGCAGTGTGCATCATATGATCAACTTGGTTGTGTTTAGCAACATGTATATGGACATCTGTAGGTTTACTTGGTTGCCCAGTTGCCCTTGTAATAATCAGCTGGAACTGTTTGAGCTAGTCTGTTGTTTCGCAGCTGTTTTTTTTTTCTTTTAAAAAATAAAACATTAGCACTAAGAAAAAGCATGTATTTGACTTGATATCACTATTATTTGCAGTGCTACCGAAACCAAGGTGATTCTGCATCAGGGCGTGGCCGCAACCTCAGGGAAGGTGCTATATTCAAACAAAGTTGGCTCGTCAGTAGATAGCAAACATCTACCCTTCATTGCTATGCGTCACCGGAGGCCATCTGGTTTGGCGAAACCCCCTTGCATTTCAAGGGAACATCCATCGTGTGGCAAGTGATCTGAAACTCCTCAAAACCCATAGCATTCGTTGTTGGGGGTGTATCAATTCACGGAGAGGGAATCCGAAATATGCCGAGAAGCTTTGATGGTTTGTCCATACTAGTGTTTTTGTCTTCAACACAAAATGGGATGTAGCTTGTGGTTTGTTAGTCGTGTACACTGTAGAAAGACAAGATAGATGAGCATCCTGGTAAATGGGAATAGTAATAGCTGAAACCGGCAACCTGGATAGTCAATGAGGACGGACTATAAACTGAGATACATGAATCGTGAACGCATCCATGCCAATCTGTTTCTGTCCACAGCTACCTCCTAGGTTTTTCTCCACTCCATTATCCAACTCAAGTATGAATAGCCTACGATATTTGACGAGTGGATCGATCTCATTCTCGTCTAGCTAGATGCGGTGCATGCATGGATTACGTACTGTCCTGTTCGTTGACCAGTGAGTTAGCTAGCTCTCCATATACTAGCTTTTACTTAGTATTCCAATGGATGGATGGTAGCTCTCAAGTAAGTCCAGGATCCATCGACTTTGCCAGCTTCCAAGCAGCAAAGTTGGAACCATACACATCATCATCATCATATATATAGGGAGGGACGTACGTTACGTAGTCGGCCACCTCAAATCAAATCAAATCAACGCCCAATTAAGTCACCATTCAAGATGCGCGGCTCACACTCACAGTACGCCTTCCTCGTCGTCCTCTTCGCCGGCGCCGCCATCGTCGCGGCTGCCTCCAATAAGAAGGACGACTGCCACCCCGGCGACAAGGCCGCGCTACTCGCCATCAAGGCCGCCCTCGGCAGCCCCTACCACTTCGCCTCATGGACGCCCGACTCGCCGTGCTGCGACTGGTACGACGTCGACTGCGACGACTCCACGGGCCGCGTCGTCGGCCTGCGCGTCTTCCAGGATGCCAACCTCACCGGCACCATCCCCGACGCCCTCGCCGGTCTCACCCACCTCCAGAACCTCATGCTGCACCACCTCCCTGCCCTGTCCGGCCCCATCCCCCCGGCGGTCGGCAAGCTCTCCAGCCTCTCGCTGCTCATCATCTCCTGGACCGCCGTGTCGGGCCCCGTGCCCTCCTTCCTGGGCGCGCTCACCAAGCTCACCCTGCTCGACCTCTCCTTCAACTCGCTCACCGGCGCCATCCCGGCGTCCCTTGCGAGCCTCCCCAGCCTGTCCAGCATCGACATAAGCCGCAACCGCCTCACCGGCACCCTCCCGCCGTCGCTCTTCAGCAAGCTGCCTACAGCACAGCAGCAGCAAGCGTACCTCAGGCTGTCGCGCAACAGCCTGACCGGGAGCATCCCGGCCAAGTTCGCCGCCGTGAACTTCGCGCAGATCGACCTGTCCCGCAACGTGCTGAGCTTCGACATGTCCGGGCTGGAGCTGCCGGAAGGGCTGAGATCGCTGGACGTGAGCCACAACATGATCTACGGGAGCATCCCGGCGGCGAAGGTGATGAGCAGCCTACAGTACTTCAACGTGAGCTACAACAGGCTGTGCGGCGAGGTGCCGAGCGGCGTGGCGAGGTTCGACCTCTACTCCTTCCAGCACAACAAGTGCCTCTGTGGAACTCCGCTCCCTCCGTGCAGCAGGTGACCATGCAGTCAACGAAAGCTACCTAGCTCAAGGACGGCGTTCCTTGTCAGCATCAAGAAATAAAGAATTTTAAAATCTCGTACCAATTAGCTGCTAATATAACTACAAGTGCACGTGGTGGTGTACGGAGAAGTATATACTGTATAAATTAGGGGAAAAATTCCATATAACCAAAAAAAACCCCAACTTCGCCTCAAAAGGCTAACTTAAAATTATGTATTTAACATCCCGAACCTTGCAATACCGTCCATACAGCTCCCTAGCCCGATTTTACAAAATGGTTTGCCCACGTGACATCATGAATATATAATTTTACTACGTAGGATGATAAGTTGGCCAAGTTAAATGAATGATAGATGAAGCTCACATGGTTTCTCTACCAAATCGAAACAGAGAGATGGGAGAGTTACAGGGGGCGGCGCCCATAGGAGTGCGGCTGGGAGCTTAGCATCAGCGAGAAGCTGGAACGCGACTTCGCACAATAGTGACACAATACCACCACTGAGAGGGCGCGCCGAGCCACACAACATGCTGGACATCTCGCCTTCCTCCATTGCCCCACACTCTCTCTCCTCTCACTCACTGGACCACTTGAAACAACCACACCAATTGGAACGGCGATAAAAGTTCATTTCTGTAACATTTTTCCCACTATTTTTTGTATATATATATATATATATATATATATATATATATATATATATATATATATATATATATATATATATATAAAAATTCCGAACTTGTCTGCTTGCATTCTGTAGTACTACCTCAATTTCAGAATAGAAGTCGATTCAGGCATTGAAACTATCTCCGAAATACACTACTTCAACTATTAGCTTTTATAGACTAATATGTTAACACAAATTATAAAACCAAAAGATCGGCAAAACTTAGAAGATGAATATTAAGCCCTGTTTGGAACTTAGGAAATTTGTAAATTATATTCCTTTGCAAATTATACCGTTTCTTGTTAAGATTTCCATAGAACTTAAATTGCACCTCCATCGTCGAAATCCTGGCTTCGGCATTGCTTTCGAGTGGGATAGAGATGCCGAGTAGCAACGAAAACCTTGGTCGTCGCCCGAGTGAATGCAGTGGATAACGTCATCGCCGCTAGGGGTGTTTGTTCGTAAATACGGTATTGTTAGTTTGGTTAATACGATGTTTTTAGTGATACAGTTCGGTTTCGGTAAATCCCAATTTTGTTAGGTACGGTATCGATAAATACTATATTTACTAAAGTAATCGCAAATTGCAAACGATGACGTTGCGACAATGAGGCCAGCGCCCCAGTCCCAGTGGCAGCGGCAGGCCAGGAATCAACTCGCCTAACAACGGTGAGCACTCAGATACCAAATGGAAAGGAGTACAACCAACCTATCAGCGAAGGCAGCAGCAAGGTTCCTGCTGTCCCCCACGACAGCAGGCGGTATAAAGGGATTAAAATTGAAATTTTGAGACTACAGGGGCTACTTTAGGAATTTCGGTGGTCTAACAGGGCTAATATAGTCCAAACGACTCTATATATGCATCTGGTAAGATTAGAGCTGGGATTTGGGTCGTGCTTTTTGGCCGGCCCGAAACCCGGTCGGCACGACACATGGTGGGTCGGGCCAGCACGGCACGAATTGCGGGCCGGGCTAGGCCTGAGAATGCGGCCCGTTAGGCGGCACAACCAGTTGGGCTGTCTTGGGCCGGCACGACACCAAATAGGCCTAACCTTCCCGTTATAGTCTAATCCCTCCCTCAGCCTGACTCAATCACTCCCCTACATCGGTCTAACCCAATCACTCCCCTACATCGGTCTGGCCCAACCAATCACCCCCTTCTGTCACCCGGTCTGACCCAACATCTCATCCGGCCTCTCCCAACCCCCTTCCCCCCGAGCCCTGACTCCCAAATTCCCAATTCTTAATCACATCCGCTGATTCCCCTCCCTCCAGCTCCAACCACTTCCCTCCCCACGCGCCGCCGATCGTCGCCCTTCCTCCCCACGCACCGGCCGCCTCCCCTCCCTCTCCTCCTCCCGTCGCCGCCGCCTCCTCTCCCTCCCCACGGGCCGCCGCCCTCCACCCTCCCTCCAGCCACCTCCTCGTCGTCGTCCTTCTCACCCCCTTCGCAAGCGCGCGGCGCGATCGAGGTGAGCGGAGTTCTTCATTGGCGTCCAAGAGGAGAAGGAGGCTATGGCGAGGGGCAGCAGGCGAAGATGGTGCACTGGTGTTTTTGTTTTCCTGGGCGACGGCGACGATTGTCGTCTTTGGAGACGTCTATAGTTACTTAGGGTTGGGCTTGGACAGTCACGACACGATCCCTGTACGGCGGTCTTTGAGCTATGTCTAGGTCTGATCGGAGGCAAGGTGGGCCGGCACAACGGGGTGGTCGGACCGAACCGACACAATACGATGCGGTCCAAAGTACTGCAGATCCATATCGTGCCCACGGCCTGGCCCAATACCCAACAATGGGTAAGATAAGAACAACCACAATTACCTCTGACAAGGACCACAAGAACTGGCCTAACTGAAGCGCAATGCATAAGAAAACTCATGAGCAGAGGTAACAGATTTACCTAACGTCCTCTAGCGTCTACACGCAACCAAGAAAACAGCATTGCCTACTGATAGCTATCACCTGGGCATACCAACAAGCTAGACAGATGCGTGACAAGTACAGACTAAACATGCGTGCAGCGATTCAATGCTGGTGCTTGTCAGTGTCAGTCAGAAACTAGCACACTTGATATGACCACAGCATATATCAGGCTAGCTGGCACGTGCACTTCTTCTTGCTACCGATGTTTGTTTATTCACAGATCAACCCAGTGGCGCCAAACTTTGCAACTTGCAAGTCGACCTGTTCCAGTGTGCATATATGTACCCAGGCCACACGCACTACTCCATCCTGCAGCCGCCGTGGCAAACACTAATCGATCCATGCACAGCATGCGCACTGTAACAGTCTATTTTCAAATTTATAAATAGTATTTACTTTCGTCAGTTACTTTTAAAATTTTATTTCAACTCAAGTTAAATTTTTCAAAATCTCAAACTTCTACCTCAATTTCAAAGCCTCTCTCTTGGACTCAGCCATTTTCCTTCCCTTTGGGCCAACCGTTTCTACCCCCTCCCCTAGTCGTAGCCCCCTCTTGGCCTTTCTCTCCCGACCCAGCCTCCCTTTTCCTTCGACCAGCCGGCCCATCCCCTCCTTTCCGCTTTCGGCCCAGTCGAGCCGCCTCTCCCCTGGTCTTCCGTTGACTAGTCTCGTCGACCGATCCCCGCCATTCTTGTCACGCGCACAGGCTGCGCCTGCATCATCTTTTTTCCCGCTCCATCTTTGAGACTAGTCTTTGATAATTGCTTAGGGGCTACTCATTGAATTATTTACACTTGCGAAAAATTTGAGCTTGTGCAAGCGAAGCTTAAACCCTAGTTTCGGCAACAACAAAAACAAAAAAGAAGAAGAAAGAACGAAAAGACAAGCCACAAGTAAAAAAAAAAAGGCGTGGCTATTAAGGTAAAAAAAGAGAAGAGAAGAAAAGAAGAAGATATTGGCCGAAATCCTTAGTTCATAAATTTTAGATTGTGTATTTAATTTTTTGAGCAATCTTGTGCCTTACATTTCATATTATTGCAATTGGCTAGCGTCTCTCGTAGTACTTGGTGCAAAAACGAGCTAGTTTTCATCTCAATTTCAGATTGCATCTCACAAGCTCATTCCTTTGTTTGCATTGAGTTACATTGATCTTTGCGTGCGCGTCCATATACTTCACTAAAACCTTTTGGATCAGCACTTATGCAAAAAATTCTAGCTTTGATTATTACTTAGCTTTACAACATCAAGAATTTCAGATTGCTAGGGTATAGACCTCCATACCAAGCTCCACCAAATAACCGTTGTTGTGCAATTGTGAACACTCTTAAATTCGCTTGATCATCACTTTGCTATTGTAGTTTCCACCAAGTGTAAGTTTTTTTGGCCTTAATTCACTTCGGAAGGGTAAGAACTTTACTTGGGAGAGAAAAGAGAGATTGATTGAATTTTACTAATATCCATATACATTCTTGTTGTTTGTGTTTTCTTTTGCACAATCTAACCATGTCAGGTGGAGAAAATAACTATAGAGAGGCGCATGATGTTGATCTTAATGCCCCGATAACTTGTTTCTAATATCAGGCATTGAGAAGCACATTGCAACAAGAATTCGTGGCTGGCACCACAGCAATGGAGGAACAACTCAAGGCGGATATGACTACCTCACTGCAGGATCTTCGCATCGAGCTCAATCAACAAATGAATGTGTTGCGTACGGGCATCGTGAATGATGTTGTGCGGGCACTTTGTCAATAGCAAAAAGAAGATAGCGTGCATCTACCAGCTCACATATCTCCACAAGACGAGGAGGTCGCTGCACGGGTCGCCCAGGATGCTCAACAATGGCGAGACCTTATGGCGGCACAAGCCATACGGCCACCTCCACCGGGAGAGGAGGTGGGGGCGGTGCCCAAGGACCTAGGAGGGGTCGTGGGCATGGTGGACGAGGTGGGGGGACCGCCTCACTTCGACGACGACGACTTGTACCACTACGATGATGGATACCACCGCCGACACCGCCACGGCAATGAACAACTTGATGAAGAGAAATTTGGTAAGCTTAAATTTACTATACCAATATTTTCAGGTACACATGATCCTGAAGATTACCTTACTTGGGAACTCAAGGTGGACAAGGTATTCCGTATGCACAACTACTCTGAGGTGAAGAAAATACACATGAATGCACTTGAATTTGACAAATATGCAATCATATGGTGGGGCACAAGTTCAAAATCAAAGGAGAGAGTACGACAAACCCCCCATCACTACATGGGAAGAGATGAAATATCACATAAGAGCGAGGTTTGTTCCTAAACATTAAAACGTGATTTATTTGATAAATTGCAGCACATGAGGCAAGAAACTCTCACGGTGGAGGAGTATTACAAAGAGATGGAGATGGCTATGATTTGAGCTAATATATTTGAGCAAGAAGAACAAACAATGGCTCGCTTCTTTGTTGGTTTGCACCCTCCTATCAAGCACATCACCGAATTTCAGCCCTGCAACAACATGGTGGAGTTGGTGCATCAAGCAATCAAGGTTGAAAGGCAAGTGCAACAAGATATGACTGCAATAAGAACATCATACACACCCCGTTCAGCACCTACAGGACGCGGGAAAAATGCAACAACACCCATTACGACCACATGTAGTCAATACCCTTTACGGCCACGTGTAGTTGATACCCTTTACGACCACGTGTAGTTGATACCTTTACGATCACGTGTAGTCGATACCATTTACGACCACATGTAGTCAATATCCTTTACGACCACGTGTAGTCGATTCCCTTCCAACTACGTCCTGTAGTCGAAACCCCTTCTGACTACGTCGTGTAGTCGAAGCTCCTTCCGACTACGTCATGTAGTTAAACCTCTCTCCGACCGCGTCAGTACTCGAAGCCAGTAGTACCTGAAACGAACAGTAATCGAAGACACAGTACTCGAAACCAACAGTAATAGAAGCCAACTGTACTCGAAGCCAACTGTACTCGAAATGAACAGTGCTTGGAATCAGCAGTACTCGATTCCAGAACTTCAGAAGCTATGTTCTCATCTGTTATGACTCCGATTCTAGTGATTTTTGTTTCTAAATTTGTATAAATTCAAGACCCTGCTAATGACACTGGTCTTGTTTAATTTGGAGTTCATTTGTTATTTCTTTAGTAATTATTTGTTATCTTTGTCTGTTTATTCTTTTTTGGTGCGTTCATCCGAGTAGAGTTCGAAGACGCAGGAGATCTCCAGTTTGATCAAGCACAAGACTTTCAAGACTCTCTCCCCTTCACTCTAGGCGAGTCAATACTTTAATCATTTTGAACCTACATTTTACACAAGTTATATTCCTTTAAATTACCAAAATTGCATGCTTTAATTCTCTAAGCAAATGTATATTAAAACTTCAGGTAGTTAAAAACCCATTTGATGATTAGTAATTATTATACCATCCTTTGGCAATTGAATGTATTATTCCTTGTCACCCTAGTAACTGTGCGGTAATTACTAGTTATAGGTTGTACTTAAGCGACATTCTAGTCTTGCTTAAGTACCGGAGCATCATCTCTCAAAATCATGAAATTAGATTTGGGCAGTCATTGTGGGCAAATGACTGAGATGGTTGAGTTCATGTATGTTGCTCTTCAAAAACCCTAATAACTGCTATTATCCCTTCTGGGCGGCTAGTATGGTGGATGGTATGATGATGGGTGCTGATGTAGCCCAAGGAATATTGGTATGTATATGGTGGTATGTGGTATGAACCGCCCAGATAACCCTAAGGATTTAATCCTGTGATGACCTCCCAACGTAAAACAATACAACCACAAGTCTATAATGGTGTCGATCAGGCTAAATAATTTGTATCCATCAGCACGAGTTGCACCAGGTAGATGACCTACTCATGGCTCTCGACGAAAGTCGTTAAGGTATATGCGTAAGTGGGGGTCTGGGTAAGGGTTGACATAGGTGTGGGAGCTTAACACTTCTCAGGTGAAACCTTTGCGGGTGTAACAAATACTAGGGAGGCATTGTAAATGCTTTGTGGTAATATCCCATTGATTCATATGTCTACGGAAACGTGTGTACATTTCAAGACGATTATCTCTTGTGGGTAAAGATGTACAACCTCTGCAGAGTAATAAACTGTTCGAACAACCGTGCCCACGGTCATGGGCAGGCATGAGAACTTACAAGCATTAGTTCTATTTATAAAACTTTATGAGTGAGATGAATAATGTGTCGAGCTCACCTAGCCCGTGGTTTGAATTTTTCCTAGGTCGCCGTACCCAGTGATGTTAATAGGTGGAGGTAACCACAATCAAAATGAGCATAAGGTGGAGATAACATTTGCTGTTATAAATATTGCACAATATCTTTTTAATAAAATGAGTTTTGGTTAAACTGCTAAGTCATAAGAATTTCTATATACTGTAGTTGAAAATATTGCTTTAAGCAAATAAAAGAACCCGAGCCATCCTGTTAAGCATTGCATGTATTTTTACTGCATTTTGTCTGTTGACTCGAAGTTGTGTTTATCCTCGTTCTTTCCCTAAACCCTTAGAACTCGCGGGTCATGGAGATTACGCCTACTATGAGGATCAAGATATCGATGAGCAAGACAACGACGAAGAATAGTGTAGTTCGTGTAGTTTGGGTCTCGACTCAGTCTAGCTGACTCAGTTGGTACTTGCGTGCATAAAATATTATCCAAGTCCTCGGTTAATATCGAACGCACACGGGTTTTCCCTAGCCACTTGCCCGTGGAGATATACGTTCTACCCTTTTGATTCCGCTACCGCTATCGCAACTTTTGTAATGTAACCATTTGGACTGTTCGACTCTTATTGTAAAACTCGATCCGATGTGGTCTATATCATTCTGATGTATGTAATATATGGTTTGATTCAGTTTACATTGTATATGAAATGATTCAGTGATGTATCTGTGAATGCTATTTATTGATCCAGAGAATAACATAGTATCTTCACAAAAGATTTAGATTTGTGAAATTCAAGTCTAGCAATTCCACGACGGCGACAATGCGGTGCTGATCGCCGTAAAGGCGGCGTTCAACAACGGCTCCTACTTTGGGTCCTGGACGCCGACATCCCGTGTTGTGACTGGTTCGGCATGGAGTGTGATGACTCCACGGGCCGCGGCGTCTGTTGGCCCCAAACCAAAATGAACCAGTCGATCTGAAGACAAAGCAGAGCGCTAGCTGGAAGAAACGAATGGAGGCAAGCGATCACGTAGGAAGCAAAAATGTCACGTACGCAAGAAGAACACGCTTTTATTCTTCTATTGCTTCTCAATCTTTTTTTTCTCTTACATTGCTTCAAGTGTTATGTTACACGGCATTCTAAGTCCAGCTTTATACACACATGCTTGCACAACTCAACTTCGACTCGGACTGCACGTACTGACTCGGACTCCATCTAGAAAATAGAAACAGACTCAACAAAATTACCTAACAATCACTCCATAATCTTTGTTGTACTTACTTATTAATTCATGTGCTGCCGGTTGGACTCAACTTCAACATGGCTCCTACACACTCGGTCGAAGACGGTGACACAACTCAAACACGTCTTGGTCTCTGCCAGTTGGACTCTACTTCAACATGGCTCATACTTACTTGTCCGAAGATGGTGACACAACTCGAACACATCTTGAACTCTTACTCATTGAGGCAGTCGGTCTCAACTACGACTTGTGCTCCAACTCGTACTCAACCAAGGACAGTCGGTCTCAACTACGACTTGCCCAACTCGTACTCGGTACATCAAGTTGGTCACAACTTCAACTAGAATAACACACAGACTCGACTCAACATCATAGCAGTGTTGGTTCATCATCGCCGAGAGCTTCAACAAGAAGTGTTTTCTCTTTCTTCGGATTGCGGCATTCTGAAGAAAAGTGTCCAAAATCCTGACAATTATAACATCTCATCTTTGTCTTATCAAATTTCCAATTCTTACGGCATCGGCTACCACCAACGTTAAAGCCGCCAGAAAAGCCCTCGTTTTTGCCTTTCGATGATCGGGCCTCCCACTCGGCGCGAGTCAACAGCAGGTGCTCATCTTCACCGCTGCCAGATCCTCGATCCGTTCCTCGTGCACCTTCAAGCGGCCGATCACCTCCTCAACCATCATCACCTTGAGGTCGCCAAACTGCTCAATGACGGAGACGATTAGCAAAAACTTTCCAGAGACTGCTCAAGGAACTTTCTCACAATATAGCTCTCTTCCATCTTGTCCCCCAAAACTCGGATCTGATTGACAATCGTCGTCAACCTCGTGGCGAAGTCGTCAATCGACACCGTCTCTTTCATGCGCATCCCCTCGAACTCGCTTTTGAGAGTCTGTACTCGTGCTTCCTTGACACGATCGTCGCCAAGATGCATCGCCTTCAACCTCTTCCACGCAGCTTTGGTCATCTCCTTTTCGGCCAGTAGGAAGAGCGTTTCCTCAGAGATGCCTCCATAGATCGCCGCCAAGGCCATCTGATCCTTGCGTACATCGACGTTGTCGTCCTCGACCGCGTCCCATACTCCCTGAGCGCGCATATACACATTCATCTTGATAGCCCATACTGCATAATTGCTCTTAGTGAGCATTGGATATTGCAGCGAGACGGCGGAACTCTCCTTCGCCATCACACCCGGCGTCGCCTCGTCACCGGTGACACAACTTCTCGGAGAGCGCGACATGATCTTAGACATACACAGGTCAAGAACTCAGACTCTGATACCAATTGTTGACCCCAAACCAAAAACGAACCAGTCGATCTAAAGACAAAGCAGAGCACTAGCTGGAAGAAACGAATGGAGGCAAGCGATCACGTAAGAAGCGAAAATCTCACGTACGCAAGAAGAACACGCTTTTCTTCTTCTATTGCTTCTCAATCTTCTTTTTCTCTTACATGTACTAGTACACACAGCCAGTACTAGTACTGGCAACTGGGTGATCAGTGAAGTGAACTATATGTGGCCTCCCTTAATATCTTTTTCGCTGCACGCACCGGAGTGGCAATGTGTTTAGAGCCCTGAAATTAACCTTAATAATTCGTACTAGCAGCTTTTTTTAATAGAAATTTTAATAATATAATATTTTTTACGCACGCAAAAGCAAAGTTAGTCCCCTCTCCGTACCAAATGCAAAAAGGCACAACGCATGTGAGCTAGAGGTCCGGAGTCGCCGGTGAAACAACATGTCGCTGCGTCCGTGCGCTCGAGGCACGGTCGAGTCCGTGCGCCCTGGGACCGGATCTGCCTCGCGTCTGTGTGCCCGCCGCACGTCCGCACGCCACACCCCGCCCTCGTACGCCTCGCACCCGTGCTCTGGGGCGCATCCGTTCCCCCGAGCATACGGACTCGACACCACCGTGACCCGGGCGCACGGATGCGGCGACATGTCGTTCATATAGGCAATTGTAATCCTGCTTTTGAGATTCTACTACCTATATTAACAGGTGTAGTATAACTAAATTGTAAATAAATATGGGAGCATGACGGAGATCGTACCAACGAATGGGCTGTATATATGGAACATGCCAGCATGCCACTGCCACTTGAATTTTCAGACATGTACTTGCTTGATATATTCAGACATGGCACGTACCATTGCTCTCTGCATTACAGATTTATTACAGCTGATGGATTATTTTATATAGATGAGCAAATGAACAAGGTACGTCCATCCATCAGGCTGCACTGCAGATAGCCAACGAAGGAGAGGAGATGGCATGGCTACGCATCCATGGCTGCTGCGTTGTGTCCATCAGGCTGCAGTGCATTTTTGTGGCAGCTGCTGATCATCTCTGCATGCGTCCTGTATCTTGCTGGCTGCTACTTGTTCACCATCCAGATTCCATCCAATAATGGCCACCAACCAATCTATGGTCGGGATCAATGTACGTAGCAGACTAATATTTATGTCGGATATAATCCTGTATATGTTGTACTGCGTTCCTGTCCCCATGCATCATCATCGATCTCACCTCGTCCCCCATCCCACCGCCGCTCGCCGGGCTCTCCAGTCTCACCTGTCGCGCGCATGCAACGCCTTGGAGTTCGGCCTCTCCGGCGTGGAGCTCCCGGAGCAGCTCTTCTCGGTCGACGTGAGCCACAACATGATCTACGGCGGTGGTGGCGGACCTGACCAACCTGCAGTACAGTAGTACTTCAACGTCAGCTACAACAGGCTGTGCTGTGCGGGCGAGGTTCGATCTCTGCTGCTTCCAGCACAACAAGTGCCTCTCTGGTGCTCCCTGCCACTGACTATTGAGCGAGATTGCAAGCTAGTGGAATTCATAAACATAAAATGCGCATGGAAATGCGACCAGCGACAAGAGAAACCAACTAGTAGTCGAAAATGTTTGTGATTGGCCTTCTAGCTAGTGGATTTGAGTGGACAAGAAATGTCTTCTATTACGTACTTTTCAGCATCCTCTTGTTCTACCGTCTTGTGATTGTAATGAAGATCAAATCAGATCAATCATTCAATAATCAATGGTACGAATGAGCTATTGCATATTAGCATGTAACAACGATTTCCTCGACAATTTACAGGCCCCAACTGGGAATCTACTCTTGCTATTGTGTGGATCCATAGGTTATAGACTGATAAATTGGTTTCACAACTCGTCTCCAGATATAGCGCACAAGCTTAGCAGTTGAGATCTTTAACATTTGACAATGGAGTAACATTACAGGGCCGTATGCTGAAACCTAGACGAAACTAGCTAGCCCAATTTTGTCAACCATGCGCACAACTGCACCGCCCAAGTGCAGGATATGCTCGAGCTCCTCTGTTCATCACTCGTATTTCAGATAGTTGTTCTCTGCCTCAAAAGTAAACCAAGAATATTGACGCCACCATTCCGTGTTTCTAGACAGCAAAAATCAAGCATTACAAACAGTAGTGGACTAGAATCAACATACTGATCCAGCAGAAAGGTCTCGGCCTCCAACACACAGTACTAACATTAGGGTCTCAAACATGATGAATTCTTTTCTTTAGACCTCAAATACCAAGTACAATAATGCATATTCTACCAACATATTCTCAATTTTCATTCCGGCAAATGAAAACGCAACACAAATAGCATAAGTCAGCCACCCCGATGCTAAATGGAAATTACAGGACTTGAGCGGCGGTGTTCAGCTTCTCTGCTATGCTGATCTGTGTCCTTGTGATGCTTGACAGGTATACCAGAGCAAGACTATCCTGTAACGTAAAAGGATAATTATTAATGATCCGCAAATGAATCAAGGCAGCCAATTAATAGTACTTGGAGGCATCAACAGGCAAAAGTATTTACTTGAATCCTGTCATTGAAAAGCTTATCAAAAGCAGCTGGAGACAATTTCGGCATTGAAGCAACAGTGTCAGCAATGAACCTCCCAATCCTGTTGTCTGGTGCCACACGTCCTTCCTATAAATGATGCAAGAAAAAAAAAAAGCTATTTAACATCAAGATTCAAAGAAAATGGGGAAATTTTGCGACAAACGTTCTTACCACAACATCATCAACATATTTGTAGATCTCGTCAATAAGAGCATAGAGCTTCTCCATTGAAGACTCCATTCCTTCCAAATCATTGGGGAGCTTCTCCACGATTGTAGATTTCAGGATGTCAACTGTTACAAAAGCATTAGGAATGACAACAGTTAAACAGGTTTTGCTTGTAGAACAAAAACTATTTATTAAACCGTCTAGAGATTATTTGCTGCTGTGACTACTTTTACACTAAGCATTCCTTGTACTAATGGAACAACTAACTAATGCAACTGCAAAAAACTGAATTATTTTCATCCAACAGCAGGGAAATCTACCATAATAATGCTAGTCTCCACTAATTGGACACAACCAAAAATAACATAGAAGAGTTCAGCAGTGCAAGTATTTACGACGTTACTGAAAGTAGATTTATTTGAACTTCCGTTCAGGTTTTTGTTGGGTCATATAGGTTTCTAGTAATAGAATCAAACTCCTTTAATTCAATGTAATCTATTTGTCATCCTAAGCAATTTACATCTTACCGTAAAGAATTTCAGTTATGTAAAGTTAACCGCCAGATCAACAGAACAAATCGCATATAGTATATGATGGATTAACTATTGTAGATGTGAAACATACATCCAACTTTTTCTGCCTCAAGCATCTTTAGATCCAGTGGAATTTCCTGAAATTGTGCAGCAAGGTGCCTATCTCCAAGAGAGAGGTTGGATGAGATATAGGCTTTGATGGAAGCCTCCCCCTTAGTGAACCCAGTATCAACAGTGAGATGAATTGGGTTTTGTACTTCTCTTGAATAAAATTCATGGATAAGCGTACTCCCCCCTGAAACACCAAAGCCAGTCGAGAACCTGCAAACAGATACAAGGAATCACCACACCAGCAAGGTGGAGAAGTTTGGAAAGGACACTTTGTAGAACTAAGCTAATGGTGCTGATTTCATAATGAATGTTCTTTCATAAAGAAACATTTACTCTCAAGAAATCAAGGTCTAACGACCCTGCTAGGTGTGCATTTGGTGCTACCATTGATCGCCGTATAGAGTGATTATGTCGGTCCACAGCACTAGATAAAACAGGGTTGGATTGTGGAACCTTCATATAAAGAAATGGCAGTTCTAGCTGCTATCAAACAGAACCATAACATTAAGATTGTGCTGTGTCTGATACGACCAGACAACTTCATCTACTGAAAGTACTTGACGAATCAAGATCGACAATCCATGCACACAAGAATATAATACAACCCAGCCATTGTCAATTTGTACGAAGAATTATATCATTGTGCTAGCATATGATCGGCATTCGGGGTAACAAGAACCGAAGCAAACTGATAATGGTATATCGCCAACAGGAGGAAGAAGAATCAAAGGTGATTACCAGCCGACAATCCCTTCCTTGGGGTTCACCTTGTGGTGGGACGCGTACATGTTATGGTGGTACTCGATGTCCAGAGCAACCTATATATCACACACATTACCAAAGCCAGTGTGTCAGAATAACGAGCTCAATTAACAAACCCTAGATCTCGGGTTAGAATTCGGCAGACGGAGCCCATCATATATACTCAAAAGGGACTCGCAAAAATCGCATCTTGCGGAGATTTTAACACTAGCTCGAAGTCGAAGCAACGGCGGCGGGGGATTTTAACCTGGTCGGCGGACTCGCTGTGGGGGACGACGTAGGAGTTGCGGACGTGGACGGTGCCGTCGGGAAGGACGGAGCCAAGGAGGGTGCCGATGACGCGCTCCGCCTGGTCCGGCCGGCGTACGTAGCTGTCGCAGACGTTGAACACGACCACGGCCTCCACCCGCGCGGACGACGGCGAGGATGAGGACGACGGGAAGAGGAGCACGGGGCCCGCGGCGTGGGAGCTCTCCGGCGCAGCCATCGCCTAGACGGAGTTGGTGAGGGCAGAGAAGGGAGGGGAAGGAGCGGCGGCGGTGCGAGGAGGAGGAGGTGGTGGTGAAGGGAAGGAAGGCGTGCGTGCGCCTCTTTAGTGGGTTAGGGTTCTGTTGTCTTTGAGATTCGGGTTCGGGTCGGGTTCGGGTTCGGGTTCGGGTGCTCGTCTCATCTCATCTCATCAAACGGACTCCGGATATGATTCTCATCTCATCTCATCTAACAGACTCCGGATATGATTTGATTTGATTTGACAAAAGGAAAGGTCAGCAATGAACTCAGTGTATTTAGAACCTGGTTTAAAAATTTATCCTTCTCGAATCCCTTCATTCATCCTTCTCAAGCAGCGCAGATCCCAGCAAATAGATCCTTGACGTGGCGTGAGTAACAGGGAGTGGAAAATAGAAACAAGGAAGACGAAAAAACGGCGGAATTGCTTAAAAAAAATGCCGGATGTTTTTTTTAATAAAATAGTTAATTTTTTTATCTTACAATTTTACTTGGAGATTCGTGCTTCGGCCGGCAATATCGTCTTCTCCAGAGATTTGCTAAATAACATTTGACTGTTTCCTTTTGTCAAAATAGTCGAATTTTTATCCGTCCGATATGCTTTGAGATTTGTATTTCTTTTCATACGATGAATTGGGTCCGAATTTATTGTGATTTTTTTTTCAGACCATAACGGGTTCACCACATTACCTTATTTTGTTGGTATAGAAATTTAATTTTTTGTCTTTGTTTTTGCTAAATATCTCGAAGTATATGTTAGATTTTGAATCATGTGATAGAAATATGAGTTATTAAGACTTCCAATAATAATTACAGTGATCAAGAACAAAAAATTACATACATAATTTTTTTGTAATTTATGTATAATGAAGTTTTAAATAAACTAAAATTTAATTATTTTGGATTGAGAAAACAATCGAATATTATATAGACGGACCCAAACAATATAACTTCTTTTCTTTGTAGTGCAGTTTTATTGAGCAAGATTATTCCGAGTGCACTTTCTATGTACTTTTGGCGAAGTGGCATAATTGCAGATGAGGAAATGTGTTTGTTTTACATGTGGCTTAAATTAATTCCCACATTTTATACAACATTAATAAAAAATGTTCCGATATCGTTCGAGTGCTATACTTTGGTTGGTACGAGGGCATATCTGGTCTGGTGACCCTTTCGATGCTCTCTGTGAAAATACAGAGGGCAGATGATGGAAGCGCTTAGCAAGATGATAGCTAGAGGCGCTGTACGTGTTGATTTATAACGCCAATAGCGCAGCTCATATACAAGGCAACAACCTCCGGTGATTACGGCATGAGAGTCCCATGTTTCTAGGATCCTATACAACAGTTTCTATTTTACAGATTCTATCTTTAGTAACAAACCTACAATCATGAATTCTCATGCCGTCCTGCACAGGATATACATTGACACATCAACAAGTCACAAACTATTTCTAACAGCCTCCCTCAATCACAACTTAGTTAAGTTGAGATTGATCTTGAAATTCTCAACTAGCCTCACAGGCAAAGCCTTGGTGAATCCATCAGCTACTTGATCCTTGGAGGAGACAAAGTCAATTTCCAAACGTTTCTGCTTGACTCGATCTCTCACAAAATGCTAGTCCACCTCAATGTGTTTTGTTCTAGCATGAAACACAGGATTGCTTGAAAGGTATGTGGCGCCTAGATTGTCACACCACAATTTTGCAGCATTAGGACTCTTCACGCCTACCTCATGTAACAAAGTCTGTATCCACATAACCTCTGCCGTAGCATTAGCTATTGCTTTATACTCTGCTTCAGTACTGGATCTAGAGACAGTGGATTGCTTGCGAGCACTCCAAGACACTAAATTAGTTCCTAGAAAAACTGCAAATCCTCCGGTGGATTTCCTGTCATCCACACAGCCTGCCCAGTCAGCATCTGAGAAGGCGCTTACTAGTGTGGAAATTGACCTGTGAATCTTTAGCCCGAGTCCAGTGCACTGCTTTATATACCTTAATATTCTTTTCACAGCCTCCCAATGTATTGTAGTTGGAGCATGAAGAAACTGACAAACCTTATTCACAGCAAATGAGATATCAGGCCGTGTTAATGTTAGGTATTGCAATGCTCCTACAATGCTCCTGTATCTTGTGGTGTCTTGAGCTCCTAGAGGAGTTCCTTCATACAGAGATAGCTTCTCACTAGTGGATAATGGTGTATTGACTGGCTTACAATCTGCCATGCCGACCCTTTTCAGTAGATCAGACGCATATTTTTCTTGTGTAAGCAGAATTCCATTGTTTGTTTTATGTACCTCAATGCCAAGAAAATAGTGAAGCTCTCCCAAGTCCTTCAATGCAAACTGTTCTTTAAGATCTCGAAGTAATGCACTTGTTGCTTGCTCGGTGGAACTCGCCACAATTATGTCATCGACATACACAAGAACAAACATTGTGATGCCTCCCTTACTGAAGAAGAACAAGGATGTGTCAGCCTTGGATGCTTTAAACCCCAATTGAATCAACCGTTCACTTAATCTGGAGTACCATGCTCGAGGAGCTTGCTTCAACCCATATAAAGCTTTATCAAGTTTGCACACATAATTAGGCCGGTTTGGATCCTCAAAACCAGGAGGTTGATGCATGTATACATCTTCTTCTAAGAGTCCATGTAAGAATGCATTCTGCACATCGAGTTGGCGAAGAGACCATCCACAAGATACAGCTAGAGACAATATAACTCGAATAGTTGCAGCCTTAATTACTGGACTGAATGTATCTTCGTAATCAATTCCATACCTCTGCTTGAAGCCCTTGGCAACAAGGCGAGCCTTGTAACGATCTAGACTCCCATCAGATTTTCTCTTGATTTTATACACCCATTTGCACCCTATAACATTGGTTCCCCTCTGTGGCGGAACTAGGTGCCATGTCTTGTTCCTTATCAGTGCTTCATATTCAGAGTTCATGGCCTGTTTCCAATTTTTATCTGCGCAGGCATCAAAGAAGATCGATCGGTTCACCAGTGCTTGCTAACATCCCGTACCTGACCGTGCCATCAGTATAAATTTTCTTCTTTTGAATGCCGTGCTGGAGCCTTGTTACCGGCCGCAAAGGAGCTGCGACCTCTTCTGGTGTACCGGCAGAGGATCCACCAGTGGAAATCTCCCCCGGGCTCCGTGTCTCATCATCAGGTGGCGTCGTTCCCGCACCTGAAGCAGGCGCAGGCCATGTCGGAGAGACTTCGGCGACAGGTGAGAGCGGTGCGGTGCACAACTGATTGGCCCCCACGCGACATCACCTCGGTGGAAACGGGCGCGGTCGGCTGGCTGCCAGACCCGCCTGACGACGTGGGCGCAGAAATCGGCCGGGGATCGTTTCTGTGATCCGTGCCGCTGCTTCCAACGGTGATGTCGTCTGTATTTAGCACCTGAGGCAAACTAGAGTCTCCGCCAGGATTGTTAGATTCATTAGGCAAATTAACAGGCAAATTAACATGTTGAACATCCAAACTACTGTCCCCTTTGGTAGCCACGGAATCAGGAGATAACAGGAGGATCTCTGAGCGCAGACGAGCACCCGCATTGGGATGCATCTCGGCAAAAGGAAAAATTGTTTCATCAAATGTGACGTCTCTAGAGATATAGACACGCCCAGATGCAATGTCCAAACATTTGTACCCCTTGTGAAGATTACTATAACCCAGAAGGACGCATCTCTTAGAGCGGAACTGGAGTTTATGGGCATTATACGGGCGAAGATTGGGCCAACAGGCACAACCAAACGTCCGTAGAGAGGAGTAATCTGGTTTTTGACCAAAGAGGCGCTCCAGGGGCGTAGTAAAATTGATGACTGCACTAGGAAGACGATTGATGAGATACGTGGCTGTGAGGAACGCTTCGTCCCAAAATTTCAGGGGCATACTGGCGCATGATAGAAGAGCTAGACCAACTTCAACGATGTGCCGATGTTTGCGCTCGGCGGCACCATTTTGTTGGTGCGCATGAGGACATGAAACATGATGCGAGATGCCAATTTTAGTAAAAAAGGAGCTAAGCCTTTGATATTCACCACCCCAATCAGTTTGGATGGCTTTTATTTTTCGATCAAGCAACCTTTCAACTAGGTTCTGAAAATCATAAAATTTCTGAAAGACTTCAGACTTATATTTAATGAGGTAGATCCATGTAAACTTGCTGTAATCATCGATAAAACTAACATAATACTGTTTTCTGCCAACAGACTCGATAGCTTGACATGCCGTCCTGCACAGGATATACATTGACACATCAACACGTCACAAACTATTTCTAACACTCTCTAAAAGACCATTCAAATGGTTGCGGACATTTCCGAAAAAATTGTGTAGACGGACAATAGTTTCTAACTCAACTCTTGTAGACTAGGAGAAACAAAAGGACAATTTTCAGTGAATCAGAACCTTTATGTTTTGCTTTGCAGCAAAATTGCCTTGTTCTTTCTCCGTCTGTAGTCAAATTTTGTGGCATAATAGTGATTTTACATCAATGTTCTCATTTCTTTTCCCTTTTTTTTAACAACCATTTGAAATGGTTTTTTGAAGATGTATGCACAGGGAAGAGGGAGGATGCCCCGGACACGCCTCCCTTTGGTTAATTAGTTAGAGAACACTAGTACACCACACCCTCCTCCCTGAAAGAAAATGTAGACACAAGATACCAGGAATAAGAGACACATCTGTTGGACAACTTTCAAAGGAAATATGTCAATACATTCTTCAGAACAGAAGCTAATTGCGAATACATTTACGTCAAGGCATTTTGTGCTGTTATTCCTTGATAAAACACAGGCAAACAATGGATAGAGTGGCTACATCCCTTCAGGTTATAGTTTCCACGATGATGGAAGCACTCAACCCCTAGTCACCATTCATCTGAGCCTTGCCTACCAGAACCAATTCCTTGAACCGAGCTATGCAGTCCATTGCCCGCTCGAATTCGCCGCTCTCCAGAGCAAAGCTGAACCGACAGTAGTCCGGTATTCCGGTCCATGAACTACTGTTTATACACAGGCCAGTGGATCTAAGAATAGCTTCCCTGATGTTGCAGCCATCGAGCTTCCCTTCAAAACCGTCGACCTTGAATGATTTGCCAATGTAGGCGGTCGGTTTGGCCACCATCGAGATACCACCACGACTGCCGGCAACATCCCAGCCACAGCTCTGAAGTGTCTGTTCATTGCAGAAAAACAAAACAAGAGGGAAAAATATGTCAAACATGCCTGGAAAACTCCACAATGTTCAATTCAAAGTCATTGCTGCTGTGCAGAATATTTCTAGCAACTTGCAGTTATATCATTTTTATGTGATAACACGGACCGAACTAATTTTGGATGCACCAACTGCCAAGGAGAACTCAAGTTACTGAAATTTGCCTAAGGTCCTGCCAGTCTTTCTCAATGAACTGAGGCTACTTGGAAGGGACCAGAACTGAGAAATGAAAGAAATTTGAGAGGACAGCTCAGAATGTTACAAAATTCTAACCTTCATCAAGTGGTTGGCACGATTCTTCAGTGTCTCCTTTTGCTCCACAATGAGATTGGAGATATGCTGATCCTTCTGGTTCTTAAGACCCAACAGTTTTCTGAAAGTGTACTTCAATGTGCTATGTGGCCGACTCAAGCTTGGGAAACTATAAAACGTGTCAACCAAGGATGAGTCATTCAAAATTACAAACCCGAAGTCAAGCCCTGCCGTGGTCAGCTCAAAAGACAGCTCTCCGAGAAGAACTACAGAGAATGAGCGATTTGAACAATCCACAGCAGAAAGACATCTTTCCAAATTCCACCGACTCCAGCCATCGGTTTGGAACTCCAGACCAGAGAAGGAGGTATCTATCACTACCCTAGCTCCATATTTAGCACAGACAGAAAGCAACTCTTGAATATCATTGTCACTGTACAGGACACCAGTAGGGCTGATTGTGGGGCCCGAGATATACACCCATGGCCGAGATACTTTCTCAAGTGTGTCAGCTAGAACCCTTGGTTCAATCTTGAAACCTGAATCTAAATTTGTTGGAATTGTCAAGGTGCTTGCATTCACAAACTTTGCTGCCGAGACGTAATGCCCATTGGTGCCCAAGGGGAAAAGCAAGGTGCCTTTTTTTTGCATGCAACAAAGAACAAGCTTGTTGAGGAGTGCAAGACAGGTGCTGCCATAAATAATTTCAGAGTAAGCATCTGCTGGGAAACCATAGCTATCTTTCACCAGTTGCTGAATGCTGGAACGAACATCAGTTTCAGAATCAACGATGTTCTGCCTAACAAAACTTTCAAAAATGGAGGCGTTCACTGCAGAAGGTACTGGCAAGAAGCTGCGATCTAAATCCATATGAATGACACCAGATTCCTTGGAATCAGGAATGAAAAATTCAGCTTCTTTCAGTGTAGACATCGCTGAATTAGAAAATCCTATCATCTTCTGGGGTATCACTTCTGCAGGTTGTCTCTGAAAAAGAGCAAGGAAAAAAAAGGCAAGAAACCAAAAAAGAGAAACATTTAGGTCACAAAATATTCCATGGGTCCCTGGCTGCATTATTATTTGGAACTAGACATGAAATAATTGTAAAATATAATCAAACATTCTACTAATGCATTTAGCTGTTCATTTTGAGTAGGTTTTATCCAGCCAAGGGAGAACTACTCCAATTTCCAAGATTTAGGTACTAGCTGACTTATGCGAACGGGAATGCTCACTAAGAAGAAAAGCGATTAGGCATCAAAGGTTGTGGTGAGGTCTAGAAGTGGAGGAGGCGAGTCCTATTTACCTCTTGTTGTGGATGCCGATCAGCAATTTGAAACGCCAGCAGCTCATGGAAAAGACAACCATAGTAGTGCTGGCTAATCAGAGAAGTATGCCCTTCCAATAGCTCAATAGTTTGTGATAATGCCTTGTAGACAGCTGCATCTTCAGAAATGGCAAAAGCAACTTCCAGATCAGAATAAACCTGTAAGTTTTAATCCAAAATCAGATAAAGCAAATGCAAATGAAACATTAGACAGTGTTTCTAATGTAGACGTAAGAATGCAGAATAAAGTTCAAATACGGTTCCAGGCTGATTGATATAACGTGGTACATAAGTCCACTCAATGAAAATCAATGGTTGCGGTTAAGTTACAGGCACCTGATTCTTTACTAAACCGCACAGTATAGCTGCATGGGAAGGTAGGGTCTTTCCGGCAAGATATTTCAATACACCATTAGAGCTTGGCAGACTAGACAACTCCAGATGCTCTGAAATATCTAGGAATAACCGGGAACCAACGTCTTTCGTGATGCTTAGTAAGTTCTCAAAAGCAGCACTGGTGATAGCCTCAAACTGAGCCATGCCAGTAACAACAACCTGAGGCTTCAGTTTCCTGATCAACTCAATCAGCAAATCTGATTGGCGTGGTGCCTCAATTACAGTGACTATGTCTTCAGCGTGGTTACAATCTGCTCTTTCCTGAAATTTAAAAAAGAGGCAGTAGCATCAACATTCTGTTATTTTATAGAATTAATGTCTTGTCCGTCCTTTTTCACAAAACTGGCGGGCCTTTTCCACTGTTCCCTTTGAATAAGATTTTTTTGGGGGAAAAAGCAAAAGGACATGACATTAGCCCAAAGAAAAGGTGCTGCACAACACACATAAGCCCCAGCTGCATTCCTGCATACCTTCTTGTGTTTGTTGGGGAAAGTGCAAACCCATGCTCACACACACAGACAGAGAGAGAAATCAAGGTACCTCAATTGCTAAAGATGTTAACCATTGCTTAGGCAAGTGTCTGGTCAGATGTTCATCAACAATTGCAAGCGCTGGTGAGAACAATCGAAGAGCATTTTCTATTGCCACAGCACGGGAAGGGAATACAACAACATTCTAGTGCACCACAAAAGGAAAAATGAGCATCATATGAAGCATAAGTAAGAAGCATAGATCTTATGAATTCAGAAATAGACACCAAGTCTTACATCAGGAGTTAATGGGATGTGGTGGTAGCTCTTCATAAATCCAGCAACAAGATTCCGGAAGTTTATACATCCGGCTGGTGGCTCACAAGGATTGGACTTATTCTCTTTCAAAAAACTAGCTAGGTATGCTAGGAAGGGAATTTTTTCGTCAGCAACAGAATCGTCATCGAAGGACAAATCGAGGGAGCTGCTGACTTCATGGAATCCATTTTTAAGAAACTTGAATATTTTCTTCACCTGAAAGTTCTCTGAATGAGTACCGTTCCTGTCGTCATATTATTGCTTTTAGAAATCTAAAGCGAACACAAAGGAACCTGGTTGGGCTGGCGAAGTTGACAGCTATACACAGACAAAGCATGTGAAATGCGGCCACCAGATTTCATGTAAGCCCAGGCTGTGCGTGCACAGACAGGCTGATCCCCGACAAGATCCATGAAGAACTCAAAGCGATGCCGGCTATTTTTCTCAATTTCAACTAAAGCTGAAATATCTGTGTCTGCAGCCTGCAAAGAACCCAACTAGTTTGTAATGATGCCAAACAAAAATGGCGTTGCAATATAAAAGCATAAAGTAGTAGATGAAAATTCTAGGTCCTACTAAATGCTGTTGTGCTACTCAAAGTACATATTGATGACCAAACCAGGACATAATGCTGGCATGCAAAATAGTTACATAGACTTCCTGATTAATTAGCATCCGGTCTGCCACAGTATCACTACCTGCATAATTTTTGTTTGCCAGAGCTTTGTGATGCGGAATCCACGGCGTCGAAATAGGCGTTCACAGACACCTTGTCCTGGTCGACCTCCCATGTTGAATATCATAATACCCATAGGCTTTATAACAGCTATCCCTTCTTCAACTGCCCGAGCAATCAACCCAAGGCCAAATTGGTCCTCAACAAAACCCTGGATGCAGTAAGAGTAAGGTATGCACTAAGTTCACAAACATAACAAATGAACAAAAGGAAATCGGAATAGTACAATCAGGCATTGTAAGAAATATTAACTTGAACGTCATAGCATAAAGATTATCAAATGCTTAGCAACTGATCAAAACTTTTGTACTTCAGCAACTAAGCATTTGAATATCACTGCTAATACTTCCGTATTCCAACAGTCATTTGTTATAGGCAAGAGAAATGTACTAATCACATTTGTCCTTATAATTTGTAACTCAACAAAGAATGCAATAGGTGGAAGTTGAGGTGAGGAATTTCATATATGGATTACTGCCCAAACATGAAATCCTAGCATCCAGCATTTCGTCTGCTTGCCCCTACCAATACAGACTGTCAATGCTGTCCTTCCTAATCATCTGGAGTTGAATTGATTACTGGTGGAACCAAGTTGTCGGTAGATGTCATACATTATTTATATATGAAAAAGATGCATTTCTTGCTTAACATTTGACTCATATATCTGCAAGTCTATAACATGGGAATGAATTTTATTTTTATTATATCAGGGGTTGGAACATGTGCCTACAAGGAGATGGCATATGTCCCAAACTTTTTTCTTCTTCTAAGCGATTTAGAAAGAAAAAAAATGTAATTGTAACTCCCAATAGTAGATGTTTCGTCAATCCAAAGCCATTTAATGGATTCAACTTACAAGTTTTTTTTGCTGTTTTTTTAGGAAGATCTTACAAAATTTAATTAAGTTCTATCAAGGAATCAAGGAACGGTGTAGAAATAAGTTCACTCCTGATCCTCTACTCCAGCTAGAGAAATAACTTGAAGACAGATCACCATTAGTATTAGGTAAATTGAATGGCTTAAGTCTCACGCATATCAATCCATTTTCCTTAAGCGATGAACACGTAGAAGATGTCTTACAACTTACCTGAAGAGCACAGTAGTTACTCAAGGAATACAAGAACTCCTCACTTGAATTTTCAGTTATAATCTTTGACATTGCCTCTGGATTTGGGTTAAGAATCTGAAAAGCAGATTTTGAGAGTAAGCGCTTTCCTCCAGCTCGATCTAATATAATTTCCTTTCACCAAAAATGGTAAAACTGACTGTACCTGTGGTATGCATCCAACAATGCGATCAAGTTCTATCTTGTTGTCTCTACAGTAAGAAAGAAGATCAGATTCATAGAATTCAACTCTATCAAGCAATGTTTTCCCTTCCCCATCGTAGATTGGGAGACCGTCGTCATCTAGTGCATTCAAGTAAAGGTTTATCCATGCAATCTTGACAGCTCTTGGGTTTATATCCAGACCATAGACCTTCAAAGAAAGGAACAATGATCAGCTTGGATTCTGAGAAAAATAAATGGCTGAACTACTAAGGTAATGTCGAGCTGAGTGCAAACCAATTTGATCCACTGATATGTGCAGTTAAAACTACTAAGGTACATGTTACTTTTCCCTTTTTTTTTCCTTCTCAAAGGACACCTACTGTTCAGCACGGTAGGAACAATTATGTCGTATTAGATGAGTGGCTTGCTTAAAATTTGGAAGCAATATGCTCAATGGATGTTGTTTTCTCATATGTAACAAGCAAGTTGGACCGTCGGTGGGCTTAAAATTTGGAAGCAATATGCTCAATGGATGTTGTTTTCTCATATGTAACAAGCAAGTTGGACCGTCGGTGGATTACCAAAAGTCAAAAAGTGTTATATCTTGTAACCAGAGTAAATGTCTAAGTGCTGCAGCTCCCAATTCTAACAATGGCGATAAAACAAAATGTACACAGGACAAGAGATGCAAACCTTCAAAGGGGACCACTTTTCCGCAAGCGCAATGGATATCCAACCATTGCCACATCCCAGCTCTGCTACTGTCTTATCCCTGAAAATGGAATCTGGATGCCGATTGAGGCCCTCATAGAAAGTGAAGGACCAATCTTCAGGAATGAAAATGCTAGGTATCTCCATCATTGTAAGCTTCTTTCTTTGTTGGAATCCTAGAAGCAGTTGATAAATTTGTCAGGTTATGAAAACAAAAACAATAGATGCTTCAACAAGACAAAGTTCGTGTATTAGTGAACTGGCAAGCTTTTACCATTGCGCCAACTAAAGACATAAGTTTTTTCTTTATACACCCAAACAATAACATATAACTCATGTCAGGTCCAGACTCCAGATGACGTAAGAATCTTGTAAATTGCAGCTGTTCCAATACAAAGACTACTTCTACATCCAATATTAACTGAAGATATGGTGCGTGCGTGCCCTATTTTTGTTGTTATGACGATAAGTCTGCCAGGCTGCTTATGCCATGTTTTTGTTCTTATGATGATAAGTTGGGGCATGATTGTTTTGCTAAAGAAGGGAAGTGTTAGGAAGCAAGCCTAAAAGATAACACCATCAAGTAAACAATGCACCAAAAATATGTCAGACAGATCAAGAAAGGCATTCTCTTTTATATATATATATATATATATATATATATATATATATATATATATATATATATATATGGGAACATATCTAGTGCTAATGGGTAATTGAGTGCTAAAGTGTTAATATCAATCTTAACCGTTGGATAATGTAGGGTGTTTAATGCAGAGCATTGGAGGTGGGAGCATGCAGGGTGTTTAATGCAGGCGCATTAATGAAGGTGCATTGGAGATGAGAGCATGCAAGGTGAGAAAATGGTTTGGAGGTGGGAGCTATAATTAATCTTGTCTGTTCAATCTAGATCCAACGATCAAGATTGACATTAGCACCTTAGCACTCAATTATCTATTAGCACTAGATATGTTCCTATATATATATATATATATATATATATATATATATCCAAACAGGGAGTCTAAATTACTCAGCAACCCAGACAAATTGTTCCCTGGAAAAGGACCATTGGAAACAAATGTTTCCAGAAATATACACATGTATCCTTCCAGGGACACCTAATGCTTACAAGAGCGTCACACAGTAGCCCATGGTCGGCACGCTGGCAGTCACAGGCAACTAGGCAACCCTGATTCCGAAAGATGAGATCCGATGGGAGTCGGAACCAACAAGATCATTGTCATATGTAGTGTAGAGTGCACACGTTACTGTACCGATATTTCTAATATTGTACTATAATCCTTTGCATCCAATGGGCGGCTCACTTGACCACATATAGGGTTCGTGGACAAAATAAGAGATCATCGCCGTACTTGCTGGTCTGGTCATAACACACTCCACTTCGCAGCACTACCGTAACCAATAATAAAAATTAGTAACCAGTAGACCAAGGGTTTATCATCAAATTACTGATGGCAGTAAAACGTAATATTTTCAGAACCGCAAAATTTCCACAACCACACCGCCGAATCTGCAACCAACCAAACCAATGGTGGCGGTTCATCATCCAGATTCATTACAGAACACCTAAACCCCCTAGAGTCCAAATCCGCACGCACGGGCTCGGTAAATCGTGTGGTGGTTAATTCGCGGAAAGGATAGGATAGCCCCGACCTTGGAGGTGGGGGTCGAGGACGACGTCGTGGACGCGGAAGTGGAAGGTGCGGAAGCATTCCTCCCCGGCGGCGGGGTCCGCGAAGCGTCGGCGGACGGCGCCGAGGAGGCGGCGGGCGGCGGCGCGGGAGTCGGGGGCCTCGAGGCGCTCGAGCACGGCCTTGGCAGCTCCGTACGCGGCGTCGCCAGACGTCGCGCAGGCCCGCAGGAAGGCCTCCACCTCCTTGTCCTGGCCCGCCAGCGCCGCCATTCCCCTCGCCGGATTAGGTCAGATGGTTCTGGAGGAGGAGGTGAGGTGGAAAGAAATGGCGGGGCGGAGATGACGCCTGCTCTCTGTCTGCTCCGCTTCCGCTTAAACTGCTAGTGCTCGGTGCAACGGTTCCTGTTTAGTACAGCTCTATATTCTTATTTTTTTAGATTCTGCTCTTAATTATCTAATAATTCATTTCTCGATAATCTAAAATTATCTGTTAAAATCGTTTAGCTGGTAGGTTGGTTTCAAAAACCATATAAGAGGAGGATTAGAGGCAAATAGACCATAACACCCCTAGATGTAATACTGCAATTATATTTGTGTAACTTAGTGACATTTGCGGACAAAAACTTTCAACTTTAAAGGGTATTTTCGTTTCTGAAGGTTGGATTCTCACGAGAATCTGCTGGAAGGCTGTTGTTTTCTCCCGTTTTGGCTCAGCAATGGGCGATTTTGCTCTTACTTGGGTCCGCCGCTCCACCCGCTCGCCCGTCGCCATCTCCTCCCACACCGTCCACACCGCCACCGCTTCCTCCTCACGCCTTGCCTTTCCTTGCCTACTCCCCATCCCCTCCAGCATCGTCCAAAGAAGTAGTGTGAAAGGATACAACCGCCCAACGCGGACGCTCGTTATTGCTTTCAACCGCCGTGCACTCAACCTAGGCGACTAGCAAGGAATGTGTTGTGCGGTCGAGCTGGGTGGTTGTCGAGGAAGATGTGTACAACATCGTGAGCTCGGCAGTTGGATACGCATCGTCAACATCGATAGATGGGGGATGACAGCTAGATGTAGGATGGCGCGGTGGCTCGAGCCTCTTGGGGAGGGGGCGGAGGTGTTGGGTTTGTTTCGCTAGGTGGGGCCAGCATGAGATATTAGGCAGTGGTGGGAGGTGGGGATGATTACGGGTCGGGGAAGGGGCGCAAATGAGAGGAGCGACAACATTAGAGGCGGGGAAACCTATATGCGAGGAACGGCTCGCACGGAGGGGCAGGATCCGTCGCGGATGTGGTGGCGTTAGAGGCGGATGCGAGTGCATGAGATAACGGAGATGCACCAACCTGTGTCCTCCTGGGCGAGGAGGATGACCAGATCCGTTCGATGGGGGGCTGGATAACCAGAAGGATGGAGACGATAAATCCGGAGCTGCCGTGCCCAGATCCAAAAGCACTGATAGTGGATAAAGGCACAACCTCATCTGTTAATGAGGTGGCTGTCGTGCTGACATCAGGAGTCGTCGTCGGTGAAGAAATGTCGCCTCACTCAGTCGCCCTCCATGACCAGTCACCGAGCCACCGTCGCCCGACATGGCTAATCACCGCTGCCACCCTCCGCACACATCACCCCGCCGTCGCCGCCCGTCGTCGGTGTGTATGGGTAGAGAGGGTAGATGACGACGGGTTTGATACAAAAGATGGAAGGAGCAGCAAGCAGATGCCAGGAGCCGATGCGGAGGTGGGGGCACAGAGGTGCGTGTAGTAGGGGCGAGGCGGGGCGTGTCTTGACACAGTGGTCCCACTGTGTGGGTTCATAGCGTTTTTACACAGTATAGGTGGGGTGAGGTATGTTTCACACAATGATCCCACTGCATAAATTCGCCCCGTTGCGCGGTGGTAAATTCTTCTTTTATTAGTTAAGATAAGATAGGAGGGGAGAGAGACTCAGACGAGAAAGGGGCAAGAGGTACAATCGTAAATCTCACTTTTGTGTGGGCGTGGGCGTGGGTGTGGGTGCATGTGTGTGTGTGTATATATATATATATATATATATATATTCGGTATTCTATCTGTTACTTAGTGCACTGCAGGGGAGATTTTAATTCCATTATTATTATTATTTCTTTCATAAATTTGAGCCTGTCTGTATATGGGGTTTTAAAAAAAGATGTATTTATTTTTGCAGACAAATAATTGCGCACAACCTTCCTTTAATTTGATTGACGCCTCTAAAATTCTCAACTAATGATCTGAAATCCAAAAAGGGGGGGGAAAAAGGAATGGCTCATGGTCGTGGGTTACATGAGTTGCCAAGTTGGTGCTACTGCTATATAGCTTTCTTTTATTTTTCTCCTCTACGCTACATACTTTTGCAGCCAAAAATTCTTGATGATGTCGATCCATCGATGGTACGTCCGTGATCAAAATACATACATACATACACAGGCCGGCATAGCAAAAGCAAAATAAAGAAAATTTAATGGTTTACCTACCTGAGGATGACGAGGAGGAGAAGGCGGTGATGGTGATGGTGATGGGGAGACCGTCGTGGAGGAGCAGGTCGTGGATGCGCAGGTTGTGCCGCCGGAAGCACCCCTCCTCGGCCTCGCCGCCTTGGGAGCTGAGCCGCCGCCGGAGCGCGCCGAGGAACACCCGTGCGCCGCGCCGCGTGACCGGGTCGTGGAGGCGGGCGAGCACGGCCTTGAGCTCCGCGTAGGCGGCGTCCCCCGACGCCGAGCACCGCTGCAGGAACGCCTCCACGCCGGCGTCGCCAACGCTGCCCATATCGATCAAGCTCGATCCTCTGCCGTGTGCAGTGGAGCAGCAGCTAACGGCGCGCGGGGAGACCGACTTTGTTCGATCCAGGGTTTATACGGCCGGCCGGTGCTTGTTTTATACATATATTATCATTTACTCTTCCTGACGGTGTAGTTCTAGCTAGTACTCTAACTGCAGGTTAATTATTCATGGCTCACATGCATGTCACTAATAAGAGAATATTAATTAATTGCCCCTGGTCTTGAGCTTTTCTATTAATTTGTAGCTGTATATAATATATGCTTGACCTAGCTTGTTAATCTGCCTGTCAGTGGTCCATAATAGTAATGTTAATTTCCTTGCAGCATAATAGAAGCTGAGGGTTAACTATATGTTCAAGGGCCAAAGCATCCATGTATATTATTGGCCACGCATGTAAGCATCAGATTTAATTAGTTGCAAGTTGCCTTTATTTTACATCTACATATCATCCATCCATGCATGCATGTCGCCAAGGCTCAGGCTCGTTTACTAGCTATAGCTTTGTATTCTAACCTGTCATGGTAGTTCGTGGTCTTAATTCGCCTCTAATTTCAGATGGGCCGGGCTAATTAACAGCCTATATATGCTTAAAAAATGTAGGACTGATTATGCATGCGCTTGTCATTGTGATGTGCCTGGCTAATCCAATTGATCTCTCTCTCTCTCTCTCTCTCTCAAAAGAAAGAAAGAAAAAATAATCCAATTATAGTGCGTGAGTGGAATCTCATCTCAGAGTGACAGTGATTTTTATTTTTATGCATGCTAGCAAGGGTCAAAGATTATTGTTTTTTTTTTTGCGGGGAGTGGGTGGGGTGTAGCTACTTGTACTATATGTGTTCAGCTAACTTGTGCATCCACTCTGCAAAAAAAAAAACAAGTTAAACGGGCCTGCATTATTTTTAGTCAAATTAGCAATCTCCAGATCTACCACATGCCTCTTTTTATAGGTGCAGCCCAACGAACAAATCATGATCCGAACAATTTGCTGCTATTTCTTTCTTTCTTTAAAAGAAAAGGTTGATGATCTGTTCAAGGAATTTTTGGATGTATTGGTTCATTTTTGCCTCGTATTTACAAAGAGTGGCCATCTCCATATTTTATTTACGAAAATGACCCCCTACCATACGGCCACATGCCCTCCTGCACGCCACGTCGCCTCCTTTTGCACGACCATCGTGCGGTGGGTCGGCTTCTCTTTCTCCTTCGTGCGAAATTAGGGTTTCAGCGAATTAGTGTTTCGGTCTGTTTGTACAAATTTTAGAATATTACAAATGAGATTAAAAAAAATATGAAATATTATGTTGAGTCTCCTAACACAATGTACTTGCTCATGTAAATTTTTCATAATTTTATCTGTTTTGAATTTTTCTCATAATTTTATATAAGTATGTTGTTTTGTACGAATTTGTAAATGTACAAAACAAGCTCTAAAAATTATAAATTTTGTTTTGAAGGCTCCGACCCAGTTGATCCTGCTGGCTCCATGGTCATTAACAGAGTACATTGATACCAAGACGATTCATTACTTGGTTAGCAAAGTACCAAAACGATTCTGAGTAACATGCGCCACATTTTGAGTCAACATCCGCAACAAATATATGTGATGCAACATGAGATCTCTATGTATGCGATAATTGGCAGACTTACAAATTTTTTTAGTATACATCATATTACATTTCAAAATTAGCTCAAAAAATAAAATCAAACAAATATGCTACATTACAACGCTACAACATTTGAAAAGAATAGTTGCAGCAATACGCAAACAAAGATGAAAGAAATTTGAAACAAATCAGCAACAAATGGATTTCCCACGGCAAACTAGGAACACACTTGCAACAACAGACAAAAAGAGCTACAACAAATCAAATATCCAATTGTAACAAAAATCTCTTACTACAACATTTAGGAAGACATGTTACAACAAAATGAAACAGTACGTACAACCATTTAGAAAGAGCGATGCAACAAATTGACGAAATACTTGCAACAAACCACCTAGATGAGGAGGGGAGTAGGTAGCAGCAACGAGTCAAGCTTGAAGAACAAGGACGGGGTGGCGGTGCACCACCGCAAGCTCTAAAGCCCCAGCCATCCGCGTTTGTCTATCGTCTGGGGCGCGCACGACACCATTGGCATGGTCATCGGCGTACGTGCTCGCACGAGCAGCGACGGCTGGCACCCATGCCCGCCGAGCAAGGTGAGGGAAGCCGCGGGCGAAGCGCGACCGACGGTGTAGGAGGAAGCCGGTGAGACCGAGGTAGCGCGGCTAGGACGCGGCAAGTTCCAAAACCTTTTGCTACTAAGTAATATTATTTTGTCTTCTTCTTAGATACCTTGTTGTATGGATATGATTTCATCGATGTTGCAAACTATGTGGGGTAGCTACTGATCATGGGACTAGTTCAGAATACATAGAGGGCTCGGGTCCAAGTGCCCAGGGTCCCGACAAAAGGCTTGCTCATGTAGGCATAATTCAACTCAAAAAACTTTTCAAATATGATTTAGTTGTTGGCTTGAAAGGTGTGAAGTTTGAAAAAAATAGATTACGTAGCGCTTGTCAAGCCAGAAAGCAAGTTGCAAACTCTCATCCTTCCAAGAGTATCGTGTCAACCTCTAGGCCATTAGAGCTTTTGCATATGGATTTATTTGAGCCAACAACCTATTAGAACATCGAGGAAAATAGCTATTATTTAGTCATTGTGGAAAGTCTCAAACCATTTGGACTTATCTAAAAATGTATTGACTTTTCTACTCGTGGAACAAAAATCATGGCTTCAATACTAAATTTGGCATATATTTTGAATGAAGACTCCTTGAAGTGTAGATGTGTGTTATCAAGCTTCAAGAGGATGCTCAAGGTAAAGGTATAACTAGCTAAGGCTAAGGATGTGTTTCTATTCTTTTACTAGTCTTGGTGTTTGGTTGGAAGACCATATTGTTAGTATAGGATTGTTGCCCTACATTAAGAGGGGTCTTGTCTAATAGTTTGAGTCTCATCATGTGTTGATAGCTTAATCCCGCTTGCTCTTTCTCTTCTAGGCATGATGCTATTATTTGCGAATGTGTTTTGTAAATAGTTGAAGCTAATGCATCTAATCCTTTAGCATGAGACTATAATTTACAAATGTATTTTGCAAATGGTTGAAATCCATGCATCTCCTTGTGGCATGATACTAAAGTTTGCAAATGTGTTTTTGCAAATAGTTGAAACTCATGTATAATATTTGTAACATGTGACTATAATTTACAAATGTGTTTTGCAAATAGTTAAAATTCATACACCTACTCCTTGTGGTATGATACTAAAGTTTGCAAATGGGTTTTTGCAAATAGTTGAGGTCCAGGCATAATCTTTATAGCATGTGACTATAATTTGTAAATGTGTTTTATAAATAGTTGAAGTTCATGCACCTACTCCTTGTGGCATGATACTAAAGTTTGCAAATGTGTTTTGCAAATTGTTGAGACTCATGCATAATTTTTGTAACATGTAACCATAATTTACAAATGTGTTTTGCAAGTGGTTGAAGTCTATGCACCTACTCCTTGTGGCATGATACTAAAGTTTGGAACTGTGTTTTGCAAATTGTTGAAATTCAAGTATCTTGTACTGCTTTTGAAAATCAATTATCGAAAAAACAGTATGACCACTTTACCGGGTTTTTCACGGTGGTACGTTTTTTTTTCAGAGAGTGTGTTTTTGGGATATCTTTATCCTCTGGAAATCGGTAGTACCGATTGAGTCGAGCGGTGCTACCACGGTGCGGTAGTACCGGATTCTAGTTGGCAGTGGTACCACGCTTTTTCGTAACGGCTAGTTCCAGCGCATTAAATGAATAACAGTTGACCGTTGAACAGTAGCGCGGTAGTACCTGGTTTCTACAGTGGTACTACCGGCTATAAATACCCTCTTGGCTAGTTGAGAGACAATCTTTTGACATCCACTTCTTTCTCTTATGTGAGCTTCTCGTCTCAATTGTGCATGTGTTGCACTTTGTGAGCAAGGAGAGAGGTCTCTAGTTGCATGTGTTGTATCTAGAGATGTATTTCGTATCCATTTAAGTTTGTGCATTTGTTGCATATGGTGAGAGCTAAGCAAGAGATTTAACTTATTACTTTTGATGTTTAACGGTACTTAAACGACGTTAGAGACGCGTTGTTCGATGATCTCTTCACGTAAGATTGTGAAAAGGGCAGGAGAAGTAGGCTCATGGCGATCGGAGAACAAATCACAAGGTGGGTCCAGAAAATGTGATTTATATATTAAGAAAGGCAGCACCCTGAGCCCGAGGACATGTGAGATGAGTAGCACAAATCCCGGGGGGGAAGGAACGGTGACAGAGAGTGGCTAGTAACTAGGAACTAGGAAGGGGAGGAGAGCGAGGGACAGCTGAGCTGAGCTGCAGAGCACTCTCTCTCACACACACGCACGCACACTTGAGAGTCGGTCAGTATACACAAACACGCGTGGAGAGAGGGGGGGAGGGAATGGCCGGCACGCGGAGGGCCGAGGAGGAGTACGACTACCTCTTCAAGGTGGTGCTGATCGGCGACTCCGGCGTGGGCAAATCGAACCTGCTGTCCCGCTTCACCCGCAACGAGTTCTGCCTCGAGTCCAAGTCCACCATCGGCGTCGAGTTCGCCACAAGGACGCTCCATGTAAGCAAGCACCCGATACTCTGCTCTCCTCTTCTTCGATCTCCCTGCTCACTTGTTACTAGCTACCTAGATCGGCCGGACGGATCTTCCTTTCCTTCCCTTTCCTGTCCTCTTCTCTTCGGATCTGCAATTCTTGCGCTCCAGATCTACTCACTCATCAATTATATTTGCTGTCACTCGTGTCAAGAATAACTACTGACTTCAGATCAGGGATGCTAGCTAGCTAGTTAGGCTATCACCTGGTTTCTTGCCAATTCGCAACCGGTTGTCGGTTCACAATTTCACTGTGCCTAGCTAGCTAGATCTACGTACCCCTCCCTCATCAGGACAAGGGTAGTTCGATGATACCTCAAATTCATTACCCTTTTTTCTTTAATTTTCAGGCTGCTGGTGAAAATTGCTCAAACTGTAACTAGATTCTTTCATTCCACAGCCAGCCCAACACCACTACCTATAACAGCTATTTAGTTGCCGTTAGTTTGTTACAGCAGACAAGGCGAAAATCACACACTAGAAAGAGGAAACGAGAAGTAGAAGAAGAAGCTGACAAGTAAGCGAAGCTGCTGCTGCTGTCTTTCCTGTTAAGCAAAGGAACACTGAGTGACCTTCAAATAATCCGCATGCTTTTCGGATCGAAATCATCCAACATGTATGATCAATGGTGCTACTCCGCATACATGTTGGATGGATGACTAGACGCCAGCTTCTCCGATTGAAATGGGCTTTTGCTTGTGATAGGGCATATTCCACCTGTAACACCACTGGTATTAGTATACGTTAACTTCAATGTCACGCCCAATTCAGTAGCTGGAACTAGTATTTCTGTCCATAGTTTAACTCACACCCCTTAAGTCTCTTGTCTACCATAGAAGTCTAGCTTGATACCCAAATTTGTTTCTTGTTTGTTGTGTACTTGCTAGGTTTGACAGTTTCAATCTTTGAGGATTTACGCAGATCATGACAAGCGAAACACTTTAAAAAAAAATCTTAACAGCACCTTTGATGAACTTCTACCGAGAAGCTTTTCAGTCCATTGCTAATATGCACTAGGTCTATTCGACTGTTCATTTCTGGAAGAGTACTCCTTTTGGAATATGCAACTTGCAGATTTGCCTTCAGCTGCAACCACTCCAGATCCTTTTCCAAAATCCAAATTAAGGGTGTCCTCCCAATATTTAGACAGCTGGGCAGTTATCCAATTACTACTCACTAGGAGCTGCCTGCCACCAACTCGCTAATCCTTTTGCTGGCTTCTACTAGTAGTTATCTATCCTGAATGTATAATTTCTCAAAAGGCTTATACTGGTAGTTATTCTTATTTTGGATTGATGTAGGTGGAGGGCAAGATAATCAAGGCACAGATCTGGGACACGGCAGGGCAAGAGCGATACAGGGCGATCACGAGCGCCTACTACCGTGGGGCCCTCGGAGCGGTCCTAGTCTACGATGTGAGCAAGCCCACAACCTTCGAGAACATCAGCCGGTGGCTGAAGGAGCTGCGTGACCACGCCGACGCAAACATCAGAATCATGCTCGTCGGCAACAAAACTGATCTGAAGCACCTCCGAGCTGTCGCCACAGAGGACGCCCAGAGCTTTGCCGAGGCAGAAGGCCTGTCCTACATTGAGACATCCGCGCTTGAGGCGACAAATGTGGAGGAGGCGTTCCAGCTGATTCTTGGCGACATATACCGGACCATCAGCAAGAAGGCAGTGGCATCGGATGAGGCCGGGGCAGGGGCTGCCGGAGTCAAGGAAGGTAAAAAGATCAATGTGGCGGCTGGTGATGCCAATAGCGAAAAGAAGCAGTGCTGCTCAGCTTAGAACGGATGATGCTCGCCAAGTCCTTCTCTGATGTCATCGGTGTACGTTGTGTGATGCTGGTGATGCTTGTTTTTGAGTTTAAAGCTTTGTTGATTCATTTTGTCAGATATCTTTACATTGTTAGACCTGACATTCACATATTCTCTAAAGCAGTTACTATATCATACCAAGTTAATTGGTTTATATATCTGCTAATGTTTCTGGCTTGTTGTCCATTTTGAGAGTTACATCAGTCAGCATCCTGCAGACAAGCGCACAACTGAGAAGCTTCCAAAAAGGAAAGCCAAAAGACAAGCTCCAGCTAACTGACAAGATAATCGACAAGCTCGCATCAACCAGAATGTTAAATTCCCATGTCATCTATATCATGTAGTATCACCTTCAGGTTCATCGAATGTGCCTAACACACTGACGAAGAAAATGAACTGACGATATCGCATCACAAACTCTGGCAAGTAACAATAGTAGTAACACAAACTCGGTTGTATACACAGTATCCGGTGCCTTCTCCAGTGTTTTGATGAAATCTTCCATCTTCCAACCACTCAACAGTAGCAGTTTCATGATAGGAACTGGGTGTTGTTGAGTTTGCTTATGACGAGCAGCAGCTACTCTTTCATGTGAACATGGACGGTTGGTTTCCTCTCCACGGCAGGCTGGCGGCTGGGTTGCCATCCTGCAGACGTAGCACGGCAAGTAAATTCAGCAGCCAGGTGTATCTCTCTAATCTGGTGGACAACTCACGATACAACATAAAGGCGTGCTGTCACGGACAAGACTATCACAAGGGAAGCATGGACATTCGGTAAGACTTGAAAGACACGGAAAGGAACCATATATCTGTAGAGACTGTGCAATCTGCGTTTAGCACTTAGAAAAACTAGTAAGAATATCAATATCTAAAAAATGTTATTGCGTACGTGGATAGAAATCTCGGCTGTTACGGCCCGCCGGTTACCGATTTTACTGGTGGGTATCGGGATTTTAAAAAACGGCCAATTTTTTCTCCGTTTATCAAATTTAAAATTTGAATTTTGAATTTCGATCGATTTTAAGCAAATTCAAATTTTAGTTTTCAAACTTCGGTCGGGTTTTTTTTTGGGGATTTTCGGTTGTCGGTAACAGAGAAATGGCGCGGGCTGTATTTTATCTGGTACCGGGATTTTGATCCCTGATTGCGTATATATTTATGAGGCTCAATGGACAATATATAAATGGAGTACAAAGGAGATATTACAAGGCAATGTGTCATATATATATAAGAAAACACAAAAGAATTCCTAGTCTAACACCCCCTCAAACTCATGGTGGATCACATACACTGAGTTTGAAGATAAAATACAAATATTGTATCTTAGTTTGTGGCTTCGTGAAGAAGTCAGAATATATAATTCTGATGACACAAATTGTAAAGCAAGTACTCTCTCCTGCAACTGTGAGTGAGTGTATAAAGCATCCACACCAATGTGCTTGTGAACTCATGCTTCACTGGGTCACAGGCAATACTGATAGCACATGTATTGTCAAACAAAAGAGTCATAGGTCACATCACAGACACTCCAAAATCTGCAAGTAGTCACCTCAACTAAGTAACATATGTTGTCACTGTTGCCATAGCTCTCAACTCAGCCTCTGCACTTGAACGGGAAACTGCAGTCTACTTTTTTGTCTTCCATGCAATCAGGGAGGAGCTAAGAAAAACACAGTAAGCAGAACGAGAACGACGATAAGAAGGATCACTAGCTTAGGTCGCATTGGAGTACGCCCGAAGTTGTAGTGAGGTGGAGCTAGGGAAAAACAAACGACGAGGATAGTCCCACGGAAGTAGCGAAGAACACGAAGAAGGTGGCTGTAGTAAAAATAGGTAGGACGAGCCATGAGCTGACTCAAGATATGAACAACATAAGCGATATCAAGACGAGTGCTCACAAGATACACCAAACTTCCAACAAGATGGTGATATCGAGTAAAATCTTCAAGAAGATCACCATCAGTGGCATAAAGCTGTAGGGATAGCTCCATGGGAGTCTCAGCAGGCAAGTGTCGGTCAGACCAGCCCGATCAAGAAGTTTCTGGACATACTTCTACTAGGAGAGATAGTAGCCCTCATGCATAGAAGAGACCTCAATTCTAAGGAAGTACATAAGAGAACCAAGACCAGTCATCAAAAACTCTTCACTGAGATGCTTCTTCACATACGTGATGAATGAGGAATTATCACTAGTGATGAGCATATCATCATGTTAGACCGAAAAGGCGACTAGAGGGGGGGGAATAGGAGCACGCTCACTTTTTCACAAATAATTGATTCAATAAGATTTTACTCCAGTAGCTGTGGAAGCTATGAAAATCAATATACCAGTAAAGCGGAAGACTAGTATTGAATCAAATTTAACCCCCTAAGCAATACGACAAAAATAAACACAAATCAAGAACTCGGTCTTTGGCGGTCGACCTCGACTGGCGGTCTGACCACTACCAAGAACATATCAAACAAATTTCGACAAACGAAGTTGCAAATAGATGTAACTTTTGATCTACAACTCCAAACTCGATGAAACTTAGAACACACCTTCTCTATGATTTTAGGAACCTATTCCAATCGAAGAATGTGGAAATTCTTGGAAGAACCACGATCCTTTTCCGTTTGAGAGGAGGATGGTTCAAAACCGAGTCAAAACAAAAACTATATCCAAAAACTTGCTCGTGGGTGATTGATGATCAAGATGATCCTAGATATGTTCCCACATGTCACAGCAAGCTAGATCACGTGAAGAAATCAAGTAAAAACTCACGGATCAAATAAAGACTCAAATCATCAAAAAGAGAGAAGAAAAGCAAAGAGACAAAACATCGATCAAACTTTCCTTGGATTGATTTGATATACTTTGGATTTACAGTCACTCCATCAATGAAGGACAAAGCTCAATCTATGAGCACGAAATCAAATCAAAACTCTCAAGAACCCTAACCTCCACAAAACCTCTCCCTAAGCAAATTGGGGTTTCAAACAATGAAAGAGTCGAAGAGGAGGTGCAGCCACCTCCCTCCTCTATTTATAGTGGAGGCTTAGACCTTCTAGAAGTTTGACTCAATTGGGCTCTCGTTAAGGCCCAAAACAAACGGGTCACACACGCACACATTTTAATGCGTCGTCTTTATCGTCTCTTGACCTAATTAGCTTCACCTTGTGATGAGGACTTTACCTTGTCACGATTTAACCAAATCGAACCTATCTAAGATCGGGCGCGTGACTCATCAAGTGGTATCGAGCTAAGGTTGCCCGTTAGGTAATTTCGCTTATCCCTTTTGTGAGTTTTGTTCCATCACCTAGAGTCCGTAAAATTGCCCTACAAAAAGTTTTAGATCGTAATTATTCCGCCGTCCAAACCACTTTGTGCCTTCGCAATTGTGTTTTCGGGCCGCGTTGTTGAATTCGAGTCCATCGTCGGTGTCTTTGTTGTTTGGTCTAGTCGTTGTAATCTAGTTTCTAGCGCCGAGTCTTTCTTTGCTTCGATCATCTAGACACCACCCCATACGACCACCTACTCGGATTCGGCTTCTCACCGGCCTGAAACGAACGTCTGTCGGATTCGATCGACCACCGTGTCCGACAACCCTATTTATTATCTTGTTGCTCTGACACCCCACCACCGGTCTGAAACAATCGATCGGTCGGATTTTCCCGTAGCTAAAGTTCGAGAGAGAGAGAGAGAGTATCTTTAATTACCTTTTACCCTGCTCTCCGGAAAAGTTTGTGACCCATATATATCCATAGACCCGTAAAAGGGTTTTGAAGAGTTTTGAGTCAATGTCACATTCGCAAAAAAAAAAGAAAAAAAAGGGAAACCCTAGGTTGGGTTTTTGCAATCCAAAAAAAAAGAAAGCAAAGAGTGCAAAAAAAAGGAAAGAAAGCAAAGAGTGAAAAAAATAGTTGCTTTGTGATTTTGGATCCGATTGTGTTTGTATCTACCCTATCCTTCTGTTTGCTTGAGCTAGTTCTAGGAACGCGATTGGACCAAAGAATCGTGATTTAGCATCGTGGGCTTTGGTTCACTTTGCTAACTGATTTCATTATTGCTATTCCTTTGCTACTAAACATTGCTGTCCAAACTCCACATACTTTCGACCCTCGATTGATCCTCGATTCGCCTCATGCCGTGATCGTACATCCCACCTTCGCCGATTAGACCACCTGCTGCAATTTGGTAAGAAACTCATAAGAGCTTGGTAAGACGCTTGAGAGTGTGTGATTCCACCCTCCGACCACCTAATAGTGATAGGAATAATACCTTTGTGTTATCTTTTGTTTTCTACTAACCATGTCAGGTGAAGGATTGGATGCACAAGAGTGTGTTTTAAGGGAAGAGCTCATGACGCTATTGGATGAACAACGCACTACCGTTAATGAGGACATCGACAGGAAGCTTCAAGCTACCACAATCACATTACAACGCTCAATCAACGATAGTATTACGGCGCTCACTACGCGCCTCGAAAGAATGGTGAACCGACCACCAAACGTTGGTCGTGTGGAACCTCAGGGTGCAACCCATGACCATGAGTTTGATAATGATAATGAGATGCACGACCACGACGCCTTTGATGCACGACAACGGAACCGATCAACTTCAACCGTCAAGGTATGAGAGGTAATAATGTGCAAAGAACATAATGCACGTGTTAATGATGATCCATATGCTAAAGTTAAGTTCTCTATACCATCTTTTATGGGTGCTTATGATGCTGAAATTTATCTAGATTGGGAGATGACGAGAATGTAAATTGAATGCTCACTTAGTTCCCGGTGCATAGAGTTAGGCAAGCCACAAGTGAATTTAAAACTTTGCCATCATTTGGTGGAATAGGGTATGCATCAAGGATTAGCGCCTACTACGTGGGATGGGTTAAAGGTTGCTATGCGTAATGATTTGTCCCACCTTCTTTAAACGTGATTTGCGTAATAAATTACAGCGCTTAAACCAAGGTAATAGATCCGTAGAAGAATATTATCGAGCTACAAATTAGCATGTTGCGCTGTGATATTATTGAGGATGAAGAAGTCGCAATGGCACGCTTTTACGGAGGATTAAGACGTGAAATTCGTGACATAATGGATTACAAAGAATACGATAGTGTCTCTAGATTGTTCCAACTTGCATGTTTGGCAGAAAAAGAATTGCAGGGACGATAACAGAGGCCAAGGAACAACTTTGGGAGCATGTCTACACCACGATCAAAGGTCGGGCAAGCCAAAACAGCCCCACCTTCACCTACACGGTCCGCTGCCCCTCCACGAATAGGGCGCGCTCAAGAAGACCTCCGACCACATCACATGCACCCGAGGTAAGTAAAGTTACTAGTGTGCGTGCACCGCCAAGAGTTCGCCGTTTGCTTTCACCGGTCGTACCACTCGGGATTGTGTGCCATCACAAGGAATGGGGCACGCCATGAGGGATCGCCTACCAATGAAAGCATACCTTGCCACCAAAGACGGTGGTTATGTAAGTACTAGTGAAATTGAGGACGAATATGTACTTGCAAACAACATTGCGGTGGAGGAGATGAGATAGACAAAGATCGTCGATGGTGTAGAGGAACAAGTAGCCGCTTGTTGACACCGAGTATCATGTGAGCCTTGTTGCGCAACGAGTGTTGAGCGCACAAGTGGAGAGAGCGGAGCAAAATCAACGGCACAACTTGTTTCGCACTGCATTTCTCGTGAAGGATAGAGCCCGCAGAGTTATCATTGATGGAGGGAGTCGCAACAACCTTGCAAGCTCCGAGATGGTCGAGAAGCTTGGCTTGACCACACAACCACACCCACGTCCCTACTACATCCAATGGTTCAATTTGTGTGGTAAATTAAAGGTACACAAAGTTGTGAAAGTGCAATTTTCAGCAGGTAATTACAAAGATAGTTCCGACTTTGATATCGTGCCTATGCAAGCATGCTCTTTGTTGCTCGGTAGACCTTGGATATATGACAATGATGTTTTGCACCATGGTAGAGCTAATACCTACTCATTTTCACATAAGGGTAAGAAGATTAAGTTATTGCCTTTGACACCAACTGAGATTCTGAAAGATGAAGAAGAGCGCGCTAAAAATGAAAGAAACACCGATAAGCATGATTCTGAAAATCAGCAAGTAGCAAAACGTGTTTTCCCACCCAAAAGGGAGAAAGTGGCGTCTAGTCCTAAGTCCGAGGGAATTAAATTGAAGGGATGTGTTATGATTGCCACTAAATCTGAACTTGCCAAAATTTGTAATAATGAGCTGTCATGCTATGCTTTGATATGCAAAAATGCTTTATATTCGCTTGAGGATATAGCTAGCTCTTTGCCTCCTGCTGTTGCTAACCTTTTGCAGGAGTATGTGGATGTATTTCCAACTGAGGTACCCACGGGATTACTACCTATTCGAGGAATTGAGCATCAAATTGATTTGATCCCATGAGCGACTTTGCCAAACCGTGCTGCATATAGGACCAATCCAGAGGAGACTAAGAAAATTCAGCGACAAGTCCAAGATCTTTTGGACCGTGGGTACGTAAGAGAAAGCCTTAGTCCTTGTGCTGTTCTAGTTCTTTTGGTTCCCAAGAAAGACGGTAATTGGCGTATGTGTGTTGATTGCAGAGCCATTAATAACATTACTATAAGGTATCGTCATCCTATCCTAAGGCTAGACGACATGCTAGATGAATTGAGTGGTTCTATTATTTTCACAAAGATTGACTTATGGAGTGGTTACCACCAGATTAGAATGAAACTAGGAGATGAATGGAAACCGCTTTTAAAACTAAGTTCGGATTATATGAGTGGTTAGTGATGCTTTTCGGTCTAACTAATGCACCTAGTACTTTTATGCGTTTGATGAACGAGGTTTTACGTCCTTTCATTGGAAAATTTGTGGTGGTTTACTTTGATGATATCTTGATTTATAGCAAGTCACATGAGCAACACTTAAACCATATACGTGCTGTTTTAATGCTTTGAGAGACGACGCTTGTTTGGTAACCTCGAGAAGTGCACCTTTGCACCGATCGAGTTGCATTTCTTGGTTATGTTGTGACACCACAGGCATTGAGGTGGATGAGACAAAGATTGTAGCCATCCAAAGTCGGCCGACGCCTACTATCGTGTCACAAGCGCGGAGCTTCCATGGCCTTGCCGGATTCTATCTACTTTGTGCGGGATTTCAGACCATTGCCGCACCATTGAATGAATTGACAAAGAAAGGAGTGCCTTTCCAATGGGGACCTGCACAAGAGAAGGCATTCAACTTGTTGAAAGAGAAGCTCACCCAAGCACCCCTACTCCAACTCCCTGATTTTGGTAAAACTTTTGAAATTGAATGTGATGCTAGTGGGATTGGGATATGTGGTGTATTGATTCAAGAAGGTAAACCAGTTGCATATTTCAGCGAGAAACTAAATGGGCCTAGTTTGAATTATTCCACCTATGATAAGGAATTGTATGCTTTAGTTCGAGCACTTCAAACTTGGCAGCATTATCTATGGCCCAAAGAATTTGGTATACATTCAGATCATGAATCGCTAAAACATATTAGAAGTCAAGCTAAACTGAATAAACGACATGCTAACTGGGTAGAATTTATTGAGTCATTTTCATATATTATAAAGCATAAGAAAGGTAAGGATAATGTGATTGCTGATGCGCTCTCTAGACGTTATACCATGTTATCTCAACTTGACCATAAGATTTTTGGTTTAGAGGTCATTAAGAGTTTATATGTCACTGATTTGGACTTTAAGGAAGTGCTTGAACATTGTAAAGGAGGGAAGACATGGAATAACTATGTGCTGAATAATGGTTTGGTCTATCGTGCTAACAAGCTATGCGTTTCAGCTAGCTCTGTTCGTCTTTTGTTGTTACAAGAGGCACATGGAGGAGGTTTGATGGCGCATTTTGGAGCAAAGAAGACAAGAAGATGTCTGGCCACTCACTTCTTTTGGCCAAAGATGAGGCGTGATGTCGAAGCGCCACGTGAGCTCACCGCACTACATGCAACAAAGCTAAGTCCCGCCTCCTTCCACATGGACTTTATATGCCTCTTCCTATTCCTAGCGCCCTTGGGAGGATATTTCTATGGATTTTGTTTTAGGATTGCCTAGGACAAAGAGGGGGAGAGATAGTATATTTGTAGTAGTGGATCGATTTTCTAAAATAGCACATTTTATATCTTGTCACAAGAGCGATGATGCTACAAACATAGCTGATTTGTTTTTCAGGAAATCATTCGCTACATGGAGTGCCCAATACTATTGTCTCTGATCGTGATGCTAAGTTTTGAGCCTCTTTGGAGATCACTTTGGAATAAATTGGAGACAAAGTCGCTGTTTCTCACTACATGCCATCCCCAAACCGATGGACAAACGGAGGTTGTCAACCGCACGTTATCCACCATGTTGCGGGCTGTTTTAAAGAAGAATTTGAAGATGTGGGAAGAGTGTTTACCGCATATTGAGTTTGCTTACAATAGGTCAGTACACTCCACCACCAAGGTAAGTCCATTTCAGGTAGTGTATGGGTTTAACCCCCGTGCTCCTATTGATTTACTACCTTTACCGACCTTTGAAAAAATTAATCTAGATGCTAAGAAGCGTGCTACATTTATTCTCAAGTTACATGAAACCACTAAAGAGAATATAGAGCACATGACTGAAAGGTATAAGGTCGCTGGAAGTAAAGGTAGGAAAGTTGTTAAATTTGAACCAGGTGATTTAGTTTGGGTTCATTTGAGAAAGGATAGGTTTCCGGAATTAAGAAAATCAAAGTTGATGCCTAGAGCTGAAGGACTGTTTAAGATAATTAAGAAGATAAATGATAATGCATATCAATTAGAATTACCTGCAGATTTTGGGGTTAGCCCCACATTTAACATTTCAGATTTGAAACCATACTTGTGAGAAGAAGATGAGCTTGAGTCGAGGACGACTCCAATTCAAGAGGGGGAGTATGATGAGGACATCCCTCCTTCGGATGCACGCACGACACAAGACCCTCCAGCCTGGGTCTTTGACTACACGGTCCTATGACAAGAGCTAGAGCACGCCACTTAATCGATCATGTAAAATCGCTTTCTAGGGTCGAGTGTATTATTTGAGAACTCTATGATGTCGCTTAATGGAGATGATTTACTTGTACTCGTGAATCTAGGACTACGACTGGTTCAAGAAGGTCTACGACCACTGCAAGAAGATCTACGACCACTACAAGAAGACTTACGACTAGTTGATTCGATTGGAGCAATCTACGACCAGAAAAGCGAGCACAGTACTCGTTGGACACAATTTACGACCAAAGATAGCATGGACTCCTCAAGACCACCCTAGGACCGGCCCCACGACTGATCTTCGACTGTAAATACGCCACACAAGGTGTCACACACCGCTTTGGAAACTAATAAGACTTTGTAAACGTAACGAGGTCGGAGTCCGTTGTGTACGCTTCATCCTACTACCGCACAATCCTAGGTCGACCTCCTCACGCCCCTATATATATACAAGAGCGCCATAGTTTAGAGACGGTTTTTCTTAGATTATTCGCCAATTGCGCTTCACGATTATCGGTTTGAGGAACCCCACTTGTAAACTTCATCCATATCCGCAATACAATTCAGATTGCATCTACCTTGTTCTTGTGAGTTGCTTCGATTGCTTGCGTGAACAATAACCTTCGTGGTAAGGTCGATCGCAAGCAAGCGTGATCGATAACGACAGCGTCTTGGGTGTAGCGAATTGCGAGGTGACGATCTGTTGGTCGGAAGCCTCAAAGCGTCAACGTCCTCACGACGAACCAAATCGAACCTATCGGACGATCGGGCCGCCGTGACTCATCACCTTGCGTCATCTTGCGTCATCTTGCGCCGCGGGTTGGCCAATAGGTCACCCTTATCCATCTTGCACCACGCTTGAGTTCATTGACCTCACCCGGCATCGTCGATCGTTCTGGACATCAGCTCTCCAAGCCTAGTCCCGATCATTCTCGCCGTTGACCACCAAGCAACCTGCACAACAATAGACAAGTAAACCGAATCCGGGAACAAGTTCTTCACAACTTGACCCATGTTAGTCAAAACATGTATCATGCAACACATATGCACTGAAACTCATGACTTTGACCTAACAAGCAAACATCGCCGCCATGAAGGACGACGATCCAAGTGAAAAACGGTCAGACCGCCACCATGGTCGGTCTAACCGCCCACCCTGGCCGGTCTGACCGCCACCTATTGGCCGGTCAGACCGCCAGTTGGGACTTAGCCGAAAACTTGACACCAAATTCAAAATCAGTAATTTGCAAACGAATAGAACTTTTGAATGGAGACTCCAAAAATTATGAGACCAAGTGCAATAGAATCCCCCCTCTTGCCTATACCCTCTATTTTTGGCCCAGCTCAAAACACCACTTTCTGAAATTGGCCGGTCCGAACCGATCGCCATCGGCCGGTCCGATGGCGGTCGATCACGGTCGATCACGGTTCGGGCCACACCGCCAATGGCCTCGACAAACTCGATTCTTTGCCGAAAACACGTGAAACGATAAACCTTTAGCGCCATTGCCAATTGTCACATCATCCTAAGATCTGGAGTATATCCCATGATATCCACACATCAACATACAGAAGAAGCAGTGTCCTACCCCGAGATGAGATATGGATAAAAAGAGCAGGATCGTGAGAACTGACAATGAAATCGACATCAGTAATCACTGAGGTAAAATGTGCAAACCAGGCACGAGTAGCCTGTTTGAGGCCATAAAGAGCACGACGAAGACGACATACGTGCCCATCGAGAACAAAATACGCAGGGGGTGGCTGCATGTAGACATCCTCATGCAAAACACCATTAAAAAGTATTCTTAACATCCAGCTGAGAGATTGACCACCGACGAACAAAATCGGCCGCAATAAGAGTGCAAATAGTGGTCATATGGGTAATAGAGACAAAAGTCTCGTCGTAGTCACGACCGTACTCCTACTGAAAGCCACGAGCCACAAGACGAGCTTTGTAACGCTCGATAGTACCATCAGATTGAGTTTTAATCATGTACATCCACTTGCACATGATTGGGCGAGCAAACACAGGTGTCGGTACAAATATCCCAAGTCTTTGTACGTCGAAAAGCATCAAGTTCCTCTGCCATAGTGAGCTGTCACTCAGAACGAGGAGCACCTCACGATAAGAACTAGGCTCAGTGACAGAGAGAGCATGAGCTATCGAGCAAATCCAAGACGAAGCAAGACATAGCAAATAGAAATATGTACAGTGTGCAACTCAGAAAGTCATTATACGGACTTAAGCAATCAGACAAAATGTGGTATAATCGCTTGAAGCGACTTTCTATGCAAGAAAGGCCACACAAACAATGAGAATTACCCCTGTATATTTATACAATGATCCCATGATGAATTTTGTATAATCTTAGTGTATATAGGTGATCTGAAAACCATCAAAACTTTGGAAGGTATTAAGAAAACAAACTCTTACCTGGAGTCGGAGTTCGAAATGAAAGATTTGGATAAAACTAAATATTGCCTATACTTACAGCTTGAGTATGCCTCAAGGGATTTTAGTGCATCAGTCAACCTACACTCAAAAGGTGTTAGAAATGTTTGGTTTTGAAAAGACATACCTTTCGAAAGTGCCCATGGTCGAAAGGTCCTTGCAACAAGGCAAGGATCCGTACAGACATAGAGAAGAGGGAGAGGAAGTCCTAGGACCAGAATTCCCATACTTAAGTGAAATAAAAGCACTCATGTACTTAGCAAACTGTACTATATCGGACATTGCATTTTGTCATCAACCTATTAGCAAGGTATAGTGCAAAACCTACCAAATGCATTAAGAGAGAATAAATGACATCTTTTGATACCTCTAAGGAAGCAAAGACCTTGGTCTGTTTTATAGAAAGAACCAAGACCTGTCTATGAATGAGTATGCAGATGTCAGGTACCTATCGGACCTGTATACAGCCAAGTCGCAAACATACTATGTATTCTTGTGTGGTGGAACTATATTTTCATGGAAATCATCTAAGCAAAGTCTTGTATTAACTTCGACGAACCACTCGGAAATCATAGCACTGTACGAGGCCTCACAAGAATGTGCTTAGCTTCGGAGGATGATTCACCACATTCAACAGTAATGTGGATTAAATACCAAACATACCCCCACTATTATCTATGAAGATAATGCAGCTTGTGTTGCATAAGTATAGATGGGTTATGTGAAGAGTTATCTTATAAAGCATATCAACCCAAGTTCTTCTATGCTCATGAATTGCAAAAGATGAACGAAATTGAAGTATTGTATACTAAGTCATGTGAAAATCTTACATATTTATTCACTAGGTCACTTCCAGCGCTTAGCTTTGAAAGATGCATATGTGGAATTGGAATGAAGAGACTGTAACATCCCAAAGATCTGGGGTTGTGATTCAAATGTATGAAAATGAGGGTAAATTAAAACTTTTGGATGAATCCTTGTTGTCATTTGAATTCTCTAGAATTTATCCCCTTGAAATGTGGACTTCAAATTCTATTAAGTTTATTGACTCAAAGTGTTGCAATTCAAGATCTTCTAGTTAAACCTTGTGATAATCCTCTGGAAATATTTTTTATAAATTCTTGGTCATCTTTGTAACCTCCCTGAGAAATTTCATAATTGTTAGAAATTATTTGCTATTTCTTAAGGGCTGGTCAAACCTGATGTCTTCCTGGTCAAACCCCCTGTCCATCAGCTTGTGAATTTTCTAGCGGGAAATGTACTGCACGAAAAATTCTAGAAAATTTATACAAGGTTGATCTTGAAGTCAGGATCACTCAGTAAAAACTTCAGAATTTTTAGAGCTGTGGAGATACCTATGGAAATTCTCAAACCATCTCAGCCTTTTTAAATTCAAATCTGGGATCACTGTTCCTCGGGCTCGAACCCGAGTCAGAGTTCGACTCGAGCCGGCTTGGCTCGACCCAACCAACTGACCGCGCCGATTGTGAGCCATCCGATGGAAACTTAACGGTCCAGATCGCGTAACCCTTCGGCTAGGTTCGAAAGCTGACCGCGCCGATTGGGAGCCGTCCGATTTGGAGATCAACGGTCTGGATTGAGTGGCCGATTGGACCGGCCGATCGCCCCTTTCACTTGAACCGTTCTATCTCGATCCAATGGCCCGCGCCGACCCCCCTTCACTCTACCTCTCTCGCGCGAATGAGTCACTAGCGTCGCGGGCCCCACCTATCGGGTGTGTCTTTCACCTCTCGCTGGCAGGCGCTCAGCTCTCCACGCCACGTGATCGCACCGCCTCGTCTCAAGCAGCAATGACGCGGACCGCATCGCCCACGCCAACCAGTCCTGGAGCTTCGCCCGCCCACGTCGCCTCTCTCCCGGCCATTGCTCGGCTTTAACCTGCCCTTGTTCTCTCGCAATCCTTCACTTTCCCTCTCGGTGACCGAGGGAGAGGAGGCAAGAACTTGGCTCCTTCTCGGGTAGGCTTCGTGCTTCCACCCCCTCCTTCTTATACGACCTTCACCGTCTCTATTTTTGCTTATGTCAAGCCTTGTCTTACCTAGTAGTCCTTGATCCGCCGTGGAGCTCCCTGCTGCTCCAGAGCGTGCACTCGACGTCGCCGCCGTGCCAACTCCGTGTTCGGTGAGTCCCGTCTTCGCTCAAGTGCATCACCGGCCGTGCATTGGCCTGCTTAATCTTTCCCCTCACTCTATTCTGCCATCGGTTCGCAGGAGCCCGCGAAATCCCAGTTTGAACCATTTTCGGCCGTGGAGCTTCCGTTCTTCCCCATTACTGGTGTGGTAAGCTCCTTGCCGATTCCTTGCTTGTACACCATCTGTGGGTTGTCTTTGAGCTTTCTCTACCACTCATTCTCTGTCTCCTTCACCAGAGTGAGCTCCCCTCGGTGAAGCACCGCGCCGCCGTCACCCTCCTCGTCGCTGGCTCAACTCCGACCTTCTCCGAGTCTCTCCCTCGCTCAGGTAGCCTCTCTGTGCCTTGTAGTTGCTATGGCACCCGCTTCCCTCGACAATGCGGAGCTCGCTTGTGTCGTTTGTGTTTAGCCGTAGCACCCCGCCGCCTCTCTCCAGTGCGCCGTCGGGCCAGCTCAGCCACCGTGAGTACCACCGTTGGGTGCGCAAGGGTGTTTTGAACCCATCCATAGCCTTAGCTAGCGCCGCCGTGGCCGGAACGCCGGCGAGAGTCCGGCGAAGCCAGCTCTGTATTGTCGGATTCCGACCGACACTGTAGCATCGTCATTAAGACCAAATCTCGTTCATTAACTGCTAGTGATTGCTTAGTAGTTAATGGCTGTCTTATTCGGATTCTTGCTGTGATTGACATGTGGGGCCGAGCACAGTAAGTGAGGTGTAAATCCCGATTTTCGCAGTGTATGACATGTGGACCCCACCTGCTAGGCCGAAAATTCTATTCGGTTTCAAAAATGGAAAATGTGCTATTCATGGGACCCACTGGTCAGCGACCATGGCTAGGATCGGCTGGGTGTAAAAAGTCATTTATGGTTTTATAAAATCCGAAATGCTTTATGTTTGAACTGAAAAATGAATTAACTTCAAAGTTGCATAAGTAATTCATTTTAGCTCCAATTTTGATGATTCAAATTTTGCTAGATTCCTTTTTGCATGAACTTTATTATAAAACTGATTTGAACCTTGTTACTATTCTAGAAAATACTTTTGGCAAAATTACTTTAGGTTTAATACTTTTATTACTCTAAATATTGTTTTAACTTCAAAAATGCATAAGTAATTATCTGAAGCTCCAATTTTAGTAAACTCAATTTTGTCATGTTCCTCTATTACTGTACTTTATTGTAAAATAGGTTTCGTGCATGTTTCTATATCTGAAAATCTGATTCTACAAATATCTTGTGCACTACTTTCCTGTCTTTGAAAAATCATAGAAAAGTCATCTTAGCTCTGAATGAGGTGAATCATTTTTCGTTGATCATCTCATTTGTTGCTCTGTCTACCATAAAAATTTTATGTGCACCACCTCTCTGAAATTTTTTATCAAAACTTCTATTTTCGGATGAATAGTAATAGGTAGCAATTTCTTTAGATTTTTTTTGAAAAATCGACTTTCAAACTGCCATAACTTTTGCATGGTATATCCAAATCAATTGATTTTTATTGCTAAATTCATATAAAATCATGGTATACCTTCTGTGAATTTTTCATGATTTTTGAACGTATTTGTATTTTTGGGTCTTTTCGGTATCATTCGTTCTTATTTTGCCTTCGATTCTTTCGATTAGGTTCCGACGATTTTATTGATTACGCGAGTGATCCTCTGTAGTAAGAAAGTTATCTCCAGCAAGGCAAGCAGTTGTTTCCATTTAATCATATTGATCACATTACTTTCAAAGTCTATTATCTTGTTTGCAAAGTGTATGTATGCATGCTCTATTTTGTTGTTAAATTATCGATCGAGTAGTCGATCCTATAGTTGCATAAACTGTAGGTAAATATTCATCCTCTACCACTGAGCCTAGGTTTTATTCGCTGTGGTTTAAAGTTCGATGGATGGGCTCTAATCACTTTACTTAGTTTGCGAGTTGATGTTACTTAGAAATGCTTAGAACGGTAGAATGGGGACCATCGCTTCGGCGATGGTCATTTTATCATCACTATAATTATTTGAGTATGGATACTCATGTATGTAATTGTATTTGGAAAACTAAAACTAAAAGTGAAATGTTTTAGACTTGGGCACATTGGTTTGATGGTGTGGTTATTGGGTGTGTGAATGGTGCTTGAGTCAACAAGGACCGAACATCTTGGACACTGACCCAAGCGTTTTTGCGTGCTAACCACATGAGAGGGATATGTGACCTCTCTTGACTAAGTACTTTGGGAGGTATTAACTACTGAGTCGCTGTTGGTATGAAAAAGAGAATGTTTATTTTGGGTTGAGAGGGATGGGTTCCTTTCTAGGTTCGCCATACCCAGAGCACCATGATTGCTTACTGGCCGGCGGTCGTCCGACTCAACGTGTGGGTCCTTAGTGGGAACCCGTAACGGCGGTTCACTAAGGGTTATCCCCCATACGTGCGACTCGTAATTAGTACAATCCATTGGAAAGCGTCTCGTAGGACTTAGCCTTGCCGGCATACCTAAGGAAGTGTGCTTTATTGCATGGCAAAAAGGCGGTCTGGCGTGTGGGTACATTGGTACACCCCTGCAGGGTATAATCTATTCGAATAGCCAAGTTCTTGGTTATGAACATGCTTGGTTAGGTCTCTACAATAGTTAGACTCAACAAATTTTTTTTTATAAAACTTGATTTCGGGTGGTACGAATGGGTAATTCGTGCTATGTTGTGGTGGCTGTTGGGAAGTCACCTCTAGGATGTTATTTATGTTTATTATTGTTGTCTCGCTGTTATTTAATCAATTAAAAATAGATTTGTCAAATTGCTTTCAATCTATTACCTATTGCAAATGAAATGTTGCTTTATGCGTCAAATGAACCATATAACCTCCTCCTTTGTTTCAGCTTGCATGTAGCTATGTATAGGCTTGTTACTCGTAAGTCTTGCGAGTACCTTTTGTACTCAGTTGCTTTGCTTAATTGTTGCAGAGGAAGTTGACCCCCAAGGGGTTGACTATTGTGAGACCGACTTCGACTTTGCTCTCGATGACTAGCTTGGGCGTTCCCAGTCGGTTGCCTTGTGGGTAATGGCAAACCATTTGGCTTTTGTTTATCGCCATCTTATGGCTTATGTTTCCGCTGCTACTTTGGTTATCTTCTATCATTTGGCCGGTCGGCCCCACTTTTGTAATATGGACTTGTATGCCCTTATGTTGTACGCTTGTAGACTGATTAATGAATGACTTGTATGGTTTGGATGCTTAATTTTTGTATGGGGTATGTGTACTGCAATTTTGGGAAGTACATGTGCGCCGAGAATCGAGATATTTGATTTGTAATGCTAGGACCATCCGGATGGTTAAGTATTACAAGTTAAATACCCCGGGTTCTCACAAGAGTTGGTATCAGAGCCATACTGACCGTAGAAACCCCTAGCTTGGTCGTTCTTAGAATGTTTGAAAAACTTATGTTCAAAATATCAAATGGTTTATGAAAACTTAAGTAAATTCTCGATTTTACTCCTTACCTATCATAGATTGCTCATCTTATCTTGTTCTTGTTTGAGATTTGAAAGTTGTTTCCTCTCATCTTTATTTCAAAAGATAGTTGTTACCGTTAAATTCAGGTTATGGGTTTGTGCGTAATGAGAGTGTGAAGTGTTGGTTGTCCTTTGGTGAAGATTAGAAGCGTTTGGAGTTGGAAAAATTCAGCTTGGAGCTTAGATACAAATTCTGGACAGCAAGCATCTAGTTCTTCGTTGAGGCTTAGAATGAGAGGGTAATTCAACTAGTACTTATGAGAATTATAAAGGGTAAGATGTGGCATTAGTTGGTTAGTGTCTATAACACCCTACACGGTTTTACCATGTTCTTTAGAGACGTTAAGACTAGAGACATGTTCTGAAATTTTCCTTCTCAAAACGATTACTCGTTCATTCAATATGAGTTAGTCGTACCGAGAAGTTGAACCTTGTGACTTATGAGTTTTGCGTTGGATCTTATGCCTCTTTGCTAAAGTTTGGAGTAATTTCTTGCTGGTTATTTAATGTATTTGGGTAGGGTAATACCTCTTTTTCCCCAGCCGATAGCCTTCCTTCTGCTATTCTCCGCCCTTGTTTTCCGGGTTCTTGTTGCTGACCCACTTGTATGAAACATGATGGCTGGAAGAACTCGCAACAGCCAAGGTCAGCCAGCTGGCCAGGATGAGGAGCTCCCGCCTCCTCCGACCATGGCTGAGGTTCTCGCCCAGATCGAGCGAAACCGTATGGACCAAACAAGAATCTTTGAAGCAATTGCTCGGAATATCTCCAATCTTTTTGGTGCCTCCGAATCAGGGGGAGGAGGTGGTCATCATCAGAGGGGAGGACTCTCGGAGTTCCTTCGCACGCAACCACCCACCTTCTCGCGGTCCGAAAATCCACTCGACGCAGACGATTGGTTGCGTCTAGTCGAGCGAAAGCTCGATGTCGCTCAGCGCCAAGACCAAGACAAGGCACTCTTTGCCTCCCATCAGCTGGAGGGGGCAGCACTCTCATGGTGGGAGAACTTCCTTGCCATGCAGCCCGCAGGCCGAGTCATCGCTTGGGAGGAGTTTCGTACTGCTTTCGTCGGGCTCATGTTCCCGTCGGGCTCATATGGTTTTTGTGGATATCATGGGGATATGCTCTAGATCTTAGGATGATGTGAAAATTGGCAATGGCGTTAACGGTTTTTGTCGTTTCACGTGTTTTCGGCAAAGTTCGGTCTTTGTTAGCCATAACCGGGTCGACCGCCGAGGCGACGGTCGACCGGTCCATGCGGCGATCCGACCGCCCCGTGGCGATCGGTCGGCAAATTCAGAATGTGAGGGTTTGAGATGGGACAAAAATAGAGGGTGTAGGCAAGAGAGGGGATTCTATTGCACTTGGTCCCATAATTTTTGGAGTCTCCAGTGAAAAGTTCTATTGGTTTAAAATTTTCAGTAGGTTTCGGTTTTCAGAGGTTGAAAATTGGCTAAGTCATTCTCGGCGGTCCGACCGCCAATAGCCGTGGTCGACCGCGGTTAGTTAAGCGATCCGACACGGGCGGTCTGACCGGTTTTCACTTGGTTCGTCGCCCATTGTGGTGGCGTTGTTCGGTTGTTAGGTCAAAGTCATGAGTTTCAGGGCATATATATTGCATGATGCATGTTTTGACTAACATGGGTCAAGTTGTGAAGAATTTGTTCCAAAATTCGGTTTACTTGTCTATTGTTGTGCAGGTTGTTTGGTGGTCAACGACGGTCAACGGCGAGGATGATCGGGACTAGGCTTGGAGAGCTGAGGTCCAGAGCGATCGACGATACCGAGTGAGGTCAATGTACTCAAGGGTGATGCAAGATGGATAAGGGTGACCTATTAGCTAATCCGAGGTGCAAGATAGCGCAAGGTGTAGCTAGTTAGGTCAAGAAGTGTTAAAAACGGCGCATGTGCGTAAGTGTCCCTTTGTTTTGGGGCCTTAACGAGAGCCCGGAGTCAAACTTCTAGAAGTCTAAGCCTCCACTATAAATAGGGGAGGGAGGTGGTTGCACCTCCTCTTCGTCTCTTTTTTGCAATTTTTGTAAACCCTAATTTTCTTATGGAGAGTTTTTGTGGAGGCTAGGGTTCTTGATAGTTTGATGTGATTTTCGTGCTCTTGGATTGAGCATTGTCCTCCATTGATGGAGAGGCTGTAAGCCAATATCATATCAATCAATTAAAGGAAAGTTTGATCAATATTTTGTCTCATTGCATTCTTTATCTCCATTTGATGATTTTGGGTCTTTCTTTGATCCGTGAGTTTTACTTAGTTTCTTCACGTGATTAGATAGATGATCTATCTAGGATCATCTTGATCATCAATCACCCACGAGCAAGAGTTTTGACCTAGTTTTCGTTTTGACCCGGTTTTGCACCTTCCTCATCTCAAACGGAAAAGGAACGCAATTCTCCCATGAATTATCACAATATTCGATTGGGATATCTTCCTGACATTATAGAGAATGTGTGTTTCAAGTTTCATCGAGTTTGAAGTTGTAGATCAAAAGTTACATCTATTTACAACTTCGCTCATCGGGTTGTCTGTACTGTTCTGGAGCCCGACGGTCAGACCGCCGTGTCCCACCGGTCAAACTGGCAATACCAGCGGTTAGACCACCATCTACCAAGCGGTCAGACCGGCCAACAGATTGTTTTGCTTTAATCTTTGTTGATTTTGTCTTATTGCTTAGGGTTTAAATTAGATTCAATATTAGTCTTCCGCTGTACTGATATACTAATCTTCATATGTTCTATAGCTACTGGAGTAAAGTTTTATTGAATCAATTATTTGTGAAAAAGTGAGCGTGCTCCTATTCACCCCCCTCTAGTCGCCTTTTCGGTCCAACAGTTTTTAATGAGGCAATTCGTGCAGCACAACAAAACATATTTCATGTACTCTTTCTCTAATTTTTTCCTATTGGGTTTTTATGGAGTTTTAATGAGAGATGAACATGTCGGATGAGTGCCTAAGGGGGAGTGTTAAGAAACCGGACTTAGGTCAGTTAGGGTTGACCTATGGTGAACTCCTCATCTTTCCAATAGACTATATAAAGGGGGTGTGACCCCCAACCATTGTACTACAATTTTAAAGAATAACAATAAAGAGAAGCAAGAAGTCCTCTCATATCTCTGTGTTTGATCTACTATTTTGTTCTTACATTCTTGCATTGTTCTTACGATTTTAAATTTATCTACGAGATAATCGTTCGAACTGAACTCGCCAGCGACAATTCCTCAACACATATAACCGATAACCATACGCGTAGTGTAAAGTGATTTACGCGACACCAGTGATGTAGCGGCACAGGGGGTCGTTCGGGCCAAAAACTCTACGAGCATAGCAATCAATTTCATTCTGGGATCATTCTGGTTTGACTTTTGAATTGGATCATTTTGGTACCAGGCTATTTCGTCGCGTCGTTTAGGAGTATAAGATAATAATATGTAGTTACGAAAATATATATAAATATATATATTAATTTCAGTTGTCTAATAAGTTTTATAGGGGAAAAAAAAAGCAAAGAGGGTGTCAAGACTCAACATTAATTCTATTATATACCTGTGGGCATCATGCTGGCTCAACTCCCACTTCTTAGTTGGAGTAGGTGGAGCTACAACAAAAATTGAATTGCTTTCATCCAATAAAACCCTCACCCATCCAATAAAACAAGTCCCTCCTGGCTGTGAGAAGGATGGACGAAAGCTTGCAGGCTCCTTTTGTCCCTCCTGGCTGTGAGAAGGATGGACGAAAGCTTGGGTCCCGTGCAAGGATTATTCTTTACAAGTCACAGCTTGTAAAGAAGAATCGTTAGGTCTTTCGCTTGCAAAGGCGCGAATGGGAGTTTTATTTATATGAATCAGTGTGGAAGTCGAGACGGGAGCTCAAGCGTTTAGGAATGAAGAAGATGAGAGAAAGGTTGGGAGAGAAGAAGATGGTGAGGGAAAAACGGCCCATTTGTTGGCCCATGTGCATACAGACTCTCACTACTCTAGTTGTTTCTCTGGCTTCCTGCACCTGCTCCTGCTGCCTCTCACGTCACATCACATGGCCGCCGATCTCCCGCCCGCCGTCGCCTTCCGCTTGGGCCAACGCGTGCACGCCGCCGGCGACGTCCGCCGCGTTGGCACGGTGCGCTACCTGGGACCCGTCGAGGGCCACGCCGGCGACTGGGTGGGCATCGACTGGGACGGCGGCGCTGGCGGCCGCCATGAGGGCTCGGTAGGCGGACGCCGCTACTTCGCCGCCGCAGGCGAACGCTCCGCCTCGTTTGCGCGCCCCACCGCACTCAGCGCCGGGATCCCGCTCCCGGACGCGCTCCGACTCCGCTACAGCGTCGACGACTTCACCAAGGAGGAAGAGGGTGCGTATCCATGCCTGAAATCTTGCTGCTGTTGACAGCGGGGAGTTGCAGTTTTTCTCATGCACTCGATTTTGGCGTGGTGAACAGCATCGCATTGTATGTTGTGTTTGGGGGACCCTTTCATCTCGTCTGAGAGGATGCAGTATTAACCTTCTTGTTGTAGGAACCTTTCTTGCCAGACATCTCTCCTCACACCTCATCTGACCTCACCTCACCTCATTTTATGCTCAAGTAACTGTGTTACTATGTGTGGATACGAGTCTACTTTACTCATCACTTGAGCATCTATTGGCATCCATCATGCTAATAATCATGTGCTGTCGGCATGTTGACATAAGATTCCAACTATTTTATCTTTGTTCCTCGGTAATTTCAAGTGAAAATGATTTTTCTTTCCATGCTAATTCGATATATATCTTGTACATTGATAATGATGCCCCCCCTGTACATGCTTCCTTGTGTTCAGATGAAATGTATGTTTTCTCAACGAGTCAGAAGCGTGTACCAGTGGAATTGGTTGGGAAGAACAAAGTTCAGGAGAAGCTCAAGAACTTTAATGAGTTGCTCGGTGCATCCGTTTCCTACATGGGAGTAAGCTCAATCGGATCACCAGATGAACTGAAGAATTTGGTTCCAAGTAATTACTGTCTTATAATCCTTACTTTGTCTCTTTGACTTGCCCATTTTGCGACCCAGCGATACTTGCCAAGCTTCCTGAATTTCTATTTCAATACTGTTATCTTTCTTTTGAGGTAGGGCAATACAATATATCTAAAGCATTCAGTGCCTTTTGGCATAGGTGATAATGGAATATACTTCATAGTTTGTTGACACGATGTTAAAACAAAAGGGAACTGAAATAAAGTACTTCAATTGGGTTTGTATGATCTTTTACTCCTTGTTTGTGAATGTGTGATTCAATGTGCTGGTGAACTGTCTGTAAGCCTGTTGGCACCTACAGTAACTGACAGTTGAAATAATCTGTAGACGTGTCTTCTAATTAGGAGTTCTGCTAGCGAACTATCTCTGTTTTTCACTCCACAACTACCACCATTTTCAACAAATCCTTATTTTCCCCATGAAGATGGCATCACTTACTGACTTACTCTGTTCTCGGTTAGGAATGGGATCCTTATGCTGGTTCTTAGAACCTAACTCAGCTGAAATCACTATGACATTATCTGTTTGAAAGTGGTATGGATTTCCTTCATGCCATCAGGCACTACAGCATTGGAGCTGATGAATTTACTAGTAATTATTCTTTAGAGACTTGCTAGCTATTCCAATATGCATACCAAGTCTGTTCATCCTGAGTTCTGATGAGTGTTGAGTGTTGACAATTGTTTTGCATGTTTCAGATCTCAGACAACTTGATTTAACTGGAAACCTGCTCTCTCGATGGCAAGTATGTACTTTTACAGATGAAAAGTATGACTTTTACAATTCTCAATCAGTATAGATATAAGATACACAACTTGATAAATTGAAACAGGCACAGAAAGGCTGTATCTGTTATCTTCTCACCCCATCGGAATTTTTTAATTGGAACATGCTATATCATGAGCAATGGAATAAATGAATGGTGTCATGTGGTTCCACTAAGTTCCATTACTCCTAACCTTGGAGATTTTACTAATTCATGTTATGGCATATTAATGTATTTGATTTTGTTGTCACTTACCTGTTAGTACTGCCTAGCATTTGCGGCATGTCCCTTTGCTAACGCTGTTCCTGTGCATTGGTAAGCCATGCCATCATCACGGTAGCTGTTGTCACATCTGTTGAAAGCACCTTTAGTACCTTTTATTCAGTTGACAATACATGGTTTATAACTTGTTTGATGTCTCAACCAGTCAATTGCTTTTATCAATGATTTCTTGCAGATAATGTTAAATGTTATGTTTCTTTTGGATGTGTCTAAACAGTTTGGTTCTTTCTCAGGATATCTCCTCTCTTTGTCAAGCTCTGGCATCACTTGAAGTTCTTGATTTGACAAACAATACCATGGAGAATGACATTATAGAAAGTCCATCTCTGAAGAATATCCGTGTTTTGGTTCTCAACAACTGTGGTGTGACATGGGAACTGGTATATCGCTTGCCTGCTACATTGAAGTTTTGTTAGTCCATACCAATCACTTTATAAGTTGATATTGACTTATGCGGAGTAGGTTGAAAAGATTAAAGTCTTATTTGCGTGTCTCAATGAACTCCATCTAAAGTCGAACAAGATGAAGATAATCATGGTTAGCATTTCCCCTTGTACTTCTGTTGTCATGTGCTTTACGTCTATTGCTATCTTTCTTGTTCTTCATTTCATCTGTATCCAAACAAAAGAGAAATACCTCATAAACGTTTTTGGAGGCTTTCCCCTACTGTTCCCTGTAAAAAAAACTTTTTTGGAGGCTTTCTACTGGTTCATTGCTGAAGTGCTCCATTTTAAATGGATAACTGTTTCCAAAGTTTGCAGCCATGGTTTTCTTGCTGCAGCAAAGTGTACATTAACAAATAACAAACAACTTTTAAGAGCTGAATATATTTTGCCGTCTTCTCCAGACTCCATTTGGAAACTTTGTGCAAGGTTTCAATACACTGCGGCTCTTAAATTTAGAAGACAATGGCATTGATTCATGGGATGAAATTGTGAAACTTTCTTATTTAAGAAGGTATTAATGTAAATATTGAAGCTTTCATTCTTAAGTGAGTGCCACTTCATTTCATTTGCATACTATGAATGTTGATGCTCTCTCTCTCTCTCTGCAGCTTGGAACAACTCCATTTGAACAAGAACAGGATAAAGCATGTAACATATCCGACTAATCTTCCATCAGCAGGGTCTCTTGGTGATGCAACTGTTCTGCCTTTTGAAAAATTGCAAGTCCTTCTGTTAGGTATTTTTTTTGGCCTGCCCTTTGTTGTCTAAGAAAACTAAAATTATAAAATAATATTCTATTCTAACAAAGTACTGCTTTCTGCTATTCAAGTAAAAATGGAAATGCTATACTAATGTTCATTTTCAAATGCCTCAGGATCTAATGAAATTGATGAGTTTCCTTCTGTGGATTCACTTAACCTCTTTCCAAGTTTAATGGTGAGCTCGTTTCCAATGATTTATCATACCATTTGGGAATTTGATATTGCTGCACAATTATAGCCCAATATGGCAATACTGATATCTAATTTTCTTAAGGACGTCAGGCTTTCTGATAATCCTATAGCTGATCCTGCCAAGGGTGGTGCTCCTCGATTTGTGCTTGTTGCTCGACTAGGAAAAGTTGAAATACTTAATGGCAGTGAGGTATTGGCTGATTCTCTGAATGTTTCTTCAGTATGTATGTTGTACAAATATACATCCTTAATATTTCTCGCCATGTATAGGTAAGCCCACGTGAACGGAAGGAAGCAGAAATACGGTCAGTTAATCCCTTCGGCCCTGTAAATTATTACCTGCTTTATGACGTATAGGCCGTGTATCCGTTAGTCATTCCCACTTGGGTTGGCTGGGCCAGATTTGGGCAATTTGATTTGAGGTTCCAATAGAATATCTACAATTTATAGACGTTTTTCTCCACGTCAACCGGGGACTTTTCTTCTGGTTTTCTGAGAAAGTGTTATTCATCCTCACATATTTTAAAACAAATATTGTTTGCCTGCTTTTTCGAAAATATCATCGCAGTTTGATAGTTGTGATGCAAAATTATAGATACGTTCGCCTTGTTATGGGAAAAGCAGAATCAAACGATCCAGAAGATATCAAACGGCTGCACCCTAGGTAAGTTTGTCAAAAATTCCTTTTTTTAATTGAATCGTATGTTCTGACACCACATGATCCATCAGGGAAATAATCCATTGATTTGATACCTTCATTTTTTTTTTTTGCTGCAAACAGCAAATTCAGTTACTCAAATAATGTTGCCATGTTCTTTTTACAAAAATGATGTTGCTATATCACCCTAATGCAGTTACCTCTCTAACTAAAAAAGCACCTGTTAGTCAATTATTTATGGTTTTGCTTGTTATTCAATTAGGATCATATGGCTAACTTGCTGTTGACATGTGCTTGCGTTTCCTGGCTTCGTTTATCAAATTTGATTTGCTTCTGACAGATACATGATTGTTGGATCACCAGTGATTAACATATTATACTTAAGCGGTATAGAATTGTCAATGCAGATTTGCTGAACTGAAGGCCTTTCATGGTATTGAAGATGAGAAGCCAGCTTCAAGGACATCAGGCCCGCAAAAGATGGCTTCTGGGCTTATAAGTAATAGTCTTGAATAAACTGGATAATTATATGGTTAATTGGTTAGCATGAAAGAACGGAAATATTTTCTACCTTGCATGCAGGTATCACTTTGAAATGTGTGGGGCCATCTATGGGTGAAAAGCAACCGTTGACAAAGAAACTGCCTCCTACAACTACTGTAAGTACTTGTTGGTACTACTTAGCCATCCTTATTCTTTGGTTCCCTTTAGCTTACTTTTTGGAGGTTTTTGTTGCAAGTTGCAATGATGATGGAACATGGTTTCCTGGTCGTTGTTTGAGTTGCCTTGTAGCAATATTTGTAAATTAGGCTGCTGAGAAATAACAAGTTGTGGTGCCAATCTATGTTTGCTGCTCGCCTGTTCCTGTCTTCTTTTCATGTTGATTGCTAGATTCAGCAGCAATTTGTCTCGTCCGATGTTTAAACCGCTGAAGTTTGTGTGGTACAGGTTGGAAAGTTAAAATCTCTGTGCGAGAGCTTCTTTAAATTGAAGGACATCAAACTGAGACTTTTTCTTGAGGAAGAGGTATGAATTATATCGTGTATGATTATTGCCGCCTCCATAATCAATTTTGCCGTGATGGTTGGGTGCCTCCACTTAGGTGTCTCCAAAATTGACATAAAGTCAGATTACGAGTACGCGAATGTTATAAGTATATTGTTATTGAGGCGTTGCTTGTGTTTTAACAGGGATGCCCGCTACCGCAACTACTCGAGGAAGACACGGCTCCGCTTATGGAACTTGGGATAGGTACAGGAGCAACCATTATTGTGGATGAAGAAAACTAGTTGTATGCAGAGAAACGATTGGAAGAATATATATTTGCGTGCATAGGTGCTGCACTTAAATGTTGCTTTCGGAGAATCAATCCTCTTCATTGTTCTGTACATCTATCAGAGCAATGCGAACTTCGTTGTGTACGCAGTAGAAAAAAACGCATCAACGTTGTAACCGGATCGTTTTGTTCCATGTCACACCGGATCATGTCTTGACTCCCAAGACCTTGATTTCAAATGGAGATTGAGTTGGCAATGTATGCCAGTGCATCAAAACAATTAGATAAGAAAGTCTCAACAAAGCATTTATGATGTATATTCTGAATTTATACGTGTCTCCAACTCTCCATCACATAAACAAAATCTATGTATTACTGTATTTTTTTTTCCCATTCAGTGGCATGCTAAGAAAACATAGGTTGCCCTGATACGAAATACGGGTGATATGATTACAGGGGCTATTTTCAGTTTTTTTTTAATAATATTATTTTAAAAGATAATTATAGAAATAAATAGTCGGGCTAAAAAATGATAAAAATGGGGTCGCTGTCGCCGTTTGAGCTGGCGATAGGCTTCTGTTGTTAGTTCAATTAGCGATAGGGATCCTGTTGACCCTCTGTCGCCGGTCTAAGTTTCTATCACCAGTTCAACTGTCGACAGAGAGTGAACAATGCTCCTGTCGCTAGTTCAACCGGCGACAGGGACTCTCTCCTATAAAACACCTTCGAAACCCTAAAATTCGGCATATGGCTCACATTTATTCACGAAAAAGAGGAGGGAGGTGAGAGGAGTAGAGGGGAGGAGAGAAGCTAGCGGAGCGCTACTCGTCCGGTTACTCACCTGTCAGGTAAATTTTTTAACTGAATGGATTACATAGTTTTAGATGTACGGTTACGTAGTGCAGTATGTTGTACATAATACTTTTTAGTGGATAGTATAGTTTTACATATGTGGTTTATCGTGAAAATGTTCTTTATGATACAGTGTGTCAAATATGTCGGATATCACCAATTTCAAAATTTACTACGACCAGGAGACTATTCTGGAGGGTCCAGAGTGGATTGATTTGTGTTATTTTCAATCGGCGACCGTGCCCTTGCCGAGAGCAGAGGGGCGTACATGGAGCGCTGTGATGCGATGGTTGTTTCACATATTCCCAAGCGGACCATGATGTGTATGATTTGAAATATAGAGCTGCCTTGCCCCCCGAGCAGCATAACCCATATATTGGGAGTTAGTGCAGTCAAAGGGAACAAGGTTATGACAGTCATATGTACGTATGGCGAGGGAGGGAGGGTGTGATTTAGTCCTTCTGGCCCAGGTATATGCCAAATCCACTTCTGCCTCCATGGTTGAACAACAAGGGGGTGGTGATGCCGAAGAAGAAGTTGGGGACTCGAGCTACAGCTGTGGCGCACACAATGGCCAATGATCCGGGAGTAGCTCGTCCTGCCGACGAAGACCATGTGAAAAGAGCTCCTTCAGTCAGACAACCTAGTGGGCTTGCTAACGAGGGTGAGGAGGTGGAAGCCGTAGTGCAAAAGATGGATATCGAAGACCAAGACTACATATTATTGTCAGAAGACGAAGGATTCGACGACGAGGATGATGTGGACGAGCAAGCGGTTCCATCCGAGTGGAATACATATCAGTTCGACAACATCGTCGTGAACGAAGGCTCCTGTGTGCCGTGGGAGTACGACCAAAGCGAGGTCAGGCAAGGAGCTTTGTAGAAATGCAAGGAGGCCGTACGGGAGGCGATCAAATTCTGTGTCTTGTCGGTGCGGTGTGTATTCACAGTCGTCAAGTCTCCCCTACACATGTGTCGTCGCTGAGTCATTGCAGTCCCACAAGAACTTGTCATCAGGTTTCATCGTCAACCTCACGTACGGTGGGTGAGATTGTGGATAATCTTAATTTTTATCCACGATCCATCGAAGCATTTACGTTGTATATTCTCAACTTATATGTGTCTCCAACTCCCCATCACATAAACAAAATCTGTACCTTTTTCATTCAGTGGCATGCTAAGAAAACCTAGGTTGCCCTGATACGCAATACAGGTGATACGACCTCAGGGAGGGAGAGAGGGAGGGAGGGTTGTTTTTAAGTGGAGATTGTTTTGATACGTGTTGATACGTGTCAGCTGATCAGGGAGGGAGTATCAGAGAATTTGTTGCTAGACTAGAAGTAGAGAGTTTGTTTGGAAAGAAAGAAGCACCATTTAATTTTTTACCTGAGCTTCCCTCCCTCCCTCACTCCTGGGCACGAAGAGGAGTGGGTCAAAATAACTCAATGCTATTGGTCAGACAAGAAGTGGGTCCAAATATCTTCGACTTCGAGATCCATCTTTTGGTCAGACAAGAAGCTTTGTAGAAATGCTATAAGGGCCAACCTCCGCGTTTCATTCCCCAGCCCATTTCACGCATCCCGTAGCTGACTCGCACATCTTCCTCCACTCCCCTCGAAATTTGTCAATTCGTCCCAACAACCAGAACCGGAAGAACCAGAACCAGAACCAGAACCAGAACCAGAACCAGATATTTCCTTTCCAATCCAATCCAATCCCACGTTCCCCTCCAATATAACCTGCGATTGGATCCTCCCTGTTTCTTGGCTTCCCCAAGATTTGATGCTACAAGGCGAGGAAGCGATGAAAGATTTCTAGGTTCCGCCTGATTTGATCCTAGAAAGTTGCATGCAGGGGACTTCTTGCTCCCGGATTGTAGGCAGCAGGACGTGAAACAAGAAAATGTCATTTCTGACGAGGATCGGTGTTTTGCCATGGCTCCACAACAGGGTTGTTGATCCCCTGGTGCAAGTAATCTCAAGGTTGTTGACCCCCCTTTACATTGGCCATTAACACTTCTCCATCCGAGATCTGCTCCACTTCTTTGCGAAATGGTTGACCACTTGTTTCGGTTATACTAGTTATTGATGAATATAACATCTATATAATGCCTGTTCTCGCATCTATTTTGTGGCCATGTCCAACTGCTGCTTAGCGTTCATCCAGCTTTAGTTTGCTGAGGTTGTTACTGTTAAATCCTAGAATTCAGTTGGAATCGCGTGTAGCATGTGTGTCTTGTCCATTCTATATTCGTCCGTTTGGTGCTTGTAGCACTCATTCTGCAGGTTGTTGACAAGCTTCTGTTGTAATGTTGCGCAGGGGAGCAGAACCAAATCAGCTGGCCTTCTCTGCTGCTCTTGGCGTGACTCTTGGAATCTTTCCAATATGCGGTAAGGAATTTATCGAGGTGCATTCTCCTGCCATTTTTTGGGTCATAGAACTAAAGAAGCTTCGAGCCAATTTAACTGAGTTAAGACGGCAATCTAGGAAAACCGGATTCAATATGCCTGTCAACACAAGAAATTATACATCAGTATGCTCTAAGCTCCCCCCACCCCACCTTACATTTACATCTCTGATGGCTTCTGATAAGTTTGAGGTTTTGTCCCACACAACTTTAGTCTTTCGAATGTTGCTGGTTGATTTCTGCATCTTGTCTCCCTGGTAATTCAAAAGAAGCAAAGTTTTGTATTGCCATGTCACAAAATGCTTTGATGAATTACACGTAGCTTTTACTTAAAAAAAATCATGCAAAGGGAATTATCTTGAAAGTTGAGGTTCTGTGTTGGTGTTCTGGCAATAGTGTTCATGTTCTTCATTGATCATAACTAAGCATGTGTTTTTCTCCCAACGCCTATGGGTATGATGCAACATAACTGTTTAAGTCCAAAAATTTCTTGAACTTTCAATGGCAATGATGCTTAATCGTGCCTGTGCTGATGCTGCAATTGAAACTTGTGAAGTGTATGGACAAAATATCTTCAGCACTTATCACTTTGTGACACAGTTATAAACATTATATTGGTAGATAATCCTGTCATATGTTCCTCAAAGCAACGTGACGTATCTTAGACCTTTCATGATTGCAGGGACCACTGCTATTCTTTGTGGAGTTGCTATAGCAATGTTACGATCTCGCTGCAATGCTGCTACTGTTATGGTTCTAAATTTCGTTGTTACTCCTCTTGAGTTAAGGTAAACACACACTCAGTTCATTAATGCACAAATTGAGAAGCTGCATTCATGGTGCCTGATTCTCTTACAAGATCTCCACATAGGTCAAACTTTGTTTATAGTAGGCTAGTGTATTGTGGGGACACCCAGTGATTTACAGGTCGGTGGGGCTTGGTGCCCCACATTCGCACAACTGTCTAGGAAACCAGTTGTGCACAGACATAACATCAACCTGCTTCGAGTAGTTTAAACATAACAGTCCAACATACAACAGAAAGTAGGGCCTTAGGGCCAAGTTTACAAGTCTTATGGTCTCCAGCCAACTCAAATACTTAGGATACATGAAAAGCTCTCAACCACACCCATAGACAAGCCTGATCGTAGGAGCGACCTAGAACTCGGTAGTCCTCACCAATCCAATCTTCATAATACACTTCATCGGAAGGACCCTCACCACCAAGATCTGGATACTCCGCTGAATCCAAATATGCAAGAGTGAGCACTTATGTACTCAACAAGCCACGTGGGAATGCTATTAACTATATGCGTGTGGCAATTCAAAGGGAAAGGTTAAGGTGTAACCTACCAATCTACTATTTACCTTTATAGTTTTAAAAGTGATGCATTTTAAGGTTTAAAAAGAGCGTAAAGAATTTGATAAATGTTGTAGTTGAGTGATGATAGCAACAAGAATTACTACATCCACACTTAAAATACTTGGAATAACTACTTATGCCATGATCATCTGGTATCATCCGGTAACACAGCTTCATTAACAGGAAGTACGATGTTCCGACACTTATTAACCTCTGCAGAGTTTGCCTAGCTTTACCCATATGATACCACAACCAGATCAGAGTTGAGATACCAAGAATGAGATGCTACTTTACCACACTAGTCTCCGCCCAGTAGATGATTTGTCCATTTTAACACACGGGGACCTGCCAGGCCAGGCATGCCGAATCGTCCGCTGCTAAATAGGATCTACCGTTGTCAAGCTCGACCAGCGGTACAAAGGCCAAACTATGACCTCTCCCGACGACACCCTACAACTATTTGGTCACTATAACCTCAAAGGTACACTGGTGACAAGCCTATGCTTGCGGAAACATCATGTAGATAAAACATCACACATTCATGTTCGAATGAACGATCACACTGATGGGCGAGAACTATGTTATTCAATCTTGGCAAAAGTTTTGTAGTCCTTATGTGCCTTGGACAAGAGCAACCACAACCCGGTTCATAAAGAACTCACCACTAGCTCCATTCTTGCCCTCGGCATTAACTATTTTCATAAAACCACCACAACCAACTAACATTTGCGTATGCCATATGAAACAAGTGTATCATGACTCTTTAACTATGATGTGGTTATTATCAACTGAATTATTATATTAACCTAATCATATAAGCTTGTCAAGGTGAATATGGCTCAAGATTAGCAAGGATGGCAACATAATCAAATAAGAATTAGCTACTACTACACCATAAATATCAAATATAATTTCTACTAAATAACCATGCATAAAGTAATTGTTGGACAAAAAATAATGCATAATATAGTAGCATATAGGTTCAACATGTTCAAGGATGTGACTTGCCTTCTTGCGCAAAGTTGTCAAACACTCCCCCAACTCCTTCAGCTCCTCCAGCTCCTCCTGCCTCCTCTTTTGCTCCTGCTAGCCTTATCTCGCCCCCTACCGAATTCAACAAAGTAAAAACAGTAAAACATTGGCATGCTATGCATTTGAATGTGAGTTGACTACAATCTGAATTTTAATGCAAAAAACAGAAACTCCGAAAGAACGAAGTGGTGCCAAGGGTGACAGAAGTGTTGAGATAGCATCACTGGAACAAACAGAGGTGCAACAGTACTAAATAGAGGCTGTACTGTGCAGAACCGGTCAATAATCGGTCAAACAAGGGTAGGAAGGAGGGGAATTGGATGGTCTCGGCCAAAATAGGCTTGAATCGGTCTAGAATGGGCAGAACACGGCGGCGACAGTGACGACAGTGGAAGCCGATGACATGAAGCTGATTTTTGGGAAGATGATAGCGTTTCTGAGACTGTGGGGGTGGAACACGACATGCACTTGACTTTAGATGGTGGAGAACACTTGCGTGAGCAGCGGCGAAGAAGACAAGAGACGACTCGGCCATGGACGACAGTGAGCTCGGGAAATGCTTTTGCCAAAGTGGAGCGATCATGGCGTAGAACGTGGAGTGTGGAAGCTAGGAGTGGTTGCGGTTTCAAATGGAGAGGTCGGAGGTGGACGGAATGGGGATGCGGTGGTCGCAGTCGATGCAAAACAGGGGAGGTTGGCGGCGGCTTCTCCGGTGACAGTATCGGCCAAAGGAGGTGACAATGAGCACCAGGATGTCGAGGCGAGAGCGAAGCCGAGGTGGGCTGGTGTCGGTGGCGGCGCCATGGGACCCTTCTTCTTTGGCGTGTGCGAACGGAGGGGAACACGAGTATCAGTGGATCAAGATGAAGCTCTGTGCATGCTTGGTTTGGGCGGAGGAGCTCGGCATTGTGCTGGCGTTGTGCACATGGAGCTCAGGCGGCGGTGCTAATGGCAGCGGCGACTAGGGAGGAAGCGGAGCAGAAGAAGGGGTGAAATGGGATCAAATGTGGTGAGGATGATTGGGGAAAGATCCATTTTGGTGGAGAAGAAACAGAGGCGAGGGTTTTTTTGGAGATTGCGGAATTGGGGGTAGAGCGGTTGCGCGGCATTACCGGAGCTGGGGACGAAGCCGGAGCAAGGCGGTGGCGTTGCTGGCCTCTGGAAGTGAGGCGAAGAAGTGGATTTGAAAATGCAGAGGTAGAAGTGAATGCCTTCATTGCTTCGGTTTTGACTGCAGGAGGAGGAGCTCTCGGTAAAGACGCGATGCAAGGCGTCGGATGCTGGCCACTGCGTGCGGATGGCCAGGATGAAGCAGCGGCGAGGGCTCACCTGCAGGCGGACGTTGGCGAGCGAGGGCACGTGGAGAGGGACGACTTCAGCAGCGCGTGCGCTGGCGAGGGAAGCGGTGGCGTGCTGGGAGCGTTGCGAGAGAGAGGAGGCGGCTCAGCTTCAGGGATGTGAGGGCAAGGAGGGAGGCGGCTCTGCAGCTGGGGCGTGGCGCAGAGGAGGTGGCTTAGACAAAGACGCAAGAGTTGAGGGGAAAGCGTATTGCCGAGAAGGGAAAGCGGAAAAACAGAGAGTTTTTGAAAAATGAAAGATTTCAGAAAAAACAGGAAAAAAGGTTTTTAGTTGGCTGAAAATCGGTTTTAAGCTCAAGAAAAATTCATCGAGCTCATAAAAAGTTTTTGGGGCCAATTTGATTAAACTCAAAAAATTATGGGCCTTATTTTGATGCTGAAAACTTTTGAAAACTTGGAAAAAAAATTATGCAAAAAAATGGGGATGTGACATGTATTGCACGAGGAAACAATGTCACATAACTGTAATGGATTCTCCGAAGATCTTCGCATACCTCAAGCTTTGTTCATAGATCATGACAGGACATGTTTGTGGATTCAGTAATACGTCTTCAGTGCCACATTTTACAGAGCTCCCCGATATTTGTAGGCTATTTTAAGTTTGGCTCGCTGAGTTTCCCTGTTTGTTAGTATCTTCCGAAGAGTCTGCACTGTTACATATTGTAATCGTAGCGTGGATATGTCCCAAATCCATTTTGTTCATATGCTTCTTAGCAAGTGCATGGCTGATGTAAATGCATTTGCTCTCTAGTTAGCAGATAGGGAGAATCTAGTTTCCGTGCGATTTGCACTGCTAATTCCTGATTACATTTTTCAGCTTGATTATCCCGTTCTTGCGTTTGGGAGAAGTGATCATGGGCGGTCAGCACTTCCCATTGACGCCGGACGCATTCAAGAAGGTGATCACTGGCCATGCCTCAAAGGATGTGCTGCTCAGCATCGTCCACGCGGTTAGTAAACATCTTCAGCCAGTCTTAGCTCATACATAATCATAGGATAGGAGCATTGCTTTGTCTTTCTTTCAGAAACACTGACATGAGTACCTCTGCCATTGTGGATCACAGATGCTGGGTTGGCTGATTGCTGCACCATTCGTGCTAGCTGCCCTGTACACCGTCTCCATCCCTTGTTTCAAGCTTCTAATTGACAGGTTTGGCAGCATTCCTTCTAGCCCCAGTACACCGTTCAAAGCGGTGTAGCCATAGTTTGGCTCTCCCTGAAAGTAACTTGACCAATGCTTCTGAAGCTGTGTATATAAATTCTGTGATGTCAGATTGAGATGAGGCTTGATGAAAAAGTAACGAGGGAATGAAGCAAGCATACGCTTCCAGTTTGCAGCAAGTTTGGAAGCACAGGACATAAGGCATGATGAAAAACTGCAGCCTTCTCTGCTTATTCCCCTTGCAGCTCTGAGGGCATGCTTGAAAAGCAGGAATTCCATATGAATCGAAACAGGGTCTAAAAGGACGAATGAACTGATGTTAGGATATGCTAAATTCAAGTAGTAACCTAAAATGTCGATATTCTGAATTCCAACTTGCAGTGGTAACTGGTAAGTAGCATTCAACAATTGGAATTTGCTTCAAACAAAACAGAGAAATGACTGATGACATATTTGACATGTTTCTTACTGAAAAACAAGACAGATAAAAGGTGCCAAAATGGAAGTTCCATTTTCACCTCATATTTTACGTTCATCTCATACTGATATTTATCATGTAAGTTTGGACATCATGTATTTATTAAGAAAGATGAGAAGATAAAACAAGTTTGGAGCTCCAATACCTTGACTTCCAGAATACTACCTCCGTCTATTTTTACTTCGTTTTGGACATCTACACGGTCTCAAATACACACATTTGACCATTACTTTTTCTATTTTTATGTTAGTAAAAATTATTAAAAATATAATGATATGAAAGTATTATTGACGAACAATCCAGTGATATTACTTCTACATGGCAAATCCAATTACTTTTGTGCATATTAACGGCCAAAGTTTTAAAAGGGTTGATTGTACGCATTCTAGAACAACATCTAAAAAAGAAAAGTAATCGCTGCATCCATAATTTTTTCTTAGGCTAAATTTGCATCTGGAATTTTCAGTTTATCATTTGAATACCATCAATGGAAGTTTATGTTGTGCGAGGAATCAATGGAAATTTATTGTTACGACCATATTCCATGGCTTTGCGCTGTTCCTCATCTGACATCAGGGTTCAAAATTGATTGACAAATAGTAGCATGCCAAACTTAATGGGTACATTGCCTGCCATCAGCGTGAGAAACCAGCCCCCTTGATTGACAAATTGCATTTTTTTAGCGTATTTTGACGGCCCCAACACTGGCACTTCAATTCACAACAAGCACTTGTGTATTCTTGAAGGAATGTCGGGGCACAATAGCCGCACTTGTTTTGTGAACCGCTCTCAGATCTTGTGGATAACCCGTACAACCCACATGTGATGAGCCATATTGAATTTGTATCATTTGACAGGAAACTGTCGAGGGAGTAATTCTAACTGTTGCACACTGACGGCTGCAATTACCGATTCCACGTAATTTTAGATCTGGAAGCAAACCGCTGGCAATGAGCTAGCAATTAGCTCGGTCGTATTTCCTGTGCGCTGTGAGATGACACTGACACTCCATCCAGCCGTTTTGTGTTCTCCAATAGCACCTGTTTCATTATAATGATCGTGTGCAACTGGTGAGGTGCTAACTGCTGATGTGTCAATGATAGCTCATTATAATGAAACAGCGTGTGCAATCTCCTTCCTCGCTTGCCTTCTTGTGCTGCGGGTGATGACGTAGGGCCCTTCCCACTTGGACTCCAACTTGTCGATAGCTGCATGGTTCGTGGCTCGCTCGAGGACCATGTCACCGGGTGCCAAAGGGCGGATCTTGACCTTCTTGTTGTATGCCCACGCGACTCCTTCAGCGTACTTTGCCATAATTGATATGGCTTGTACGCGGTGCTCTTAGAGTCTGTTCGGTTGTTGTCATTGAACATGCTCAAGATGCATTGCCAGACGGAGCACACCGTGTCGTTGGGGGTGAGGACGAAGGCGAGGATCTCTGGTGAAACCATGGTGACAATGCTATAGTCGTCGAGGGACCATGTGAGATCGTCGGCAGGTGGCACACCGCCACGAATGTGGGAGAGAAAGCCGAACTTGCCCAGCACGACGATGAACAACTGACTCCAGGTAGAGTAGTTGTTCTCTTTGAGATCCAGAGTGATCGGAATGTGGCGACGGCGTGGGAGAGCAGTGGAGAGGAGGGTGGACTAGGGTTAGATTGTTTTGGCGTCTGATACCATGTAGAAAGATACTATTGACCACACTATTATCTCCTTGTATTGCTTGACGATATATAGTATTACATGTACAAGTAAAGGAAATCAGTAAAGTTCAAACCTGAAAATCTGCGTAGGGTCTAATTGATGGAAATGTGGTTAAACTGAGATTCACACCTACACCACGACAAAGAGATGCTGCTTCGCCCCGCATCCAAAATGATAAAATTGGTCACTCAACATCGGTCTAGGCAATGTAAGCTTCTGTACCTTCTGATGTATCCATTTCTTCTTCTTCTTCTGTATTAGTCACCTTGCCCACCACCTCACTAGCTGCTTTGCTTTTGGTCCCCAAATCGGACTTTATATTTGTATTGAGCTGTAATATGGACGGAGTTTGAAACTGAATTACTTTCCTATGAGCAGCATCTCCTCAGAGAAAGCCACCTCCATCTCCAGGAAGACGATCTCCTCCAAGTCGAAGCGTTGATTCACCTAGGCGTCCGCGTCCAATTCGTCGTCGACCAGATCCCTCTCCAGTTAGGTTTAGGTGTGGTGAAACACCTCCTAGCCGGAGACCAGGATCTCCAGTTAGAAGGCGTTCCCCCTCTCGAGTCTCGACTACCTTGAAGGCTTATATCACCAAGGCAGTGAGTAATGCTGAAATATTTTTATTTTGTGTCTTACACGCCCTTATTGCGCATGAATCACACACTTTCCTTAAACACATATGATTATTGCGCATGAATCACACACTTTCCTTAAACTCGTCATGCTAGTCTTGCCGTCTGATGGTTCTTTCAGCAAGAGATAGGAAAAGAAACGCGGGGATAAGGGAGGGAGATAAACTTGTTTTTCTTCAAATTTACAATAGCACACACAAGAATCTGGGAGGCTCACATATATCACACTAATACTGAAAGCAAGCTTTTCTCGTGACTAGGAAATACGACGCCCGCGGGCAGATAGGCAGCGCACAGGATTCAACTGACAATACAGTGTCTACCTACGGGGACACACACAAGAGGGGGCAGGGTCCAGGCACACAAAAGATCATTCAAAGCGAGACTCTGCCTTATCCTCACTAGCTTTCGCGTTCCTAACACATGAGTTTTTGAAGCAGGGTTAAGGGAAGAGGAAACCAATTACAAATCAAAAGGAGGGCAACAAGAGAATCCAGAAGGGACTAGATCGGTAGTAATACTCATATTACTATTTTGAGAAATATAGTTTTTAGAAGAAAAAATTACCTTCAAATACGAGTTTTGAAGTACTGAATTTGAAATTTTAGTTTTTAAGAGGAAATTTTCATAAACAACTTGTGAAGAAAATGGGTCTCATAATTTGGTGTTGAAAACAAGTTCATGTAAACGAGTTTGGACAAATAAATATTGGAGACTAGGTTTCAAGGTAAATTTTGAAAAAAAAAGTTTTCATAAAAGGAATTACTGAAAATTGGTTTTAAAGGCAATAAGTTTTGAAAACGTAATATGGAATCATATGTTTTGTTTTGAAATTCCGAAGGTCTGCTTTTGATAGCAAGTTTCTAGGAACAATTCTTAGGGAAAGAATTTTGAAGAAAGCCTCTGTCAATAGATTTTTGAAGGAAGATTTGAGGTGTGAAATTTTGGAGATAAGATCGAAATAAATATTCTAAAGTTGGTTTGAAAAGTCTAAGTTGAGGGTAAGGAATAAAATATTTCCTACCCATGGGTAATGAGACCAACCATGGGGAATACGTATTAGAAACATAGCACTTTAAAAATAAAACCCAGAGGTTGACTTTTGAAAGAGCTTTTGGGGGAAAACTTGTGATTTTTTTTTTTTGTCTTTGAAATATTTGGATCACAGAAAAAGATTTTTGAAACAAACTTATAAGGGTTTATTTTGCAAATAAGCCTTGGGGAGAAACAATATAAATGATCTCCGAAATAGGTTTGAGAAGAAGTTTCTTAGAGGAATAAGTTTTTATGAATCATTTTAGAAGTGTGCCTCGGAGAACCAGCTTTTCAAAATCGGGTGCAAAAATTCTGTTTGTAAACATTGTTTGATAGAATTCCGAGGGCCTGGTTATAAGATAATTGGGAAAATAAATTTTTGAAATAATCTTGAAAATAAAATTCAAATATAAGCTTTGAGAATTTATCCCAAAATAAATTATCAAGGCATCTTTAGAGTGGGGTTTTAAGAATAGTTTTGGAAATATTGAATTATGAGGCGGGGCAAGATAACAATGAGACTACCATAGACAAGACTAGAGATGGTAAGGGAAGATCTTCTAGGAGGGGAAAGGATGAGCAATATTACTTATTTTTTTTTTTGCAAACCTTTGTAATTTTAGAAATTAATTTTGAAAAAAATCCCTAAACTAACTACCATTCTAACTAAGGTCACCACGTACAGTCGATATGCTCTGATACCAACTCTGTTGGAACCTGGATTTGCAATTCGAAACCCTCTATATATGCCAATACTAGTCCCTGAATCAGTAGCTAGTGCACACAATTACATTATTGAATATCAAACACATTTCACAAACGCAAAACTATTACAGAATACTAAACAATACATATGTAGACCATACGTTCACTTGACTTACACACGTGACGATCAAGCTAAATACCTTAAATATTTGCAGCGGAAGCGGATTCAGTAACACAACAGGTGGGACGCTCAAGATATTCCCACATGCAATCGACATGGGCTCGTGAACTAGTTCTTAGCTTCTTTGATCTTTGGTCTTATCGAACGCGATTAAGTGCCCACATATCCTTCTTATTTTCCACTTACTAGATGATAGTAATTGAGCCACAGTGAGTACAGTGGTACTCAACAAGCCACCACACATAATGCAATTATAATAGATGCAAAGCTGATAAAAGAAGGGCTTTGGGTTCTTTTGTTTGCCGAAAGCTATCTTTCAAATAGGCTAAGTAAAAAGCATGTGACCAAGCATTTTGACTAAACCAGTTATACAAAATTGAGTAATTGTTATATAATATTGACAAGGTTTCATCCACTTGCGAGCATAGCATGGTTCCATCTACCATATGTGTAATACCCTGACTATGCGGAAGCCAAGATGCAACATAATCTAGTTTCACCAATCAACACTATAAATTTTTCTCATCAAAACAACAACTAATGACATCTAAAATCCACCACAAAATAATTCTAATAATATAACTAACATAATTTTTTTAGCAAGGATCTAGTCAATAAAATTACAATTATAACACTTCATTCAAGTAGATCATTGTCATGAATTGGTTCGGATAGTTTAAATCATCAACTAGCATGAATAAACTTTAAAGATAAATAATAAAAGTACCATAAATCCAACTATTACATTTAAAAGTTTCCAATTGAAGAATAGCAACATAATTATTATTTAAGTGATGAAATATGTGATAAAGTGGACTTCTTCATGTGAACTACTCCCTCCCGATGCATGTTGTCCTCGATCACCTAAAAACAAAATTAGTAAGAGTGAGTTATAGACTCAACTAGTACAAATGAACGATATAAGAAATATTGAATTGGAGACATATCATTCTCAAATTATCACATACATATGAATATACTATGAATGCGATGCAAAATGCATATAACTCCAAAATGCATATAACTTCCTCAACTTTAAAATGAATACTTCACGCATATTTAATGAGGTGCGATACAACTTCATCGGGAGTATATCGACCAATTCATTTAAAGTTTGGGGCTAGTGTAACACCTCTATTTATTATTTATTATAAGGAGAAGATGGGGCGACCAAAGAGAATCATCGACTGGAATCACTCTCAGAAGATAGTCAGTCGATTAGATCGCACATATACTTTACCATGTGACGAATGGTACATGTCAATATTCCATACATTGTGCTCCAGTGTTAAGGGAGTTAGTCTTTGGTCTAGATTACAGATACACTTTGTAACAGCTTCATATCAATAAAGAGCAGCCCCATTCCTTACTAGGAGATACATGCCACTTTTCCTCTTTCTTTTTATATACTCATAAGTTCGGTGATTTAATCGTCGACACACATCATGAGGAATTTTTGGTTGACAAGAAGCAAAAACGACTAATATTACTGTCCTGTACACGCTCTTAAGCTATGATTTCGGGGTTCATCGGACGAGGAATGAACTATGATTTCAGTATTCATCAAGCGTGTGGTGACCTAGAGTTGTGCCGAGGCGGCGGGAAAGTGGAGACCAATCGATCATTGCAAGTTGCAAAAAAAAAAAGTTAGAATCATTAACCTTTTAAGTTATCACTGCTAACAAGTCGAACTCGACGTCGATTTCGAATGGCCCCGTTTCCTTCCCACATGATGAAACATCCAATCTTTTCTCAAAAAAGAAAAGAAAAAAGAAACATGCAATCAATACATGTCACATTGAGACAGTCAGATTAAAAGAGGATCACACATCAGGAGAGAGAGACTGACCCGGGGTTCACCACCACCACCTAACTCCCTCCGGCGATGGCGAACAAGGCCGGTCGCTCCCCTCCCTCCTCCTCCTCGTCCTCCCCTTCTCGCAGCCCCTCCCCTTCCCACCGCAGGCGCAGGGGCTCATCCGCCGCGCGGAGAGGCCGCTCGCCTTCGCCGCCACCCAAGAAAGCCTCGACTCCTCCTCCTCCTCCTCCTCCTAGGTAACATATACGCATACGCATGCCTCTGGGAAACAAAAAAAACAAAACTTTTGCTGCTGCTTCTGATGCGTGGGGTGGGTGATTAATCAATCTGGTGCAGGAAAGCGTCTCCGGTACCTGATGAGTCGGTCGTCCTCCACGTCGACCATCTATCCAGGAACGTCAATGAGGCGCACCTCAAGGAGATTTTCGGTCAGACACCAAAATCCTTTCTTTTTCTCTTCTCTTTTTGTTTCTCTCTCTCCCTCTGTGTGCTTCGGTTCCTGTTTAAAGTTAGTTCAGTGCTTTGTACATGGACTTTGTTGATGAAGTATGTTGCTGTTAGTTTTCATCTCCTGAATTCATCTCCGTTAATGTTCTAGTGTTCCTTCCATAACAGGATCAACGCTCGTTTGCACTAGAGTTAGACCGGACTAAATTGCAGTAGAATAACATAGAGAATGACATATGGCTGCTCCTTTAGCTAACTACCACCATTATTTTGCAGAAAATTATGGTGAAGTCGTCAATGTGGAGATCTCCATGGATCGGGTGGTAAGTGAATGGGTTTGGAAGAAATGAATTTACGGGGGGAAAGCTGTCATCATTCTTATCTCATCACCGTATTCGTTTGCTTTGATTCAGGTCAATCTTCCTCGTGGGTATGGATACGTTGAATTCAACAAGAGAGCTGATGCTGAGAAGGCTCTTCTTTACATGGATGGCGTATGAACTGAATTCTGCCCTGCCCCTGCCTCATTTCATTTGGAACTTTACAGAGTAGATAGCACTAAAAATTCAAACTTGCAAATATGCACAGGGTCAAATTGATGGAAATGTTGTTAAAGTGAGATTCGCACCTGCACCACGGCAAAGAAATGCTGCTTCGCCAAGGCTCTTCCCCTCCTCCAAATAGAGATGTGCTTCAAAATGATAAAGTTGGTCATAGTGCTGAAAAGGCCACTCAACATCGGCCTAGGGAATGTAAGCTTCTGTACCTTCTGATGTATCAATTTATTCTTCTTTGGTATTAGTCACCTTGCCCACCATCTCACTAGCTGTTTTGCTTTTGGTCCCCAAATCGGACTTTATATTTGTATTGAGCGGTAATATAGATGGACTTTGAAACTGAATTACTTTCCTATGAGCAGCATCTCCTCAGAGAAAGCCACTTCCATCTCCACGGCGATCTCCTCCAAGTCGGCGTTGATTCACCTAGGCGGCGGCCTGATCCGCCTCAATTCGTCGTCGACCAGATCCCTCTCCGCTTAGGCGTGGTGAACGCCTCCTAGCCGGAGACCAGGATCTCCAGTTAGAAGGCGTTCGCCCTCTCCACTGCCTCGAAGGCTTAGATCACCAAGGCGGTGAGTAAATGCCTAGAAGCGATCTCGGTATCGTCAGCATTGTGATTGGAAATGCTGAAATATTTCATCTAATCACAGCCTTTTACCCAGAAGAGGTCGTGGCAGTCCAAACCGCAGACGCTCTCCATTGCCTCGTAGAAGGCTGTAAGCCATTTTAAGCTTGTCTCCGTTGATCATTTCTCTTTAATCCTTCATATGTTATCTAAAATATGCATTTAGGAGAAGGTGGGGGCATATAAGCTTTTCATATATTCTTTATTCAGCGGCACAACTAGTTGGTACTTAGGGCTTAATTAGTCAATCTCAATCTCTAGCTTCTACAGTTGTATTACGAAGAAAGCTAAAGTCATGCTGCCCTAGTTGAAAATAAGAAGCTGAATCCTGCTGAACATTCTTGGATGGTTGCTCTAGCTTAACTTTTGTGAAGATTTGGGACCATGAGTAGCAAATCTGATAAGTTTTATGCAACTTTTGAGTTAACCATTTTTCTTTAGCTTTAGTAGCACTTAAAGCACTAAAAGTTCCAAAGAGGCCACATGGTGCTACTCGGTCAGACAGCATCAGTTCTATTTTAGAAGCTCGAGCTGGGGTGTGGCTAAATAGGGCTTTTCCTTCGTTCTTGGTTATCGAACTTTCCGTCTTACACATTTAGTGCAAAGAATGAAGAATTGCAATTGAATTACCATGTCTTTGTGGTGAAGCTACATGCTGACAATATTGGCTTTGGTTTTTTTTTTTTCTATCGATAGTTCTTCCAGGTTTCCAGTTATCTTTTCCATGTTAACTTCCGTTCTCTCTTAAATCCTCATGAAGCCTTTTCTCCTTATTTTGTCTAGTTATGTAAACTAATCTTGGCATTTATGTTCTTGTCAACCATTCCTTCTCTCTGCAGGACACCTCCAAGGCGGATGAGGAGTCCTCCAAGAAGGCTGCCACCTCCTCGCCGTCGTAGTAGATCTCCCATTCGCCGATTAATTCGCTCTCCTTCGAGATCAATTTCTCCACGCAGGTAACGGTGGTGTTGATCCTTTTGCTTCTCATGTCTCATTTTGGATCAGTGGATTGTGCGTCTTCTACCATATCAAACATTACGATCGAGCCCTTCTCACTTCTGTGCTCTCTGCTGAACAGTGTAAAGAAATATTTACTTGTGTTAATAATTCTCTTTATGGAACCAGGGTCAAGGACCTCCTGTGAGGCATGGGCGGGCATCCTCGTCATATTCTGAATCACCTACTCCTCCAAGAAGGGTAAACTCATAATTATTACTGCCATTGTTTTTTGAGGAAGAAAAGGGAAAGAAAGAGTTTTTTTTTTGGGTGGAGTTCTTGTTACAAAACCTATTGTTGTTCCAAAACAAACATTTTCTCTTATGTAGGGACCAGTGAGGGTAACCAGAAGTCGCAGTCCTAGAAGGTAATAACATTTTTTGTGTTTTTCCCTTTCCAAGTAATATTTATACACAGTTTGCCGAAATCTATTTGATTTTATAATAAAAGGACGTTTCCTTTTTCACCTGCGCAGGCCTTTGAGAGGAAGAAGTGTCTCTAGCTACAGCCGTAGTAGCAGCTCAGCCTCCTCCCCTATCAGCAGTTAGAACTCCGGGCATGGCGATCCTGGTAGGTAAATCTTTCTAGCTCGTCACTCTTTATCTCTGATCATCTCGTTTGCCTGTGCTGCTGCTGTCTTTTGCTGTTAAGCTTTGGTACTTTTGCGTGAGTGGACGACGTCTGATCAATCAAGCTGCCAATGGATCGGATATTGCCGAAAACAAACATGTGCTCCCTGGATTGGAGTCTCTGTCTGAGATATTCTTCTTGGGAGGCTTTTGGAGCGATGGCTTTATTGTTTGATGCTGTAGTCGATAAAGTACATTGGTGTTCTTCTAAAGTAAACAAGCGTAGTCGCTGTTGCTACGAGTTATATATACTACGGTTCAGGACAAGAATATTTGCTGGTGAATTGAATTTACCAAAGTGTCGAGCATGCAGATAAGATTGAAAATGTGTACATATGTTGTCTACCTGAAGTTATGGCTGTCATTTTCGATATGTGCGCTTCTCATCTCATCCCATTGGAGATGAGATAAGCAAGATAGCTACTTTTGTTTTAACGAGTATCACGGTCAGGTTAGATTATCAATCAATCGCCAGGTTAGATATGGCTCGTCGTCAATTCGAGGCAAAAGAAAAACAATAACACGTGGAGAAGACTAACAAGTCGAAATTGAACTCACCGGCCGGTTCGACCGATCATCTTCCAAACTCAAAACAAATCAAGTGCCTTTGGATAAACTCAAATGGTGGGTACTAAATTTCAATGCAAACATATGTAGTTTCCGAATTAACCGACCTGTGCTCAACAGCACACATAATAATTAATTCAGACAAGTTACTACACACGAAAAATCCAAGGGGTGCATTTGGACTGTAATTTATGAAATGATTAGCAAGAGACAAACCGAGGCACCTGAGTCACCAGGCATTAATTCGCCACCAACTTGAAAAACAAAACTCCGAACTCAATCCTCATGCTTTTATAGCTACATGACCATTCATGCATATAAAACCGTAGGCCAAAACATAATATACACAATAAGGCCACGCAATGTGGCCGGTGACACATCAAGAAGTCGTGGGGTTTGTTGCCTTATGTGATGTATGTCACAAGGTAAAGGTAGAACATCAGCGACCAGTAGGTCTGTTGCAACCCCTGAAGATTCCAGAGTGGAAATGGGAGGAAATCAGAATGGATTTCATTACCGGCTTGCCCAGGACTCAATCAGGTTACGATTCGATTTGGGTAATAATTGATCATTTGACGAATGTTGCTCACTTCTTACCAGTCAAAACCTCCTACTCAGGAGATCACTTTGTAGAGTTGTACATGTCAAGAATTGTCAGTTTGCATAGTGTGCCTAAGAAGATAGTGTCAGATCGAGGATATCAATTCACCTCTCATTTTTGGCAATGTCTGCATGAAGCATTGGGAACTCACATGAATTTCAGTACTGCATATCACCCTCAAACAGATGGACAGATTGAAAGAGTAAATCAAATATTACAAGATATGTTGAGAGCTTGTGCTTTAACTAATGCTACCAGTTGGGATAAGAGTTTGCTATATATACAATTCTCATACAACAACAGCTACCAAGCCAGTCTGCAAATGTCACCATTTGAAGCCTTGTATGGTCGTGCGTGCAAAACCTTTTTGAATTGGATAGAAATAGCTGAATATTTAGTATTCAGATCAGATATTATTCAGGAAGCAGAAGAACAAGTGTCTATGATCAAAGAAAGATTAAAGATAGCTTAGTCTCGGCAGAGGAGTTATGTTGATAATCGCTATCGTGACCTCAGCTTTGAACCAGAAGATTTTGTTCATCTTCGAGTTACCCCGCTTTGAGGTGTCAGAAGGTTTAATGCCAAAGGGAAGCTTGCCCCTATGTATGTTGGTCCGTTCAAAATTTTGGATCACCGTGGGAAGTTGCCTACCAGTTTGAACTGTCGCAATCGTTGGCAGGAATGCATGATGTGTTTCATATCTCTCGTTTGAAGAAGTGTCTTCGTGTGCCGACAAAACAAACTCATTTGGATTGAATCGAGTTAATAGAGGATCTCAATTATAAAGAGCAACCAGTTAAGATTTTGGATATCGCAGAGCGTTAGACCAGAAGCGAGACCGTTTGTTTTTGCAAAGTTCAGTGGAGCAACCACTCAGGAGGAGAAGCAACGTGGGAGCGTGAAGAAGACCTAAAAGCCGAGTTTTCTAGTCTTTTCTCTAGCTAGCCTGAATCACGGGGTCGAGATTCCTTTAAGGCGGGAAGTTTGTAATATCCCAATTTTTTGAGCTTTAAAAGCCCCTTTTGATTAGTTAGTAGTTGGAAAATTCACCATTGAGATTTTATTTGAATTTTAATAAAGCTTAACATGGACTTTCAGTATCAAAATAATTTAATAATATTAATGCCAACATCAATAATGGTCAAAACTATTTTATTTGGGTTCAATGTGCTTAGATATACTTTCTAGATTTTTCTAGAATTTTTCTAAGTTCATTTGTATTTTCTATTTGCCATTTGCATTTTTTGTATTTTCTAAAAAGAAAAATCTATTTAAAATCTTAGAAATAGTGTCGGGCCGAAACCCATTCCTGTTCCTACCTGGCCCATTGCCGTGTGGTCTAGCTGCTCGGCCTTTCCTCTCGCCGGGCCGCTCATGCGCCGCATGCTGCTCCGTCCCTCTGCCAGGTGGTCCCTGCTTGTCAGGTGGTCGTCGCCCCTTCCCGTCATCTTCCTCACGCCGCGCCTTGCCCATGTTCACCATTGTCAGAGCTTTGAGCTTGTAACGACAAGATTGAATCTCCAACTAAAAGATCCTGGGAAACCGTGTCAAATCATATCTCTCTTCCTTCCGCATCCGAATCCAACTGAATCGTATTCCGTATCCCCTTCAAACTCGGAATATATCTAGTATTCATCTCGGACTCGATTTGGGGATTTCCAAATCCGACAAACCAGAGGCCTATAAATAGTACCCCTAGGTTCGCCTTCTCGCCCTGATCCCGAAACCCCAAGCTACCGCACCCCTCAAACTCTAGCGCCGCTACATTAGAAGTTTTAGGGTTCCGCCGCTGCCGCTTGTTTTCGTCAAATTACGCCATTTTCTTCGTCGCCTCGTTATCGTCAACCATGTCGTTGTCTTCGCCGTCACCAGAGCTACATCCAGCACCCCTCATGACCACGAGACATCACTAGTGTTCGTCGCTGACAACAGCCGCACCTATTCCGCCGCTTCGTCGCCAATTCCGGCCAACTTCGACAACCTTCTGTGCCAATACCAGTAGCAGTATATGCGCAATAACCTATTCTACCAAGTGCGTGCATCCACCGCCGGCGAAGCGCCGTCGTTCGCCGTTGCCGGATTAACCCGAGCCTCGCCGTCGTCTTGTCGATGTGTCATGCCACCTTATCAGCCACATATACACGTGAGCACATGTGTCATGCCACATCAGCTCGTGATCACATATGTCGTGCCACATATACTCAGAGGGGCACATGTCTGCCACCTCACCTGCCACATCTACTTGTACCGCCTGCGTGTCTGCTCGGTTGGCCACGTCAGCACTTGTGTGTCACGTAAGAGCCCTAATCCAGATCTGATCTGGTGTAATCCCAGTCCACTACACACCGTGCCTATGCCATGTGGGTCCACTAGCTATATCACTATTCCATGAACTCCTGAACCCGTATGATCTTCTATGACTAGGTAGTCGTAACCTTCTACGACCATGCAGTCGAAACCTTTAGACCATGTGATCAAAACTCTCTCTGAGCACACATAGTCAAAAGTGATGAACAATACTCGAATTCCTTTTTGAGTATTTTCTTTAAATTCAGAACTTCTAGAAGCCATATCTTCTTCACCCGAACTACGATTGAGCCCATTCAAATTCCTAAATTCATCTAAATTCAAGCTCTATTTTTCTAAGATTTTTATTTAATTTTTGGTGTTAGTTTTCCTCTCTATTTTTATTTATTTATTTCATTTGCGAGTAGAGGTTCATACTTCAGGGAATTTCAAGGAAAAATGAGTTCACTAAGACCAGGACCAGTACCAAAATTTATTCCAAGGAAAGTTATACATTTGATCTTATTGAACCCAGTTTTTAAAACTACTTTGATTCAAAGTACTGCATTCTACTTTAAATATTTATTTCAATGCTTTTGGGCGTAGTTATTAATACTAATTGTTTATATCTACCTTGCTTATAGTAACATCATGATCTTTTGTCACCCTAGGTTGGTTCATTTTTTAGTTGGTATTATCATAGCACCAACGTGGGTTAGTTAGACGAACAGTATTGCTTAGCCATGCTACGAGCCACACATCATTTGAGTTGCCAATATAAACTTGACTAAGTAACTATGGAACTTTGTGTAAAACTATGTGCTATGTGTTATTATTTTGTGATAGCATATGTTGCACTTAACCAACAGGGTGGGAAAGGATTTGGACAGGGTGGGAAAGGATTTGGACCGAGGCAGGTGGTGGATACTGAGTGACATGGTGGAGCTAAAAATTGGAAGTCTTGCCTCGGTTAATTAATGACTTAACTTTGTGCGCTATTGAACTGGACCTTTCGTAGAGCCACATGCCTGATGGGATGGGCCTAACTTAGTAAGTTATGGATTCTCGATATTGACAACTCAGGTTATAGGTTAGGATATCACTGATGGGTGGAGGTGCGGACTACCAGGTAGATCACATCGCGGGACGGTTCGCCGCTTCCCTGTCCAACGGTGTGTGTTGTACCAAAGCACTGTGTATGGGTTCGACGACGGTAAAGCACACCGGGAGTGTCAATGCTTGAGGTGAAGTTTTTGAAAGATTTTATCATGATTAGTGCTAGATACACTGATTTTATCGTGTGGGTAAAGTGTACAACCTCTGCAGAGTGTTAAACAATCTATTTGAATAATCGCATCCGCGGTCATGGACATGCTCGGGAATTTCACACGATGGTTAGAATTTCATAAAACATTTGGGAAGGGAGCAGTGTGATCTAAGTCATATGGCTATGTGAAATAATTTGATTAGGCTTTGTGTCTTTACGAAAATAACTGTTAAATTACTACTGTTTATTTGTTTTACATATGTTTTCAATCTATCATTTGTATTCAATTGCAAATGTTGCTTTATGCAAAATAATCACAGAAGCCATTCCTTTGGAATAAGCCATCATCTATAAATTGCATTATGTGGTATGACTTACAAGTACGGTTGTGTACTCATGCTTGCTATAATCAATCAGCAGGATTGGAGGAGTCATCGCCTGCTTTCGAGGAGGAGTTCTACGAATGTGCTAATCGTTAGGTCTTGATCCGAGTCGGTTACCTATCGTGAATTGATGGGATTCCGCTAAAATTTATCTATTCTGCTACTTATTTAATTATTGCTAGCCCTGCGAGGCTTAATAAATGTAAACTCGACCATAAGGTCAAAACCCTTATTTGTTATTCAAACTAATCGTTTATGCTATTATTAATCTTGTGTGGATCGATATTCATCTATATTGACACTGTGTTCACTAGCGTGATCCTGGACTAGTGTAGAATACATAGAGAGTCTAGAATTACATTTTTGGGTCCCGACAACCAACTTGAAAATAAAACTTCGAACTCAAGCCTCATGCTTTGCTAGCTGGATGACCACACGTGTGTCATAGCATGCATGCATTATATATTAGTTTCCTGGGAATTATGTTTGTTGGCACGTATGGGTGATAAATGGGACCTTGTTAAAGTAGGAAGGAATAAAATCATAATAAGATATGCATGTATCAACCACTGGTTTTCTTCGAGAGCAAACATAAATAGCAAGCTAGCAAGCAACTCATGCATGCACATGCAACTTGCCCATTTCTAGCTAAGACCACAGTGCATGCACATTCATGCATGCAGAGACACAATTAACTTTGTCCATCACGAGTAAGAGGAAATTAAAATCATAATAAGACATGCATGTATCCACTGCCTCTAGTTTTGTTCAAAAGTAAATGGAACCATGTCAGGTTGCAAGCAACTCATGCCTTGTCCGATTCTTTTCGGTGGCTTTGAGTGCCATCTGCTTCGTGAGTTACCTAGTTTTCCATTTTGTGGATCACTTGGTATATGTGTTGTACTAATAAAAATACAAAATCGTGATTATTTGGTTGATACTAGTACTGGGAGATATTACTTATTGATTTCGTGGGTTCGGTATAATAGCTCAGTGAAGATAATAGTCATATACTGAAATTGGATTGATAGCTAATTCAGTTTTGAGCTCTAATTGTGTTGTTTACTGTTGTCAATTTATATATCTAGCTTTCGGCTCTGTTATTTTCTGCTGGTTCGCTTGCACTGTGTCTACTAAACTGATTTCATTCTTTGGTATGTGACCTTGTTGGCCTTCTATCAGTTGATAGGCTTACATGTTGCAATTTGAAATACTTTAGCTCTGTTAGTCAGTTACTTCTTTGTTAATTTAAATGTTATAGTTTTGATTCTGAGATTAATTGCACTGTTAAGCAAATTCAATTCTCTGTTGGCTCGCAGATTAACTTGCTTTGTAAGAGATTAATTTTTGACATATTAGTAAAGCATTCAATGGAGCTCAAAATCTAAGAGATTAATTTTTGACATATTAGTAAAGCATTCAATGGAGCTCAAAATCTGGATTTTTCGAGTCATTAAATCTGTTGGCTGGCAGAATAACTAGCTGTGTAATAGATTAATTTTTGATATCCGAGAGCAATAAACAAACAATTAAATACGAGAATTATGCTGATTTTATATGTTTTTGAATCATATATTTTGAGCAGATTACCATGTTTAATTCACAAGAAGAAATTACATGTCTATATGCCATTTATAAGTTGATAGAAATATGCTTTAATTATAGTAATTTATGCTGGAATTAGTTATGAATAATTGCTGAAACCATAATTGTTACAACAACCAACTCATGGCTCTGGATCCAGTCCAGGTGTCGCTTCATGCTGGCACCACAGTGCATGCAGCACAAGGGGCGGGCGTATTCATCATGCAGGTAGAGACATCGACCAACAAAATCTGTCGTATCTCGGGTAGGTAGCCTTTTTCCTGCTATAAAATCCAGCCCTTGCAACATGTACAAAACTCACCATCGATCAATCGACGAGTAGCTAGCTAGCTAGCTATTGCTTAACTCTAATGGTGGGTTCCATGGCTCACTAAATTTCAATGCAAACATTTGTATTTTCCAAATTAAACAGCATGTGCTCAACAACATGCAGAATAATTAATTCATGAAGTTACCGCACAAGAAAATCAAAGAGGTGCGTTTAGACTGTAATTTATTAAATGACTAGCAAGAGACAAACTAAGGCACGTGAGTCACCAGGCATTAATTCGCCACCAGCTTGAAAAACAAAACTCCGAACTCGAGCCTTGTGCTTTGCTAGCTAGATGACTACACACGTGTCATAGCATGCATGCATGCATTTGATATTAGTTTCCTGGTAATGTAGTTTGTTGGCACGTATTGGTGACAAATGGCACTAGTGTAGAATACACAGAGGGTTTAGAATTGCATTTTTGGGTCCTGACAACCAACTTGAAAACAAAACTCCGAACTCAAGCCTCATGCTTTGCTAACTGGACGACCACACGTGTGTCATAGCATGCATGCATTAGATATTAGTTTCCTTGGAATTAAGTTTGTTGGCATGTATGGGTGATAAATGGGACCTTGCCAAAGTAGGAAGGAACAAAATAATAATAAGACATGCATGTATCAACCACTGGTTTTCTTCCAGAGCAAACACAAGCAGCTAGCTAGCAAGCAACTCATGCATGCACATGCAACTTGCCCATTTCTAGCTAAGACCACCGTGCATGCACATTCATGCATGCAGAGACACCAACAAATTAACTCTGTATGTCACGAGTAAGAGGAAATTAAAATCGTAATAAGACATGCATGTGTCCACCGCTAGTTTTGTTCAAAAGCAAACGGAACCATGTCAGGTAGCAAGCAACTCATGCCTTGCCCGATTCTTCTCGGTTGTTTTGAGTGCCATCCGCACTGTGAGTTTTCAGGTTTTCCATTTTGTGGATCACTTGGTATATGTGTTGTACTAATAAAAATCTGAAATTGTGATTATTTGGATTGATACTAGTACCAGGACATATTGCTTAGTGATTTTGTGGGTTCGGTTTAATAGCCCAGTGAAGATAATAGTCACATATTGAAATTGGATTGATAGCTAAATCAGTTTTGAGCTCTGATTGTGCTGCTTACTGTTGTCAATTTATATATCTAGCTTTCGGCTCTGTTATTTTCAGCTGGTTTGATTGCACTATGTCTACTGAACTGATTTGATTCTCTGGTCTATGACCTTGTTGGCCTTCTATCAGTTGATAGGCTTACATGTTGCAATTTGAAATACTTTAGTTTTGTTAGTCAATTACTTCTCTGTTAACTGAAATGCTATAGTTTTGATTCTGAGATTAATTGCCTTTATTAAGTAAATTCAATTCTCTGTTGGCTCGCAGAATAACTTGCTTTGTAAGAGATTAATTTTTGACATATTAGTAAAGCATTCTATGGAGCTCAAAATTTGGATTTTTCCAGTCATTAAATCTGTTGGCTGGCAGAATAACTAGCTGTGTAAGAGATTAATTTTTGACATCCAAGAGCAATAAACAAACAATTAAATACAAGAATTATGTTGATTTTATATGTTTTTGAATCATATCTTTTGAGCATATTACCATGTTTAATTGACAAGAAGAAATTACATATTTGTATGTCATTTATAAGCTGCTAGAAATATGCTTTAATTATTGTAATTTATGTTGGAATTAATTATGAATAATTGCTAAAACCATAATTGTTACAACAACCAACTCATGGATCCGGATCCAGTCCAGGTGTCCCTTCATGAAGGCACCACAGTGCATGCAGCACAACGGGCAGGCGTATTCATCATGCAGGTAGAGACACCGACCAACAAAATCTGTCGTATCTCGTGTAGGTAGCCCTTTTCCTGCTATAAAATCCAGTCCTTGCAACATATACACAACTCACCATCGAATCAATCGACGAGTACCTAGCTAGCTAGCTATTGCTTAACTCTACGTACATTGATTCAGTCATGGCAGCCACTGCAATAGCATTCTTCTCTTCTCTGCTTTCCTTTTCCTTGGGCTTCCTCCTCTTACGCCATGGTCAGACAACATCAACTCGGCTCGGCATGGCAGCCTCTCAGGAGCCCCAAGGAGTGCAGTTCGACAGTTATTGGCACTCGAGCGATTCGGAAGGTGCGATCGGGTCGGGTTCGTCGAGTACTACGATGAATCAAGTGAGCAGCTCCGTTGCGCCGGTGTGTTTCCTATCCGTCTCCGTGTTGACCCTCGGGGCCTTGTCTTACCTCGATCCTCCAACAACCATGCCCTTGTCTACATCGTCCAAGGTACGTACCTGCATCCATGTTTCGCCGTGCGTGCGTGCATACGTACATATATAATTAAAGTAGTAGCTAGCATGTATAGATGAATTCTCGGCTAGAAACTATAGTATGATTGCTCCCATGTTGACATGCACCCTAATAACTGGCTCGCATCACCTCGCCTCGCAGGGAGAGGTGTTGCAGGATATGCATTTCCGGGATGCCCGGACACCTATCAGCATGAATTCCAGGAATTCGATCATCAGAGCCAAAGCCACAAGTTCAGAGATGAGCATCAGAAGATCTACCAATTCAGACAAGGAGATGTCGTCGCGATGCCAGCCGGTATTGCACACTGGTTGTACAATGACGGTGACACACCACTCGTAGCGGTCTATGTTTTCGACACAAACAACAACATAAATCAGCTTGAACCTGCAATGAGGGTGCGTATAGTCTTAATTCTTTTTATACTACTCGACTAGTCAACGAGGGCTATGAATCTATGTCTGTTCCTAGCAGCTGTCACTCTGCAATGCATGCATTGATTTACTTGCTCGATCCAAATTCTCAGAAATTCTTGCTAGCTGGGAGCTTCAACAGGGGGCAGCATCACTTTGGGGAGAACATCTTTAGAGGATTCAGCGTCGAGTTACTCAGTGAGGCCTTGGGTGTTAGTACAGATGTGGCTAGGAGGCTTCAGAATGAAAACGATGGACGTGGTGAAATAGTTCGCGTGGAGAAGGGCACGAGATGCTCGGCCCTCTTCGCTGCGCAACAACAACAACGAGTGGCCACCGTTTTAATGGTTTGGATGAGAGCTTGTGCACCATGGAGGTGGGGCGAAACATTGAGAGTCCTGATCGCGCGGATGTCTACAACCCGCGTGCTGGAAGGATCACACGTCTTAACAGCCAAGATTTCCCCATCCTAAACCTCATACAAATGAGCGCGGTGCGAGCCAACTTATACAAGGTAATTCCAATTCCTTAACGACAATATAAAGTGCGCTTATTTGATGATCGACTGTGATAGATGTTCTTGAAGCAATTCTAACAATATGCATGCGTGATCTTTACAAATTCAATTCCTTGTGTTTGCAGGACGCCGTCCTTTCACCGTTCTGGAACATTAACGCTCATAGCGTGATTTATGTGCTCCAAGGGCGTGCTCGAGTTCAAGTTGTCGACGACAATGGGAGGACGGCGTTCGATAGCGTGCTTCGTCCTGGCCAATTGCTGATCATACCACAGAACTATGTAGTCATGGAGAAAGCAGACCGCGAAGGATTTCAGTACATATCTTTCGAGACTAACCCCAACTCCATGGTGACCCACATCGCTGGGAATAACTCCATCTTGCATGCCCTGCCGGTCGATGTCATTGCCAATGCTTATCGCCTCTCGAGGGAGGAAGCCAGCAGGGTAAAGAACAAGAGAGAGGATGAGATTGATCTCTTCACTCCAAGATATCTTGAGAAGCGGTAGGGCTATGGAGGCTATGTTAGTACGCCCAGAGTAGAGTAGTACTTCTACTTCTCTCCAAACAACGACAGTCCACTCCAGAGTGATTTACCAGCAAAGCAAGTAGATCCTAGTAATAAAACATCGCTTGCAAGTTGAACGGCTGTTGTTCTATGTCCCCATCTATTGTCGAATTAGCTATGAAATGAAATGAAATGAATCGATGCAAACATCTTTTTATCTGTCGTGTATTTATTTCTACCTGTCCCGCTTCTCATAAACTATTACCTAAACTGCCATGAAGGGTGATTGAACTAGCTAGTCCGTCAAATAAATAAAGTAATAACACGAGGTAATATAGTTTGTTGGCACGTATTGGTGATAAATGGGACCTTGTCAAAGTAGGAAGGAACAAAATCATAATAAGGCATGCATGTATCCACCACCAGTTTTCTTCGAGAGCAAACGCAAGCAGCAAGCTAGCAAGGAACTCATGCATGCAATCACGGCGGGTTTCACCAAATTTAATTGCAACTTGCTCATTTCTAGCTAAGACCACCGTGCATGCACATTCATGCATGCAGAGACACCAACAAATTAACTCTGTCTATCACGAGTAGGAGGAAATTAAAATCGTAATAAGACAAGCATTAATTCGCCACCAACTTGAAAAACAAAACTCTGAACTCAAGCCTCGTGCTTTGCTAGCTAGATGATCATTCATGCATGGAAAACTGCAGGCCAAAACACAATAATCACAATAAGGCCACACAACACGGCAGGTGACACATCGATCTAATGCAAACTCTAAACATGCATGTAAGTTTCCACCAACATGAAAAACAAAACTCTGAACTCAGGCCTCGTTCTTTCCTAGCTAGATGTCCATTCATGAATGTAAAACCACAGGCCAAAACGTAATAACCACAAAAAGGCCACACAACGCGGTCGACGACACATCGATCTAATGCAAACTCCATCATTTGTTTTCCATAGAACGCATGGCAAAATGCTCCAACTTTCTTGTGAAGACGTCAGGAGACTGTATCATGCATACTAGTCCAAACTCAAACAAATCAAGTGCCTTGGGATCAAATCAAGTGGTGGGTTCTATCTCTCACTAAATTTCAATGCAAACATATGTAGTTTTCAAATTAACCATCTTATGCTCAACAACACACATAATAATTAATCCCGACAAGTTACTACACAAAAAAGCCAAGAGGTGCATTTGGACTATAATTTATGAAATGATTAACAGGAGACAAACTATGGCACATGAGTCATCTGGCATTAATTCGCCACCAACTTGGAAAACAAAACTCTGAACTCAAGCCTCATGCTTTGCTAGCTAGATGACCATTCATGCATGTAAAACTACAAGCCAAAAGATAATAATCACAATATGGCCACACAACGCGGCCGGCGACACATCGATCTAATGCAAACTCCATCACTTGTTTTCTGCAGAACGCATGGCAAAATGCTCCAACTTTCTTGTCAAGACCTTAGCAGACTGTATCATGCATACTTTTCCAAACTCAAACAAATCAAGTGGCTTTGGATCAAATCAAATGGTGGGTTCCATGGCTCACTAAATTTCAATGCAAACATATGTAGTTTCCATACTAATCGACCTGTGCTTAACAACACACATAATATTTAATCCACACAAGTTACTACAAACGAAAAATGCAAGGGGTGTATTTAGACTGTAATTTATGAAATGATTAGCAGGAGACAAACTGAGGCACATGAGTCACCAGGCATTAATTCGCCACCAACTTGAAAAACAAAACTTTGAACTCAAGCCTCGTGCTTTGCTAGCTAGATTACCATTCATGGATATAAAACCACAGGCCAAAACATAATAATCATAATAAGGCCAAGTAACGCGGCCGACGACACATCGATCTAATGTAAACTCCACCTCTTGCTTTCTGAAGAACGCGTGACAAAATGCTACAACTTTCTTGCCCAGACCTCAGTAGACTGTATCATGCATACTTTTCCAAACTCAAACAAATCAAGTGCCTTTGAATGAAATCAAATGGTGGGTTCCATGGCTCACTAAATTTCAATGCAAACATTTGTATTTTCCAAATTAAACAGCATGTGCTCAACAACATGCAGAATAATTAATTCATAAAGTTACCGCACAAGAAAAGCCAAGAGGTTCGTTTAGACTGTAATTTATGAAATGATTAGCAAGAGACAAACTAAGGCATGTGAGTCACCAGGCATTAATTCGCCACCTGCTTGAGAAACAAAACTCCGAACTCGAGTCTTGTGCTTTGCTAGCAAGATGACTACACATGTGTCATAGCATGCATGCATCATTAGAGATTAGTTTCCTGGTAATATAGTTTGTTGGCACGTATTGGTGACAAATGGGACCATGTGAAAGTAGGAAGGAACAAAATCATAATAAGACATGCATGTATCCACCACCGGTTTTCTTCGAGAGCAAACACAAGCAGCAAGCTAGCAAGCAACTCAGGCATGCAGCTGCTGGCCGGGTTTCACCAGCCTAACTGCAACTTGCTCATTTCTAGCTAAGACCACCGTGCATGCACATTCATGCATGCAGAGACACCAACAAATTAACTCTGTCTGTCACGAGTAAGAAGAAATTAAAATCGTAATAAGACATGCATGTGTCCACCGCCGCTAGTTTTGTTCAAAAGCAAACGGAACCATGTCAGGTAGCAAACAACTCATGCCTTGCCTACTCTTCTCGGTTGTTTTGAGTGCCATCCGCACTGTGAGTTTTCAGGTTTTCCATTTTGTGGATCACTTGGTATATGTGTTGTACTAATAAAAATCAAATTGTGATTTTTGGATTGATACTAAAACGGACATATTGCTCGATGATTATGTGGGTACGGTTTAATAACTCGATGAAGATAATAGTCATATATTGAAATTGGATTGATAGCTATTTCAGTTTTGAGCTCTGATTGTGCTGTTTACTGTTGTCAATTTATATATCTAGCTTTTGGCTATGTTATTTTCAGCTGGTTTGATTGCACTATGTCTACTGAACTGATTTGATTATCTGGTCTATGACCTTGTTGGCCTTCTATCAGTTGATAGGCTTACATGTTGCAGTTTGAAATACTTTAGCTCATTAGTCGGCCTTCTCTGTTAATTTAAATGCTATAGTTTTGACTCGATATTAATTGCCTTTATTAAGCAAATTCAATTCTCTGTTGGCTCATGAGAATAACTTGCTTTGTAAGAGATTAATTTTTGACGTATTCGTAAAGCATTATATGGAGCTCGAAATCTGGATTTTTCCAGTCATTAAATCTGTTGGTTGGCAGAATAACTAGCTGTGTAGGAGATTAATTTTTGACATCCGAGAGCAATAAATAAACAATTTAATACGAGAATTATGCTAATTTTATATGTTTTTGAATCCTATATTTTGAGCATATTACCATGTTTAATTGACAAGAAGAAATTACATGTTTGTATGTCATTTATAAGCTGATAGAAATATGCTTTAATTATTGCAATTTATTTTGGAATTAATTATGAATAATTACTGAAACCATAATTGTTACAACAACCAACTCATGGATATGGATACCTTCCAGGTGTCCCTCCATGCAGGCACCACAGTGCATGCAGCACAACGGGCGGGCGTATTCATCATGCAGGTAGATACACCGACCAACAAAATCTGTCGTATCTTGGGTAGGTAGCCTTTTTCCTGCTATAAAATCCAGCCCTTGCAACATGTACACAACTCACCATCGAATCAATCGACGAGTAGCTAGCTAGGTAGCTATTGCTTAACTCTACATAGCTATTGCTTAACTCTACATACATTTATTCAGTCATGGCAGCCACTACAATAACATTCTTCTCAACCCTACTTTCCTTTTTCTTGGGCTTCCTCCTCTTCTGCCATGGCTGCACAGCTGATCAACTCAGCTCGGCATGGCAGGCCTCTCGGTAGGGAGCCCCAAGGGAGTGCAGGTTCGACAGGTTATTGGCACTCGAGCGATTCGTAAGGTGCAATGAAAAAGTCGGGTTCGTCGAGTACTACGATGAATCAAGTGAGCAGGTCCGTTGCGCAGGCGTGTTTCCTATCCGTCTCCGTGTTGACCCTCGGGGCCTTGTCTTACCTCGATCCTCCAACAACCATGCCCTTATCTACATCGTCCAAGGTACGTACCTGCATCCATGATTCAACCGCGCCGTGCGTGTGTGCATACATGCATAATTAAATTAGTAGCTAGCATGTATAGATGAATTCTATGGCTAGGAAAAAATAGTATAATTGCTCCCATGTTGACATGCACACGAATAACTGGCTCACATCACCTCGCCTCGCAGGGAGAGGTGTTGCAGGATATGCATTTCCGGGATGCCCGGACACCTATCAGCATGAATTCCAGGAATTCGAGCATCAGAGCCAATGCCACAAGTTCAGAGATGAGCATCAGAAGATCTACCAATTCAGACAAGGAGATGTCGTAGCGATGCCAGCCGGTGTTGCACACTGGTTGTACAATGATGGTGACACACCACTCGTAGCGGTCTATGTTTTCGACACAAACAACAACATCAGCTTGAACCTGCAATGAGGGTGCGTAGTCTTAATTCTCTTTTATACTACTCGACTAGTCAACGACGGCTATGAATCTATGTCTATTCCTAGCAGCTGACACTCTGCAATGCATGCATTGATTTACTTGCTCGATCCAAATTCTCAAAATTTTTTGCTAGCTGGGAACTTCAACAGGGGGCAGCATCACTTTGGGGAGAACATCTTCAGAGGATTCAGCGTCGAGTTAATCAGTGAGGCCTTGGGTGTTAGTACAGATGTGGCTAGGAGGCTTCAGAATGAAAACGATGGGCAGGGTGAAATAGTTCGCGTGGAGAAGGGCCTGGAGATGCTCAGGCCCTCTTCGTTGCCGCAACAACAACAGAGTGGCCGCCGTTTTAATGGTTTGGATGAGAGCTTGTGCACCATGGAGGTGGGGCGAAACATTGAGAGTCCTGATCGAGCGGATGTCTATAACCCGCGTGTTGGAAGGATCACACGTCTCAACAGCCAAGATTTCCCCATCCTAAACCTCATACAAATGAGCGCGGTGCGAGCCAACTTATACGAGGTAACTCCAATTCCTTGATGACAATATAAAGTGCGCTTCATTGATGCTGAACTGTGATGCTGAAGTTTAGGATGGAAGATCCACTTCCCTGTCACAACATTGACACTGCAGGGTTGTAGCACAAGAACCTAGGCTTGGTTGTCAAAAAGAGCTTGGTATTCTTCTTGCATGGCAGAAAACAATGATGGATCCTTGAGGGCAGAGCGCATTGTTTTGGGAATGGGTGAGGGAACTGTGGTGGTGGCAAGTTGCACATAGCGGGGGTTTGGTTTGACAATGCCATTGCGAGCACACGTGATCATGTGATGGAACGACACAACAACAACTGGAGGTGGGGCGACAGAGGGTGGAGGGGGTGAGCTCGATGGGGTGGTAGCTGAACTTGCGACAAAGGGTGAAGGAGGCGGGCTTGGTGGGGGTGGCAGTCGAACTTGAGGCAGCCGGACTTGAGAAAGCGGGAGACAAGTCTATCGTGGTGGGGGAGCCACGGGGACAGATGGTGAACAATGATGGTGGGGCAACGAGTTTGCTGGAATGTCATCATCGGTAGAAAGAAAATCAAGGGACTCTGGAAGGGAGGAGGAAGAGTGGTATTGTCGAAAAGGAAAAGAATGCTTATCAAACGTGACATGGCGAGAGATGATGATCCGACGAGTGGAAAAGTCGTAGCATAGATATCCTTCGTGGTCCGAAGGATAACCAAGGAATGCACACACAACCGAGAGAGGGGCTAGTTTTTGTTTGGCAGTCACACTGATGTTGGGGTAACATAAACAACCGAAGACATGTAGATTAGAGTAATCTGGAGGTGTGCTGTATAGGCACTCGAAAGGTGTTTGATGATGCAAAAGTTTGCAGGGGCGTCTGTTAATAAGGTAGGTAGCAGTGGCGAGACCCTCTACCAGAAGGATGGTGGCATATGAGCATGGAAAAGAAGTGTGCAGACAACATAATTGGTAGAGCGAATTTCTCGTTCGGCCATCCCATTTTGCGTGGATGTGTATGGACAAGAAAGGCGAAAGGCGAAAGGCGAAATCTATTCCATGTGAGGAAAGAAAATGACGCGCAACCTTGTTATCAAACTCTCTACCATTGTCTGCTTTGAATAGATTTAATGGAAAGATTGAACTGTAAACATAGGCATGAAAATAGACGATGGTGTTAAACACATCGGATTTCTTCTGTAATTGAAAGGTCCACATGAAATGAGTGAAGTCATCCACTATAATCAAATAGTATTGATAACCAAAACTGCTCGAGACAGACGAGGTCCATACATCGCGGTGAATAAGTTCAAAAGGAAGATGCGTAATGCAGGTAGAGCTAGAGAATGGAAGACGAACATGTTTCCCGAGTTGGCAAGCATGACAAAGGCTTGTGGATTTATCACAATGCAAAGAAGAAGGTAAAGAGCGAGCTAAAGTGTCACGGCCAGGGTGTCCGAGACGCTGGTGCTAAAGCTCGAAGGAGTGCATGGTGGTGTGAAGCACGGTGGCAATAGGTTTATTTGCGGAGAGTGGGTAGAGGCTGCCCGTGCTATCATAATGCAGGATCTCCGTTCTGGTGCGCATATCCTTGACAGAAAAACCAAGAGGGTCAAATTCTATCGACACAGAATTATCATGGGTTAGGGAACGAATGAAAATGAATTTTTTTAATAAGATTGGGTGCGACTAAGACATTCGAAAGATGAAGTGGAGTGGTTGGTGTGGGGATGGATGTATGACCTGTATGAGTAATGGGAAGATTAGATCCATTACCAAAGGTGATACGAGAGTTAGAATTGAAAGGAGAAAGGGTCAAAAGGAGAAAGAGAGGAAAGATTACCAGCACTTGCGGACATGTGCGACGTAGCCCCGGTGTCTAGAAACCAGTCCCTGCTGGGCTAGTTTGACTACACGGACATGTTGTTCAGCGCCGTGAGGAAGCATGCCTGGTCCCAGGTTGATGCAGAGGATTGCACCGGTGCCATGTCGGCGGCACCACCGATGGAACCATTGTACGCCTGTGTGACCGGATGATACATCGACTGTTGCATATGTGTCTGGCCAACGAGCGGACGAGAGGCAAGGACGCCGGGTGCCGGCACTGGCGCACACCACGGAGCACCTGGAGCGGCACCTTTGGGATGGACGGCGTTGTTCCACCCCTAGAACTCGCCAATCCAGGGGGTTGAACGAGTATTTCTTCTTATCCATTGATGAACCTCAGAGGTCCTGATTTGGCCCGATCTTTCGATGAGAAGATAAATTCGATAGAAGTCGCTCAACTCTCACGATCTTGGCTACGAACTCGCAAGGCCTGAAACCACGCAATCACGGAACTGCTCGACAAGTCATTATCAATCGTGCACGAATACCCGGATGACCTGATCACAAAGATCAATTTCTGCAAGCAATCGAAGAACAAGCAAGAACGAGGTAAAAAACAATCTGAATTGCAAATATATGATTGAGTTCAAAAGGTGGGATTCCGCAGAGGTCCTTTACGATTGGTCTAGTCAACACAAGCGAAGAACGAGAGTTTTCACAATGGAGAAACTAATCAAACGAAATACAAGGAAACTAGAGGAGTGCGACCTCCTTATATAGGGAAGGGGAAGCCGTACATAGCTAACAAAATAGGGGGTGATACTATTTATGGTGATTTTACTGTTCATGTGAACAGTATGGGCCCCATTAGGTGCCCGGCTAGCGTATGGGCCAATTCCGGTACGATTATAAAGCCCAAATTGGCCTAAATAGGTGATATAGTATTTTCTTTTTGCGATTTTAAAGTCCACAGAAGGAATTTTGAGGTGGGGCTAGATCAATTGGAAAGATCTTGGAATAATCTTTCCAACAAGCCCAAGAACACCCAAATCGGACTCTGTTTGCAAAAGTTATGTGAGTTTAAAGTCGGTGCTATCTCTCTAGAGGCCGAATTGGATTCCAAAACGTGTCCAGCTCGAACTCTTGCTTAGCTTGGACAAAAAGTGATGTGATATTGCACAAATATACATTTTCATCATTAGGTAGCATCATATAGTTCTTATAATATAAATACACTCCTAAAAACGAGCTCACCTGATAATTTAAGTGAAGCGTACGAGCCCTTGTAATTGGAATAGCAAGCATAGCAAATGTGGTTGTATCCATAGGGGTCATGTCCTCATCATCCTCCCCTTCTTGAAAACAAAGCTGTCCTCGGCTTTTGATAAGCTGAAAATAGGGTAACAAAGAAGCCAAGGTGTATGCATGGTATATGTATATGTCATCTGTTTTAACTGTTCTTCGTTGTTGCACAATTAATGTTATAAAACAGCAGCGATCATAAAAGCTCATTGTATTATTAGCCCAAGAATAATCATATATGTTAATGAGCAAAATAAAATTTCTCACACAACAATTATTGCAACTAGTTTTGCAAATGTAAGTGAAGCATTTATACAATTCAATTATCTGAAGTTGGTAAACTTGTAGTGATAGCATATATGTGCAAATCTACAACATTTGGAATCAAACAAAGTTCATCCATATAATCATATTTCAATTGAGCGTTAGCAAATTCATCTAGCAAGGGTGAAAAGATTTGAAAGTTCTTCCATACTTCAACATTATTATGCAGATTGTCAATACTAGATGGTGCAATAAGAGATGAACACATAGCTATTGGATGATCACTAAAGTTTATTTTTCTCTCATAATGAACAAGATTCGGTACACAAGAATTGTTGTTCAAAACAGTAAGCTTTAATTCATCTATGTGATCACAAGTTATGCATATTTGATACACATGAAATTGATTGTCCACACCATAATCTCCAATCAAATTAAACTTATATCCAGGGGTGTACGCACTAGACAATGATTTCAAACATACGATTTCAGAAACTTTCTCCATAGCATGTGACAATTTCATCGGTGGCTTCAACATAATGTAACATAAAGAATCGGTAGGAGAAATTCTAGTCAAAACTTCTTTATATCTAACCAATTCCGCATGATCATTATATGTGATTGACTCATTATATGAATTGCTCAAAACAGTAGGCAATTCAATTATGTTATCACATGGTGTACTCAAGTCAACAGGTAAATCAACAAGTTTATCACATGGTGCACTAAAATCAATACAGACTCTGAATTCTCTTCGTGAAATATGTGCATATCAGAATTGTTTTCCACTAATTTTTGCTCCAAAATAGCATGAACAGTGGACAATTGTAGTTCTTCACAAGCATACTCAACTTGAGTGATGATAGCACCATGATCTTTACCTTTTTAGCTCTCCTCAGATGATGTAGGTACATCATTTCCCCATCTTCCTTCTCAACCAATGGAGTCGATGGTTCAATCAGCTCATTCTCCTCTTCGGCATGGTTCTCAACTTTCTGCATGTTGTTACTCACAGAAAAAGATACAAACACAGGTTTGTTATCATATTTTCTAACATCAAGCATTCTCAATTTCTCCTTAATCTGACTTTCAACCTTACAGGCAAGTATAAACAAATGAGAGAGAGAACCATATTATCTGTGAACAAGAAGGTCCTGAATTATTTGATTAAGCCCACTTAAGAATCTATTCTTTGTAGCTTCAGCATATTCCTCTAAGCCACAACGCAATAAACGAGTTTTCAATTCATGATAGTATTCCCTTACCGTTCGATGACCTTGTTTGAGACGTTGTAATCTAGCTAACAAATAACCAGCATAATATTTAGGAACAAATTCAACTCTCAAAAGTTTCTTTAATGCATGCTAAGTTTGAGGCACACTTCCATGTCTACGTAAATACCTCCACCAAAGTATTGCATCCTCAACAAAAACACTAGTGGCAGCTCTAATCTTTTGCCTATCAGACCATTCAAAATATTTAAATTCTTTGTCTAAAGCTATCTCCCAGTCAACATAGGCATCATGATCAAATTTACCAGCAAAAGATGGCAAAGTGATTTTAGTTTTACCGTACGTACTATCACGATCATATACATTCCGTGGTGAAGAAGCTTGTCTCAAGCGTGCATCTTCCTCGCGAACTTTCTTTCGTTCCCGTTCAATGGCACGAAGAAGACGTAGATCTATCTCGTAATCATCCTGTGAACCTACCATGGTTAGTAGAAAACAAAGAATAAATCACAGTGTATATGTCCCTATAGACTACATGGTTCTGGAGTTTCACAAGTCACTCTCTTAAAACGCCATGGAGTTTCACAAGTCACTCTCTCAAAACGTCGTACCAAGTTCTTACAAGCTCTTACCAATGCAGCAAAGAGGTGGTACAACCGGTGGCTGGTTCGTGATACTCTCACTTACGATTAGCCCGACGATTGCAATGAACGGAACCTGCTGAGTTAGTAGGAAGTGGAGCTCGGAAGGCTTCAATATGGTAGCAAGGATCAGCAATAATCAAATCAGTTAATGCAAGTTAAAAAAATTATTCAAAATACTAGTCAAAGTTGCTGATCCTAGCTTAGAAAGAGCTAGCTAATCAAAGCCTGCCAAGAGAAGTCCAAGAGAAGTGTATGTACGCACACGCAAAGATAAATATGACTTGATGTAAGCAATGGAAACCTCACAACAAGTGCTAGGAGAGACGCTAACAAACTACTCAAACTTCTTTGTAGGGCACAAGATTGTTCACACGATGTAGAGCACAAAAACAGAATAACGTGCAGTGTAAATAGCCCTCTAGTTGAAGTAGTAAACAAAAGCTAGTCTCAAAAGATGAAACAGCAAAGTTATATATGGCTTATATATGCTCGTTTGAAAGGTTTCGATGAGATCTACAACTTTGCAGTTGAGGCGAACCCCAAATTCCAAAGGAAAGGCTGAAAGAAACGGCAAAAATAGAAACAAAAAACTTATGACGCGAATTCAGGGCCGAAGATGGCCGATTTTGGGGCCCCTGGAGGGCGACTAGTGTCTTAGGTGGAAAGAATTAACTCGGACGGACCTACCACATTACAATCCTTATGCTCCATCCGCACTGCCTCACTTACCATTCGCACAAGTCTAAAATAGTGTTTGGGTTTTTGTTTTGAAAATATTCTCTAAGTTCAACATACTAGCCATTTCCATACAATGGTTGTCCAAATCAAGTTTTGATGTTTGAATGATGTCGTGGCAATTTAATGCCCACATGTCAATGTATCTAAGCGTGGCACTTAGGTACTGACTTAATGACTAGTTAACGTTACAATTATTCATAGGGCGACAAAGGATGGTGTCTCAGATCAATGAATGGAATTTAATAGCTCATTTAACATTAAGGCATTAACTATGAGCTAATGACAACATAATTGTAATCAAAGTATTGCATGCAATTTTATAATTTAAAACAACATAATTTTGTTAAAAATAGGTGCAATATGACCAAAGTGATGACTTGATAATAGGTGCAATATGACCAAAGTGATGACTTATCGTGCTCAATGTTTTGATAACTTGGTCTTGCTCTCACTGGAATTGCTATTCCTTCGGGACTTCGAATTGTAATTACGCAAAATACGATAGAATTCTAGAACGTCTGGATACAGCCAAATGAAACCAAATAAATTCGAAGGTATCCAAATAGTCACTAACATGTTGGGCCACTAGAATTTTTATTTTCCATATTAATTATTTTCTTAAAGAAAATTAATAAGTCATTGACAGGTGGGGCCACGGTCCACGTGGACTCGGTTCACAGGAACAGTACTCGGGCATTAACCCTTAATGACATTGCTACTGACTTCTCCCTCAATACCTACAGGAACAGGGGAGACGCCATGGCCGAGATCGGTGGTCAACAACGGTGGCGCGGCTACACGTGGGGGTTGTGGCGATCTGGCCCAAGGCGACTGTGGCGAGCCAACGACTAATCCAGTAAAGCGGCGCGCGCAAGAGCATTAGGGAAGTGGAGCAACTCACCGTCTGCGCACCGTGGAGGCAGGGAAGGTCCGAGGCGGCCTGGCGACGGCGACTTGGGGCGGCACGTTGAGGTCCAAGCGGTGGCGGCCCTGCACTGCGGAGAAGGATAGTCCGAGTGAGTGATGAGAAAGTATGGATGAGGGTGTGGGGATCTTTGTAGGTGAGAGGAATCGGCCGGACTCGTTGAATGAGAAATGGCGGTTGTGGTAGCGGTTGTGGCGCGGTTTTGAGCGAGCGAGAGGAGGATGACAGCGTGCGGTGCTCCTGTGGAGGAAATGAGAAACTGATTAAGGGCTTATCTTGGTGATGTTGGGGAACATCACGTGACACGAATGGATATGAGACATCTCACCAGATTCGACAGGGATGGCAAGGTTGATGCGACAGCCGCGGGCTGTGGCTTGGCCGAGGAGAAAGAAGAAGATGTTGTCCCCTTCGGCTCTACGGGAGGAAAAGAAAGTGGAGGTGAGGGATGGAAATAGGAAGGCGAGGCGGCCTTGAAGGGCATGTTAGACAATTTCTCTCTCTCCTTATTTTCTGTCATCCACATCATGAGGAATTTTTGGTTGACAAGAAGCAAAAACGACTAATATTACTGTCCTGTACACGCTCTTAAGCTATGATTTCGGGGTTCATCGGACGAGGAATGAACTATGATTTCAGTATTCATCAAGCGTGTGGTGACCTAGAGTTGTGCCAAGGCGGCGGGAAAGTGGAGACCAATCGATCATTGCAAGTTGCAAAAAAAAAAAAGTTAGAATCATTAACCTTTTAAGTTATCACTGCTAACAAGTCGAACTCGACGTCGATTTCGAATGGCCCCGTTTCCTTCCCACATGATGAAACATCCAATCTTTTCTCAAAAAAGAAAAGAAAAAAGAAACATGCAATCAATACATGTCACATTGAGACAGTCAGATTAAAAGAGGATCACACATCAGGAGAGAGACTGACCCGGGGTTCACCACCACCACCTAACTCCCTCCGGCGATGGCGAACAAGGCCGGTCGCTCCCCTCCCTCCTCCTCCTCGTCCTCCCCTTCTCGCAGCCCCTCCCCTTCCCACCGCAGGCGCAGGGGCTCATCCGCCGCGCGGAGAGGCCGCTCGCCTTCGCCGCCACCCAAGAAAGCCTCGACTCCTCCTCCTCCTCCTCCTCCTAGGTAACATATACGCATACGCATGCCTCTGGGAAACAAAAAAAACAAAACTTTTGCTGCTGCTTCTGATGCGTGGGGTGGGTGATTAATCAATCTGGTGCAGGAAAGCGTCTCCGGTACCTGATGAGTCGGTCGTCCTCCACGTCGACCATCTATCCAGGAACGTCAATGAGGCGCACCTCAAGGAGATTTTCGGTCAGACACCAAAATCCTTTCTTTTTCTCTTCTCTTTTTGTTTCTCTCTCTCCCTCTGTGTGCTTCGGTTCCTGTTTAAAGTTAGTTCAGTGCTTTGTACATGGACTTTGTTGATGAAGTATGTTGCTGTTAGTTTTCATCTCCTGAATTCATCTCCGTTAATGTTCTAGTGTTCCTTCCATAACAGGATCAACGCTCGTTTGCACTAGAGTTAGACCGGACTAAATTGCAGTAGAATAACATAGAGAATGACATATGGCTGCTCCTTTAGCTAACTACCACCATTATTTTGCAGAAAATTATGGTGAAGTCGTCAATGTGGAGATCTCCATGGATCGGGTGGTAAGTGAATGGGTTTGGAAGAAATGAATTTACGGGGGGAAAGCTGTCATCATTCTTATCTCATCACCGTATTCGTTTGCTTTGATTCAGGTCAATCTTCCTCGTGGGTATGGATACGTTGAATTCAACAAGAGAGCTGATGCTGAGAAGGCTCTTCTTTACATGGATGGCGTATGAACTGAATTCTGCCCTGCCCTGCCTCATTTCATTTGGAACTTTACAGAGTAGATAGCACTAAAAATTCAAACTTGCAAATATGCACAGGGTCAAATTGATGGAAATGTTGTTAAAGTGAGATTCGCACCTGCACCACGGCAAAGAAATGCTGCTTCGCCCAAGGCTCTTCCCCCTCCTCCAAATAGAGATGTGCTTCAAAATGATAAAGTTGGTCATAGTGCTGAAAAGGCCACTCAACATCGGCCTAGGGAATGTAAGCTTCTGTACCTTCTGATGTATCAATTTATTCTTCTTTGGTATTAGTCACCTTGCCCACCATCTCACTAGCTGTTTTGCTTTTGGTCCCCAAATCGGACTTTATATTTGTATTGAGCGGTAATATAGATGGACTTTGAAACTGAATTACTTTCCTATGAGCAGCATCTCCTCAGAGAAAGCCACTTCCATCTCCACGAAGGCGATCTCCTCCAAGTCGAAGCGTTGATTCACCTAGGCGGCGGCCTGATCCGCCTCCAATTCGTCGTCGACCAGATCCTCTCCGATTAGGCGTGGTGAACGCCTCCTAGCCGGAGACCAGGATCTCCAGTTAGAAGGCGTTAGCCTCTCCACTGCCTCAAGGCTTAGATCACCAAGGCGGTGAGTAAATGCCTAGAAGCGATCTCGGTATCGTCAGCATTGTGATTGGAAATGCTGAAATATTTCATCTAATCACAGCCTTTTACCCGAAGAGGTCGTGGCAGTCCAAACCGCAGACGCCTCCATTGCCTCGTAGAAGGCTGTAAGCCATTTTAAGCTTGTCTCCGTTGATCATTTCTCTTTAATCCTTCATATGTTATCTAAAATATGCATTTAGGAGAAGGTGGGGGCATATAAGCTTTTCATATATTCTTTATTCAGCGGCACAACTAGTTGGTACTTAGGGCTTAATTAGTCAATCTCAATCTCTAGCTTCTACAGTTGTATTACGAAGAAAGCTAAAGTCATGCTGCCCTAGTTGAAAATAAGAAGCTGAATCCTGCTGAACATTCTTGGATGGTTGCTCTAGCTTAACTTTTGTGAAGATTTGGGACCATGAGTAGCAAATCTGATAAGTTTTATGCAACTTTTGAGTTAACCATTTTTCTTTAGCTTTAGTAGCACTTAAAGCACTAAAAGTTCCAAAGAGGCCACATGGTGCTACTCGGTCAGACAGCATCAGTTCTATTTTAGAAGCTCGAGCTGGGGTGTGGCTAAATAGGGCTTTTCCTTCGTTCTTGGTTATCGAACTTTCCGTCTTACACATTTAGTGCAAAGAATGAAGAATTGCAATTGAATTACCATGTCTTTGTGGTGAAGCTACATGCTGACAATATTGGCTTTGGTTTTTTTTTTTTCTATCGATAGTTCTTCCAGGTTTCCAGTTATCTTTTCCATGTTAACTTCCGTTCTCTCTTAAATCCTCATGAAGCCTTTTCTCCTTATTTTGTCTAGTTATGTAAACTAATCTTGGCATTTATGTTCTTGTCAACCATTCCTTCTCTCTGCAGGACACCTCCAAGGCGGATGAGGAGTCCTCCAAGAAGGCTGCCACCTCCTCGCCGTCGTAGTAGATCTCCCATTCGCCGATTAATTCGCTCTCCTTCGAGATCAATTTCTCCACGCAGGTAACGGTGGTGTTGATCCTTTTGCTTCTCATGTCTCATTTTGGATCAGTGGATTGTGCGTCTTCTACCATATCAAACATTACGATCGAGCCCTTCTCACTTCTGTGCTCTCTGCTGAACAGTGTAAAGAAATATTTACTTGTGTTAATAATTCTCTTTATGGAACCAGGGGTCAAGGACCTCCTGTGAGGCATGGGCGGGCATCCTCGTCATATTCTGAATCACCTACTCCTCCAAGAAGGGTAAACTCATAATTATTACTGCCATTGTTTTTTGAGGAAGAAAAGGGAAAGAAAGAGTTTTTTTTTTGGGTGGAGTTCTTGTTACAAAAACCTATTGTTGTTCCAAAACAAACATTTTTCTCTTATGTAGGGACCAGTGAGGGTAACCAGAAGTCGCAGTCCTAGAAGGTAATAACATTTTTTGTGTTTTTCCCTTTCCAAGTAATATTTATACACAGTTTGCCGAAATCTATTTGATTTTATAATAAAAGGACGTTTCCTTTTTCACCTGCGCAGGCCTTTGAGAGGAAGAAGTGTCTCTAGCTACAGCCGTAGTAGCAGCTCAGCCTCCTCCCCTATCAGCAGTTAGAACTCCGGGCATGGCGATCCTGGTAGGTAAATCTTTCTAGCTCGTCACTCTTTATCTCTGATCATCTCGTTTGCCTGTGCTGCTGCTGTCTTTTGCTGTTAAGCTTTGGTACTTTTGCGTGAGTGGACGACGTCTGATCAATCAAGCTGCCAATGGATCGGATATTGCCGAAAACAAACATGTGCTCCCTGGATTGGAGTCTCTGTCTGAGATATTCTTCTTGGGAGGCTTTTGGAGCGATGGCTTTATTGTTTGATGCTGTAGTCGATAAAGTACATTGGTGTTCTTCTAAAGTAAACAAGCGTAGTCGCTGTTGCTACGAGTTATATATACTACGGTTCAGGACAAGAATATTTGCTGGTGAATTGAATTTACCAAAGTGTCGAGCATGCAGATAAGATTGAAAATGTGTACATATGTTGTCTACCTGAAGTTATGGCTGTCATTTTCGATATGTGCGCTTCTCATCTCATCCCATTGGAGATGAGATAAGCAAGATAGCTACTTTTGTTTTAACGAGTATCACGGTCAGGTTAGATTATCAATCAATCGCCAGGTTAGATATGGCTCGTCGTCAATTCGAGGCAAAAGAAAAACAATAACACGTGGAGAAGACTAACAAGTCGAAATTGAACTCACCGGCCGGTTCGACCGATCATCTTCCAAACTCAAAACAAATCAAGTGCCTTTGGATAAACTCAAATGGTGGGTACTAAATTTCAATGCAAACATATGTAGTTTCCGAATTAACCGACCTGTGCTCAACAGCACACATAATAATTAATTCAGACAAGTTACTACACACGAAAAATCCAAGGGGTGCATTTGGACTGTAATTTATGAAATGATTAGCAAGAGACAAACCGAGGCACCTGAGTCACCAGGCATTAATTCGCCACCAACTTGAAAAACAAAACTCCGAACTCAATCCTCATGCTTTTATAGCTACATGACCATTCATGCATATAAAACCGTAGGCCAAAACATAATATACACAATAAGGCCACGCAATGTGGCCGGTGACACATCAAGAAGTCGTGGGGTTTGTTGCCTTATGTGATGTATGTCACAAGGTAAAGGTAGAACATCAGCGACCAGTAGGTCTGTTGCAACCCCTGAAGATTCCAGAGTGGAAATGGGAGGAAATCAGAATGGATTTCATTACCGGCTTGCCCAGGACTCAATCAGGTTACGATTCGATTTGGGTAATAATTGATCATTTGACGAATGTTGCTCACTTCTTACCACTCAAAACCTCCTACTCAGGAGATCACTTTGTAGAGTTGTACATGTCAAGAATTGTCAGTTTGCATAGTGTGCCTAAGAAGATAGTGTCAGATCGAGGATATCAATTCACCTCTCATTTTTGGCAATGTCTGCATGAAGCATTGGGAACTCACATGAATTTCAGTACTGCATATCACCCTCAAACAGATGGACAGATTGAAAGAGTAAATCAAATATTACAAGATATGTTGAGAGCTTGTGCTTTAACTAATGCTACCAGTTGGGATAAGAGTTTGCTATATATACAATTCTCATACAACAACAGCTACCAAGCCAGTCTGCAAATGTCACCATTTGAAGCCTTGTATGGTCGTACGTGCAAAACCTTTTTGAATTGGATAGAAATAGCTGAATATTTAGTATTCAGATCAGATATTATTCAGGAAGCAGAAGAACAAGTGTCTATGATCAAAGAAAGATTAAAGATAGCTTAGTCTCGGCAGAGGAGTTATGTTGATAATCGCTATCGTGACCTCAGCTTTGAACCAGAAGATTTTGTTCATCTTCGAGTTACCCCGCTTTGAGGTGTCAGAAGGTTTAATGCCAAAGGAAGCTTGCCCTATGTATGTTGGTCCGCTCAAAATTTTGGATCACCGTGGGAAGTTGCCTACCGCTTGAACTGTCGCAATCGCTAAGGTGAATGCATGATGTGTTTCATATCTCTCGTTTGAAGAAGTGTCTTCGTGTGCCGACAAAACAAACTCATTTGGATTGAATCGAGTTAATAGAGGATCTCAATTATAAAGAGCAACCAGTTAAGATTTTGGATATCGCAGAGCGTTAGACCAGAAGCGAGACCGTTTGTTTTTGCAAAGTTCAGTGGAGCAACCACTCAGGAGGAGAAGCAACGTGGGAGCGTGAAGAAGACCTAAAAGCCGAGTTTTCTAGTCTTTTCTCTAGCTAGCCTGAATCACGGGGTCGAGATTCCTTTAAGGCGGGAAGTTTGTAATATCCCAATTTTCTGAGCTTTAAAAGCCCCTTTTGATTAGTTAGTAGTTGGAAAATTCACCATTGAGATTTTATTTGAATTTTAATAAAGCTTAACATGGACTTTCAGTATCAAAATAATTTAATAATATTAATGCCAACATCAATAATGGTCAAAACTATTTTATTTGGGTTCAATGTGCTTAGATATACTTTCTAGATTTTTCTAGAATTTTTCTAAGTTCATTTGTATTTTCTATTTGCCATTTGCATTTTTTGTATTTTCTAAAAAGAAAAATCTATTTAAAATCTTAGAAATAGTGTCGGGCCGAAACCCATTCCTGCTCCTACCGCCCATTGCCGTGTGGTCTAGCCGCTCGGCCTTTCCTCTCGCGGCCGCTCATGCGCCGCATGTCGCTCCGTCCTCCGCCAGTGGTCCTCGCTTGTCGGTGGTCGCCGCCTTCCCGTCATCTTCCTCACGCCGCGCTTTGCCCATGTTCACCATTGTCGAGCTTTGAGCTTGTAACGACAAGATTGAATCTCCAACTAAAAGATCCCGGAAACCGTGTCAAATCATATCTCTTCCTTCCGCATCCGAATCCAATCAATCGTATTCGTATCCCCTTCAAACTCGGAATATATCTAGTATTCATCTCGGACTCGATTTGGGATTTCAAATCCGACAAACCGAGGCCTATAAATAGTACCCCTAGGTTCGCCTTCTCGCCTCGATCCCGAAACCCCAAGCTACCGCACCTCAAACTCTAGCGCGCTACATTAGAAGTTTTAGGTTCGCCACGCCGCTTGTTTTCGCAAATTACGCCATTTTCTTCGTCGCCTCGTTATCGCCAACCATGTCGTTGTCTTCGCCGTCACCGAGCTACATCCAAGACCCTCATGACCACGAGACATCACTAGTGTTCGTCACGACAACAACCGCACCTATTCCGCCGCCGTCGCCAATTCCGCCAACTTCGACAACCTTCGTGCCAATACCAGAGCGTGATATGCGCAATAACCTATTCTACCAAGTGCGTGCATCCACCGCCGGCCGGCGCCGTCGTTCGCCGTTGCCGGATTAACCCGAGCCTCGCCGTCGTCTTGTCGATGTGTCATGCCACCTTATCAGCCACATATACACGTGAGCACATGTGTCATGCCACATCAGCTCGTGATCACATATGTCGTGCCACATATACTCAGAGGGGCACATGTCTGCCACCTCACCTGCCACATCTACTTGTACGCTGCGTGTTCCGCTTTCGGTTGGCCACGCCAAGACTTGTGTGTCACGAAGAGCCCTAATCCAGATCCGATCTGGTGTAATCCCAGTCCACTACACACCGTGCCTATGCCATGTGGGTCCACTAGCTATATCACTATTCCATGAACTCCTGAACCCGTATGATCTTCTATGACTAGGTAGTCGTAACCTTCTACGACCATGCAGTCGAAACCTTTAGACCATGTGATCAAAACTCTCTCTGAGCACACATAGTCAAAAGTGATGAACAATACTCGAATTCCTTTTTGAGTATTTTCTTTAAATTCAGAACTTCTAGAAGCCATATCTTCTTCACCCGAACTACGATTGAGCCCATTCAAATTCCTAAATTCATCTAAATTCAAGCTCTATTTTTCTAAGATTTTTATTTAATTTTTGGTGTTAGTTTTCCTCTCTATTTTTATTTATTTATTTCATTTAAGTAGTAGAGGTTCATACTTCAGGGAATTTCAAGGAAAAATGAGTTCACTAAGACCAGGACCAGTACCAAAATTTATTCCAAGGAAAGTTATACATTTGATCTTATTGAACCCAGTTTTTAAAACTACTTTGATTCAAAGTACTGCATTCTACTTTAAATATTTATTTCAATGCTTTTGGGCGTAGTTATTAATACTAATTGTTTATATCTACCTTGCTTATAGTAACATCATGATCTTTTGTCACCCTAGGTTGGTTCATTTTTTAGTTGGTATTATCATAGCACCAACGTGGGTTAGTTAGACGAACAGTATTGCTTAGCCATGCTACGAGCCACACATCATTTGAGTTGCCAATATAAACTTGACTAAGTAACTATGGAACTTTGTGTAAAACTATGTGCTATGTGTTATTATTTTGTGATAGCATATGTTGCACTTAACCAACAGGGTGGGAAAGGATTTGGACAGGGTGGGAAAGGATTTGGACCGAGGCAGGTGGTGGATACTGAGTGACATGGTGGAGCTAAAAATTGGAAGTCTTGCCTCGGTTAATTAATGACTTAACTTTGTGCGCTATTGAACTGGACCTTTCGTAGAGCCACATGCCTGATGGGATGGGCCTAACTTAGTAAGTTATGGATTCTCGATATTGACAACTCAGGTTATAGGTTAGGATATCACTGATGGGTGGAGGTGCGGACTACCAGGTAGATCACATCGCGGGACGGTTCGCCGCTTCCCTGTCCAACGGTGTGTGTTGTACCAAAGCACTGTGTATGGGTTCGACGACGGTAAAGCACACCGGGAGTGTCAATGCTTGAGGTGAAGTTTTTGAAAGATTTTATCATGATTAGTGCTAGATACACTGATTTTATCGTGTGGGTAAAGTGTACAACCTCTGCAGAGTGTTAAACAATCTATTTGAATAATCGCATCCGCGGTCATGGACATGCTCGGGAATTTCACACGATGGTTAGAATTTCATAAAACATTTGGGAAGGGAGCAGCAGGATCTAAGTCATATGGCTATGTGAAATAATTTGATTAGGCTTTGTGTCTTTACGAAAATAATCATTAAATTACTACTGCTTATTTGTTTTACATATGTTTTCAATCTATCATTTGTATTCAATTGCAAATGTTGCTTTATGCAAAATAATCACAGAAGCCATTCCTTTGGAATAAGCCATCATCTATAAATTGCATTATGTGGTATGACTTACAAGTACGGTTGTGTACTCATGCTTGCTATAATCAATCAGCAGGATTGGAGGAGTCATCGCCTGCTTTCGAGGAGGAGTTCTACGAATGTGCTAATCGTTAGGTCTTGATCCGAGTCGGTTACCTATCGTGAATTGATGGGATTCCGCTAAAATTTATCTATTCTGCTACTTATTTAATTATTGCTAGCCCTGCGAGGCTTAATAAATGTAAACTCGACCATAAGGTCAAAACCCTTATTTGTTATTCAAACTAATCGTTTATGCTATTATTAATCTTGTGTGGATCGATATTCATCTATATTGACACTGTGTTCACTAGCGTGATCCTCGACTAGTGTAGAATACATAGAGAGTCTAGAATTACATTTTTGGGTCCCGACAACCAACTTGAAAATAAAACTTCGAACTCAAGCCTCATGCTTTGCTAGCTGGATGACCACACGTGTGTCATAGCATGCATGCATTATATATTAGTTTCCTGGGAATTATGTTTGTTGGCACGTATGGGTGATAAATGGGACCTTGTTAAAGTAGGAAGGAATAAAATCATAATAAGATATGCATGTATCAACCACTGGTTTTCTTCGAGAGCAAACATAAATAGCAAGCTAGCAAGCAACTCATGCATGCACATGCAACTTGCCCATTTCTAGCTAAGACCACAGTGCATGCACATTCATGCATGCAGAGACACAATTAACTTTGTCCATCACGAGTAAGAGGAAATTAAAATCATAATAAGACATGCATGTATCCACCGCTCTAGTTTTGTTCAAAAGTAAATGGAACCATGTCGGTTGCAAGCAACTCATGCCTTGTCCGATTCTTTTCGGTGGCTTTGAGTGCCATCTGCTTCGTGAGTTACCTAGTTTTCCATTTTGTGGATCACTTGGTATATGTGTTGTACTAATAAAAATACAAAATCGTGATTATTTGGTTGATACTAGTACTGGGAGATATTACTTATTGATTTCGTGGGTTCGGTATAATAGCTCAGTGAAGATAATAGTCATATACTGAAATTGGATTGATAGCTAATTCAGTTTTGAGCTCTAATTGTGTTGTTTACTGTTGTCAATTTATATATCTAGCTTTCGGCTCTGTTATTTTCTGCTGGTTCGCTTGCACTGTGTCTACTAAACTGATTTCATTCTTTGGTATGTGACCTTGTTGGCCTTCTATCAGTTGATAGGCTTACATGTTGCAATTTGAAATACTTTAGCTCTGTTAGTCAGTTACTTCTTTGTTAATTTAAATGTTATAGTTTTGATTCTGAGATTAATTGCACTGTTAAGCAAATTCAATTCTCTGTTGGCTCGCAGATTAACTTGCTTTGTAAGAGATTAATTTTTGACATATTAGTAAAGCATTCAATGGAGCTCAAAATCTAAGAGATTAATTTTTGACATATTAGTAAAGCATTCAATGGAGCTCAAAATCTGGATTTTTCGAGTCATTAAATCTGCTATCGTTTGTAATAACTAGTCGTGTAATAGATTAATTTTGATATCCGAGAGCAATAAACAAACAATTAAATACGAGAATTATGCTGATTTTATATGTTTTTGAATCATATATTTTGAGCAGATTACCATGTTTAATTCACAAGAAGAAATTACATGTCTATATGCCATTTATAAGTTGATAGAAATATGCTTTAATTATAGTAATTTATGCTGGAATTAGTTATGAATAATTGCTGAAACCATAATTGTTACAACAACCAACTCATGGCTCGATCCATCCTGTGTCGCTTCATGTTTGGCACCACAAAGCATGCAAAGACAAGGGCGCGATTCATCATGCGGTAGAGACATCGACCAACAAAATCATCGTATCTCGGTAGGTAGCCTTTTTCCTGCTATAAAATCCAGCCCTTGCAACATGTACAAAACTCACCATCGATCAATCGACGAGTAGCTAGCTAGCTAGCTATTGCTTAACTCTAATGGTGGGTTCCATGGCTCACTAAATTTCAATGCAAACATTTGTATTTTCCAAATTAAACAGCATGTGCTCAACAACATGCAGAATAATTAATTCATGAAGTTACCGCACAAGAAAATCAAAGAGGTGCGTTTAGACTGTAATTTATTAAATGACTAGCAAGAGACAAACTAAGGCACGTGAGTCACGAGGCATTAATTCGCCACCAGCTTGAAAAACAAAACTCCGAACTCGAGCCTTGTGCTTTGCTAGCTAGATGACTACACACGTGTCATAGCATGCATGCATGCATTTGATATTAGTTTCCTGGTAATGTAGTTTGTTGGCACGTATTGGTGACAAATGGCACTAGTGTAGAATACACAGAGGGTTTAGAATTGCATTTTTGGGTCCTGACAACCAACTTGAAAACAAAACTCCGAACTCAAGCCTCATGCTTTGCTAACTGGACGACCACACGTGTGTCATAGCATGCATGCATTAGATATTAGTTTCCTTGGAATTAAGTTTGTTGGCATGTATGGGTGATAAATGGGACCTTGCCAAAGTAGGAAGGAACAAAATAATAATAAGACATGCATGTATCAACCACTGGTTTTCTTCCAGAGCAAACACAAGCAGCTAGCTAGCAAGCAACTCATGCATGCACATGCAACTTGCCCATTTCTAGCTAAGACCACCGTGCATGCACATTCATGCATGCAGAGACACCAACAAATTAACTCTGTATGTCACGAGTAAGAGGAAATTAAAATCGTAATAAGACATGCATGTGTCCACCGCCGCTAGTTTTGTTCAAAAGCAAACGGAACCATGTCAGGTAGCAAGCAACTCATGCCTTGCCCGATTCTTCTCGGTTGTTTTGAGTGCCATCCGCACTGTGAGTTTTCAGGTTTTCCATTTTGTGGATCACTTGGTATATGTGTTGTACTAATAAAAATCTGAAATTGTGATTATTTGGATTGATACTAGTACCAGGACATATTGCTTAGTGATTTTGTGGGTTCGGTTTAATAGCCCAGTGAAGATAATAGTCACATATTGAAATTGGATTGATAGCTAAATCGCTTTGAGCTCGATTGTGCTTGCCATCGTTGTCAATTTATATATCTAGCTTTCGGCTCTGTTATTTTCAGCTGGTTTGATTGCACTATGTCTACTGAACTGATTTGATTCTCTGGTCTATGACCTTGTTGGCCTTCTATCAGTTGATAGGCTTACATGTTGCAATTTGAAATACTTTAGTTTTGTTAGTCAATTACTTCTCTGTTAACTGAAATGCTATAGTTTTGATTCTGAGATTAATTGCACTGTTAAGTAAATTCAATTCTCTGTTGGCTCGCAGAATAACTTGCTTTGTAAGAGATTAATTTTTGACATATTAGTAAAGCATTCTATGGAGCTCAAAATTTGGATTTTTCCAGTCATTAAATCTGTTGGCTGGCAGAATAACTAGCTGTGTAAGAGATTAATTTTTGACATCCAAGAGCAATAAACAAACAATTAAATACAAGAATTATGTTGATTTTATATGTTTTTGAATCATATCTTTTGAGCATATTACCATGTTTAATTGACAAGAAGAAATTACATATTTGTATGTCATTTATAAGCTGCTAGAAATATGCTTTAATTATTGTAATTTATGTTGGAATTAATTATGAATAATTGCTAAAACCATAATTGTTACAACAACCAACTCATGGATCCGGATCCAGTCCAGGTGTCCCTTCATGAAGGCACCACAGTGCATGCAGCACAACGGGCAGGCGTATTCATCATGCAGGTAGAGACACCGACCAACAAAATCTGTCGTATCTCGTGTAGGTAGCCCTTTTCCTGCTATAAAATCCAGTCCTTGCAACATATACACAACTCACCATCGAATCAATCGACGAGTACCTAGCTAGCTAGCTATTGCTTAACTCTACGTACATTGATTCAGTCATGGCAGCCACTGCAATAGCATTCTTCTCTTCTCTGCTTTCCTTTTCCTTGGGCTTCCTCCTCTTCTGCCATGGCTGCACAGCTGATCAACTCGGCTCGGCATGGCAGGCCTCTCGGCAGGGAGCCCCAAGGGAGTGCAGGTTCGACAGGTTATTGGCACTCGAGCCAGTTCAGAAGGTGCAGTCGGAAGCTGGGTTCGTCGAGTACTACGATGAATCAAGTGAGCAGCTCCGTTGCGCCGGTGTGTTTCCTATCCGTCTCCGTGTTGACCCTCGGGGCCTTGTCTTACCTCGATCCTCCAACAACCATGCCCTTGTCTACATCGTCCAAGGTACGTACCTGCATCCATGTTTCGCCGTGCGTGCGTGCATACGTACATATATAATTAAAGTAGTAGCTAGCATGTATAGATGAATTCTCTGGCTAGGAAACTATAGTATGATTGCTCCCATGTTGACATGCACCCTAATAACTGGCTCGCATCACCTCGCCTCGCAGGGAGAGGTGTTGCAGGATATGCATTTCCGGGATGCCCGGACACCTATCAGCATGAATTCCAGGAATTCGATCATCAGAGCCAAAGCCACAAGTTCAGAGATGAGCATCAGAAGATCTACCAATTCAGACAAGGAGATGTCGTCGCGATGCCAGCCGGTATTGCACACTGGTTGTACAATGACGGTGACACACCACTCGTAGCGGTCTATGTTTTCGACACAAACAACAACATAAATCAGCTTGAACCTGCAATGAGGGTGCGATAGTCTTAATTCTTTTATACTACTCGACTAGTCAACGAGGGCTATGAATCTATGTCTGCTCCTAGCAATTGTCACTCGCAATGCATGCATTGATTTACTTGCTCGATCCAAATTCTCGTAAATTCTTGCTAGTCGAGCTTCAACAAGCGACATCACTTTGGGGAGAACATCTTTAGAGGATTCAGAGTCGAGTTACTCAGTGAGGCCTTGGGTGTTAGTACAGATGTGGCTAGGAGGCTTCAGAATGAAAACGATGGACGTGGTGAAATAGTTCGCGTGGAGAAGGGCTTGGAGATGCTCAGGCCCTCTTCGTTGCCGCAACAACAACAGAGTGGCCACCGTTTTAATGGTTTGGATGAGAGCTTGTGCACCATGGAGGTGGGGCGAAACATTGAGAGTCCTGATCGCGCGGATGTCTACAACCCGCGTGCTGGAAGGATCACACGTCTTAACAGCCAAGATTTCCCCATCCTAAACCTCATACAAATGAGCGCGGTGCGAGCCAACTTATACAAGGTAATTCCAATTCCTTAACGACAATATAAAGTGCGCTTATTTGATGATCGACTGTGATAGATGTTCTTGAAGCAATTCTAACAATATGCATGCGTGATCTTTACAAATTCAATTCCTTGTGTTTGCAGGACGCCGTCCTTTCACCGTTCTGGAACATTAACGCTCATAGCGTGATTTATGTGCTCCAAGGGCGTGCTCGAGTTCAAGTTGTCGACGACAATGGGAGGACGGCGTTCGATAGCGTGCTTCGTCCTGGCCAATTGCTGGTCATACCACAGAACTATGTAGTCATGGAGAAAGCAGACCGCGAAGGATTTCAGTACATATCTTTCGAGACTAACCCCAACTCCATGGTGACCCACATCGCTGGGAATAACTCCATCTTGCATGCCCTGCCGGTCGATGTCATTGCCAATGCTTATCGCCTCTCGAGGGAGGAAGCCAGCAGGGTAAAGAACAAGAGAGAGGATGAGATTGATCTCTTCACTCCAAGATATCTTGAGAAGCAGCCGGGCTATGGAGGCTATGTTAGTACGGCCGTAGAGTAGAGTAGTACTTCTACTTCTCTCCAAACAACGACAGTCCACTCCAGAGTGATTTACCAGCAAAGCAAGTAGATCCTAGTAATAAAACATCGCTTGCAAGTTGAACGGCTGTTGTTCTATGTCCCCATCTATTGTCGAATTAGCTATGAAATGAAATGAAATGAATCGATGCGCAGCATCTTTTTTATCTGTCGTGTATTTATTTCTACCTGTCCCGCTTCTCATAAACTATTACCTAAACTGCCATGAAGGGTGATTGAACTAGCTAGTCCGTCAAATAAATAAAGTAATAACACGAGGTAATATAGTTTGTTGGCACGTATTGGTGATAAATGGGACCTTGTCAAAGTAGGAAGGAACAAAATCATAATAAGGCATGCATGTATCCACCACCAGTTTTCTTCGAGAGCAAACGCAAGCAGCAAGCTAGCAAGGAACTCATGCATGCAACTGCTGGCCGGGTTTCACCAGCCTAATTGCAACTTGCTCATTTCTAGCTAAGACCACCGTGCATGCACATTCATGCATGCAGAGACACCAACAAATTAACTCTGTCTATCACGAGTAGGAGGAAATTAAAATCGTAATAAGACAAGCATTAATTCGCCACCAACTTGAAAAACAAAACTCTGAACTCAAGCCTCGTGCTTTGCTAGCTAGATGATCATTCATGCATGGAAAACTGCAGGCCAAAACACAATAATCACAATAAGGCCACACAACACGGCAGGTGACACATCGATCTAATGCAAACTCTAAACATGCATGTAAGTTTCCACCAACATGAAAAACAAAACTCTGAACTCAGGCCTCGTTCTTTCCTAGCTAGATGTCCATTCATGAATGTAAAACCACAGGCCAAAACGTAATAACCACAAAAAGGCCACACAACGCGGTCGACGACACATCGATCTAATGCAAACTCCATCATTTGTTTTCCATAGAACGCATGGCAAAATGCTCCAACTTTCTTGTGAAGACGTCGGAGATCAGATCATGCATACTAGTCCAAACTCAAACAAATCAAGTGCCTTGGGATCAAATCAAGTGGTGGGTTCTATCTCTCACTAAATTTCAATGCAAACATATGTAGTTTTCAAATTAACCATCTTATGCTCAACAACACACATAATAATTAATCCCGACAAGTTACTACACAAAAAAGCCAAGAGGTGCATTTGGACTATAATTTATGAAATGATTAACAGGAGACAAACTATGGCACATGAGTCATCTGGCATTAATTCGCCACCAACTTGGAAAACAAAACTCTGAACTCAAGCCTCATGCTTTGCTAGCTAGATGACCATTCATGCATGTAAAACTACAAGCCAAAAGATAATAATCACAATATGGCCACACAACGCGGCCGGCGACACATCGATCTAATGCAAACTCCATCACTTGTTTTCTGCAGAACGCATGGCAAAATGCTCCAACTTTCTTGTCAAGACCTTAGCAGACTGTATCATGCATACTTTTCCAAACTCAAACAAATCAAGTGGCTTTGGATCAAATCAAATGGTGGGTTCCATGGCTCACTAAATTTCAATGCAAACATATGTAGTTTCCATACTAATCGACCTGTGCTTAACAACACACATAATATTTAATCCACACAAGTTACTACAAACGAAAAATGCAAGGGGTGTATTTAGACTGTAATTTATGAAATGATTAGCAGGAGACAAACTGAGGCACATGAGTCACCAGGCATTAATTCGCCACCAACTTGAAAAACAAAACTTTGAACTCAAGCCTCGTGCTTTGCTAGCTAGATTACCATTCATGGATATAAAACCACAGGCCAAAACATAATAATCATAATAAGGCCAAGTAACGCGGCCGACGACACATCGATCTAATGTAAACTCCACCTCTTGCTTTCTGAAGAACGCGTGACAAAATGCTACAACTTTCTTGCCCAGACCTCAGTAGACTGTATCATGCATACTTTTCCAAACTCAAACAAATCAAGTGCCTTTGAATGAAATCAAATGGTGGGTTCCATGGCTCACTAAATTTCAATGCAAACATTTGTATTTTCCAAATTAAACAGCATGTGCTCAACAACATGCAGAATAATTAATTCATAAAGTTACCGCACAAGAAAAGCCAAGAGGTTCGTTTAGACTGTAATTTATGAAATGATTAGCAAGAGACAAACTAAGGCATGTGAGTCACGGGCATTAATTCGCCACCGCTTGAGAAACAAAACTCCGAACTCGAGTCTTGTGCTTTGCTAGCAAGATGACTACACATGTGTCATAGCATGCATGCATCATTAGAGATTAGTTTCCTGGTAATATAGTTTGTTGGCACGTATTGGTGACAAATGGGACCATGTGAAAGTAGGAAGGAACAAAATCATAATAAGACATGCATGTATCCACCACCGGTTTTCTTCGAGAGCAAACACAAGCAGCAAGCTAGCAAGCAACTCAGGCATGCAGCTGCTGGCCGGGTTTCACCAGCCTAACTGCAACTTGCTCATTTCTAGCTAAGACCACCGTGCATGCACATTCATGCATGCAGAGACACCAACAAATTAACTCTGTCTGTCACGAGTAAGAAGAAATTAAAATCGTAATAAGACATGCATGTGTCCACCGCCGCTAGTTTTGTTCAAAAGCAAACGGAATCATGTCAGGTAGCAAACAACTCATGCCTTGCCTACTCTTCTCGGTTGTTTTGAGTGCCATCCGCACTGTGAGTTTTCAGGTTTTCCATTTTGTGGATCACTTGGTATATGTGTTGTACTAATAAAAATCTGAAATTGTGATTTTTGGATTGATACTAGTACCGGGACATATTGCTCAGTGATTATGTGGGTACGGTTTAATAACTCAGTGAAGATAATAGTCATATATTGAAATTGGATTGATAGCTATTTCAGTTTTGAGCTCTGATTGTGCTGTTTACTGTTGTCAATTTATATATCTAGCTTTTGGCTATGTTATTTTCAGCTGGTTTGATTGCACTATGTCTACTGAACTGATTTGATTATCTGGTCTATGACCTTGTTGGCCTTCTATCAGTTGATAGGCTTACATGTTGCAGTTTGAAATACTTTAGCTCTGTTAGTCAGTTACTTCTCTGTTAATTTAAATGCTATAGTTTTGACTCTGATATTAATTGCACTGTTAAGCAAATTCAATTCTCTGTTGGCTCGCAGAATAACTTGCTTTGTAAGAGATTAATTTTTGACGTATTCGTAAAGCATTATATGGAGCTCGAAATCTGGATTTTTCCAGTCATTAAATCTGTTGGTTGGCAGAATAACTAGCTGTGTAGGAGATTAATTTTTGACATCCGAGAGCAATAAATAAACAATTTAATACGAGAATTATGCTAATTTTATATGTTTTTGAATCCTATATTTTGAGCATATTACCATGTTTAATTGACAAGAAGAAATTACATGTTTGTATGTCATTTATAAGCTGATAGAAATATGCTTTAATTATTGCAATTTATTTTGGAATTAATTATGAATAATTACTGAAACCATAATTGTTACAACAACCAACTCATGGATATGGATACCTTCCAGGTGTCCCTCCATGCAGGCACCACAGTGCATGCAGCACAACGGGCGGGCGTATTCATCATGCAGGTAGATACACCGACCAACAAAATCTGTCGTATCTTGGGTAGGTAGCCTTTTTCCTGCTATAAAATCCAAATTTGCAACATGTACACAACTCACCATCGAATCAATCGACGAGTAGCTAGCTAGGTAGCTATTGCTTAACTCTACATAGCTATTGCTTAACTCTACATACATTTATTCAGTCATGGCAGCCACTACAATAACATTCTTCTCAACCCTACTTTCCTTTTTCTTGGGCTTCCTCCTCTTCTGCCATGGCTGCACAGCTGATCAACTCAGCTCGGCATGGCAGGCCTCTCGGTAGGGAGCCCCAAGGGAGTGCAGGTTCGACAGGTTATTGGCACTCGAGCCAGTTCAGAAGGTGCAGTCGAAAGCTGGGTTCGTCGAGTACTACGATGAATCAAGTGAGCAGGTCCGTTGCGCAGGCGTGTTTCCTATCCGTCTCCGTGTTGACCCTCGGGGCCTTGTCTTACCTCGATCCTCCAACAACCATGCCCTTATCTACATCGTCCAAGGTACGTACCTGCATCCATGATTCAACCGCGCCGTGCGTGTGTGCATACATGCATAATTAAATTAGTAGCTAGCATGTATAGATGAATTCTATGGCTAGGAAAAAATAGTATAATTGCTCCCATGTTGACATGCACACGAATAACTTGCTCACATCACCTCGCCTCGCAGGGAGAGGTGTTGCAGGATATGCATTTCCGGGATGCCCGGACACCTATCAGCATGAATTCCAGGAATTCGAGCATCAGAGCCAATGCCACAAGTTCAGAGATGAGCATCAGAAGATCTACCAATTCAGACAAGGAGATGTCGTAGCGATGCCAAATTTTGTTGCACACTGGTTGTACAATGATGGTGACACACCACTCGTAGCGGTCTATGTTTTCGACACAAACAACAACATCAGCTTGAACCTGCAATGAGGGTGCGTAGTCTTAATTCTCTTTTATACTACTCGACTAGTCAACGACGGCTATGAATCTATGTCTATTCCTAGCAGCTGACACTCTGCAATGCATGCATTGATTTACTTGCTCGATCCAAATTCTCAAAATTTTTTGCTAGCTGGGAACTTCAACAGGGGGCAGCATCACTTTGGGGAGAACATCTTCAGAGGATTCAGCGTCGAGTTAATCAGTGAGGCCTTGGGTGTTAGTACAGATGTGGCTAGGAGGCTTCAGAATGAAAACGATGGGCAGGGTGAAATAGTTCGCGTGGAGAAGGGCCTGGAGATGCTCAGGCCCTCTTCGTTGCCGCAACAACAACAGAGTGGCCGCCGTTTTAATGGTTTGGATGAGAGCTTGTGCACCATGGAGGTGGGGCGAAACATTGAGAGTCCTGATCGAGCGGATGTCTATAACCCGCGTGTTGGAAGGATCACACGTCTCAACAGCCAAGATTTCCCCATCCTAAACCTCATACAAATGAGCGCGGTGCGAGCCAACTTATACGAGGTAACTCCAATTCCTTGATGACAATATAAAGTGCGCTTCATTGATGCTGAACTGTGATGCTGAAGTTTAGGATGGAAGATCCACTTCCCTGTCACAACATTGACACTGCAGGGTTGTAGCACAAGAACCTAGGCTTGGTTGTCAAAAAGAGCTTGGTATTCTTCTTGCATGGCAGAAAACAATGATGGATCCTTGAGGGCAGAGCGCATTGTTTTGGGAATGGGTGAGGGAACTGTGGTGGTGGCAAGTTGCACATAGCGGGGGTTTGGTTTGACAATGCCATTGCGAGCACACGTGATCATGTGATGGAACGACACAACAACAACTGGAGGTGGGGCGACAGAGGGTGGAGGGGGTGAGCTCGATGGGGTGGTAGCTGAACTTGCGACAAAGGGTGAAGGAGGCGGGCTTGGTGGGGGTGGCAGTCGAACTTGAGGCAGCCGGACTTGAGAAAGCGGGAGACAAGTCTATCGTGGTGGGGGAGCCACGGGACGGATGGTGAACAATGATGGTGGGGCAACGAGTTTGCTGGAATGTCATCATCGGTAGAAAGAAAATCAAGGGACTCTGGAAGGGAGGAGGAAGAGTGGTATTGTCGAAAAGGAAAAGAATGCTTATCAAACGTGACATGGCGAGAGATGATGATCCGACGAGTGGAAAAGTCGTAGCATAGATATCCTTCGTGGTCCGAAGGATAACCAAGGAATGCACACACAACCGAGAGAGGGGCTAGTTTTTGTTTGGCAGTCACACTGATGTTGGGGTAACATAAACAACCGAAGACATGTAGATTAGAGTAATCTGGAGGTGTGCTGTATAGGCACTCGAAAGGTGTTTGATGATGCAAAAGTTTGCAGGGGCGTCTGTTAATAAGGTAGGTAGCAGTGGCGAGACCCTCTACCAGAAGGATGGTGGCATATGAGCATGGAAAAGAAGTGTGCAGACAACATAATTGGTAGAGCGAATTTCTCGTTCGGCCATCCCATTTTGCGTGGATGTGTATGGACAAGAAAGGCGAAAGGCGAAAGGCGAAATCTATTCCATGTGAGGAAAGAAAATGACGCGCAACCTTGTTATCAAACTCTCTACCATTGTCTGTTTGAATAGATTTAATGGAAAGATTGAACTGTGTGCGCACATAGGCATGAAAATAGACGATGGTGTTAAACACATCGGATTTCTGCTGTAATTGAAAGGTCCACATGAAATGAGTGAAGTCATCCACTATAATCAAATAGTATTGATAACCAAAACTGCTCGAGACAGACGAGGTCCATACATCGCGGTGAATAAGTTCAAAAGGAAGATGCGTAACAGAGGTAGAGCTAGAGAATGGAAGACGAACATGTTTCCCGAGTTGGCAAGCATGACAAAGGCTTGTGGATTTATCACAATGCAAAGAAGAAGGTAAAGAGCGAGCTAAAGTGTCACGGCCAGGGTGTCCGAGACGCTGGTGCTAAAGCTCGAAGGAGTGCATGGTGGTGTGAAGCACGGTGGCAATAGGTTTATTTGCGGAGAGTGGGTAGAGGCTGCCCGTGCTATCATAATGCAGGATCTCCGTTCTGGTGCGCATATCCTTGACAGAAAAACCAAGAGGGTCAAATTCTATCGACACAGAATTATCATGGGTTAGGGAACGAATGAAAATGAATTTTTTTAATAAGATTGGGTGCGACTAAGACATTCGAAAGATGAAGTGGAGTGGTTGGTGTGGGGATGGATGTATGACCTGTATGAGTAATGGGAAGATTAGATCCATTACCAAAGGTGATACGAGAGTTAGAATTGAAAGGAGAAAGGGTCAAAAGGAGAAAGAGAGGAAAGATTACCAGCACTTGCGGACATGTGCGACGTAGCCCCGGTGTCTAGAAACCAGTCCCTGCTGGGCTAGTTTGACTACACGGACATGTTGTTCAGCACCGTGAGGAAGCATGCCTGGTCCCAGGTTGATGCAGAGGATTGCACCGGTGCCATGTCGGCGGCACCACCGATGGAACCATTGTACGCCTGTGTGACCGGATGATACATCGATCGCATATATGTGTCCGCCAACGAGCGACGAGAGGCAAGGACGCCGGTGCCGCAGATCGCACACCACGGAGCACCTGGAGCGGCACCTTTGGGATGGACGGCGTTGTTCCACCCCTAGAACTCGCCAATCCAGGGGGTTGAACGAGTATTTCTTCTTATCCATTGATGAACCTCAGAGGTCCTGATTTGGCCCGATCTTTCGATGAGAAGATAAATTCGATAGAAGTCGCTCAACTCTCACGATCTTGGCTACGAACTCGCAAGGCCTGAAACCACGCAATCACGGAACTGCTCGACAAGTCATTATCAATCGTGCACGAATACCCGGATGACCTGATCACAAAGATCAATTTCTGCAAGCAATCAAGAACAAGCAAGAACGAGGTAAAAACAATCAATTGCAAATATATGATTGAGTTCAAAAGGTGGGATTCCGCAGAGGTCCTTTACGATTGGTCTAGTCAACACAAGCGAAGAACGAGAGTTTTCACAATGGAGAAACTAATCAAACGAAATACAAGGAAACTAGAGGAGTGCGACCTCCTTATATAGGGAAGGGGAAGCCGTACATAGCTAACAAAATAGGGGGTGATACTATTTATGGTGATTTTACTGTTCATGTGAATAAAGATGGGCCCCATTAGGTGCCCTACTAGCGTATGGGCCAATTCCTATTTATTATAAAGCCCAAATTGGCCTAAATAGGTGATATAGTATTTTCTTTTTGCGATTTTAAAGTCCACAGAAGGAATTTTGAGGTGGGGCTAGATCAATTGGAAAGATCTTGGAATAATCTTTCCAACAAGTCCAAGAACACCCAAATCGGACTCTGTTTGCAAAAGTTATGTGAGTTTAAAGTCGGTGCTATCTCTCTAGAGGCCGAATTGGATTCCAAAACGTGTCCAAATTTAACTCTTGCTTAGCTTGGACAAAAAGTGATGTGATATTGCACAAATATACATTTTCATCATTAGGTAGCATCATATAGTTCTTATAATATAAATACACTCCTAAAAACGAGCTCACCTGATAATTTAAGTGAAGCGTACGAGCCCTTGTAATTGGAATAGCAAGCATAGCAAATGTGGTTGTATCCATAGGGGTCATGTCCTCATCATCCTCCCCTTCTTGAAAACAAAGCTGTCCTCGGCTTTTGATAAGCTGAAAATAGGGTAACAAAGAAGCCAAGGTGTATGCATGGTATATGTATATGTCATCTGTTTTAAATGTTCTTCGTTGTTGCACAATTAATGTTATAAAACAACAGCGATCATAAAAGCTCATTGTATTATTAGCCCAAGAATAATCATATATGTTAATGAGCAAAATAAAATTTCTCACACAACAATTATTGCAACTAGTTTTGCAAATGTAAGTGAAGCATTTATACAATTCAATTATCCAAGTTGGTAAACTTGTAGTGATAGCATATATGTGCAAACCTACAACCTTTGGAATCAAACAAAGTTCATCCATATAATCATATTTCAATTGAGCGTTAGCAAATTCATCTAGCAAGGGTGAAAAGATTTGAAAGTTCTTCCATACTTCAACATTATTATGCAGATTGTCAATACTAGATGGTGCAATAAGAGATGAACACATAGCTATTGGATGATCACTAAAGTTTATTTTTCTCTCATAATGAACAAGATTCGGTACACAAGAATTGTTGTTCAAAACAGTAAGCTTTAATTCATCTATGTGATCACAAGTTATGCATATTTGATACACATGAAATTGATTGTCCACACCATAATCTCCAATCAAATTAAACTTATATCCAGGGGTGTACGCACTAGACAATGATTTCAAACATACGATTTCAGAAACTTTCTCCATAGCATGTGACAATTTCATCGGTGGCTTCAACATAATGTAACATAAAGAATCGGTAGGAGAAATTCTAGTCAAAACTTCTTTATATCTAACCAATTCCGCATGATCATTATATGTGATTGACTCATTATATGAATTGCTCAAAACAGTAGGCAATTCAATTATGTTATCACATGGTGTACTCAAGTCAACAGGTAAATCAACAAGTTTATCACATGGTGCACTAAAATCAATACAGTCTGAATTCTCTTCGTGAAATATGTGCATATCAGAATTGTTTTCCACTAATTTTTGCTCCAAAATAGCATGAACAGTGGACAATTGTAGTTCTTCACAAGCATACTCAACTTGAGTGATGATAGCACCATGATCTTTACCTTTTTAGCTCTCCTCAGATGATGTAGGTACATCATTTCCCCATCTTCCTTCTCAACCAATGGAGTCGATGGTTCAATCAGCTCATTCTCCTCTTCGGCATGGTTCTCAACTTTCTGCATGTTGTTACTCACAGAAAAAGATACAAACACAGGTTTGTTATCATATTTTCTAACATCAAGCATTCTCAATTTCTCCTTAATCTGACTTTCAACCTTACAGGCAAGTATAAACAAATGAGAGAGAGAACCATATTATCTGTGAACAAGAAGGTCCTGAATTATTTGATTAAGCCCACTTAAGAATCTATTCTTTGTAGCTTCAACATATTCCTCTAAGCCACAACGCAATAAACGAGTTTTCAATTCATGATAGTATTCCCTTACCGTTCGATGACCTTGTTTGAGACGTTGTAATCTAGCTAACAAATAACCAAAGATAATATTTAGGAACAAATTCAACTCTCAAAAGTTTCTTTAATGCATGCTAAGTTTGAGGCACACTTCCATGTCTACGTAAATACCTCCACCAAAGTATTGCATCCTCAACAAAAACACTAGTGGCAGCTCTAATCTTTTGCCTATCAGACCATTCAAAATATTTAAATTCTTTGTCTAAAGCTATCTCCCAGTCAACATAGGCATCATGATCAAATTTACCAAAGAAAAGATGGCAAAGTGATTTTAGTTTTACCAGACGTACTATCACGATCATATACATTCCGTGGTGAAGAAGCTTGTCTCAAGCGTGCATCTTCCTCGCGAACTTTCTTTCGTTCCGCTCAATGGCACGAAGAAGACGTAGATCTATCTCGTAATCATCCCGTGAACCTACCATGGTTAGTAGAAAACAAAGAATAAATCACAGTGTATATGTCCCTATAGACTACATGGTTCTGGAGTTTCACAAGTCACTCTCTTAAAACGCCATGGAGTTTCACAAGTCACTCTCTCAAAGCGTCGTACCAAGTTCTTACAAGCTCTTACCAATGCAAAGAAAGAGGTGGTACAACCGGTGGTCGGTTCGTGATACTCTCACTTACGATTAGCCCGACGATTGCAATGAACGGAACTCACTGAGTTAGTAGGAAGTGGAGCTCGGAAGGCTTCAATATGGTAGCAAGGATCAGCAATAATCAAATCAGTTAATGCAAGTTAAAAAAATTATTCAAAATACTAGTCAAAGTTGCTGATCCTAGCTTAGAAAGAGCTAGCTAATCAAAGCCTGCCAAGAGAAGTCCAAGAGAAGTGTATGTACGCACACGCAAAGATAAATATGACTTGATGTAAGCAATGGAAACCTCACAACAAGTGCTAGGAGAGACGCTAACAAACTACTCAAACTTCTTTGTAGGGCACAAGATTGTTCACACGATGTAGAGCACAAAAACAGAATAACGTGCAGTGTAAATAGCCCTCTAGTTGAAGTAGTAAACAAAAGCTAGTCTCAAAAGATGAAACAGCAAAGTTATATATGGCTTATATATGCTCGTTTGAAAGGTTTCGATGAGATCTACAACTTTGCAGTTGAGGCGAACCCCAAATTCCAAAGGAAAGGCTGAAAGAAACGGCAAAAATAGAAACAAAAAACTTATGACGCGAATTCAGGGCCGAAGATGGCCGATTTTGGGGCCCCTGGAGGGCGACTAGTGTCTTAGGTGGAAAGAATTAACTCGGACGGACCTACCACATTACAATCCTTATGCTCCATCCGCACCCGCCCTCACTTACCATTCGCACAAGTCTAAAATAGTGTTTGGGTTTTTGTTTTGAAAATATTCTCTAAGTTCAACATACTAGCCATTTCCATACAATGGTTGTCCAAATCAAGTTTTGATGTTTGAATGATGTCGTGGCAATTTAATGCCCACATGTCAATGTATCTAAGCGTGGCACTTAGGTACTGACTTAATGACTAGTTAACGTTACAATTATTCATAGGGCGACAAAGGATGGTGTCTCAGATCAATGAATGGAATTTAATAGCTCATTTAACATTAAGGCATTAACTATGAGCTAATGACAACATAATTGTAATCAAAGTATTGCATGCAATTTTATAATTTAAAACAACATAATTTTGTTAAAAATAGGTGCAATATGACCAAAGTGATGACTTGATAATAGGTGCAATATGACCAAAGTGATGACTTATCGTGCTCAATGTTTTGATAACTTGGTCTTGCTCTCACCGAATTGCTATTCCTTCTGGACTTGAATTGTAATTACGCAAAATACGATAGAATTCTAGAACGTCTGGATACAGCCAAATGAAACCAAATAAATTCGAAGGTATCCAAATAGTCACTAACATGTTGGGCCACTAGAATTTTTATTTTCCATATTAATTATTTTCTTAAAGAAAATTAATAAGTCATTGACAGGTGGGGCCACGGTCCACGTGGACTCGGTTCACGAGAATGATGCTCGGGCATTAACCCTTAATGACATTGCTACTGACTTCTCCCTCAATACCTACAGGAACAGGGGAGACGCCATGGCCGAGATCGGTGGTCAACAACGGTGGCGCGGCTACACGTGGGGGTTGTGGCGATCTGGCCCAAGGCGACTGTGGCGAGCCAACGACTAATCCAGTAAAGCGGCGCGCGCAAGAGCATTAGGGAAGTGGGAGCAACTCACCAGTGCAGACCGTGGAGGCAGGGAAGGTCCGAGGCGGGCTGGCGACGGCGACCTGGGGCGGCACGTTGAGGTCCAAGCGGTGGCGGCACTGCACTGCGGAGAAGGATAGTCCGAGTGAGTGATGAGAAAGTATGGATGAGGGTGTGGGGATGCTGTAGGTGAGAGGAATCGAGCCGGGACTCGTTGAATGAGAAATGGCGGTTGTGGTAGCGGTTGTGGCAGCGGTTTTCGAGCGGAGCAGAGGAGGATGACAGCGTGCGGTGCTCCTGTGGAGGAAATGAGAAACTGATTAAGGGCTTATCTTGGTGATGTTGGGGAACATCACGTGACACGAATGGATATGAGACATCTCACCAGATTCGACAGGGATGGCAAGGTTGATGCGACAGCCGCGGGCTGTGGCTTGGCCGAGGAGAAAGAAGAAGATGTTGTCCCCTTCGGCTCTACGGGAGGAAAAGAAAGTGGAGGTGAGGGATGGAAATAGGAAGGCGAGGCGGCCTTGAAGGGCATGTTAGACAATTTCTCTCTCTCCTTATTTTCTGTCATCCACATCATGAGGAATTTTTGGTTGACAAGAAGCAAAAACGACTAATATTACTGTCCTGTACACGCTCTTAAGCTATGATTTCGGGGTTCATCGGACGAGGAATGAACTATGATTTCAGTATTCATCAAGCGTGTGGTGACCTAGAGTTGTGCCAAGGCGGCGGGAAAGTGGAGACCAATCGATCATTGCAAGTTGCAAAAAAAAAAAAGTTAGAATCATTAACCTTTTAAGTTATCACTGCTAACAAGTCGAACTCGACGTCGATTTCGAATGGCCCCGTTTCCTTCCCACATGATGAAACATCCAATCTTTTCTCAAAAAAGAAAAGAAAAAAGAAACATGCAATCAATACATGTCACATTGAGACAGTCAGATTAAAAGAGGATCACACATCAGGAGAGAGAGACTGACCCGGGGTTCACCACCACCACCTAACTCCCTCCGGCGATGGCGAACAAGGCCGGTCGCTCCCCTCCCTCCTCCTCCTCGTCCTCCCCTTCTCGCAGCCCCTCCCCTTCCCACCGCAGGCGCAGGGGCTCATCCGCCGCGCGGAGAGGCCGCTCGCCTTCGCCGCCACCCAAGAAAGCCTCGACTCCTCCTCCTCCTCCTCCTCCTAGGTAACATATACGCATACGCATGCCTCTGGGAAACAAAAAAAACAAAACTTTTGCTGCTGCTTCTGATGCGTGGGGTGGGTGATTAATCAATCTGGTGCAGGAAAGCGTCTCCGGTACCTGATGAGTCGGTCGTCCTCCACGTCGACCATCTATCCAGGAACGTCAATGAGGCGCACCTCAAGGAGATTTTCGGTCAGACACCAAAATCCTTTCTTTTTCTCTTCTCTTTTTGTTTCTCTCTCTCCCTCTGTGTGCTTCGGTTCCTGTTTAAAGTTAGTTCAGTGCTTTGTACATGGACTTTGTTGATGAAGTATGTTGCTGTTAGTTTTCATCTCCTGAATTCATCTCCGTTAATGTTCTAGTGTTCCTTCCATAACAGGATCAACGCTCGTTTGCACTAGAGTTAGACCGGACTAAATTGCAGTAGAATAACATAGAGAATGACATATGGCTGCTCCTTTAGCTAACTACCACCATTATTTTGCAGAAAATTATGGTGAAGTCGTCAATGTGGAGATCTCCATGGATCGGGTGGTAAGTGAATGGGTTTGGAAGAAATGAATTTACGGGGGGAAAGCTGTCATCATTCTTATCTCATCACCGTATTCGTTTGCTTTGATTCAGGTCAATCTTCCTCGTGGGTATGGATACGTTGAATTCAACAAGAGAGCTGATGCTGAGAAGGCTCTTCTTTACATGGATGGCGTATGAACTGAATTCTGCCCTGCCCCTGCCTCATTTCATTTGGAACTTTACAGAGTAGATAGCACTAAAAATTCAAACTTGCAAATATGCACAGGGTCAAATTGATGGAAATGTTGTTAAAGTGAGATTCGCACCTGCACCACGGCAAAGAAATGCTGCTTCGCCCAAGGCTCTTCCCCCTCCTCCAAATAGAGATGTGCTTCAAAATGATAAAGTTGGTCATAGTGCTGAAAAGGCCACTCAACATCGGCCTAGGGAATGTAAGCTTCTGTACCTTCTGATGTATCAATTTATTCTTCTTTGGTATTAGTCACCTTGCCCACCATCTCACTAGCTGTTTTGCTTTTGGTCCCCAAATCGGACTTTATATTTGTATTGAGCGGTAATATAGATGGACTTTGAAACTGAATTACTTTCCTATGAGCAGCATCTCCTCAGAGAAAGCCACTTCCATCTCCACGAAGGCGATCTCCTCCAAGTCGAAGCGTTGATTCACCTAGGCGGCGGCCTGATCCGCCTCCAATTCGTCGTCGACCAGATCCCTCTCCAGTTAGGCGTGGTGAAACGCCTCCTAGCCGGAGACCAGGATCTCCAGTTAGAAGGCGTTCGCCCTCTCCACTGCCTCGAAGGCTTAGATCACCAAGGCGGTGAGTAAATGCCTAGAAGCGATCTCGGTATCGTCAGCATTGTGATTGGAAATGCTGAAATATTTCATCTAATCACAGCCTTTTACCCAGAAGAGGTCGTGGCAGTCCAAACCGCAGACGCTCTCCATTGCCTCGTAGAAGGCTGTAAGCCATTTTAAGCTTGTCTCCGTTGATCATTTCTCTTTAATCCTTCATATGTTATCTAAAATATGCATTTAGGAGAAGGTGGGGGCATATAAGCTTTTCATATATTCTTTATTCAGCGGCACAACTAGTTGGTACTTAGGGCTTAATTAGTCAATCTCAATCTCTAGCTTCTACAGTTGTATTACGAAGAAAGCTAAAGTCATGCTGCCCTAGTTGAAAATAAGAAGCTGAATCCTGCTGAACATTCTTGGATGGTTGCTCTAGCTTAACTTTTGTGAAGATTTGGGACCATGAGTAGCAAATCTGATAAGTTTTATGCAACTTTTGAGTTAACCATTTTTCTTTAGCTTTAGTAGCACTTAAAGCACTAAAAGTTCCAAAGAGGCCACATGGTGCTACTCGGTCAGACAGCATCAGTTCTATTTTAGAAGCTCGAGCTGGGGTGTGGCTAAATAGGGCTTTTCCTTCGTTCTTGGTTATCGAACTTTCCGTCTTACACATTTAGTGCAAAGAATGAAGAATTGCAATTGAATTACCATGTCTTTGTGGTGAAGCTACATGCTGACAATATTGGCTTTGGTTTTTTTTTTTTCTATCGATAGTTCTTCCAGGTTTCCAGTTATCTTTTCCATGTTAACTTCCGTTCTCTCTTAAATCCTCATGAAGCCTTTTCTCCTTATTTTGTCTAGTTATGTAAACTAATCTTGGCATTTATGTTCTTGTCAACCATTCCTTCTCTCTGCAGGACACCTCCAAGGCGGATGAGGAGTCCTCCAAGAAGGCTGCCACCTCCTCGCCGTCGTAGTAGATCTCCCATTCGCCGATTAATTCGCTCTCCTTCGAGATCAATTTCTCCACGCAGGTAACGGTGGTGTTGATCCTTTTGCTTCTCATGTCTCATTTTGGATCAGTGGATTGTGCGTCTTCTACCATATCAAACATTACGATCGAGCCCTTCTCACTTCTGTGCTCTCTGCTGAACAGTGTAAAGAAATATTTACTTGTGTTAATAATTCTCTTTATGGAACCAGGGTCAAGGACCTCCTGTGAGGCATGGGCGGCATCCTCGTCATATTCTGAATCACCTACTCCTCCAAGAAGGGTAAACTCATAATTATTACTGCCATTGTTTTTTGAGGAAGAAAAGGGAAAGAAAGAGTTTTTTTTTTGGGTGGAGTTCTTGTTACAAAAACCTATTGTTGTTCCAAAACAAACATTTTTCTCTTATGTAGGGACCAGTGAGGGTAACCAGAAGTCGCAGTCCTAGAAGGTAATAACATTTTTTGTGTTTTTCCCTTTCCAAGTAATATTTATACACAGTTTGCCGAAATCTATTTGATTTTATAATAAAGGACGTTTCCTTTTTCACCTGCGCAGGCCTTTGAGAGGAAGAAGTGTCTCTAGCTACAGCCGTAGTAGCAGCTCAGCCTCCTCCCCTATCAGCAGTTAGAACTCCGGGCATGGCGATCCTGGTAGGTAAATCTTTCTAGCTCGTCACTCTTTATCTCTGATCATCTCGTTTGCCTGTGCTGCTGCTGTCTTTTGCTGTTAAGCTTTGGTACTTTTGCGTGAGTGGACGACGTCTGATCAATCAAGCTGCCAATGGATCGGATATTGCCGAAAACAAACATGTGCTCCCTGGATTGGAGTCTCTGTCTGAGATATTCTTCTTGGGAGGCTTTTGGAGCGATGGCTTTATTGTTTGATGCTGTAGTCGATAAAGTACATTGGTGTTCTTCTAAAGTAAACAAGCGTAGTCGCTGTTGCTACGAGTTATATATACTACGGTTCAGGACAAGAATATTTGCTGGTGAATTGAATTTACCAAAGTGTCGAGCATGCAGATAAGATTGAAAATGTGTACATATGTTGTCTACCTGAAGTTATGGCTGTCATTTTCGATATGTGCGCTTCTCATCTCATCCCATTGGAGATGAGATAAGCAAGATAGCTACTTTTGTTTTAACGAGTATCACGGTCAGGTTAGATTATCAATCAATCGCCAGGTTAGATATGGCTCGTCGTCAATTCGAGGCAAAAGAAAAACAATAACACGTGGAGAAGACTAACAAGTCGAAATTGAACTCACCGGCCGGTTCGACCGATCATCTTCCAAACTCAAAACAAATCAAGTGCCTTTGGATAAACTCAAATGGTGGGTACTAAATTTCAATGCAAACATATGTAGTTTCGAATTAACCGACCTGTGCTCAACAGCACACATAATAATTAATTCGCACAAGTTACTACACACGAAAAATCCAAGGTGCATTTGGACTGTAATTTATGAAATGATTAGCAAGAGACAAACCGAGGCACCTGAGTCACCAGCATTAATTCGCCACCAACTTGAAAAACAAAACTCGAACTCAATCCTCATGCTTTTATAGCTACATGACCATTCATGCATATAAAACCGTAGGCCAAAACATAATATACACAATAAGGCCACGCAATGTGGCCGGTGACACATCAAGAAGTCGTGGGGTTTGTTGCCTTATGTGATGTATGTCACAAGGTAAAGGTAGAACATCGACGACCAAGAGGTCTGCAACCCCAAGATTCCAGTGGAAATGGGAGGAAATCAGAATGGATTTCATTACCGGCTTGCCCAGGACTCAATCAGGTTACGATTCGATTTGGGTAATAATTGATCATTTGACGAATGTTGCTCACTTCTTACCACTCAAAACCTCCTACTCAGGAGATCACTTTGTAGAGTTGTACATGTCAAGAATTGTCGGTTGCATAGTGTGCCTAAGAAGATAGTGTCGATCGAGGATATCAATTCACCTCTCATTTTTGGCAATGTCTGCATGAAGCATTGGGAACTCACATGAATTTCAGTACTGCATATCACCCTCAAACAGATGGACAGATTGAAAGAGTAAATCAAATATTACAAGATATGTTGAGAGCTTGTGCTTTAACTAATGCTACCAGTTGGGATAAGAGTTTGCTATATATACAATTCTCATACAACAACAGCTACCAAGCCAGTCTGCAAATGTCACCATTTGAAGCCTTGTATGGTCGTACGTGCAAAACCTTTTTGAATTGGATAGAAATAGCTGAATATTTAGTATTCAGATCAGATATTATTCAGGAAGCAGAAGAACAAGTGTCTATGATCAAAGAAAGATTAAAGATAGCTTAGTCTCGGCAGAGGAGTTATGTTGATAATCGCTATCGTGACCTCAGCTTTGAACCAGAAGATTTTGTTCATCTTCGAGTTACCCCGCTTTGAGGTGTCAGAAGGTTTAATGCCAAAGGGAAGCTTGCCCCTATGTATGTTGGTCCGTTCAAAATTTTGGATCACCGTGGGAAGTTGCCTACCAGTTTGAACTGTCGCAATCGTTAGCAGGTGAATGCATGATGTGTTTCATATCTCTCGTTTGAAGAAGTGTCTTCGTGTGCCGACAAAACAAACTCATTTGGATTGAATCGAGTTAATAGAGGATCTCAATTATAAAGAGCAACCAGTTAAGATTTTGGATATCGCAGAGCGTTAGACCAGAAGCGAGACCGTTTGTTTTTGCAAAGTTCAGTGGAGCAACCACTCAGGAGGAGAAGCAACGTGGGAGCGTGAAGAAGACCTAAAAGCCGAGTTTTCTAGTCTTTTCTCTAGCTAGCCTGAATCACGGGGTCGAGATTCCTTTAAGGCGGGAAGTTTGTAATATCCCAATTTTCTGAGCTTTAAAAGCCCCTTTTGATTAGTTAGTAGTTGGAAAATTCACCATTGAGATTTTATTTGAATTTTAATAAAGCTTAACATGGACTTTCAGTATCAAAATAATTTAATAATAATAATGCCAACATCAATAATGGTCAAAACTATTTTATTTGGGTTCAATGTGCTTAGATATACTTTCTAGATTTTTCTAGAATTTTTCTAAGTTCATTTGTATTTTCTATTTGCCATTTGCATTTTTTGTATTTTCTAAAAAGAAAAATCTATTTAAAATCTTAGAAATAGTGTCGGGTCAAACCCATTCTGTTCCTACCGCCCATTGCCGTGTGGTCTAGCCGCTCGGCCTTTCCTCGCCGGCCGCTCATGCGCCGCATGTCGCTCGTCCCTCCGCCAGTGGTCCTCGCTTGTCGGTGGTCGCCGCCCTTCCGTCATCTTCCTCACGCCGCGCTTGCCCATGTTCACCATTGTCGAGCTTTGAGCTTGTAACGACAAGATTGAATCTCCAACTAAAAGATCCCGGGAAACCGTGTCAAATCATATCTCTCTCCTTCCGCATCCGAATCCAACTGAATCGTATTCCGTATCCCCTTCAAACTCGGAATATATCTAGTATTCATCTCGGACTCGATTTGGGGATTTCCAAATCCGACACACCCGAGGCCTATAAATAGTACCCCTAGGTTCGCCTTCTCGCCCTAATCCCGAAACCCCAAGCTACTGCACCCCTCAAACTCTAGCGCCACTACATTGGAAGTTTTAGGGTTCCGCCGCTGCCGCTTGTTTTCGTCAAATTACGCCATTGTCTTCGTCGCCTCGTTATCGCCAACCATGTCGTTGTCTTCGCCACACCGAGCTACATCCAAGACCCTCATGACCACGAGACATCACTAGTGTTCGTCGCTGACAACAGCCGCACCTATTCCGCCGCTTCGTCGCCAATTCCGGCCAACTCCGACAACCTTCTGTGCCAATACCAGTAGTAGTATATGCGCAATAACCTATTCTACCAAGTGCGTGCATCCACCGCCGTGAAGCCGCGTCGTTCGCCGTTGCCGGATTAACCCGAGCCTCGCCGTCGTCTTGTCGATGTGTCATGCCACCTTATCACCACATATACGTGTGAGCACATGTGTCATGCCACATCACCGTGATCACATATGTCGTGCCACATATACTCGAGGGGCACATGTCCGCCACCTCACCGCCACATCTACTTGTACCGCTGCGCGTTCGCTTTCGGTTGGCCACGTCGACTTGTGTGTCACGTAAGAGCCCTAATCCGATCCGATCCGTGTAATCCCACCACTACACACCGTGCCTATGCCATGTGGGTCCACTAGCTATATCACTATTCCATGAACTCCTGAAACCCGTATGATCTTCTATGACTAGGTAGTCGAACCTTCTACGACCATGCGTTGAAACCTTTAGACCATGTGATCAAAACTCTCTCGAGCACACATAGTCAAAAGTGATGAACAATACTCGAATTCCTTTTGAGTATTTTCTTTAAATTCGTAACTTCTAGAAGCCATATCTTCTTCACAGAACTACGATTGAGCCCATTCAAATTCCTAAATTCATCTAAATTCAAGCTCTATTTTTCTAAGATTTTTATTTAATTTTTGGTGTTAGTTTTCCTCTCTATTTTTATTTATTTATTTCATTTAAGTAGTAGACGTTCATACTTCAGGGAATTTCAAGGAAAAATGAGTTCACTAAGACCAGGACCAGTACCAAAATTTATTCCAAGGAAAGTTATACATTTGATCTTATTGAACCCAGTTTTTAAAACTACTTTGATTCAAAGTACTGCATTCTACTTTAAATATTTATTTCAATGCTTTTGGGCGTAGTTATTAATACTAATTGTTTATATCTACCTTGCTTATAGTAACATCATGATCTTTTGTCACCCTAGGTTGGTTCATTTTTTAGTTGGTATTATCATAGCACCAACGTGGGTTAGTTAGACGAACAGTATTGCTTAGCCATGCTACGAGCCACACATCATTTGAGTTGCCAATATAAACTTGACTAAGTAACTATGGAACTTTGTGTAAAACTATGTGCTATGTGTTATTATTTTGTGATAGCATATGTTGCACTTAACCAACAGGGTGGGAAAGGATTTGGACAGGGTGGGAAAGGATTTGGACCGAGGCAGGTGGTGGATACTGAGTGACATGGTGGAGCTTTGTGAATGAGAATGATAATCTTTGTGGTATAGCTAAAAATTGGAAGTCTTGCCTCGGTTAATTAATGACTTAACTTTGTGCGCCATTGAACTGGACCTTTCGTAGAGCCACATGCCTGATGGGATGGGCCTAACTTAGTAAGTTATGGATTCTCGATATTGACAACTCAGGTTATAGGTTAGGATATCAGTGATGGGTGGAGGTGCGGACTACCAGGTAGATCACATCGCGGGACGGTTCGCCGCTTCCCTGTCCAACGGTGTGTGTTGTACCAAAGCACTGTGTATGGGTTCGACGACGGTAAAGCACACCGGGAGTGTCAATGCTTGAGGTGAAGTTTCTGAAAGGTTTTATCATGATTAGTGCTAGATACACTGATTTTATCGTGTGGGTAAAGTGTACAACCTCTGCAGAGTGTTAAACAATCTATTTGAATAATCGCATCCGCGGTCATGGACATGCTCGGGAATTTCACACGATGGTTAGAATTTCATAAAACATTTGGGAAGGGAGCAGTGTGATCTAAGTCATATGGCTATGTGAAATAATTTAATTAGGCTTTGTGTCTTTACGAAAACAACTGTTAAATTACTACTATTTATTTGTTTTACATATGTTTTCAATCTATCATTTGTATTCAATTGCAAATGTTGCTTTATGCAAAATAATCACAGAAGCCATTCCTTTGGAATAAGCCATCATCTATAAATTGCATTATGTGGTATGACTTACAAGTACGGTTGTGTACTCATGCTTGCTATAATCAATCAACATGATTGGAGGAGTCATCGCCTGCTTTCGAGGAGGAGTTCTACGGATGTGCTGATCGTTAGGTCTTGATCCGAGTCGGTTACCTATCGTGAATTGATGGGATTCCGCTAAAATTTATCTATTCTGCTACTTATTTAATTATTGCTAGCCCTGCGAGGCTTAATAAATGTAAACTCGACCATAAGGTCAAAACCCTTATTTGTTATTCAAACTAATCGTTTATGCTATTATTCATCTTGTGTGGATCGATATTCATCTATATTGACACTGTGTTCACTAGCGTGATCCTGGACTAGTGTAGAATACATAGAGAGTTTAGAATTACATTTTTGGGTCCCGACAACCAACTTGAAAATAAAACTTCGAACTCAAGCCTCATGCTTTGCTAGCTGGATGACCACACGTGTGTCATAGCATGCATGCATTAGATATTAGTTTCCTGGGAATTATGTTTGTTGGCACGTATGGGTGATAAATGGGACCTTGTTAAAGTAGGAAGGAACAAAATCATAATAAGATATGCATGTATCAACCACTGGTTTTCTTCGAGAGCAAACATAAATAGCTAGCTAGCAAGCAACTCATGCATGCACATGCAACTTGCCCATTTCTAGCTAAGACCACAGTGCATGCACATTCATGCATGCAGAGACACAATTAACTTTGTCCATCACGAGTAAGAGGAAATTAAAATCATAATAAGACATGCATGTATCCACTGCCTCTAGTTTTGTTCAAAAGTAAATGGAACCATGTCAGGTTGCAAGCAACTCATGCCTTGTCCGATTCTTTTCGATGGCTTTGAGTGCCATCTGCTTCGTGAGTTACCTAGTTTTCCATTTTGTGGATCACTTGGTATATGTGTTGATGAGTCACGGCGGCCCGATCTTCCGATAGGTTCGATTTGGTTCGTCGTGAGGACGTTGACGCTTTGAGGCTTCCGACCAACAGATCGTCACCTCGCAATTCGCTACACCCGCACGCCTGTCGTTATCGACCACGCTTGCACGCGATCGACCTTACCACGAAGGTTGTTGTTCCTGCAAGCAATCGAAGCAACTCACAAGAACAAGGTAGATGCAATCTGTATTGTATTGCGGATATGGATGAAGTTTACAAGTGGGGTTCCTCAAACCGATAATCGGTGAAACTGCATTTGGCAGAATAATCTAAGAAAAACCCGCCTCTAAACTACGGCGGCTACTGTATATATATAGGGGGACGTGAGGAGGTCGACCTAGGGTTGTGCGGCCGTGGGATGAGGCGTACACAACCTGAACTCCGATCTCGTCACGTTTACAAAGTCTTATTAGTTTCCAAAACGGTGACGCAGCACCTTGTGTCGCGTATTTCTGGTCGAAGATCTAGTCGTAGGACTGGTCCTAGGGTGGTCTTGAGGAGTCCATGCTATCTTTGGTCATAGATTGTGTCCAACGAGTACTGTGCTTGCCTCTCTGGTCGTAGAGTGCTCCCAACGAGTCATCTGGTCGTAGGCCTTCTTGAAGTGGTCGTAGGCCCTGCGGAACTGGTCGTGGACCTTCTTGAACTGGTCGTAGGCCTTCTTGAAGTGGTCGTAGACCTTCTTGAACTGGTCGTAGGCCTTCTTGAAGTGGTCGTAATCCTAGATTTCTGAGTACAAGTAAATCATCTCCATTAGGCAGCATCATAGAGTTCTCAAATAATACACTCAGCCCTAGAAACGATTTTACCTGATAGATTAAGTCACGTGCTCTAGCTCTTGTCATAGGACCTTGTAGTCCAACAACCAAATCTGGAGGGTCTTGTGTAGTACGTGTATCCGAAGGAGGGATGTCCTCATCATGTGTTGTACTAATAAAAATACAAAATCGTGATTATTTGGTTGATACTAGTACTGGGAGATATTACTTAGTGATTTCGTGGGTTCGGTATAATAGCTCAGTGAAGATAATAGTCATATACTGAAATTGGATTGATAGCTAATTCAGTTTTGAGCTCTAATTGTGTTGCTTACTGTTGTCAATTTATATATCTAGCTTTCGGCTCTGTTATTTTCGGCTGGTTCGCTTGCACTATGTCTACTAAACTGATTTCATTCTTTGGTATGTGACCTTGTTGGCCTTCTATCAGTTGATAGGCTTACATGTTGCAATTTGAAATACTTTAGCTCTGTTAGTCAGTTACTTCTTTGTTAATTTAAATGTTATAGTTTTGATTCTGAGATTAATTGCACTGTTAAGCAAATTCAATTCTCTGTTGGCTCGCAGATTAACTTGCTTTGTAAGAGATTAATTTTTGACATATTAGTAAAGCATTCAATGGAGCTCAAAATCTGGATTTTTCGAGTCATTAAATCATTGGTAATAACTAGTTGTGTAATAGATTAATTTTGATATCAGAGCAATAAACAAACAATTAAATACGAGAATTATGCTGATTTTATATGTTTTGAATCATATATTTTGAGCAGATTACCATGTTTAATTCACAAGAAGAAATTACATGTCTATATGCCATTTATAAGTTGATAGAAATATGCTTTAATTATAGTAATTTATCTTTGGAATTAGTTATGAATAATTCTTTGAAACCATAATTGTTACAACAACCAACTCATGGCTCTGGATCCAGTCCAGGTGTCGCTTCATGCTGGCACCATAGTGCATGCAGCACAAGGGGCGGGCGTATTCATCATGCAGGTAGAGACATCGACCAACAAAATCTGTCGTATCTCGGGTAGGTAGCCTTTTTCCTGCTATAAAATCCAGCCCTTGCAACATGTACAAAACTCACCATCGATCAATCGACGAGTAGCTAGCTAGCTAGCTATTGCTTAACTCTAATGGTGGGTTCCATGGCTCACTAAATTTCAATGCAAACATTTGTATTTTCCAAATTAAACAGCATGTGCTCAACAACATGCAGAATAATTAATTCATGAAGTTACCGCACAAGAAAAGCAAAGAGGTGCGTTTAGACTGTAATTTATTAAATGACTAGCAAGAGACAAACTAAGGCACGTGAGTCACCAGGCATTAATTCGCCACCAGCTTGAAAAACAAAACTCCGAACTCGAGCCTTGTGCTTTGCTAGCTAGATGACTACACACGTGTCATAGCATGCATGCATGCATGCATTTGATATTAGTTTCCTGGTAATGTAGTTTGTTGGCACGTATTGGTGACAAATGGCACTAGTGTAGAATACACAGAGGGTTTAGAATTGCATTTTTGGGTCCTGACAACCAACTTGAAAACAAAACTCCGAACTCAAGCCTCATGCTTTGCTAACTGGACGACCACACGTGTGTCATAGCATGCATGCATTAGATATTAGTTTCCTTGGAATTAAGTTTGTTGGCATGTATGGGTGATAAATGGGACCTTGCCAAAGTAGGAAGGAACAAAATAATAATAAGACATGCATGTATCAACCACTGGTTTTCTTCCAGAGCAAACACAAGCAGCTAGCTAGCAAGCAACTCATGCATGCACATGCAACTTGCCCATTTCTAGCTAAGACCACCGTGCATGCACATTCATGCATGCAGAGACACCAACAAATTAACTCTGTATGTCACGAGTAAGAGGAAATTAAAATCGTAATAAGACATGCATGTGTCCACCGCCGCTAGTTTTGTTCAAAAGCAAACGGAACCATGTCAGGTAGCAAGCAACTCATGCCTTGCCCGATTCTTCTCGGTTGTTTTGAGTGCCATCCGCACTGTGAGTTTTCAGGTTTTCCATTTTGTGGATCACTTGGTATATGTGTTGTACTAATTAAAATATGAAATTGTGATTATTTGGATTGATACTAGTACCAGGACATATTGCTTAGTGATTTTGTGGGTTCGGTTTAATAGCCCAGTGAAGATAATAGTCACATATTGAAATTGGATTGATAGCTAAATCAGTTTTGAGCTCTGATTGTGTTGCTTACTGTTGTCAATTTATATATCTAGCTTTCGGCTCTGTTATTTTCAGCTGGTTTGATTGCACTATGTCTACTGAACTGATTTGATTCTCTGGTCTATGACCTTGTTGGCCTTCTATCAGTTGATAGGCTTACATGTTGCAATTTGAAATACTTTAGTTTTGTTAGTCAATTACTTCTCTGTTAACTGAAATGCTATAGTTTTGATTCTGAGATTAATTGCACTGTTAAGTAAATTCAATTCTCTGTTGGCTCGCAGAATAACTTGCTTTGTAAGAGATTAATTTTTGACATATTAGTAAAGCATTCTATGGAGCTCAAAATTTGGATTTTTCCAGTCATTAAATCTGTTGGCTGGCAGAATAACTAGCTATGTAAGAGATTAATTTTTGACATCCAAGAGCAATAAACAAACAATTAAATACAAGAATTATGTTGATTTTATATGTTTTTGAATCATATCTTTTGAGCATATTACCATGTTTAATTGACAAGAAGAAATTACATATTTGTATGTCATTTATAAGCTGCTAGAAATATGCTTTAATTATTGTAATTTATGTTGGAATTAATTATGAATAATTGCTAAAACCATAATTGTTACAACAACCAACTCATGGATCCGGATCCAGTCCAGGTGTCCCTTCATGAAGGCACCACAGTGCATGCGGCACAACGGGCAGGCGTATTCATCATGCAGGTAGAGACACCGACCAACAAAATCAGTCGTATCTCGTGTAGGTAGCCCTTTTCCTGCTATAAAATCCATCCTTGCAACATATACACAACTCACCATCGAATCAATCGGCGAGTACCTAGCTAGCTAGCTATTGCTTAACTCTACGTACATTGATTCAGTCATGGCAGCCACTGCAATAGCATTCTTCTCTTCTCTGCTTTCCTTTTCCTTGGGCTTCCTCCTCTTCTGCCATGGCTGCACAGCTGATCAACTCGGCTCGGCATGGCAGCCTCTCGGCGAGGAGCCCCAAGGAGTGCGAGTTCGACAGTTATTGGCACTCGAGCCAGTTCAGAAGGTGCAGTCGGAAGCTGGGTTCGTCGAGTACTACGATGAATCAAGTGAGCAGCTCCGTTGCGCCGGTGTGTTTCCTATCCGTCTCCGTGTTGACCCTCGGGGCCTTGTCTTACCTCGATCCTCCAACAACCATGCCCTTGTCTACATCGTCCAAGGTACGTACCTGCATCCATGTTTCGCCGTGCGTGCGTGCATACGTACATATATAATTAAAGTAGTAGCTAGCATGTATAGATGAATTCTCTGGCTAGGAAACTATAGTATGATTGCTCCCATGTTGACATGCACCCTAATAACTGGCTCGCATCACCTCGCCTCGCAGGGAGAGGTGTTGCAGGATATGCATTTCCGGGATGCCCGGACACCTATCAGCATGAATTCCAGGAATTCGATCATCAGAGCCAAAGCCACAAGTTCAGAGATGAGCATCAGAAGATCTACCAATTCAGACAAGGAGATGTCGTCGCGATGCCAGCCGGTATTGCACACTGGTTGTACAATGACGGTGACACACCACTCGTAGCGGTCTATGTTTTCGACACAAACAACAACATAAATCAGCTTGAACCTGCAATGAGGGTGCGTATAGTCTTAATTCTTTTTATACTACTCGACTAGTCAACGAGGGCTATGAATCTATGTCTATTCCTAGCAGCTGTCACTCTGCAATGCATGCATTGATTTACTTGCTCGATCCAAATTCTCATAAATTCTTGCTAGCTGGGAGCTTCAACAGGGGGCAGCATCACTTTGGGGAGAACATCTTTAGAGGATTCAGCGTCGAGTTACTCAGTGAGGCCTTGGGTGTTAGTACAGATGTGGCTAGGAGGCTTCAGAATGAAAACGATGGACGTGGTGAAATAGTTCGCGTGGAGAAGGGCCTGGAGATGCTCAGGCCCTCTTCGTTGCCGCAACAACAACAGAGTGGCCACCGTTTTAATGGTTTGGATGAGAGCTTGTGCACCATGGAGGTGGGGCGAAACATTGAGAGTCCTGATCGCGCGGATGTCTACAACCCGCGTGCTGGAAGGATCACACGTCTTAACAGCCAAGATTTCCCCATCCTAAACCTCATACAAATGAGCGCGGTGCGAGCCAACTTATACAAGGTAATTCCAATTCCTTAACGACAATATAAAGTGCGCTTATTTGATGATCGACTGTGATAGATGTTCTTGAAGCAATTCTAACAATATGCATGCGTGATCTTTACAAATTCAATTCCTTGTGTTTGCAGGACGCCGTCCTTTCACCGTTCTGGAACATTAACGCTCATAGCGTGATTTATGTGCTCCAAGGGCGTGCTCGAGTTCAAGTTGTCGACGACAATGGGAGGACGGCGTTCGATAGCGTGCTTCGTCCTGGCCAATTGCTGATCATACCACAGAACTATGTAGTCATGGAGAAAGCAGACCGCGAAGGATTTCAGTACATATCTTTCGAGACTAACCCCAACTCCATGGTGACCCACATCGCTGGGAATAACTCCATCTTGCATGCCCTGCCGGTCGATGTCATTGCCAATGCTTATCGCCTCTCGAGGGAGGAAGCCAGCAGGGTAAAGAACAAGAGAGAGGATGAGATTGATCTCTTCACTCCAAGATATCTTGAGAAGCAGCCGGGCTATGGAGGCTATGTTAGTACGGCCGTAGAGTAGAGTAGTACTTCTACTTCTCTCCAAACAACGATACCATCCACTCGAGTGATTTACCAGCAAAGCAAGTAGATCCTAGTAATAAAACATCGCTTGCAAGTTGAACGGCTGTTGTTCTATGTCCCCATCTATTGTCGAATTAGCTATGAAATGAATCGATGCGCAACATCTTTTTTATCTGTCGTGTATTTATTTCTACATGTCCCGCTTCTCATAAACTATTACCTAAACTGCCATGAAGGGTGATTGAACTAGCTAGTCCGTCAAATAAATAAAGTAATAACACGAGGTAAAGGAAGCACGATTACAAGTGAAAAATGACATATGAAAATGAAAATGAAACCACCTCTAGTTCAATATATAGCCTCATCACCACCCAGAAAGGTCAAATAGCACAAGATGGAAGGAAATGTATCACTATCACATAAATGGAGTAATGGACTCTCTCAACAAAATGACCAAACCACATCAAGGAACTAACTCTTCATGCTCTAGGTCCAGGGTATTTAAGATGTTCCAATTTAGATATCAGGGAACATGTGAACAGAACAGAAAAGACTTGCCATTCTCTTTTCATATCAAATTTGTAATGCACGCGCCATCTAAATCTACTCCTGTTAAGAATACCCGATGGCCACTAGTTCATTTGTTGCTAGAGTTGAGCATACACAACGATTACTAAAAGGTAGCAGACCACCAAATCTACTCCTTCGTCCCCTTTGAATTATTATTGGCACAAACTATTTATGCATGTAAAACCATGGGCTAAAACATAATAATCACAATAAAGCCACGCAACGCGGCCGGGGACACACCGATCTAATGCATACTCCATCACTTGCTTACAGCAGACAACGCAAGGCAAAATGCTCCAACTTTCTTGTCAAGACCTTAGTATACTTTATCATGAATACTTTAACAAACTCAAACAAATCAAGTGCCTTTGAATCAAATCAAATGATGGGTTCCATGGCTCACTAAATTTCAATGCAAACATATATAGTTTCCAAATTAACCGGCCTGGGCTCAACAACACGTAGAATAATTAATCCAGACAAGTTGCTGCACAAGAAAAACAACAACACGTGGAGAAGACTAACAAGTCAAAATTGAACTCACCGGCCAGTTCGACCGATCATCTTCCAAACTCAAACAAATCAAGTGCCTTTGGATAAACTCAAGTGGTGGGCTCCATGGCTCACTAAATTTCAATGCAAACATGTGTAGTTTTCGAATTAACCGACTTGTGCTCAACAGCACACATAATAATTAATTCAGACAAGTTACTACACACGAAAAATCCAAGGAGGTGCATTTGGACTGTAATTTATGAAAGTATTAGCAAGAGACAAACTGAGGCACCTGAGTCACTAGGCATTAATTCGCCACCAACTTGAAAAACAAAACTCCGAACTCAATCCTCGTGCTTTTCTAGCTAGATGACCATTCATGCATATAAAACCGTAGGCCAAAACATAATATACACAATAACGGCCGGTGACACATCGATCTAATGTAAACTCCATCACTTGCTTTCCGCGGAACGCATGGCAAAATGCTCCAACTTTCTTGTCGAGACCTCAGCAGACTGTATCATGCATACTCGTCCAAACTCAAACAAGTCAAGTGCCATTGGATGAAATCAAATGGTGGGTTTCATGGCTTACAAATTAACTGGCTTGTGCTCAACAACACGTGGAATAGTTAATCGAGAGAAGTTACTGCATAAGAAAAGCCAAGGAGTGCGTTAGGACTGTAATTTATGAAATGATTAGGAAGAGACAAACTGAGGTACCTGAGTCACCAGGCATTAATTCGTCACCAACTTGAAAAACAAAACTCCGAACTCAAGCCTCATGCTTTGCTAGCTGGATGACCACACGCGTGTCATTGCATGCATGCATTAGAGATTAATTTCCGGGTAATTATGTTTGTTGGCACGTATGGGTGACAAATGGGACCTTGTAAAAGTAGGAAGGTACAAAATCATAATAAGACATGCATGTATCCACCACTGGTTTTCTTTAAGAGCAAACACAAGCAGCTAGCTAGCAAGCAACTCATGCGTGCAGATGCTGGCCGGGTTGCACCGACCTCACTGCAACTTGCTCATATCTAGCTAAGACCACAGTGCATGCACATTCATGCATACAGAGACACGAACAAATTAACTATGTCCATCATGAGTAAGAGGAAATTAAAATCATTATAAGACATGCATGTATCTACAACAGCTAGTTTTGTTCAAAAGCAAACATAACCATGCCAGGTAGCAAGCAACTCATGCCTTGCCCGGTTCTTCTCGGTGGCTTTGAGTGTCATCCGCTGTGGATATCATGGGGATATGCTCCAAATCTTAGGATGATGTGACAATTGGCAATGGCGTTAACGGTTTGTCGTTTCACGAGTTTTCGACAAAGTTCAGGCATTCTGGACAGGGGCGGTCCGACCGGCCATGGCATGGCGGTCCGACCGGTCCCAAATCGGTCGGACCGGCCATGTGCGGCGGTCGGACCGGCCGTGACAAAAATGGTCAGAACAGGCTGGGCCAAAAATAGAGGGTGTAGGCAAGTGAGGGAATCCCAATGCACTTGGTCCCATAATTTTTGGAGTCTTCAGTCAAAAGTTCTATTGGTTTAAAGTTTCCAGTAGGTTTCGGATTTTCAGGGGTTGAAAATCGGCTAAGTCCTTTCGGGCGGTCGGACCGGCCTATGGCTGGCGGTCCGACCGACAAGGCCGGCGGTTCGACCGGCCCTGAGGGGCGGTCAGACCGTTTGTCACTTGAACGTCGCCCGTCGTGGCGGCGTTGTTCGTTGGTTAGGTCAAAGTCATGAGTTTCAGTGCATATGTGTTGCATGATGCATGTTTTGACTAACGTGGGTCAAGTTGTGAAGAACTTGTTCCCGGATTCGATTTGCTTGTCTATTGTTGTGCAGGTTGCTTGGTGGTCAACGACGGTCAGCGGCGAGGATGATCGGGACTAGGCTTGGAAAGTGAGGTCGAACGATCGGCGATGCGGTAAGGTCAATGAACTCAAGTGTGGTGCGAGAATAGGCAAGGGTGACCGAACAGACGATTCGGTGCGATCGGTTTGATCAAGCGGCAGAGGAGTCGGTGCAAGTGCCATGGTGGTTTCGGTGGGGCCGGATGGGAGAGACTTGCCGACATGGAGAGTGTCGTTGATCAACCTACACGTGGCGGAGCATGCGAAGTGCTTGCGAGATGGACTCGGTCTTGGAGAAGGACCGAGAAGGGTATTTTGGTAATCTTACCAAATACCACCCAGTGACCTTTGCCTACCACGGCGCAAGGCAGCGCAAAGAGAAGCGGTTTAGGTCAAGAGGTGTTGAAGACAGCGCTTTAAAATGCGTGCGTGTGTGACCCGTTTGTGTTGGGCCTTAACGGGAGCCCATTTGAGTTAATCTTCTAGAAGGTCTAAGTCTCCACTATAAATAGAGGAGGGAGGTGGCTGCACCCCCTTCAACCCTTTCATTATTGTTGAAACCCTAGTTTGGCTTAGGGAGAGGATTAGTGGAGGTTAGGGTTCTAGAGAGTTTTGATTTGATTTCATGCTCTTGGATTGAGCTTTGTCCTCCATTGATGGAGTGGCTGTAAACCCAAACCCTATCAAATCACTCCAAGGAAAGTTTGATCAAAGATGTGTCTCTTTGCCTTTCTTCTCTCTATTTGGTGATTTTGAGTCTTTCTTTGATTTGCATGTTTTTTATTGATTTCTTCACGTGATCTAGCTTGCTGTGATATGTGGGAATACATCTAGGATCATCTTGATCATCAATCACCCACGAGCAAGTTTTTGGATCTAGTTTTCGTTTTAACTCGGTTTTGAACCATCCTCCTCTCAAACGAAGAAAGGTCATAACTTTTCTATGGATCTCCATGATCTTCGATTGGAATAGGTTCCTGACATCCTAGAGAAGGTGTGTTCCAAGTTTCATCAAGTTTGGAGTTGTAGATCAAAAGCTAGACCTATTTGCAACTTCGTTTTCCGGGCTGATTTCACTGTTCATCAGGTTAGAGGTCAGACCGCCCTACGTAGAGGTCAGACCGCCCATGGACCGGTCAGACCACCACTAAATAGAGGTCAGACCGCCTACACTTGGAAATTAAGTTTCGGTTGATTTTGGTTGTTTTGCTTCGGAGTTTTGATTAGATTCAAACCTAGTCTTCTGCTATACTGGTATATAGATCTCCATAGCTTCTATAGCTATTGGAGTGTTGAATCTAATCTTGGTTGAAAAAGCGAGCATGCTCCTATTCACCCCCCCCCCTCTAGTCGCCTTTTCGGTCCAACATCCGCTTTGTGAGTTTCCTGGTTTTTCATTTTGTGGATAACTTGGTATATGTGTTGTACTAATTAAAATATGAAATTGTGATTATTTGGATTGATACTAGTACTGGGAGATATTGCTTAGTGATTAGGTGGGTTCGGTTTAATAGCTCAGTGACAATAATAGTCATATACTGAAATTGGATTGATAACTAATTCGGTTTTGAGCTCTGATTGTGTTGCTTACTGTTGTCAATTTATATATCTAGCTTTCGACTGTGTTATTTTCAGTAGGTTCGATTGCACTATGTCCACTGAACTGATTTGATTCTCTGGTTTGTGACCTTGTTGGTTTTTAGTCAGTTGATAGGCTTACATGTTGCAATTTGTGATACTTTAACTCTGTTAGTCAGTTACTTCTCTGTTAACTGAAATGCTATAGTTTTGATTCTGAGATTAATTGCATTGTTAAGAAAATTCAATTCTCTGTTGGCTGGCAGAACAACCTGCTTTGTAAGAGATTAATTTTTGACATATTAGTAAAACATTCTTTGGAGCTCAAAATCTGGATTTTTCCTGTCATTAAATCTGTTGGCTGGCAGAATAACTAGCTATGTAAGAGATTAATTTTTGACATCTGAGAGCAATAAACAAACAATTAAATCTGAGCATTATGCTGATTTTATATGTTTTTTAATCCTATCTTTTGAGCATATTACCATGTTTAATTGACATGAAGAAATTACATGTTTATATGTCATTTATAAGTTCTTGGAAATGTGCTTTAATTATTGTAATTTTTGCTGGAATTAATCACGAATAATTGCTTAAACTGCTAATGTCACAACAACCAACTCATGCATCCGGATCCAGTCCAGGTGTCCCTTCATGCGGGCACCACAGTGCATGCAGCACAACAGCGGGCATATTCATCATGCAGGTATCTCGAGTAGGTAGCCTTTTTCCTGCTATAAAATCTGGCCCTTGCAACATGTACACAACTCACCATCGAATCAATCACCGAGTAGCTAGCTAGATAGCTATTGGCTTAACTCTACGTAGATTGATTCAGTCATGGCAACCACTGCAATAGCATTCTTCTCTTCTCTGATTTCCTTTTCCTTGGGCTTCCTCCTCCTCTTGTGCCATGGCTGCACAACTGATCAACTCGGCTCGGCATGGCAGGCCTCTCGGCAGGGAGCCCCGATGGAGTGCATGTTCGACAGGTTAGAGGCACTCGAGCCAGTTCAGAAGGTGCAGTCGAAAGCTAGGTTCGTCGAGTACTACGATGAATCAAGTGAGCAGCTCCGTTGCGTCGGCGTGTTTCCTATCCATCTCTGTGTTGACCCTCAGGGCCTTGTCTTACCTTGATCCTCCAACAACCATGCCCTTGTCTAGATCGTCCAAGGTATGTACCTGCATCCATGTTTCAATCGCTAATGTCCAAAGAGTAGAATGTATAGATGAATTATCTGGCAAGCAATGAGGGTGCGTAATTAAACATTTCTTTTTATATTAGTCGACTAGTCTATCTATGCCTATTCCTAGCAGCTGACACTCTGCAATGCATGCATTGATTTACTTGCTCGATCCAAATTCTTAGAAATGCTTGCTAGCTGGGAGCTTCAACAGGGGGCAACATCACTTTGGGGAGAACATCTTCAGAGGATTCAACGTCGAGTTACTCAATGGGGACTTGGGTGTTAGTACAGATGTGGCTAGGAGGCTTCAAAATGAAAACGATGGACGAGGTGAAATAGTTCACGTGGAGAACGGCCTGGAGATGCTCACGCCCGCTTCGTTGCCGCAACAACAACAGAGTGGCCGCCGTTTTAATGGTTTGGACGAGAGCTTGTGCACCATGGAGGTGGGGCGAAACATCGAGAGTCCTAATCGCGCCGACATCTATAACCCGCGTGCTAGAAGGATCACACGTCTCAACAGCCAAGATTTCCCCATCCTAAACCTCATACAAATGAGCCAACTTATACGAGGTAATTCCAATTCCTTGACAACAATATAAAGTGCGCTTATTTGATGCTCAACTGTGATAGATGTTCTTGAAGCAATTCTAACAATATGCATGCGTGATCTTTACAAATTCAATTACTTGTGTTGCAAGACGTTGTCCTTTCACCATTCTGGAACATTAACGCTCACAGCGTGATTTATGTGCTCCAAGGGCGTGCCTGAGTTCAAGTTGTCGACGACAATGGGAGGACGTCGTTCGATAGCGTGCTTCATCCTGGTCAATTGCTCATCATACCACAGAACTATGTAGTCACGGAGAAAGCAGAACGCGAAGGATTTCAGTATGTATCTTTCGAGACTAACCCCAACTCCATGGTGACCCACATCGCTGGGAAGAACTCCATCTTGCGTGCCCTACCGGTTGATGTCATTGCCAATGCTTATCGCCTCTCGAGGGAGGAAGCCGGCAGGGTAAAGAACAAGAGAGACGATGAGCTTGGTCTCTTAACTCCAAGATATCTTGAGAAGCAGTCGGGCTATGAAGGTTATGCTGGTACGGTCGTGGAGTAGAGTAGCACTTCTACTCTCCAAACAACGACAGTCCACTCCAGAGTGATTTACCAGCAAAGCAAGTAGATCCTAGTAATAAAACATCACTTGCATGTTGAACGGTTGTTGTTCTATGTCCCCATGTATTGTCGAAATAGCAATGAAATGAAATGAATGGATGCCCAACACCTTTTTTACCTATCGTGTATTTATTTCTACCTATCCCGCTTCTCATAAACTGTTACCTAAACTGCCAGGAAGGGTGTTTGAACTAGCTGGTCTGTCAAATAAATAAAGTAATAACATGAAGTAAAGGAAGCACGATTACAAGTGAAAAATGATATATGAAAAAAAAACAATCTCTAGTTGAATATATAGCTTCATCACCATCCAGAAAGGTTAAATAGCACAAGATGGTAGGAAATGTATCTCTCACATAAATGGAGTAATGGACTATCTCAACAAAATGACCAAACCACATCAATGCACTAACTCCTCATGCTCCTCGTCCAGGGTATTTAAGATGTGCCAGTTTAGATATCAGGGACAGGTGAACAGAACAGAAAAGAATTGTCATTTTCTTTTCATATCCAATTCGTAGTGCACGTGCCATCTAAATCTACTGCTGTTAAGAATACCCGCTAGCCACTAGTTCATTCGTTGCTAGCGTTCAGCATACACAACGATTACTGAAAGGTAGCAGACCACCAAATCTACTTAGGGCACACACCAGTAGGATGTTAGTAAAGGGGAAATGAGGAGCCGTTTGGTTAATCCTCATATTCTGTTTCCTCATCATCAGCATTTTGGTTACCGTACCTCCAGCCATCTTCAATGTTGTTGCCTTGCTCTTCTTCAGTCTCTTCACTGTCGTCTTCATACATACCCTTACCTGCCCACCGGTTCTTGACACCACTGATATCAGCAGGCATCACACTGGAAATCTTGACACTGTAGACTTTTGATGAAGGGACCTTGTGAGCTGGGTTTGTCTTGCCCCTTTTCGGGTTTGCTGCAAGGTCACCAATCTCAGCATAGTTGTACTGATTGGGGGGTTCATCCACAACATGCTCAGCTGCAGATGCGGCGAGCTTACCAATCTCTTCTTGACCGTGTTCAGGATGCTGAGTCTTCAGATGAAGGTTCAATTTATAACTGTGAATGTAGGCTTTCCCACAACCTTCATAGGGGCAGACATATGGGCGCTCAGTAAAGCTTGTGGTTGCTGGTGTGGAAGGCTTCGTGGTGCTTGGTGGTCTATCTGATGGTGGCATATGTTGCACTGCAACGGGAGTTCCAGTCTGCACCATCATCACATTGGAGACGATAAGTGACACATGGGGTGGGGAGAGTATGCCAAAATTCATATAAACAATCAAAACTGGTGTGATGTGACACCATGGGTGTTTGAACAAATGATTATCTAGCTAGGTTTAGCTATAGTATTTCAATATGACGATAATCTGACAAGCTAGAATGTACTGCAACTTAATGTATTTGCGTCTTTCCTTATGCGTATGACCATATATTACAGTTCTACTTGCATAATAGTTCACAGAATTTCTCCGAGGGTCAAGGGTGTCAGGGATAAAAACGGAATATATATTGAAAAAATTAATGGAATTCAATAACAGGTTCCTATCTTCACAAAAACAACATAATCCCCAGTCTTTTGAGAATGTCCTTCACCTGACATCTAAATAGATAAAAACATTGCAAGGCATTACTTTTCGATGTAATCCTCATCCTTAGGTTTTTGGATTCTATTCATAACAAAAGAATGACAAACAAAGGCATCTACAAGGAGAATTGAAAAAAAAAAAAAATACAGTATGAGCACACCATATAACGCAGGGACAAAAATGGGCAGCCTTTTTTGAAGAATACACTGGGGACCAGTTTGGCAATGCAGCACTTAGAAGTGGAAAATAGGTAGAAATAATAGTATTTTAAAAGAAAATTACATAAGTAAATAATCGATTTTTTTTTACAAAAATAGGCTATTGTCGCGCAAATAGTGAAATTCTCCTCTCGCTATTCCAAATAGCGACAGTAGCCTAAAACAGTGCAGAGAGAGTCCTATCGCCATTCCAACTGGCAACACAACCCTGTCGTCATTCCAACTAGAGACAAGAACCCTCTCCCTTTTTTTACTGTCTATTTCCGACCACATATTTTGTGGACAAATCACAATGATATTACAAAACATTCAGCACAACGTCATTGCATATTTTGTCGACAAATCACCATGATATTACAGAACATTCAACACAACGTCGTCACGTATTTTGTCGTCAAATCACAATGATATTACAAAGCATTCAGTACCACGTCATCCCATATTTGTCGACAAATCACAATGATATTACAAAACATTCAACACAACGTCATCACCTAGTTTTTGCGACAAATCAAAACGATATTGCAAAGCATTGAGCACCACAAATTTCAACAAGACAAACCTTTCCTGTGACCGCGACCTCAACATCTGCCATGTCGACCGCCTCGGGTGGGGCATTCGGATGAGATCCCAGCGGCGCCATCTGAACTACCGATGTCTCCTTCATCCTATGCATTTCTCGTAGAGCATTTCTTGAAGGTGTGCCCAAACTCCCTGCAAATGAATCACTTCTTCGTACGACGTCCGGCTTCTACTCCGTCCATGTCGTTCTTGATACACCGTACCTGTCGCCGGCCAACTTTTCTATTCAACCTATCAATATCCGCGGCCAAGATAAGTTGCTTCCAAATCGGATGGTCAATGAAATGGCCAACCACACCGTAACCATACAGCTTAGCACTATAAGTTTGCATCACCTCTTCCTTGTTGAAATAATCAGAGAACTACTGACCGAGATGCTGCACCACCATCGAACATGTGCTTATGCAAAAAAAAGAGGCTTGTTGCAAGTGTATACGCAATTAGCGCGGCGTAGTGCGCACTCGTGGGTGATCCTCTCACGGTTCTTCCCGTGGCGTCCTTTATCCCTGCATAGTATCTCGAAGCAAAGCTCCCTTATGCCCATCTTGAATGCCTAGTGCATGTCACCCTATTTGCTCTTCTCCTCCATGTACTTGGTGATCATAGCGAGTACAGTGCTCTCATTTGCCATAGAGAGCGATGTGTTGTTGCTTCTGTCAATAAAGTAATTTATGGTACCGCGGAGAATTACTTCCACAATACCAACCAAAGTGGGGCACCTGGCACCGTGTATGACCCAATTGTATACCTCGGCTAGATTGGTTGTCATGACACCATATTGAGCATCACCCTTGTTATGTAGCAGCGACCACTTCTCCTTAGGCTCGTGCTCAATCCAGTCCGAGAAGCATTTTACTTGTGCCCCCGTCTTCCTCACCACACTAGGACATCTGTGGGTAACTGTGGCAATTCTTCGGCTTCAAGGGGCTGGTTAGCGCTTGAGCGGCCTTTTTCGCTGCCTCCCTTCTGTGCGCCCGAGTCCGCTCATCCAAAATCTTCCAGAGTGCGTCAAACTTTTGCTACTTGTTCTGGTTGCACAGCCTCTTGAAAAGGTTCATCAAGTCCTTGTTGTGGAACTGCTTGTAGAAGTTTACACCCAAGTATCTCATGCACCACCTACTCTGCAGATCCACCCATAGAGGTGGTTCGTTCTCTCCTTGTAGCTCAGTTATTGCACTCAATAGGCCCACATGCCGATCATTTATAACGCATACGTTAAGGCAGCCATGTACAACAGAAATCCTTAAATTCCTCAGGAACCACAACCAGCTGTCCGTGTTCTCGCTTTCAACGAATGTGAATGCCACAAGAAGAACCTGATTGTTCTCGTCCATCGCTATTGCAGTCAGTATTTGGGCCTTGTACTTTTCCAGTCAGGAATGTACCATCCACGCACAAGATTAGACGGCAGTGCCGGAATGCATTGATGCATGGACCAAAGGCGACGAATGCTCGCTTCAATACCCTTTTATTTCCCCACTTCAGATGTGTGGAATCTTCAATGGCGATATAAGTACCGGGATTCCTGTTCTGTATGACCCGGAGTTGGCCGAGCAGGTTGTGGTAGGAGTCCTCGAACGTACCAAACCTTGATTCCAATGCCTTCTGTTTTGCCCTCCACGCCTTAGCATAGTTGATTGTGTACTGAAACCTTACCTCAATCGCCCGAATAATGGATCGTGACTCAAAATCTAGATTATCCACGATCTCACCGTACATGATGTTCGCAGTGAATCTATGTGACAAGTTCTTGTGGGACTGCACTGACTCAGCGACGACACATGTGTGAAAGACTACTATAGAGCATTTCCAGTAGGTGTCCCACTTAGGCTGAAATGCGTACACTCACCAAGGGCATCCCTTTATGTCGCACTTCACGTTGTAGCATCTTGGGTTAGACTTGACGACTGTAAATGTACACCACACCAACAAGGCCCAGAATTTGACCGCCTCCTACACGGCCTCCTTGCATTTGTACATGGCTCCTTGTCTGACCTCACTCTGGTCGTACTCTCACGGCACACGAGAGCCTTCGTTAACGATGAGGTTGTCAAACTGGTATGTGTTCCACTCGGATGGAACTGTCTGCTGTTCCACAACATCCTCGTCGTCGAATCCTTCATCTTCTGACAATGCCAGGTAGTCTTGGTCTTCGAGATTCATCCTTTGGACTAGGGCTTCCATCTCCTCACCCTCATCAGCAATCCCACTAGCTTGCCTAATCGAAGGAGCTCCTTCCACACAACCTTCATCGACAGCATCAGCAACTCCCGAACCTTCGGCCATTATATGCGTCGCGCTGTGACTGGAGTCCCCGACTTTGTCTTCGACGTCACTACCCCATTCTTTTTCAGCCGCCAATGCAGGAATTGGCTTGGCATATGCTTGGGCCAGAAGGACCAAATCTCACCGTTCCTCCCTTGCCCTGCGTACATATGACTACCATGACCTTGTTCCCTTGAGTTGTAGTAAGTAGTAACTCCCAATATGTGCCATGTGGTGCCCGGTTGGCAAGACAACTCAATCTCAGATCATACATAGCATGGTCCAAATCGAATGTGTGGAACAACCACTACATCATAGTGCCCATATACGCTGCTCTGATCTTATTAGGGTCACGGTCAGCGATTGGAAATAACGCAAATCAATCCCCTCAGGGTCCTCCAGAATAGTCCCCTAACCGTAGTAATTTTGAAATTAGTGTCGTCCGATATATTTGACGTATCGCACCGTAAACAAGATTTCCACGATTAACCACATATATAAAACTAAACTACACACCGAAAAGGATTATGTACAACATACTACACTACATAATTGTACATCTAAAACTATGGAATCCATTCGGTTAAAAAATTTACCTAAAAGGCGGACGACCGAACGGGCAACCCTTCGCTAGCATCTCTCCTCCCCTCTACTACTCTGTGCTCCTCTCCTTTCCCTCCCCTCGTTCTGTTTTTCTGAATAAAAGTGAGTTATGCCAGAATTTTAGGGTCTTTTATATGGTAGATTGTGCCGCTATTTGGAATGACGACAGGGACTTGCGGGATCCTTATCGCCATTTAAAATGGCAATTTTCCTAAATTTTAATATTAAAAAATTTAGGGACCTGCGGGATCCCAGTCGCCATTTGAAATAACGATTTTCCTAAATTTTAATATTAAAAAATTTAGGGACTTGCAGGATCCATATCGCCATTTGAAATGACAATTGTCCTAAATTTTAATATTAGAAATTTTTAACAGGGGGATCCCTGTCACCAGTTGAAAACTTGAAATGGTGACAAGGTCCTGCCGCCAGTTGGAATGGTGACAGACCCACTGCGCACTGTTCCAGGCTACTGCCGCCATTTAGAATACGACAGGAGAATTTTTTTTCATTTCAAATGGCGACAGTAGCCTATTTTGTAAAAAAAAATCGACTATATACTTTTGTAATTTTCTTTTAAAATAATATTATTTCAAAAAAAAACTCAAAACAACCTTACAAATTCTATTTATATATTTTTTGTTATGGCTCTAAAACGAGGTTATAAACTAGTTAGTATATCCAAATATAGTAAAAACTGCAGCAAAAAAGCAACCGCGGCCTAGAGGATGACTGGAAGTCGATGCACGATAGCAACATACCTTTTCATGTGTCTTGACATGGGATTTTAATTTGGAATCGCTTGTAAATCTTTTGCCACAGGCTGGGAACGGGCATAGATGATAATTTTCCAATGCATGCGTTTTTAGGTGCGCACGCAAGTTAAAATCCAATGAGAAGGCCTGAAATTCAGATAATTTGTTTGTTAGAATATGTAAATGCACTGTAGCCAAAAGATTCAGGAACAAAAAAAAGGGATACGCATTTATGCTATTTTTCTTTTCAAACCAGTCACTTGTGGATGTGCACATTGCAAGTCGTTGCTCCAAAATTAGCAACAATTTGGGTACATACCAATTGAGTGTATAAACATATAATGCAACGGAATGGACAGATCAAGTGAAGTTTCAATAAATTCAACTAATTAAATCAGGGACATCTTGAGGTAGATAGAACTGGGCATGGTATTATGTACAGTTTTGCGCCATTATACACAACATATGCGAAGGTTAGCTTGGAAAAGATAACTAAACATATAAGTTATATGGTGAGAATTAAAAGGCAAAAATGCTGCCATGCAGTAGAAACTCTATGAAGCCCTAGAAGTGCAAAGTAACCCTATAGAGGGATGAGGTGATCACCTTACCACAGCCTGGATGTGGACAAATAAAATCCTTTTGTCCTGTGTGAATAAGATAGTGTCTCTTCAACTTGGAGCTATCTACAAATTTCTGCAAGATAAACAGAGAAGGATTCATCATAGATATACCAAGAACAACCAAATAAATGAGGAATTATATTATCCATTCAAAAGTTGAGCAAACATATAACAGCAGACAGCTGTGTGGTTTATAAGTAATTAATATAGAACATAACACAAGGGCTTCAATGTACAGTTGCGCTGGCACAAATCAATAGCGCATAGGCCTTTTGTGTATGCAAGGTAGCCTCAAATTGAGGCATGATTTACTTGGCCATTCGGTGCAGTGTAACTATAGGGTAAATCTAAAAAAACGAAAACAAATGCACTGTAGGGAAATAACGGAGTGAGCCTGGAAAACAGAGAAAGTTCATTACAGATAACAAAGAGGGAGAGTTAGACATAGTGAGGAAGAGCATAAAACCATTTGCCCATGAGCGTTTAATCGCAGATAAGTACACCCACACTACAGCAATACATCAATCAAGGTAGTAGAGCTAGTTTTAATGGAGATACCTTCCCACAGCCTGGCTCCTGACAAACGTACTGCCTCTCGCCGTGCACATGAGCGTGCTTCCTTAACGCAGCCACATCAACAAAGGTCTTGCCACAGTTTTCATAGCTGCAGAGGAAGAGGATCTCTGTAGTTGGTTCAGGTTTGAGCGCCTCCGTCTCCGGCCCGTCGTTGTTTTCCTTGAAATTTCTGTGCACATCCTCTGCGCACGGATTACTAATTAGTTGCAGACAGGCTATGGCAAATCTGCTTAAACTATCGGGTGGGACTAACTGCAGAGGATCAAATGTAATACAAAATTCAGGATAACGGATGGAGGCAAACTGAAAAAGAAAACGAGATCATCACCATTGCCGATTCATTCGCCCCTAACCTGTCAAGAAGTATCCATCCAATGTTCCACACACACAATTAGGAAAGGAAAGGAAAGGAACGGAAGAAGATTAGGATAGTATACCTCTGACCCACTTGAAGAGAGCGCATTTCCCACTGGAGGTGGCGAGATCCTGCGGGATCCTGGAATAGAAATTACGCATTCGATTTGATTCGAGGCAACATCTCGCGACATTACCAGAAAGAAACAAAGAGACGGGATGGGTTGAGCAAGTAAGAAAGGTGCACCATTGCTTGACCCAGCGGGCCGCGGGACGCGGCGGGCGGCGAAGCGTCTGCGGGTGCGACGGCGGGTAGTAGTAGTAGCCCCCCGCCCCAGTCGCCGCGTACTCCATCCCCCTCTCTCTCGCTGAGCGATTGCAGATTGCTGCTGTCCCCCTCTCTCTCGCTGACCGATGCCGTCGAAGGCACTAAGTGTCCGGCTCTAACCCTTCTTTTCCTTTTTCCGCTCGCTGCCTTCTAGTTCTAGGGTTCTTCCTTCTCCCAACTCTTTTTTCTTCTCTTACCTTCCTGTTCGAGCCTTTTTTTTCCCCCCTTTCTGTTTGAGCAGTAGGCAAAATTTTGATATATACTACCGAGAAAGTTGCTAATATGACATCCAGTTTCCTAATATTTGAAATTTACCACTCCGGTTTCTTCCTCTTTTAAAATTTACCATTATCACCACTTTTCTTCTATTTTCTCTTATTTTTCAACAATTCCCTACTGAACTACCGATTGTGCCCCTCATCTTTCCAACTCCATCCCTTCTCTCGCGAGCTCTGCTTTGGACGAGGGAGGCGCGCCAAGGATGTTCGCCGCCTTGAGAAGTTTAAGCAAGAAGCTACATGAGACCGCGTTCCACTCGGCCGGGAGCAAGCTCACAATCTTCTCAGGAAGGAGGCGGTGGTTCTTGGTGATCCGTTCGGCATTTTCAGTGTCGTTGTCGATTTGCTCCACCAGGTACCCGTTCTTGGCGGCGTTCGGAAGCCAACGGTGCGCGTAGGCTTTGAGCGTGTCACCGACAGCTTTCCTGTGGACGGTACCAGCTGCCTAACGCCCACCATGACGCGCCAGTAGAGGTCAACCCCGAGCTCAGATATGTCACGCGCCCACCACGACGACGAGGAATTGAATGGCATGACTATGAAGGCATTGCTACTGCTGGGGTCCGTGATGAGGCCTGCGACAGCGTTGACGTAGCAGGGCGTGACGCCGAGCTCCTCGCAGGGCGTGGCGTAGCATCGGGTGGACTAAGCACGGCGAGCGTGTCCTTCCAGCGGCAGAGGAGGCAGGAGGCGATGAAGACTCCATCCCTTCTGCCTATTCTGATAATAAAATGGGAGTCAGAAACATGAGGGGCGCAATCAGTAGTTCAGTAGGGAATTGATGGGAAATGGGAGAAAAGAAAAGAAAAGAAAATGGTGATAATGACAAATTTCAAAGGAGGAAGAAACTGGAATGACAAATTTCAAATTTTAGAAGATTGGGTATTATATCTTGAAGTGGTAACTTTCTCAGTGGTATTTATCAAATTTTACATAATTCTAGAATCAATGAATACCAACACCGAGTCGAGCGTTGGTGGGTGGGGCGCACACGTGTCTATCCATCCGGCCACAGGCCAACTTGCCACGATTAGCAGTTTAGATATAAACAAGACGCACCGTAACGGCGGCGGCAGGCATCGTACTAGCACCATGACTGGCAAGCTTACGGGCGACTTTGTAACGAGACCAGAAGAAACAATAAATAACTCAAAAAAACTAGTGAGAATCACAAAGCGAGTCTGTCGAAAAAGAAGTAAGAGCATCGGTCTCCGGGATGATTCTCCCCATTTGCCCAAATCAGCTGCAAAATTCCAATCCTACTCGAGTGCGCTGTGATAGTTGATACCAGTGGAGTACCACACAGATGTGAAGAAATCAATACGGAATTGAGTTGCACACAAAAGTAAAACTAAGTCTAGCTTGCTTATTTATTTATTTATTCATCACATCCAGGACGGCTTGCCACCGACTATTATTCCAAACAATACATACAACAGCACAACCGCAAGCGCTAGATATATAGCGCTTTGCGTTGCGGAGAATAACATTACAAGATGAAGGGGGCGGAAATCTCAACACGATCCCACGTTATGTTCCTTCGCCAGGGAGTACCAAGATAGAAAACAGTCTTTAGGAAGAAATTAACCCTTAGAATATCAAGAATAGAATACAGTGATGAAGCGTGTGCTGTCCTTTGAAGCCCTCTACTCCGCACGAGATTGGCCGGCACGGGAGGAAAGGATGATACCGACGATAAGGCCATAGAGAGCAAGAGCTTCCGCAAAGATGAGGATGAGAATCATGCCCACGAACAACTTTGGCTGCTGTGCATTGGCCCTGCAGAAGAGGTAACACCATAATCAAATCGGTATCTCAAACAGCCTGCAAATAAAAAAAGTGGTTATCTGTACAAAGATTGCTCTGTCACTACCAGAAGGCACCTCCTAATAACAAAACCCAGTACATACTGGCAACAGAAAGAAAGGTGAAAAAAGCAAACTACTGGCTACAACAATGACATCATATTGATGCTCTCTTTGAATAAGCTCGGTATACAACAAAGCTCCATATGCAACAAAGAGCAATATAAATTTTTGCATGTCAATCCTTGCTGAATTTATTATAGGAGGCCAATGGAGAATCCAGTCAAATGGCTAGCGACGGTATTTGCAAAACAAAGCAGTATGGTTGTTGTAACTGAGACCATGGCTAGTCATACCTCATAGGAGTCGAACAGATATATAGCCATAGCGCACAATTGTACAAGAAACTATGAAATAATTTTAGACAATGCCAAGGGGTCATTAAGACCCTTTAATAAATTATGAACTGAAACTAGATGAAGGACTGTGAATTATGAAATCTCAAATGACGGCTAAAAGACATTCCATCCAATAGGCCCAGTTAATCCACCACTACCATGTCTACTACCAGATTGCATGTTTGAGGGGTGCTCCAAGACAGAACCCTGTCCTGACTTCCGTTTTCTAGGAACAACAAACAGACACCTTGCTATCTGCAACTCCTAAAGTATGCTCAACTAAGATGAAGTGGCATCGGCGTGAAAAATACAAAATTTGAAGATCGCCGTGCTTCACTGCCATTGATGTTCTCTTTATAAATACAAGAGTAATTCAAGTGAAACTGGTCTTTGAATGCAAGCCGATAATAAGCTTATCTGTAAATTTCCATCATCTCATCTGTACATTGTAATGATCCATGCATCAATTACTCAAATCACCGACCACATACTTAATCAATTATGTCAACACAGACGGCATGCAACTCAGAATCAAGTTGCATGCTGATGCAGTAATTCAGTCTCATCGGGATTTAGACTAGTTTACTAAATGTAAACTAGCACAAGAATTTAAGGATGTACCAAGCTACCACCATTATGGTACTAGTATCTCTTAAGAGGGGAAATGGGAGCAAGTAAAAGGAGCGGCACCTGACTCCGGCGTCGCCGACGATGCCGATGGCCATGCCTGCGGCGAGGCCGGCGAGTCCGCAGGCGAGGCCGGAGGAGAGGTGGGCGTATCCGTCGAAGAGGAAGTAGGGCTTTGCCTTGGGGTTGATCCCGGTGGAGATGATGACGGCGATGATGAGGCCGTAGATGCCGAGCACTCCGGCCATGACGACGGGGACGATGGACTTCATGACGAGCTCCGGGCGCATGACCCCCATGGAGGCGACTCCCACCCCGCTCTTGGCCGTCCCGTAGGCGGCGCCCATGCCTGCAGATGATGCCAAGGATGCAGATCGCGCGGTGATCTAGCGGAGATCACGGGGGAATCCGGGCGAGATGGAGGCAGGTGCTTACAGGAGAAGACGAGGGCCGCGGCGGCGCCGAGGAAGCCGAAGAAGGGGGCGGTCTCATCGCCGCTGAAGGTGGAAGACATGGCCGCCGTCGGTGATGAGGATCAGCCGCCCGGAGATGAGACGAAGATGACGACGACTCACAGTCACACGAGAGGAGATGTGTGGGCCACAAAATGACAGACGGAACAGATTGCTACTATTCTATTATAGTCGTTTGTCAGTAGGCTGGGCCTGCCATTTATTACCGGGCTGGGCCTGGTTCTTCCTTATGGAGCCCATGTCTAGCCCTGGTTACTCTCTCTCTCTCTCTCTCTCTCTCTCTCTCTCTCTCTCTTCTTCTCTCTCTTCTTCTTATGGAGCAATAGGAAAACATCGATCTTATCTATTTACGAGTGTGCGTTTTTTTGGTGTTTAGGTGTTTTTATTTTTATGCATACATGGCATTGGCAGACAAAAGATGGATGGATCATATACGTAGGAATTTCAGAATATAAGTTGTTTTACCTGTTAGATTAATCTTGTTGTTTTTGCATTAGCAACATGTTGAGTTTGCTGTATATGTCATTTTAGCATGTAATAGGCTAGTCAATGGTAGATGAGTCGTCTTTGCATGGCGTAGAGGCGGATCGGCGATGAGTAGAGGACGGTCGGCGGCCAGAGGTGAGTGCGTTTGTGTCATTTGGGATAGCCTTTGCATGTGCTTGCGGCCATGTGTTTGGCTCCATCGTTGAGCACATCGGGAGGAGAACTGGTCCACCGCATGCATGCTTGCGAGTTGTTGAGGCGTCTGCAGATGTGTGTGGACTAAACTCCGGAGAGATGGGCGTAGTGCTTTACTGGTCATGCTTGGCTCTTGCGGCAAGTTGTGCACGTCGTGAGGATTGGCCAAGTTGATCGGCTAGTGCGTGTCTTTATATATTGATCCATGTAATCGCTTGAGTCAAGAGAAACAAGAAAAGGCTATTGTGTTGGTAGTAAGGCTCGTGTGTTCCTCTTCCGGTTTGCATTCATGTGTGAGAGGGCTTGCGGGAGTAGTAGTCCTCTCCTTGTATGCGTGTGTTCATCGAGTTTACGTGAAAAACTCTCAAGTTGAGTCAATTATCTCTTGCGTTTCTTCACCATCCGTGTGCAGATTTTGTATGTTTGCTGATTGAGTGTTCAGAGATCCAACAATTGATATCAGAGCCATTGAAGTTGTATGCCCAAGTATCTGCAGTTCAAGGAGATGTCGATCATCCCGACGCAATCGATCAAGGAGAGTGGCGTCTCCTTGATGTACCCGTCTTGTGGCAACCAACTACTCCACCTGGGCGATCAAGATGGAGGCCAACCTGGAGGCGCAAGGCATTTGGGATGCCATCGAGCCCGCGGATGGGGAGGTTGTGGAAACCAAGAAGGACAAGCTGGCGCGTGCATGTCTTTTCGGGCCGTCCCGAAGGCGTCTTTGCATCGGTCGCCAAGAAGAAGGCGGTAGGAGATGTGGGAGAGCTTGAAGACGAGGTGCCTTGGAGTTGATCGAGTGAAGAAGGCGCGGGTGCAGACCTTGAAGAGTGACTTCAAGGATCTGCACATGAAGGAAACTGAGTCAATTGACGAGTTCGCGGGCAAAATCAGTGGTCTAACGAACAAGTTGAGTGATCTCGGTGTAGCCATGGAGGATGCTGAACTCGTCAAGAAGTTACTCGACTCCGTGCCTAACAAGTTCTTGCAGGTGATCGCAGCGATCGAGCAATTCTCCGACCTGGACGAGATGCCTTCGATGAGGCAATTGGTCGTCTCAAAGCGTACGAGGAAAGGATACGCAAGCGCGATGGGACGAACCAGGAGAATATGCTGCTCGCCTCTAGTGCATCGAGCATTGGTGGGCGACCTCGCGGCAAGAAGAGCAGCACTTTCGACAAGGCAAAGGTGCGCTGCTACAACTGCCAGCAATATGGGCACTATTCTTGGGAGAAGAAGTGTGCCGATCCAAAGGAGAAGGAGGTGCTGCTTGCTGTGGCGGACACCGACGACGAGCTAGCATTACTTTGAAGCCCGTCGACCCGACGCTCGAATAATAAAAGACAACAAGATTAGGAGGTGATTGTTAGATTAATCTTGTTGTTTTTGCATTAGCAGCATGTTGAGTTTGCTGTATATGTCATTTTAGCATGTAATAGGCTAGTCAATGGTAGATGAGTACGTGCTGCATGGCGTAGAGGCCGGATCGGCAGTGAGTAGAGGACGGATCGGCGGCGGGAGGTGAGTGCACGCTTGTGTCATTTGGGATAGCCTTTGCATGTGCTTGCGGCCATGTGTTTGGCTCCATCGTTGAGCACATCCGGGAGGAGAACGGTCCACCGCATGCATGCTTGCGAGTTGTTGAGGCGTGCAGATGTGTGTGGACTAAACTCCGGAGAGATGGGCGTAGTGCTTTACTGGTCATGCTTAGGCTCTTGCGGCAAGTTGTGCACGTCGTGAGGATTGGCCAAGCAAGTTGATCACTAGTGCGTGTCTTTATATATTCATCCATGTAATCGCTTTGAGTCAAGAGAAACAAGAGAAAAGGCTATTGTGTTGGCCGTAAGGCTCTGTGTGTTCCTCTTCCAGTTTGCATTCGTGTGTGAGAGGGGCTTGCCAGGAGTAGTAGTCCTCTCCTTGTATGCGTGTGTTCGTCAGAGTTTACGTGAAAAACTCTCAAGTTCAGAGTCAATTATCTCTTGCGTTTCTTCACCATCTGTGTGCAGATTTTGTATGTTTGCTGATTGAGTGTTCAGAGATCCAACAATTGGTATCAGAGCCATTGAAGTTGTATGCCCAAGTATCTGCAGTTCAAGGAGATGTCAATCATCCCAACGCAATCGATCAAGGAGAGTGGCGTCTCCTTGATGTACCCGATGCTGACGGCAACCAACTACTCCACCTGGGCGATCAGGATGGAGGCCAACCTGGAGGCGCAAGGCATTTGGGATGCCATCGAGCCCGCGGATGGGGAGGTTGTGGAAACCAAGAAGGACAAGCTGGCGCGTGCATGTCTTTTCGGGGCCATCCCCGAAGACGTGCTGCATCAGATCGCCAAGAAGAAGACAACTAAGGAGATGTGGGAGAGCTTGAAGACGAGGTGCCTTGGAGTTGATCGAGTGAAGAAGGCGCGGGTGCAGACCTTGAAGAGTGACTTTCAAGGATCTGCACATGAAGGAAACCGAGTCAATTGACGAGTTCGCAGGCAAAATCAGTGGCACTTGATTGGACTTGACACTTGATTATGTTTTCTGAGAAAGAAAAAGAATGCTTAGAAATGCATCTGATCTAAGAGTTCAAACACTATGTCGCTTAATATTTTAATATTTTAAAATTGTTGTAAAATTTCATACCTTTTGGAACTCATCTTCTATATTTTAAATTTTGTACAAATATTGAAACCCTAATTCAAACACCAAAACCCTAATTCCGAAGAGAGAACGCACGACGGCCGTGTGGCCCTAGTGTGTGATACTGCATAATTAATTAAGCTAGATAGCTAGTTAGGTGCTATATCATCAAGCGAGAGTAGTACTGAGACAGGCACGAACCTCATTATGCATATCGATCGGACCAATCCACAGGCACTGGCTATTCCAACTTTAAAACGTGTCAAACGTTGTGAAAGGCCAGAAGAAACTTTGATATATTTACCCCTGACGGGAAAAAAAATCAGACAATTAGCAAAATCATACTTGCAATTAATTGGTAGTCCACCTTAAGTGGAAAGCGTGTGCTTGTACTTCGTGAGACCGTGGTATTTTTGTTAAATTTCGTGTTGTGTGTGCCGCCTTGTTCCCAAAAAATTCAGAATTGATTTTCTCAAAAGAAAATATATTCTGAATTTATTGCGAAAGGAAAGGAATTATAGGTTGTTGACATTTTATGGAGCATCGATCTTGGGATAACACTACTACAAAATATGTCATAGAAAACACCTCATCAAACCGTCTGTGATAAAATAATCACAGACGGTTTCAAGACGAACCGTTTGTGATATTATACTGAGAGAATATTACATACGGTTCTTGGTTAGAACCGTCTGTGATATGCTGATATTATATATATAGGTCTCGACAAAATCCTACCCGAATCATTTGAGCTGTCACCCTCTGCCTCCTCCCCCATTGCTGCCTCCTCTACTGTGCCAACTTGCTGACATTATTTATATGTATGTCTAGGTAAGGTAAATTGGTGCCGCCCATCACTATGTATGCTGCAAAGTCTAAAACTAGGGGCCCTTGTACCCTGAAAATTTTAAAGGAAAGAAACATATTATTTTATATTGAAGGAACACCGCTATATGTTCGCAAGAAATAACAAAAGAAACAACAAGAGCGAGGTGATACCCTTCTTTGAGATTCAAAATTGCAATATGGATGGCATCACCAAGTTCCATGTCTTCTGTGTATCTACAATGAAACCATAAATAAAGGCTACATGAGTGAAATCTATATTATTGGGAAAAAGATGAACCTTTACAACATATGTGCTGCTTATATTAATGGAAGAAGATATACAACAATAAAAACATATGCAATTTATTTATGATCAGATGGCTAGTAAATTGTAAGAGTGTCCAGTGCAATATTAGCATAAGCTAGATTAATCCTATATGTACCTCTTCTCAAGAAACGTCTTCGCGCAAGTGAAATAATAGTACAAAAGTAGAAGATTTCATACAGAAATAGTGGTGATTTGCTACAACTAGATAAGTGGTGCAAACAATAATACACATTTGGCACTTTGTTAATGAGATATTGATCAACATGTTAACTGAGTCTGAAACAATGGCAACGAAAATAACAAGGTCTCTATCATGTAGCTTTTTGTGCATACTTGACACAACTGCGGGCCATTGTCATCATACCAAGCAATCAACAATGACACACCAAATGGTCTTACACCACTGCAATAAACAAGCATGTCATGATTAATACATTGTAAGATCGTTTAGTTGCACATGTTTAGTGCTATATTTGACATGTCGAGTCCAAATTTCAACAGAACATTTAGAAAAGAAAAATCAAAGTTTTTGCCGGTGTCCGAACTCTGAAAATTCTATTAAAACACGATTTAGTTGCACATGTTGATTATTGTACTAAATTTTACGCTGCATCTTGCAACACTAATATGCGTAGAGATGTGGATAGATCTTTCGGGAATTTCAAGTTTGTCGATGTTTGAACATGCTTGCTACTGAACTTTTTGCAGGTTCGACAAGAATGCAGATGGTCGGATCACTGAAGAGGAGCTCAAAGAGGTGAGAAATGAAATGGCAGCCAGGCTACTGAATCTGTTCAGCCAAAAAAAGAATCTGAATTCTGAAGGCTTCAGAATTTATTGCATTGCTAGATCCTCACTCCGACTACCTCCGCGAACAAGTTGTCGAAGATCCTCGAGGGCATCGACGAGTACTCTGCATTGATCATGGAAGAGTGTAGGATCAAATATAACCGACTAGAGGGGGTGAATAGGCAGTTTTAAAAATTCTTTAGGTTAAAACTGAGTTTTATGCGGAATTATAGATCACTTCAGTTTTGCTCCTTTAAAACCTAAATCAACTAGTCAAGACTAAGTACACTAACAAGCTAATATTTAGACATGGTAGCAACCCTTAGGAGACATGCAAGCAATTTAATTATATAAAAGTAAATTGGAAGAAAGTAAAGCTCAAGCAAGCAAACCACAAGAACACTTGAACCTTTTCACATGGTGAACGAGAACTTGCTAGCTTCCCCTAGTCCACGTTGAGGTAAGCCCAAACAAATTGGACCGGCTCCACAAATCAAGCCTACATCTCGTATCCACTCAGGTTGCTCTTTCTCCACTCCAGAGATGGCGAACACCAAGTCACTCACAATCGCCCGGATCTTCTCACAACCTTCTTTGGAAATATCACCAGCGCAACTCCTCCAAGCCGTCTAGGTGTCAACAAACACCAAGAGTAACAAGTCGAAGATGCTCACTTGAACGAGTCAAGTGTCTAAGCTCAATGGATACAAAATTCAACACCTAATGCAACACATGTAATAGAATTTTGCTCTCTAAGCTCACTAAGTGCAACACATAAACAAGAGATAGGAGAGGGCTTGCTCTTTGCTTTAGGGGAATGAGAAATGACACCTCTGCATTTTCACAACTGACCACTAGGGGCATTTATACACCTACATACAAAAACTAGCCGTTGGAAGAGAATCTGTGTAAAAGCAGGAAGGCCCGTCAGACTGGACTACAAAGTAATGGTAAATTTTGCAATAATCACTGCTACAGAATCAATCCGTTATGCCAGGTCTGGTCAGTCCGCCCACTCAAGGTCTGGTCAGACTGAGTTCAAAAGATTCCAAAATGGAAATAAGTGCTACTGAAAAAAGCTATCCGCGCAGGTCAATCCGGGTATCCGGCCTGACCGGTGAAAACACTGCGGTTAGTCCAGCATGGAGAATTAAGTAGCAAGTCGCAAAAACAACCCTCCCTGGAATAAGCTAACCACGCTAATAAACCGGAGGTCCGATCAGTTCGGCCCTCCAACCACGGCCAGTCCGGGTTACCAAAGCAGAAAAGAGATGAACAAAACAAATGCTCTCTGGAAAATGTTGACCGCCCAACTTAGACTGGGGATCCGGTCAGTCCAGCCAGTTACAAGTGAGGAAAGGTGATGAGGACATCTCGATTGGACCTATTACATGAGCACGAGCTAAAAAGATTAATCAACATGTGAACTCGCTCCTAGTTCAATTTGGTTTTAATTTGCATGAACACTGGTTACTACCTAATGCTAGTATTTTAATTGTTCTCAGATTTGTGCGTGAGGAGACTTTGGAAACCGCAAAGATTATTTGTTGTTTAGGAGTACATGCCCAGCGACAGGAGGACAGAGACACCAAAAGAAGATTATTTGTTGTGCTAGCCGCATGGAAGCAAAACTTGCACATGCATACTAGAGGGATACCAAGGGATGCATGCACATGCTGCCGGTTCATGCATGGTTGCATGCGTGCTGTGCATGCTCAACAAGGAAGAAAAGGAAAGCAATGATGGTAAGATAAAGAAAGAAGGGAATCAACACACACACATACATAAGAAAGGAAGGAATCAGCACTAGTTGTCAAGCCATTTGCCTGTGCGTTTCTTTTGGGCCGAACTCGGTCTTTTGGAATTTAATTTCTTGAGTCCAAACCAACCTAGACTATGTGTGCGCGTGTGTTTTGGATGGCACCGAGTAGGGTTCGGTTCCTTAGCCCCGCCGGCCCTAGAGGCTATATATCTATTTCTTTTACTCGTGACTTCCAGAGCACACGACGAATATGAATCTATTATTTCAGAAAGAAAGAGAGCTATACATTTGTTCTTTCTAGAGTTTGACATATAGTGTAATTTAGAGGGGAATTGGGCGTTCTCAACCCCATTGTTCTTGTGATCCCTTGTGTTTTGCAGGAGCGGTGACACGTCTACTTTGTGTGGTCAGGTAGACGGGATCACGAGTGTGTGGTTGAGCGAATTCTTTTGTCGCAGGTTGCTGTTTTGACAGTGGTTGACGCCATCGGTTCGTTAGGTTACACGGATCCAAAGTTATCATCGATCCTACGTCGTGAAGATCGGACATCCCCCATATCATCTTGGTATCAGAGCATCGGTTGCCACGATGAGATCAACTTACCCGTAGTTATATTTATTTATTTTTATCCTATACACAAAAGGCCACAAAAAATCCCTTTAGTCGTAGTTCAATCTGATTTTTAGTGAGTTTGGTTAGGTCTCGATCCATTAGAAATTGTGTTTAGTCGCTGATCTTTGTTTCCTTTGCGTAGCTTTAATTTCGTGTTTCCAATCAGTCAGCCGATTAAAAAAAATCATCGGCTGCAGTGTGTTTCTACGACACCGCTACGTGGGGAGGAGGAGCCAGATATGGCGGTGCGTGAGGAGGAGGAGGGCGAGGGAGGAGTGGGTGGGCGGGGGGGAGGGGCACTAGGGTTTCGTGGAGGGAGTTTTGGGGGGTTTATTGAGTGGCATAAAGCGCGTAAATAACTCACAAGTGAAGTGGCAAAGTCGAAAGTGGGTGGTGGGAAGCTGCTCGCAGCGGCTTATGGCTTTACCACGTTAAAAGCGACTTTCGGCTTCCGAAAAAGCCGATGGGAATATCGCCCCGTGTCGGGTTCCAAATATGCAAATCTGGACCCTCTGTGTATACTACACTAGTCTAGGATCACACTAGTGGACACAGTAGCAACATCAATGAAATATCATTCTATATATAGAGATAACTAAGAAATAGAAAATGACAATAATTTTCAGAGTAACGATCTTAAGGTCAAAACTTACAATTAATGTCTCAAAGGCGAATAACTCAAATAAGTTGCAGCGGAAGAAAAGAAAATAACTTCAGTGAAGCCCATCCATATGCCCACATGCAATCGACTAGGGTAGCGCGCCCTAGCTCTCCACGATCCTTGAAGTAGACCTCGTTGACAGACGATGAACTGTCGTGGCCTTCTCAACTGAACAACATTGTTTATAGCAAGAATGGGTACATAGAGTACTCAACAAGTCGTAGCACAGAATACAATTATAGATGATGGTTTATTCCAAAGGATATGTCATCTATGGTTCTTTTGTATAAAAGCAATAGTTGCAGTCTAATATGAATAGTAGATTAAAAGCGTAATTTAAAACAAATAACAATAATAATTTTAGCTAGTATATTCTCACAAAGCTCACATAACCTAATCAATTTCTTTCACACAACTGCATAAGTTTACTCACATAGCTATCCCTCCCAATTGTTTTATGAAAATGTACCACTCTTGTGAAATCTCAGATTGATTAACACTCTACAGAGTTTTGTACACTTTACCCACAAGATATAACCAGTATGGCCTACACCAATCATAACAAAAGCTTTCTGAAACTTCATCTTGATAATTGATCGTCCCAATGTGTTTTACCGTCGTACCAACCCTGGAGAAGCGCTTTAGTCCGACATACATCGCTGGACCTAGAGACGGCGAACCACTCATAAGTGTGACCAACACAGTAGTGCACACCTTCACCATAGCGCACAGTCTAACCTACATGCGTGAGTAGTCCATGCCAAGATTACATAGATTACTAAGTTAGACATGTCTCATACCAGGCATGTGGTCGTACAGTTATGACTCAATTCAATGGAACACAAAGTTAAATCCTTAATTGACCAAGGCGAGACAACCTAATTTCTAACCAAATTACCAATATTCATATTTTTCCCAAGCACAAAGTTCCACCATATCACCATTCTTTCCACTCGTCTCAGTCTATATCTTTTTCAACACTGTTGGTTAAATGCATCGCATGCCATCAACGAGTAATAGTACACAACACACAATTTTTACACAAAGTTCCATAATCACTTAGTTAAATTTAGATTTACAACTCAAAATGATATCAATAACCCGTTGCATGGCTAAGCAGACTATTCGTGCATAACCAACCCACGTTAGTGCTATGATAATACCAACTAATAATTAACCAACCTAGGGTGACAAAAGATCATGGTAATACAATGAGCAAAGTGGATATAATCAAATAGGTGTATAGTTAATACCAAAACATTTAAACAATTAAGTAATTGTAGTAACATGCAATAGTTTGAAGTAAAGTAGTTTTGAAAAACTAGATTCAACATGGTCAAAGGTATAACTTGCCTAGCTATAGCAATGATGTTCTTCTTTTATCTTAGATCTTCTACTTCCTTGACCTTGAACTCCTTCGAACGATACCGGAACGTCAACGTCTAGCGAGAGAGAAAGCGCGAAAATAAATAAAACTCAAAAGGACAAATAAAATAAACTCCAAATTGTACTTGGAAGGTACTGGGAGGTAGGACATGATTTTATATGAATTTAGAAAATTGAATGAGTTCAGTCAGAGTTCGTATAAGGGAGAACGAGTTCTTGGAAGTTTGATCGAAAAGTAAAATATTGAAAAAAGGGGGAGAAAAACTGATAGGTGGGGCCGAGGGAATATTCCCAATAATTTTTATTTTCAGAAATTCCAATAATAGCTGAGTGTATGATATGTGGGGCACATTGAGATTTATGGATTTTCAGGAATGAAAAGAATTCCAGAAAAAAGGACGAGGGGATGACAAGTGGGGCCACTGATCCATAGACCAAGTCCACAGAGATGGGTCTATGGTCTATGGGGAACCGAGTTCACAAAACAGGAAACTAACACGTGGGGTCCATGGGTAAGTAGCTTGGTCCACTGTGAACTAAGTTCACATGGGTTTGGGTTTCGGGTTTGGTATGGGTTAGGACACGTGTGTGATGGCAAGGCGGCTGAAGCTGAGGTGGCAGGTGACAAGGTGACGAGGTGGCTATTGACACAGATGCCGATGTAGGTGGCGCTCGGGTTCCAAGGCTCGCCGGAGTAGCGGGTCATGGTGGAGGCAACGGAGGGTCAAAACGGGGAGAGGGCGATGAAGAAAGCGAGGTGACGCGGGTGCGAAGTCCAAAGGTCACCGGAGATGGTCGGCGGCAAGCTCCAAGCGGCGGCCACAGCTCGGCCACAGCGATGCTCTGGTGAAAGGAAGAGAAGCATGGCGTAGAATGTCGAACATCGAACCCAATGGAGTAGATGGTGTCGACAGAAAGTCATCGGAGTGACGAGGAATGGGAGGCGAAGGGCGGCGGGTGGACATGGGAGAGAAGAAGGAAATCTCGGGCTAGGATGGACAAAACTTGGAATCAAGTAAGAGGAATTGAGATCGGGGCATGGAACACAACATGACGCGAAGGAATTGGCTAGAAACTCACCGGGGAGGTCGGACCTTCGGTGATTGGGCGCAAACAACGGAGGAGGCCAAGGCGAAGCTGGTGACATGGTCGAGACGTCCCGAGGAGCTTTGACGGAGGAGAACGAGCGCGACAATGTTGGCGCTGGACTCGAAGATGGAGCGGGTGACTGCGCACGGAGGTGTTCCGGTGGCGGTGGCTAGGGTACGGGATGCTCACAGGGGTGGTGCATTAAATCGCATGGGGAGGCGCATTAAATAGCACGTCGACAGCAGCAGGTGATGGTAGGCGGGCTCGGGGGAGAGAGGCAGCACTGTGGCTGGTAGGTGGACCTACGGGTGTGACGCTAAGGTTTGGCGTGCGGTTGCCCGTGGTTGGGCTGGCTGGCAAGGCCGGCTGCGGTGCAAGTGGGCTGGCTCGGGGAAGGAGGAGGGGATGGGCCGAGTGGAAACTGGGAGATAGAGAGGAAGAGAGTTGAGTGAGCCAATCTAATTCGACCCACAAAGGAATTGGAAAATGAAATTGATTTTTGGAATTAAGAAAAAGGCTAAAATTCAAATGAGGCAAAATAAATAGCAAACAAACTCGAAAAATTCCTTGGAACACAAGGAACCCAACTAAGCTTTATTAAATCAAAGAAAATCAGTGAAATTTTTCAGGAACCTAATCTACACAAAAAGATTTTTGAAAACTCAAATTTTTGGAACGTTACACCCCGTTCGAGATGGCTTCTGGCTTTTCAGGCGAAAAGCCGAAGCCAAAGCCATCCCAAACACACTCGTAGCTTTTGGCTTTCAAAGGTGAAAAGTAGTTGTAACTAGTGGTTGTAGCTTTTCCTGAGAGACCGTTTGGCAACCTGGCTTTTTGTTAGGTAGACTGGTTACTGCAGCTGTAGATGAATGATGAAATATTTGAAATACTCTTGAGGGTTTTCAAGGCATGTTTGTGTGTTATTTTAGGGTAAATATGCTTCTTTTTTATTCTTTTTGTGAAAATTTTGATTAAACGACTTAATTTTATTATGCTATGAACAATTGTGCAACAATTTGCAAAAATAACCTATCACATTTAGGAGGCGAAATGTACATTTTCTTTATACAAAGCAATGCTAGTCACGAAGCATGCAACATTCACTATCATGCTAGTGATACAATCATCATGAAGTACGCGACCCTAATTTCATGGTGTTGTGCTTGACATGTTTGTCCAAGGAATAACACTATAGATAGTGTTGCTCTAGTCCATCAGGAAGATCCTGCAAGCAAAGCATGCAAGGGTGTGGCCAGTTGTGGTCATTTAGGAATCGTGTCTGAAATTTTCTTGTGACTTGCAGTCATCAAGGGACTATTTCTGAGAATCTTCTAACATTGAATTTGGATATATCCAGCGGGCCTGGAGTGAGTTTACATGGAAGCAAGCAAATAGCTCCAACAAGCTCTGAAGTTTTTTGCTAAATCGTGTCGAAAAATTTATTGTAACTGGCAATCAAGGAAGTATTTCGGGAAAAAAAATTAGAATGATGCTCGCAGATTGTGCCTGGTTTCCACTATCTTCTTGTCAATTGAATACTTTGATGTATGGAAGCATAGAGCAACACATGCAAATATAGTGATGAAACGCATCCATACAAGCACAGTCCATACTCCATAGAGTACCCATGATCCAGTGTTAAACATTCAACCACTCGAAATCAGGAATATAGAAAGATTTCATAGCAAGAATATCACCAATACATCGCAACTCAGAGCGTAAGTTACTGCATGAATTAGAGCGTATAGAATTCAATCAAGTCCTAAGAAAAGGATATCCCAATAAGTTTTTGACGATTCGCCTGATAATTCAGAAAAAACAGGCAAACATCTAACATTGACACAATATTTTGGCTTCCATTATACCAAGAAAACTGTCTCAAGTGAGCAGTTACACTCCATGATCCACACTAAGAACATGTCTGATAACAGTGCTGACAAAAAGATGAAAACAGAACAAGGAAACACAACTCCACTGGATCCCCATTGTTGTCCTATCAAGTCCTCTTTAGATGGCCATTAGTTCACCAAAGTTGCGCAGTAGGAAGATGGATCAAGCAAATAGACCACCGGCCTTTATCACCTTTTGTATACAGAAAAAAACAGTAGTTTAGTTAGCACCAAGAAGAGTTTATCTACCAATAAGAGATATTGTCCTAACAACAAGGAAGGCTTGATATCAGTATAAACTCTAATTAGTCATATTTTAACCCAATCAAAGGTCCAACGCATTTACAAGATTCATGCAGAGCATTTTGAGAGCCAAAACGTATGGTTGAACAATACTAGGTATAACCTGCATGGATAAAAACTATGTATAACCTGCATGGATGCAACTTCCAAACATGCTCATGCAATTGCATAAACATGCTCATGCAATTGCATAAACATGGGGGTTTCCTCTTTGATGACAAAAAATAACACATAGGGCAAAAACACAAAAATTCAATTACCAGACATAATTTACATTTCAGAGTTAGGATCCACCATCGTGAAGAAAAGGAGATATTTTCCTGTCCAATCATGCTAGTGATACAATCATCATGAAGTACACGACCCTAATTTAATTTCAGATGTCTAGTTATCATTGAATTAATAAAAATAGAGCAAATTTATGTTGCATTACTTATAGGTATTTAATATCAATAATAGGAGTGATCATCGATTTCAGATATAATATCTGTTAGAATTGAGCCCATAAGTGTAAATGCACATTCATTCATGAAATTCCAAAATATGCATGGTTTAGTCCCATATTACCTAGCCAAGTGGTGAGAGAGAAATTTATAAGGTGGAGTCTGTACCACCCATTGAAACATGTGACACATGACATGGGTGACATGAGGAGGACTACGTCTAAAGTAACACACACATGCGCGCGCGTATATTTGTATGGCAATCGTGTGACTTGTGACTTGCGACCGTGAACGTGTCGTGAACCTAATCCACCTTTCTTTTGCTAACCGTACATTTCTCTCTCTCCTTTTACAGTAATCGAAACATAGTGGTCGAAAATAATATAGTTGAAACCATAGACCAGTATGATCGAAACACTATAGTCGAAATAAAGTGGTCGAAACACAGTGCTCGAAAAATAGTGGTCAGATCTATAGACCAGTGTGGTCGAAATATACTGGTTGAAACTGTAGACCAGTGTATAATCAAGATTTGATAAATACTCTTAATTACCATTAATTGGTTTTGAATTAGCAATTACCAGTAGTTTATTATGTGTTTTATTATGCAGTTACTAGAGAGTAATTGTCTTGACCTTTAAAAAGATCTGAAAATGTCTAGAGCCGAGAAGAGAAGATACACTTCCATTTTCTTCTTCTTACTCTCTATTCTACTATGCTGGAGGGTTGTGCTGTCAAACCAAGTCATCCCTTCTCCTCAGTGTGCACTGGGAATGAGGGTGAGCAGGTATCTCCGAACCATTATCGCAGAGTTCACCTGCACAAGGTGGCAATAAGGTTTCTGGATAGCGCATCTGCGCGGTCGCTCGCTTCACTGCTTTATCTATGTTATGCATTGCTTCAAGCCTGTGATGTTTCCTGTTCTTCATCAAGCCTGATAGTAAGTTGGTTGTGCGACCAAATTATACTGTTATAATCCTATTATTGTGTATATTTAGAAGTGCAATGAGTTTACTGTTGTTAGTATTGCTTTATGCATCTCTAGTTTTATGTGATCTTTACCTCATAATAATATCTTGAATAAAATATTGTATATAATTCCAACAATATCTACCATCTATTCTTATATATGTATTTTTTTTTGTAAAACCATCAACCCCCTATCAAGTGCATATAGCTCACCCTTAAAACATGGATCACATTTAACTATGTTGGATTTTCATTTCTCACTCATTTGAATTTAATTCACGCGCATCGAATTCAGCAGCATCAATCTTACCTTCATTTGTCCCCTAGCATTTGATCTGAACTTCCTATGGTGAAGACACGGTAGTTATCACTTATCAACACTAAATCATAGTTTATGTATTGTATCAGCACTAATTGGGCATCAATTCCATTCTAGTACTTATAATTCCCTCGTTGAGACTAATTGGACTTAAACATTAGGTGATTGGAGATTAGGTGCCAACTTCCAGATGGATGTCCCAAAAATCACCTCAAATGGACCAATGGAAAAGTGGTGGCAAGGTTACTTGAGCTGAAATGAAACATGAACATCACCATGACCATGACCATGAACATGGATTTACTATTGTTTCATCACAATTCACAAAAGAGAATTTGATATTGTTCAGGTGGTCAAAATATCCATGTGATGCATCCAGTTCAGATGTACCCTCGAGGGGGATCAGGTCAGCAGTGGCACGAGTTGCGGGAGTCAGGGAGGGGGATTCGAGCGACGCTGGCACTACTTGGGGGTGGCCTTCGGGGAGGAGGCTTCGGGTGGCGGCGGCGCGGCCTGGGGACAGGCATCGGGGAGGGGATTATGGCGGCGCTAGCGCAACCTGGGGACGAGCATCGGGGAGGGGGTTCGGCGGGCGGCAACGAGAGGCGAAGCAGCATGGGAGGAATCGGGCGCACGCAGCATGACTTGGGGTCAACCATTGAGGGAGGCCTCGGGCAACGTCGGTGCAACCTAGGGCTAGGGGCAACCCAAAGGGACTGGGGGCGGGAAGGAAGGAACTAGGGCGGCCGAGTGGAGGATGGGGCTTGGGATGGAAGGATCTGAGATTATTTAAGCGGTGATATTTAGTGAGTAGATATGTTAAATTTTTAATAGCAAATACGTATACCTTTTCCGTAAAAAGCCAAAAAAATAGTCCGAACTTGCTTTGGCCCTATCTTAATTGATAAGCGACTTCGAAGCCGTGCTGTTTAGAGGGCTTTCGGTTTTATTTTTTTTAAAGCCGGAACCGATTTTAACCTCCCAGTCAGGGCCTAGTTGGGACAGATTTTGCTGTCGGAGTCGTAGACAAGCGAGGATATACCGCCGAGTACAACCGCCAGATCACGGCGAGTACACGAATCGCGAAGCAAGGACACCACTCCCATTCCTCTTCCTCGCCTTGCCGCTGCGGGGATGCAAGCAGCCGCACGGAGGGGCGCCGCGGTGGCGGCGGCCTTCCACTCCACGGCCGCAGCGCTCTCCAAATCCACGGTACGACCTAATCCCAACCCCATCCTCCCCTCAGTCCTTTCTTCTTCTTCTTCTTCTTCTTCTTGGTCTAAATCAGATCACGCCTCCAGTTCTTGTTTCTTGATGCGAAATCTTGGAGCGACTTGGCTCCTAAACAGAGAAATGAAACTACCTAGTCTATAAAAGAAGAAGCTTCACTACATTTTTGAAACTACCTAGTCTACGGCAAAATGATAACAGAAAGGGCATCCCGATGTTAAATAAGCACTAATCAGTGACGCATCCCTTCGGTATCTTCACATCCATGCTGCAATTTCAATATTCAGCCACCGGGAAAGGGTTGAGTGGACTCTTCTGTGCAATTCATTCATCAGTTGGTGCGCAGTTGCTTCCTGACAATAGAGTACTAATTATGCTAGTTCCTGCCACTGGGCTTAGGGTTAGAGTCGTAATAGTCTTGTTACGCTGTAAAGTTGTGCGCTTTAACATCGGAAGCTCTAGTGTGTCGTACTTTTTCAGGTTTAGTACATATTTCTTATAAACAAATATATTGTTGTAGAAGATGTAACTCAGAACTATAAGCATGAATGCTGACGTGCTTGCTAAGCACTACAGCATTTGTGTTTCTTCAATTATTTGGGATTTGAGTTTAACAGTAACGGAACTATTCTTGGGCAGCCTCATATTCGATTCACCATCCGTGAAAAGCGTGCTGATGCAAAGAGTGCTCTTAAGAACCTTCTACTTAATGGCAGCCCCTATCAGGTACCTGTAACCATTTTCTTAAATTATGTTTACTTCCTAATCTGTGAACTTTTCTGTAAATAACAGCACCAAACTGATTTACAATGTATTATCCTGGTATAAGTGGGCAACACTGATCTCTTTGACTACAATTATTGCATACCAAATGTTTGTTGTTTCACCATGTTGATGAGCAAAGCAGATATGCCTCAACAACTATGAAATGTAAAGTGGACACTTCTTTATTTAATTTCTTTGAAAGCATTTCTTCCCTGGTGAAAAAGGATTATACTTTGAAATAGTTTTGAACATTGTCAATAGGAAAGCAGTAATAAACAAACGAGGCAGCAGAAAGTTAGTGGCAAATCAAAGGTCCGGCGCTCTGGTTCTGGAAAAAATCCACATAGCAAAACCAACTGTAAGTTTACTTTCAAACCTTTTACATTCCAAATGCTTTTACATCCAATAACTTGTATGTACTTTAGACCATTTTGTATTTTCTGATTCCCAATTAACTAGACTGAAGGAATGGATATGAAATGTGCAAGTGTGAGCCTACTGCTAAACTTCTTGAAGTGTGCATTGGTTGCATTTGTTCTTCATTAACATTGCCATGAGTCCTAGACTACCTTCTCACAATTTATGTTTCCATTCTTTAATTAAATTGTTATATTTTTTCTTCCTAAGGTTTGTGCTGTTATGTGCTTCAAATTGTAATACAATCGCATTGACTTTAATATACATGAACCATTATTCCTAGCATCTTCATTGTGTAACTGTTTTTTAGCCATTGTTTATATTTCTCTACCTTAACAGCATAAACAAACAGTTTTTAACAATTATTTTCAGTATATTTGGATGATAAAAAGTGCACCATGATCTATAGGTGGGCAAAACTGGAGAAATTTTGATGAAGATGACTGCAGTGATACCCCTTATGGGAGCTTTGGCGGTAAGAGGTCTTTTACCTGGTACTGGCCTGGGGAGAATGATGGCCTTGATAATTCTCCTAGTGGATTTCAATGGAGGGATGACACTCAATCGACCAAATCGAGGGAAAGAGTTTGGAACGAAAGTGATGTGGATGAGGAAGAAGAGTTTTGTTGTGATGATCTGAGAAGCCATAGAATCTCTCTTGGTTTGCCATCTTTAGGTCCCTTGAAACTTGATCATATTAAGTCCGCGTAAGTCTTATGAGCATTCTCTACGACATTGTATCACATTTGCATGGTTTCAATATCATAGGGCTGATAATCGGTTTTCTTTCTTAATGTAATGAATCGGTTTTCTTTCTCAATGTAATGTTCCTGCAGTTTTCGCGCGTCGGCTCTCAAGTGGCACCCAGACAAGCATCAGGGATCTTCACAGGTCAGTGTGGGTTGTCCTTGTAATTTCTGTCACACTTTAGTGGTACTCTTGCATGCTCTTCAGCAAGGATTATTTGTGTGGCACTGGTAATTGGTGGGTACAACTAAGGATCGAAATCCCGCCGATTACTGGAGTTCCCGGGGGGAACCGGGATCCAAAAAAACCGGTCGGAATTCTTGAAATTCAAATTCAAATTCCCAGCAGTTAAATCCCAAATTCAAATCTTAGTAGTCGAATTTCGAGTGGGTTTTTTCCGGGATTTCCAGTTACCGGCCGGTAACAGGATAACGGCCTCCGAGCGGTTTTTGTTCCGATTCCGGTTTTTGGATCCTTGGGTGCAACTGTACATCAGCCACACTAGGTCATTGGCAATTTTAGAAGCTATCAGTTCTTGAGCCCCTGGGATACCGGATTCTTGTTGAATTGCCGGCAGTGGTACTAGGAAAAAGCAGCATGATAACTCCATATAAGCACGCTTATCATTGTCATATTAAGCATAATTGAATCAAAGTTCATACATGCAACATAGGTAGAGATGGCCAGATGGGCCGTGTCTCCCGGGCCGGTCCGAAGCATGGGACTGTTGGCCCAGCCTGGGCACGGCACAGCCACACTGTAGCTGGGTTGGACCAGGCCAGCAGAACTGGGCGTGCATGCTTGGGTGGCACCCGACCAGTGGGCCACCCGTGCCCGGCAGCGTTCTGATCGGCCAAATCGGCCAAGAATCATGACGAGGCGGACAGTAGCGTGGAGGAGGCCGGGCTCGGACGCGGCCGACGCAGAGGAGGATGGTGCGGGTAGGAAGACGGGCTCGGCGGGAGGAGGTCGGGCTCGGAGTGCGGCCGACGCAGAGGTGGTGCGGATCGGAAGACGGGCTCAGTCACGGGGAGAAAGAGGCGGGCTTGGGCGCGAGGCGGCGGGGTGCATCCGACGTGGAGGGCGGGCACGGGAGGAGGATGCCGGTGCGGAGGCGGCGGGTGCAACCGACGTGGAGGACGGCACGGGAGGAGGATGCCGGCGCGGAGGCGGCGGGGGACAGTCGGCGTGCGCGGAAGAGGCGGCGGCTACGTTGTGGACCGAGCGCGGCGGCGACCGGGCGTGGCGGAGGAAGAAATGGTCGGAGCCTCTCGGGCGCTCGGCGTTTCCCGTGCGTGCTGCCTTATCCCGCCCCAATCGGGCCAAACAGTGTCGGGCCGGCCCGGCACAACCCGAGAGGCCAGCGTATCGTGCTTGGGTCAGCACCCCAGCCCACGGGCAGGCACAACATGCACAGGTAAACGGGCTGGCCATGCCGGGTCGGGCAGCCCGTTTGTCCACCACTAAGCATATGTGACACAGAGCCCTTAAGGATGTAGCGGATTGTACCGTAAAAAGAACTCATCTTTTTTCTGTTTTGAGTTGTTGAGCTATAACCTGTGTAAAGGTCTCGATTCTGAATACAACTGTATTGCAGGCTGAAGCAGAGGAAAAGTTCAAACGCTGTGTAGAAGCATACAAGGCGTTGGCTGGTGCTTTCAAATCGAGTGGTTCATGACAGCATGCAAGAGTAAGGGATTTTTTTTTTTTTTGAGAACTTGTAGTGCTGAGGGGGAGTTTCAACGCACCAAGAGAGCAATAATTTGTTGTTAGAGGAAAGTGTAGTAGTTCAGAGTTTTGGCTTCATATGAATAACGAAATATGAAGATGAATCTGTTTCAGAACATAGAATGGATAAACCCTGTCAAATCAGTTGAGGCAAAGGAAGTTCCAAGGGTCATTTGTAAATTTTGCTTCGGCATTGCAGTAAATACTGTTCCATGGTTCGATCCATGACAACCTTGTTCATTATATAGTCAGTACCAATAATTACCAAGGAGAGTTTGTTGCTATGATGCTTTTGTTATGTATATGTGTATTATGCATAGGTGTATATGGCCCATGTATGGCCCATGAGGCTCATGAGCTCTAGGGTTTGTATATATACTATACTATTCATCCAATAGAATTATGAGGTTGAGTTGTAACATGGTATTAGAGCCTGCCGCCGTCTTCTACCTTCCGCCCAGCTCCTGCCTTCGTGCATCATCTCGGTAAGGCGGTGTAGTCCACGGCTCCTCTTCGCTCGCCCTCTCATGGTCTGAAAGCTAGGAGTAGCTATGCCTCATGTTGAGTTGAAGCATGTGATTGTTGCTACTACTACCATTGCGCTACTGGACACCGGGATAGGGCACTACTACCTTTGTGGATAAGGCACTGTTTCTCTGCACTGCCTTGGTTTGGTTGCAGAATTGGTGTAATGGCTGATGGTATCTCTGCTTCTTCTCATTCTCTCGGTATGAGAGGTGCTCTTCTGACCTCAGATATCAAGCTGGATGGCCAGAATTATCATGAGTGGTCGTTATCGGTTCGCATGCTTCTTCGGTCTATTGGTCTTCTCTCATATATTACGGCGGAGCCTCCGACTGAGAAGACTGATGTGAAGGAGGCTACTGCATGGTGAAGTCTGCTGATGATTGTGTTATGGGTATCTCATGTCACAGTGCTGAAATTTCGATCAGGATGGATTTCATTGACTTTCCAAGTTCTCGCAAGATGTAGGAGTATCTTCAGCAGCGTTATAGCAGACCAGTGCAGCGCGTCGATTTTCTCTTCTACAAACTCTTCATGATTTACGTCAGCAGGAGATGTCTATTGAGTACTACAGTTCTTTCACTCGCATTTCACGACAGCTGACCTCCATGGTTCCTCTTTCCTGTGTTGTATGTATTGGTTGTGTAGGTAAGGTGGGTCATGATGCGCAGAATTTAATGTTCACCTTTGTCATGCTCCTTCGCCTAGAGTTTGAGTCTATTCGAGCTCAACTACTGGGACGTGCTATTCTTCCAACCATAGAGGAGGCCTTTGCTGCGTTGATTGCTGAGGAGACTCGACTTCACTCTCTGTCTTTCGGATCGACACTACCTCAGTCTGTTCTTGCGACACCTCGTCAGGAGGTCTATCAGCCTAGTTCACTTCCTGATGCTCTACATCCAACCAGACTTTATGCTCTCACTGCAAGAAGCCTGGTCATCCTGTTCAGAGGTATTGCTGACTCCATTTGGAGCTGCGACCTGCATCTCATCGTCGTCATCGTGGTGTGGTTGCTGTCACCACTCCTACATCTGTTGGGGATTTCGCTCTTGTCACTTAGTTGGGTCAGCTTCAGTCACAGCTTCATGCTCTTCAAACTCAAGTTCAGCAGCGGTCTTCATCTGATGCCCCTCCTAGTGGATCTGCCAGTCTTGCTATAGCCTCCTCTTCCGTGTCAGGTACTAGTCTTCCATAGGTTTTGGACTCTGGAGCTTTTTTTTTTCATATGACATCAGATAAATCTCATCTTGCATCATGTCGACCTATTATGAATGGTTCCTGTGTACAGACAGCCTATGGCACCTCATGTTCAGTCACTCATCAGGGCACTCTCTCTACTTCTCATTTTACTGACCCTGATGTGTCATTTGTACCTCAATTTTCTATTAACCTTATGTCTGTTAGTCAACTTGCTGATATACATTACTTTGTTGGGTTTGATGACTCTACTTGCTATGTGCAGGATCATCGGACAGGAGTCCTTGTTGGTACTGGCCATCGCCTTAGAGATTCTCAGGGTCTCTACCTCCTTGATCGTCTGAGTCTTCCATCTTCCTCCGCTCATGCATCTTCAGTTATTGCGTCAGCCTCTGTTAGTTTTCCTCAGTGGCATCATCGGCTTGGTCATTTGTGTGGATCTCGTCTTTCCACATTAGCTCGTCAGGGTGTTCTAGGTCGTGTCATTGTTGACACTAGTTATGATTGTAAGGGTTGCAAGCTTGGTAAATAGATGCAACTCCCATATCCTACCAGTACATCTCGGTCTAGTCATTTTTTTAGTTAGTTCATTCTGATGTTTGGGGTCCTGCTTCTTTTGCTTCCAAAGGTGGCCATCTCTATTATGTACTATTTATTGATAACTATTCTTGATATACTTGGGTTTATTTTATGAAACATCGTTCTCAACTCTTTTCCATTTTTCAGTCTTTTGCTTGCATGGTTCACACTCGATTTTTCACTCCTATTCAGACTTTTCATTCTGATTCAGGGGGGAGTACTTGTCGCATGCTTTTCGTCAATTTATCTCCACTGAGGGAACCCTTCCTCAGCTTTCCTGTCCTGGTGCCTATGCTCAGAATGATGTTGCTGAACGTAAACACCATCATCTTATTGAGACTGCTCGTACTTTTTTACCTGCATCTCATGTTCTACGATATTTTTGGGCTGATGCGGCTTCTACGTCTGTCTATCTCATTAATATGCAGCCATCATCTTGCATTTTGGAAAAGTGCCCTGGAGAGCTCTTGTTGTCCACTCCCCCACGATATGATCATCTTCGGGTTTTTGGTTGTACCTGTTATATTCTGCTTCCGCCCCGTGAGCGCACCAAGTTAACAGTTCGGTCTGTTGAGTGTGTTTTTCTTGGATATAGTCTTGAGCATAACGTCTATCGTTGTTATGATCCCTCTGCTCGGTGTATGTGCATTTATCGTGATGTTTCTTTTGTTGAGGATCGTCCCTACTTTTATTCTTCTACCACTAGGTACTCCTCTCCTGCTGAGTCTCTCTCTTTTCTTTATCTTCTACCCATTGTTTCGTCTGATACACCTTTTTCTGTGGAGTCCTCTTCTCCATCCTTAGTCACATCACCGCGTCCTCTTCACTATACTCGTCCGTCTCGGGTTCCTCCTGATACCAGCTGTCCACTGTTTCCCCCTCTGATACCATGGCTAGTACTGATGATACTCTTTCTGATGATCCTCCACCGGCACCGTCATCTCGGTATGAGCTTCGTGATTGTACAACTATTGTTGCTCCTAACAGATATGATTTTCTTTCTACTGCTGTTGTGTCTGAGCCTCACACTTATCAGGAGGTTGTGGTTCATCCTGAGTGGTAGTTAGCTATGGCTGAAGAGTTAGCTGCTTTGGATCGTACTAGGATGTGGGATCTTGTTCATTTACCTGCTCATGCTGTTCTTATTACTTGCAAGTGAGTATTTAAAGTTAAGACCAAATCTGATAGCTCTGTTGAGAGGTACAAGGCTCGACTAGTTGCTCGTGGTTTTCAGCAGGCATATGGTCATGATTATGATGTGACATTTGCTCATGTTGCTCATATGGTAATGGTTCACACTCTCATTGCTGTGGCTGTTGTTCGCTCTTGGACCATCTCTCAGATGGATGTGAAGAATGTTTTTCTTCATGGTGACTTACAGGAGGAGGTTTATATGACACCACACCAGGGTGTTGTGGCTCCTGCTGGTCATGTTTGTCGTCTTTGTCGTGCTCTTTATGGCCTCAAACAGGCTCCTCGTGCTTGGTTTGAGCGGTTCAGTTTGGTTGTGTTAGTTGTTGGTTTCTTCCCGAGTAACTATGATTCTGCATTATTTATTCATACATCTCCACGTGGTCGTACTATGCTTTTACTCTATGTTGATGACATGCTGATTACTGGAGATGACAAGGAGTACATTGCTTTTGTTAAGCAACGACTCAGTGAGTAGTGCTTGATGTCGGATTTGGGTTCTTTACGTTATTTTCTGGGGATTGAGTTTACTCGCACAGATGATGGCTACTGTCTATCTCAGCAGCACTATATTCAGGATTTACTTGCTCGTTCTGGTCTCACTAATAGTCGGACAACTGCTACTCCTATAGAACTTCATCTTCAGCTTTGTCCTACTGATGGCACTTTGCTTGAAGATCCTTCTCGTTATCATCATATTGTTGGGAGTTTTGTCTATCTTGCAGTAACACATCCTGATATTGCTCATTCTATTCATGTGCTCAGTCATTTTGTTTTTGCTCCCACATCTACTCACTATGCCCAACCTGCACGTGTGTTGCGCTATCTACGAGGGACTGTTGATCGTTGTCTCTTTTATTCTCGGTCGAATCAGCTTCAACTTTATGCTTACTCTGACTCGACTTGGGTGAGTGATCCTGTTGATCGACGACCTGTCTCTGGCTATTGCATATTTCTTGGGTCTTCGCTTATTGCCTGGAAGTCCAAGAAACAGAATGTAGTTTCACGGTCTAGTGCTGAGGCTGAGCTTCGAGCGTTGGCCACTATTACTTCAGAGATTGTTTGGCTTCGTTGGCTTTTAGCTGATCTTGGTGTGTCATGCGGCACTCCTGCATTTCTTCTGTGTGACAACACTAGTTATATACATATTGCTACTGATCCAGTGAAGCATAAGCTAACTAAGCACATTGGTGTAGATGCATCTTTTACACGTTCTCAGTGTTAACATAAGACTATTGCTCTTCAGTATGTGCTCTCTGAAATTCAAATCGCTGATTTCTTCACCAAAGCTCAAACTTGAGAGCAACATCGTTTCTATCTCTCCAAACTCAATGTTTCAGATCCTCTTGACCCATGTTGAGTTTGAAGGGAGGTGTTATGTATATGTGTATATGTATATGGCCCATAAACGGTAGGGTTTGTATATATACTACACTATTCATCCAATAGAATTATGAGGCTGAGTTGTGACAGCTTTCATGTAGTAAAATTCCATTTGGAGAACATCTTGTAATTTTTAAATTGGGATTTAAATTATTTGTGTGTCAGCCAATGCCCGTTGATTCCCCTAAAATTAAGGCAAAGGTTACTGTTGGTATTCAATATATGCATTTCCGTGCGCATTACATTCTTGTTTATAACAGGTAAGTCTTTAAATTTTATGTCAGGCAATCGAACCTGAATATGGCGGCAATCGAACCCTGTTGGGTCGGAGTGTGTTATCCTCGTATTCGCAGCACGACAAAGTACCACCAAGGCGCTCCATGGAAGCACTTCATACTTATTCCATGGATGTTCACTGTACAATGCTTTCAGATCTAACACCATATGATCCAGAGGGTAACAAATCCAAAATTTAGCACAATCCTTCCCTTGGAGCAATCTTTAGAACTATCATCTACTACAGACAGCTCCAACCAAGTTTGACAACTGACCTCACAAACATAGTGACAAGACACAAAGATAGCGTACTCGCACATGGAGCCACCACATATAAAAGTGGCATATCCGGAGAACAGTCATGTCTGGACAAATAAACATAGCCTGCAAATCTGCAATTTATATCTAGAAAAATGAACCAAACATAACTCGAGACGACAACAACAGAGCACTTGGCAAAAATCAGAAGCACTTTCTGTGGACAATTGCCGGGCCAGATTCATCGTACTCGTCCTTTGATATCCACATCTGGTAAATACACAAATGTTAGATATAACAGAATTCAGACGTTGGTTTGATTTAAGCCTGATAAGTTCTTGAAGGTAAAGCTGAACAATCGTCCTAGCAATTGGAATTGAACAAGACATACCTGTTGGAAAGTGCTGAGCGAGGCTAGGATCGACCCTCCGATCCAGACACTGTACTTCCGCTCTGGTGGAGCAACGACCTTGATCTTCATGCTGCTCGGAGCAAGGGCAGTTATCTCCTTGCTCATACGATCAGCGATGCCTGGGAACATAGTAGTACCCCCACTGAGCACAATGTTGCCATAGAGATCCTTCCTGATATCCACGTCGCACTTCATGATGGAATTGTAGGTTGTCTCATGGATTCCAGCTGCCTCCATACCAATCATGGATGGCTGGAAGAGGACCTCAGGGCACCTGAACCTCTCTGCGCCAATTGTGATTACTTGACCGTCAGGTAGCTCGTAGCTCTTTTCAACTGAGGAACTGTTCTTGGCAGTTTCCAACTCTTGCTCGTAATCAAGGGCTACATATGCAAGCTTCTCCTTGATGTCCCTTACAATTTCCCGCTCGGCTGAGGTTGTGAAGGAGTAACCCCTCTCAGTGAGAATCTTCATAAGGGAATCCGTGAGATCCCGACCAGCAAGATCCAAGCGAAGAATTGCATGAGGAAGCGCATATCCTTCATAAATGGGCACAGTGTGGCTCACACCATCACCAGAGTCGAGAACAATACCTGCAGATGGAGAAAAACGTCAGCCACAAAGTACTGCACTAAATTAAACTTATTGCTTCTCGATATATTAGGTGCAATTATTTTCTTGAGTGCATAGGGCAGTAAGCAGTATCACAATTGCAGCATATCCAAACAATGCAAGCCAATGAGCATTAAGAAAAGACAAACATAAATCATGGCTTAATTATGGGTGAAGGGCAGCGAAACAGAATCATAAAGGTACATTATTGAGCATACCACCACTGAACTAAAAGGTGGAAACAGTTCATACCAGTAGTACGACCACTAGCATAGAGGGAAAGCACCGCCTGAATCGCAACATACATGGCAGGAACATTGAAAGTCTCAAACATAATCTGGGTCATCTTCTCCCTGTTGGCTTTTGGGTTCAAAGGAGCTTCAGTGAGCAAAACAGGGTGCTCCTCAGGTGCCACACGAAGCTCATTGTAGAAAGTGTGATGCCAGATTTTCTCCATGTCATCCCAATTGCTTACAATACCATGCTCGATTGGGTACTTCAGTGTGAGGATACCTCTCTTGGACTGTGCCTCATCACCAACATAAGCATCCTTCTGTCCCATCCCTACCATAACACCAGTGTGCCGAGGACGACCAACTATGCTAGGGAAAACAGCCCTTGGTGCATCATCTCCAGCGAAACCAGCCTACACGATAAAACATTAAAAGTGGCATATTCAGAAATGCAGGAGATGCCATATGTAACAGTTAAGAGGAAATTTTCTGACCTTGACCATTCCAGTGCCATTGTCACAGACAAGAGGCTGGATGTCCTCACCGTCAGCCATTTCCTACAGAATAGCTGCAAGTAGCATAAGGAGGATATAAATTAATAACAAATAATCTTGTTAGTAGAAACACTGAACTTGTGAAAACGTTTTGATTGAAATGCCTTTCTTATGCAAAAAAAAAAGTGCATTTTATGTATTACCTCCAACACTAAAGAGGATTAAGCTCTAGTTTGTAGGCAATACTTTATGACTAAAAGCATCTGCAACTGTACATTCCACCAAGTCAACAAGCTTGGCACATCTCTCAAATATAAATGATCATATTGCAGTTCTCACAAAATTATTCAAATTACTCATTACAGTCCCATAAAGCAACTATATGAGGGCCTGCTGCAAGAGATATGGAAGCCAGCTCTGAGCTATTGAATTCCTACAAATTATGTTTGCAATTTTTTCGTGCGCAAGTGAAACTAGCTCATGTATTGCAAAGTTTAGAATTCAGATATGATCTTGCACAAGTTTAATCAGCATGAGATATCATGTAAACAGTTAGAGGTAGGGATTCATCTTATTCTAACTGTAGCAGTAGCAGCCTTCTACATGGTGAATACATGAAATCAGTAGTCATGTCCTTAACTCGATGACTATCAGTGTGGTAGCGTTCTAGAGCATTAAGCATACTACTTGTTTACAGTGCCCATGGTTCGTTGTGCACGGGGTTGCTTGGGCATATGAGGCCACGACTCAACAACAAGAGCAGCAAGCCAACAACCGCAAGGAACAACGAGGAGCAGCCACTAGAGGAAACAGGCAAGTCTACATATGTTGAAGTCGTGTACAATTACAACCTACCGAACCATTTTGGCATTTTGCAGGAGTCCTAATTAATCGTCTAAAAACCAACAGCAATCGCCCACTAGCAATCGATCTACCCTTTGCCTCAACCACGAATCGATGCATTACAAGGGATACGCGGCGATCCATGCCAATGCATGGTGATTTCCAAGAAAATATATGTAGGAGAGCACAAGCACAAGAAACGATCGAGTTCCAATAAACAAGCAGCAATCCAGTGGCAGATCATAGTATCACGCAGGCATCGTCCGGATCAGACACTAAAATACACGACTTTTCACCGGATCTTCGGCCAGGCTGCTCAGATCCGGCATCGCAAAGTCGCAAGACTGAATCTTGGATCTTGGACTGAAGGTGAAAGGATAGCAAGATCTAGCTAGCCAGACCAGCATGCTGAGAGAGAGAGAGAGAGAGAAAGATTACCGTGGAGGTGGAGCGCTGCTGCGGCAGGACGCGATGCGATCGGAGGAGAGGAGGACGATACCAGTTGTGGTGGGGCGGCGGCGGCTGTTGCTACTGCCTGCAACTAGAACTGCTGCTCCGGAAGCTGACACCAGAAGAAAAGAAAGCGTTACTTCTCTACTCAATTTTCAAACTTTCTTGTATTGGATTTAACTAGTGACGGCAATTATGACCGATTACCAGCGTATGTATAGGTAAATGCCTAATAAAGCTGGGTATAGGCTGTTTTATTTACATACAAACATGAAAATAAGAAAAACTCTATGCACGTCTGGTAAACGGGCACAAGCATGGGTGAGCTCCACCACTACCTGTCTCACCCGTTTATCCTGCGACATGCACTGACAGGTGGAACCACTAAAACCCTAGTAGGGTTAGTCACTTGCTCATGTTCACTCTCAAAGTCACAGACTCATGAGTCACGAATTGAAGGATTCCTCCTCCTGGCCGCCACCCACCAACACAAATCACCGAAGCCCCCAAAATCCAGATCTGCTGCCTCATCCTCCATTCCTCCTCCCAGCTGGCTGCCTCGCACGTCCTCCTTCTGGGCGACTGCCCTCTCCCCCCCTCCCGCCCTGCGGTAGCTCCTCCTCACGGCTGACCTCCTCCAGATCCGACTTCAAAGCTCGACCGCCTCCTCCTCAAGCTCGGTCGTAATGAGGACATCCCTGGCTCACCTCATGCATCATCTCCACCACAAGATGATCCTACACAGCTACAAGTTGAAGCTTCTACAAAAGAGGCTTATTTGGGTCCCATAACTAGGAATTGTGCTAAGCAAATACAACAAGAGGTCAATGCGCTCCTGGCTGAGTCTAGTATTGTTATAGATGAGAATTATATATTGCCTAAGTCTCGCGTGCTTATTTTACTCAGATTTGCACCTACAGAGATAATTCAAGCTAAAGGAGCACTTTGCAAGAATCAAGACTTAGCTATCGGCATGCATTTCTTGACAGCATCTACCTATAACCAATGGGATGTGAAGAAGGTAGAGCCGGATATCAAAAACACTAGCAAGCTGTTCGGGGCCATCAAACATTGCATGTGCAGCTCTAGAATTCATCCAACAACTTCCCACCTAATCCCACATGAATATGAGCGTCTCCAGCACGCATGGGGAGCAGGAAATGATAGGAAATTAAGTTATTTTTCTAGCACAACAAACGGTGCATTATTTGGAGGCTTGAGTCAAAAGATATGCAAGTTCCAAAGCTAGATGTCCATGACAATAACTACAGCGTGAGGCCACACAAAATTACTCCCTCTCCAAGCCTGGTTCCCACAAAAATGGACCCATTTTGGAGTGTGTTCACACCCAGCTAGGAGGGTTGTTTCTAGTATAAGTACCCCTTCACCCTTTCTCCTTAAGGGACTTTTGGCAATTTGATTTCATAATAAGATAGTCAAGTGCTACCAGAATCTTATTTGAGAGTTCTCTATTCATTTCTTCTTGTAATTTTCTTTGTGAGATTGCAAAAAGCGGTCGTTCGACGCCAACCTTTCTGTGCTTCCAACCTCGTGTGTGGTTGTGTGGATTGAAAACTTACAGTGTAGTTAGGTGAATACTTGTTGCAGGTCATTGCACCGGCAGTAGTTGGCCTCAAGAATCGTCAAGTTGTATTGCTATCTTGGCTGCTCGCAGTTAATTACCAAAGAGTGCTGTTGGTTGAAATCGGTGGCTTGCGTCGTCTCCCTCTAGTGGCGCTAGTTATCATCATCTCGCATATTCTCCACCATGATGATCGGGTTCCCCCGCATCTGGTCATCTCCTCCTCAACACCTTCTGGCTGAACTCAAGCCGGGTCGCTTCCTCCTCAAGCCCAGCCGCTTCCTCCTCAACACATCTTACGCATCATGAGTTAGTGATGCAGTTCTTGCGCATCCTGGTAGGTGGGTGCTCGTGCCTATTTTTTGTCATTTTGTATGCAGGATCTAGTACATGGTTTATTTAGTGCCGCTGAAATGTTTTTGATGCCATCATGAGTTATTGAAGTAACTGGACGCATGCTGTTAGGGTGTGCAGAAACTCACTGACCCGAAATCTAAAAAACATTTGATTTAGCATGTATTAAGTGTTGTTTGGAATGAAGTGCCTGGTGCAGATTTCCCTTCATCAGTGTTTTGTGTATCACAGTCATCAGTGTTTCTTAAATATGGTGTTTTGTGTATTTGGTTCAAATTTCACTGGCATCAGTGTTTTGTGTATCACTGAACTAGGTGAACATGTGCATAGATTTGGTTTAGCGTGTATTAATTATGGTGAAGATTTCACTGTCATCGGGATCTAAAAAACATCCTGGCATGTAGGTTTATTCATTAGTGTTTTGTGTATCACTGTCATGATTATGGTGTTTGTACACGTATATGTGTTGTGTTTACATCTTTTTATATGTTTTTTAGGATACTGGGGTCTGGTGCTATGTTCTTAATACCATTTAGTATAATAAGAGGTGTTAGGATTTATATTAATATATCCTAATATCTATTATTGTACTTAACAAGGGCAATGATAAATCCATAGTATGAGTTGGGTGACATCTTACAGGCTTACAGCAAGTTGTACAAGTACTGTGCAATGTTTGATATCTAAACATATTGTCCTTGTATGTTAACACGTAGTGCTTTCTTGCTGATAACTGAATAAATCAGAAAAGGACCAAAGTTGCTTTGCTTTAGTAGCTTATGTTAACACGTAGTGCTTGACTTGTCTACTATAGCACTACAGGTGGAGGAGTTGAGGGTTTATGGACATACCTTGAAGACATTGAAGAGGAGCTTAAAGATTGTTATTTAATCTTGATCGTCGACTCTGATTAACAAACCGGTTTATGGACATGTTTTTCATCTATTTGTTGAACCGTTGAAATTGAACCATTTTCGTATGTTCTACTCTTGTTGCAACTTAATTTATTTACGTGTGAAGAACTACCGAACTATGTTAGTTTGTATTTTTCATTTTAGTTGTTGAACGTGTGATGCACTGTTGATGTGTGAATGTGATGTATTGTTATTCAATCTTGATGTGTGAATGTGGTGAGTCAATATTACATTTTGGTAGCTTAATTGCTTAATGTCCTGTCACCGCCATATGGGCATCGTAATTACAGTTTGTAGCATTAAATTACAGCTTGATGTGTGATCCTGTCAACATTACGGTTTGTAGCTTAATTACAACTGAGATATCACGGGCATCTCATGATCTGTCACTTCACCGACATGGGCAAGGTTCGTAGGTACACGGGTATGCCCGCGGGCGACAGGTATGGACGAGGTTCTTTGCCCGTTGTCTTTCGCGAGCATACCCATGGGGGAAATCAGGGTCACAGGTATGGGTATGGGCGAGCACTACCTGTGCCCGCCGCGCCCGATTGCCATCCCTAGATTTGACATAGAACATCCCAGTATGTTGTTTTTTCATCTTTTCATATTCTCTTTCTATATTCTCTTTCTTAAAGGGAAAGAATAGCTGGCCTCTCAAATCCCCAACATCGGATTTTTTTTGCAAGAAAAACATTGCCCTTTCCAAAATCATGTCGAGGTTCTCGATTCGGCAACCAACAGCCATCAGATCACAATCGTGCGGTTGGAATCGAGCCAGTGCTGTAACATCCCAAATGTGGATTTGTGTTTCAAATGTATAAAAATGAGGAGAAATTAAAACTTTTCTCATATCTGGATGTTTTTTATCAGTTCTATAATTCTTGTACAGGGATTGTAGAAAAATCAAACTCAAAATCCCCAATTCCCTCAGGTCCTAAACCTCCTGGTAAAAATCTTGTGTTCAACCCCCTGGAAATAATTTTCCCTAGATCTAGGACTAGTGTGTGTGACACCTCTGAATTATTTCATGATTTTTAGAAATTATTTGATAATTTTGGGAGGCAAGTCAAACCCAGTCAAAGCTTGGTCAAACCCTAATTTAAACCTTCGGGAATTTCTGGAGAAGAATGCAGTGCATGAAAATCTCTGGATATTTTATGTAAGGTTAATCCTTAAGTCAGCAACCTCCAGTTAAAATCTCATGATTTTTGGAGCTTATTTGCTACCTCAAGCAATTCCTCAAAATCTCAGCTTTTAATTCAAACCCTAGCTGATTTTCACTTTTCCTTGGGTGCGAGTCAGACTCAGGCTCGAGCCAAGTGACTTGGTTCAATCAACTAACTACACCCAGTGCGGTCGCTCGGGCGCGAGCGTTGTGGATCGTTGGATCTTAGATCGACGGCTCATGCTGGAGTGAACGTTCGGACCATCCGAACGTTTCGATCAACGAGAGTCGTTGGATCTTAGATCAACGGCCTAGATTGAGTGAATGTTCGGACCGGTCAATCGTCTCATTCATTTGAACCGTCCGATTTTGATCCAACGGTGGCCGCGTCGTCTGCTTCCTCGCGTTGAGCAAACGTGCGGCTGAGTCAAGCCATGGCGTAAGCGGAGGAGAATGGCTCAGCGTTGGGTCACCTCGGGGCCACCTTTAAACGGCTCCTTTGCTAGCATTAATTGTCGTCGTGCACCGCCCTCGATTGTCCATAGCTCAACTGCTCCCATCGCTCTCAAGTGCTCACATGGCAGGTTTGACCCGAGGAGAAAATGTTGCCATTGCTCTCTGTCTTTTCATCTATTTAAGCTCCATTGCTTCCCCTTTGGCTTCCTTTAGCATTTCTGCAACTCTAGCTAGCACCTCAATGCTTGTTTGAGCTTGTTTCACCCGAAATCTTTTTGGCCGCCATTGCCGAGTTTCAAGCTCACGGTGAAGGCGGTACCACAGTGGCTCTCCCTCTCCATTTCTTGCTTCTTCTGCTCCCTCTTTAATCACTTGAGCTTAACCCTCGCTCAATTTTGCTTATCTTCCTCAGGGCTTGGCTGAATTGGAAATTCCCCATTTTCGATCGAAAGCACCATTTTTCGTCACCGGCGGCTCCAACCTTCTCTGTGCCTATCCAGTGCTAAGGTAGCTCCACTTTAGTCCCTAGTTGCTTGGCACTCGCTTACTTGGACCGCAGCGGAGCTTCTTTGTATTTTTTGTTTTTCGGCCATTTTGTCACCCCTGTCAACTCCGGCTTGCTGGCGTTCTAGACCGTCGCAGCCGCAGTTTTTGGTCCCATTGTGTGCGCAAAACTATTACGGACCCATTTTGGACCTTAGCTCGCGCCGCCGTGATCAGAGTCGCCGACGGTGAGCCTCCTTTCGTCGTCGAGTTTGTTGGGCGAACTATGCGCGAGCATTTAGAACGTAGTTCACTATGGACCGTCGATCTTTAGATCGACGGCCCAGGATCGCGTGAACGTTCGGACCATCCAAACGCGGCCATCCAAGGGTACCGTAGGATCCAAGATCAACGGTTCTGGTTCGCGTGAACGTTCGGACCGCCTGAACGCCTCGATCCACATGGCCTGTTGGATCTAAATCCAACGGTGGGGTTCGTGAGCCGCGCGCACGTGCATTATTCTGTGGACTTGGACCGTTGGATCCAAGATCAACGATCCAAGTCCGTCCACGTCGTTTTAATTTTGGTTTTTCCCGAGGAGGATTATTGGTTAACTGAAAAATGCAATTAACTTGTAAAGAGCATAACTCTTTCATTTTAATTCCTTTTCGGTTGATTCAAATTTTGTTATATGTGTTTTTAGCTAAACTTTAATCTAAAAATGGTTCTAACCTCATTATAGCTCCAGAAATTTTTGCGAAGATTTTAGTTGCAATGAATAGTAGCATTTGTGATTTATGAGGCTGAGCGGACTTGTTTTGCTCATATCTTTTGCATTAAGAATCCAAATCAATTGGTTCTTGTTGCTAAATTCTTTATAAATCATGCTCTTTCTGTTGTAAAATTTTTAAGGCATTCAGAGAAGGTTTGATGTTGAGTCTTTTTGTTTTCTCCGTTCTTATCGATTCTTTTTCGCTTTCTCGATAGGTTCCGAAGAGCATATTGATCACCTAAGTGATCCTCCGTAACATCTTGAATAGCAGTAACAAGGTAAGCAGTTTGATCATGTTAATCCTAGTATTTTTTTAAGTCTAATATATTGATTTTAACTTGTATGTATGCATTGCTATTTTGTTGTTAAATTATGATTAGTGGATTCTATAGTTGCATAATCTGTAGGAATTGATTATCCTCTACTACCTGAGCCTAGGTTATTTGCTGTGATTTGAGTTCGATGGATGAGCTCTTGTCACTTAGTAGATTGCAATTTGAAATTGCTTAGAAATGCTTAGTTTCGGTAGTAATGGGCGATCATCGATTTAGTCGATGATCTTGATCACACATCTAATTATTACTCCTTTATGTCCAGCACTTGTGCTTTGTTATTCTGTAAAGTCAAAATCTGAAAATGAAAAATTGATTTAGACTTGGGCAAGTGGTTGGATGGTGGGTTATTGGGTTTGTGGATGTCTTGCCCAGGTCAACAAGGACCGAATTACTTGCGCCACCGTACTGAGCAATTTGCCTGCTAACCACATTAGAGGGATATGAGACCTCTCTTGTCTGAGTAATTTGGCATGTGTTAGCTCTGAGTCGCAGGAGGTGGGTTGTGTGTGTTGTGTGAAAAAGGATCTATGTTTTTGTGTTGGGTGTGCGGTGGTGGAGATTCCAGGTAGGTTCTCCACCTCGAAATCGTAGTTGTCCAAGGCTTTACCCGCGATGGGTAGTTGACCGAGGCTTTACGATGACTCCGACACAACGTATGAGTTTCTATCCATACGGGCGACTCGTAGTTAATACATAATATTAGAAATATCTCGAAGGACTTAGCTGTGCCGGCATACCAAAGGAAGTATGCTAATCATGTGGCAAAAAGGCGGTCTGACGTGTGGGTACATTGGTACACCCCTGCAGGGATAAAACTATTCGAATAGCATCATCCTAGGTTATGGACACGCTCGGATACGCCCGTGAGAATTAGACTACAACCTTTTATTAAAATTTGACATGGTTGGCATGAATGGGTAATTCATGCTATTGTTGTGGTGACTAGTGGTTAGTCACTTCCAGAATTGTTGTTGTCATCTATCTGTTGTTATTACTGTTGTCACTCTGTTATTTGAACAATAAAAACAGATTGTAAACTTGCTTTTAAATGTACTACATTATTGCAAATAAAGATTGCTTTGTGCTGAAAATGAAACATACAGCCTCCACTTAAATAAGATTGCATATAGCATATGTATAGGTCTGTTATTCTACACGTATGTCTTGTGGAGTACAATTTTTGTACTCATTTGTTTTGCTTAACTATTTGTTGCAGAGGAGGAATGTGAGCCCCAAGGGCCTTACTTTTGTGAGATGTGCTGCGGGTTTGACGACTAGCTTAGCGGTCCGGTCGGTTGCCTTGTGGGTTAAAGGCACACTGATTGGCTCTTCTGTTTATGGCCATCTTATGGTACTTTTGCTTCCGCTGTTTAAATTATTTGTATGACTTTGGGCCGGTCGGCCTCTCTTTTGTAATAACTTTACTATGTATGTCTTTGGATCTGTCAAGTTCTGCTTCGGTTCTATGTGAATGAATGGAATTGATGTATGACTTTTTGTAAAGAGGTGTGTATACTGCATTTATGGGAAGTATACATGTCTCGAGTCTCGGTTTATTTAATTTGTGATGCTAGAACCGAGTGGATGGTTAAGCATTACAAGCCTGATAAACCGGGGTCTCACAGGTGCATAGCCATGGGATCGTGGCTTTGGAACGGACGGCGCAGATCCGTCCGCCCCGTCCTCGCCTCCGCCGCCTAGGGTTACCCCCTCCTCGATCTCGCATCGCTCGCCGCCTCCTCGCCCTCTCGCCCTCGCCGTTGACATAAAAAGGAAGGCCGAACAGCTGACTGCTCAACTGTTCTCTTCTCCACTTGTTCGCCTCCTCCCTTCCCTCGATAATCCACCGCACCATGACGAGCTCCTCGTCGCCTTCCCAAAAGGTATCAAACCCTAACCCTTCTTCTTCTCCTTACCCCAATCCATAGGATTCGCCGCTCGGAGAGTGGCAGAACGGTTGTTTTGGTGCACGATTTGGCTAACAATTCGCCCTTTTTGCATGTGTAGGCACTGAGCAAGATCGCTTGCAATCGGTTGCAGAAGGAGCTCTCCGAGTGGCAAGTCAACCCCCCGCGGCCAGGTTCAGGCACAAGGTCTCGGATAACCTCCAAAGGTGAGTCTTTCCCAATGGCACCCCTGCAATTTCTCTCGTTACGTTTTCTAATTTATTTTCATTGGGTGTGGATGGATTGCATGTTTCTGTCTTTCAGATGGGTTTATGATTATTTTTTGCCCCTTGTTTGTTCTCAATTTGTAGAGATTTCTTCGAGGGTTTCTCCTAATTGTTATTTTTGGAGACGATTTTGGACTACTGGCCTAATAGAAGAATTTTTTTGGATGAGTAAACAACAGGGTAATCGAGGTGACTGGAGCAGTGGGCACCCTCTACACCAGCGAGATGTACCAGCTACATGTCGACTTCCCCGAGCATTATCCCATGGAGGCACCTTAGGTGAGGTTTCATGAGAAATATTGTACATTTAATTCTCTCTTTTATTTTTTTTCTGTTCCTTTCATTTGATTTGATTAAACAATAATATTGTGCTTTTTCCAGGTAATTTTTTGAATCTGGCGCCAATGCATCCACATATTTACATAAATGGGCACATCTATTTAGGTAACGTTGCTCCTTATGCTTCTTCTCTCTTGGAGGAGATTTGTTAATGTCTCCATGTTGATTCTTTTGATTAACTGCATGTTGTGTGGGAATGTTCTTTGCCTAACCTAATCTTTAATCTAGTTGTCAATTTGGTGCTAAGATTCCATTTGTTAGCGGAAAGCCACCACCTTAGCCAAATGCGTTTTTTGCAGTTTTTATAGTAACTGCGCAATTAAGATGCTCCAACCCACCTTTTCATTCTATTGCTAGACCTCCTTGATGGGATTACCATATGCTTGGCCTTGTTAAATGCAAGTGTTTCGTGCTTGTGCCTTCTAAGTTATCATAATGTTTGGATGTTGGTGGCTTGTCTCTTTTTCCTAACTAATATTATAGCTATCGTCAATGCTTCAATAACGATTAGTCGTTAGTGGAAAGTTTTAAGTGGTGTGTTCTGTCTTATTCTCTAATGATGAGTGATAACCTCCTTTTCTTCTTTTCTGGCTCTCATCACCCCTCTGAAATTTGATCTCTAAGCTGTGTAGATGGTGCACTTGTTATTGCCCTTTGTCTTCATATATGTATGTTATTTCTACGCCAATTGTATTATTGTATATGATATATGTTGCTACAGCTATTTGTTTTTCCTTTTGAGATGCACAAATTTTTTTTTTTGTCGATCAATTGTTTCATGTTTTTTTGTTCTTGTTGTCAAATATAGTGTTTTTTTACTTCATTGTAGTGAAGAGTTCCAAAGTTAATAAAAATGTAATACTAATGGAAATCACAATATTTTTAAAATTTTTTGACTTGATGAAGTACATAAGTAATGATTATAGTTTGAACTTGGAATATGAATGCATCTTTATCTATGTAAAAATAAGCAGAATATCTCAGGCGATAACACCTTGGTGAGGAAGCATGTTAGGTTGGTTGACACATGGAAAGGTGTGTTTTTGGTGGGAAATATACCTCTTGGAAAGTTGATGAGGGACTAGATATCTACATGAAGATATATCTAGCATGGTAGCATGCTTCTCCAATTCAATTTAACTATTGTGTGACTAGAATGTTGGTTCTTATGTTTCTTGGATAACACTATTATTTCCCATTATCAAAGTATATGAATGCAATGTGACAGTAGTTAGTCATAGCCTAATAAATGGAACACTTCAAGTAGCTTTGTGATTTTTTTTTGGCAGTGTCCTTCATGTGGAAGTATATGGTATTCACATTAAGTTTTGTGTCTATGTTGTATGCATATATAACTTCAAATCATAACAAGTCTAAGAAAATATGCTATTTGTGAAAGTAAACATTTGAAACTCACATACTTGTTTATCTGTAATAAGGACATAACTAAATTCCCCTGCATTTCTTCCAATGTTGAATGTGTCATTTATTATCTGATTTCATAAACAAAATGAACTCAAACTACTAAATCTTATATTAAAATAAGCAGTTGGCAACCCTAAATCCAAACTCAAGTCTCAAGTTTCCATCTTTATGGTATCTCCAGCACAACTTCAACTTACATTTTTCTCCTCTTTCTGATAACCACAACATCAAAGAAATTTGTTCATCTATTCCATCATTGCTGTCATCAATGTTACACTAGTCATTTTCACTGCATCCTGTACATGATACTCTCGCCCTTGTACCTTTCTTAAAGGCGAAGGACTCCCTGGCCAATGGGACCTCCATGCGGCTTTTTTTTGCGAAAAGACCCCCGAGGTTTCCTAAATCACGTCCAGGTCCTTCGCTTTAGTTTTTTTGCGAAAAGCCCCGTGTTGTTGCTGAAATAATGTTGAGGTCCTCCATGTTGTTTTTTTTGTGAAAACCCCCCTGTGGTTTCCAAAATAATGTTGAGGTCCTACTCTGTTTTAGAAAAAGCCCCCTGTGATTTTCAAAATCGTGTCGAGGTCCCTCAATCCACTCTACGGGCGCAGTGTAGCGCACTTATCATCCTAGTAGGCTTTAATTTGGATCCAATCCGGCCCATCAATCACATTATATATAGCCATCAAACCTCTTATCACCAAGCGGAATGGAGAAAATTGAGTATGTGTCGCTCCAAAGATTGGTCTTCAAGCATTTGTCGCTAAGGGTACAAATGGAGCGGATAGTTTTCAACCGTCCGTCTGAATAAATTCGGACCGTATTCAGAGTGTGACATCGAATATCCAGAATTTTCTCAGATTTCGGAGTCAAAGCCGGGTAGATTGTCTCGGATATGGGATCGGATTCGAGAGAGTGGTATGCGTCGGATTCGGAGCTATCGGGATGCTTTATTGGATAATATCAGGTAAACTCTATCCCGGATATCCAATAAACTCTAGGCCTATGAGTCATACCTTAGTCAGTCAACCCAATATTCAAGCCCATGAAGCCATGGCCCATGAGTATATGACTAGCCTCTCACTTTCCTAGAGTGGTCCGGAGAAAGAAATAGACCCACGAGGCTTTTCCTATATTTAAATTAATTTTTTTATTTTAGAAAATATAAGAAAACCACCAAGAAAAATAGCAAATTAACTCGAAAAAATCCAGCAAATTTAGTAAAAATACTTTTGAACATAAGGAACTTACATAAAATACTTTTGAATTTAATGGATGTTTGATTTATTCATATTAAATCATTTTCATTTCTCAAAATTCCATTTAACCTTTGTTAAATTATTTAAAACCATGATAATTTTATAAATCTTATTTTAAATAAAATATTTTGAAAAACTCAAAAATTGGGGTGCTACATACTTGCTACTAGTCAGCGTTCTATGTATCCCTAACTCGTTATTACTACTAGTCTGTAGGTTTTGTATATGTTGTATCTGTCATATTATGTGGTTGGCTAGTTACAATTTGGATATCTTTTGTACTGCTATTATTATGACTTGCTACTTGCTAGTTACTACTACTTTAACTAGCCGATATGATAGTGTAATGAGTCAAATTTGTTTGTTGAATTGCTAATGTGGTTGCATTTTGGACATATAGTATGGTTGATTGATCATTATATGTGTGACATATATATATATATATATATATATATATATATATATATATATATATATATATATATATATGGTTTCTGTTTTCGCACAATATCATACTAAAAATTTGTGACCAAAGCTATCTGCATTCGGTCGACATGTATTCGCTTTGTATTCGTGACCGAGATAATCCGCATTCGTATTCACATCCGGCATAGTCCGGATCTGACTCTAATTCTGAGAAAAAAAAACATGGAATAAGATATGAGATGAGGGATATCCGCATGTATCCGCTCCAATTGCACTCCTATTTGCCACTCCAAATATTGTAATTTAGGATTTGCCACCCTAAAGAATGGTTGCCTCATTATTTGTCATTAATGACCATTTTACCCCTCCGCTTCTTCCTCCCACTCTCCCCTTCCAACCACACCGTGCATGGTTGACTCCACCACAGAGGCCCCGGGCTGGATCCAACTCCACCACGACGGTCGGGGCAGACGAAGCATGGTGCAACAGCTTGTGGGTCCGACGGAACAGTCAGGTAAGAGCGCCATGATGGTGTCGGCCACCTCCTTGGTGTGGCTGGCGGTCACGACAACGTCAGCGGCGCAGTCGGGGGAGCCAAGGCAAAGTAGGATATGTCACAGGTGGATGTGATGTGAGGGAGGGGAGCAGCACAGCAGTGGCGACCTCGACGCGGTTAGAGGCAACGATGGAGAGAGGGGCGTGCTGCTTCAGCAAGGGGTTATCGAGGCAGTGGAGCAACATCACCAGCGGCTGCCCGCCACTGGTGGCGGTGGCCACCGAGTGGGCCATCTTGCGCTCTCGGCTCACGGTGGATCGCTAGGATTGGGAGCAGGGTGAGGCTGCCTATGGCGTGGGCCCCGACTTCGTTTGAGAGCCTTTGTGGTCGAATCGGTCATGTACTCTCTCCATCCCGCGCCTCGCCACCGTCTCCTGCGTCGCCATTCACCGTCATGAGCACAAAAAGCGGCTAAATACTTACCCTGTTGCAAAGTGCAACACATGGTAAGAAGAGGTAATGCAAAGTGAAATTTTTTTACTAAAGATGGTGCAAAGTGAAACTATGATAAGAATATGGGTGTAAAGTGAAATTTTTTTTTTGCTAAATATGATGCAAAAATAAAACTGTAGTATAGTTCAATTAAAGTGAATCGCGGTGCTCTCGACGGGCGCAAAGAAGATGCCAAGTGACGAGGGGCTGGCGGCGCTACATGAAGCGGCGAAGAGATTATGGATCGCCGAGGTCACGAGTGAGGAACGAGGAATTCATGAGTTTCATAGGTCCAATACGTCCATTATGGTAATGCTTGCAAGGCTGTTGCCTGTTGGTGTACATGTCTCGATCACACGAGAAATTCATGAATTTATATATATAGTATGCAACATATCCATGCATCTATCTATTACGCGTGTACTCTTTGTTGCTGGGAGGTTTAATTTGAAGGCTTTATATATATATGATTTGCCAACTGCTCCTGCGTATATATATGCAGCAAATTAATTAATGGGATTATGGCCGGGAAGCTAGCTAGGTTGCATCGAGTTTTCAGCTCTTCGCATGGGCCTCATCGAACTATTAATTGCTCCCTTATTGATTAGCTACACAAAGTAGGAGATAACCTGGCAGCTAATCTCTTGTCGTCAAATTCCAATCACTCACATGCGCGCGACCAAACCAAGAAATTAAATGCAAATCCCTAGATCGAGGTCTATCTATATATATTGTCGCCAAGGAACAAGCTAGTACTCAATTTGATCCACTTGTACTTCATCAAACGGATTTACCTATAAGTACGTACTTGGGTCTAACAAAGAAAGTCTCTACAAGAAGAAGAAAAAACCATACTTTGTTTTAAAAAAATGTTCGAATATTCTAAAATGCATACCATGCATATGCCTCCCCTCCCATCCTCTCTCTCAAATCTCAATCCCTCCTCTCTATTGGCCATACATGCCTAATCTAAAAGACAAAAAAAACATGTATCTTATCATTGTAGTTTTTTTTCTAAAAGACAAAAAAAACCCCACAATATATAAAACCTAATCTATCCTTAAAATAATTGATCTTGTATAATCTAGAACAACAAGAAGAAGAACCATGACTAGAATATATTGTTGTTAGCTGCTAATTAATACATTGCAATTGTGTGGAATTTCGGGGATCAATTGTTGTGTGCATCCTTTAGGATCTCACACCCTTTATTTATAGTCTCAAAATAGAGTCCAACTCTAACACAACTAATTATTTAGATTTAAAACGAACTCTCCGACACTCTCCCTCAAGATGGGCCGAAGATATCAATCATGTTCATCTTGTTACATATTGTAGCACACTCACTATGACCTAACCCTTTAGTAAAGCAATCAACAAACTGTTCACCTGACTTAACATACTCCAACTTCAATATTCTATCATCTAGTTTTTTCCTTGATGAAAAATATATCAACCTCAACATGCTTGGCACGATCATGCTAAACTGGGTTTTTAGCAATGCTGACTGCAGATTTATTGTCACAATGCAACACCAAGAGATTATTCCTCCATACCTGAAGCTCGGACAATAAACCCTTCATCCATATCATTTCACTCACGCTCAATGCCATTGCTCTGTACTCTGCCTCTGCAGTAGAGTGAGCCACAATCTCCGGCTTCTTACTTCTCCATGACACAAGGTTACCTCCCGCAAAGATGCAATATCTAGAGGTGGACCTCCTGTCATCCACACTGCTCGCCCAATCAGCATCGCAATATCCTTCCACATTCAGATGTTGATTCTTCCTAAACCAAAGGTCTTTCTCATGGCTATTCTTCAAATATCACAGAATTCGATAGACAACATCCATGTGTTCTATTTTGGGATCATGCATATATCGACTAATCACACTTACTGCATATGAAATGTTAGGCCTTGCATGACACAAATAGGTAAGACGCCCAACAAGCCTTTGATAAGCTTCCTTGTCAACTGGATCTCCCGACTCATTACATAGCTTGTGATTCCCATCAATAGGTGAGGCAATAGGGCGACACCCAAGCATTCCTGTTTCTGCCAGCAGATCAAGAACATATTTCATCTGGGAGAGAACTATACCCTTTGAATAATGAGCAATCTCGATTCCAAGAAAGTATCGAAGAGCTCCAAGATCTTTCACCTCAAATGTCTCTCCCAGTCTTTTATTTAAGGGCTTGATTACCTCGGCATCATCTCCAGTGATCACAATATCATCAACATAGACTACCAGTATAGTGATATGTGATCCTCTATGCCTATAAAATACAGTATGATCACCATTGCACTGAGAATAGCCCATACTACAGACTACACGTCTGAATATATCAAACCACGTTCTTGGAGACTTTTTCAGACCGTATAAGGACTTCTTGAGTTTACACACTTTCCTCTCAGTATGTCTGTTCTCAAAGCCTAGAAGAATCTCCATGTATACCTCCTCTTATAAATCACCATGTAGAAAAGTATTCTTCACATCCAACTGATGTAGAGGCTATCCGAATTAGTTGTGCGGGCGATCAACGTTCTTACTATACTCATCTTCGCCACTTATGCAAATATCTCATTATAGTCTATCCCATATGTTTGACTATAACCTTTTGTAACCAACTGTGCCTTGTATCTCTTTATCTTGCCTTCAAGAGTTGACTTAATTGTAAACACCCATTTGCATCCTACTATCCTTTTTCCTGCTGGAAGTGGAACAAGATCTCATATCTTGTTCTTCTGAAGTGCACTAAGTTTCTCCTCCATGGCATCCTTCCACTTAGGATCTTACTTAGCAGCTTGCCAATCCTTTGGAACATGCACTGTCTGTACATATGCAATGAATACTTTGTATGCAGGTGAGATATGAGAATATGAGATAAAATTTACAATATCATTCTCAAAACCATACCGGACTGGAGGTTTTCCTGCATTAGCTCTAGTTTCCCTACATTGTGCAAGTGGTAATTCTAGATGGGAGTGATTAGAACAAACATTACCACTCGCCTTAAGGGGAGGCAAGGAACTTGATGGAGAGAGACCCGAGGAGGGATTTGGAACTGAATCAACTGGCAATGCTGGCTGTTCAGAAGGTTGTTCTGGCTGTGGCAATGTCGGCTGTTTAGAAAGCTCCGCCGCTGGTGGCTTAGGTGCTGACTGCTTGTCTCTCGGCTTCTCCCCCTGTTTCCCGAAGCGTCTTCGTTGATAAACCTTTAATTCTTTTTGAGCTATCACATCTTTCGCATATTCCGTTAGGTTTGGGTATGGAATTGTCCCTGATGCCAGAGTTGCATCGTCGGCCCGAGCCCGTGGTCCCCCTTAGCCGAAGCCCGTGCTCACGCACGAGACAGGTAGGCTCGCCCGCGGGGCGGCGACGGTGGATGGATTTGAGGTTAGTATGGTTAGGGTTGGGTGGTAGAGGATGGCTCTGATACCATGTGGAATTTCGGGGATTAATTGTTGTGTGTATTCCTGTAGGATTCCACACTCTTTATTTATAGTTCAACTCTAACACAACTACTTATTTAGATCTAACATGAACTCTCTAACAGATTACAATCCCATAACCTATCTAGAAACTAGTAGTGTATATATATATATACAGGTCAAGAACCAAACCTAGTCGATAATCGTACGTGCGTATGCATGCCATTCTCTGATCAAATGGTTGGCATGTCTCATGTGATCTCCAAGTGCATTATTCAATGTTGGTTGATCACACAGCGCTGTAAGCTGGGCTGTTTCATACAAATCTTGTGTTCCGTTGGATCACCTTAAATGCGCCGAGGACGTACGTGCACATCCCAGATCTAGTACTGATCCATGTACACTGACTCGCTATTGCAGTTTGTAAGGGAATCTCCTCTCTTAATTTGCTTTCTACAGGAGTTCTAACTAGGCTACTAGATCTTAAAGTGATCGACACAACAACATATCTTGGAGATTAATTGTTCAACAGGCCACACTAATTAAACAGGCAGAGGAATAAAAAGTTGAATCAGTTTGGATTATGCGTAGACTAATAAAACTTGGTTCTTGCAAAACATTCTATCGCTTCTTTCTATACGGGAGACGGTTTCATTACCGGCTCCGATCGAGAAAAGGAGTCTGGTTTGTAGGAAGCGACCCGGCCTTCTGATCTCTTGTGGATTGACGTGGTACACAAGACAGATTGCTTAATTAGTATATCAACAAGTTGCTAGAAATTTATACTGGTTTTGCTCTGCATTTCCAACCTAGATTCCAATAATCTACTATAAACCTGTTCCCCCAACTCGATCTTCTCAAAATTAAGCAACACCAGCCCCCATTCATTAATCCGGCCGTTTCAACAAAATGACCCAACCCATGCTACTACTACATGCCAAAACACATAGTAGCATTTTCTTTTGGAGGCTTAGATCTCAAATCAGTCTCAGAGCAGAGCGTATATTTTTCTTTCTTTCTTTCTTTCTTTCTTTCTGCCATTGAGAACAGAACAACGTTTCAAAAGAGAGAGAGGACACAACACAACACAACACAACAGAAAGGGTTAATTAAGCAGTGACTGCCTTAAAAAAAAGTAAGCAGAGTGAAGAGTCCAAAGCAAAGAACACAGCACAGGAAGGGCATGACATGTGGGGGAGATGATGAGACTGAGTACACCACCGCACCAACACCGCCGGCTGAACCGGAACTCCCAAAAGGAGAAAGAAAGCAACAAGAGCAACTCATAGACTAGTGTAGTAGTAGTAGTAGTAGTAATAGGAGGAGGTGTAGTCGCGGAGAGAGGAGAGAGAGAGAGTGAGAGCTCGTAAGAAAAGAACAAACAGAGGGAGCCCATCCCTCGTGATCGACAGCCGAGGAGCTGAGGAAGGGTGGGAGAAAAGAAAAAGGAGGGCGGGAGGTGGAGGATCGACTCCAGCTGCCGGCGAATCTGTCTCCTTCCGGCTGCGCTCCAGCTGAGTGGATCTTGGAGGAGGAGCGGTTTCTTGCGCGGCCACGGAGTGTTGACGCTTCCTCCTCCCTGGAGCTCCGGTACGTCGATCTTTCACCTTCCTGCGCTAATTTTGAGATTGGTTCTGGGCGCCTGGTGCCGGGACGGTAGGAAAGGAGGTTCCTTTTAGCATTTCTGCGCGAAATCTAGTGTTTCTGTGGTTAACTGGGTGATAATTTGTGGCTCTGATGCAAGAAAGGGGGCTATTTTTTCCCCTGCCGGTAGTTTTTGTGTCTTCGTGTTACTGATTCTTGGCATTTAGGTAGTGTGTACCCCCTCCTGATGCTGATTCGGTTTGGTAATGTTGGAGCAAACTTGCTCGAATTGTGGAAACAACTCGCGTGCGTTTTGCACTGCTCACGACATGGATCGCTAAGCCAGTGAAAAGAAATGCTTGTCTGAATGTATCGTCGTGTTCGGTTGTAAGATCATTAATCTCTGAATGGTGTTCACATATAGTCATTTTGCTTACTGCAAACAATGTTTTTTTCGCTTTGTTATTGACACATGGCCACTGGGGCACATCCCTACAGCGTTATTGATGATACAGGCATACAGTACAAGTTATGATTTATCTTTTTAAAAAAAGTTGTAATTGCGCATTTCAAGTTACCAGCAGAATAATTATATGTTGTTTGTACAATGTGGGTTCTCCTGATTTTAGAAAACAAAGAATAATTATACCTAAAGCCAATTATTGTCCTTGTTCTGAAGAATTACAGTAACACTAGATACAACGAACTTGTTCTTGCATCCAGTGAAGTATCGGAGAAGCTAGTTTTCTTCCCCGTATAAAACTAGAAAACCTGTCTTACTTTTTAGTAAACCCTGCCATCATGGGTTTGGACTAAGGAGTGTGCCACGGTGTTATTGCTGGTATGAAATTGAAACATAGTCTTGAATTCATCCATTAAACACAGTCTTTAATTTCTGTTATTCTGTTCCAGGCTACTGGAATTGTGGCATCCCATAAGCTGCGATCTGCACATACCTTGATTCTGCAGTACTGCCATGACAGTCGTGAGGGTATATTGGTAGTTTGTAGTTACCTGGAGATCAGATGTGACAAATATGCACACAAAGGGGGCATCTTCAGATGTTCTTAGAGCAAGCATTTCTAGTGCCCCTAGTACATCTAGCCATGGTTCTGCACAAGATGACTGTGATTCTTCAGGTGATGTCTATGTGTGGGGTGAAGTTGTTTGTGATAACTCTGTACGAACTGGTTCTGATACTGTAATTAGATCAACTGGGAAGACTGATTTCCTCCTCCCAAAGCCGTTGGAATCCAACTTAGTTCTTGATGTGAATAATGTAGATTGTGGGGCCAGGCATGCTGCACTGGTCACAAGAAATGGAGAAGTTTTTACATGGGGTGAAGATTCTGGAGGCCGCCTTGGCCATGGAACACGAGAAGATTCTGTTCACCCTCATCTGGTTGAGTCTTTAGCAGCTTGCAATGTAGATTTTGTTGCCTGTGGGGAGTTTCATACTTGTGCTGTGACAACAACGGGCGAACTTTATACCTGGGGAGATGGAACTCACAATGTTGGACTTCTAGGACATGGTACTGATGTAGGACACTGGATACCTAAGAGGATTTCTGGAGCACTGGAAGGTCTTCAAGTTGCTTATGTTTCTTGTGGGACATGGCATACAGCCTTGATTACATCAATGGGCCAGTTGTTTACCTTTGGGGATGGTTCATTCGGGGTATTAGGCCATGGAAATCTAAAGAGCATTTCGTGTCCAAGGGAGATAGAGTCACTATCAGGGTTGAAAACAATTGCAGTTGCATGTGGTGTATGGCACACAGCAGCTATTGTAGAGGTCATTGTCACTCAGTCCAGTTCAAGTGTGTCTGCTGGAAAGCTATTCACATGGGGAGATGGTGACAAGCATCGACTTGGTCATAGTGACAAAGAAGCACGACTTAAGCCCACTTGTGTTGCTTCGCTTATTGATTATGATTTTTACAGGGTAGCATGTGGTCACAGTCTTACTGTAGGCTTGACAACTTCTGGACAAGTGTTGAGCATGGGGAATTCTGTTTATGGTCAGCTTGGGAATCCTCATTCAGACGGAAGGCTTCCATGTTTAGTTGAAGATAAGATTGCGGGTGAACATGTTCTCCAAGTTGCCTGTGGTTCCTACCATGTTGCAGTTTTGACAAGTAGGAGTGAAGTTTTTACATGGGGAAAGGGTGCTAATGGAAGATTAGGCCATGGAGATATAGAGGATCGTAAGGTACCTACACTGGTCGAGGCATTGAGAGATAGAGCTGTTCGGCACATAGCCTGTGGTGCAAACTTCACTGCAGCTATATGCCTTCACAAATGGGTTTCTGGAGCTGATCAATCACAATGCTCCTCATGTCGACAGCCCTTTGGGTTTACTCGAAAGAGGCATAACTGCTATAATTGTGGACTTGTCCATTGTAATTCATGCACCTCACGAAAGGCTTTAAGAGCAGCATTGGCTCCTAATCCTGGGAAACCTTATCGTGTTTGTGATTCTTGTTTCTTGAAATTGAAGAATGCCTCAGACTCTAATTCAGCTAATAAGAGGAAAGACCTTGTTCCCCACCTTTCAGGTGAAATCAATAGTGATGCCAAACTAGTGAAAGCCATCTTGCCTAGTAATATGGATATGATTAGAAGTTTGGATAGCAAGGCGGCAAGACAAGGGAAGAGAACTGACGCATTGTCATTTCTCCGGACTCCTCAAGTTAGTTCGCTACTGCAGCTTAGAGATATTGCTTTATCTGGTGGCATAGATCTGAACAGATCAGTTCCGAGAGCAGTGCGTACATCGGCAGTTCGGTCAGTAACCACTTCAAGAGCTGTTTCCCCTTTCTCTCGCAAATCTAGTCCACCACGTTCTACCACACCAGTTCCAACAACTCATGGTCTTTCTTTCTCAAAAAGTGCTACTGATAATCTGGTGAAAACAAATGAGCTCTTAAATCAGGAAGTTGAAAGGCTGCGTGCACAGGTTTGTAGTTCTCTTTATTCAGCAGAACTTTGCTTGGGTGCTTATTATGTCGCAAGAAATTTAGTACTTTTATCTGTGTAGGTTGATAACCTGAGACATCGCTGTGAGCATCAAGAACTTGAGCTGCATAAATCAGCCAAGAAAGTACAAGAGGCCATGACACTGGTTGCAGAGGAATCTGCAAAATCTAAAGCTGCAAAAGAAGTTATAAAATCTCTAACAGCCCAGGTATTAACAAATTCACCTGAACTGCATAATTCACCAGATTTTTTTCTTAGCAAATTCATTAGTTTACTCATATTGGTTTCTATGATGTTGTATTGAGTCAACAGATCGGCATAACCAATATACTAGTCATGCAATATTATTACAATATATATTCTAAACTTTTACACAACTGTGCTTCTTCCTACAACATAAAATCTTTCATGGTTGCTGCTGTTTTTATGTCTCGGCAGTCAGCACAATCATCTTGGCTTCTTTCCTACGTAGAACCCAGTGGAATATTTATTAAGAAAACACTGGCCTTCTTTCTACATCCTGGGAAAAAATAACAAGAGCAGGGTACCTCTGTTAAATCAGAAATAGTTGTTAAATCCTTATTTACTATGTGCCTTCTCTGACTTATGTAGCTGAAGGATATGGCTGAGAGATTGCCACCAGAACAGGGCGTTTATGATGGCAATGAGGCAAAGCAAGTACACATTCCAAATGGCATCGAGTCACACGTTTCTATGTACTCTAGCACGAATGGAATTCACCAGCCACGGAACGAGTTGCTCAATGCTTCAAATGCACATGATTCAAATGGGATCGCAAGTCAACATAAATTACTGGGTAATACTAGTGAAACTAGTGAAGGCAGCACTCACAGCCATAGAATTACCAGTCCTCACGAGTCGGATCTTCCTCATCGAAGAGCACGCAGCAGTAGTGATGAGATGCTGGCTGCGAGTAATAGGGTGGATGATAATGTCAGCATAGATGCTAGGTCCCTTCAAAATGGTGAGGAAGGCTACAAGCCTCGAGCCACAGTATCAATATCCAGCAACCAAGTTCAGGCTGAGTGGATTGAACAGTATGAACCAGGTGTATACATAACACTTACGACTCTCCGTGATGGGACTCGGGATCTGAAGAGGGTTCGCTTCAGGTAAATTAAGTTCCATTCTATCTTGTTTGCATAACTACTCCCTTGTTTAGCTTTGTTTTTTTCCACATACAACTCATAAAACATCGATGATTGCAATTCGAGATGCTTACGGTAGGTATTCCGCGCGTCACTTTACCATCCAGGCACTCTACAGTAGCTGGACACAGTGCCATATGCAACCAAAGAGGGCTGAAAGTTTGTTTAGTGTTTTGGCATATTCTAGAGCACAAAATTTTCCACACTAAACATTATTAGGAAAATGAAAGACTGCACTGTTACCTGATTCAGCAGGCTAATTAGCAACTTTGGCTTTGATGTGTAGCTGAGAGTAATGCTGTATATAGCTATCCTGAGCTACTTCTATATTGACTGACAAGCCGACATTTCTTAGCAACATCTAATTTATCTCGAATTTCCTGTTTGCAGTCGAAGACGCTTTGGGGAGCACCAAGCTGAAAATTGGTGGAATGAGAACCGTGAAAAAGTGTACGAGAGATACAACGTGAGGAGCTCTGAACGAGTGTCATCAGCAGCCTCCACCCGGTCTGCCTATTAACCTGAGGATGACCTGCGAAATGTTGGCACCTGTTTTCACATAAACACACACACACACACCCAAAAAAACCCTGCCAGACTCCCAAGACCACCAGCAGCAAATTATCAAATGAGACACGAGATAAGGTCACATATACTGAGATGCCATCTGCTATCGCTACGAATACGATAAAGCCCTGCGATTTTTATTGTCTTTTGATACTGTAATATTGATAGGATGATAGTCAACTTTTTTTTTTTTTGCTTTGTGTTGAATCACCAAGGCTCTCGCATGGGCCTGTCTCAGTGTAATGTACATAGAAGGATGAAACAAGATGTATCTCAGGGGAAGGAGAACGGTGTGTCAAGGCATGGTACCTTTACCCTGTTATAGGTCGGTAGGCAGTGCAGGTGATTTTTATGTTTTCTCTATCATTTTTTTCTTATTTTATTTTTACGCATATGCTTATGCGTGTTCGAGACTTTTAGTAACTTCCAAATGATTTTAAGTTTTTGCAACATTTGTGCAAGTCATTTTTGTGTCACGCAAGACCAGGTACTCAAGGTTACGAAAGATATAGTTTTTCTAGGCGTGGGATAAATTGGGTGATGAGTTTTATTAAAGGGGAAGGTTGGTATCAATATTAATGGGGTGATTGGTCCTTATTTCACAACTCATAGGGGATTGAGACAAGGGGATCCTCTTTCTCCCTTGCTCTTTAATCTGGCTGCTGATGCTCTAGCAACACTAATTAAAAGAGTCCAAAGTAAAAAAACTTAGTTAAGGTTTAATCTCTCATTTAATTCCTAGGGTGTATCTCTTCTTCAATATACTGATGATACAGTTCTTATGATTGAATGTGAAGAGAAATATATCATGAATCTAAAGTTCCTTCTGTATTGCTTTGATGGATGTCTAGGTTAAAAATAAACTACCATAACAATGAAGTTTATGTCTTAGGGGTGGATAAAGAGGAAGCATGCATGGTTGCTAACATGCTGAATTGCAAGTTGGGTCAACTCCTAATGACTTATCTAGGGATTGATATTGGGGACAGGAAGATTGGTAAGAATGCAGCAGGGAGGATTATTAGCAAATTGGGAAATAGACTGGATAACTGGAAAAATAATTTCATTTCTTTGGGAGAGAGAGACTTATTCTGGTGAATAGCTGCTTAAGTAGCCTTCCCATTTATACAATGGGGTTCTATAGGTTAAATGAGGAAGTTCACATGAAAATAGACTCCATTAGATCAAAATTCTTTTAGAGAGGAGCTAGTGATTCTTTTAAATATCACATGGTGAGATGGTGGGCAGTATGCAGGCCAAAAGACTTGGGGGTTTAGGTGTGATTGACACCAGGCTGATGAATTATTGTTTTTTGTGCAAATGGTTTTGGAGGATGAGTACGGTAAAAAATGAGCTATGGTTTAGGATTCTGAAGGCCAAATACTTTCCTAAGGGGGTGTTAGAGATAACATAACTTTAAGGGGGTCCCAGTTTTGAAAATCCTTGCAAAAAAATCAAAAATATTTTTAAGGGGGGCTCTGCTAAACAAATTGGGAATGGGGAGGACACTCTGTTTTGGAAAGATGTTTAGCTTGACAATTGCTCTTTGAAAGTTAAATGTGCTAGATTGTTTAATATTAGCTCGAATCCAGATGTGAGAGTAGCAAATAGCTTTGAGAATGGGGAGTGGAATATCACCTTCAATAGACAATTTGGTAAGGAAGAGGAGGACCTTTGGAAGCATCTAAAATATGCTTTAAACAAGGTGGGAATTAACAATGAAAGGGATAAAGTGGTATGGTATCTGAAGAATTCTGGAAATTTCTCAGTAAAATCTCTGTATAGACACTAGTCTTTGGGGGGGGGGTCATTCTCAGGAGAAATCAGAAACTGTGGAAAAGTAGAATTCCGTTAATAGTGAAAAAATATATATATGGTTGTCTTTTCAAGATAGATTACAGACAGCAGCTCTGCTCAAAATCAGAAATTGGAAAGGGGCGAAAACTGTTGTTTATGTGGGGTGAGAGAGGACACTGATCATATATTTTTTTCAACTGTGTTCTAGCCAAGTTTGTGTGGGCTTGTGTCAAGGAATGCTTAATGTGGGAAAAGATCCCGATTTACCTTGATGAGTTCCATCGATATTGGTTAGATACTGGGGGTGCTAACGATTGCTATGTTTGCTTATTTAGTTTTGCAGCTGTGGTGTGGACACTCTGGAAAATCAAAAACCGAATGGCAATTGAGAAGGTCTTTCCAAAACATCCAACTGAAGTTGTATTCAAATCTATATCTTGCTTGCAGAAGTGGCGGATTTTAATCAGGGGAGATGATCGGGAAAACTGAACAAGGTGATCAATATGGTGGAAGAATGGATGAAAAGTTTATGCGTTTTACATGCAGGCTGACTTTGTTTAGGTTCAACTTCAGATCTTTTGTTTGTTTTTGTTGGGTCTGTATCTTTCGTCCTGAAGCATGTTTGAACTGGTAACCCCAGTCTATGGGATGTGTCTTGTAAATTGTAAAACTTGCTATTAGCTTTCTATAAAAGCTGGGACACCCTTTTCTCAAAAAAGAAAAGAAAAAAATACCAGGTCCTCAATGCTCAAAGCTTTTGTTGTCAAATCCTAGACTTTATTCAGGCCGCTAATCAAGAAAGTACACATTGGTATTTCCTGTAGCACCCCATCATGCGCGCCTATTCCTCTCCATCACTGCACCTAGAATGGGGGAAAAGAAAGGTGAAATATAGATCTCAGCGAGCAACAGTCATGAAACATCTTGTTGTGCAGTATGAAGTCATTGACATCTATACGTGCGCGCATATGGGTGAGCTAACAAAGGGAAAGGGGCAGGTATTTTAGATTTTAGTTTACGATTTACATTAGATTACCTGTTAGACTACGTGGCTAAGTCTAATATATTTTAGCTGATGAATAATTAACAATGTTATTTACAGATTTTATTTGAGGCGTGTCGTGGTGTGTGAACTTATGTCGGTCAAGTTGGGAAGAACTTGTGCCTGAAAAATATGTTGCTTTGGTCTTTGCATGTGCAGGGTAACTCGAAGGCGATCGTGGTCTACGGCGGTGACCGGGAGATGACTTGGTGCGAAGTCATGGTCCCGAGGGTCGAGGATGCCGGAGAAGGCGGTCGAGCTCGAGTTGGAATGCATGGAGATTAAAGATGGATAATGCGTGTTAGAGCTACGGATGTGCAGTCCGGAGGCTACGACATGTGACATATTTTAGGGTGTCTAAAATAAGATATTTTGTAATCAAGTTTTAGATCCATGCATTAGGCCCATGTAATTGGGCTATTTTTAGGTGATCAGGGTTGGAAATCTTTACAGGTATAAAAGATCGGGACTCACAGAAAAACGAGATGACGAGGAAAACTAAAGGAGCTGTAGGTGGCGGCGGCGATGATTGAATTTGGTGGTGCGGCTGTGCGTGCGACGTGAGGTTTTGAGCAGCAGCGGCCGAGAAAGAGAAGTGAGCGGACGTCGCTGTCATCGCTTGTGTTGACGACGAGCTTGCGTCCCTGCTGCCGTCCTCGTTCCGCACGTCGTGCAGCCTCAGATTGCTAGCTGTTTTTCTTAGGTGCACGGAAAAAAAGTGAGGTGCATGAATATAGGTAAATTGTTTGTTTGCGTTAATGAGAATTGATTGATTTGATGGATGATTTTGCTACTTAGCATTGAACTCAATTCTGGATTCATGGGATGAGTTGTTGTTGTCGACATATGCGGACTTGCTTACATTAGCTAGGGGTGATTAAGTTAATGGCTTGATTAGTGGATTGCTTGATTAGTTAATAATTTATGCTGAAGAAAGTTGCAGTGCTATTAGTCGAAAGTAACGTTCTAGTTTCATGTTTTTCTAACTTTGCTATAGTAACATACTATCTACAGTAACAGTATACTATCCTGCATACTACTATATTTCAGTGAAAAGATCGATAGTGTCGTTGACAATTTATTTTTACTAGGCTGCTGTAGCTTCAGTTTTCAATGTTTAGAAGGCTGCCAAGTTGTTGAGGCTTGCTATATATATATTGCCTCGAGCCATGGCTGCCTACACCGAACCGAAGCATCCAGGAGACCGTCGTCTCTGACGGGTCAGCAAACCATCAGGACCCTACGCCTACGCGCTACGCTTCTACCTGACAGACCCGTACCTGCTCTCCATTGGGCGCCGTCGAGAGCGGCAAGACTGAGCTCCTTGGATTTTCCATTCGCTGCGTTGCACCGGCGAGGACCTTGTGCGACCCAGACAACGCTTGCGATAGCGGCCACCGCTCTGTGCTCAAGATATATAGATGCAGCTCAGGACGCTGGAGAATGTTCTTCTGCAGCTACTTTCAGGTCCAACTCATCCACGCGCCCAAGATTGAGCGTGTGGATTGATCTCGACACACGCCCCTCCTGTTTGCTTTGGCCGCGACAAGATACGCTTAGATTCTCTTCTTCCAGTCTCAATCCGCAGCTGCCAAGCATGCATTCAGGCCGAGCGACTGGCTACATAAGCCGTGAATGGCATTGCAGTAATTTGGGCCTATTACAATTCCTTGCAGATATCTTGCCACGTACATATGTGAGGGCGGGAATTTCGAGCACAACGCCGAGAGGAGCAATGTGCTATGGGAGGGAGGCATCATCTGATGTCAAGCACAAAAAACTGAGGCTATCTAGCAGTTTGCTGATCGTCTGAATCTATATGTCTATGATCACAGACGGTTTGTGAGTCGTCTGTAAAAAGTCATATCATAGACGGTTTTTGGTGGAAACTGTATGTGATAGTAGAACTTCACAGACGGTTTCAATAAAAAAAAACGTCTGTGATATCTCACATAGCACAGACGGATATCACAAACGGTTTTTAGTGAAAACCGTCCGTAATAGTAGGACTTCACAGACGGTTTCAACAAAAAAAAATCGTCTGTGATATTCCACATAGCACAGACAGTTTTTGTTAGAAACTGTCTGTGAAGTCCTACTATCACAGACGATTTTCACCAAAAACAGTCTGTGCTATTTGGGATATCGCAGACGGTTTTGTGTAAAAATCGTCTGTAAACGGCTACTATCACAGACTGTTTATACAAAAAAAAAACGTCTATGATAGTAGGCATTCACAGACGATTTTTTATAGTAGTCATCTATGACATTCGACATATCACAGACGGTTGTTGGTGGTAGCCGTCTGTGATCGGATATATATCACGGATGGGTGTTAGCAGTAGCCGTCTATGATTGTATACATAGCACAGACAGTTGTTAGTAGTAGTTGTATGTGAGTATCATTCACAGACAATTTATTTCACAAAAAAACCGTCTGTGATAGTTCGTTCTATACCTAAATATATTTTGATTTTTCGGCTAGCCTCAGGTAATGCTAGTCATGCCCTCTAAAAACAAGCAAACAGAAAACATATATATCACAATTGATTTGATATAAAACAACTCAAAGTGATTTACAAACTCAATATCAAATACAAAGTCACTTTAATGATCTAATTACAAAGTGATTTGATTACATCTCAAAGTGAATTACAATAAATCAGAGTCGCTGGGTGAAACTCTCTACTCTCGTTAATGATCTCCCCCGTTATGAAGGTGGCGAGCCGTCCTCGAACCTCCACGAGTAAGTCCAGATCAAAGCTACTTTCTGGTATTTCATGCTCTGTCACTGGCAAAAGTAAAGTAGTAATAATATATATATATATATATATATATATATATATATATATATATATATATATATATGTGTGTGTGTGTGTGTGTATGTATGTGTGTGTGTAAATTCATAATTACGAAATAATTATTAAGAGATTGACCTCTGGATCCTTCGGCTTAGCATTCGTGATTTCCAGCATATGACAATAAACATAGAATGCACATATGTTGCCTTGACGTAGTTGCTGGTGGCACTGCAAATATAGAAGTGTGATATAGGATATAAGTATAGTCAGTTCGAGAGGTCAGGTTACGAAATGTGAACAGGTACCAGAAATCGCGTCTTATGTCGCAGTTTGGCGTCCGGATCATTGTGTGTCCCTCCCTCGGCAACATAGGCGCTAAACGACCTACATGACTCCAAAAAGTTATCCTCAAATATTTCAAATGAACAAAGACTACAATGGAGTTACGTATGGAGAAAATGAACATACCTGTCGTGTAATTTTTGCACAAGGGTGAAGTTGTGCTTGTTATTGACTAGAGAATCAAGGTATATTACCTTGTTCCACTTTGGTACAATGACTAGAAGGACTCAGTGCCACCTACTCATGTATGTCGTTTTAGTTATTAAACCTAAGTTCGTATTGCATATAAAGAACAAATGAAATTTGTATAGCAAGTAGTGAAGCACTTACCCCTAATTGTAGGGCACTAGTATGTAGTCCTTGTCACTATGAATATGCAATCCATTCGTTATGTACTTCTCGACGTAGTTTGCGCCTTCGCGGATGCATTGCTCTGAGATCAAATGTGGGTCGAGGAAACCCACCGGTTGTCGCCATTGTCGGCATTGTTGCATCATGTATCTATAAATAAGCAATGAGTTATGACATTTATCAGTATTGCGTGAATGTAGAACTTGATTATACACACTTACAGTGTCAAGCATTGTAGAAGTGAGGCGTCAAGGGTGTCAAGGTTGAATAGATCAAATAATTCTTCGAAGCACACGACGAAGTAGCCCGGCTTGTGGTGGAAATGGTTCTCATTGTAGCTGGCAATGAGTCCGGTAGGCCGGTCTTCCCTCGCCTTGTCGGTCTACCGCATATAGCAGTTATGCAAAGTCTGGCAAGCCAAACCAATATTGTGTAATGTTGTGTGGGAGACCAACGACATTCCGAGGGAGAATGTCCCGGGCTTGTAAGGCGTCTTAATCTTCTTCGATTTGGCCTTAACGCCTCACGTGCTAGTTGTCTTCCTGGAAGACGACTCGACAATTTTTTCTTGTTTCTTTGGCGCCATCTCCACGGTACAGGATACGGAGGCCTTCTAAAGCGGCACTGTAGGGTCCAGGGCGATGACCCTCTTGGGCCATTGGACAAAAGTGTGCACGGCGTCCCCTAGTGTTATGATGTCTTCGTTCGGGCGCTTCTCCAGCGGGATGGACATCAAATTATCGTGTGCCATGTCCACATAGACCTTGGCATAACCCTGCGCCAGCTGAGCATCGTACACTACTATCTCTTCGTGGCATGGAAACACCACCCCCCACCCAGCTTCAACATGAATGGACCCAACCAACACTTGGAGCCTGCAAGACGTGAGCACCTACAAAACGAGACATTCCAGTAAAACAATTTGCGCATACTAGTAAAAGTGATCCGCACTTACCGCATGCAGTAAATACATGAGCCAAATTTAGTAATACAAATTTAACAAGTAGTAAATTATACGTGTGACAGATCTACTATCTCGACAACCTGAGGTGCATCCACAACATCGACATCGTCAAGATTCCACGCGTCGCATACTTCACGACATCTCTCGTCAACAAGATAGTCGCTGCCAACAGGATGAAGGCCCCAAACGGTGTAGACACATTCAGTAAGCTCAACGCGAGTTACTGATGTTGTTCGTTATCAGTAAAATATGATGTTTATTATAGTAATGTGGATAGTATACAACGGTAATTCATTCATGTCGTTTGAATGGCCAGTTCAGGAGCAGGGAGGGGACCTGTTACTGGCACGGGGCGATGACAATGCCGCACCTATCAGAGTGTCGGACCCAGATTTTCTTAATCCAGAATTCTCTGTGAAAATCCTGCGCTACTCCCTGGATCAGTAGGTAGCGTTCATAGTATACATCGCTGAATCATTTCATACACATCGTAGACCGAACCAAACAAAATATTACAACCATCAGGGTTAAATAGACCGCGTCGGATCGAATTTACATAAGAGGGCCGAACAGGCCAAATGAGTTCATTACACAAAATACAGAAATAGGTGCAGAAGTAAAAGGGGCAACACGACTCCCCACAGGCAAGCGACTATGGCGCCTTGAGTACAACTGATATTAATCAAGCACTTGGAGAATATTGGCTATACGCAAGTACGAGCGGAGCCAGCTAGACGGAAGACCCAGAAGACCCTTTCAAGAACAAGACAATTGGGCCCCTCCGTCGGATGCACCCGCTCAAGCTTGTTTATGTATGTCCCAGGATTACATTCTACAATTTAATGCAGTAATCTTGGTACTAGGTTGTAGGCCTCTTCGAATGTGCTGAACATTCGCTCCACGACCTTGCGTTTCGCCCGCCATGCCGTCTTGTAGCTGACCGGGAACCCCACAATATTGGCAACATCTGCCAGGAGGAGGTTTGGCGAAATGGACACATCTGCAGTGACAAGGTGGCTTATCAGGCTGGCAACATACGAGGAGGTCAGGTTGTGGTGCCTGTGAAGCGGCTCACCTAACTCGCATGTGTGGTCCTTCAGCACCGTTATCCGGAAACCCATGCCATCAGCCATGAACCGCTGCGCACGGATCTTGCCAGCGCAGGATTCATCAACACACCTGACGATGTAGGTGTCGGGGTTGGACCTCTGCACCCGATACGTCCGACCGATGTCAACGACGTATTTAGCAATTGCATGCTGGGCGGCGCTCTTGTCAGGGAAGCGCTGCCCTAGGAGCAGGGTGTCATCATTGAACCTCCACTCGGCCCCCTCCCGATGTGGCAGAACCGGCGATGTCGTTGCAACGTCGTCCGATCGTGAGGGGACGTAAGCAATGTCAGCGGTCAAAAAACCACCAACTGCATCTCCTCCCGTACCAGCTTCTCCGTCTTCGTCATCTTCCGAACTAGTTGTTTCCACGTCCTCCACACTTTCCACCTCATCCACCTGGTCACCCAGGTACTCGTGACAATCAATACGGGCTGCCCACCATCTCTCTGCTCCTTCGTTGGGCTCGAAATTGACGGCACGCCTCCTCAGGTCTCCATCGCCCACGTCTTTGCCCGCGTCTCCTCCAATACCGGAGACCAACGCAGGCTCCTCTCCACCAGCAGCTTCACCGGAACCACCCACGCCGGATGCCCCCGTTCTCTCCACGAACTGAACGTAGACCATCGGGCGCGCATATATCGCAGCAGCGGGGTTGCAAACAACCCCCATGTAATTGGCTCATGAAGCGTCACATGTGACCTTCATAAGTTGCCAAACGGTCTCGCCTGCACCACCCGCAACCGAGGGATACACCGCCTCGATGTGCAGCTTCTTCCTTCCAGTGGCGCGATCGAACGCGGAACGCACGCACCTCCTTAGCTCCGAGAGACCCATGTCCTTCAGAGACGACGCCTGGATCACGGTGCGGTCGCAACTTGACAGGTCCGCACCGTACGGTCCGTCGCGTACGAGACCGTCCCCATGGAACACGAACAGATCTTGAATCTTCGCCATGAAGTACCTAACACAGGTGCATATGAATTCGCTTATATTTTCAATTCTATTTCTGTTGCGCCTCATGCACATTTGACTTACACGACAAACCACCTCGGAGTATTTCCAAAATTTCTTCATAATTTCACGTACTACTGGCCATAAATATTGAATTTGCGTATAAAATTTTTGCGAAAAATTGCAGAATACTAGTGGACCTAAAAAGTACATGGTTTGCTAGGGAATATAATTTCCAGACCAATAAAATTTATTCATCCCAATTCGAGTTCATATGATTTTTACATGTACAAAGTTTAGAGGTTAATTTCATTTCTAGTATAAAAAAAATTCCTAACCAATTTTTTATTCCACTCCCAAAATTTCGTGTTGTACTACAAAGTTTCAAACATATTCCAACATAAAGTAAAACAAAAAACAAAACAAAATTGCTTACGCTACATTTCAGGTTGATTTCAAATAGTTATGATTTTTTCACTAGGTCAAATTTACACAGCAAAAAAAAAACACTTCAGAATTACCTAATACATTTATAAGTTTCCATAACCGAGCAAGATATAGCCTACACCAAAGACATGCGGGGTCTACTACATATAATTCTTTATCAATTCATTTCTGAAATAAAAACTTACTGGCAGCTGGGGCCAGTTTGTCATTCTCGCCATCTACTGCATAGTACATGGACCGAAGGTCAACATGCCTGGTCAAGAGTACATAGACCACACGCTCCGTGGGTCCCGATCGTCGGAGCACCCCTATTTCTATTCTATTTATTTCGTTAAACGAACGCCAGATATTTTGATATTTTATGCTCAAGTTCGTGACAGTATGCGAATCACCGAGATAAAATCTACAACAATAAATCTGCTAGGTCAACTAACTACAACCTAATCACATTGCTAACTACCGAGTGTTCTAATTACGTGCTAATCACACTAAGTTTAAATACACCGACTACAAAACAATAACTACTCACTTGCTAGAATAACAAGCAACAATTCATCTAATTACATCCTAATCACTATAGCCGGATGCAAATGCCACTAACCTTTTAAAGACGAATCAAGATAGCGGCCACCGCTCTGTGCTCAAGATATATAGATGCGCCGGCCGCACTCGCAGCTCAGGACGCTGGAGAATGTTCTTCTGCAGCTACTTTCAGGTCCAACTCATCCACGCGCCCAAGCTTGAGCGTGTGGATTGATCTCCACACACGCCCCTCCCCTCCCCTCTTCCAGTCTCAATCCGCAGCTGCCATGCATGCATTCAGGCCGAGCGACTGGCTACATAAGCCGTGAATGGCATTGCAGTAATTTGGGCCTATTACAATTCCTTGCAGATATCTTGCCACATACATATGTGAGGGCGGGAATTTCGAGCACAACGCCGAGAGGAGCAATGTGCTATGGGAGGGAGGCATCATCTGATGTCAAGCACAAAAAACTGAGGCTATCTAGCAGCTTGCTGGTCATCACAGACGGTTTTTAATCGTCTGAATCTATATGTCTATGATCATAGACGGTTTTTGAGTCGTCTGTAAAAGTCATATCATAGACGGTTTTTGGTGGAAACCGTATGTGATAGTAGGACTTTACAGACGATTTCAATAAAAAAATATCTGTGATATCTCACATAGCACAGACGGATATCACAAACGGTTTTTAGTGGAAACCGTCTGTAATAGTAGGACTTCACAGACGGTTTCAACAAAAAAATCGTCTATGATATTCCACATAGCACAGACGGTTTTTGTTAGAAACTGTCTGTGAAGTCCTACTATCACAGACGATTTCCATCAAAAATAGTCTGTGCTATTTGGGATATCGCAAGCGGTTTTGTGTGAAAATCGTCTGTAAACGGCTACTATCACATACTGTTTATACAAAAAAAAACGTCTATGATAGTAGGCATTCACAGACGGTTTTTATAGTAGTCGTCTATGATATTCGACATATCACAGACGGTTGTTGGTGGTAACCATCTGTGATCGGATATATATCACGGATGGGTGTTAGTAGTAGCTGTCTATGATTGTATACATATCACAGACAATTGTTAGTAGTAGTTGTATGTGAGTATCATTCACAGACGATTTATTTCACACAAAAAACCGTCTGTGATAGTTCGTTCTATACCTAAATATATTTTGATTTTTCGGCTAGCCTCAGGTAATACTAGTCATGCCCTCTGAAAACAAGCAAACAGAAAACAGATATATCACAATTGATTTGATATAAAACAACTCAAAGTGATTTACAAATGTGATTTACAAACTCAATATCAAATACAAAGTCACTTTAATGATCTAATTACAAAGTGATTTGGTTACATCTCAAAGTGAATTACATTAAATCAGAGTTGCTGGGTGAAACTCTCCACTCTCGTTAATGATCTCCCCCGTTATGAAGGTGGCAAGCCGTCCTCGAACCTCCACGAGTAAGTCCAGATCAAAGCTACTTTCTGGTATTTCATGCTCTGTCACTAGCAAGAGTAAAGTAGTAAGAATATATATATATATATATATATATATATATATATATATATATGTGTGTGTGTGTGTGTGTGTGTGTGTGTGTGTGTGTGTGTGTGTGTGACCGAAGGTCAACATGCCTAGTCAAGAGTACATAGACCACGCGCTCCGTGGGTCCCGACCGTCGGAGCGCCCCTATTTCTATTCTATTTATTTCGTTAAACGAACGCCAGATATTTTGATATTTTATGCTCAAGTTCGTGACAGTATGCGAATCACCGAGATAAAATCTACAACAATAAATCTGCTAGGTCAACTAACTACATCCTAATCACATTGCTAACTACTGAGTATTCTAATTACGTGCTAATCACACTAAGTTTAAATACACCGACTACAAAACAATAATGTCGGTGTATTAGAACCGATCTTACGTAAAGATTGTTTGATTCGGGGGGTCTCCTAGAGATAAGATCACGCAGAGTGGATTGACACGGATGTTTAGACAGTTCAGCCTTCTCGGAGAGAATAATAACCCTAATCCTCGTGTATGGTATTCTTGATGATCAAGTAAAAGACTAAGACTATTACGAGAGAATAGCACTTGTGTTCCTACTTGACTGCTCTTGTTCGCCTTCCCTATCTCTCGATTGATGCCCTTATATAGTCGTGAAGAAGTAGCCGTTTAGTCTCTACTAAGATGCGCCTAATTAATGTAGTAACGCGCATGATGGTAGTAATTACGGCGCCTTGACTTCTTCACGCCGTCCGCAATTATCTTCCGAGATAATGGGGTATTTACACACCATTAATACGCGGAATAATAGTGCGTGTAGACCGTTCGGATTCCTTAATCAATTGGACCTACCCGTCTGTAGGTTTGATTATAAGGTGGTCGTAGTTTTCCTGGTCGTAGAAGGACTTACGATCAGGTAGCAGTCGTAGAATAACTTACGACTATGTAATGGTCGTAGAAGGACTTACGACCATGATGTAGTCGTAGAAGAACTTACGACTATGGGGGTGATTGTAGAAGAACTTACAATCAAAGGTTAGGCCTCTCCCTTATAGAAATAAGGGGTACTTCTGGGGACTATGTGACATCATATTTACCCATAATAAGAATTACAGATAAAAGATAAAATGAGGATTATTAGATCCTCGTCATCTAGCCCCCCAGCTTCAAGTGAAAGTAACTTACTTGGTGAAGGTTTCGTAAATGGTCTTACGACCATGAAAATGTCGTAGAACAATAGTCGAAGGAAGAACTCTTCGATATTTGAATGCTACTTTGACCAGGAATTTGTTTGGTCAAGAAGGTTACTTACAACTATCAAAAGTCATAAGAACCCCTACAACCGTAGTAGTCGTAGTAGGGCGATTGGAGAAAACCTTCCGATTGATACTTCCTTTGACCAGAAAGACTTGGTCAGGAGAGTAATTTTACTTGGAGATGATAAAACAAACATAACTTTCTCGAACAGACCGTCTGGGGAATTGCAAACGATCTCTACAGATCTGTTGATGAGACGGTTCCCGAAGTGATCGCAACCGTGAAGATTGTTTACAACTTAAAAAGTCGTAAAAACCCCTACGACCGTCTGGTGGTCGTAGCAGGGGAATCGGAGAAAAAGCCTTTCCGATTGATACTTCCTTCGACCAGAAATACTTGGTCAAGAATGTAATTTTGCTTGGGGGTGACGATACGCACCTAATTTTTCTCGAACGGACCATCTGGGGAATTGCAACCGGCTCTCTCAGACTTGTCCGATGAAGCGTTCGGCGGTACAACCATCTATCATAGACCTATAGTCGGACGGTTTCGGGCTACGGAGATCGTCTGATTATAAAAACTTACCAGAGGTAGACTTGGATTTTTACTTTTCCCCAAATCACTCCGCTGTTCTTCGAGCTCTTGCTTTCTCCGTCTTCGACTAGGTTTCATCTTCTCCGCCGCCAACCCAATCAAAAAAACTTCTTGCTTCTGAGCGAAATGGCCAAGAGAGTTTCTGAATGGGAGGAATCGGAGATGGATGCGGCTAAGATCAAGATCTTGGTCGATGCCGGGAAGATCCCAGAGAAGGCTCTGGTGAAGTGGATTCCGGCTATCGGGCAGCACTGGCCATCGGGGGAAAATGGGCAAATCCCCGTCTTCCAAGCGTATTGTGAGTGCGGCCTTCGATTACCTGCCCACCCCTTTCTTACAGTAGTACTCGAACACTTTGGGGTGGAACTGGTGAACTTAGGTCCCAATTCCATTACCATGTTGAGTGTGTTCGTGTATCATGCGGCGCGCACTGGGATTCCGGCGGATCTCGAGCTGTTCCAATATTATTATGGGATGGCTCGACAAACCGGAATCGCCGGAAGCTGTGTCTGAAGCTCCACGACTCGAAGTCGAAGGAGTACATTGAGCTTTACCCTTCGTGGTCGGGCCGGAGGAAGAGGTGGTTCTCTTTGGAAGGTCACCTCAAGACTGACCTTTCTTTCGTGGGGAAGGTCAGCTGAAAAGAAATCTTCATGGGATTCAACCTCAAGATATCACCTGGATTAGCCCTTATATCCAAGCCATTAAGGACTTGAAGGAAGAAGGGTGACCGGATGGCATGTGGTGAAGGATTTCATCACACGCCAATCGATCCTCTCAAGAAACGAGCATCTCCTATGTGGAGGTACTGGGAGAGGAGACCCCACCAGAGACTACGAGGAGGGTAAGCAATTGTCGACTTAGTTCTCTGCTTGGTTTTTCCCAACCTTGTCTAATATTTTATCTGCTTTACGGATCTTTCACAGCCGAGGTTGACTCAGAGTCGACTCATCTGTGAGAAGTCCCCGCCACTCCGAGGGCGGTTCTCAAGTCAAATCATTGCGGCTTTGTCCGCAGATGAAAGGATAGAGCGCCTAAAGGTAATCAAAAGTCCGATTCTTTCTTTAGGACTTTATAGTCGTAGAAGATACTTACGACTAATGGTGATCGTAGAATATCTTACGATCAATAAAAGTCGAGAAAAACTTACGACTTGGTACTAGTCGTAGAAAAACTTACGACTAATTAGTGATTCTTCTTTTCTGCTTTGCTTTACGTAAAGTAGGCATGGAAAATCGCCAGACGACAAAGAAGTCGCTCGATGACTATTGGCGCCGGGTTGTCAAAGACAAAGACTCGGCTCCTCCTCAAGAGACGCCGACTTGTAAAATCTGCCGACAAGGGGAGCAAGTTCGAGTTCTGGTCTTTCGACCAAACCCTCTACAAGGCCTGCGGCAGCTGTAGTTGTATCTGAAGCCGAGGCCGCAGCCGTCGAAGCCGAGGAGGTTGAAGCAGTTGAACCTCTCAAGCGCAAACCTCGCAAGGCTAAGGTACCCTTCTATTATGACACTAATCTTTCGCAGCTTGGTGCCACTCCTAGTTTTATTAAACAACCGGAAAGGAGAACCGGAAGGATTTTATGTCTTTTATGAAGGACGATCTTTGCATCGACAACCCGCAATCGAGGGCGATCGCTATGCGGAATGGTCGAGACACCTCGTCCATCAGAAGATCAGAAACCGAGCTCGTTCTGTTCAAACTCTACGACTGCACGTGGTCGTAGCCGAGCCAAATGTTGAACCTCGACCACACGTGGTCGTGGAGAAGAAGAGGTCCTCCGTTGGGAGGATTGCTCCAAAATTCCTGGTTAAGACCAGGGTGCAGAGGTATGTGAAATGTACTGAAGTGTAAGAAGGACATTTACCTTTTTCTTTTTCACAACCTGATTTGCTTTTCTTTATTTCAGTCCGACTCCTTCAGCCCCCGGGAATGCTTCTGCTGAGAAGTCCATTGCTATCCCTTCAGCTACTGGAGAGGTAGCAACGGAGGTGGTCAAGCATCACCCTTGGCCCAGTGGCCGATGAAGTCGAGACTCTCGAGTGTCTCCCACATCCGCCAAGTCGAACTCACGACTCTTGAGGTAGCGGTATTCTCGTTGAGGTGGCCGCCACGACTCATCGAAGTCGTAGAAACAACAGAGGCAGCTGTGGAAGCCTCTGGTCAAGGTGGTGACCACTGCGACCGCCTGGGAAGGAAATCGTAGGAGGCGTTCCTTCCCTACCCAAAGAGAAATCACGAACCGAAGGAGAAAATTTCAACTTCGTGGTGACTTCTTTGGGCCCGCCTCCGTCGAGGGTCTTCGCACAAATCTCGTGACCGAGTCCCCCATCCCAAAGATATTCCCAATACGGATAATACTTTTGACAACGAGCGCCTCGAGAAGGTGTGGTGGGACAAAGTCGCGAGGATAGATAAGCTGCAGCACCCGGACCTTGTATATTCGATTTTTGCTAGAACGACTATGAATGTAAGTATCTTCAGAATACTTATATATGTGGCTTTCCTTCACTTCTCACCGTTTTCTTTTTTGCGTAAAGCTCGAGCAAATTGTCATTGTCGGTGAGTATCATCGACAACTTTTAGAGCTAAGACAGAGAAAGAGCTACTCTGCACAGAGGCAGAGAGGTGGTAAGTCACTTATCATCCATAGTTGTTTTCAACTTAAATACTCGTATAATGTCTTACGAGAATAGTCATGGAAGAAATTCATGACAAAGGATTAGTCGTAAGAAAAACTTACGACTACTTACGACCAGATAGTGGTCATAGAAAGACTTACAACCATTCGTAGTCGCAAAAACTTACGACTAGGTCGGTGGTTGTAGAAGTACTCACAACCATTCTACCGATTTTTATCTCCGTCTCGTCCTTTGTAGGTTAAACAATGATTCAAAGACCTTAGCCGATTCGCCGACTATGAAAAAGAGGAGTCGAGGAGGCTAAGGAATGAAGTATTAACCTCTCGGATAGACTTGAGAGGTTGTCTCTGCATCTAAGAAATTGCAGGAAAAATAAACGATGAAGTCTTGAACTTAAGACTGTTTTTGAGTTTTAACCTTTACCTAACTCTCATTTCTTCTTCAGATAAAGAAAATGAGATGAGGAAACTCCGGACTGAAGTTGGAGACAAATCTTTGGTTATTCAGGAGTTTTCCGCATTAGCAAGAATAAGGATCAAGAACTTGAGGTTACGAGAACTCAAGTAATGTAAGTAACTCTTTACTGTTGTCCTTTTGAGTGTTTTCCTTTTTAATGTCAATTCTTTGTTGAAATTGCGCCCAATTGAGAATCCTTGAGGTCAAATCCAAGCAAAGACCTTGATCTACAAATATCTTTGTGTTATGTTCCTCTAGAAGTATTTTTGTTTGACCGGTATTATTCTTTTGAGTAACAAGTGGTCGAGAACAAAAGCATGAGGCTTCGACTTGTACCCAACAGAGATGGAGTCGATGAAGACTAGTCTTCAAGGCAAGATCACTCTCTGAACAATGTGCTTAGTGAGCTACATTCGAGGGAAAACTCCTCGAGAAGATACTATAGTCCGCCACACAAGTACTATTGGAGAACAAGTCGGAAAATTGCAAGAAATGGTGACCACTCAAGGCTAATCAAAATCAATCAATAAGGAGGCAATCGAAGTCTGCTGTAAGTTACGCTTTAGCGAAACTTAAAGCTCAAGATCCCCGCCTTAATGTTAAACCAATCGGCCGACTTGATTGTCCCGAATCGAGGCAAGTCGTCGATTGTGGAAATGCAATCGATTGGCAAAAGGTGGCGAGGAAATGCGGCTAGGCTCTCCCTTCGTGAGTAATCTTGTAACTACTTTGTAAGGCGGACAATTTTTGTTGATGAGTAATATATGATCCGCCTTATTTCTAAAATCATCTTGTCGAGTAGTTAGTAACTCAAAAGATAATAAACGAATGAAAGACGAATGAAAGACTAAGAATTGAAGTCAAATTAATAACTTTATCCTAGCCTCGACTATTTGTTTAGATTGTTTAGACAATCTAAATAAATAGTGTTTGAAACGGGTTTTACAAAACAAAGAGAGGTTTATTTAACTTATAGCTTTTGTTACGGTTGTCAAGCAATCGGTCGAAAGAGTAAAACGACTCGACACTAGGAAGTTCCTTCTAGTGGGCGTGACCACGTGCGTAAAGGAAAGGCTTCGACTAGGTGATGTTTTCATTTCCGACTAGTTTAATCGAACCAAGAACAAAGAACTTGAGTTAAACAGACGCCTTAGAGGACTTTAGTAATTCGCTCGTCCTTTTTGGTGGACTTCGATAAGTCTTTTCCAAGAGCAAAAGTAGGAGATCGAGCAATAGGGAAGTTTCCTTCTAGTGGGCGTGACCACATGCAGGAGGAAAGACTTCGACTAGGTGTGTTTCTTCCTTCGACCAGCTTAAAACAAATCGAGTACATCAAAGGTGGTCGAACAAATGTAAGAAAGTGTACTCTACTTAGAATATTTTTGAATTGATCAAAAAATAGACTAAGATTGAGAGAGTTGGCTTTGAGAACATTTCGATCGATAGAACCCGGGCTCTTTGTATCGGGCAAAAAAATGAGTAACGAGTCAATGCTTGAAATTCCTTCTAGTGGGCGTAACCACATGCGAGAGGAGAAGTTTCGTCGGATGACGCTTCTCGCTTTTCGCCGGTGTAAAGAAAACTGGGTGCTTTCATATCATAGTCGAAAGATTAAAAAGCACTACTCAAAATAAGGCAAAAAGAGGTAGAAAGAACTCGGACTTTTATTGCTCGAGAAATCGGTCACACATAGAATTTGCGTGGCGGTCGATGTTCCAAGAGTTTGAGAGAACTCGCCCATCTTCCATTGCTAGTCGTATCGACTCGCCGAGTTACTTCGATCATCGTAAGGACCTTCCCATTTAGGGAAAGTTTATTCCGATTAGACTTGGATTGGCGAGCCTCAATACCAAGTCACCTACAGAAGGTCGCGAGGTTGGACCTTACGATTATAGTATCTGCAGGCTTGTTGGTAGACCGCCAACGGATTAAGGCTAGGTTTCTCCTCTCTTCGAGTAGGTTAATGTCATCTGCCGGTTGTTCTGGTCCGAGTTGTTGAAGGTTTCAACTCGTGTCGACCGCAATTTTAGCTCCGGAGGAAGCATGGCTTCGCTCCAAAAACTAGAAAAAATGGTGTTTCTCATGTTGCTCGATCGGTGGTCGCATTTAACCGCCCATAATATGGAGGGTAATTCTTGTACCCAAGCCCCGAGCGCTTAACAAGTCGGGTCGAAGACTCGAGTTTTAATTCCTCGCATTATTTGGCCGCTTGCACGCTCGATCCGCCCCATTGCTTTGGGGATGTGCAATGAAGCATAGCATAGCTTGGTACTAACTCGTCGCAAAATTCACGAAATTTTGCACTTGCGAATTGTTTACCATTGTTCGTAATTATCCGACTTAACTCCAAATCGACTAATTACGCTTCTCATCATGAACCTTTTGTCGCTTAGTTGTTATCGATTCTGAGTTCACTTGATCCATTTTGTGAACGTGTCAATAGCCACAAAAAGGAATTCGAAACCTCCTGGAGCTTTGGGAAACGGTCCTAGGATGTCAAGCCCCCAGGTCGCAAAAGGCCAAGAAAGAGGTATTGTTTGTAATGCTTGAGCTGGTTGGTGTATCTGTCTACCATGGAATTGGCACTGGACACACTTTTTAACCACCTCCATAGCATCGTGCAGTGTCAGAGGCCAAGAAAACCTTGTCGAAAGGCTTTACCAACCAATGTTCTCAGAGGAGGCATGCGCCCCACAGATGCCACTTGTATATCGTGAAGGAGTGTTATTCCTTCGCTTTTGCGAATGCATCGCATGAGTATCCCTTGGGTTCCTCGTTTATAGAGGACTCCTTCAACCAAAGTATACATTTTGGCTTTTCGGGATAATCGATCTGCCTCAAGATCATCTTCGGGTACGGAACCCTTGCAAAGATACTCGTAGATGGGAGTCATCCAGGTATCCTCGTAATCTAATGAGGCCATCTCAAGAGGAGGTGTCTCTGGTTCTTCGACCGAGACGGTTTTTGGAGTTGCTCCAAGAAAACTCCTTTTGGTATTATGGATCGGAAGAAGCCATCCGAGCAAGTTGGTTCATGAGAAATTATCCTTTCGAGGATAAATTGTACCTCGAAACCTAAAAATGTTTTTCTAGCTTACGATTTCGATAAGTACCGAGCCATTGTTGAGTTAGAGCATTGGTACTCTTTCCCAATTTGATTCACGACTAGTTGAGAGTCTCCTCTCACGAGTAGTCGATTTAATCGAGAGTGCTTCGCACTCGTATGCCGCCTAGCAAACCTTCGTGATTCTCGCCACATTGTTAGTGGCCCAAAGTTTAATTGTATGGCATACTTTAAGGTTTCTCCGTTAGGAGATACCAGACCACCTCACCCGAGCCACTTAAAGTAAGTGACCCGTCAAAGTACATCATCCACCGGTCGTGGGAATCGTGATCGGGATCCCAACAGTTCAGATTTGTCCATTCGCGACAAAGTCCGCCAAGATCCGGGATTTTATGGCCGTCGACACGAATGGAGGTCGAACTCCCAAGTTCGACCGACCATTTTGCCATGCGTCCCATTGCTTCCTTATTATGGAGGATTGCTCCCAAAGGAAACTCGACGCACGCGACTATTTTGTGCGCTGAAAATAATGCCGCAGCTTCTCAAGACATGAGGAGGGCATATAGAAGTTTTTGAACTCGAGGGTAACGCCCTTAGGCCCGTGTAAAACTTCACGACGAGTAAACCGGTCGTTGTACGCCACGCTCTACGACCAAGATCGCGCTTGCCGCCGTGGCGTGGCGGCTAGGTAAATTAAGAGCGTCTCTTCCGCTTTGGAGAAACCGTAACAGAGCACTCGAAGATACCTCTTGACATCCTCAAAGGCAATGTTTGCCTCGCTCGACCACTCAAAACCTTCATGTCTCCCGAGAAGTTTAAAGAAAGGTAGTCCTTTTCTCCTAGTCGCGCGATGAAACGACTTAAAGCCGCCATGCACCCAAAGGAGTTTCGGACTTCCTTTTTGTGTTTGGAGGTCGATCCGAGGATGGCCTTTATTTTTCAGATTTGCTTCGATTCCTCGCTCGGATACTAGGAATCCAAGCAATTTTCTGAAGAAATTCCAAACACACACTTCTCTGGATTAAGTTTTAAATGGTGCTTTCGAGGTTGTCGAATGTTTCTTGTAGGTCGCTGATATGATTAAGTCTCTTAATGCTTTTACGACTAGGTCATCAACATAGGCTTCCAAATTCGGCCTAATTGAGATGAAAAGTCGATTGCATTAAGCGTTGAAAAGAAGCACCGCATTCTTTAGACCAAATGGCATTTTGATATAACAAAAGGTACCAAATGGAGTAATGAATGCGGTCTTCTCTTCATCGCTTAGACACATATTGATCCGTGATATCCGAATATGCATCTAAAAACTTAATATTTCACAACCCGCAGAGAATCAACCAAATGATCAATACGAGGTAAAGGAAATCATCTTTTGGACAAGCTTTATTAAGATCAAGAAGTCACGCACATACGCCATTTGCCGCTTGACTTTTGACCATTACAGGTTAGCCAACCACTGGGTGATTGACTTCTCTTATAAAGCCCGCCTTAAGTAGCTTATCCAATTCGATTTAATAGCATCTCGTCGATCAGGGCAAATCTCCGTAATTTTGTTTTACGGTACTTTATCAGCCGTAAAGCTAGCCCGTGCTCGATCACCTCCCGGGACTCGGGCATGTCGGATGCTTGCCACGCCAAGACATCTGCGTTAGCTCGGAGGAAGGTAATGAGGGCGCCTTCCTATTTGGGATCGAAGTCTCCCCAATGCGAGCCTCTTGAGGGTTTCTCTGCGTCGGAGGAACCTCTTTGACTTGGTCGTTCGGCTTTGGTGCAGCTTTTAGGCTTCGACTTGCTAGTCGGGTCGACTTTCATCTCGAGTTGGTATTTGACCAACCATCTCGAGGATCGACGGCCGCAACCTATACGCCATCTTTTGTCACATTGAATTGTGATCACTCCTTTGGGACTCGCATCTTAAGACATTGATACCCATAATGAGTAGCCATTAAGAATTTTGCCAAAGTTGGTCGTCCGAGTATGGCGTTATATGCCGATCGAAATCGACCACATCAAAGGAGACTTTCTCCGTCTCGAAATTACTTGGTGAGCCAAATGTTAAAGGAAGAGAAACTTGGCCAATGGGTTTGGTGAAGACCGTGACGATTCCATGAAAGGAATATCGCATCGCCTTACCTTTGTCCCGGTACTTGCATCTCGCCCGTGGCTTTGGTAAATAATATGTTTAAAGAACTACCACCATCAACTAACACTCGATTAACCCGACAGCTTGTTGATGGTGGGTTCGACCACAATCGAAATCGACTGATCGACTCATAGTGATCGGGCAATGTCCTTCTCAAAAGAGATGGTAACTTCCGACCACTTCGGTAATTTATTGACAAGAGGAGTATGTATGGAATTTACCTCTCGTCCGCAGCTTTAAGTTGTCGCTTGAGTCGATGCCGATGATCCTCCATAGATATGCTCAACGGTATGGTGCGGATCTTGGAATGGCATCTCCTCATCATCCGACGACTTTGACCACTCGTATGTCCCACCCGCCGAGAGTAGGAGCGGTGCTTTGTTGTTGTAGTAGTCCTCGAGCTTTCTTTGGAAAACTTCGGCGATTCTATGAGGTCATGTCCTTCCTTTTATGAAAGGGACACCATCTTGGTTTGTCGCTCCTACGATCGTGGCGCTTACCTTTGCCTTGATCGGGGTTCGACTTGGTGGTTTGGGGCTCTCTATCTTTACTACTAAGACCTCCTTGAAACCACTAGTTTGTGGTTTTGACTTTTATTTTCTTCTTGGACTTTTTGCTTTTTGTCCTTACCAACCTCACCGGCTCTCTAAGAGCGTGTGTTTCTCGATCGATAGTGTTATTCCACCGACCGCCTCGTAAGCTTGCATATCGATCGGCCATCTCAAAGAGCTCGGAACGGTGTTGGGAGGATTTAAAGCAATATCCTCTGTTATTCTTCTACTACGGACTCCTTGCTTAAAAGCCCCGATCACGAGGAGTCGAAATTTCGAATTGAGTTACTGAACCCGACTAAAGCGCTTGATGAATTGACGCAAAGTCTCGTTGTTGTTCCGCTTGATCCGGCAAGTCGCCTTCCTTTCCGGCGGTTGTATGTGCCTTGGAAATTTGCCTGTAGAAGATCACAGAGGTGTTGCCAAGAGTAGATCGACTCGAGTGGTTGGTTTAATAACCACGATCGAGCGGATCCTTCGAGCACAGTTGGAAGGTAATTCGCCATTACGTGCTCTCCTCCTCCTGCCGCTTTCGGACAATGTTGTATAGATCTCAAGAAACTCGATGGGATTTTGAGATCCATCAAATTTCTCCATGTTCACCGGTCGAAAATGAGGTGGCCAAATAATCGCTCAAGGTCGGCGAAAATGCCCAGATCCAGAATTACTTCTTGACGCCTTCTTTGTAGGAAAGAAGGGTTAATGTCGCCAGTGATCGTATACGACGATACCCGCAACAGTGACTGCTCGTTGTAGGTCTCGATTCTTGAGGGGAATACTCCTCGTAATCCACCCGTTGTGAATTTCTTTGCCGGAGTAGTGATTGATCACCTCCTCGGAGGGCTACTTGATCATCAGCCGATTGAAAAGTATTTCTCCGAATAGGAGATCGATGTGACTTATGACCGTGTCGATTCCTACGCAGAAATATTCGATTGATCAGTAGTGAAGAAGTCGCATTGCTACGACTACCGAATGTTGTTGACGAGGTACTTCCATCTTGTCATCACAGTCAAGCCTTTGCGCAATCTCCTCAAAGAAAGAGATCGATCTCGGCGCTCGAGCAAGCTCTTGATTGGGATTCTCAAGCAAGTCGTTGATGTCCCGGAGTTCTTGTACCTCCCGTGGATCGATATTGAATGCGCCAGCAGGTTCTTCGGTCGCAATTTTCTTTCTTCTGATGACCTCAAAATCCTCCCCGCCGATCTTTGAGGCCTTCTCTGGAGTGCGAGAATGTCGAGGATTTCTCTCGCTCATCGAGTGTTGGTTCTCTCTGTCGCGGTGGTTCCCTTGCCATTACTACGAGGAGGCGCGGGCGTGATCTTCGGGGAGGGTTCTCATTTCGACCTCCATGAGGTTGACTCTGATTTGAGGGAAGGACGAAGACCTCCCGTTGATGATTCTCACTTGCGCTTGAGGCCTCCCCGCTTGAGGAGTGCTCGAGAGACACCATCTGGCGACTTGGAGTAATCCTCCAGGTAGGGGAACTCCGGTTATAATCGCCTCCGTCCGCAAATGAGATCTGCGAGAGACGGTCGATTTGTAGGAAAAGCATGCTTGATCCCACTATCTCGGAGTTACCCTGAGAGATAGGATCACAAGATGCTGGTGGAGTCCTGGAATGGTGGCTTCCAGGACTTGTCTCACCAGGTCGGACCGCCTTAAGGGAACTTGGACACTTAGAGGAAAAACTCTCATTGTGTCGTGAGTCCTCCTGGGTGCGGTTCTGGTCGGATTGACCCTTGTCCTTGGAGGAATTGGCTCCTCTGTTGGGCGACGTTGTGGGGATAAGGATCCTCCTCAACTCCATTGATGGGATGGTTTCGAGAATAATCTCCGGAGGAACATCACCATCGTGGATGCATCACTCGGCCAGAATCGAAACCGGCATCCATGTCGACGTCACAGACCGCCAAGTCGAACCAGTTCTCCTCGCTCCATTCTCCCGCCATGCTAGCATGAGATTGGAAAAAGAGAGTATGTTGACAAGAGATTACCTAAGATCCCCACGGACGGCGCCAACCGCTTGTATTAGAACCGATCTTACGTAAAGATTGTTTGATTCGGGGTCTCCTAGAGATAAGATCACGCAGAGTGGATTGACACGGGATGTTTAGACAGGTTCAGGCCTTCTCCGGAGAGAATAATAACCCTAATCCTGTGTGTATGGTATTCTTGATGATCAAGTAAAAGACTAAGACTATTACAGAGAATAGCACTTGTGTTCCTACTTGACTGGCTCTTGTTCGCCTTCCCTATCTCTCTGATTGATGCCCTTATATAGTCGTGAAGAAGTAGCCGTTTGTCCCTACTAAGATGCGCCTAATTAATGTAGTAACGGCGATGATGGTAGTAATTACGCGCTTTGACTTCTTCACGCCGTCCGCAATTATCTTCCAGAGATAATGGGGTATTTACACACCATTAATACGCGGAATAATAGTGCGTGTAGACCGTTCGGATTCCTTAATCAATTGGACCTACCCGTCTGTAGGTTTGATTATAAGGTGGTCGTAGTTTTCCTGGTCGTAGAAGGACTTACGATCAGGTAGCAGTCGTAGAATAACTTACGACTATGTAATGGTCGTAGAAGGACTTACGACCATGATGTAGTCGTAGAAGAACTTACGACTATGGGGGTGATTGTAGAAGAACTTACAATCAAAGGTTAGGCCTCTCCCTTATAGAAATAAGGGGTACTTCTGGGGACTATGTGACATCATATTTACCCATAATAAGAATTACAGATAAAAGATAAAATGAGGATTATTAGATCCTCGTCAAATAACTACTCACTTGCTAGAATAACAAGCAACAATTCATCTAATTACATCCTAATCACTATAGCTGGATGCGAATGCCACTAACCTTTTGTAGATGCTCGCAACAGGATGCACAACTCGTTAGCTTCTTCCTTCTCTTCCAACGAATGATTTTCTCTCTTCCTCTCACTATCTCATAGCTTCTCTACCGCGCGCTCGCTTCTGAAAAATTTCTGCGCTGCGCTCTTCTTATGGACGCCATGAGCATTCACGGGTGCATTTGCCCACAGCCACGCGCTCGTAGGAGGAGACAGGCCGGCCGGGTCGGGAGGGCGCAGCGCGACGCGTGGGGGGGGGGGGGGCGACCTGCTGCGGTTGGCGACGGCAGCAGGTGGCTACGGGGGTCAAAACGGGAATTTCTGATATATGAGGGTCAGTTTTGAAATTTTCTTATCAAATCAGTCCAAAATTGATGATCGCCATCGACGACCGCCGCGGTGGCCGTGCATGTCTGGTGCTCAGCGCGAGCCTCCTGTGCATGCTGCCGGGGCAACAATAAGATGTAATTGGTGATCGCCATCGACGGGAAGCGCAACAAGATGCTCATTTGAGCAAGAAGAAGCTGCATGGCCGTCTGCGTCTGCGTAACAGCTAACAAGTGCCTTCTGCCGTACGTATCTCTTCTTCTCATCTCATTGCAGTATCTGTATTCTGTGCACGCATATATACGTATGTATGCAAATGCACGTGTGTATATATATATATATATATATATCACATGCATGCACTTGTATACCTGCAGTGTGCGACTTCTACCCCCAGCGGCAGCGCTTCACCGGTGGCGACGGCAACAAGGACCACGACTTCTGCATCCTCTCCCACGCCGTCCTCCACATCAACGCCCACTTCATCGGCAACCGCAACACAGCCACCGGCCGCGACTCGGCGTCCTCTTCGCCCACCACCGCCTCCGCCTCGGCGCCCCGCTGGAACCCCACCGTCGACCACCTCAATGTCACCTTGGACGACGAGCGCGTCGCCCTGCCGCCCGTCGACGGCGCGCGCTGGTCCGGTCCGCGCCCAAGCTGTCCGTCACGCGCACCGCGCAGGCCAACGTACGGCGTCGTCCTCGAGCTCAGGAGCGTCTTCCGGATCGTCGCCAATTCCGTACTGCCCATCACGGCCGAGGAGTCGCGCGTCCACAACTACGGCCTCACCGAGGACGACTGCCTCGCGCACCTCGACCTCGGCTTCGAGTTCCAGGCGCTCACCGACGACGTCCACGGCGTGCTCGGGCAGTCGGGCATCGCCATGGTCACGGACGCTAAGTACGTGTACAAGTCAGCAGATGCTGCACCTGGCGTTAATTTGATGTAGTAAAGTATTCGTCGTGTCTACTAGCTTGTTGTTGGTATACGTGCGTATATATATATTGCAAGGTAAGCCGATACATATACGTGTCAATTGTGTGTGATTCACGGCTGATTGACGCAATGGACAATTAAAACTAATTATACAAAGGTAATAGAGTTGTAGGTTTTCGACCCTATCCATTGTAGTTGAAATAATAATAATAATAATAATAATGTATCCATACCTTGGTGTTTCTAGGCGTGCGTGTGTGTGTGTAAAGACGAATCAAGATGAGCTTCCAAAAAGACTTAAGACGAGACGAGGAGGAGCAGCACGGCACGTCGAGTCCAAACTCCAAATCCGTCACCGTTGCGTTGACACATCAAAAGGTTGACTCCGATTTCCCCTCGGGCCTCGGTCGATCGAAAGCCTGCGCCTGCGCCTTCTCCACCGCCGGCTACCGCCTCCGCGCAATTCCCCCGGGTTCGCGCCAATCGCCAAGCCCTCCCGCTCCAATCGCCCGCGCCCGCGCCTGTGCTCGCAGCATTTGATGCAGGCCACCCAGCCCTAAGCCTTCCGTCCCGTCTCCCATGGCCGGCTCGGCGGAGGCCGCGGCTCCTCCTCCGACCCCAACGCCGCCGCCGCCGCTCGCGCAGTACCTCTCGCTGGACTCGCTCGCCTTGGGGGAGCCCAAGCACTCGCGCCACGGCGAGCTCAGGAGGGCGCTCCAAGCGGAGGACCAGCCGGACGAGCTCAAGCGGATCCGCGCCAGCGTCGCCGAGTCCTCGGGCAAGGCCAGGTACCGCAATTTACTACTAAATTACAATCCTAGCTAATCCACTAGTACTACTGCTGCTGCTTGCAAATGCAATGTGCCACGTTGCTAGTTAATTAATCTCTGCTGCTGCTGCTGCCGCCTCGGGTAGGGAGAAGGTGAGGTCGCTGCAGGACGCCATCCAGAAGCTCGACAGGTACAAGAACATCGTCACCCGGAAGCGCCAGAGAAGTGATTCCGGGGCTGAGAAGCTCGGGGCAGGCTCCTCGGGTGCCTTGAGGATCGGAGCCCAGAACAACTCTGCGGTCATGAGCAAGCGCGTGCGGTCCTCACTGGCAGATGGACGGGTTTGTGCTCCGTCGATCTCTTGCTTCATCATCTTGGTTTAATTCTATTTCATGCTTGGTTGAGCTAATGTTGTGTATTCAGGACCGACCTCAGAACTTTGATGATATTGTCAACTTTGGTAAGATCGTATCGATTAGTCATTGTGCACACTGATTCCCGTGGGAGTTTGAAATGGAGTTCACAAAGTTTTAGCCTTTAGACTCCTCAACATTTTTAGTTAGCTATGACCCGAACGAGATTTCCTAATTACGCAGTAGTGTCGATATTTTGAAATGCAGGAGTTCACAAAGTTTTAGTCCTTTCGATTCTCAACTTCCTTATAGTTAGTTAGAGCTTAAACAAGTGTTCCTGGTTTTGCTAAACTGCTGGTTCCTGCCATCTGTCCTACTCGTGTGTTTTTGGCTAATTTACCAGTGGGAACCAGTAAGAATGTAAGATCAAACAACTTTCTGAGTTTGCAAGCTGAGTCACGGGCTGTTTGAAAACAATAACCAGCCAGTTACCACCCAGTTTTACGCTGGTCTTTAAAGAAAATCATACAGTACTAGGGTCCAAAGATGATTTTGGTTTAATTCCCAACTGAAACAGCCTATGTTCCCTCTCGGACCATTCAATCTCTGTAGCCAATTTGATCATTTCATGATCCAAATGCAGGCTTCAAATATGAACTGATCCCAAAACTTGCTGGTTTCTTAAGAATTAGCCTGGTCTGCAGTTCCTAGTTCCCTGTAGTAACTTGGCAGTTACCTCTGGGATTTGGCCAGACCTCTAAAACCCAAAGTTTTTAAGGCCCTTGATGTCTGCTGTGTTTTTGTGCAACTTCTGTAACAGATTTACTATCATTATGTTTTCATACTCCTTGTAAATTTCTTGTGCTACCATTTGCGATATTTAAAACTTGTTTGGTTATTTCTGCATATTTCAGTTGGAAGGACGTGGTAGTGTTCCTACAAGGCAAGGTCCTTTGGTTAATAATGATAAAAGTTCATCTTTGGAGAAGGAAAAGAGTTGTGCAAGAACATCGGGTACAGTATCAGGGCTTTCTGAAGAAAAATTACGGGGCTTATCTGCTGGAGGTGAAGGGTGGGAGAAAAAGTTGAAACGCAAGCGCTCCGTTGGAACAATGCTCAACAGAGGCAGTGATGCTGATCGAGATGTCAAACCTGTGGGTCAACATAAGCCAGCCAATGAAGCACGTCTGCGATCTAGTGATGGCCTTGCATATAGGTAAACTGTGTGCTTACCATCAATTTTGTTGCTTAACATGTTTTTGTGAATCACAGTAAACCTTCTCTCAGATGGTTAGGCCTAATTCAGTATCATGTTGAATTAAAGCTCTTAATCTGGAAAGTGGAAACAACTCAAAACATTAGAAAGATAAATGTGACATGTTGACTAGTTGAGCATCATACACCAATACTTAACCTAATTAGAGAGTGAGGGCTGACATGCACTGTCTTGAAAAGTCCATCACGAGATAGTTGAATGGTATTACTATATATGTCCATCATCACAAAATTGATGTTTGAGTTTTTTCAGCTCTTGCTTGCAAGGATAAAAAAAACGGATTCGGAAAATTTACCGGAGGTAGAACGGTAACCGGTAACCGGCCGGTTGCCGGTCTGCTTCCGCCTTTCCGGTCTATTCCGGTTAGCTATTTCTTTTTTTTCTTTTCAATTCTGCATTCTTGTCCTCAAAGCATTGTGTTTGCTTGGTCTTCTATAAATATCAACATCAAGACTTCATTCAAATTAGTATGAAATCACTACTTTCCGGACCGGTATTTTTTTTACCGGTCTAGGCCGGTACGGCCGATACGTGGAAATCTGTTCTGTCAGCACATCGTCACTTCCTCCAGGTTAGAAGGTTAGAAATCACCCTTTTTAGTTCTTATATTACAGACATGGAGCTCCTGCCGGAGCAGTAGGTAGCAAGATGGACGGCAGTTCTCAGCAGAATAACACTGGGTCCCGTATTTTATCCAAGATGGATGTGGATTATGCCACTCTGCCAAATGAAAGAAGAGAGCGGCTTGCTGGAATTGAAAAGGAACGGGCTATGGTAAAAGGAAACAAGTAAGCGTAGTGCATTACTTCATTCTCATGCATAAGGAACTTCTCTCCTCCTGAAGATTTACATTTTGTCTTTGTTACATATATGTGAATGAGTAACGCAACGTTATCATTCTTTTGATGATCTGCTGCAACTCTGTATCAATAGGGAACATATTTCTGAGGATATGCAAACTGGAAGCTTAAGTCCCTTGCCCAAGGCTAAAGCATGCAGGGCACCAAGAACCAGTTCACTTGTCATGGGTTCATCTTCTAGCTTCCAACGTTCAGCTGGAGGAAACGATGAATGGGAAGAAACACCTTACTCAAATAAAACCTCACCTTTGGGGGGCATGACCAACTGCAAACGTTCCGAACATTCAAATGCTTCATCACCTCCTATTGCTTGGGTTGGCCAACGTCCACAAAAAATGTCACGGACAAGAAGAGCAAATGTTGTTTCTCCAGTCTCAAATTTTGACGAAGTCTTATCTGAAGGATCACCACTTGATACTGCTGCTAGATCAGCACCTGTAGAGTCCTGCGGTGTTTTGCTTACAAAAAATGTGACTAGGCATACACAAACAGTAACCAAAATGGATAACATCTCATCTCCTGCTGGATTGTCGGAAAGTGAGGGATCGGCTGCTACCGAAAACAAGGCCAAGGAGAAAGTTACAAATAGTGGTGAGGTGCAGAACGAGGGTGCAAATGCAGTTCATAATGCAACAGGGTTAATTTTTTCATCAAATAAAAATAGGATTCCTTTGAAAGAAGAACTTGAAGGTGGTGGTGTTCGTCGTCAAGGGAGAAGTGGAAGAGGTACTATGCATGTTAAAGGGTGTTCTTCCATATCAAAAGAAAAATTGGACGCTACAGAAACAAGAAAGTCACTAAAAGGTGGAAGACCTGGACCTGAAAAGAATGAAAGGTATTTAATGTTTCCTTTGTCAGGATTGGTGGCTTTGTGGATTTTAGCTCTTACTATGATACTGACTTGATCATCTAAACATCGGTGCAGTAAGGTGGGGCGCCCCCCGATGAAGAAAGGTTCTGACGGCAAATCTTCATCCTGTTACGCACATGCTCTTAATTGTGAGTCTACAGATATATCAGGTTTTTTGAAAGATACTTCACCTTTGTACTCTGGCCATTTTATTTAAATTTTGGCTACTTTCCCCTCTCCTCATTTAGCTTCTATATGTTAATAACTAGCTGTGCATTGTAGGTCAACCAGAAGATGACCGAGAGGAACTTTTAGCTGCTGCAAATGCTGCTCGCAGTGCTATCGGTGCGTATACTGTCTTATCTGATTTTGCCTGGTCAGATCTGACAGCATATGTTTGGGTTGATGCTTTATAACTTTCTTATTCTTTTTCTGCAGTTGGTGCATACTCTGGGCCTTTTTGGAAGAAAATGGAACCAATGCTAACTTTCGTAAGCTCTGAAAAAATAGCTTTATTAAAACACCAGGTTGGTGCCCATTATGCTTTAGATATGTCATGATTGACTGTACTTGTTTCCTTGTTGGGCTGGAACGGCTTCTCATTTATTAGAATTTGTGGTCAGATTAACCTTGTTGAAGAGCTTGAGATGAGCATGTCCTGCATGCCTGATGGTGAACATAATGTGATAGCATCCACTGACTACAGCAGACTGCAAACAATGGTATGTGACTTATTTTTGCGCTGTGACTTGTGAGTCATCCCAGGCTCCCAGCCAAAAAGGAAACCTTCCACCCCTCCCTCTTTCATGAAATTTATCTCCTTTTCTGAAACTCATCGACTACATATCCTTGCTTCATGTGTCCCCAAAAAAACTGCAGGAGGAGCTTTCATCTCAGGTGTTGGCTCCATCTAATTCTTCTCTCTTACCTGAGGAAAGAAAAACCAATGGAGTTGGAACGAAAGTACCTATTGACTGTTTTTCTCCTAGTGAGGAAAACAGCAGCACTGGACCACCAAAGGTAGAAGCCGACAAATGGTTTCGTGAAATGGCCCCAATGGCACACATACTCCTTTCAGCTTTAATCATGGAAGATGACTTCCCTGACTCCAATGGTGTGCAAAGAGATATACTTGTCAAATTTTCAAATAGCCACATTCCTTACACTGCCAACAGATACCTAGAAAATGAACTTCAAGCCAGTGCCATAACATCTAATTTTGGGTTGAGTGTGGATTTCACGCACTCAAACAATACTTCAGTGGTGCATCAGAGCATGTGCGATGGACAAACAGCTTCCAGCAATTTCATCAGCTCAAATAGTCAAAATTCGGTTCATAGTGAGAATTTGTCAGATGGGGTCAGTTTTGCTGGATACCCAGAAAATGGCCCTTTGCATGACTTGATACCACATATTTCGCGGCATTGTCAAAATCCAGGAATTTTTTTTCCTTCACCTCCATATGATTATCAGTATGGGCAGATGTCTGTGAATGATAAGGTTTTGATTGAGCTGCAAAGTATTGGCATTTGTCCAGAGACAGTGGTATGATCCTTAGAACTCTGCATTTGTGAACAGTTAATGCATTTGAAAACTTTAGTGTTGCTTTATGTATTTTTATTTTTACGTTTGTATGCCTAGAAATCAGGAAACCTGTCACATAGCAGAAACATCACAAATGAAAATTTTTGAACAATCTGGTGTGTTTCTTGGATGGTTGTTGGTAGAGAATTGTCTTTCTTGAATGTTATCCCGGCGTACGAGGTTTATATTCCTTCCATAAACATAAAACTATTTTTGTTGGACACTGATGAACCTCATACATGGATGAGTTAAGGGTTACAATTGGGTAGCTGCGTGGTATGGTTTGATATTTGTTTATAGTTTAATATATTTTGTAAAGGAGTCACCATCACAGATGATTGCTGAAAGTAGTTGAGATCTTTATCAAAAGTGCCTAAATATTGGTAGTCATAATATGCAGTAGCTATATTTTGTGGCAGCTATCCATGCTAAGAGGGGAAATATCCCAAAGGCATGTACTTAGTGCACACATTCTTTTTATTTCCGATATTTGATGTCATTTTCTGCTTGTTTCAATCTTTATATTGTCCCTTGCAAAAGGCTGGTGAAGTTTATGTAATAACATGACAATTTCAGAATTTATTCTAGTAAATCCCCTTCTTTTACATTCTAGTTGTGATTCTTACCTTATCTTTGCAACACTACCCTTTTCAGCCAAATCTAGATGACGGAGAGGATGAGGACATCAATAAAATGATTTCAGAGTTGGGGAAAAGACTGCATGATCAGGTTACATGAACAATCATGAATCATCCTAATAACATGTATTTAAATTTCCGTTCAAGAAAAACATGCCTTCAATTTTGATGAAATCTGGATGCTTACCTTATTACTCTATGTACTATTTTCAATGTGTTAATGTGATTGCATCAGATCCTTGTAAACTATTACAATCTTTATCATGTGTTTTGAAACTCGGGTTTTGGTGTAAGGACTTTTCAAATAATTTTTGAAACACTTTAATGCGAGCACGTATAAAGTTGGCCTTGTCCATCTGGCATCAACATGCATTGAAGTGACATCCATTGTCATGGACAAATACATATTAACAAAGCACCATTAGTTTTTTTCCATGGCGAAACTGCCTTTTTGTACCCTTCATAATGGTTTGGGGCAATACTATCACACACACACACACACACACACACACACACACACATATCTGAATTTGCCAGCAAAATTTAGGATTATTCCTATTTGTGATTCTCAAGTCCATATCTAGTCACAGCCGCTTGATCAAATTGGAATGGTATAGATCAAGGTGGATCTTTTGAAAAGTTTCAGTGGCTTTAAGTGGTTGATCTAAGCCATCCGGATTCAACCCAATGGCTAAGATTATTTATCCTATGTTAAGACTAGTTCTCATTTGATGCATTCCTGTGACGCTTTTTGTTATCTTTACATAGTTATATTCTGGAAGATGAAATTAGTTTTCTCACTAGGCTTCCATCCATGTATAATTGTATATCAAATGATATCATTCTTACTTTGCAGGTGAAGCAAAAGAAATGCAGATTACATAAGTTGGATAAAGCGATTCAAGATACAAAAAGTATCGAGGAGAGGTATCAATGGATTTATATTTCTGGATTAGATCTTAAATGATAGTGCATAAAGTTACTTCGGTGGCTAACTTTACTATTTGCCTGACAGGAGCTTGGAGCAACATGCAATGAACAAACTGGTTGAAAGGGCGTACAAAAAACTTAAGGTAGTTGAGAATCCTCTTTACATGATTTGATGATTGCTTTTCTGATGTTCATGTTAATACCTTGTGAGCTTATAATTGTCCTGCTCTTGTAAATGATAGTTTCTCTTATAGTTATGCAAAGTTGATTTATTGAGGCCGTAGAGATTATTCATTCTTCCTTTGTTTGCGCTGCAACTTGATAATGGTTTTTTAAAAAAAAAAGTTGGTGAAATCATTGTAGGAGCAGTAGCACTCTTTTTCTTCTTCTTCTTTTTCTTCTTTTAAGTCTTGCAAGGTCAACCCATGTTGGATGATGTACGCCCTTTAATCTTAATAATTTCGTTTTGGCACAGAAAAAGTTATGCAGATGAACGCGGATTAAGCTTGATCCTGGATACTGACTGTATCTCTTTTATGATATATAGGGTGGGCGAGCTGGTTCTAGTCACAAGGCTGGTGTCAGTAAGTATGCCAATAAGGCTGCAAAACAGCTTGCCTTGGCCTTTGCCAAGCGTACTCTTGCCCGATGCCAGAAATTTGAGGAAACAAAGAAAAGCTGCTTTAGTGAGCCTTCTCTTTGGAGTGTGCTATCTGCGCCCTTGCCAAGCAGCGATGCAAAATCTACAGAAGGTAATACATGTGCAACTGTTTGTAAGAGAGAAAATTCCATTTTTTGTTTGTTAACCTGTGAGAGGATTGTAATGTGCACTTTTTCCCCATCGAATCAATTTTAGCCACATCATAATTTCCTCCCTCCTTTCCTTGTGGTCTTCAGGTGTAGAGAGGCTGAAGCTTCAAAAGCTTGACAGAAGTCCATTGGATCAAGGTAACTCTTGCCTTCTTCATGAAACCCTTGGTAAACATGATTTATACCTCAATTAGGGAGACATTAGGAGGTGCTACCTGGTGATGTTAGACGCCCACTCCCGCTTTACAAGCTATATCAACCTTTTCTTATCCTTTAACAGGTGGCACAAAATGGAAAAAGAGTGACAAGGAAAGGGATCACAACAGAGATGCATCTGCAAAGGGTTCTGGTTTGAAATCAGGGCGCCATTCATCAGGCAGTGGGAGGAGCGGTGAACGTAAAAATAAGACAAAGCCAAAGCAAAAGCTGGCGCAGCTATCAACTTCTGGAAATGTTCTTGGTAGAGTTGTGGAGTCACGGGAGCCCCCTGAACCGGCAGGTCCTTCCAGTGCCAAAATTACCCAGCAACCAAGAAACACTACCGGGAGCGCTGCTCGGCGATCTACTGATGCTGCGCTGACAAACTTGCCTGGATTAGATGATATATTAGATGTTCCAGGAGGGCTTGATGGGCAGGGCAACGATATCAGTTCTTGGTTCACCGATGGTCTTGATGATCCATTAGACATTGATCTTTCGGGCGCCCTAGAAATCCCAGATGACGACCTTACTCAGCTGGGATTTGTATAAAACGAACCAATTGTTTATCCTGTGCATATGCGGGAGTCTGGATCTGATGTTAGGTTTCCCTGATCGTTGTAGAGCTAATCGATTGATCTCTCTGCCTCTCAGATTGGTAGAGCATTTGACTGCAGATGAGGTACTCGATTAATTCTTGTAGCAAGAACGACATGGTGATGGTGCTAATTTATGAGCGTGTGCATACGAGCTCGGTTCGTTGCTGATTGGGAGAATGCTCCTCTTAACTCCACTTGTGTGTACAACATTTTTTTTCTTTTCTATCTAGCCTAGGATATGTGTGCCGCCATAAACATAACTAGCAACCTAGCGTACGCCGCGTATGGTTGGTTATATTGCACAACGTTCATGAGTTACGTGATCAGGCCGTAGCATAACTGGGTCCATAGCTCAGTGGTAGAGCATTTCACTGCGCTGCAGATCAAGATCCTTTCTTTCAAAATTTCTTCTCTAGATACACTTTTATTTATCTTCATTCGTTTTCAACTTTCACCAAATATATCTTTGTTCCAACCGTTCAGATCAACCTTTTTTGAGTAACGTGTAGATAAACATGAGCTATATTTTAGCCAAGTTTAACCATGAATCTAAAATGTAGACGCGTGGTTAGATGACCATGGCAAGGCCTCCAGTAATGAAACCTACTTCACACCTTATTTGCATCAAGGACAGTTTGGCCGAGTGGTCTAAGGCGCCAGATTTAGGCTCTGGTCCGAAAGGGCGTGGGTTCAAATCCCACAGCTGTCATTTTTTTTTTCGCATTAAAAAAATGAGCGTTTTTCGCACTCTTTAATTTTTTTCAATACTGAAAAATAGTGAGCATCCCATCTCATCATGCTTTTGGTTCATTAATAAATGCAAGTTCTTGTACAGTTTGATCAGGCCATGTTTCTTCTGCTTTGTCTGCCGTGCAAATATAACTCACGAACGCTTGAGAGTTTCCTTGCCAGTATATTCCAAAGATTTATTCTTGGAGAGCCAGCTCAATTGCATGAATACCAAATGCGTCCATAAAAAATAAAAAAACAAGCACCGCATCAAGTCGTCAACAGCAGCCAAGATCGCACAGACAGACCATCAGCAGCAAAGTAACATACACCGAGAAGGATTGCCACAGGCTGTTGTGAATAAATTTGATTGCCACTGTACATGGTTCAGCATTGTTGGTCATCAGAACTAGAGCTCATCGCACTTGATTTATCACATCATTTCCCAATCACACTTGATTTTTGAAAATCTGCTCACAAGTTTATTCACACCCAACTTATGAGGCTACAAAACAAAAATTTGGGTAAACCGGCCGAGTCACTAATCAGCAAGGTTCCTCCAATCATGGAATTGCTGTACAGCATCTAAAAAAATAATTAATGTCGAAAAAAGAAGCTTTTTAACGTCCTCCACAGGCCATTGGGCGGTGACTCAATCCGCTTGCAAACATATTCATGCGTGGGAACCTTGTCGACTGCAAAAAGGGCAGAAAGAAAATCGCATCATTGAACAACCAATTCTATGCAAGTCAGTGTAGAAGACAAACCATCTCCCCAGCTCGCCATGGTAGGGCGTGAAGACAACATTTTTTAGAGTTATTTCATCTATGAACTCCAAGGAGTGCTTGCTTGGCTTCCTGTTTTAACATCAACCAAAAAAGAGGGGAAAAGAAAGGTCAATGATTCTCCACCAAAGTAGCAGGTTCGAAGTAAGGGCAATATCAGTTTTACCAAAAACCATTAGCCAGGATTTGCCTCCCAATGTCTTCTGTAAGTATTGTCTGTGAAGATAGGAAATCATATCTAGTTTATTCAACAGAGCAAACCAAGAAAAGGGGGACAAAAGAGATATTGAGGTTTTCCCAGTTACCCTGGATTCAAGGTCCTGTAAAATGAAATCGTCGAATTTTTTGCTCGGTTGAGCTCAACTTCTGTTACTGAATACACAAAGATAATTGACTTGTTTCAGAAAAGGCAGATAGGAATATGATACATATACAGGCATCCTCATGAAGCAGGGCACGGCCAACTCGTACCTTGACCAGGTGTTGCAATTGCTGTCAGCTCTTTTATTGCAATATCAACAGCCTTGCCGACAAAATTGGATGGCTGGATCAATTCAAAATGAGAAGACATATCAAATGCCCTGATATACAAAAATTACATTGCTTGATACACCCCTTTCTTTAGCATTTCATTTTAAGTCTACTTTCTAACTACAAGGTTTGACCGAATGTCATTTTCATTAAAACAATCAAAACAAAAGCCGCAGCTAGTTCAATTGAATCAAATATTATTGTCTCAAAGAAAGATGAAGAAAAAAGGTTATCTCACCGTGGTCAAATGGATACCAAAGAGATCAGTGTCATCATATACAGTACCAAATGCTGAAATTGATTCGATTGAACGATACTCGCTGAGAACTCGGAGATCTGAAAAGAAACAATGGTTCACCTTAGCGTTCGCCAAGGATCTCTCCCTTCTCCTTGAAAAATGCAAAGTAACAAGAGAATGCAGCTAGCATTCAGCGTAGCAAAGAACAAACAACACGAATGAATCACCAGCCATCTTACAATGTGTAAAAGTCAGTATCATAATCGAGAGCTACAATGGGTTCACAACTTACAAAGTCGGGAATGCAGTCCTATTCCAGGAGACCAGGACCACCAGTGGAGAATGAAGCACCACCACCCATCAAGGTCTGTAAATATTAAGTTTACAAATGAGGTCATGGGTTTCCTTTTTACAGTCACACTGTAATAGTTAATCAATCATATAATTTATTCTAGGAAGAAGTCCATATAACACCCTAAACTTTGCTCAAAAGTCCATCCAACACCCTGAAATATGAAACCAGATGTTTGAACCCCCCCCCCCCCAACGCTGCAATCCGGTTCAAATAGCACCCTAGCCCGGTTTCGTAGGGCCCACCGGCCCCTCCGATCAGGTGAAGACTGCAGGAAGCCCCCGGCGAGGGCCACGGGCCGAGGCGCGGCGAATAGATCCACAAGGGTACCTAATACACCGTTGGGAGGGCCCCGAAGGGCGCGCGAAGGCCACCAAGAAGCCGAGAGCTGGAAGCACGGCGAGGGCCCCCCCAAGGGTACCAAGTGCACCTGCAGGAGGGCCCCAAAGGGCGCGCGAAGGCTACCGAGAGACCCCAGGGCCATAGGCAGAAAGCACACTTCGCCACCCCTCTCCCGAAGGGTACCGCGTGTACCTTCAGAAGAGCAGGAGGGCACGGGGAGGCAGCCGAGCGCCACACCCAGGAGCGAGGACCCCAGGACCGCTTCCCGAGGCCACCGAGGGGTGTCCAGAGCCCCTCGGCCCAGGAGCACCTCCACGGTGCGAAGGGAGGGGGATACCAGTGCGTCGCGCGCACTGACCGGATGGACCAGGACCGGGATGGTCCACCATAGACCAAAGGCTACGCGTAGGGGGAGAAAAAAACCATGCGGCCCCTATAGGCATAAGGTCTTTCTAGAGGTAGATCTGTAATCTCATGTACCCCCGTCGGAAGACTATAAATAGCCACCTCTCCCATGTAATTAAGGAGGACTTTGTTCAAGACAATTAATACACACTAACTTCTCTTAGCACCGGCCCCCTCTCCCGAGGATCCCCTGATCCCCCTCGTGGTGATCGGGGTCCCCTTTTCTTTATTGTCTGGTCCTGTTGGTACGACAGTGGTATTGCCCGCGTGGCGCGATGAGTGGACGGTTTTGCCACGTAAGATGACACACTGGCCAAGTTGGGTTAATGATAGGTTGGGTCCACGGGGTTTTCTCTCCAACCGAGCTACCAGCCATGCATCCATGGCCGCTGCCCCTTATAGCTACTTCCCTCTCTGTTTCGATTTGGGGGAGAAGCTCCTATGGGTCCCATTTGTTATTCACTTAAACTTGGTCAGCGTGTCATCCGACGTGACAAAACTAGCCACTCATCGCACCATGGGGGTAGTACCACCATACGAAACCAAGTCAGGGTGTTATTTGAACTAGATTCCAAAGTTTGAGGGGTCAAATATTTGGTTTCATAGTTCGGGGTGTTGGACGGACTTTCAAGCAAAGTTTGAGGTGTTATATGTGTTAGATGTGTATTACTATCTGTGTATTTTCCCTGTTGTATAAGAGATTATATGCATATATGTCATACTTGTACTTGTATATATATTGGCTCATTGGCCTCATAATAAACACTAGCGCTATTTATAACATGGTATCAGATATAAGCTAGGGTTAGGGTTCTCTCACGTGATCGACGTGATCAACGCCGGCCTCCTCAGCCGTCAATTGCCGCTGCCACCCCTGTTGCCTCTGCTCTGCTTCTCCTCGCGCTCCTGAGCTCTGTTCCCGACTTTGGAGCGCCGCCGCCGACGCAGATCCTCGTCTTCATCTTCCAGGCGAGACTGCCGAGGCCGACGCTTCTTCTCTGCCACCCGGTCGATCAGTGTCATCTTCCTCGCCCAGCGTCTCCTTGTCTTCCGCCGGTCCTCCTTGCTCGGTGTCGCTTCGTCTTCCTCGGTGCCGTCTTCCTCGCCCGACGTCACCTCGTCTTCCGCCGTGAGTCCGCCCCCACGTCTCCGCGCTAATGCACATCTCCTTTGGTCTCTCCTGTGCCTCCTTACTCGTCGGCATCTCCTTCACCGTCGACACCTCCTTCGCCACCGATACCCTCTCCAGAGGTTCCTCCTGGCCTTGTTCCTTCTTGTCCTCTCTATTACACTCGTCGTTCGCGAGTTGAGGATTCTTATGATGCACTATCTTCTTCTACTAGGTCATCTTCTTTGGCTCGTCCTTGATATGCTCTTCGTGATCACCAGTCTATTCGGCCTCTTATGCGTTTTGGTTGTGCTGCTGCTGCTCTTGCCGAACCGACCTCTTATTGTGATGCTGCGTTCATTAGGAGTGGCAGCATGCGATGGCAAAGGATATTGCTGCCCTTGAGCGTACTAACACGTGGGATATTATCCATCTTCTCGTGTGTGTTACTCCTATCACGTGCAAGTGGTTCTACAAGGTTAAGACCCACTTTGATAGTTCTCTTGAGCGCTACAAGGCTCATCTCGTGGCACGTGGTTTTCAGCAAGAGCATGGTCGTGATTATGATGAGACTTTTGCTCATGTGGCTTACATAATCACTATTCACACTCTTCTTACTGTGTCATCTGTTCGGGCATTGTCCATCTCTCAGCTTGATATCAGGAATGCTTTTCTCAATGGTGAGCTATGTGAAGAGGTTTATATGCAGCCACCACCAGGGTATTCTGTTCCTGAGGGTATGGTTTGTCGCCTTCGCCAATCTCTTTATGGCCTCAAGCAAGCTCCCGTGCCTGGTTTGATCGTTTCTATTTTGTTGTCACTGTGGCTGGTTTTTATGCTAGTGCTCATGATCCTGCTCTTTTTATTCACACTTCACCTAGCGGTCGGACTCTTCTTTTATATGTCGATGATATGATCATTACTGAAGATGATTCTTAGTACATCGCTTTTGTCAAGGAGCATCGTAGTGAGCAGTTTCTCATGTATGATCTGGGTCCTCTTCGCTACTTTCTTGGTGTTGAGGTTATTTCTACACCTGAGGGCTTCTATTTGTCCCAAGAAAAGTATATCCAGGATCTTCTTGATCGTGCTTTTCTTACTGATCAACGCACAGCTAAGACTCCCATGGAGTTTAATGTTCATCTTCGGCCCACTGATGGTGAGCCTCTTACTGATCCTACTCGCTATCGTCACCTTGTTGGGAGTCTTGTTTATCTGGGTGTCACCCGTCCTGATATTTCGTACCATGTGCATATCTTGAGTCAGTTTGTTTCTGCTCCTACTCAACTCCACTATAGTTATCTTTTTCGTGTTCTACTATATCTTCGTGGAACCATCACTCGTCGTCTCTTTTTCCCTCGCTCCGGCTCTTTACAGCTCCAGACATATTTTGATACCATCTGAGCTAGTGATCACTTTGATCGTCAGTCTTTCTCTGCCTATTGTGTTTTTCTTGGTGGTTCTCTCATTGGTTGGAAGACTAAGAAACAACCAGCGATTTCTCATTCAAGTGCTGAGGCTGAGTTGCAAGCTATGGTTTTATTGACTGCGGAGTTTATAAAAGAAGCTATAGTTTCTCATTCAAGTTTTATTGTAAACTTAGATCATGCCACAAGGAGTAAGTACACAGACTTCAACCATTTGTAAAACACATTTGTAAAGTATAGGCACATGCTACAAGGATTAGACGCATGAGCATCAACTATTTGCAAAACACATTTGCAAATAATAGCATCATTCTACGGTGAGCTAGAGCAAGCGAGATTGAGCTATCAACACATGATGAGACTCAAGCTATTAGACAAGACCTCTCTTAATAATATGGTAACCTATACTAGCAATCCGATCTCCCAACCAACACTGAGACCGGTAAAAGACTAGGAACACATCCTTAGCCCTAGCTAGTCATACATTTGCCTTGCACATCCTATTGAAGTTTGATGGCACATATCTTCACTTCAAGTCCGGGATCTTGACTTGAATATCACAACACAGGATGATCTTCTTCACTTCGGGATCTTGTCTTGATGCTCATCAACACATGATGACATCCTTCATCCTGAATCTTGACTTGAATATCATCAACACATGGTGATATTCTTCACATGTCCTCCATCAAAACATGATGGATCTTCTATTGACTTGATGATCAACTCATGATCTTCTCTTCGAGATCTTGATATGCATCAACACATGATGCATCCTTCACTTGACTTGATGACGATTAACTCATGTTGTCATCCCAAGTCATCATCATCATGGAACTCAACCTATTTCACTAACTCATGGAAAATGTTAGTTCCACAACATGATTGTTATTAGTTACCACAACATACCATTAACTCATAAGGGTGGATCAAGGTACTTCAATCTTTTTCTCTTTGGCAATTGATGACAACTATCACAATTACAAATAATTGAATATTAAGCAATGTGAGTATATATGAACTACACAAGTTTTATATACTCAAGGGCAGAGTAAAAAATATCGACCGGTAACCGGCGGTAAAAAAAACCGCCGTGATATTTAAATTCAAAGTTGATTTTTTTGACTCTATAATGTCCTTCCTCAGTTGGTTTAGGCATTGTTATGCTAGATTATGTATTGAAACATTAGTTTTAGTATATTTAGGACTTTTAAAATTGCATTATCCCAAATTTCAAATTGCTAATTACAAATTGTCTCTATTTTCTGGTTTTTTTCCGGTATTTCAACCGGTTTTTCCGGTTCCCGGCCGGTAACCGGACCGGTTCCGGGAAAACTTCAATTCAAAATTTGAATTTTAAAATTTGACCGGTATTTTTTCGGTTATTCCTAGAATCGGCGATTATCGAGACGGCCACGCACGGATTCCTACGGATCCGGTTTTTCGATCCCTGCTCAAGGGTATATTTCAACGTAGAGATCCCAAACATATGTGGATAAAGAAATATAGATCAATAATTATGAAATTACAAAACATAGAGTGAACTCCCCCTAAATGTGTGCATACACGAATATGTGAAGGATCTAGAACCGCCATTACGAGTGAATGGAATGTTTTGGTGATTAATGAAAAATCCAAATATGAGACTAACTCTCTTGTCTAGTATTATTTTGTGTAGTCTCATTTGGATATAAAGGTGAAATTCAACGAGGTATGTAATCGTCGTCTTAATCTTATATATTGTTGCATTCCTCGGATCCAAAATATAGGTTGAACTCAACCATAAGTTTAACTTGAATATGTGCATATGATCTTATTACACATTTGTGTATGCACACATTTAGGGGGAGTTTATTCTATATTTTGTGGTTTCATTAGTATTGATCCATATTCCATTCTCCACATATATTAAGGATCTTTACTTTGAAATATATCCTTTCGAGTATACAAAACTTGTATAGTTCTTGTATACTCATGTTGGAGTATATATATAACTTGTGTAGTTCATATATACTCATGTTGTGTTACATTAAATCATCTACATTCAATTTATGTGCAATTGAAGTGGTTATCATCAATTACCAAAAAGGGAAAAATTGAAGTATCTTGTTCCACCATTATGAGTTAATGGTATGGTGTGGTAATTTATGATAATCATATTTTGGAACTAACATTTTCCATGAGTTGGATAAATAGGTTATGTTCCAGAATGATGAAGACTTTGGGTGCCATCATGTGTCAATGGAGTCAAGAGCTTGATGTAAAGGATGAATCATGAGTTGATGCTTATCAAGAAGAGGAGATGGTCATGAGTTGATTGTCAAGACAAGAGAAGACCCGTCATGTGTTGATGGAGGTCAAGCAAAAGATGCATCATAAGTTGATGCATGTCAAGTAAATGACCCGGACTTTAAGTGATGATGTGCTTCATCAAGCTTTAAGAAGATATGCAAGGCAAATGTATGACTAGCTAGGGCAAAGGATGTGTTCCTAGTCTTTTACCGGTCTTGGAGTTTGGTTGGAAGACCGGATTGTTAGTATAGGTTGTCGTACTATTAAGAGGGGTTATGACTAGTAGCATAAGTTAGTCATGTGTTGATAGCTCATAGTGTTTGCTCTAGCTCATCTATACATGGAGCTATTATTTGCGAATGTGTTTTGCAAATAGCCGAGGCTCATGCATTTAATCTTTGTAGCATGCGACTATAGTTTGCAAATGTGTTTTGCAAATGGTTGAAGTCCATGCACCTTAGCCTTGTGGCATGATGCTGTTATTTGCGAATGTGTTTTGCAAATAGTTGATGCTCATATTTGATTTCTTGTAGCATGTGACTTAAGTTTGCAAATGTGTTTTGCAAATGGTGTAAGTCCATGTACCTTATTCCTTGTGGTGAGTATTCTAAAGGTTGGCAAATGTGTTTTGCAACTTGTTGAGAATATCATCTTTGAAACCTTGTTGGAAATGCACTCAAATGGGTGAATGTGTTTTGCCATTTGAGCGAAGCGAAAGTGCGAAGTTTCTGTGGTCTGGCGGTCAGACCGCCGGTGTGGACCGGTCTGACCGGTGCCAAATCGGTCGGACCGCCATGTGTTGGGCGGTCGGACCGGTGGCCTTTTGAGATGATTCTCTGTGCGGTAGTACCGCCATTAAAATAAACGGTACTACCAGAGAGCGGAAGTATCGAAAGTCTTTGCGGTACATTTATTCTAGAGAAGCACCTATTGGAATCGTGCTGGTTCTCCTCGGGCGGTCTAACCGCCACCCTTGGCGGTCTGACCGATATCGCGGCGGTCTGACCGGCCATTGGTTGGCGGTCCGACCAGCCGTGAGTCCAACGGCTAGTTTTATAGCCGTTGGCGCATGGCCGGTCCGACCGGCCATTTGTTAGCGGTCAGGTCGTCCCTTGTCAGATTCGAGAGAATCTTTCCTCCAACGGCTAGTTTTTTAGTGCGGGGTATAAATACCCACCTTGGCTGGGTTGGAGGTGGTTGCTGTCATTGTTGAACCTCTATTGAGTCCCTTGAACTTAGAGCAAGGCTTTCATCTCTTTTGTGCCTGTGTTGCACTTAGTGAGCTTTGAGAGCAAACCCTAAGTGCATGGGTTGCCTTAGGTAGTGGATTGTGTATCCACTTGAGCTTAGACACTTGATTAGTTCAAGTGAGAGTTGAGATTTGTTTCTCTTGGTGTTTGCCGACACCTAGACGGCGTGGAGGCGTCGTGCGTCGTGACCGGTGATCTTCTCAAGAAGCTTGTGAGAAGGTCCGGCGTGGTTGTGAGTGGTTTGGTGCTCGCCATATCTGGAGTGGAGGAAGAGCAACCCTAGTAGAGCGAGGTGTTGGTTCGTGTTGGAACCGGTCCAAGTGGTTAGACTTACCTCGGAGGTGTTGGCTTAATTTGTGGAGCCGGTCCAATTTGATTGGGCTTACCTCAACGTGGATTAGGGGAGACCGGCAAGTCTCCGAACACCACGGTAAAACATAATTGTGTCATCTTGGTTTGTTCATGTGCTTTACTTGAGTAATTTACATTCTTGCTTTAATTGCTTATATATCGTTGTATGATTGCTCACATTCAATTGTATTCATATTGTTGGTGCACTTAGTGGAGCCTAGTTGATTTAGGATTTAATTGTGCAAAACCAATTTGTTATTAGCTTCCGCATTATTAATTGGTTTTAGTCGAAAGAATTTTTAAAACCGCTATTCACCCCCTCTAGTTGGCCTCCTCGATCTTACAATGTGTAATAAGAACATATGCACATATTGAAGTTAGACTTTTGGTGGAGTTCAACCTGTATTTTGGATCCGAGGAATGCAACAAGATATAAGAATATGATGTCAAATGCATATCTCCATGATTTTCACCTTTTCATCCAAATAAGACTACACGATAGGTATATCAATAGAAATGTTAGTCTCACAAATAGATTTATCATTAATCACCAAAATACTCCATTAAATTATAATGGTAGGTCTAGATTCTTCACACACGTCGAATAGGGCGTCCATTTTACCTTGGTACTCATAGCCCGCACCCTTGCCGCCTGCGGTCTCCTCGATACCTGCGTGTCCATCATCCCACGCGGGATAGTTTTCGGCCGGACTAGGATATAATAAAGGAGAATAATAGAAAGTTTGAGTACTAATGTACTCAGCAAGCATTAATAGCGAAAGATGCACTAGATGACTCATCTCTGTTCGTTATCACATTTTCTAGATCATCTCTTTTCTGGGAAAAAACAACTCGTTAAAAACTTTAAGTGGAAGATTTTAATACTGAAAATGCCACTTGTCACTCGAATAGAAGATAGACCCTTGACGGTTCCCGCAGACTCCAATCCAGGAGACATGCATAAATTCATGATTTTATTTAGCACTACGTAGGCTTGTACTACTTTACTCATAGCTACTCTAAACTCTAAATAAGCCAGGTCCCTAGCATTTCCTTTGATGTTGGTTCGAGTTCAGATTACAGAACATTTTCCAAATTGCGTGATTAATTTCTCCACCCATTACTTTTTGTTGGTGCTGATCTCATCATGGTGTTGATCTCGTCATCCACCGAGTACCAGTTATATTGGTTGGGGCGACTTCTATCCCGCACCCAACACTCCACCTAGTGCTATAGCGCCTTGGATCCTCCATTTCTGGACTTCTCCTACCGGTCCTGAGTTCCTCCATCACACACACACATATTACTTACCCGATGTAGAGAGCATAATTACGTAACAAGATAGCATTTTTTGCTCTCTGAAACGGGAAAATAGTTAGCACTTAAATACGACCTCATATCCAAGTAAGAGTTTTGTTGGTCCTTATATACTATCCATATGTAAAGGGTCCCACCTCTTCCCTTATCTCTATCCTGTCATGAACCCCCTTTACCAGCCATAATAATTCTCTTCCATCATCTCTTTCATCTTCTTATCTTCCTCTTATTTTCATCTTTAATCCGATTTGATTTTGAGACATAGTTTTGATGCATGTACATATATGATACAACAATATACAGTTTATATTTAATATAGTTATATTTATGTTCAAGAGATAAGCTTGTCTTCAGAATTGCAGAAAAGATCGTCTTCGACGTAATCGGTATCAGCTACTCCTGCCAGCATTAGTTCATCTGCTGCAATTTATATGATGGTGCGAATAATAAATAAGTAAGTAAATACTTAGTGAAAATTGGGTGCTACTAGGTGTACAATAGTCAGATGATTCTTTTCGTTAGTGGATTTAAATTTTATTAACATGTTTCGAACCCCCCCCGTTAGGTTAGCCCCCCAACTAGGGTCGTTCTACATTCTACCGGCTTTAGGGTTGCTAGTTTCCTATCTTCGAGTTTTACCACACAACAATTAAAATTACTACACGTACAAGCATGCAACTAAGTCTCTTCAATTCTACGCATGCAATTAACTGCCTACTTGCTTTTACGTCGGTGTTGTTTAATATAATTAATCTATCATGAATAATTTATTTCTAAAGCAACAAACTATTTATTTAATCTAGTGGTTTCTAAAGGGGATTAATTGCTTTAATTAACCTCAGATAAATATTACAGCTTTTTCCTGCATTTAATTGCTATCGGTCCCGTCTATGACGAATTATTCGTACACGACTTAAACAATTATTCGGTCGAACAATTATGCAGCTTGTACTACTGCTTGGTCCAACACTTATACCACATCTATATTTATAAATACTAGTGTTCAATTTCCCTGCTACATCTACTATGATTAATTCTCACCAAAACTTAAATAATTGCTTAATTTCTCATTTCTTATTTAATCCCCTTTCTTTTTCCTAATCCCTTTCTTAACCTCTCCTTTTCTCTCTCCTCTCTATCCAATCCCCAACCACTGCGAGCCTCATCCTGGCTTATCTTCTTCCTCATTCTTCTCTTCTACCTTCCCCATCTCTCCATGCTCCTTCCTCTTGGTACCTCTGGCCCGACTCCTCCCCTTCTGCCGCCTGCGACCGGTGTTGCTGCCTCTCCGACGCGCCCGCCCATGCCTCTGCGCCCCGGTCCTATTCCTCTCACGCCTCCCCGGCTCCCTGTGCCTGCCTGGCCCCATGTTGCCACCGCCTCCTGTGCCTTCGGCAACCGTCATCACCTCTACGGCCCGCGCATGAGCTCACTCCTCCCCGCCCACACATATGCCCCCTGGTCCACTCTGGCTTGATACTGCCCCGCCCCCTCTGTCCCCTAGTGCGGCCTGGTGTGTTAGACTAATCTTGTTTTTGGTAGTTTTAGTTTCTAAGTTTAGATGAGTTGAATCTGTTTCTGTTTGTGAGTCCGTTTCCGTATCCAAGTAGAAGAATAGAGTCCGAGTCAGCCTGAGATATTGTGTACATGCGTGTGTATATAAGCATCATGTAACCCATAGAGAATACATGAGAAACAGAAGAGTAATAGAGCAAGAGAAATTCAGAAAAGTTGTTGTTGATCCGGCATCACAAATTTTTTGTGTTCTTGCGTGTGTTCGTCTTCGGTTTAGGCCAACAGTTGGTATCAGAGCGTTATGATCTTGGTGGTACCTGAAGATCATGGGCGATAAGGCGAAGACCCGGGATGGGTCGTTTCTCCTCCTATATCATGTCCTGACGACCAACAATTACCCGGTGTGGGCAATGAAGATGAAAGCGAACGTGCGCGCCTAGGGAGTCTGGGGTGCAGTCGATCCGAAGGCGAAGTATAAGGAGGTGGACGACAAGGTGGACCAGCGACTTTGGCCATCATCTACCAGCGGTGCCAAACTCCATGATGCAGCAGCTCATCGGTAAGAAGATGGCACGTGAGGCGTGGGTGAGGCTTCAAAAGATGCACGAGGGAGTTGATCACGTAAAGGAGGCGCGGCTCCAGAATTTGCACACCGAGTTTGAAAATCTCCATATGGGAGAAACCCAGTCGGTGGACGAGTTCGCTGGCAAGCTGACTTCACTGTACAATCAGATTATCTCTCTCGGCGACAAGATGGAGGAATTTGTTGCAGTGAAGAAATACATGCGCGTGCTACCTGAAAAGTTCGTACCTGTCGTCACCATGCTCATGTAATCCTCAGATTTGGAGACAAAGAAGATCGAGGAGATCACTAGTTCCCTCAAGGCGCATGAGGAACTAATGAGGGGGTATCAGTCCGCAACGAGCAAAGGTATCAGTCACACAACGAGCAGGTGTTGTTTTTTAAAGGGGAATACAAGAAGTGGTGGCAGACAATTTTACAAGGAATCGTTGGAGGAGGACGAGCGTGGCTCATCAAGAAGCCACGAGCACGAGCGTGGACGCGGGCGTGAGCGAGGTGGCAGAGGAGGACGTGGAGATTGGGCTAGGCAAGACGATGGTGACAGATCCCGTGATAAATCACATATCAAGTGTTTTAAATATGATAAATATGGTCACTACGCGCCAAAGTGCCGCAGCCATATAAAGTGCTTCAACTGTGACAAGTATGGACACTATGCCTCGGATTGCCGAAACAAGAAGAAGAACGAGGAGGTAAACCTCACCCGAGCTAGTGAAGACGACGAGACGACCCTGCTTTTCTCCTTATGTGTCAACGAGACGCCGGTCGTGGTGATGTTGAACGAGGAGAACGTAGTTCCTAAACTACGCACAGAGGGAAGCAACCATGATCATACTGATGAGTGGTACTTGGACAATGGAGAAAGCAATCACATGACGGGAGATCGCTCCATGTTTCATGAGCTCGACGAGAAGATTTCAAGGAAAATCAAGTTTGGCAACGGCTCCCTGGTACAAATAAGAGGCAAAGAATCAATGCTATTGCAATGCAAGAACATCAATCAGAGGATTCTAACTAAAATCTATTATATACCAAGTATGTGTAACAACATACTCAGTCTCGGACAGTTGGCGGAACGGGGGTGCAGGGTGGTGCTGCAGGATGAGTTCTTGTGTGTCTATGACAAGAACAAAGATATGTTGATGAAGGTGAAAATATCCCCGAACCGGTTGTATAAAATTTCCCTGAAATATTGTAAACCGGTTTTTGTGAAGGACAGTCTGGAGGAGCCAGAGTGGAACTGGGGAGTAGGTCCAGGACAAGAGGTCTCGGGCGTTGATGATCTCACCGGCCAAGGACATGGCGGGACCAGGGATGGCACGCAGTTGGCGCAGGAAGCGCAGCAGGCGGAGCCTTGAGAAGTCCAAACGGCGCGCAGCAAGGTTTGCATGGCGCTGCAGGGGGCGGTGAGTCCCACACGCATGAAGGGCGCAACGTACACGATGTTGGCACGGGAGGAGAGGCGGTGTAGCCTCAGCTGAGATGTACGCGGGAAAGTGGGCAGATTTGGTCCAAGAGAGAGGAGCGAGAGGCTCAGGTAATGGCGAAGCCTAGGTGGTCGTGGGAGCAGGTGCTCTAGGCGAGGTGGTCGTGGGAGTAGGTGCTCTAGCCCAGAGGGCATGCAAGGAAGGACAAGTTCAGTCCAGGTGCAAGAGACACAGCAAGCGTTGGTTTGTGCATGGCTCGGGATGGAGCAAGCATAGGCGGTTGGGCGGTATCAGCCCAGGAAGGAACGACACACAGAAGTGCAGGTAAAAGAGGAAGGCTTGGAAGTTCATATGAGAGAGAAGATCAGCGTGATCAAGGTGAAAAAACAAGATTAAGGGGGTGATTGTTAGATTAATCTTGTTTTTGGTAGTTTTAGTTTCTAAGTTTAGATGAGTTGAGTCTGTTTCTGTTTGTGAGTCCGTTTTCGTATCCAAGTAGAAGAACAGAGTCCGAGTTGGCCTGAGATATTGTGTGTGTGTGTGTGTGTATAAGCTTCATGTAACCCATAGAGAATACATGAGAAACAGAATAGCAATAAAGCAAGAGAAATTCAGAAAAACTATTGTAGATCCGGCGGTATATTTTTTGTGTGTTCTTGCATGTGTTCATCTTCGATTTATGCCAACATGGTGGACAGCGCTGCCGCCACTTGGCCCACTCCTGCACCGTGCCCACCTGGCTCGACCTCCGATTCCTGCTCCCGTGTGGGGCTTGGGCCGCACCTATGCCATCGTCCAACATGGTGGACAGCGCTCCGCCACTTCGCCCGCTCCTGCACCGTGCCCAGCTGGCTCGGCCTCCGATTCCTGCTCCCGCGTGGGGCTTGGGCCGCACCTATGCCCGCGTCCCTGGTCGCCTTGGCCTCTCTCCTGGACTCACCCCATCTCCCCTTTTATATTTTTGGTTTTATGATTGGGGTTTTATTATTGCCCTTATGTGGGTTTTGTTGTTGTTTACACATGAACATGAGAAGGTTATGGATGGGGGTTGCTACTGCTGTGGTGGGGAAGCTTATATGGTAATGATGTTGGTTGTTCTTGAGCACTTGAGGTATACTGCTACTCTCCTTCTACTCCTCTACCTTGCTTCCCCCCTTGCCCCGTGATGAATCTTGAGAGCTATTGACGATGCTTTTGTGATGTGCCCTGAGGGCTAATGTTTTGTGATTTTGGGGATGATGATATGGTTGTGGGTTATGGGATGAGCTGAGCCTCTCTGCGAAATATCAAGTTCATATGGGCGATCCCTTTTGAACAAGAAAAGAAATGGGGGAAATGGCATGAGTAGGGGGCTAGCTCTGTTAGTCTGCCGGGTTGGAAAAGGAAGGTTGAGCAGTGGGGATGGCCGTGGTGGTGGTCGTTGGTCGAGGCGCTCTCTGGCTCCCACTGGTTCCCTCCAGTCCCCTTGTTCGCTTGTGTTGTCCTGGTTGTCGATGACGCGTCGAAGCTGTCGCCGACGCCGTTGCTGTCCACGCTCCGTCGACTTCCTCTTCCTCTTTGTGCTCCCTTCCTCCTCTACTCTTCTCTGATGGGTGTGGGTGTGGATGGTTGATGATGGTGGTGATACTTGGCTAGTTTTTGGTTGCAGTGGGAGGTGGTGATGGCTTTTCTGGTTGTGGTAGTGAGTTCTCTTTGTTGTGTTACCTTGGGAGAAAGATGCTTGTGTTGGCAGTGGGAGGTGGTGATGGCTTTTCTGGTTGTGGTAGTGAGTTCTCTTTGTTGTGTTACCTTGGGAGAAAGATGCTTGTGTTGGCAGTGGGAGGTGGTAGTGCTTGGCTTGATTCTTGGTTGTGGTTTTTGGGTGCTTGGGCTTGAGCTCTTGCTTCTGGTTGCTACTTGCTTGCTTTGGGGTTCTTGCTCTCTCGGCTACGAGGGAATGGTGATGCTTTCTGCTAGTGTGACTAGGGGAGAAGGTTTTAAAATGGGGATGCATTCGGTTGGCTTCCCTTTGTGGTCTGTTCATGACCCTTGTGCCCTTCCCTTATTCAGATGGCTCTTATAAGATAGTATTGGGCTATGGACCTTTTTGTTTATGGAGAGTTATTTGCACTATTCTTTGGTTATACTGAAAGTGTGTTTGGCTAAAAAAATGGAATGGGTCAATGGTCCATTCAGTATTGTTAAATTTTTCTACGGTTGAGGTAAGGCGGTAAAAGTGGGTGTTGGATTCTAAAATTGTCGAATGATGAAACCCACTGAAGTGAACAGTGCCGATTGACTTAGGTTAGCCTAGGTATCTTGATGATCAAAGTGCCGACTGACTTAGGTTGGTTTGGGAATCCGGCTGTACTTCGTGAAATCTAACGACAACTTTTTGTACTCTAATTTCTATATACTACTCTCAAATTGGCTTGCTAATTGTTTTCTGTGTTTCTTGACGAGTGATGAAAATGTGGATTGAGGGAAATGTGGACGAGTGTTGGATTGGTCGCGAAATGAGTTTGACTAAATGGCGATGGACGATGAAGATTCAAGGAAGGCCTTGGTGATATGCAATGCAAAATTTTTATTTGAATATTTTGTAATGGATTCCAAGCTGTAATTTACAAAGGAAGCACAGACGAACAGTGATGGCTACGAAAACGAAGAACGGAGACAGTCGTGGAGAGCGACAAGAAGCGAATTAAAAAGACAAGATGGGCGATGAAAGAGAAAAGTGGATCCGCGATGGGAGGAAAAAGCGGGAAAGGGCGTTGGGAAAGGGCGAAAGCAGCGGGCACACGCGGTGCGCGAAAGCACAGAAGTGTGAACACAACGCATGCGAGCGCAACGCAAAATGCGATCGAACGACGGCGGCAACGCGATGCAACATCTAACGGCCAATAAAAAAACGAAGCGACGTGGCCACCCTACCGGCGCCCTCTTTCTGCCTGACTTGCTCCCTCTACCCTTTAGGATTGGGCCTTCTTACGTCCAAGGGGAGGTTAGGTTCCTATCTATCAGTCTCTCTCCTATATATATATATACATATATATATATAATGCTAATAGGTAATTCAGTGCTAAGATGCTAATACCAATCTTGACTGTTGGATCTGGATATTGACCATTGGAGGTGGTAGTATGCATGGTGTTTAATGAAGACACATTAACGAATGTGCATTAAAGGTGGAAGCATGTGAAGTGATTAAATGGTTCTGAACTGCGCTATTAGATATCCGCAGCTCATTGCTGGGCACAACTGCCGAGATGCCTCCTTCATGGCTACATAGTGATAACTGCTGCTCCTGGGAACGCGTCATATGCAGCAACAGCACAAAACGCATATCCCATCTGAACCATTTAATCACTTCACATACTCTCACTTTCAATGCACCTTCATTAATGTGTCTTTATTAAACAACATGCATGCTCGATCCACCTCCAACGGTTAAAATTGGTATTAGCACCTTAGCACTGAATTACCCATTAGCACTAGAAGATTAGTATTAACACCTTAACATTTTTTCGTCTGTTTTTGCTTCACTTGTATGGTACTGCACTTTGCGCAGATCACGACGATTCGGGAAGATTCATATAAAAGAATGAGATGCAGGAAAGAGAGAAAGCACATGCAACGCATGGACCGAATATGCAACAGACGATCACACTGGTAACTGGCTACTGAATACGCAACCAAGCACGCACGCACGCAAGAAAATGGTTCAGCGTCCCAAGGGCCAGTTACTTCCTGTGGTTACATTACATGCGAAACCAAGAGCTAGGGAATATGAGCAATTAAGCTTGATAGATCACTTGCCATTTACACGAGTGCAACCCGTTATTACACAAGAAGAGCAATCTCTACATGGCTGATGGCAACATTAATTCTTCACGTATAGTCATATATCTAGTCTCGATTCGAATCAATAGGTTGGATCAACGGGTTCGGGAGATATGTACTTGTAGTCTATCACCATCATGGCTGCCTGGATCATCCCTGCACCTTCAACCACTACTTCCGTATAAACTAACTAAAACTACAATCTTGTGTTGTACGTCAAATTTCTGACGAGAATTATTTCAAGAATAGTGAGATCACCAACGTGTACTTTCTACAAACAATAGCCGCGCGCCTTGTAATTGTACACGCTGCTTTAGCTCCCAGACGCCCGCGACGGCAGCCTGTCTGGTATGAACAAGCAGCAGCAGCAGCAGCAGCTGCTGACGGCGAGTTTTGATGCCAAGAAATCCTAACCCGGTGGCATCAATCACTTCACTGCTGGATCTCGCACAGCTCCCAGTTTCCTTCACCGTCGATGAGCTTCAGCTCCAAGGAATGGAAAGGTATAAGAGCAGGCCTCTGTGACAGTGTGACACAGGAAAAGGTTTCAGCAACACTAAAAAACGACATGTCTGACAGCGTGTGTAGACCTTTTAGGATTCAGAGGCATCGACAAAGAACAGTTCACTTCGAAGAAAACAGGGATCACACCAGATATTTTATGCTATCATTGCAATCATATGATCAGTACTTACTTGTGAGGAAGTGATCACAGTTATACCCATGTTAGTTGCTAGCCTGTACAGATGCTCTTCAACATCAACACTTGTAGCACTGCAATGAAGTATGCCATTTAGGACCCACAGTAATTCATCAGCGAATAGAAAATGTCAAAAGAGTGTTATGGCGCAACACATACTTCGTGCACTCGTCGAGGATACCAAATTTAGGATGGTGGAAGAACAAACGAGCCTGGAATAAAACAGTACCTCCCACTTCAATCAAAAGATATCAAGAGACAGATACATAGATAATTAAAGGGAACAAAAGGTGGTTTTGGCAGTTAACACGGTTTGAAGTTATGTTAACACTGACCATCCCGAGCCTCTGTTGTTCTCCCAACGATAAAACATCTTCCCAGTTTGGAGTAGAGTCCCAACCTTCTCTTTCTAGAAGATAGACCAACCGAACATTCACAAGAACTGTCTTCAGGTGATCATCCAGCAGCTCTGAAGCACTAGATCTGTCACCTACATTACCAGAGTTTCCAGTTAGAAGCAACATATGACCTACTGCTTCCTTTTGACAAGTAACCTCCTAGTAAATAAAATGATACAAGGTATACAGTTCTTATCAATTCAATAGACAGATATTCCAAAAAAGTAAGTGGCAGCTACCAGCTCTGTATAATGTGAGAATTTTCATTTCTGCTTCCTCCCTTGATAAGGGGTATATGATCTGATCTCTTAGAGTACCCAGGCTGGTATATGGACGCTGAGGAACATGAAACATCCCTTCAGAAGGCTTGGTAACTCTCCCAGAAAAGGTGGGCCATAAATCTCTGAGCACCCTAAAAACAGAACTCTTTCCACTGCCATTGGGGCCTCCAGAAAATCAAGGTTAAAAAAACATGTTAACATAATTTCACTGCTGAAAAAAGATAAATAAAGGTTGACTACAGAGTGCAGACAGACCACATACCAGTCAGAAGAAGGCTTTTCCCTTGTACCACATTGCATGACAGCTTGCTAGCCAATAGCTTATGTGATGGTGTTACAATATCCACTTCATGAAATGAAATAATTTCTTCTGAGGCTGTGCTAATGGCATTGGAAGGCACCAGAGTATCTAGAGAAAGAACAATTCAAAAGTCAGGCTTAAGCTTAACTAGCGTGAAGATACAATGTAGAACATAAAAAATGACCATACCATCGGTTGACTGAGAACATTACGAACATAAAATTGCCACACAACCCAATGGTAAAAATTTCCAACTTTGTTCAGGGCTGGTCAATACTTAACCAACCTGAGAGAAAAAAACATAAAAAAGGGGTACGTCGATCTAACCGCCGCACCATCCAGCGCCGCCTGTTAGACTTCGTTGTCTTGGTCGCTGCGTCATCCAACACTGCCTGCCAATGGCTTCCGTTCCATCAACTATGATCCCATTCCCGGGAACAAAGCTTAATGGGACGAACTACAGGTTGTGGTCTTCACTCATGGAGATCACGCTCGATGGTCTCCGCCTCTGGGGACATGTTACTGGTGCCCGACCTTGTCCGCTATCACCGGTTCAGCCTTTCTCCCAGACAGCCTACTTCTGCACCTCCTGCAGAAGATGAGGCCGCCAAGAAGGAAGCAAAGCCGCTATTATTACAGCTGATGAGGCCTTTCAGTATGCCATAGACGCTTTTGAGCACTGGTGTGCGGATGAGGCCTGTGTTTGAGCCATCCTGGTGATCAGCGTCGACGACTCCATCCAGCCAGACATTGTTGGTTTGCGTGCCACTCGTCAGATCTGGGAGAACTTGCGCGAGTGATACCAACAGAGCAGCGATGATCAGTTCTTTTCGCTTCAGCGTGAGTTGGAGACGCTTCGCGAGGACTCCTCCGTCGACGACTTCTTCCGAGCGCTGGCCAGTCCCTGGCGTTAGCTGGACGAGCTGGCTTCTCTGCTCTGCCAAGAGTGTTATACAGTGCAGAAGGTGGATCGTGATCGCCTTCGCCTTTATGACTTCGTCTGTCGTCTTCGCCCAGAGTTTGAGCCTATCAGGGCTCAACTGCTGAGCCGCTCACCACGACCGATAGTCACCAAGGCTCTTTCGACGCTTCATGCTGAGGAGCTTCGCCACGAGTTAGCAGCACAGTTTGTTCCGCCTGTGCTTGTTACCCCTTTTTCGACTACACCAACGGTTTCTGCTTTGACTACAGTTCCTCCTCAAGTGTCTTTTTCTGCTCCTGTTTTTGCACCAACTGGGGTTCAGTGCAATTATTGCAAGAACTTCGGGCACGACTACCAGCGTTGTGCGGTGCGAAAAAAGCAGAACAAGGCACGTGGAGGTGGACGATCAAAGGGGGGCAGGGAAGCCCTAACTCCTCGACAGGAGGACAGACCAACACTTCAGGACCTTCTTAGCGAGGTGACTCTGTTCAGCAGTTCTGTTAGGCTCTACTTCGGCATCTCTCTCACAACTCGGCAGGTTTTGCCAGTCTAGCACAGATGTCTCCATGTACTTCTTGGGTTTTGGATTCTGGTGCCTCTTACCACATGACTCCAGACTCCACATCTCACTTCAGTAGGACCTCCTGTTTTTCCTATCTCTATTCAGACAGCTGACGGTACTCCTTTGTCTGTCAGCTATCAGGGCACTCTTGTCTACTGACTTTTCTGTTTTAGTTGTTTCCCATGTTCCCCAGCTTACCATGCAGCTTCTCTCGGTGGGTCAGCTCACCAATCTTGGCTGTAAGGTTGGTTTTGACTCTCACACATTTCATCCAGGATCGACGGACAAGGACGGTACTTGGGACTGGTAGGGATCGTCAGGGTCTCTACGTCCTTGATCGCCTCCATCTTCTGTCCACTTCAGTTGCTTCTGTCACCTCTACGTCTACTTCCACCGCCACTGCTACCACCACCTCTGGAGTTTTCGCACAGTGGCATCACCGTTTAGGTCACTTGTGTGGGTCATGTCTTTCTTCATTAGTTTGCACGGGTGTTCTTGGATGTGTTACTGTTGAAAGGGCCATGTTTTGTCAGGGATGTAAGCTGGGCAAACAGCTACAACTTCCTTATCATTCCAGTGAGTCATTGTCTTTACGTTCTTTTGACTTAGTTCATTCAGATGCATAGGGACCCGCGTCTATTATCTCTAAAGGCGGGCATAAATTTTATGTGATCTTCATTGATGATTATTCCAGTTTTACATGGATTTTCCCTATGTCTAATCGTGGTTAGTTTCTTGCGATCTATCGTAGCTTTGCAACGATGATTCTTATTCAGTTTGATTCTTCCATCCATACTTTTTGCTGTGATTCTGCTGGTAAGTACTGTTCTGGCCCTTTTAGACAGTTTCTTTCTAAGCAGGGCACTCTTTACCAGTCTTCTTGTTCTAGTGCCCATGCTCAGAATGGGGTTGCTGAGCGCAAACATCGTCATCTGATTGAGACTACACGCTGTGGATATCGTGGGGATATGTGCATGATCTTAGGATAATGAGTCAATTGGCAATGGCATTGTTGGTTTGCAAAATCTCGCGTTTTCGGGTTTGTTTCAGTTCTGTCAGACCACAGGCGGTCTGACCGGTGGCATGGGCGGTCAGACCGACCGGCAGTGATTGCCGGTCCGACCGGGTATGGTTCAAAGTGGGTTTTGAAGCTAAGCAAAAAATAGGTTGTGTAGGCAAGTGAGGGGAGTCTCCTGGATGTGGTCACATAATTTTTGGAGCTCCCAGTCAAAAGTTGTATTCATTTGAAAATTCCAGAAGGTTTCGGATTTTCGAGATGAAAATTTGGCTAAGTCTTTTCAAGGTCCGACCATGGTTGTAGAATCGGTCCGACCGACTGAAATCGTGTGGGGTGGTCGAATCCCGATCACTTGGATCTTAGCCTTTTTGGCATTGTAGTGATTTGAATGTGTTTTATGTATGGATTTCAATGCCTTATTGTTGCATATTGCATTGTTGAACTAACGTGGGTCAAATTGTGAAGAACTTGTTCCCGGAGAAGATTTGTTTGTCTATTGCTGTGCAGGTGGCTTGCAGGTCAACGACGTCAACGGTGAGGTGGATCGGGACTACGCTTGGAGAGCTGAGGTCCAGAACGATCATGGATGCCGGGTGAGGTCGTGTAACTCAAGCATGGTGCAGAATGGGCAAGATGGATCGAACGGGTAGTTCGTTGCGGTACCGTTGGATCAAAGTGGTGCGGAAGTCGGTGCAAGTCTCTCGAATTTTACGATGGATTGGACGGAGAGACTTGCCGACATGATGAGAGCCGCTGATCAACCTACACGTGGTGAAGCAGGCGATTGCTTCAACAGATGCGTGTGAGTGGGTCCCATGTGTGAAACCCTAACTCTCCATATAAATAGAAGGGGTGAGATGTAAAAGCCCCCAAGCATTTCATTTGGACATACCAAGTCTTTTTCTAGGGTTTGGAGAGAAGAGGAGAGGAGAGGCTAGGGTTTGGAGAGATTTGTATGTGTGCTCTTTGATTGAGCTCTTGTCCTCCTTGAGGGAGTGGCTTTGACAAGCATCACATTGAATCAATCAATTCATGAATGCTTGTTCTTTGGTTAAGTCTCATTTGCTTTCTTCTCTCTTTTGATGATTGTGGTGCTTCCTTGATCCGGTTGATTTTGGTTGGTCTCTTGACCTCATTTACCTTGCTTTGATGTGTGGGAATACTCCTAGAACCATCTAGATCTTCAATCCCCCATAAGCAAGTTGTGGATCAAGTTTTTCATATTTCTGGGGTTTTAGCACTTCTTTGGTAAAACCTAAAGAGATCGTTTATTTGAAGTGGATCTGAACGATCGTCGCTAGAAATAGGACTCAGATATCCTTAGGGAGGTGTGCTCCAAATTTGGTCAAGTTTCATTGGTTGAATCAAAAGTTGGACCAATTTTCGTTTTGGATTTGGGCATTGTGCATTGCCTCTGGACTAAATCGGTCCGACCGATTTTTGTACCACGGTCCGACCGCCAGAATCCGATCACAACTCTATATGTCCGACCGCCAGTAATCGAGACCGCCAGATCTTCAGCGGTCCGACCGGTCCAGTGAGATCTACCCTCCTTGTTTGAGTCTTGTGGTTAAGGGGGTAATTGAATTCAGCACAAGGCTTCCTCTGTGCGTGTACTGATCTTCTTAGCTTTCATAGCTAAAGGAGAAAAGTTCGTGTTGAATTTGATTAAGGCGAAAAAGTCGAGAAAGCGCCTATTCACCCCCTCTAGTCGCCTTTACGGTCCTACACACGCACTCTTCTCCTTGCCTCTCACGTTCCACCACAGTTCTGGGCTGAGGCTAATTCTACGGCTGCATATCTCATCAATATGCAGCCTTCCACTGCTCTTAAGGGTGTCAGTCCTATAGAGCGTCTCTACTCTCGAGCCCCCTAGTACACTCACCTTCGTGTTTTTTGTTGTACTTGTTTTGTTCTGCTGCAGCCTCGTGAGCGCACTAAACTCTCGGCCCAATCAGTTAAGTGTGTATTTCTTGGTTATAATTCTGAGCATAAGGGTTATAACTGCTATGATCCCTCTGCTCGATGGATCAGGATTTCACGAGACATTGTCTTTGACGAATCTCGACCTTTCTTTTATCGAGATTCGGCCTCCTATTTCCACCGTTGAGTCGATTTCATGGTTGTCTTTTTCTGACTCTTCACCCATTTCTCTACTATCACAGTCTTCCTCTGGTCTATCTCCAGTGGTTCCTTTTGTACCTCCGTCTCCGGTGCTGCCTCCTGTAGCACCGCCCAAGGATCAAAAAGCCATTACCAGGACAAATCCCACTCGGTGATTTGCACTATTGGCAGGTTACACTAATTCACTAAATAAACCTACTGCTTTTGAATCAATTTTGAACTGGGGTTTTGAAAACCGTGCTCGGACTTATTACTACTCAAAAACCTAAAAACCAAATTAATTTTTGAATTGACGAATTTTGAATTAGAAAGTGTTTAATGAAGTGCATATTTAGCTCATACAATATGTAATGTAGCATATTTAGCTCATACAATATGTAATGTAGCATATTTAGCTCATAGAATACGTAATCTAGCATATTAAGCTCATACAATACGTAATCTAACATATTTAGCTCATATGAAGTGCAAACCGGCCAAAAATAATAATTCAAGCATATTTAGCTCATATAATACGTAATCTAGCACAAAATAGGGGCTTAAACCAACCTAGGAAGTGCATTATGCAGTTAAAAATTCAAATTTGAAATTGAAATTTTTCTACGGTTATCGCTCACTCACGCCACTAGAAATCTGTTTCTGCAGAACCGGCCGGATTTTTTTCCCTAGCACCGCCTCTTGTTCCTGCAACACCACCGTCTCGTTTCTCTGGTATTCACTATTCCAGACGCCCTCGTCCTTCACCAGTCTCCTCTCCTAGTATCTTGCTGACACCCACAACAGATCCTCCTAATGATGCTCCTCGTTACGTCCTTCGTGACCGAACATCCCTTCGACCTCCTAATCGTCTTGGATTTACTCTGATTGCTCATACTCTTTGTCATTAAGCCTAATTCTTATCGTGAGGCTGCTTCTCATTCTGAGTGGCAGCTCGCTATGGCAGAAGAACTTCATGCTCTTCTGCGTACGGAGACTTGGGATATTGTACCGACACCTGTACATGCTTGTCCGATCACGTGCAAGTGGGTGTACAAAATTAAGACTCAGATTGATGGTACTATCGAGCGCTACAAGGCTCGCCTTGTGGCTCGCGGTTTTCAGCAGGAGTACGGTTGTGACTACGATGAGTCTTTTGCCCTTATTGCCCATATGATCACTGTTCGCACTCTTGTTGCGGTTGCTTCTGTTCGCCGGTGGTCTATCTCTCAACTGGATGTTAAGAATGCTTTTCTTAAAGGTGTTTTGCATGAGGAGGTCTACATGCAGCCACCACCTGGGTATTTTGTTCCCGATGGGCACGTCTGTCGTCTTCGTCGTGCTCTTTATGGCCTCAAATAGACTCCTCATGCCTGGTTTGTGTGTTTTACCTCAATGATTACTGCTGTCGGTTTCACTGTCAGTTCCCACGATCCTGCTCATTTTGTTCATATCTCATCTCGGGGTAGGACACTGTTTCTTCTGTATGTTGATGATATGCTCATCACTAGTGATGATTTCTCATTCATCACGTATGTGAAGAAGCATCTCAGCGAGCAGTTTTTGATGACTGGTCTTGGTTCTCTTACGTACTTTCTTGGGATTGTGGTCTCTTCCAAGCCCGAGGGCTACTACCTCTCCTAACAGAAGTATGTTCAGGATCTTCTTGACCGGTCTGGTCTGACTGACACTCACTGCTGAGACTCCCATGGAGCTATCCCTCCAGCTTCGTGCCACTGATGGTGATCTTCTTGAGAATTCTACTCAATATCGCCATCCTGATATTGCTTATGTTGTTCATATCTTGAGTCAGTTCATGGCTCGTCCTACCCATCTTCACTACAATCACCTTCTTTGTGTTATTCGCTACTTGCGTGGGACTATCTCTCGTCGTTTATTTTTCCCTAGCTCCACCTCACTTCAGCTTCAGGCGTACTCCGATGCGACATGGGCTAGTGATCCTTCTGATCGCCGTTCTCTTTCTGCTTACTTTGTTTTTCTTGGCTCCTCTCTGATTGCCTGGAAGACAAAGAAGCAGACTACAGTTTCCCATTCGAGCGTAGATGCTGAGTTGAGAGCTATGACAGCCGTGACAACAGAGGTTACTTGGCTGAGGTGGTTACTTGTAGATTTTAGAGTGCTTGTGAGGAGACCTACAACTTTTTTGTCTGACAATACATGTGCTATATGTATTGCCCAGGATCTATTGAAGCCAAGGTTATTGAGTCGGCAAGTCGACACTACTCTCGTAGTGACCGACTTGCCGACTAGTCGTCGACTAGTCGACAAGTACTATTCATGTGACAGTGCAGAGCGGCCGCAGAAGATCCTGGCAGCAGCAATCTCTGACCGCAGAAGATCCGGCTGCCCGCTGCCCGGCTGCCCTCTCTACCCCCCCCCCCTGCCTGGCCGAGCGCCTCGCTCCTCCTCAATCCTTCCTCCCCAGCTTCGCCACCGCCTCGCCCGTCCTCCCCGTGCCGATCTCCTCCCCCGGCGGCGACCGAGCTCCCTCCTCCACCTCCGGCGGCGGCCCGAGCCGCCTCCCTCCACCTCCCTCGGCTCCTCCTTCCCTCCCCGGCCCCTCTGTCTCGGCCTCCACCTCCTCCCTTCTCCCCACGGCCGCGACGGGGATGGAGGCAGGACGGTGGCCGAGGGCGACGGAGCTGCGACGACTGGATCTGCCTCCGAGGGGAGAGGACGAAGACCGGCGGCGCGGTGGGAGCTGCCTCCGAGAGCGGCGGCGGCGACTGGAGCTGGAGCTCTGCTTGCTCTGGAGTCACGCGTGAGTGTGAGTACCCGATTTCCCTCCCTCCATCCCTTCCTCTTGCCTCTTTGCCCAGCGCAAGTCGAGTCGCCACCTCCAGTCGGCACTTCTCCGGCGACTTGTCGACTAGTCGACGACTTGATAAGCATGATTGAAGCGTAAGCTCACCAAGCACATTGGTGTGGATGCTTCATACACTCGCTCACAGGTGCAAGTGGGAGTACTTTACAGTTTGTGCCCTCCGGGTTACAGATTGCTGACTTCTTCACAAAGCCACAGACTAGGGTACAACATTTATATTTTCTCTCCAAACTCAGTGTGTGTGATCCACCAAGAGTTTGAGGGGGGGGGGTTAGAATAGGAGTCCTTTTGTATTCCTTATCTGTATATGGTATTCTTATCTGTATATAGCATATCCCTTATACCCCCTATATATATTGACCATTGAACCCTCTTGAATATACACACAATATTCATAACATGCAATGCCACTATTAAGCTTGGCATAATAAAAAGGCAACCGGTGCTAGATTGAAAATGATGTCGTTCTGTGATGTGCCAAAGCTCCATCATAATATGCCAAACAGGATACTTCATCATAAACACACTGTATGATAATGTCATAGATTTTTAAAGCAAACGAGATGCATGCCATACAAAAGATTCACCACAAAGTCTTCTTATTATCATGAAACTCTACTAGTGCAGGACACGATCAGTGCTACTGAAAAAATAAACTTCTAATAAAAAAAGTAGAAAGAAAATTGCTATGTTAATTAAGTTCTAGCCAACTGAAACTTACCCCTTTGAGCTACACATAGAAGCTCCTCAAGCTCAAAAATCCGATTAATCCCACCAGAAAGTTCGAGGAATTTCTTATGTAACTCAAGAATGTCACCAAAGGCAATGAAGCTTTGTGACACCGCTGATGCCAAGAACCGCAGAGCATGTGCCAGCTCTCCTGTTGCACAAAAGAAAATTATAAGATTTTGTGAAGTTGACGTTTAAACTAATGTAGTTTGGACAACGGAAGAGTTTTGGTGATTAGTAACCTTGAGTTGAAGTCGAAGCTCTGTCTCCCTTGTGCTCCAGAGCATATAACAGACTCAGGCCCCATGTCACATTGTGAGGGAGTTGCTTTGTCACAAAATCATCAACAATACCATAAAGCCACTGTTTTCTCAACAGAATCTTTGAGTGGTTAAGCAATTTCATGAATTTAGCCTCAACCATCTGATATATGGGAACAAAATCATAAGAATAAAGGTTATAGTTCAACTCGTCTAACAAAATAAGGGCAGCAAAAGGGATAATTGGTGACTGGTCTCATCTTAGGGTGCACTAGTTATATTTTAGCTTCTCCAAAAAGTTCACCTCTGAAGCTTTTCGATATAGAAGCTTCAAAAAGAGCAAGAAGGAATTGGTAATTATGCACATAAATATGTGGGAAGCAATTGTTAGAGATATATATGTTAGAGATATATATGTGTTAGAGTAGGATTCTAAATATTATTTGGTTTCCTTATCTGTAACCTGTACTTGTGTGTATATACTGGCCCATTGGCCCCCTGAATATACAAGTTGCTATTACTAACATGGTATCAGAGCCCTAGGCTTACCTCTCCGGACGTGCAACTCGTCCTGCCCTAGCCGCCTCTGCCGGCCTCCATAGCCGCCTCTGCCGGCCTCCCTCGCCACCGTCCCGTGGCTCCAGCGCCTCCCCCCGATCTGCCGTCGCCACTGGATCGTCTCCGTCCCGTCGAGGTGCTCCACCATCGCCAGAAGCCGCAGAGAGCCTGCAGCCGCCACCGCCGGCCCAAGCGTCCCCCCCTTCGGCTCCTTCGACGCTCCTTCAACGCCCGACGCTTCGACCTCCCGCGATCTCGGCTCGACGTTGCCGAGCCGCCGGCCCGGAGTCGCCGCTGTCGTCTCCTGCCGGCGATGTACCGAGGAAGGAGTTACTTGGGACCGACGTCCTCTTGTTTGCCATGCTGGCCTTCTTCGATCCGGATCCCGCCGCTTTCTCCGTCTTCCATATCGCCGGATCGGCCGCCTCCTCACCGTTGCTGCGCTTATCGGCCCACGCCATTGAAATGCCGCCGCCGCCACAAGCCGCCGCCGCAAGCCGTGCCCCGAGCTTAGGGTGGCAAAAAGCTCGCGGCTCATGAGCCGGCTCGAGCTTGTTGCCGAGCCGAGCCGGCCGCCGAGCTCGAGCTTTTTCGAGCCGAGCCGAGCCGGGCTTCGAGCTCGGTGAAGTTTCGAGCCGAAGCTCGAGCCGCCATGAGCCAAACGAGCCGAGCGCAACCCATATAATCAAGATGATTGATTTTGAATTGATGATAAATGACTCATATAATCATTTTATTCTACCGAGCTCGAAGCGAAGCTTTTCCGGCCGGCCGAACGAAGCTTCGAGCCGGCCGAGCTTTTTCGAGCCGAGCCGAGCTTTCATTCGAGCTCGCTTTTCCAAACGAGCCGAGCCGAGCCGAGCCGTAGTTTAAACCGAGCCACAACGAGCCGAGCCGAGCCGAGCCGAGCTCGCTCGCTTCATTCTACTCGAGCCGAGGCCACCGCCGCCATTAAGCCGCCGCCAGAGCGAGGGAACCTAGTTCACCCCTTCGCCTCGGGTCATGGGCGCGGGCCGATCGGCCGACGCTTTTTTGTTTTAAAGCGTAGGTTAAGAAAACGTTGTTCTAACCGCCGCGGCCCAAACCGTTAGACTTTGTTGCCTTGGTCGCCGCGCCGTCCAGCGCCGCCTACCAATGGGCACTGTTTCACTCCCTCGCTGCCCGGTGATCTTCGACGGTGTTAATTACACCGACTTCGTGTCTCACATGCGTATCCACATGCGTGGTCTTCGTCTCTTGGGCGCCCTTCGGCGATGGCACCGCCCGCTTTGCCCTACTCTCCGACGGAGTTCACGTCATACGCTATCTCGACAACCGACAAGGTCAGCCGCCTTGCCGATGAGAAGGCTGCCTCTGCCTACCAAGAGGCTCTGGATTTCTACATAGATCGATTGACTGCCTACACTCAGTGGTGCGACGACGACGCTCGGGCTGCTGCTGTCTTCATCGCTAGTGTCCAGCCTCAGTTCTCTTCTGAGGTTGTGGTATTTTCTTCGGCTGTCTAGATGTGGACTCGCCGCCGCGCTACGAACCCTCCGGAGATGCCTCTCCGGCCGCTGGTTCGCCAGAGCACTCTCTTCAAAGGGTGACGCCATCGTTGACGCCTTCTATGCTTAGAGTTCTGCCGTTCGCGCCACCGACTCTCTCGCACCGCCGTTGTCGCCCTGCTCATGCCGCTCGGGTCCGACATGCCGATCCGAGTTTCAGCGTGTCACGAAGTTCCTTACCCGCCGCCCCGAAGTTCGAGCAGAGGCGTGCCCAGCTTCTTGCACGCCACCCTCGTGTCACTCTTCTGGAGGCCCTTACCGAGATACGTGCAGAGGAGACTCGTATGAGTGGTGCTAGTCTGATGCCACTCTCCTCCGTGTTCGCCGCCCGTCCACCCGCTACACCGACTGCTCCACGCTTCAGTACACTGCCTCCTCCAGCGGCTGCCACAGGTGGTGGTGGCCGCCCTCCATTTGGCGGTGGCCGTTATCGCTGCTCCTACTACAACAAAGTCGACCACTACAACAAAGTCACCACATTGAGTCCCAGCGCTATAAGAAGCGCCGCATCTTTCACGCCGCTCTTCTCCTAGCACTGCACCGCATTTCTACATCGACGTCGCATCAACTACTTTCGCAGCTTTCTCGAAAGGTGAGATAGCCGACTTGACGCGCTTGCCGCTTCGTGTTCTCCCTCGACAGGTTCTGCAGGTTCTGCGACTGATTCTTCGGGCACTTAGAAACCACCTCCTACACAACAAAACCTCACATGGATCCTTGATTCCGAGCATCTTTTCACATGACTTCGATTCTTCCACTGCCTTTTGTTACACCTCTTGATTCCCTATCGGTGTGCTTACCAGGATAGAATATCGCCGTGAATCACGGTTATCGCCGTGAGAACCGCGGTTTCTCGCTGGGCCGGATTTGAAATCCTACGGTTTTTTCCGAATCCAAATTCAAATTTCAAATTTCGAATTTCAATGATTTTAAGCAAAGTTTAATGAATTTCGATCGAAAAAACTGTTCTGGCACGATTCACGCCGAGATCGATCGTCACGGCCACGTTTCCTAATGGAATCCGGTTTTGGAACCCCGTGCTATCTGCGATGGTACCTCTCTTCTCTCTCTGCAGTCGAGGACCTCTTAGCAACTCATATTTTCATGTTCCTTCTGTTGCTCATGTTCCTCGCCTAACCATGCAGCTTCTTTCTGCTAGGCAGATCACTGACCTTGGTTGTCGGGTCATTCTTGACTCTGACACTTGTTGTGTTCAGGACCGCCACACGGGGGCTCTGGTTGGTTCTGGCCCTCGGCGCCTTGACTCTCAGCGTCTCTGGGAGCTTGACTGGCTTCACCTTCCTTCCCTGCCACCGTCGCCGCCAGTCTCTCCGCTTCTACCACTCCGTCTACCAGCTCTTTTCAGCAGTGGCACCACCGTCTTGGTCATCTGTGTGGATCTCGTCTGTCATCCTTAGTTCGTCATGGTCATCTGGGGTCTGTCTCAGGAGACGTATCTTTAGATTGTCAGGGTTGTAAGTTAGGGAAACATATTCAGCTTCCCTACTCTCATAGTGAGTCAGTATCTCAGCGTCCTTTTGATCTTGTTCATTCAAATGTTTGGGGTCCGGCTCCCTTCCTTTCGAAAGGGGGCCATCGATATTATATCATTTTTATAGATGACTTCTCTCGTCACACTTGGATATACTTTATGTCTTCCCGTAGTGAGGTCTTGTCTATCTATAAACAATTTGCCACTATGGTTCGCACACAGTTCTCCACTCCTATTCGAGTCTTCCGTGCTGACTCTGCTGGCGAGTATCTCTCTCGTTACCTGCGCAGCTTCCTTGCCGAAAGGTGGCACTCTCTTCGCCTTCTCTTGTCCTGTGCTCATGCTCAGAATGGTGTCGCTAAGCGCAAGCATCGTCACCTCCTTGAGACGGCTCGTACCCTGATGATTGCCACCTCTATTCCACCTCACTTTTGGGTTGAGGCCGTTTCCACTGCCACCTATCTCGTCAACATTCAAATCTTCTTTCGCTTCTTCAGTGAGATCCGGCTGAGCGCCTCGTGATCTTTCTCCGCACTACTCGCTTCTTCGTCTGCTTAGTTTGCGTTTGCTACGTTCTCCTTACACCACGAGAACGCACCAAACTGACTGCTCAGTCTGTTGAGTGTGTTTTTCTGGGATACAGTGCCGAGCACAAGGGCTACAGATGCTGGGACCCTGTTGGTCGACGGATGCGGATTTCTCGGGATGTGACTTTTGACGAGTCTCATCCCTTCTACCCACGTCGTGCCTCTCCTTTGGTTTCCTCTGTGGAGTCCTTGTCTTTTTTGACTTTTCCAGATACACCCATCTCTATCTTACCCTCGTCCACCCGTCCCACTGAGTCTCCACATATACCTCCTGAGGCCTCTCCGCCGTTGTCACCACCTGCTTCGTCCCATGCGGCTCCTCAGGCTCTTTCCACTCTCTTTTACACTCGTCGACCTCGTATTGAGGCTCTTCCAGATGAGTCATCTTCCCCTGATGTTTCATCTTCTCCTGATGCTCCATCTCCCCCCGATGGGTCATCATCTCCTCGCTTCGGCCTCTCACGATCGTCGATCGATTCGCCTCCCGCCTGCTTTGGTTTTGTTTGGTGCGGCTACTCATGAGCCTGTCTCCCACGGATGTCACATTTCACCCTAAGTGGCAGCATGCCATGGCAGAGGAGATTGCTGCTCTCGAGCGTACTGGTACTTGGGATCTTGTTCCTTTTCCATCTCAGTCTCGTCTCATCACATGTAAGTGGGTCTATAAGATTAAGACTCGCTCTGATGGCTCTCTTGAGCGCTATAAGGCGCGTCTTGTTGCTCGTGGCTTCCAGCAGGAGCATGGTCGTGACTACGACGAGACTTTTGCTCCTGTGGCCCACATGACCACTGTCCGCACTCTTCTTTCGGTGGCGTCTGTTCGCCATTGGTCCGTTTCTCAGCTTGATGTCAAGAATGTCTTTCTTAATGGCGAGTTGCGTGAGGAGGTCTACACGTATCCACCACCTGGGTATTCTATTCCTGAGGGCATGGTCTGTCGTCTTCGTCGCTCTCTCTATGGCCTTAAACAAGCCCCTCGTGCTTGGTTTGAGCGCTTCTCCTCTGTGGTCACTGATGCTGGTTTTTCAGCTAGTGATCATGATCCTGCTCTTTTTGTCCACACTTCGTCTCGTGGTCGGACTCTTCTTCTATATGTTGATGATATGATCATCACCGGAGATGATTCTGAGTACATTGCCTTTGTCAAGGCTCGTCTGAGTGAGCAGTTCCTTATGTCGGATCTTGGTCCTCTCCGTTACTTCCTTGGGATTGAGGTTACTTCCACTCCAGATGGTTTCTTTATGTCCCAAGAGAAGTATATTCAGGATCTTCTTGATCGTGCTTCTCTCACTGATCAGCGTACTGTCGAGACTCCCATGGAGCTCAATGTTCATTTCCGACCTTCTGATGGCGAGCTTCTTTCTGATCCGACTCGCTATCGTCATCTTGTTGGGAGTCTTGTCTACCTTGCTGTTACTCGTCCAGATATTACTTATCCAGTTCACATTCTGAGTCAGTTCGTCTCTGCTCCCACTCAGGTCCACTACAGCCACCTTATTCGAGTTCTGCGATACCTTCGTGGGACTATCTCTCGCCGTCTCTTCTTTCCACACTCCAACTCGTTACAGCTTCAGGCTTATTCGGATGCTACTTGGGCCAGCGATCCATCTGATCGCCGGTCTATCTCTACTTACTGTGTTTTTCTTGGTGGTTCTCTCATTGCCTGGAAGACGAAGAAACAGACTGCAGTATCCCGTTCGAGCGCAGAGGCTGAGTTGCGAGCTATGGCTCTCTTGACAGCAGAGGTTACTTGGCTACGGTGGTTACTTGAGGATTTTGGTGTTTCTGTCACTACACCGACTCCTCTCTTGTCAGACAGTACATGTGCTATCAGTATTGCTTGTGATCCTGTGAAGCATGAGCTCACCAAGCATATTGGTGTTGATGCTTCCTTCATGAGGTCTTGTGTGCATGATCAGGTGATTGCTCTTCAGTATGTGCCTTCAGAGCTTCAGATAGCAGATTTCTTCACGAAGGCCTAGACTCGAGCACAGCACGGCTTCTACCTTTCCAAACTCAGTGTTGTTGATCCACCATGAGTTTGAGGGGGGTTGTTAGAGATATATATGTGTTAGAGTAGGATTCTAGATATTATTTGGTTTCCTTATCTGTAACCTGTACTTGTGTATATATACTGGCCCATTGGCCCCCTGAATATACAAGTTGCTATTCCTAACAGCAATAACGGGAAACGGCATTAAAAAAACATCTAGAATTTGGATGAATTAAACAGGACAATACCAGCTTAATATCTGGGATATAATCTCATGAAGCCAATCATTCAATATCACGATGAGATTTGATCTGGTGGTTTGATGTGGCTGAGGAAACGAGACTACTGTCGGCTTCGGAAATATGGTTCCGGGGAGCACTCAAGTAGAAAATGTTTGGTCTCTGTTCGCTCGAACACACAATCGCACGCCAATGGTCGAGGATACAGTGGTTATGTGAAGGGGATGCAAACACCCATTTCTTTCACTTACATGCAAACCACCGCAGGCATCGTAGCTTACTCCGGAATGGAGGAGGCCTTACACGGCTTCTTTGTGAATCTCGTTGGCAAGCCGGTTCCAAGATCACACACTTTGGATCTTGATTACCTCAATGTCTCTTCACATGACCTCTCCTCGCCGGAAGCTCAATTCTCCGAGCAAGAAGTGTGGAAAGCGATCAAGAGCTTGCCTTCGGAGAAGGCCCCGGGTCCCAATGGTTTCAGTGCCCTCTTCTACCAAAAATGTTGGGGAATAATTAAGGGCGACGTCATGGCGGCAATTTACGATCTCGGTCGTTTGGCCGGCAATAGTTTCCATCTCCTCAGCCAGGCACTGATCACCTTGGTGCCAAAGAAGATTGCAAAAGACTTCCGCCCCATTAGCTTACTACACAGTTTTGCAAAACTCTTCTCCAAAATCCTCTCCCGGAGGTTGGCACCGCAACTTGCCAGAGTGGTCGCGCCTAACCAGTTAGCTTTCATCAAATTGCGCTCCATACAAGACAATTTTTTCCTTGTCAGACATTCGACCAGATTACTTCATCAGAAAAAGAAAGTGAGTTTGTTGTTAAAGCTCGACATTTCACACGCGTTTGACTCGGTATCTTGTCCTTTCCTCCTGGAGGTCCAGAGGTGCAAGGGGTTTGGACCTAACTGGTGTAGATGGCTGGGAACCATGCTCTCGTCGGCATCCACCCGAGTGCTACTAAATGGACAATCGAGTCGGATCATTTGGCATGCCCGCGGGCTCCGTCAAGGTGATCCACTGTAGCTTATGTTGTTAGTCATTGCGATGGACGTGCTCAACAACCTTCTTTTTGAAGCTGAAAACTATTCTCTTCTTACACTTGTCGGAGGCCCTTGTGGTATATCTCATCGTCTGTCTCTGTATGCGGATGATGCGGCCTTGCATGCGATCAAAGCAATCCTCCAGGTCTTCGGAGAGGCATCGGGTCTTCACACTAACCTCTCCAAAAGCTCGGTCTCTCCAATCCGTTGTTTTGAACAACAACTTCAACTCATTGCCGCTGAACTCCAATGCCCCATGGCCGACTTCCCATGCAAATACTTGGGGCTACCTCTTTGAGGAAACCAAACAAAGGGAGACTTCCAACCCCTACTGGACAAGGTCGTCGGTCGACTCACGAATTGGCAAGTTGGCATGCTTTCACAAGGCGGTCAGCTTGTCATGGTCAAGACTGTTCTAACAGCTATCTCCATCTATTACTTCATGGTGCTTGACCCCCCGGCATGGGTTATCAAACAAATTGATAAACGTCGTCGTGCTTTCCTATGGAAAGGAAATGATAAGGTTTCGTGGTCACCGCTCGTCGCTGGTCGCCGGTTTGTAGACCGATTGAGTATGGGGTGCAGGCATACATAACTCGCGTCTGGGCAATGCGTTACGCATCGTGGTCGTGGTCGCAGTGGACTGGTTCGCTAGGCCTCAAGCGGGACTTGCTAGCTTTGCAAGTCGGACGAAGCACGACTTTTTCTAGGCTTCCCTCTCGGTTCGGCTTGGAAATGGCGGACAATGCTTGTTCTGGTTGGATCGGTGGTTTGATGGCGGAAGCATCCCCTCCTTAGCGCCTTCCCTAGTGAAATCAGTTCCGGACCCAATCAAGAAAAAAAGGACGATCACGGAGGTATTGCGCAATGGCACATGGATTGCGGACATTAGGGGTGGGCTTGACGCCCAAATCCTTATGGAGTATCAAGGACTTTGGGAGGTGCTACAGAGCGTCCACACATCAGCTGGGCAAGAAGATACCATCCACTGGCGTTGGAAAGCCTCCGGCCAGTACACTTCGCGTTCAGCTTACAAGGCTTTTTTCCATGGTTCTATTAGCTTCCCCTGTACCGACACTATCTGGAAGGCCTGGGCACCTTTGAAGTGTAAATTCTTCATGTGGCTAGCAATCCGTCGCCACTGCTGGACAGCTGATCACCTTGAGCGACACGGGCTCCCTAATCAAGGAGTTTGCGTCTTCTGCCTCTCCTCCCAGAAGTCGATTGATCATCTTCTCGTTGGGTGCGCAATCACTGCCCAGATTTGGTCACATTTTCTCTCGCAAACTGGATTGCAGCGCTTTCTTCCAATGGGTCATACCAAATTGGAAGAGTACTAGATAACAGTACGCAGCTCGGTCGCTAGGAAACGGAGGAGGGCGCTTGATTCCTACATCATCCTCGTCTCCTGGATGATCTGGAAGGAGTGCAATAACAGAGTGTTCAAAAAGGACTCCACAATGATCGACCTTCTGCTACAACGAATCACCGATGAGTTCTGCCTTTGGTGCATGGCGGGAGCTCACTGTCTGGAGGCGCTATCACGTTCAAAATAGTCCACCCCTGTATTTCCTGTCTCAGTCCCTAGATTGCTTTTACCTTTCTGCCTGATCTACTAGGGTACAACCGCTTTGATTTCCTTGTAATTGTACTTTCTTCTATCTTCTACTTAATGGAATGACGCGCAAAAGTCCCTAGATTGCTTTTACCTTTCTGCCTGATCTACTAGGGTGGTCTACAACCGCTTTGATTTCCTTGTAATTGTACTTTCTTCTATCTTCTACTTAATGGAATGACGTGCAATTCTTTTGCGCGTTCTCGAAAAAAATGAGACTTTGTGGTTCATATTTAGCTGTTGTTAAGTAAAAAAATGCAACTAGCATTCACTACCCAATGTTTACCAATCATTGTACTTCATGATTCAGATTAAAATAATTTACCAAAAAAACAGTGAACTGACACTATCTACACATGGCCACTTGGGTATAAAAAAATTAAGCATCATCCATTCAGTGTGAAGGAACTCACATCTTTTTCTCTTGAACCACCACCAAAGAAAGCAATGGATTCAGCATGTGTTCGAAGCCTCGAGTGCATGAACCTTGTACATAGTTCACCAGGTTAACACTTGGAAATTCTTAAAGCAGAAAGAAAATCAGGTCTGACAAGGCACAACAAAGCATGCAGTATTAACCTGAATGTTCCTTCAAGCTCTTGTTCTTGGCTTGCAAGACGACCAAAGTCAGGGGATACAGCTCTCAGAAAGCCCAAACCTAGCAACATGTAAGCATACAATATAGCAACTCCTCTTCGTCCGGACAATAGTTTCATTCTCCATGTAAACCTAGAGAATTCGATTGCCATTATTACATTTAATTTTAGGGTGCTAACCAAAGATTAAACCAAGTAGATGTCACTGCTTCGTACCAAGGTTAACTCACCAAAGAATGTCGACTAGTGGTTTTACCATTCCAGTAACTAAGCCAGCAAGGTCAGTGGTCAACTTATCTACATCAAGTGTTAATCTTTGGTCTGCATCAATACTTTTACCTGACATATTAAATACCTGAAAAGTGCACACACATACCAGAATAGCTTAGCTTCAGTCAAAACACACAATATTACCTCTGTTGCAATACACAATCTTATGCCTAAACCCAGGTCCCCTGCATGCATACCAAGAGAGTACAACGTGCAAACATTAAAAATAAAGTAACGAGAACTGGTACATCAGTTGACCAAAACTCTGTCCAAACCTCATAAAAGAGGCCTAGTCTAACATACAACCCTTCGTACCCACAAGAGACCACCCACTCTGTATATCACTGGGCAACAACTGAAAGAATGAGTACTAGCAAGTGTTCTGCTAGAGGATATACCTTGTAGAATGCATTTCTTTTCAGATAATATTGAAGAAAATGGTTGGTCATGCGAATTCGCCATCCAAGGGCAAGTCTTGCAGTAAGAGTTCTGTGAAGATACAGGTTATTAAAACCATGAAATCAAACTTATACAGAAATAGTCATGAATCCGCCATGCTTAATTTGCATGCCCAGAAAACGAGTATTTCAATTCTACAATAAATTCTCCCAACTAGAGAAACTTAGATGGTGATATATTGGGCAAAGCACCAAACAGAAAGCTACAGGTTCTTCATTAAAACTGAAATATAAAGTGATTATTCATGATTCCATGGTAAATGAATCTCTTGAATGCAGGTACCCACAGATTACCTCAGAGATGGCGCCACAAAAGAATTTGCAGCACTTTGCAGAATACTGACACCAATCAGACGGATAAAGGCAGCCTTATCCTGCTCCAAGACAAACTTCACAGTTGTCCCTGACAAGATGGGATGTATCAGACAAGAAATTCATTTGCAGCTGTTCCAACAATAGAAGATATTGTGGCGGGGAGGGAGGGGGGGGGCAACCATTCAATGAAGCAATACGATCCGAGATCCAAGTACGAGAGAAAACAAGTAGAGCAACAGCAAGCAACTGCCCTCCTTGTTTGTCAAGTAGTTTAGGAACCTGGACAGCAAGATGAGAACAGCATTATAATTTGAGAACATAATAACATCGGAGATAAGCTTCCTTGAGATGGTTTCATATGCTTCATCAGATATATGTCTTGAGTTTTTTTTCATAAAGCCTGAGTTTATATTGCATTAGTACACTCTTAAATTTCTAACATCTGCAGATGTATATATTAGCTTGCACCTTGCACACAGGATGATAGGAGCAACTGAGTACTAACAAGCTAAAATATCTGTACTGGCTGAATTTGACTTTTTGAGGAACAAAAACTAGAGAGAACTAGTGAAGTAAGAAACAGGGCAGCATACCAATATTTTAAGCATTGCAGCTGCTCTGGGAGGCAGAGGTCTTGGGGAGCACTGTAAATGTGGGATTAAAGGTGTTCGTACTGTTTGTTCTATTTCCGACTTGGGGGAAGTTGCTATAACCTTTGTAGAGTAAGAATGTTCCTTGGGCTTTGATGAAGCATTGCTCTAGTAAGGAAGCACATAAAACAGAGACACAGATAAGATTAGCTGGTAATAATGGAATAGACATATCCAGAAATCATATACCTTTGCCCTGCTCATAAAAGCCCTTTGAACAGTTAGCGCATCAGATTTACGATCAATTTCTGATGATGTAAAGTCAGACTCTTCAATACAAAAGGATGAGTCATCCCTACAAAATCAAGAGTGATACTAAACTTTCAGTGAATTAACTTTGGAAGAGCAAACATTCAATGAATTATTTCAGGGGTCATAACCTTCTATGCTGAACATCCCACCCTCCTTCACCGTCCAAGGACAAAACAATATCATGAAACGCAACTAAAGCTGGGCGATGAGATATCGTTATGCATGATGTGCCCATTGCTCGAACCTTTTTACAAAAACGCTCTTCCATATCAATTGTCACAGCACTAGTACACTCATCAAGGATGGCGAACTTTGGCTTATGGTAGAACAGCCTGGCCATTCCTAATCTTTGTTGCTCACCAAGCGACAGCTCATCACCCCAGTTAACTTCCTTGTCAAGAGGATAGCGTTCTAGCAAGTATTCCAGGTCAACCTGCAAAAGGAGCATGTTGACAAATTCCAGCAGGTCCATGTACTCAAAGTTGTAACTTGTAACTCAAGAAGCCATAATGTAAATATAAATGTGTTTCAATATGAATGCTATTACATTCTTTAGAAGGTCCACCATGCCATCATAGCTAAGTGGTTCGATCTCCTGATCTGCCGTAAGAGGATAGATTAGCTGTTCACGAAGTGTGCCAACAGCTGTGTATGGTCTTTGTGGGACATAAAAGATCTCCTTATTAAGATCAGAACCAACACCAGGTTTGGCAATATGGCCAGATACCAGTGGCCATAGGCCCCCAAGAACCCGAAAAAGGGAACTTTTTCCGCTACCATTGGGACCTGAAATAAGAGAAAAGCCCAGTAGAAGATCCACTTTTCAGTTTTCACATAACTGACATTTCATGCAGAGATGTATGGAGTATGGACACTGAGAGTGTGGGATGTATCATGAGACACGCATACTAAGATAATCCGAGAAACTAAGCAGCAAATTTAAATCCTATCCTTCAAGAAGGTGAACTTAACCATCATACAAATGACTTAAGTAGTAAATCTAGTAACTGAGCAGACTAGTAAATGAATGCCTTTTGAGACAATAGCAATTTCATTAATGTAATCAGAGAACTTGTGAAATGATATTTTAGTCAACTTTGGTTCGGTATTTTTTTGTTGATCTTCTTCCAGGAACTAAGGTTTAAATATATGAAATCTGAAGTCAGCATGTTTTCAGATTAGTACTTCAGAACCTAACATCTTGATAATGTATTTAAGTCCTAAGGGAATATATAGTAAAAGAAGTAGCCTATGAGATCTAAAAAAACTATTAAAAAAGCAAACACAAAATGCCATTGAACATAATTACAGAATCAGTTTACAATTAGACAAGACTTGGTACAAGATGAAGCACAAACTGTTTTTCCCTAGTCAAATGCAAGTGATTTTGTCAACAGATTGCTTAGAGGTTATAGGAGATCGAAACAAAGAGGCTAGACATGTAACAACATCCATCTCGTAATGTTGTGGTCGTTGGTTGTATACGGGTCCGAGGACCAAAGGTAGGGCACTCGTCCTCATCAAACCGCCAACAGAGCTCTTCCCTGTTGAGGTAGCGAGGCTTTGAGGCCTGATTAACCAGGGAGGCGAGGGATCGCCCTCCAAGCTTGGACGGGACTCTTCCCGACGAAGAGAGAAGCTTTGATCTTTAGCCAACCAATTAGGGACTAATTTTGTTTATTTCTTTGCTTTCTTGATAATGGATACATATTATCCCTTTTATAGGAACGACCCGACTTGACCTCTAAAAAACAATCTATAAGCAAACTTATCTCTAACAATCCAATCTAATAATAACTTGGCTAACTAATACATAATACCAAACACCTAATATTTGCTCTGCTACAGTAACAAGCACCTACAGTAGCACACGATGCTGCAGTCCGGTTGCTACAGTACTCGCCCCGCCCGGATATTTGACCATGACCCATAACATACCCTACTTCATAACCACAAAATTAAATAACTGCACATGATTTACGGATGCTCTACAACATGTAAAAGAAAAATGCATATCACGCTCCTGATACATACATACATTCTCATATCTGCTCCTGTGTGGGGGATCAAATTTCAATCAATTCAATTTTCATTACAGCAAGCATTGCAATAGTTAAGTCACGAGTCCAAATTCATTTGATAGGTGAGGATTACCGGTTATCAAAAGATTAGAACCTGTTTCTACTCGGAGAGTTAAATCATCAACCAAGACATTCCCAGCAGGTGTCACCACCTGCAATCACTTGATATCAGAACCTTGGAGATATATAAACAAATAAAAAGTTTATGTGATGCTCCTCCATGCAGGGTTAAAAAAACCGGTACGGCGCAATTACCGGCCGGCGGCCGGTACCGGTAACCGCCCGGTAACCGGCTGGTTACCGGTTTTTCCCGGTTGAATTTCGTTAAATTTTGCTTAAAAATCAATCGAAATTCAAAATTTGAATTTGCAAATTCCGGAAAAACCGGCCGGGATTTCAAATCCCGGCCCCCACCGGTAAACCGGTTACCGGCCGGTATTTCAATCCATGCCTCCAAGCATGCTATTACCTTAACACATGAAAATTCTATATGGTTTGCTTCACTGATGTAATTTCCAGAAGAAGAATTATGATTCAACGATCTATCACGAACCCCAGAAAGCTCACGTGAAACATCCAGTAACTCACGAATCCGGTCTGCATAGCCACTGTAAAATTACAGTGAAAGTCCATTGGCATCATAATCATGCCGGAAAAGAAAAAGGAAATCAGAAATCAAAGACAACAGCAACTGCATCAGAGATACCATAGGGGCACGGGACCCCACTAAAGTTTGCCCCAAAAAACCTATAGCTATAGTGTGTTTTGCATATAGTCCAGAAGGTATCTAGATGTATAAAGAAGGGAACCCACTTAAATATGACAGGCCCAGGTGCAAAATTTTAATGGCTCCACCAGTTCTCATATACTAGAAGATACAAAAGGTTCCTAACAACAATATGCAATGGGTCAAGTTGAACAGCATACAATGCCATAAGTTGTGTGATTTCAAAAGAACTCTGAAATGTTGAAAAGGGACAAAAACACAGGTTCACAATATATCAGGAAGGAGTTAACACTTTTACTTCTATTCCACTAAAATAATACACAAAATCACACACTATGTGTTTTACTTGGAATGATATTAAACCATTAAACAACAACTGGAAAGTAAGATTCTCTTCCTTCTTCATGAAAAATGGTGAATGCACCACCTGTCCACTAACTTTTGCAAAGGACTTGGTTATTTATGTATTATTCTTTTAAACTCCTACTCTGCAATCTAATTATTGTATTTACTGTTAAACTTACTTTCTGCAAATTAACCATAAAACCATCCTTGCTTAAGCCTTGCATGAATACTATGAATACTATGTGCATACATTTCTCTACGACTTGCTGAGTACTTTATGTACTCACGGCTTTATGCCCTTTGTTGATCAGTCCCAGCAGAAGAATCAGGAAATATTGAGTTCTACGAGGAATGCTACTTTGAAGACTTCGCGAACTAGGTCACGTCCTCCACTCGATTGCCTGTGGGCATGTCGATTGGGCTCCACGTATTTTGGATTTCCGCTGCAAGAACTCTGTTATTGCTAAGCCCTGTGAGGCGACTTTTGTAAGAACTTGACCATAAGGTCTTTTGCCGTTAACTAATATTACTTTGTTTGCTTCGTCAGTTACATTGTTGTATGGTTATGATAACATCATTGTTGCAACTGTGCGAGCTAGCTACTGATCATGGGACTAGCTTGGTATGCACAGAGGGTCTCGGGGTTGTGTGATACCCGGGGCGCCGACACGGCGCGGCGGTTAGAATGACGTATAGAATTTTTCTTTTTCTTTCTTTTTCTTTTTTTAATCGGGCCAGCTCACTTAAAATTCCTCCCGGAGCCTGCTCTGCTCATACTGAGCCTGCGAGCCAAAAAAACACCCGCACGGGTCCCCCGTGGCGGCGGCCCAAGTGGAGGCGGCGGCATCAGCACGAGTGACGGCGACAGCGGAATCCTCGACGACTCCCCGGCGGTGTCCGGGCGACTAGCGATGGCGTCCAGGCGACCGAGCAATGGCTCGTGTAGTAGGATCCTCAACGGAGTCTGGGCGACCGAGCGGTGGCGGGATCCTCGGCAGAGTCCGGGTGACGAGCGGCAACAACCGAGCGGCGGTGCGAGTCTCAACCCCGACCCCAATCGGTTGCGCATAGGAAGACGGCGGCGGGCGGCACGATGAAGATGGCTCGGCTTCAGACGCGTGCGAGGAAGACACGGTGTGTCAAGAAGCGGAGCATAGGCGCGCCGAGCAGAGAACCATGACAGAGGGGCGGCAACGGCGATCGATGGCTGATGAGAGCGACGGCAGTCATGTAAGAAAAACTAACCCTACCTTGGCTCTGATACCATGTTATGAATAGCGCTTGTATTCATCATGGGGCCAAATAGGCCAATATATATACAAGTAGAAGTGTGACATATATGCAAATAACCCCTTATACAATAGGGAAAATACACATGCAATAATATACATCTAACATGCACAAGAGATGGTTTTACCTCAGAATATTTAAACGTCTTGAGCTGATAGAAAGGATCGCAAGAGACTGAAATAGTGATATGATCACACTTGTGTGGTATCGAAGATTACTCAACATGTCAGCCCTTCCTAGGGTAGATGAATCAGGTCTAAGGTTGCCAGAGAAGAAAGGTTCAATAATAAGGACAACTGCTACAGTGGCCCCAAAATACTTCAGAAAGAAGTCTTGAATCATGCCGAACCACCAGTTTTCATGGAGCACACGATTCAGGTGCCCAACAAGAGCCTGGAACCGCTGCATGATATGAGATGCTTCTCTGTTCTCACCTCCATAAAATGCCACACTCTCAGCATGAGTTCTTAATCGTGAATGAAGTTGACGATAGTCCCCTTCTAGCTGCTGTTCCATGGATTTCAGCTTTCCGAAAGCAGGAGAGAAATTTCTAATTGCTCCACCAGCAACTAGTATATATGCCTGAAAGCATTTGCTTATTAATACATTACAGAAACACTAAGGAAGCAAAATGTGACAGAAATTTATCAGTGCTCCTCATTACTAGAGGTATAACTATTATTTATATCACAAACTACTAGATGAAGCATAGCAATCAAATTTTTCTATAAAAAATTACCAGAATCCAAAACATGTATTTTGGACTAGCATAAGAACAGAGACGCCAGGTGTATGTTAACCCTTCTGCAACTGCTGCCAGATCATCCTGTACAAGCTCACTAAGTTCAGAGCAGAACTTTGGAATATCACTAGCAATCCTTTGCTCCGGGCTTGTTATTCGATGATCCACGTGTGAGATCTTGTAGTAAACCATATTCTGGACATACAGCAGAAAAGAAGCAACAAGATATCTTATGAAGATTGTATGTTAACAAGAAATCCATCAAGTTAATAACCACTATTGGCAAACTAGTGTCCTAAAAGTACAACAGTGCATGCACCAGTTAAATATACTGTATTTCTATAATAAGACATGGACAAAAAAAGATGAACTGATATGACCACTGTTAGAATAGGACTCTTTTGTATTTATTATCTGTATATGGCAACCCCCTTGTACTCCCTATATATATTGCTCATTGGGCCCTCTTGACTAGACACACAATATTCATAACATGGTATCAAAGCTAAGGCACTAAAATAGCTCCCTCCTTCTGCTGTCATACTTCTGCCGCCACCGTCGCCCCCGAATCGAGCCGCCGCGGCCTGCTGCTCCCGCCATCACCAAGCCGTCGCTGCGTCACCCTGTTGCAGCCGGTGGTCGTCACGTCCCCGTCGCGACTCGGCGTAGCCAGTGGTCACTTCGTCCGTCGCGACTCGACGCCGCGGTGGTCGCCAAGTGCTCGAGCTCGCCGTCGCTAAGCCGCCGCCGTGTCGCCTCGCAGCTAGTGGTCGCCGCCGTGTCCCAGCTTGCACTCCCACCCCCGACGCCACGGTGGTCGCCGCGTGCTCGAGCTCGTTGCTTCCTGCGGCTGAGGAAGCCTCCGCTGCCGCCGCCGCCGCCGAGAACTCGGGGGAACCCTAGTTCCTCCGGTTGTTTGCGTGAGGCCGGGCTGAGTTCAGCCAGGCCGTTTTAAGCCGAGCCGGCCCGTTAAGGAAAAAAACGTCGCTCTAACCGCCGCGCCGTTCAGCGCCGCCTGTTAGACTTCGTTGCCTTGGTCGCCGCGCCGTCCAGCGCCGCCTACCGATGGCTTCTGTTCCGATCACATTCTCGGGAACCACGCTTAATGGGACGAACTACAGGTTGTGGTCTTCACTTATGAAGATCACCCTCGATGGTCTTCGCCTCTGGGGACATGTCATTGGTGCCCAACCTTGTCTGCTACTGCCGGTTCAGCCTTCTCACAGACAGCCTACTTCTGCACTTCCTGCAGAAGATGAGACCGCCAAGAAGGAGACAGAGGTTGCTATTGCTACTGCTGATGCTGCTGATGAGGCCTTTCAGTATGCCATATATGCTTTTGAGCGCAGGTGTGATGATGAGGCCCGTGTTCGAGCCATCCTGGTGGTCAGCGTCGACGGCTCCATCCAACCAGACATTGTTGGTCTGTGTGCCCCTCGTCAGATCTGGGAGTACTTGCGCAAGCGATACCAGCAGAGCAGCGATGCTCAGTTTTTTCGCTTCAGCGTGAGTTGGAGACGCTTCGCCAGGAGGACTCCTACGTTGACGACTTCTTCCGAGCCCTAGCCAGTATCTGGCGCTAGCTGGACGAGCTGGCTTCTCCGCTCTGTCAGGAGTATCATAAAGCGCAGAAGGCGGATCGTGATCGCCTTCGCCTTTATGACTTCGTCTGTCGTCTTCGCCTGGAGTTTGAGCCTGTTAGGGCTCAATTGTTGAGCCGCTCACCACGACCGTCAGTCACCGAGGTTCTTTCGACGCTTCGTGCTAAGGAGCTTCGCCGCGGGTTAGCAGCACAGTTTATTCCGATTGTGCTTGCTACCCCCCTCTTCTTCGATTACACTGACGGTTTCTACTTCGACTACAGTCTCTCCTCAGGTGTCTGTTTCTGCTCCTGTTTTTGCACCAACTGGGGTTCAATGCAATTATTGCAAGAACTTCGGGCACAACTATCAGTGTTGTGCGATGCGAAAAAAGCAGAACAAGACGTGTGGGGCTGGACGATCCAAGGGGGGCAGGAAGGCCCTTCCTCCACGGGAGGACAGACCAGCACGTCAGGACCTTCTCAATGGGTGACTCCATTCAGCAGTTCTGTCAGGCTCTACTTCAGCAGTTCTCTCACAACTCAGCAGGTTCGGCCAGTCTAGTTCAGACGTCTCCTCCAGGTACTTCTTGGGTTCTGGATTCTGGTGCCTCTTTCCACATGGTACCAGACTCCACATCTCTCACTTCAGTAGGACCTCCTGTTTTTCCTATCTTTGTTCAGACAACTGACGGTACTCCTCTGTCTATCAGCTGTCATGGCACTATTTTGTCCACTGATTTTTCTGTTCCAGCTGTTTCTCATGTTCCCATCTTACCATGCAGCTTCTCTCGATGGGTCAGCTCACCGATCTTGGCTATAGGGTTGGTTTTAACTCTCACACCTATTTCATCCAAGATCGACAGACAGGGACGGTACTTGGGACTGGCTGGCGCCATAGAGATCTTCAAGGTCTCTACATCCTTGATCGCATCCACCTTCCGTCCACTTCAGTTGCTCCTATCACCTCTACATCTACTTTCACCGCCACTAATGCCACCACCTCTGGCGTTTTTTGCGCAGTGGCATCGCCGTTTAGGTTACTTATGTTGGTCCCGTCTTTCTTCATTAGTTCGTACGGGTGTTCTTGGACATGTTACTGTTGACACGGTCATGTTTTGTCAGGGTTGTAAGCTAAGCAAGCAGCTACAACTTCCTTATCATTCCAGTGAGTCCTTGTCTTTTCGTCCTTTTGACTTAGTTCATTCAGATGTATGGGGATCTACGCCTATTATCTCTAAAGGCAGGTATAAACTTATATGATATTCATTGATGATTATCCCCGTTTTACATGGATTTTTCCTATGTCTAATCGTGGTAAGTTTCTTACGATTTATCATAGCTTTGCAACGATGGTTCATACTTAATTTGATTCTCTTATCCGTACTTTTCGTTGTGATTCTGCTGGCGAGTACTGTTCTGGCGGTTTTAGACAGTTTCTTTCTGAGCAGGGCACTCTTTACCAGTCTTCTTGTCCTGACGCCCATACTCAGAATGAGGTTGCTGAGCGCAAACATCGTCATCTGATTGAGACTGCCCGCACTTTTCTCATTGCCTCTCACGTTCCACTACAGTTCTGGGCTGAGGCTGTTTCTACAGCTGCATACCTCATCAATATTCAGCCTTCCACTGCTCTTAAGGGTGTCAGTCCCATAGAGCGTCTCTACTCTCGATCCCCCCAATACACTCACCTTCGTGTTTTTTGTTGTACTTGTTTTGTTCTACTAGCACCTCGTGGGTGCACTAAACTATCGGCCTAGTCAGTTGACTATGTGTTTCTTGGTTATAGTTCTGAGCGTAAGGGTTATCGTTGTTGGAATCCTTCTGCTCGACGGATCAGGATCTCACGAGACGTTGTCTTTGACGAATCTCGACCTTTCTTCTATCGAGATCGGGTCCCTTCTCCTGTTTCCACCGTTGAGTCGATTTCATGGTTGTCTCTTTCTGACTCTTCACCCATTTCTCCACTATCCCAGTCTTTCTCTGGTCTGTCTCCAGTGGTTCCTTCTGTATCTCCGCCTCCTGTAGCACAGCCTCTTGTTCCTGCAGCACCACTGTCTCGTTTCTCTGGTATTTACTACTCCAGGTGTCCTCGTTCTTTACCAGTATCCTCTTCTGGTATCTTGCCGACACCCATATCTGATCCTCCTGATGATGCTCCTCGTTACGTTCTTCGTGACCGACATCTCTTCGACCTCCTGATCGTTTTGGGTTTGCTCCAATAGCTCATGCTCTCTTTGTCACTGAGTCTAGTTCTTATCTTGAGACTACTCATTCTGAGTGGCAGCTCGCTATGGCAGAGGAACTTGATGCTCTTCGACGTACGGAGACTTGGGATATTGTACCGACCCCTGTACATACTCGTCCGATCACGTGCAAGTGGGTGTACAAGATTAAGACCCGGTCTTATGGTACTATCGAGCGCTACAAGACTCGTCTTGTGGCTCGCGGCTTTCAGCAGGAGTACGGTCGTGACTACGATGAGACTTTTGCCCCTGTTGCCCATACGACCACTATTCGCACTCTTGTTGCGGTTGCTTTTATTCGCCGGTGGTCTATCTCTCAGCTGGATGTTAAGAATGTTTTTCTTAATGGTGTTCTGCATGAGGTCTACATGCAGCAACCACCTGGGTATTCTGTTCCCGATGGGCACGTCTGTCGCCTTCGTCGTGCTCTTATGGTCTCATACAGGCTCCTCGTGCCTGGTTTGCGCGTTTTACCTCAGTGATTACTGCTGTCGGTTTCACTGTCAGTTCCTATGATCCTGCTCTTTTTGTCCATGTCTCATCTCGGGGTAGGACATGGCTTCTTCTGTACGTTGATGATATGCTCATCACTGGTGATGATTCCTCATTCATCACGTATGTGAAGAAGCATCTCAGTGAGCAATTTTTGATGACTGATCTTGGTTCTTTTACGTACTTCCTTGGAATTGAGGTCTCTTCCATGCCTGAGGGCTACAAACCTCTCCTAGCAGAAGTATGTCCAGGATCTTCTTGATCGGTCTGGTCTGACTGACACTCGCACTGCTGAGACTCCCATGGAGCTATCCCTACAGCTTAGTGCCACTGATTGTGATCTTCTTGAGGATCCTACTCGCTATCGCCATCTTGTTGGGAGTTTGGTGTATCTTGTGAGCACCCGTCCTGATATTGCTTATGCTTTTCATATCTTGAGCCAGTTCATGGCTCGTCCTACCCATATTCACTACAGTCACTTTCTTCGTGTTCTTCGCTACTTGCGTGGAACTATCTCTCGTCATTTGTTTTTCCCTAGCTCTACCTCACTACAGCTTCAGGCGTACTCCGATGCGACCTGGGCTAGTAATCCTTCTGATCATCGTTCTCTTTCTGCTTACTGTGTTTTTCTTGGCTCCTCCCTGATTGCCTGGAAGACTAAGAAGTAGACTGCAGTTTCCCGTTCAAGTACAGAGGCTGAGTTAAGAGCTATGGCAGTAGTGACAGTAGAGGTTACTTGGTTGAGGTGATTACTTGCGGATTTTGGAGTGCCTGTGGTGAGATCTACGACTCTTTCGTCTGACAGTACAGGTGCTATCAGTATTGCCCGAGACCCAATGAAGTATGAGCTCACCAAGCACATTGGTGTGGATGCTGCATACACTTGCTCACAGGTGCAGGAGAGAGTTTTGCTTTACAACTTGTGCCATCAGAGTTACAGGTTGCTGACTTCTTCACGAAGCCACAGACTAGGGCACAACATTTGTATTTTTTCTCCAAACTCAGTGTATATGATCCACCATAAGTTTGAGGAGGGTATTAGAATATGACTCTTTTGTATTCTTTATCTATATATGGCAACCCCCTTGTACTCTTTATATATATTACCCATTAGGCCCTCTTGAATAGCACACAATATTCATAACAACCACTACTTCAACATCAAATGAAATAAAAAACCTTCACAACCTGACATGACAACATAATTGCTGCCATATCCAATAAACTACATAAATTAAATAGCAGCAGCAAATTCAACTAGAATAGAAAATTCACTACGTTAGAAAGGGAGAGAGAAAGGATATTCACAAGCAAACAGAATGTTGAAGCCAACTAGAAGAAACAGTAAGCAAATTTCTTCATGAACCAACCTAATACTATTACAACTGCCTATCACGGAAATGAGAGTGGTGTTATTAAATTGAAAAAGATTAGCACATGAAAACTGGTTCGGTGATCCCCTAGTCCTATATATTTTAGGGATTTTTAATTTATACTCTACATACAACTACGAACTGCATGCATATTCTTGTGTCATCAGCTGTGATCATTGGAGGACTATCAATACTTTTAAGTCTTTGGTCATTATAATCTGTGACATAATCCTCCCGAGGATACCAACTGGAACCATATCAGTCCATTGATAGACATAAACTTGGAAAATACTCTTAAAGATATTCTTGGGAACCAATGCAAGTGAGAAATGTGTGCAATGGAAAGGAACATATATTGCGACCGATACAGAATCAAAATTAATCAACTGATGTACCTGAAAATAATCAGCATGGACAAGATCTGTTAAAATTTTCTTGAAGCGCAAACTTAAAGACCCTGTTAAGTATTTTGAGGTCTGATATACTGTGGACTGGAGGAAGCATAACATTAGATTTTCGATAATTAGGCGTATAAAGGTTGGAACACGCCGCAGAAATGCCGCTTTAAACAAATAGCCTTGAACTTTTGCTAATCTATGCCCCACAGCAGTACGCAGCACCTGAAAAAAAATGCAATGATGAGAACATTGTTTTTTATCATTAATTAATTAGTAAATATTCTAATACCATTGCCATCCTGTCCATGCCATCGGATAAAGCACTGGGTCCGGATGGCTTCATGGGCATCTTTTATAAAGTATGCTGGGACATCATCAAAGATGACCTGGTGGCGGCTTTCCAACAATTGCATGAACTACGTGGTGAACACTTTAACCTCACAAACACAGCCAATATTGTCCTCCTACCCAAAAAAGAAGACTCCGCCAAAATAACGGACTATCGCCCGATCAGCCTGATTCATAGCATTGGCAAAATATTCTCCAAGCTATGAGCAAACCGCTTGGCCCCTCACCTGGACTCCATCATCTCCCTCTGCCAAAGCGCCTTCATCAAAAAAAGATGCATCCAAGACAACTTTCTGTACACTCAGAATGTGGTACGGGACTTGCATAAGACCAAGACACTATCCTTGTTCCTCAAGCTAGACATTGCAAAAGCATTTGACTCAGGTGGGTACGTGCTAGAGGTTCTGGAGCAATTGGGTTTTGGACCTAGGTGGAGGGAGTGGATCTCAATCTTGTTTGGCAGCACATCCACCAACGTCCTAGTCAATGGCAACCCGGGGAACAGATTCCACCACCAGCGAGGGGTTCGCCAAGGTGACCTACTATCACCAATGCTATTCATCATGGCAATTGACCCGCTTCAAAAAATCCTTGATCGCGCAACTCAAGAAAACATCATATCCCCGATCCACTCTAGGACAGTCCGGATGGGAACTTCGCTCTACGCAAACGATGCGGCCATCTTTATGAACCCCATCAAAGACGAAATCCAAGCAATACAACAGATCTTGCAAGTTTTCGGTGAGGCGACGGGTCTAGTAAACAACCTCCAAAAAAGTGCAGTTTATCCGATTAGATGTGAAGAGCTTGATCTCCAAGATATCTTACAATCTTTTCCGGGAAAAAGCAAGGATTTCCCTTGCCGTTATATGGGCCTACCGCTGCATGTGTGCAAACTTAGGAAAACTCACTACATGCCCCTCATTGAAAAGCTAAGTGCAAGACTACCGAGATGGAAAGGAAAACTCCTATCCACGGCGGGCAGGTTAACCCTCGTGAACTCAGTACTATCCTCGCTACCAACCTAACACCTTACCATCTTCTCACTTGCAAAATGGGTACACAAGAAAATCAACAAAATTAGGTGATCCTTTCTTTGGAAAGGAAGCGAGCAAGCTACTGGGGGGCACTGTTTAGTCAAGTGGGATAAGGTTTGCCGACCAAAAAAGCTTGGCGGGTTGGGAATCCTCGATATTCAAAAGTTTGGCTGGGCCCTACGACTAAGGTGGATGTGGTATGAATGGAAGAACAGATCCAAGCCATGGATTGGAACGGACATGCCTTGCGACAAGACCGATAAGCAGCTCATCCGCGCAGCCACGGTTGTGCGGATCGGAAATGGCCATAAGGCAAAATTTTGGCATGACTGTTGGTTATGAAATGAAGCACCGAGGATCATAGCACCAAACCTCTACAAAATAGCAACAAGAAGGGGAAAAAACAGATCAGTCTACAACCAGTTGCAAAACAACAACTGGATCCGCTCGGTTAGCAAACTGCACACCGCCGACCAACTGCAAGAATACATTGCCCTCTGGACAAAAATGCAGCACATCAACCTCGATCCAAACATCCCAGACAACATTGTGTGGACACCAACACCGAACGGCGAGTACTCATCGAAATCAGCCTACCTCATGCAATTCCAAGGCAGCACACAATGCCCAAACGAAAAGAGGATTTGGAAGGCACAAATGGAAAATAAGTGTAAGTTTTTTGCGTGGATCTTAAGCCAAGATAAGATCCTTACAACTGACAATCTAGCAAAAAGAGGCTGGCCGCACCAACCCCTGTGTAGTCTATGCAACCAAGTCCCGGAAACGGCATCACATCTTTGTCTATTGTGCCCTTTTGCAAGAGAAATTTGATCCACCGTGCTCAGTTGGACAAACTGCACCATCATGGCCCGGTACCCCCACAAAATTTCAGGAGCCTCGGGAGTGGTGGCAATGAGCAAGCGAACAAACACCAAAACAAGACAGGACAAAATTCAATGGCCTAGTCATATACATATTCTGGAACATTTGGAAGGAAAGAAATAGGAGAATTTTCCAAAACAATTCTCTGAGCTCTCAGCACCTCGTCTTTCAAATAAAAGTGGATGTCCAGCTTCGAGAAAAAGCTTTTCATAATTAGTTTTTTGGCCGGCTAAAGCCCTGCCTGTCCCAAGCCCAGTTGTTTTGGTGAAATTCGGTGGCTTTGGTGGCATGTAATTAAATCATCTACTGTTTTTTAACCTCCTCTTTAATTGAAATGGCAGAACTCCTGCCTTCCCGTTCATTAAAAAACAAGAATACCATTTGAAAATCCAGCAGCAGCTAATATCACATCCCATACATAATGGTAAAAACCAAAGGTCTGTGCGATGGTAATATCATTTTACTAAATGGAAACACGAGTAAGCCTAGCCAACGAAACACATGAAAACTGTATAGGCTTACATTGTGGCACTACAAAAGAAAATTTGGGTATTTTGAAACTTGCTATACCCACCATGAAATTATCGGTTTTGTTTGACTCAGTTAGAAACGTAGATTAAGTGTAAGAGATTCAGTCAGTATGCTACCTTTACTGCTAGCAGGAGCAGCATGTTAGTAGGCCAGATGGTCACAAAAGTTCTTATTACTGTCCACAGATCAGAAAAGGAACTTATTTCTTCTGTGTACAACTAGAAACTAGCTGTTCAGGCATCAGACAATATTGAAATTACTTCAGAATTAGGGAAGTACTAAGTCTGGACTTGCAAAAAAAATGAAATTATGAAACCAGTGTGGCATCAACAGAAAATGACAAAACTTACGGCTGTTAATATCAAGCCAAGAAGGTAGCGCGTGCCATTTGGGCCAATCTTCTTGAGTAGGATGGCAGCTAGGAAATGCAATGATTTCAAGCCACTTTTCCTTGGCTTCGTTCCGGCCAATCTACCATCCACACCATTTTGGCTCAACCTGTCCCCATTCCTGGCCAATGCATTGGCATCATCACCGTAATTCGCTTCCGAGCGCCTTCTCCGTTGGCCTTGGCTTGACCGGGCATACGCCAAAGCTCCACCGGCAAGCAGCGCACCGGAAACAACAGCGAGAGTTTTCCTGTTTCCACACAAGAGTGATTAAGAACAAAGATTGCATTTTCACTGATGAGGAATTGGAAAGGAAAAACGAAGAAAAATTTTCAGCCAAGAGCACACCTCCTCGAAGCCAAAAGCCCCCGTCCATGCTCCGTCAACTGCAGCAGCTGCAGAGATGGCATCTCGCTGCCGCAAGATGGCCGGCCTCCTCGAGCAGATATATGCAAGTAGAAGAGAAGAAGATCTCTTATCTATAGCAAGGCATAGACCACCGTGGAATCAAAGTGCCCCTTGCGCCGCCGCCACCGCCGCCGCCGCCGCCGCCGCAAAGCATCATCGTTGGCTGCATCCACCCAAATTGGAAAGAAAGGACGGGCTCAGAACAACCACTGCAACTCCAATTCTTTTTCTTTTTTTTTCGCAGGCTCCGAGGAAGGCGCAGTCGAATTGGGCGCGTTCGGGGGGTGTGAAACCGAGCGAGCGAAGGAGCGCGGTGGATACCTCGGTCTCGGCGGAGGCGGCCCGATGAGAGAGATCGCCGGCGACGAGAGCGGTAGATGCCGCGAAGCGAGGATAGGAACAGAGAAGGAAAGAGTAAAAGGAGGGGAGAAGTTGATGAGATTTAAGAGAGAGAGAGTGTGTGACTGACAGCGAGGGAGGGAGAGAGAGAGAGAGAGCTCTCGCAACTGCATTGCTGCAATTTGCAAAAGCATTCTGAACTTTTTGGTTTTCTTGTTCTTCTTCTTTTTTCTGAGTCGTATTTTTGCTTAACTCTGTTAAAGTTTTAAATGTTTCTGCACTTGAAAATAATGTCTATTAAGAAGAAAAAGGAGAACGCACACCTTTATGGTTGAATTGAAATACAAGTTTTGTATCGCAATTACCTCCTAAGAAAAATCATTTCCTTCCAAGCGGGTATTATTGCTGGATCGTAACGTAAACGGCAAGTTTAGTCTGGTAAACTAAACCCGGCAGACAAGGAAGATAGGGTGGGTCCATCACTGCTGTTCGCGTGTGCGTGTGCCTGTGTGCGCACACACACACGCCCCCTAACGTACGTCTTGTGTTGGCCACTTGTCACTAGTTAGTCATGGCTAGATAGTAGCCCGGGAGCTAATCGCGCCCCGAGTACTGGTTAGCCCACCCTAGTCGGGTTTGATAAGCATTGACCCACTGACGTACAGTCACACTTTGTATTTCTCCCATTCCTCCGCGTCTAGCCTCCGTCTCCGTCTCCCCACTCCTCCTCCTCCTCCTCCTCCAATATCTTCGTGCCTGGCAGCCCCGACATCTTCCTCCGCGTCGGGCGCTGTCGTACCACCTCTATTGTCGTGCCGAGCCACCCCGCTAGACCGGGGTACCAATCCGATCCAATTACAATGTGAGATGTATCATGCGTGGATCAAACCAACCCTCGCGTGCTTCGAATCAACCAAGACTGCACAACTCATGTGACCATCTCTACTTGTTAGCTTATTCTCGTAAGGATCTTTCTTCTTCGACCACCCTCAACCACACTAGTTGAGCAGGCTAGCAAGCAGCTTGCGATCGGTAGTTTGTTTATGGATAATTAATTTATGGATTTCCCAAAGTTAACGAGATCCCATTTGGAAATGAACTTTTTTTATTAATTAACCATTTTAAAAAAAATTATTTTAAAGTTTACCCTCCCCCACACGAACTTTATTTCTGATTCTGACCCCTTTGGTCACACCATCATCGGTGACATGATGAAATAATATTATCATGTTATAGGATAAGTCCGCTAAAATAGTATTTTTTATCACGCCACTAATGGTGGCGTGACCAAACAACACTGTGGTGGCGTGACAAGAGTTTGCTTAGAGACAAGCTGGCGTGACAGTGTTGTTTTGTAATTAAATAGGTCAGAATTAGAAATAAAGTTCGCGATGATTAACTTTGAAATAAAATTTAAAAAGATTAATTAATAATAAAAAACTTTGGAAAAACAGAATTAGTTCCCGCGGGAGTACCGTAAGAACCCACATCGTATCCATTAAGCGAAATCCATGTAGATATATATATATATATATATATGTATGCTGGTGATGACACATGGCACGCATGTATCGATGACGATATCGATCATGTGCAAGGATCGAATAGAGTGGAATAAGGGCATGGCCCAATAGTACCGTGGGGCTGCATCTGCATGTGGGCCTGCCGTTTGCTGTTGGCTCGGTCGTCACATGCATCGATGCACGCTCAACCGCCCAGACAACCACCTCTACCTACACTAGTCGAGTCCACCAGCTAGGCCTACGTACGTGCGTACTGTTTGTTACTTGCAACCTGTACTAAATCCGGAGTTTTTGTTTTAAATAGCACTATTTAAGAGTGAAATAGTAAAACTAGCATCCTTCCTAGACTAAAGCTAAAAATAGCACTGCAGACTCACCGGCACGTGTCGTCTGCCATGCCACAGGCGCCCGGGCCCCATCGTCCACGCACCAAAGGCCGGGCACGCCGAGTCCCATCGCCTCGGGAGGGGACTTCCCAAGTCCGCACGCCCCTGGCCTAGACATCTCCGTTGTAATTAATTAGTTATAACTAACTACTCGTAATGAATTTGTTAGTAATTAATTAGTCGTAATTAATCATTCGTCCCCCTCTAAAGGGGATAGATCTAGAGTTTTTGGCTTAAATGACATTATTTGCACGTGAAATAGCAAATCTAACCTCCTCCAGACTTCTCTCGTTTGCACGCCCCTAGCCTGAACGCCACATGTTGTAATTATCTAGTTGTAATTAATTTATTCATAATTATTTGGACATAATTAATTAGTCATAATTAATTCACTCGTAATTAATTAGTTGTAATTAATTAATCGTAAATAAGTTGTCGTAGTTTTCGTAATTAATTTAGTCATAATTAGTTAGTCGTCCCCTCTCTAGAGGGGGCTAGATTTGGTGTTTTTTTGCTTAAATGACACTGTTTACACGTGGTCCCTCTCTAGAGGGGGCTAGATATGGTGCAAATGATAATACAACACATGATTTTATATGATAAAATATATTTTTTGTATGTGTGATAATACATAGAAATTTAGGTATATAAGGAAAGCACATGATTTCATGCTCTTGATTTCATGCACCCTATTTCGAATACGAGTTTTTTTGTCTTTTCCAAAATGTTAATTAATAGTGCAAATTGTTGAGGATTATAGTGGGTTATTAAATAGACACTGATTAGACATCTTGACATGGCCAACCCACTCGATCCACCTCGTACAAGATCGTCGCCAAAAAACACAAGAAAGTCTGGCATATTCAACATTACCTAAAGCCACAATAACACACGCATATGTTAGGATCAATTCACTGTTCTTTACTATACACAATCAAATAAATATGTCGCATTATTTAGTCTACATTTCCCTACCTCCCTAAAATAACCACACTTCAGTAATCCTTATATACAAATTTAACCTAATCAATGCATAATAAAAAAAAACATTAATAAATTTCTACAAAACAAAACTAGTAATCCTTATGACCAATTAAGAACTACTAATTTATTTGGACTAACTAACTACGACTAATTAATTATGACTAAATAATAATAACAAAATTAATTACGACTAACTAATTACAACTAATTAACTACGACCGATTACCTATGAATAATTAATTATGAATACTAAACTACAACTAATTAACTATAACTAATTAATTAGGGGCTAAATTACTTACAAAAAATAATTTAAGTTTTATTGTACTTCATATGGACTCTTCCACATAGGAATTCGTATAGAAATCCAATTGCTGGTTTTATTTAATTTTTTAATTTTGAAGTTATTTTAATCTAGACCATTATAATCCGGACCAACCACGTTCCATGGTGTATATCTTTCTATTTTTCCACCGATTAATGTAAAAAATTTCTAGACCTTGAGAGCGAATGTGGTGGCTTCTTTTGACTGAAATGTTCAGTAAAATTATATTTTATTTTTATTCCCAATTTTAGTTTTTCTTGGAATTTGTATTTGAATCCAATTGCTATTTTTTCCTTAATTTTTATTTCGAATTACAGTTATTTAGGGATTTTGCTTTAGAATTCATATTGAATTAAAATTGCTTATGTTATTTTATTTTTATTGGGAATTTCAATTATTTTTGGTTTTATTTCGTTTACAAATCTAATTGCTAATTATTGTTTAATTTTCATTCTTAATTATAATTATTGGAATTACTATCGAAATCAAATTTCTAATTTTATTTTATTTTTATTTTGAGTTTTAGTTATTTTTTGTTGAATTTTGTATATAAATATAATTTCTTTTTTATTTTTTATTCCGAATTATAATTATTTATAGTTTTTACTTAGAAATTAGTATGTAAATTAAACTGCTAATCTTATTTTATCTTTATTTCGAATTTTAGTTTTATTGTACTTGATATGGATTCTTTTACTTAGGAATTAGTATAGAAATCAAATTGCTTATTTTATTTTATTTTATTTTTATATTCCAAATTTTAATTTACTTGACATGGACTCTTTCGTTTAATCTTGATAGTTATAATCTGGACCCACCATGATCGATGGTGTAGATATTTCTCTTTTTTTCACCGATTAATATGAAAATTTCTAGACATTGAGAGCGAACGTGGTGGCTTCTTTTGAATCTGATTTAATAAGATAATAAATTTTGGATAGAACAATACGTTGAAAACATCATATTTTTAGCTATAACATCGTAATTCATGTAAAATGATATAGACAACTAATGTTTATAATACTCCTCCATGTCATATATGGACAACACTAGTGATAACTCCAACAATAGGTTGTCTCTCAAGTCTTAAGTTGTCTTTATGGGCCCGACAATTCACACAATGATGTTTTTGTGCTATATGTGCATCCTTATTTCATGCGCTTGAATCGTCTCTTTAAGAAGAGACTACGACTCTCTCTCTCTCTCTCTTTTTTTACTGAAGTCTCTCAATCTCCTTGTTCTCTCTTCCACATCAACAATAATCCTACGTAGTAGCGGGACGAAGAGACAGTTGACAGCATATAACATCCCAAAATTTGGAGTGTTTCTGAAGCTTTTAAAAGCAAAAATAAGCATTTTAATTCTCTTGTTTAGGTCAAAACTTAATTTGAATTTTTAGAAATTAAAACAATTTAACATGATTAATCTAAACTTTAATTAAATTAAAAGTTGTTTTATTTGCGTTCCTTGAGTTTCAAAGAATTTTCTTGAATTTTCTATGAATTTTTGGAATTAATTTGCTATTTATTTGAGCTCGTTTTGCTTTAATTCAATTTCCTAAATTCAGAAAGTCTTTTATTTTTTTTGGATTTCCTTTGGTTTGAATTTCCTTTCCTTATGCCCATCCTCTTTTCTTTCGGCCCAGTCCCATTTTCTTTTTCCCCAGCCTTTTCCTTTTCCTCGCTGGCCCGGCTCGTTTCTTTTTTTGTCCCGCGTGCCTTGGCCCAAGCCAGCAGCCGCAGCCACCTCGTCTCTTCCTTTCGCTGCCAGTGGCCCCCGCATTGTCAGCCTCCCTTTCCTTTCTTTCTTTCTTTCTTCTTGCACCTGGGACTTCATTGTGATTATGTCCGTATCAAACACAAAGGAGCCGCCGGCCTCAGCACAAATCCTCCCCCTCCGGTCCTATTTAAAGGTGACCACCCGTGTCAATTTTCTTGCATCACTCTTCTCTCCCGAAGCCCTAAGGTGCCGTCGCTGATCGCATCGTCGCTTCGCCGGGTTTTCGTCGACATGCCGCCGGTCACCAAAGGTTTTCCTCGCAATGTTCCGCTGCCGTTGAAGCCTCTCCAGCCAAGCCGTCACCACCATCGAGTTCACGCTGCCACGTTTTACGTGCTGCTCCCGTCGCCATCACCGAAGTGTCGCCAGACCACCACCGCCCCTTGTTCCCCAAATCCAGCCGCACCGCCCTCCGCTCGATCTATCTCTTCGGTGAGTTCCTTGCCCGTCCGTGCTTGTCACCCCATGTTCCATGTCCCTCTCATCCGATCCCCACCTCTATTTTGTCCTCTCTGTTGCCGACATGCCGCCGTCGCTCATTTTATCCTTCTCTGGTCATCTTATTCTCACCGCCGCTCCGATCAACCTCTGTATGTCCCGAGCCTTGCATTGTGTTGCTTGCACCGTCGCTGTCCCGATGCTCACCTCCCATTGCTACGGGCGACCTCATTTCACTGTCACCGCCGCGAGCCCGTGCTTCTTCCTCGTGCGCGTCGACATTGCTGCCGCCTCGTTGTCAGTCTTGTTGCGCCACCACCTCCATTGGCATCCCGTTTTTTCCCTTCGTCGCCGCTCTCTCGCCGCCGGTTGCCCTCACTACTAGTGCCTTGCCACCGAGCAAAGCTCCTCTGCTCTCTGTTCTTTCTTTTTCTCTCTGCCACTTCATCTCCACCTCATCCTCGCGCCCCATGTGTCATCATTGTCAGCAACCGGTGTGGCAGTTCACGTGGCAGATGAGTCCAAATCCTAGACCCAAAAACAAAAGACTTGTTCCACCTTGAACCACACTCAATGCCATGTGGGACCCTCTTGTCAGCTCTCTCTTTCTCTCTCAAGCAACCTTGGCCCACATGACATCCAATCTTTCATTCTCTTTCACTAACAAGTGGGGCCCACTTGTCAGCTAAATTTTGTTTTATTTTCTTTTACCAGCCGAAGGAATATTATTTTCCCTCTCTCTTTTTCCTTTACAATAAATCTTCCGAGAGTCCGTTCTCCTTCGTTCGAACTCCGATTCAGTCCATTTAAATTCCTAAATTCATCTAAAATTGAGCTCTTTCTGGTGTGTTTTGTACTAACGCGTTTTTGTCAAGATGTTAAAAGGGTTATTCTCGGACAAAGATGAAAGAGCACTAAAGGATCTCATTTAGCTCAAGGCAAAGATATATAGTTGATAGGTCATTTTCATAGTTTTACTGGTCTAGGAGAATGAAGGATAAAAGATTGGATTATTAGTGTAGGAAGTCGTACTATGAAGAGGGATTAATGACGAGTATCTTGAAAGCAAAGGATGCCACAGATGCTCATTTTATTTGCTCAGCCGAACTGACCGCAGTTCATGATCCGGACTGACCGGATCCCTGGATCAACTCCGCGATCAGCTTTTTCCAGAGAGCTCCTTTTTTATATTTTCTATGGCCGGACTAACCGCTGGTATAAGTCCGGACTGACCGGACGCCCGGTCTGGGTTGCCCGGGCAACTTTTTCCAGAGAAAGGAGTTTTTCGTGTTTTGCTTCAGGCTGGACTAATCGTAGGTATATGTTCGGACTAACCGGACCTCCGGGTCGAGTGACCTAGTCAGCTTTTTCCAAAGAAGTATATTTTTTTGTCTTGCTACTAATTTTCTGAATCCGGATTGACCGCAAGCATTACCCCGGACTAACCAGATCCCCAGTTTACCAAAGCGGTCAACTTTTTTCAAGTAGCATGTTTTTCTCCGGTTTGGATTTCTTGAACCCGATCTTACTGGACCCTGACTGGGCATTCTGACCGGACATGTCTTAACGGGATAGTTTATGTGCATTAAATGCAGTTCAATCGACCGTTATTTCTGTAGCCTAGCTGACTTGCCTCATACCTACGGTCTGACCAGACTTATTGTTTTTATAGGATTTCGTGCTCTAATGGCTAGTGGAGTGGGTGGAGGCAATAAATACCTCACCCACTGTAGCAAGAGAGTTTTTAAGAACCTTATTGAATAGTCTTGAGCCCCTTTGCTAGTTCTTCCACTCCTTGAGAGCATTAAAATCATCTTACAAAAGGTGTTGAGGTTTTTCCAAGTGCTTTGAGTTGTGTTTGATCCTTGTGGCACTTGAGCATCTTCAAGCGAAGAATCATCGGCTTATTACTCTTGGAGATTGTCGTCTCCTAGATGGTGTGGGAGAAGGTGATTTGGTGATCTTTTCAAAGAAGCTTGTGAGAAGACCTGGGCATTTGTGAAGGTTGGAGCTCGTTTATCCAGAGTGAAACGAGCTATCATTAGTGATCGCTGAAAGAGCTCATGTGGAGCCAGCTTGAGTTGTTCAAGCTTTCTCAACGTGGATTAGTAGAGACTGGCAAGTCTCCGAGACCACGGGAAAACATCGGTTGTCTACGTAGTGTGGTTTATTCTCTTGCTGTTTACTTTGTGCATTTACTCTTATAAGCAATTTATTTAGCTTGTTTAGATTGTTTAGTTTATCTTGAGATAGTAGTGCACTTAGAGAACCCTAGATCATTTAGGACTTAATTTGTAAAATTGTAGTTTACCAATTTTAAATTGGCAAAATCTGTTTTTAACAAAAAGTTTTTAAAAACCGCCTATTCAGCCCCCTCTAGTCGATTATCCTTGATCCTACAGTATGGGTGGAGTTGTGAACCCCTTTTAAGGTCACATCGATGGACGGTTCGCCATTTCTAGGTCCAACGGTGTGCGTCGAACCAACGGCGAGGTTGGGGTTGGCTTTATGTACATTGGGAGAGTCAATTGTTGAGATGTAACATCTGAAAGGTTTTGTTATGATTGGTGCTAGCTACACTGGTTATATCGTGTGGGTAAAGTGCACAACTTCTGCATAGTATTGATTAATCTATTTGAATAGCCGTGTCCGCGGTTATGGATATGTCCGAGGATTTCACACGAGAGGTAGAGTTTCTTCATAAAATATGTCAGAATGTGAATGAGAAGTTCACTTGATGAATATAATGTTCGTTGGGTGAATGGGTAATTAGCTTAGTGGTTTGTGTCGGTTGGTGAATAGAGAATTTACATTGGTGGTTTGGTTGGGAAGTGAATGAGAAGTTCACTGGTTGATTTTAAAGAAACTGTTTACTTTTTCTAGTTATGGTCTTTTAAATTACACATTTCAATCTATTTACCGTATTTATCATCGATACCGCTTTCTACAAAAGAGCCATACAAATATTCCTTTGTTCAAGGCTTGCATGAATATTAAATGCATATTGTTTCCCTACAACTTGTTGAGTACTTTTTATACTCACGACTTTAAATTTTGCTGCTCAGTTGAAGAATATTAAGCTGCTCAAGAGTTCTACGAACATGAATTTTGTGAAGGTTTTGCGGATTAGGATGCGTTCTTCACTCGATTGCATGTGGACATGTTGATTGGTCTCTCGGTTTTTTCTATTCCGCTGCAAGAGTTTATTTGTTTGTTAGCCATGCGTGGCAAGTTAAGTAAACATTGACCATAAGGTCCAATTATTATTACTATGTGTTATTTTGAAATCTTTTTTAGTTAAATCGATAAATGGATGATATTTCGTCGATGTTTTCTGTGTGAACTAGCTACTGATTTGAGACTAGTTCAAAATACACAGAGGGTTTCAGGTGTGTAAATCCAGGTCCCGACACAACACTAACGGTTTGTTTGGATGTCTGGGGAAATATACCGAGGGCAGAGATATCTCGGGCGGGATTTTCCTGGCAAATAGAAATCCAAGGGAAGTATATTCCCTAGGGACTAATCCCCATTATTATCTGGAAGAAGAATTAGGGATGAAATCCTTTGCACTAATGAAGTTCACGTAAAAAAGGAAACCAACAAAAAATGGGAAAACCTCATAAACAAAAAGAAAAAGAAAAAAGGGCATGGGTGCCTAGGTGGCGGTGTAGGACGATAGGGTCAGCGGCGCATGCGCAGGCTAGCCTGAGGCGGTGTGAACATGGACTCGACAAGGTGGTGGTGTGTGCGCAGGCTCGGCTGAGGCAGCGGACGGTGGTGTTAACATGGACTCGGCAAGGCGACAATGTGTGCAAAGCTAGGACGATGGCCCAATGGTGGCGTGCGCGCGGTTTTGGTGGTTGTCTGGCGGTGGTGTGTGGAGGTTGCGCCAGATCTGGAGGCGATCGGGGCGGCTGCGTCTGAGCGCGAGACAACAAAGCTTGACCGCTGATGGCCAGTGACCATGGAGGCAAGGTGGAGTGCCACCGCGGCCGGCCGACGAGGTTCCCACCTTCACCTTCCTCATCAGCCACCAGATCTGGAGCGCCACTCAAATGCAAAATTTTCATTTGGTTAGCAATCCGTAGACGCCGTTGGGCTGCCGATCATCTACAGTGACGATGATTGCAAAACCAAGGCGCTTGTGTCTTTTGTGGGCACCAGCAAGAGACCATCGCCCACCTACTAGTTGGTTGCACAGTAACTGTGCAAGTATGGGCCCGTTTCTGTTCACGAGTCGATTCTCTATGCGCAGTTCTTGTGGGCCAGCCCACCTTACAAGATCATTGGATTGCCTCCAGGAATTCAACACCAAAGCAACGCAGAAAGGGCATCGATTCACGCATCATACTTTTCTCTTGGATGATCTGGAAGGAGCGCAACCAAAAGATATTCAATAACGTCTTCGCTATTCTCGCTTAGCTTCTTCATGGTGTATGGCACGCCACGGCCGAGATGACCGCACAATGTAAGTAGCCCCCAACCGGTGGGTTCCTGCCTCGCTCACCACACCGTTATCCTCGCTCTATGCGCTTCTTGTGGCCAGATCACTGGATTGTCTCCAGGAATTCAACACCAAAGCAACGCAGAAAGGGCATTGATTCATGCATCATACTTTTCTCTTGGATGATCTGGAAAGAGCGCAACCAAAAGATATTCAATAACGTCTTCGCTATTCTCGCTTAGCTTCTTCGTGGTGTATTCCCTGATCATTGTCACCTCCTGTGGTCGAGTGAGTTTCTAGCGCTCTCGAATCGGGTGGCTTGCTCACCATTTAACTGTTGTAATTTCTTCAGATTATTTTCGTCTTAATAAAATGTTGTGCAAAGAAATCCGGAGCGCGATGGAGAGGAGGCGGAGGTGACGCAGCGAAGGCTCACGACTTCGGCCGGGGGATTTTTTTTCCACGCCTCGAAATGAGTTTTTTTTTTTACCGGGAGGTCCATTCCCTCCTCACAACCAGACGGGCCAGCAACTCAGGCTTCCCCGGGAGTGGCGGCCTATAAATGGGTGGGTTTCGTTCATCTTCGTCTAACACACACAGGGGGTACGACTGTAAATTCGCACCAAGCAGCAGAGCAGACTAGCAAGCAAGCAAGCAAGGCAGCAAGCGGAGCGGCCTAGAGAGAGAGAGAGAGAGGTAGAGAGATAGATAGGATATATAAAGCCCCTCCCAATTTCCTCTTCCTCCTCCTCTTCTCTGCTCGCGAGATATATAAAGCCGTCCCCCTCTTTCGATTTCGAACCTCCACTCGCTTCCTTCCTTGGCTCTCTAGAGATTCACAAATCCTCCTCTCACCGCGCTCTCGAACCTTCCGGATCCCGCCCCCAGATCCGACCACCGTCCGCGGGGATCCCACCGCCCCTTCCGCCCCGCGTGCGCAGGTGATTCCGCTCTTATCCTTCGATCCGCCTGCTAATCATTGTTCGCTGCTGCTATTCTTGGGTTTTGGTTGGTACGCTGGTTTCTAGGGTTTGTTAAGTGGGTAGCTTTTCCTCGTTGCTCGAATGAATCGCTGGAAATTCGCCGCCTTTCATACTGTATTGATGGAGAAACGGTGGAATCGCGCGAAAATATATGGTTTTTTTATTTATTTTAAAAAAAAGCAAGGAATGGCTAATCTCCAAGGGGAACTGACCAAACGACGCGAAATGTTAAGTACAGGGAGTCTTGATTGTGTGATTGCAATTGCTATATGTATGCACTTGTGCGTATCAAATGGGGTATCTTTCCTTCAGAGGTCACTCCGTGAATGAATGCTAGTTAATAATAGCACGGCGTGTGTTGGCGCAGGCAAGGCGATGGCCACCTTCGAGCTGTACCGGAGGTCCAGCATTGGCATGTGCCTCACTGAGACGCTGGACGAGATGGTCTCCAGTGGCACTCTCAGCCCCGAGCTCGCCATTCAAGTGCTTGTCCAGTTTGATAAGGTGCGATATGGACCCCTTCTTCAGCTATCTATGCTCCTGTTTCCCTTCCTCGTGGGAAACATAAAAGTCCTTTCCTTCCGGTTGATTCATTTATTTTTTTTGTTTGCATTTTCTTTTTTCTAGTCTATGACCGAGGCGTTAGAAAACCAAGTGAAGAGCAAGGTTTCTATTAAGGTATGTACTTCTCTAGGAGTGACAATGTTGTTTCTATAAACTGTAGACGACCTGTATTCATTTGTGTTACCTGTTGTGTTATTCGCATCAGTTCGATGTTTGCGTGTTTGGAGGGCTCATTATGATCCATGATTGCTATGCAGTTGTGAAGTAATTTATCTGTTTCTAGATTTACGATCTTCTGGAACATGATAAATATGTTTAGTTTTCTAGGCAGTCAAATACCTGCACTTGGTATCAATTCTGCATTGCAATGCAACTAGCTGTTCATTCACACCTTGGCAAAGGAAATAAATCTAAGGATTCCATTCACAGCTGTTAAGGGGAGAGACTTGGCAAAATCTGTCCTGCATATGTTGTTCTGAGTTTTGACGGATATTGCACAAATTGGGGAGCACTGAAACTGTATAAAAGAGTACAAAAACCAAGACCTATCAACCTACTGTATGGGCACAACTATACAAGAGCTTCTGAAGCTACCACTTATCTCTCATATGCTTTCATGACCATAGTTTCAGTTATCTTAATTTGCATCACATCAAGTACTGCTGGATTTTCTTAATATCCAAACCACTAACATGGACCGTGTAAGAGAAGAACCCTTGTATGGGCCAAATGAACTGGAATGGCATGTGCCAACATTTTTTTCTTGCCCGCAAACAGTACTGTCAAATGCCTCCTAAAATCAGATCTGATGGTTCACTATTATATGGAAAACGGGATTTCATTTTCGCCATGTCCAGCTTGTATTTGAACCTGATAGAAAATTGATGTTAGAATCAGGGATAATCATAAACATGGATTGACCAAAGATTATGTACCCCCCAACTATCGGGAGCATGTTCGCCCTTTCTTTAGAGAAAGGAGTCTCCTGGGCTAAGTTTGAGGAAAACAGCATATACAACTTAAAATTTGAAAAAAGAGAGCAGGCTAGACGGTATCCAGAAGTAAAAATGAGCTGGAGACATCGGACACCGTACCAACATCCCTGCCCCTTCAAATGCCGTGTTGTTGGTGCCCAGCCATGCAAACTCTTGTATATCTTAGCTGCTAGCCCCCTCCTTGAATCTGTTCCCGTCCACGGATGCCTGAACCTTGGAGATACAGGGCATGTGATGGTTCCTGCTGCTCTTTATATAGTTGTCCTTGGTTGGGTTTGTGTCTTTGAGATAGCCCTTTTCTAATAAATCCACACTAAAATGGACTTGTGGGAAGAACTCATGTATCTACATTCTACAATCTGACATTGACCTGGATTCTTGGTTGTAATTGGAAGTGATGGAATCTGACGTTGATCAATTTCTATTTTTATCTTGCTGAAAATTTGAGGAATCGTGCATTTCCTAACAAAACTCCAGAATTTTGCCATTCTAGGGATGGTAACCTAAGCCTCCTGTCATGTTGGACACAATCGTCGAATAGGCCTTTGTTTAATGGATTTATTTTATTTAACGAGTGGTCTGATACAGGAGGAGATATGATGGTTTAATGTTTTCCAGCCTCAGCCTGTAATTCTGTCAGTACATGCATCTGTAGTTCAGACTCGTGCTTCTCTTCATTGGCATTTTTGCCATTGCATTTGTTTTACACTGATATCTTATCAGGTTACTGATGTCTGTTCTTTTCTCTGTACAGGGCCATCTGCACACCTACAGGTTTTGTGACAATGTCTGGACATTCATCTTGACAGATGCAGTATTCAAGAACGAGGAGATTACAGAACAAGTTGGCAAGGTGAAGATTGTGGCCTGCGATTCCAAATTACTCAGCCAATAACTTGCTTACTGCGAGCTCTTGGTGGGGTTTGTCTGGTATTGTTAGCCTTCTTCGGCTAGAGCCTGAACTGCACCACCAAATTGCTGTTTTCATAATCAATGTGTATCTATACAATCTTCTGTGCTACCAGAGTATCACAGCAGCAAACTTGTTTGAATTCGTAGCGCCTATGTAACGATGTCGCACTTGATGTGTTGATAATGTGATATAAATGACTAAAGGAAGAGTAGTAGAACTTGAGCGGAATCACCATTTGCCCTCACCTCCTAAACCCGTGGTTCTGTATGACTCTGTTCAACTCATGCCTGTATTTGACATGAACCATATCATTCTGCCTGTTGTTTTCATCTCCTATGTTATGTTGTCAAAACTTTCAGTTATAGGATGTGTTTTGATATCGTGTTTGACGTTTGGTTTTACCTTCTTTTGAACTAGATACATATAGGATTTTCGATTGGATCAGGGTTCTCAGTCAGGCAGTCAGTGGTACATGGTGAGTGATGGCGTTGAAGCTGTCCTGTTACCCAATTGAGGCTCAAATCTAGATATGCTTGCAAAAACTGGAACGAAAACTAGAATAATATTCGGATGGAATTGTTAGGTGTTTTGCTGGCTTTTTCTCTCCTGAATCTGTGATGAAGTAGCTGGAATTCTAGCTCAAATCGTTTGCTGTGAACAGTAAGGTTTATGAGAAACAAAGATGAAAAAGATTAAGCTTAAGAGGATGTGGAAAAGCTACTGGTCGATCGAAACGTGTCTCATAAACCTGCAAATATCTTACTACGTACAGTACGTAGAAACAATCCAACACTAGCATAAAAAGGCCAACGAATCAATCAGTCCTCAGCTGAATCGCATCGTGAACGTGACGTGCCATCGATGACAGCAGAAACCAACAAAGAAAAGCACAGAAGCAGGCAAGTTACTACTAGTGAATGAAATCCGCCCTCGAGAAAATGAAAACAGACAAGCTAATCATTTTCTTTTCTTTCAGGTAGAGAAAGTTTTTCTCTCCGGCTCCAACTCCAACTCCAATATAATGTCCACAACACAACCATGAAATGCACTCCAGTACACTGCACTCTCACAGAGGGAAAAAAAAAAAGCTTTCTGAGCACATGCACATCACTGACTGCTCCTCCTGAGTGACTACTGACTGAGTGAACACATACACACACACACACAGAGAGAGATGCTCTGCTTTTTTAGGACGTAGGTAGGTCCAGAGAGAGTGAGTGAGTGAGAGAGAGAGGGCCGTACAGTAAAGGAATAACCACATGGCCATGGGATGGCTTCCACAAACACCAGAGGCCACCTTTCAGGTTTCATTGCTGCTGACCATGAAAGATACTGGCACACGCTTCACCACTCTTCACAGAAAATGGGGAGAACAAAAAGGATGGGTTCAATCTCTACTGTACTCTATTCGGAGTTCAGATCAAAATGTCTCTAGTTTTACCATGGAATTTAGAGTGCGTTTGGTTTATGGTACAAGGCTGAATGAGATAGTTCTGTTCAGGGTATGAGATCATCCCCGCGTTTGGTTGGATGAATAGAGCTAAATGGTATATGATGGGATGGGATGGTTCCATGTGAGAGAATATTTCACTTTTATTTTGTACTATTCTATTCGACAAAAAAGGTCGAACCACGCAGTTCAGCGTTTTACTAACAATGATAACTTTCACTTGCTAACTCTAAATGGAATAATTCTTTCACATAAATTCATCTAAAATCATCATCTAGCTACTGTAGAAAATTCATGCATTTTTAAGAATTTTGAATTTTTATGTTTTTCTCGATGTTGTTTTTGTTTTGTATAGAATCCAAATATTTTAAATGAATAAAATAAACTTCAATTAAATTTTAAAATATTTTATTAAATCTTTATATAATTTTTTTTAAATTTCAAACTAAACACCATCTTGAACCATTCAGGACCATCCTATCCAAGCAACCAAATAAAATCATGTATTATCCTATCCCACCAATTAAACACCATATTTGTATCATCTCGAGAAATTGAGGTGCAGAAAGGCGCTTGTTGAGACTACTTCCCCACTAGTAACTCAAGGTGACATGAGAAACATATTACAGGACCTTTTTGCTACAGGTATGATAGATCCGAGAGCTGGTGCAGGGTCATCTGACTTAAAGATAGAGCTGATGCCGAATGATATAAAATTGGAAGGAAATAAGAATTACCTGAGTTGGTCTAGAAGGGCTCAGCTAATTCTGAGGACGAAGGGGGTGGAACACTACCTGCAGGAGACCTGTGTCGAGCCTGCAGACAAGATGAGCATTGATTGGAGGATGTGGAACACCACCAACTCTGTGGTGGTAGCTTGGTTACTAACTTCGATGTCTCCATCCATCGCTCGGATGGTAGAGATGATGCAGAGTGCACAGGCAATGTGGAAGACGCTAAGCAACATGTACTCTGGGGCAGGAAATGTGATGATGATGGTAGAAGTCCAAGGCAAGGTGGAGGCTCAAAGCAGAGGAGAGGGCCGCCCAAGAGTATGCTAGTGAACCGCAAAGAATCAGTGGGCGATTTAGATCATCCATGGAGGTCGAGGAAGGAGCCGAGTTGGCCCTAGAGCTAATATGGTCCAGACAGAGGAGAACACGTCTGTTACTCTAACAGGCGAGCAAGCTATGCAGTGGGAAAAGTGGCAGCAGGGAAAGGCATTGGAGACTTCTCATGATTCCACCTCCTTTGGTAACTTTGCAAACTACGCCCACGTGGGTGAAGGTACTCAGGCACATGCACTTGCATCTACACATAAGCACTCTCATATTGATTGGATCATAGATTCAGGGGCATCCAAGCATGTCACAGGTTCACGTAGTGCTTTCGCATCTTACACCCCATATACTCATTCTGAAACTGTCCAAACAGCAGATGGAACCTCCCACCGATTCACGGTGTTGGATCTCAGAGAGTGTACACCATCCATTGCTCATTCCCACCGCTTTTGCATGTTTCCTCCTTTCCACAACCTTCTTCACCGGGCGGTTCTATCATTGACCAATTCAAATGCACTGTCACATTTGATGATGATTCATGTTTGTTACAAGAGAGAAGAACTGGGAAGAAGATTGGGACTGGAATAAGGCGTAATGGGCTGTGGTACATTGATCGAGTTGATGCGATTATTAGGGCTATAGGAGGAATCGAGGGAGAACTCTTATTACATCATCGTCGCTTGGGACATCTATCATTCGAGAATTTAAGTCAGTTATATCCTGATTTGTTCAAAAGGGTAGACAAGAGCAAACCGGTGTGTGATACTTGTGAGTTTGGAAAGCATACACGGTCTACATATAGTAGCATTGGTCTTCGGAGTTACGAACCTTTTGTATTAATACATTCGGATGTTTGGGGTCCGTGCTCAGTTACTTCTGTAAGTGGTTTTAAGTGGTTCATCACATTCATTGATTGCTATACCCGTATGACTTGGATTTATATGATGAAACACAAGAGCGAGGTCCTTCGATGTTTTCAGGACTTCCATAGGATGACCGCTACTCAGTTTGATGCAAAAGTTCGGATTCTTCGATCAGATAATGGAACTGAGTATGTTAATAAAGAGATTGCAGCATATCTCTCAGAAGAAGGGATACTTCATCAGACTACTTGTCCAGGAACTCCATCTCAGAATGGAGTAGCTGAAAGGAAGAATCGACATTTATTGGAGGTAGCACGTTCACTCATGTTTCAGATGAATGTGCCAAAGGGATTATGGAGCGAGGCGGTAATGACAGCAGTATATCTCATCAATCGCATGCCGTCTCGAATACTTGGGATGAAGTCTCCAGCGGAACTTCTTTTGGGTCAGCGGGAGTTCAAGGTGCCTCCCAAGGTGTTTGGTTGTGTGTGCTTTGTACGAGATCACCGACCAACGGTTGGCAAGCTGGATCCACAAGCATTGAAATGTATCTTCATAGGCTATTCATCAAGTCAGAAGGGCTATAGATGCTGGAACCCAGTTGAACGGAAATTATTTGTGAGTATGGATGTGACATTCCGGGAATTAGAGCCTTACTACACAAGTGGAGATAATCTTGATCAGTTTTTGGAGTTCTCTCCTATCATTGAGGATGAAAGTCGAGAGGGGGAGAACAAGGAGAGAGATAGTCAACGAGAAGAAGTCATCGATCATCATATCCATCCTGTTGATCACTAACTTCTGATGGCCTCTACATCGCTTGGATGTGAAAAATGCTTTTCTACATGGTGATTTACAAGAGGAGGTATATATGGAGATTCATCCCATTCACCCCTATTCTCGGATTCACCTAACCAAACGCATCCTTAGCTGCTACATCAATTCAGAGCTTTCTCTAAACAAGTTTCAGCCTATAAACATGCTTAGACAGTCCTAATTCAGCTGCAAATTAAACTTCTGGTTCTTTAATACATAAGAGGTATTCTCCTTGTGATTGTTTACTAATCAGCAATCTATGTCCTTTCATGGCAAATTCCTACTATCCTATAAAGCTCTTACAAAAGCTAAGCTTTCTGTGCGGCAATTGGCATAGAGCCAAATGTATTTACAAGTCGGTGAGAGGGACACACCTTAATCTTAATGGCTAAGCTCTCAAATCTCAATATTTCATACACATTGTTTTGCTGAAACTATCCAACTAGACTTGGTTTCCAAGTTTCCAAAAAGGTTTATCCAAAAGGGAGAAAAGCCAAACCGAAAAGGAGAAAATATAATTTTTTAAAAAAAGCAGAACACGAACAAGACTGGCCATGAAGAATATTGTGACTAATAATCAACAACAACTGTCTGCTTCACTGTTTTTTCCTCATACTTAAGGGCACAAGTTGCATCATTTGTTTATCTACATGTCACATGCCCCCAATGATCTCTACTCTTTTGTGCTAGAGTTCCGTACAATGCAACGTGTCTTGCTGGTAATAGCTGACAAAAGTTAAAAATGCCTTCAGAATTCAGAGACTGTAAATTAAGCCTGCAATGTGTATAGCACTGTAAATTAAGCCTGCAAGTGTATGTGTAATCCACATTGGATCACACCGAGTTGATAAATTGGCAAGTAGTGACCTTTGGAGTTTGGATAAGAGCAAGGCGTATGAGAAAAACTTATCATAATCCCTAGTTGACTCTTCAGATTGCTGTTAAATGTTGATCATTATTGTTTTGTGCTCTATCACTTTCACTACACCTGGAGTTGTTTCTTTCCACATATTGAAGACAATTGTTAGCTTCATGTCAAGTTGACTCAGAAGAATGTGCAGTGGTGTTTATTAGGAAAATTTCAGTCTTAAACAACTCAGAAGCAACTGGTCCATGTTTTACAGCTCTTTCCCGAGGAAAAAATAGAAAACAAATTTCAGTCTTAAACAACTCAGAAGCAACTGGTCCATGTCTTTTTATCAGCTTTTCTTTCACTTTGCTTTTGAGATATCACACAGAAATATTCCTGCAGCCAAAAAGGCTAGGCTTTTGACAACCATATATAAACACACATGAAGAGCTTGGAGCAACAAGACCTACTCACCTCCTCTCTTTTCTGTTGCTTTGAATGTGTTATTGTTGAGGTGGACAAGGGGATAGCTTAGAGAGAGAACAAGAGTAGTGAGAAGTGGTACTGAGATGGAAGTGGAGGCTCACTATGGCTTCCTACCAACAGGGAGGCAACGCCGTTATGGCCACCCTCACCATCAACCTGCAGGTCTCTACAAGAGTTTTGGTCATTTTGGTCTATTCTTGGTTGTTGATTGTTCTTTTCTTTGTTTGTTTCTCTTGTCCAAAAATATTTTGCTGTGTTTTCTACATGTTCACAAGAAATTTTGCTTCTTGGCAACCATTGAGCTCTTTGAATGATTCTTGCATCTGCGTACTCAACTCTGTTTGGTTCTTGGAATGTTTTCTGCTCTCAGATTTTTTGTCTTTTTTATGTTTGTCCTGGTTACTGGGTTCTGAGAACTGGGCTGCATATGTTTGATCTCTTGCCTACAGGATCACAAATTTTTTTTAGAGGTTTCATGATGGATTTTTTCCCTCTAGTGTGTATCTTCTGTTCCATTAGAAGTAAGAACAGAAAGTCAGTTTTTTTCCCGTTTTTAGGACTATTTATCATATACTTTCACTCCGGTAGATCATTTCTGTAAGAGGAAAAATCACAATGAAATTTGTTCTAATGGTTTTGTGAACAACCTTTTGATTTTCGGGACTACAAAGGTTTGCAGTTGTTAGAGATATAGTTAGAGATATGATTTGATTTGGTTTCCTTATCTGTAACATGTATTGTGTATATATACTGGCCAATTGGCCCCTGATAATACAAGTCGCATATTCCAACATGGTATCAGAGCATTAGGGTTACCTCCTCGTAACTCGATGCCGCTCGTCGGCCTTCGCTTTCCTCGCCTCCGTCGGCCTTCGGCTTCTCTGCCGACTCGGTCTTCCTCTTCCTCGCCGACCGCCTTTGGCGGCACTACCATGGGCACCGCTGTCAACCGGTCTTCCTTTCCTCGCCGATCCGCTTTGCCGGCGCCACTCGCCAGCGTCGGCCGCACTTCGGCCATAACGCCTCGCCGATCGCTGCTGTCTCAGATCCCACCGCCGCTGCTCGTCTTCGATTCTCGCCGCCGCTCGGTCTCGCTCGGTTGCTCGCCAAGCAATCTCCGGCCACAGACCGGAAGCCGCGCCGCCGCCGGAAAAAAGCCGCCGCCGCCACACCGGGAGTTGGCTGCCGCTGCCGCGGGAAACTAGGTTTCCGCGGCGGCGCGGCGCGCGCGTCTCTCTTTGGTCAGGTCGGCCGCCGACGACCGCCGCCGCCATCCGCCACCGCCGCCGCCACCTCCGCCGACACGCCGCCGCCGACAAAGACCGGCGGGAACCCTAATCCCGCCTGCGTGTGTGCGCGTAGATCCAGCTGGGCGGCTGCTTAAACAGTGGTTGAGGATCGCGCCAGAAGAAAAAACATCGATCTAACCGCCGCGCCGCCGGGCCGCTGTTAGACTTCGCTGTTTTGGTCGCCGCGCCCGGCGCCGCCTACCAATGGCTTCCGTCGCTGCGTGGTGCTACTCCACGCTTCAAAGACACTATCTCTCCAACGATCGCCACAGGTGGTGGTGGTCGCTCAATCTGGCGGTGGCCGCCCTCATCGCTTCCTATCGCGACAAGGTCGGCCACATTGAGTTCCAGCTATAAGAAGTAGCGGCATCTTTCACGCCGTTCTTCTACTAGCACTGCATCGGTGCTTCTACATCGACGTCAGATCGACTTCTTCAGCGAGCTTCTCTCGAGCGAGATAGCCGACTTCGATGCTCTGCTACTTCGTGTTCTCCTTTGATGTGTTCATCGCTTACGCTCGCATCGACTTTCTGCATCGCGAAACCACCACCTCCACATCCAAAGACCTCCCGTGGATTCTTGATTCGAGCATCTTTTCACATGACTCGATTCTTCTACTCATCCTTCATTACACCTCTTGAATCTCCTATCGTTGTTCTTATCACGATGGTACCTCTTTCGTCTCAGTCGAGGACCTCTAAGCAACTCATCTTTCCATGTTCCTTCATTGCTCATGTTCCTCGCCTTACCATGCGACTTCTTTCTTTGGGCGATTACTGATCTTGGTTATCGAGTCATTCTCGACTCTGACTCTTGTTGTGTTCAGGACCGCCACACGGAGCTCTGGTTGGTTCTGGCCCTCGGCACCTTGACTCACAGCGTCTTTGGGAACTTGACTGGCTTCACCTACCTTCCGCGCCACCGTCGCCGCCGCCTCTCCGCTTCGCCACTCGCTCTGTGCTCTTTCCAGCGGTGGCATCACCGCCTTGGCCATCTGTGGATCTCGCCTGTCGTCCTTAGTTCGTCGTGGTCTTCGGGATCTGCCTCAGAGACGATCTTTAGATTGTCGTATGTAAGTTAGGCAAACAGATCTGCCTTCCTTATCCTCATAGTGAGTCGTTGTCTCAAATGTCCTTTTGATCTTGTTCATTCGATGTTTGGGGTCCGCTCCTTCGCTTTGAAAGGGGTCATCGATACTATATCATATTTATAGATGATTTCTCTCGCCACACTTGGATATATTTCATGTCTTCTCGTAGTGAGGCCTTGTCTATCTATAAACAGCTTGCCGCTATGGTTCGCATACGCTTCTCCACTCCTATTCGTGTCTTTCGTGGCCGACTCTGGGCGAGTACCTCTCTCATCACTGCGCAGCCTTCCTTGCCGAGCGGTGGCACTCTCGCCGCCTCTCTTGTCCCGGTGCTCATGCTCGAATGGTGTTGCCGAGCGCAAGCATCGCCACCTTCTTGAGTCGGCTCGTGCCCGATGATTGCCGCCTATTCCACTTCACTTTTGGGCCGAGGTCGTTTCCACTACCACCTATCTCGCCAACATCCAAATTCTTCTCGCTCTTCGGGTGTAATTTCGCTGAGCGCCTCGTGGTCTCCTTCCGACTACTCGCTTCTTCGCTCTGTTTGGCTGCGTTTGCTACGCTTCTCCTCGCCGAGAACGCACTCAAACTAATCGCCACCGTTGAGTGTGTCTTTCGGGATACAAGGTCGAGCACAAGGGCTATCGGTCTTTGGGATCCTGTTGGTCGACGGATGCGGATCTCTCGGGATGTGACTTTCGACGAGTCTCGCCCCTTCTACCCACGCCCCGCCTCTCCTTCGGCTTTCTCTGGAGTCTCTGTCCTTTTGACCTTTCCGGATACACCTATCTCTGCCTTGCCCTCGCTCACCCGCCCCACCGAGTCTCCACATATTTCTCCTGTGGCCTCTCCGCCATTATCGCCGCCGCTTGCCGCCGCGCTCCTCGTGCTCCCCACTACACTCGCCTACACTCGCCGACCTCGATTGAGGATCTTCCGGATGAGCCCACTTCTCCCGATGTTTCATCTTCTTCGATGCTTCATCTTCCCCGATGGGCCGTCTTCTCCTCGCTACGCTCTCCGCGATCGCCACCGATTCGCCCCGCCTGCTTTTTCCTTTGTTTGGCGCAGCTACTCGTGAGCTCGTTTTCATCGGGATGTCATTACTCATCCCGAGTGGCGGCATGCCATGACCGAGGAGATTGCTTGCCCTCGAGCGCATCGGGTACTTGGGATCTTGTTCCTTTTCCATCTCACTCGCCCCATCACATGTAAGTGGGTCTATAAGATTAAGACTCGCTCGATGGCTCTCTTGAGCGCTATAAGGCGCGTCTTGTTGCTCGTGGCTTCTAGCAGAGCATGGTCGTGACTACGACGAGACTTTTGCCTCTGTGGCCCACATGACCACCGTCCGCACTCTTCTTTCGGTGGCGCCTGCTCGCCATCGGTCTGCTTTCGACTTGATGTCAAGAATGCCTTTCTTAATGGCGAGTTGCGTGAGGAGGTCTACATGCATCCGCCACCGGGTATTCTGCCTCGAGGGCATGGTCCGCCGCTTCGCCGCTCTCTCTATGGCCTTAAGCAAGCCCTCGTGCTCGGTTTGAGCGCTTCTCCTCTGTGGTCACTGCTGCCGGCTTTTCAGAAGTGATCATGATCCTGCGCTCTTTGTCCACACTTCGCCTCGTGGTCTGGACTCTTCTCCTTCGTATGTTGATGATATGATCATTACGGAGATGACTCGAGTACATTGCCTTTGTCAAGGCTCGCCTTAGTGAGCGCTTATGTCGGATCTTGGTCCTCTTCGTTACTTCCTTGGGATTGAGGTTACTTCCACTCCAGATGGTTTCTTTATGTCCCAAGAGAAGTATATTCAGATCTTCTTGATCGCGCCTCCTCATCGATCGGCGTCTGTTGAGACTCCTATGGAGCTCAATGTTCACCTCCGACCCTCGATGGCGAGCCTCTTTCGATCCGACTCGCTATCGCCACCTTGTTGGGAGTCTTGTCTACCTTGTTTGTTACTCGTCCGGATATCACTTATCCAGCCTCACATTCGAGTCGGTTTGTTTCGCTCCCACTCAGTCCACTACACCCACCTTCTTCGAGTTCTCGCGATACCTTCGTGGACTATCTCTCGCCGTCTCTTCTTTCCACGCTCCACCGCTACGACTTCAGCTTATTCGGATGCTACTTGGGCCACGATCCTCCGATCGCGGTCTATCTCTCGCCATCGTGTTTTTCTTGGTGGTTCGCTTATTGCCTGGAAGACGAAGAAACAGACTGCGGTGTCTCGTTCGAGTGCAGATGCTGAGTTGCGAGCTATGGCTCTCTTGAAAGCAGAGATTACTTGGCTACGGTGGTTACTTGAGGATTTTGGTGTTTCACATTACACCGACTCCTCTCTTGTCGACAAGACATGTGCTATCAAGATGCTCGTGATCCTGTGAAGCATGAGCTCACCAAGCATATTGGTGTTGATGCTTCTTTCGTGAGGTCTTGTGTGCATGATCAGGTTATTGCTCTTCAGTATGTGCCTTCAGAGCTTCAGATAGCGGATTTCTTCACGAAGGCCCAGACTCGAGCACAGCACGGCTTCTAACTCTCTAAACTCAGTGTTGTTGATCCACCATGAGTTTGAGGGGGGGGGTGTTAGAGATATAGTTAGAGATATGATTTGATTTGGTTTCCTTATCTGTAACATGTATTGTGTATATATACTGGCCAATTGGCCTCTGAGAATACAAGTCGCATATTCCAACAGCAGTGTGGATCACATGAGAGAGAGATAGGGGGAATTGTTGGTGTGAATCGGGCCTTAATGGCATTGTCAAATTGCAACATAAGGACACAGGAAAAGTTCAGACTAGTAAATGTCAAGTTGGCTCACATTTGCTTTAGGGTCTATGCCTTTGGGTTTCCTTTTTTTTTGACAGCATAGAAATACTCCGAACGTGCAGATATCATTCATAATGCAATTGAAAAAAAATACTCTGAAACTTACTGATTCTTTTTCTCTTTTTTTGAGAGGCACTGATTCATATATTTTGTAATTCAGGAGATGACGAGTGGTGGGAGTACTTCCCTTGCCCCTTCTGTTACATTGAGGTGGTGGTTCGCTTCCTTTGTGACCATCTCCAGGAGGAGCATTGCTTTGACATGAGAAATGCTGTAAGAAGAGACCCCCCTTTTTTCCCTCTTTCTTACTGCAACTGCGTTCCCATTTGCTTGTAGAAACATCGCTGAATTAGGATTAATTGAAATTCTGTGTTAAATTTAGTGAAAAAACAATAAATAAAAAAAGGAAGTCTTGTGCCAGGTTAATCCATTGCATAGACTGCACAATGCATTAAGCAACAGTAGTTGTGAATTATAGCTAGGATTGGTTTCATCTTGATCTTGGTTCAGTTTATTCCCTCTATGATGATTGAATCGCTTTTCTTCAGGTGTGTCCGATCTGTGCGGACAACCTTGGGACAGACACGTTTGAACATTTCAGGAATTAACACTCACTTCTACTGAAGGTACTACTTTCACAGTGACTTCACTGCTAGTAGTGTCATGAACAAACATTGCAAGCCATATTGGAGTTCATTGGCATTGGCATTTTGATCATGAGTTACAGAGGAGGAAGTCTTCTTCTAAGCCAAGCCTAGCAGCTGACAAGGAAGCATATGAAGAGGACTCCTACTTTGAAGCATCCTCCGACTGCATGGGCAGGCAAGCTCCTGATTCTTCTCCTGACCCGCTGCTCTCGCAGTTCATCTGCAGCATTGCGCCTCCGGTCGATTCGAAGCCCGGTGAAGTTGAGGAGGGTGATGCTTCACCTTCCTCAGATGATCAAAGGTAAGGATTGTGCAATATTGTTGGAAGCAACTTGAAAGTACGCAAGATGATGCTGAATCCTAACAATGTTGCCTGCTCCAAATGCTTTCTTGCTTGCAGGTCGAATCAGGGTGTGATGGATGATGCGTCGAAGCAGGATCTTGAGGAGAGGTTGCAAAGAATCGAGTTCGTGAAGCAGATAGTGATGACAACGATTGCTTAATTAGACTGTTTTTCTAGGGCTCCTTTCAGCAGTTGACTAGGGCTGTTCAGGATTATTATTATTATTTTGACCGAAGTGGTGCTTATCTCCTCCGATTTTCGCCCAGACACTCGAGCGTGAGTGGGCTGGGTAGCACACCTGACCCCACGCCAACTGAGCAAGGCTCAGCTCTGTATGATCAATCGTAATCCTTTAAGATTACTTTGGTTATCTTCATGTCTATTCCCAGGAGACACCAGTTTTTTTTCCATACCAATCACCTTGCGACTTTTCTTGCACAAAAAATATACACAATACAAGATTGAAGGCTCTCTTAACAAAGAAGAAAGATCCTTGCAGGTGGCAAGTGCATAGTACCAGTAGAACCGACACATTCTATTAAATCAAAGTTTGACATGTTTATTCAACATCAAAATTTGCCACAAAGGGCTACATCCAAGTATGTATTCATTCATCACTGTAAAACAAAGACTGCAACGGCCGTACAGTGTCCAGCGTTACCAAGTGAGTTCCGTTAATCCAAGGAACCATCTAAAGTTCAAAACGTCAGATTAGGTAGATCGCACTGATGTATCTGCACCTCGGTGGTTAATAGCTTCTCAATATATGACGACCACAGAGGCTCAGCCTACTGTATGTTTGGACGGTGCACGTTGATGCTGGAGATTAAATCATCTCTACGATTGAGATCTATATGTTCTATGGAAAGTCGTTTAAGTCAATTAAGAATCGGTCTTCAAGCCATATCTTACTAAGCATTATCATACTATCACATGTCCCGAATGAGCAGGACTAAACTAAATAATTTACAATATTCTACTGTGGTTGTGCCATCCGGTTACGTGAGTGTCTTTATGACCTACTTTTATATACTCCCACATGGCGCAAGAGGGGGTTTAAACCCGGAGGGTTTCTATCCAAAGGAAGCGAAACCTTAGCGATACGAGATTACGGTGGGATGATGCATTGTAAAGGCTTTGTGATAATCACTTAGTCGCACACATTTGGAAATGTGTTAAATAGATATTATAACTGATTATCTCTTGTGGGTAAAGTTGTACAACCTCTGCAGAGTATAAAACTATTCAGACTAGCCGTGTCTACGGTCATGGATATGCTTAGCAAAGCCAATGCAAAGTTAGACTTTGACAAAAGACTTTATCAAATGGCTTATCCAAATAGGAAATTAGGCGGGTAGCCATGTGATAGGAGGGTACCCTTCATCACTCTTGTATGAATGTTATCGACTATAAAACTTGAGAATTTAGAAAATAAATTTTAGTTATAGAATATCTGCTTTGGAACTTAGTACAAATATTTAAAAAGAAATATTACTTTATGCAAATTCAACCTTATAATCATTCCTTTGATATATTCCTACATGCATTATAATTCTGTTATTGAGTGTAACTTGCGGAGTACGGTTGTTTGTACTCACTCTTGCTTAATAAAATATTGTTCAGAGAAGGACTTCGTGCTGTTGAAGATCTCGACGACTAGGCCGCTACCCCAGTCGATTTCCTGTGGCAGATTATCAAAGCCATATCGACTGTAGGTCGTGACCTAGTTAGAATAACCGTTAGTTGAAAACCTTCATAACTTATTTTACATAACAAGAAAAATAAAGTGTTCTCTCCTTATCTTCGATCATCTTTCTATCCTTTCCTCCTTCATGGTATTTTTTTCTTACCTTATTCTCCCTTCACTATTTTATAATGTTAAATGGATGTTATTTCCCTTGTAAATTTTTATAGATGGTCAACACGTTTCTTGCCATTACGTTCAAGACCACAAGACAAGAAGTTGTCAAGAAAGTATCATCATCTCCACTATTCAAGGAGAACATGCAAGAATCATCGAAGACCGCGAACCGAAGATGCGATGCCGACAAGCCATATAGTTTAAGTTTGCTAAGACTCATTCTGTGTATTGAGCCGTTTCACCAGCTTAAGAGTATCGATCGAGTAGCATGTTGTATTGTTTTTTTTAACTTGCATAGTATATCTTCTTTTGGTACGCCGTATGTAGATCCTTTTCGATCTTATGTGCAACGTTTGCTAAAGGGTAGACTTCTTTCCTTATAGCCCTTTCTCTCTCATCCTTTGCTTTTCCCTCTTCTCTAGCAACCGTCTGGACAACTCAAACCTATTGATACGCAAAGGACTTGAAGGACAAATTGAGGCTTCCAAATTTCGAACAACTCAAGACCCCTGGACATAAAGCCAACGTGAAGATAGACTCTTCCTATCTCTTTCTAGCCTCCCAATACAATCATCCTATATCTGTCCTTCTCTTTAGCCTCTCTGAATCTCGGGGATGAGATTCCTTTTAAGGGGGTAGTTTGTAACATTCCAAAGTTCTGTTACCAAAATTAAAATTATAAAATTATTATTTTATTGAGTTTCCTGAGTTTTAAAATAGTTTTATTGCCTTTCTTGATTTTCTATATTTTAAAAGTCAAAAATAAATTGATTTTTTGGGTTTGCTTTGGATTTAAAGTTAAAAAGAAACTTATGTAATTTCTGGAATCTTCTGTTATTTTAAAAGTTTTTCTTATCTTTCAAAAATTTAAAAATAGTTATGTAAAAAATTAAAAGCCAACTTTAAGTTGGGAATAATTTTATTAAGTTCAAAATAAGTTGGGAAATTTTTGAGAATTTTTTTCATAATTTTTGAACTCTATTATCTATTTTCTAAAAGCCTTTTTTGTTTTCTTGTATTTCTATAATTGGAAAAATATTAAAATCCGAAAAATTGCTTTGGCCGAATCTTCCTCACCGGCATGTTTTCTTTCCCGCACCGGGCCTCCTCTCTCTGTCCCGCTGCCAAGTAGGGCCCACACCACATCCTTCTTCCTCCTCGCCTCCCTCCCGTTGGCTGCCCATGCCGCCGCATCAGCGCTTCGCTGCCCCATCCTCTCTATCTCTACCCTGTCTCCTCACTCACCTACGCCTGCTGACCCCGACGCGCCTCGCTGCCCCGTCTCCTCCCTTACCTGCCCTCTGCTCCTCCCCGTCCCATCCGCGTCCGCGCGCGTCACCTCCACCCCGCTCTATCCCGTCGGCCATGCCGTCCGGAGCACCGCCCCATGCCGCGAGCCTTCTCCCCTACTTCTCAACCCCCCTATAAAGAGAGCCCCGTGCGCCCCTCGAGCTCCTCTCCCTTCCCCCTCCTCTTCTCTTTTCTTTCCACAAACCGCAACCACCACCAGCAGCTCTATTTCTTCTCAAGTTCGGCCGTGAGCAACTCCCCCTCCATTTCTTTTACCTCCTCGAGTCATCAATCGAGATCTAAGCGGTCAGTTGAGGATTTTACCATAGATCAAGTCTGGAACCCTTCGACGCTATTAATATCTGCTACCGCCTCCAAGGAAAGGATGCTCTGATACCAATTTGTCACAAACTAGGGAAACTAGAAAATCGATCTGGGGGAAGAAATCAATCCGAAAACAAGATCGGGCATGAGAAATATGCTACCAGAACTAACCCTAGCTAATAATAGATAATATGGCATCAATGACATTGCCTTTTCTTTCATCACTAGTCATGTGCCCGTGCGTTACAACGAAAAATCAATTTTTGCATAGAATATATTGTTGCAGCTCACCAATCTCCATATTGCCATTTATAAGTTAAAACTTCCATGTCAGCAGAGCCAAGAAGGTTTCCTTGCTGTAGGTTGCAACTTGACCCCAAAATAGAAATTTATACATTCTAAACTTAAATTAATATTTTTGAATTTGAAAATTGTAACCAAGTTTCCAAAATCAAACAACACGTATCCTAATTTCATTAGCTCGGTAGAAAAGACAATGAAAGAATGTTGTCAACGTTTGTGTATATAGCATGATGCATATTACGGGTTAGATCACATGAGACTATGCTTGAAAGTTGAAAACGTATTGTACATGATGTGCATAGATGCCTACGCGAGGGGTCAGTTGAGCTCGGTTTAAAAAGAAAAAGTGGTTGTGAGTGGATTTTTTAAAACTAAAAAAAACATGGTATTTAACATACTAAGGTTTATAAAACAACAATGTTTGTTGTACCCAAACACCTCAAAGTTTTTAATACTATGGTATTTTCTAGAAACCATGGTATCCTTTTAAAAACTCCAAAAATACTGTGTATCTAAACATGACCTTAGTCTATGCTGCAAAATTCTGCAGATTGCAAATTCTTTGTTTATGTTCTTGCTTTGGCATCCTTTGCAACTGCAACAGCAATGGAAGTAAACACGAAAAGTGAGTTAGAGGTAGCAACACCAATCTTGTGTGCATGCATCAACATGTATACATTCTAGATATGATATATTTGTGATGATGACTTTTTCATTATAACTTATTCCATCCAAGATGGTTTATGACAACACAAGAGTGCACCAAATACAGGTGCACTTAAAAGTGCATGACCAAATAATACAAACTAATACAAATCTACATGGTGTGATCACCTTTATCCCTTTTGAATATGAAAAATAACACGAGACAACAGTATTTCTTGTTACATGTTGAAAAGGTGTCATCAGTTAATCACTTCTTTAGGAAAGCTCAAGAGTATATCCTCTTGCAGTATGGACTGGTTCTGAGTAGTTCCACATGATGTCAGATTGCATTTGTCAGTGCAGTGAGGAGAGAACCCTGAAAATTTCATGACAATCACAAAATTTGACAAATCAGTTACTGTCAAAATATCGTGGTTGCTACTCTTTTGATCCAGGTATTTACCTTGGAATTCTGAAGAGCTGAGTAGATCACATAGTTTGTGTAGGGGTGCTGAAGCAACTGCTCGAAGTGCGGCACAACCAGGAGCTCTAGGATGATATTCACCCTGTCAACTTCCTTGAAGACTTTCAAACATTTCTCAACCACATTGCTGCTGAATTTCTGCATGGAGAGGTGGATGCACTTGTGAAAGATCTAGACCCACCATTATGAGTTAATGGATTGTTTTGGTGATTAATGACAAATCCAAATATGAGACTAACTCTTTTATCAAGTATCATCCTTATGTAGTCTTATTTGGATATAAAGGTGAAACACAACGAGGTATGCAATCGACATCTCAATTTTATATAATGTTGCATTTCTCGGATCCAAAATATAGGATTGAACTCAACCTTAAGTTAAACTTGAATATGTGCATATGACCTCATTACACATTTGTGTATGCACACATTTAGGGGGAGTTTTATCCTATACTTTGTGGTTTCGTTAGTATTGATCCATATTCCATTCTCCACATATACTAAGGATCTTTACGTTGAAACAAAACCTTTGAGTATACAAAACTTGTGTAGTTCGTATATACTCATGTTATGAGTATATAGAACTTGTGTAGTTCTTGTATACTCATGTTAGAGTATATATAACTTGTGTAGTCTATATACTCAATTGTTCTCTCATTTATCATCATTAAATTTATGAGAATTTATGGTTATCATCAATTACCAAATAGGGAAAGATTGAGGTATCTTGTCCCACCATTATGAGTTAATGGTATGATGTGGTAATTAATGATGATCACATTGTGGAACTAACATTTTCCATGAGTTGGATATATAGGTTATGTTCCAGGGTGATGAAGACTCGGGATGATCATGAGTTGATCATCAAGTCAAGAGCTTGGTGTATATGATGCATCATGAGTTGATGCTTATCAAGAAGAAATGATCATGAGTTGATCATCAAGACAAGAGAAGACCAATCATCATGTGTTGATGGAGGTCAAGTGAAGGAATGCATCATGCGTTGATGCATGTGAAGAATCGGATGAAGAAATCATCATGTGTTGATGATGATCAAGACAATATCCCAAGTGAAGAAATCATCATGAGTTGATGATTGTCAAAGTCAGGACCCGGACTTGAAGTGTTGATGTCGCCATCAAGCTTCAAGAAGATGCAAGGCAAAGGTATGACTAGCTAGGGCTAAGGATGTGTTCCTAGTCTTTTACCGGTCTCGGTGTTTGGTTGATAGACCGGATTGCTAGTATAGGTTTGCCGTACTATTAAGAGGGATCTTGACTAGTAGTTTGAGTTAGTCATGTGTTGATAGCTCATTTTATTTGCTCTAGCTCATCTATGCATGGAGCTATTATTTGCGAATGTGTTTTGCAAATAGCCGATGCTCATGCATTCAACCCTTGTAGCATGTGACTTAAGTTTGCAAATGCGTTTTGCAAATGGTGTAAGTCCATGTACCTTTTTCCTTGTGGTATGATTCCAAAAGTTGGCAAATGCGTTTTGCAACTTGTTGGGAATCTTGCTTGTGACCTTTGTTGGCATGGCTTGTCAATTTGCAAATGTGTTTTGCAATTGAAGTTGTTGTAAAAGCCAATTCTGATTTCTGTCAGGAAAATCGGAAGTTCCGGCGGTTTAACGGCGGAAGTTCCGCACCCCGGACGGTCCGATTTTCCGCGGCTTGATTTTTCCAGAGAGCGGCCGGTTTAGGGACTTAGCCGATTTTTCGAGTGCGGAAGTTCCGGAGTGTAACGCGCGGAACTTCCGATTAATCGGTTGCTCCGAAATCCGGCGGTTGGTTTTTTCCAGAGAAGCACCATTTTGGGGACTTAGCCAAAATTCAATGTGCGGTAGTTCCGCTATGTGTTGAGCGGAACTTCCGAAGAATCGGATCTTCCGATGTTTAGTTGGCGGTAGTTCCGCACTAAAAATCAAACGGCTAGTTTCTCGTCTGACATAGCCGTTGCGGTGCCTTTTCTCTCTCCTGCGGTAGTTCCGGCCTTTGTACGGCGGAACTTCCGATTTCCCTGATTTTTCAGGGGTTTGTCTCCCAACGGCTAGTTTTTGTGTGTGGGCTATATATAGCCACCTTGGCCGGTTGGGGGAGGTTGCTGAAGTTGCTAAGAACTATTGTGAACTCTTTGTGAGCCTTTTGAGCTAAGAGCAAACCTCTATTCTCTTTTGTGCATGTGTTGCACTTGGTGAGATTATAGAGTAAACCCTAAGTGCATGTGTTGCCTTAGGTAGTGGATTGTGTATCCACGTGAGCGTTGACACTTGATTAGTTCAAGTGAAAGTTCGGATTTGTTACTCTTGGTGTTTGCCGACACCTAGACGGCGTGGAGGCGTCGTGCTCGGTGACCTTCTCAAGAAGCTTGTGAGAAGGCCCGACGGTTGTGAGTGGTTTGGTGCTCGCCATCTCCGGAGCGGAGGAAGAGCAACCATAGTTGAGCGAGGTGTTGGTTCGGTTTGGAACCGGTCCAAGTGTTGGACTTACCTCGGAGGTGTGTGCTCATTTGAGGAGCCGGTCCAACGCGGGTTGGGCTTACCTCAACGTGGATTAGGGGAGACCGGCAAGTCTCCGAACACCACGGTAAAACATAATCGTGTCATCTTGTTTTTACGTGTGCTTTACTTTGAGCTATTTACATTCTTGCTTTAATTGCTTATATATCTTGTATGATTGCTCATATTGTATTGTGTTCATATTGTCGGTGCACTTAGTTGAGCCTAGTTGATTTAGGTTTTAATTGAGCAAAACCAATTCGCTATTAGCTTCCGCATTTATATATTGGTTTAGCCCGATAGATTTTTAAAACCGCCTATTCACCCCCCTCTAGTCGGCCACCTCGATCTTACAACTTGCCTTCAAACTGTCGTGCAAGACTTGCATTTGCAGTGGGGACCTTGAGTTCTATTACTGTTGGACCGAAAAGGCGACTAGAGGGGGGAGGTTGAATAGGAGCACACTCACTTTTTCATAAATAATAGATTCAACACAAATTTCACTCCAATAGCTATGGAAGCTATGAATATCAATATACCAGTACAGCGGAAGACTAGTATTGAACCCAATCTAACCCCCGAAGCAAAACAACCAAAATCAATCAAAACTCAATTTCAAAGTGTTGGGCGGTCTGACCTCTATGTCAATGGTGGTCTGACTGGTCCATGGGTGGTCGGACCTCTATGTTAATGGTGGTCTGACCTCCAGCCTGATGAACAGTGAAATCAGGCAGAAAAACGAAGTTACAAATAGGTCTAACTTTTGATCTACAACTCCAAACTTGATGAAACTTGGAACACACCTCTAGGATGTCAGGAACCTATTCCAATCGAAGACCGTGAAAATCATTGGAAAAGTTACGACCTTTTTCCGTTTTAATGAAGAGTGCTCCAAAACCGAGTCAAAACGAAAACTAGATCCAAAATCTTGCTTGTGGGTGATTGATGATCAAGATGATCCTGGATGTGTTCCCATATGTCACAGCAAGCTAGATCACGTGAAGGAATCAAGCAAAAACTCACGGATCAAAGAAAGACTCAAAATCACCAAATAGAGAGAATGAAAGCAAAGAGACACATCTTTGAGCAAACTTTCCTTGGATTGATTTGATATGGTTTGGGTTTACAGCCACTCCATCAATGGAGGATAAAGCTTAATCCAAGAGCACGAAATCAAATCAAAACACTCTAGAACCCTAACTTCCACTAATCCTCTCCCTAAGCAAACTAGGGTTTCAAACTAAATGAAAGGGTTGAGGGGGTGCATCCACCTCCCTCCTCTATTTATAGTGGAGGCTTAGACCTTCTAGAAGATTGACCCAAATGGGCTCCCGTTAAGGCCCAACACAAACGAGTGACACACGCACGCATTTTAAAACGTCATTTCCATCTCCTCTTAACCTAATCAGCTTCACCATGCGTCGCCTTGCGCCGCGGGTTGGCAAAAGGTCACCAAAGCAGTATTTGGTAAGATTACCAAAATACCCCTTCTCGGTCCTTCTCCGAAGACTGAGTCCATCTGCGCGAAGCACTCGCCTGCTTCGCCACGTGTAGGTTGATCAACGGCTCTCTCCATGTCGGCAAGTCTCTCCCAGCCGGCTCCCACCGAAACCACCATGACACTTGCAACGACCCCCGCGCCGCTTGATCAAACCAGTCGCACCGAACTATCGGTTCGATCACCCTTGTCCATTCTGCACCACGCTTGAGTTCATTGACCTCACCCGGCATCGTCGATCGTTCTGGACCTCAGCTCCCAAGCCTAGTCCTGATCAATCTCGCCGTTGACAATCGTTGACCACCAAGCAACCTGCACAACAATAGACAAGCAAATCGAATCCGGAAACAAGTTCTTCACAACTTGACCCACATTAGTCAAAACATGCATCATGCAACACAAATGCACTGAAACTCATGACTTTGACCTAACAAACAAACATCGCCGCCATGAAGGACGACGAAACAAGTCAACACTGGTCAGACCGCCACCATGGCCAGTCTGACCGCCCCCCTGGCCGGTCAGACCGCCACCTATTGGCCGGTCTGACCGCCCAGTTGGGACTTAGCCAAATTTCCTCCCTGGAAATCCGAAACCTACTGGAATTTTCAAACCAATAGAACTTTTGCCTGGAGACTCCAAAAAATATGAGACCAAGTGTAGTAGGATCTCCTCTCTTGCCACCCTCTATTTTTGGCCCAGCTCCAAAATCCTCTTTTTGAATTTGGCCGGTCCGACCGCCGCCATGGCGGTCCGATCGCCGAGGTGGCTTGGTCCGATCACCGCTTCTACGGCCGATCGCCACCGCCCGACAGAATCAAACGTTGCAAAAACGCGTGAATCGATAAACCTTCAACGACATTGCCAATTGTAACATCATCCTAAGATCATGAGCATATCCCCATGATATCCACAATTACACACTGAACGACATAGTTTATGTAACCATAGCAGATAATACCTACCAGTTCTACAAGTAAAAAAGTACATGAATCTATAGCAAAAAATTCTTATCAATTCTACAAGTAAATAACTACATGAAAATATAGCAAAGATATTCTACATATACAAGTATGAAACATGTTGAATGCATACATTCCTCTCAATATGTTTATAACTGGAACTTAACAAAAGATGTGTAGAAATGGATTTAGAAGCATAGGACTTCCAATTTACCCTACGACGCCCGCAAACCTATTCTGGATAAGCCAGATAAAATTTTGATTAATTTACTCAGTTGATTTTATTGGCCTCATAGTTCCATGGGCAATTACAACTGGGGCTGGGGCTTAAGATAGAATGTTACCCATAGGCATCTTGTGCAAGTTCAAATCCATTGCAAGCGATTGTAGCAACCAGCTTCTCCCTATGCTCACCAGTCGAAAGTGCAATGCACCGCTGCAGGACGCATCAACCATGGCATTGCATCCCAATACCGAGGCCATGAACCGCAATAGCCTCAAAGATCGGCTAAAAGTGGTAAATTGTGATTTTATGTCTCATTAGGAAATAAACTTATCAACTCAGTACAGTTTAACCAATAAAATTCAATTCAGAGGTAAATAGTGAACAACATTAGCTTCAAAATTCAGACATGTTGAAGTGCCTAGAACAAACTTTTCCTCACTTGTGAGTATCCAAAGATTGCAAATGGCATATTGACATTATGCATTCCTCATCTGCCTTAACTCATCACCTCGAACCCATCATTGTGACTAAAGTTTACAAGAAATGGGACTACTTCTCAGAACTCCATAGACTGAGCATTGGTGTTTACTTTAGCTACATTATTATTCAGAAGAAGTTCATATGCATGCACCAATCGCAAGCACTTTTGCACGACATGATTGCCATTGGGATCCTTGATGAGCTCCAAGAACCCGGGTCACAGCGCCTCTATGACTAGCTGGATCTCCTCCCTTGTCCCGAGGCTCTCAATCAGCTTTTGCATTGCCCTTGTCCTAACATGAACACCATCATCATACACAATTAACAAAATTTTAACAATAATCGTAAAGCAATTAAGCAATCAATTGGCATTCTCACCCATGAACGTTCAGGAAGATCCTGACCAGCACGAGTGCCTCCTTTGTGAGGGTGAGCACGACACCCATCCTCTACTTATCGTCGCAGACGACGAGCAGCTTCTGCATGAGGTAGTTTCTGAACAGGTTGACCATCAGCTCGACGGTGTGGCGCGCGATGTCGGCGAAGATGAAGTCGACCTCACGCTTGTCTTCATTGAGCTACTGCTGTAGGAACCGGTACCCGTGATGGTCCCTGGCGATGGGGTACATGAACCCGTGCAGGCAGGCCAGGCTCTCGTACTTGGCCGGCTTTGCGACACATTTCTTGGGGCTCGTCACAACCATGCTCGCCTTCCTCCTTGCGCTCTTGTACCGGGCCCTCGACACCAGAGCTGCCGCCGAGCATCGGAAGTCCCAGCCGTCACCGGTCTAGTTCTTATGGAAGATGGATCAGGAGGCCAGTGCGTCGGAGATGCCTTAGCCGCGGAGGCCAGGGACAGAAACCTCGGTCGTCCATCTGGTGGCGCCACGAGAGCCAAAGCTCTCATTTGGAGGAACTTGGGATCGTGAATGGAGGAGGAATTGCAGATTGGGAAGGGAGGAGTAGGGAGTAATGGAGGGCAGAGGTGGGGCCGTAAAAGCAGTAGCACCACCGCGCCGGGACGCCAGACACCATTGCCTATCAGTCGCCGGGTCTTTGTGAGGAGGAGGGAGGAGGGAGAGAATTAGAGACGGTGAGGGGAGAGGGGGCAACTTGACCAGGACGAGAAAGTAGTGGGCGGTTGGGTCTCGAGGTGTGGGCCACGTGGCAGACTGGCTGTGTGGGGGAAGGGAGCGGAGTGATTCCGGTGCGAGATGATCCGAGTCGTTGGTTGAACGTTGATCAGACGGACGCCAAAGAGAGTTGGAGGACGGACGACCACAACCAATTACTTCTTTTAAGTAGTAGAGATTAAGCAGATTTAATACAACTTGGGTTCCAAAAGGAATTACAGTCCGCAACTGAATTGACAGAGAGTAGACAATAAAATATGAAATGCCTTAACAGAATCTTCAACGAGCAGTTAATCAACTCATCATCGCTAGCGTCCATTACGAATGAACCGGTATGGTGGCATCCAAACCGTTAGATCTTCCTTGAGTCATTTCTCTGGTCTTCTTTTGCCACTGAAAAGCTACAGTGTGAGGCTTGGATGCTTAACAGTCTTGACACCATGTCTTCTCCTTCGTCTTGGCGTCGGCCTCGCCGGGCCTTTCTTCAAGGACCTGAAGAAGTCCTCCACCTTCCTCTCTAGCACCCCCCCTTGTCGTCATCCTTCTTCTTAACCTCCCCCTCGTCGTCGTCCTTCTTCTTGCCGTCGAAGAAGACAAGGCTCTTGTCGGCGTCGGTGGAGACGAATGCGTTGTCGAGGGATTGGTGGGGAAGTACTTCTTCTCGAGGTGGTAGAGTACGCGGTAGTGCTTGTCCTTTTCCCATGGGAGCGCGAAGGCGTCGTGGAAGTAGAGAGCCTCCTCGCACGCGTGCAAGCGAGGGAAGTCGACCACCTCCGGCTTGAGCTCCACGAACTCCGAGGAGGGGGCTTGGCTTGGCATTGGAGACGTCGGGGTCGGGGAGGAGGCGGCTGCATCGCTTGCGGAGGTAGCGGCGTTTGGCACGGTCGAGAGGAGACAACGGTTGCTCCTCGGGCGGCGGGTGGTCGGCGTCGGAGGCGGAAGATTTGGGGGGGGGGGGGTTGCGGTCGACAGAGCGGTGGACGATGAGGTCACAGTAGAGGGTAGGAGGTGGTGGTGAGTGAGAGGAAACAGCGGGGGAGGCAGAGCGGCGATGAGAGCAGCAGTGCCGCCATCGTCATGGCTCCCACCCTGATGCTGCGAAGAAGCAAGCACGCACCTCTCCGTGTGTGGTGATGCGTTATCAGCGAGGGCGAGCAACTCTGGCTCAACCGTTCGATTGGTGATGGTGATGGACGGTTCAAATAGACACAAAACTGAAAGTGCAGTATGGACACAGAGAAGAGAGAGGTCAGATGGCATCGATCGCAAGCATCAACAGAATCAGGAGCTCAAACAACAAGAGAATAATCGATCGATAAGAATTCAGGCATGCATCTACACATTCATCGTCATCTCTACATGATCCAAGTAGAGACAAATGCATCGCGGCACCATCATTCACAGAGATCAAAGCTAGACAAGCGTGGAGTTTGGCGGGGTGATGCCCATCATCTTGTAGTAGGCCTTCTCTGCCTCCGCCATCCTCGTCTGAAACATGCCCCATTCCTTCCGGCACCGCGCCCTCACCCCTTCCCATGCCGCTTTTCCATTCTCTGCCTTGCCCTGTGAATCATAACACGAGAGTTAGCTAGGGGAAATGGCGGCCACAAGTGCAGAGTGAAACATGACTGTAAGTTGTGATATGCAAAGAAAACAAATCTACAGTTTCTCCTTACCTGGTTCCCGAGAGAAGGAACCACTTGGTGAACAATCCACTGCGAATCAACGACTCCGATCTTCTCATGAGCAGGCTGTAACGAGCACAGCATTAGGTGAACTTATTCGCAAGGACAGGCTGCTAGCTATACTGGTGAAGTTTCACAACCAAAAGATAAAGATACCTCCAAGCATTTCCTGAGAGCGAAATCGAGGCCCCATCCATGAACCAAGTCATTCTGCAGCGAAAAGCAATACCAATCAACTAAACGAGTTATTAAGTGCGTAGAGGAGAAGGTGCTAAGCAAGTTATGGTATAAAGACCTGAATCATATGCCATACACATCTCCATGCATCTCTGGAGAAGACTGGAGCCATTATTTCAACAAACCTGTACATCAAAGATACATTACTTAGATATCTCTCAACGGACGGTAAACTACTATCATATATTGGGAAACATTGTGAACAAAACTCAGGAAAGGGGGTAATAACCACATACGCAGCACAAGGTGGAAGATGAGGGTCAGAGCACCAGCCTGGCCTCTCCTCTGTATCCCTACAATAGAAGAAGATGCCAACTTAAGTTACTAGATCAAAAAAAAAAAAAAACAGTAGCAAAAAAAAACTGCTTCAGATTAGAAATTCTACACTCACTTGTGGACCTCACGGTCACCTCTTCTTTTGGTCATCTGCCACGTTAATCCCCGATCAGGCTCTAAACCTGGTTGAGAGATATCCAGACGATATTTCTTAACAAGTTTGATGTACCTGTAAGCCAACACCAACATATATTTGTAATTAATCATATCAAGAAACATTGAATGGAAAAGTGAAGAATGGAAGCATACTCCTCCGCATTGAAATGCTCCACCCCAAGGTCCTCATCCCAGATGAATATGTACTCATAAGCTGCTACAATATCAGGGTGCAAGAATCTTTTGGCATACCACCTGGGGGTATGTGCATAAACAAGCGTTTAGAAGAAAACACACTTCAAATCAAAACAATTGAGATAATGGCCAGTACATTAGAACACAGTAGCGCACCATTTAGTTTGTTTCCTGGCACTAATATGAATGGCTCGCTTCGACCACTCAAATTCGTCCCACTCGCTCACCCGACCATCATAGTGGAATAACAGGATAGCAAAATTATCAGAAAACTGCAGCACAAACAACAAAATAATCAGGCACGTGAGTTTAACGAAATGGTACATATAGATTGAAAAATTCAGTTGCCATCAAAACCAAGGCAATATTTTGATTGTTCAGCTCATTAAAGTTGCCAACAACATTACCTTCTTCACCGCTCTGTTTATATTTTCTTTCTGTGCATATCCAACAGTGAAAGTAACAAGGTACTTTGGTATGAAGGGCAGGTCCTGCAATTCAAAATCAAATATCAGCATACAAAAGAACAGACTTTAGGTCTTCTATTTTGAATTATTTGAAAACCTAACATATAAGGTTACTAAAATTTCTTACATAATCGCAATCTGATGAACAGGAAGAGCCACATTGTAATAATTGGAAACTTTGCTCAATAGCAGAATATATTTGAGAAAAGGAAAACATAACCTTTCAGAAAGGACTAAGGAGTATATGCTTGTAAGTCAAAATATTTAACAAAGAGATAGGATTTCAGGAATTCGGAAAATTTCTCGAGATGTTCAGTAATAAAATATTTGCAATGAACTCGAAAATCAGTGAGGTGATGTGAGTATGGTGCACAAGAAAATATACCTCACTTGGGTCTCCCCATAACCTACGTAAATGGAAGTCAGACTCTGGCACAACAATACCTGGTGCTAGACTCTCTGAACCCTTGGGGTTTGTTGGGACATATATCTACGAGCCATCACGCAAAACTTTTGTTAGAATGAACCAAATATTTTAATGGTTTATTTACAAGCATCATTTATTGAAGCAGAAGATTGTATCAAATGGATATCATTCTAATGGTCCATGGAACTTTAATACAGCTAAACTAACAATTTGGCAAAGTAAATAAGTAATACGACAAACCTTCAAAGTAGTGTTTGAACTTGGTTCGGTACTGTTTTCCCTTGCATTTCTGGCAGAAGTCCAGGCATGATTAAGTAAAGCTTGTGTTGTGAGCCCAGAGTTTCTGTCTTCTATGTATGAAACAAAGCTAGATGGGAAGTGAAGCTGTCATATTTCAAACAGAAATAAGTCAACCCCTTCTGATCAACTGAAATAGTTTGGATATGGTGATAAAATCATCATGATACCTTTGTTATGCTGACTGATGGGAATGAAATTCCAATGAAGAAGCCAAAGACCGCTCCAATAACTGTCACCATAACAAGCCTCATGCTTTCATTCGGAAACCTAAGAACACTGCAAGCATCAACATACCACAATGAACAAGAGGTAAATGTTAGTTGTGTGAAAGTGTTCAGACAATGCTAAAGGGACAAAAGAAAAAGCGTACAAACCTGTGACCAATAGTTGCGAGTTTCGCCATGCTCTAGTGTAAGAATGTAACTGCAGGAGCTAGACACATGCAAGCGACAACTGCTACTCATTGTTCGGCGGGATCATAACGATGACAGCTTTAAGAGGAATGGTGATGTAGCATCACACGCAAAAAAAAAAATGAAATCCTGGAGGAAACACAGCGGCAATCCTTGGTCAGAGGACTACAAATAAGTTTTGTGCATTTATGTAATTTATTATGCATGATGAACTATTGATCAACCAGAACATTTTCTAATAACCCAATAGACACCGACAGTTTTGCGTAGTTTGCAACCGAGTCTCAATAGTAACAAGATTTGTGTAGAATGAACAGGTAAGGAGTAATTTTAATTTCCTTGCAGAGTCAAGTGCAGGCATCTGCCTCTATGGGAATTACTCCTCCTAAGATACCCAAGTACAAGGAGGTACCAGTGCAAACAAGTTGATTGGCTATCTAACTATGCCTACGGACGCAGAAGGTAGCAGCTCCAGATTCAGTTCCCAACCTGCAAACTGCATCTTTATTTAATAATAATAAATGTATAGACATCACTAGTAAGGCCCCATCTGAAATTCCAATTCCAAATCCAGCCAATTTCACCTACCCAGAGGCCGGAGCGAGCTTAAAAAAAACTTTTTATCTCCTAAAAAAAAAGGAAAAGATCTTCTCCGGACGGACGCCGGAATGATATATCATACTAGGACCCCGACCTATTAAAATCGGCGGAAAGGTGGAAGCTTCAGTACGATTATTAATCACGCCGGACGCCGGAATGATATATCATACGGAATTAATCTCACCTCGGCCAGCTCCGTGTGGCCTCTGAACTGAAAAGTGAGGTCGACGGCGCGACGGTCCCCGGATCGAAGCGATGTGGGTGGGGGGGGAGCGCGGCGGCGGCAAGAGTAGGGATGAGCTGGAGCAGGAGGTAATAATTCCGTGCGTATATATGGCTGCCGCGTAGGTAGAGAGAGAGGACGAGGAGGGTGGAGGGGGCGGAAGTCGTGGGCGCGGCAACGGCGACGGTGAGATGAGGAGTCCAACTCCAACCGCCTCTCTCTTCTGTGTCTCCTCTACAAGGGAAAGTTGGCGACCGAGCCGAAGAGAGAAAGGGACGGTGGAAACGCCAAACCAACCGCAAAAACCTCACTCCAACCGACGTCGACATGGACGCCGGTTACAGTGCAGGCCAGCATGACGCCAGCCGCCTGATCCAAAATCACACGGTCCAGATTTACAGAAACCAACATGGGTGCAAGGGATGTCGGCGAAGAAGAAAATCCACCACTCCACGTATGTGCATCACTCACCCACCTTCTTCGCTCACTTGTTTTCTAGATTCTAGTAGTAGCAGCAGCAGCCAACCAACCAGCAATCAGCATGTTTTTCCAGTAGAGTAGGGCTTAAAAAATTCAAGCCGGCTCAGTTCGACTCGTTTGGAAAACAAGTTTGAAAAAAAGCTCGAGTTGGCTCGAAAGCTCGTTCGAGCCAGGGTTTCATACTCTATATCATGATCCCACAAAATCAATGCAAAGTCAGCGATGTTAGAGGAAAGATTTAAATTCAATTTCAATTTAAAATAGTGCCAACTACCATTTTTTTATTAAAAAATGTCCTAGCCAAATGGCATGTAACATGCGTTAATTGACCAATTATCATGGGAATTTCAATGATAACCTACTCATGATTTGGAAGTGCAACATCCTGTAATATATTGCTTACGAAATAGTTTCTCTCCAGTTGTTCCAATGCAAGACAAGACTATTGGAAATTCCATATCATATATGGCAGTACACTTCAAAAGTTCAAATATGATGCATGCACTTACCTTGTTTAAGTAGTTCAGCTGCACTAAACATCATATAATCACAACAACCACTGGATGTTGAGAAATTGGTTCACCCCACTACATGAGAGCTTTAAGGTAATAGCCACTGCTTTAACACTGATAACTGCCCAAATATAGTACTTCATCAGAAAATACTAAATCAACTTGATTCGAACATATCAATTTTAGTATGATGTACCGTGAACATACCGTAAGAGACCCCATTAATGAACAGATTGCAATATATGTGAGCATTTTCCTTTGTTCAGTCCGATGGACAACCCAGAAAATTAGAACAAGTGCAAGAGCTACAGCTAAGCAAGAATAGACAATGAAACCTGTCAGCACAAATTATACTTACATGTCAAAATGGATTTTGAAAACATAAATAGTACTAGTACATTAGTTAGAAAACATAACCATACATGATACAACCACAAGCATTCATAAATTCATAATCCATTCATCATAGCAGTCCATAATCCATACATCATAAACAAAGCCATTCATCATAAGTTCATAATAGTCCATAATCCATATACATGATACAGCCACAAGCATTCATCATAGATTCATAATCCATTCAATTGAAAGACTAACACTTAATATTTAACAGTCCATAAGTATATATAACAATCCATACTCCATAACTCCATTCTCCATATAACATAATAGTCCATAAGTACATATAACAATCCATACTCGATGGTGTATTGGTGTCATCTTGTCATCTGAAATATCCAATGATCCTACAAAATCAATGCAAAATCAGCGATTTTAACATATATGCCTATTGAAAAAAGATCCACAGCAGTATTTGTTATGAAGTAAAAGAGTACTAAAAGTAGTAGTACTCACTAGTTGCTCTCCACGATGCTTTGAGGAAATAGAATGGTCTCAACATCATCTTTATCCTTAAAACAACAATAATAATCGAGTTAACCATGATATGAACAAAAAAGATTAGAAAAGACATATTAAAGTAAGCAGGAACCTACCACAAATATAGGAGATCTCATGTCATCAACTGCACCTCTAATCCAGCTAGAGGCACATACCAAATACTAAACCATAGCCGGACATAGAGAACTCCGACAGTCATCGAGTACTCTACCTCCAGCACGGAAGGTTGATTCTGAAGATACACTGCTAGCTGGTATAGTCAAGAAATTCTTAGCCATCTTTGACACTACTAGAAATCTATGTGCATTCAAATTCCACTACTCAAGCAATTTGAAGTCCTTGTTATCTAAACTCACATTCACTTCATCTAGATAGATAAACAACTCTGACTTTGAAGGCTCGATAGAAGTAGAATTCAAGAATGACTGAAACTGAGATGAGGCCGAGGATAAAGAGCTGCTTGTACCCATAGCTGAAGAGGAGGTTACATCACCTCTACTAGCCACCTTGTTGTGCCGATGATCCATCTCGAACTGTGAATACAAATCTTCCAACTCGACTTTCACATCATCAAGCTCATGTGTAGCCTTTGAGGGCTCATACATTTGGTTGAAGCACCAACCAATGAATCTCATCTTAATCTCGGCCGAGGCCGCACCATCGGCCGAGGAGGTTGAGGCGGTGAATCTCTTAAGCGCAAACCTCGCAAGGCTAAGGTACCCACATGTTATGACAAAGAATCTTTCGCAGCCGCCACTCCTAGTTTTGTTAGGCAACTGGAAAAGGAGGTGGAAAGATTTTGTGTCTTTATGAAGGGCGATCTTTGCATCGGCAAGACAACTTGTCGAGGGCGATCTTGCTCTTGGAATGGTCGAGACCGATCTCGGCCATCCAGAGAATCAGAAACCGAGCTCTGGTTCTGTCCAAACTCTGACGACGTGACGTGGTCGAATGAGCCGATGTTGAACCTCGACCGCACGTGGTCGTGGAGAAGAAGAGGTCCTCCGTTGGGAGGATTGCCCAAAATTCTGGTTAAGACCGAGTGCGAGGTATGTGAAATTTACTAAAGTGTAAGAACGACATTTACCTTTTCTTTTCACAACCCGATTTGCTTTTCTTTATTTCGTATGACTTCTTGGTCCCTGAATGCTTCCATTGAGAAGTCCATTGCCATCCCTTCACCATCGAGGAGGTGGCAATGGAGGTGGTCGGCATCACCCTTGGCCCAGTGGCCGATGAAGTCGAGACTCCCAGAGTGACCCACATCCGCCGAAGTCGTAGCTCGACCCTTGAAGTAGCGGTATTCTTGTTGAGGTGGCCGCTCATCACGAGGTCGTGAGAAACAACGAGGCGGTGTGGAAGCCTCGGTCAAGGCGGTGACCACTTGTGCCGCAGCTCGGAAGAGAAATTGTAGGAGGCGTTCCTTCCCTACCCAAAGAAAGTTCTGAGAACGGAAGGAGAAAATTTCAACTGTGGTGACTTCTTTGGGCTGCCTCCCGTCGTAGGTCTTACGCTTCAGATCTCGTGACCGAGTCCCCATCCCAAAGATATTCCCAATACGGAGAATACTTTTGATAACGCCTCGAGAAGGTGTGGTGGGACAAAGTCGCGAGGATAGATAAGTGCGAACCCGGACCTTGTATATTCGATATTTGCTAGGGCGACTATGAATGTAAGTATCTTCAAAATACTTATACATGTGACTTTCCTTCTCTTCTCACTGCTTTCTTTTTGCGAAAGCTCGGAGCAAATTGTTTGTTGTCGGTGAGTACCATCGACAACTTTTAGAGCTAAGACAGGAGAAAGAACTACTCTGCGAGAGGCGGAGAGATGGTAAGTCACTTATCATTCATAATTGTTTTCGACTTAAATACTCGTATAATGTTTTACGAGAATAGTCATGGAAGAAACTCATGACAAAGTACTAGTCGTAAAAGCTTACGACTACTTACGACTGGTAGTGGTCGTAGAAAGACTACAACCATGTCGTAGTCGTAGAAAAACTTACGACTAGGTCGGTGGTTGTAGAAGTACTTATAACCATTCTACTGATGTTTATCTTCGCCTCTGTTCTTTGTAGGTTAAACGGTGATACGAAGACCTTAGTGACTTACTCGACTATGAAAAGAAGAGTCGAGGAGGCTAAGGAACAAGTATTAGTCCTCTCGGATAGACTTGAGAGACTGTCTCTGCATCTAAAAGATTGTAGGAAAAAATAAGCGATGAAGTTCGAACTTAAGACGCTTTTGATCTTTAACCTTACCAGACTCTCATTTCTTCTCCGGATAAAGAGAGAGAGATGCGGAAGCTCGAGCATCAAGTTCAAGAAAAGCTTTGGTCATTCGGGAGTTTTCAGTATTACCTCGAATAAGGATCAAGAACTTGAGGGTCTTAGAACTCAATTAACAGTAAGTAATTCTTTACTGTTATCCTTTTGAGTATTTTCCCTTTTCTAATGCCAATTTTTGTTCGAAATTGCATGTCCAATTGAGAAGCCTCGAGGAAATCCAAGAGAAAATCTTGATCTACAATGAGTCCATCCGCATCGCTAAGATGAATGCAGAGGACATCGAGCATGGGAGAAAAAGCACGCTGAAACCATTGCTTCCCATCGAGAGAGGTTAAGAAAAGCGGATTCTCAATTAGTAGGTAAGAAATGCTTTTACCTATAATTATCTTTGTGTTATCTTCCTCCGTAAGTTTATTTTCGTTTGACCGATTTTATTCTTTTGAACAAGTAGTGAAAACAAGAAACTTGCGAGGCTTCGACTTGTACCCAACAGAGATGGAGTCGATGAAGACTAGTCTTCAAGGCAACATCACTCTCCTGAACAATGTGCTTAGTGAGCTACATTCTGAGGGAAAAACTCCTCGAGAAGATACTATAGCTGCTCACACAAGTACTATTGGGGAACAAGTCGGAAAATTGCAAGAAATGGTGACCACTCAAGGTTAATCAATGTCAATCAATAAGGAGGCGATCGGCCGGAGTAAGTTCAGCTTTGGCGAAACTTAAAGCTCAAGATCCCCGTAATGTGCAACCAATTGAAGCCGAGAGTTCGATTGCTCAATCGAGGCAAATCGTCTGATTGAGGAAATGCAATCCGTTGGCAAAAGGTGGCGGAGGAAATGCAAATAGGCTCTCCCTTTGAGTAATCTTGTAACTACTTTGTAAGGCGGACAATATCATTGATGAGTGATATATGATCCATCTTATTTCTGAAAATTATCTTGTCGAGTAGTTAGTAACTCAAAAGATAATAAGCGAATGAAAGACTAAGAATTGAAGTCAAATTAATAACTTTATCCTAGCCCTCACTATTTGCTTAGAGTGTTTAGACAATCTAAGTAAATAGTGTTTGAAATGGGGTTTCAAAACAAAGAGAGGTTTGTTTAACTTATAGTTTTGTTATGATTGTCAAGCACTTGGTGAAAGAGTAGAAGCGACTCTTACGAGGAAGTTCCTTCTAGTGGGCAAGACCACGTATCTCCGACTAGTTTAATCAAACCAAGAGCGACAGAACTTGAGTTAAGCAAGCGTCTAGAGGACTTTAATAATTCGTTAAGCCCTTTTCGATGGACTCGATAAGTCTTTTCCAAGAGCAAAAAGTAGGAGGCTGAGCGGCTTAGGAAGTTCCTTCTAGTGGGCGGTGACCACATGCGAGAGAGGAAAACTTCGACTAGGTGTGTCTCTTCCTTCACCGATTAAAGCAAGCGAGTACATCAAAGGTGGTCGAATAAATGTATCAAGTGCACTCTACTTAGAATATTCTTTTGGAAATCACTGAAAAAATAAACTAAGATTGAGAGAGTTGGCTCTGAGAACATTTCGACTGGATAGAACCCGAGCTCTTTGTATTGGTGAAAAATGAGTAGCAGTCGATGCTAGGAAATTCCTTCTAGTGGGCAGAACCACATGCAGATAGGAGAAGTTTCGACTAGATGATGTTACTTGTTTTTCGACCAGTGTAAATAAAACTGGGTGTTTTTGTATCATAGTCGAAAGATTAAAAAAGCACTACTCAAAAAAAAATAAGGCAAGAGAAGTAGAAAGAACCTGGACTTTTATTGCCTGAGAAATTGGTCACACATAGAATTTATGAATGGCTGGTCGATGTTCCAAGAGTTTGAGAGAACTCGTCCATCTTCCATCGCTAGTCGTGATCACTCGCCTGTAAGTTACTTCGACCATGTGTAAGGACCTTCCCATTTGGGGAAAGTTTATTCCGATTAGACTTGGATTGGCGAGCCTCAATACCAAGTCACCTCTGTAAAGGTCGCGAGGTTGGACCTTACGATCATAGTATCATGCGGGGCTTGTTGGTAGGCCGCGAACGGATTAAGGCTAGGTTTCTCCTTTCTTGAGTAGGTTAATGTCATCCGCCGAAGTTGTTCTGATCCGAGTTGTTGAAAGTTTCAACTCGTGTCGACCGTAATTTTAGCTCCGGAGGAAGCATGGCTTCGGCTCCGAACACTAGAAAAAATGGTGTTTCTCCTGTTGCTCGACTGGTGGTCGTCTGACCTGCCCATAACACGGAGGGTAATTCTTGTACCCAAGCACCCGAGCGCAACAAGTCGGGTCGAAGACTCGGGTTTTAATTTCGCATTATTTGGCCGCTTGCACGCTCGACCGCCCGTTGCTTTGGGGATGTGCAATGTAGCATAGCATAATTTGGTACCCAACTCGCCGCAAAAATTCTGAAATTTTGGACTTGCGAATGTTTACCATTGTTTGTAATTATCCGACTTAACTCCAAATCGGCTAATTACGCATCTCATCATGAACCTTTTCTTTGCTTAGATGTTATCGATTCTGAGTTCACTTCAATCCATTTGTGAGCGTGTCAATAGCCACAAAAAGGAATTCGAAACCTCCTGGAGCTTTGGGAAATGGTCCTAGGATATCGAGACCCCAGGTCGCAAAAGGCCAAGAAAGAGGTATTGTCTGTAATGCTTGAGCTGGTTGGTGTATTTGTCTACCATGAAATTGGCATTGGACACACTTTTTAACCACCTCCTTAGCATCATACAGGGCTGTAGGCCAGTAAAAACCTTGTCGAAAGGCTTTACCAACCAATGTTCAGAGGAAGCATGTGTCCCACAGATGCCCTTTGTATATCGTGAAGGAGTGTTATTCCTTCGTTTGCAGAATGCATCGCATGAGTATCCCTTGGGTTCCTCGTTTGTAGAGGACTCCTTCGACCAAAGTATACATTTTGGCTTTTCGGGATAAACGATCTGCCTCAAGATCATCTTCGGGTACGGAACCCTTGCGAAGATACTCGTAGATGGGAGTCATCCAGGTATCCTCGTAGTCTAATGAGGCCATTTCAATAGGAGGTGTCTCTGGTTCTTCGACCAGAGACGGCTTTTGGAGTTGCTCCAAGAAAACTCCTTTTGGTACCGTAGATCGGGAAGAAGCCATCCGAGCAAGTTGGTCTGCGAGGAAATTATCCTTTCGAGGGATGAATTGTACCTCGAAACCAAAAAAATGCTTTTCTAGCTTGCGAACTTCCGATAAGTATCGAGACATTGTCGAGCTAGAGCACCGGTACTCTTTCCCAACTTGATTCACGACTAGTTGAGAGTCTCCTCTCACGAGTAGTCGACGAATTGAGAGTGCTTTGCGCACTCGTATGCCGCTAGCAAACCTTCGCACTCGCCACATTATTAGTGGCTGAAAGTTTAATTGTATGGCATACTTTAAGGTTTCTCCTGTAGGAGATACGGGACCACCCGACTTTCGAGCCACTTAAAGTAAGTGACCCGTCAAAGTACATCATCCAGCGTCGTGGGAATCGTCTCGGGATCTGAGCGAGTTCGAGATTTGTCCATTCGGCGACAAAGTCCGCCAAGATCCGGGATTTTATGGCGTTCGGGACGAAATGGAGGTCGAACTCCCCAAGTTCGATCGACCATTTTGCCATGCGTCCCATTGTTTCCTTATTATGGAGGATTGCTCCCAAAGGAAACTCGGGGCAACCTGACTATTTTGTGCTGAAAATAATGCCGCAGATTCCTCGAAGACATGAGGAGGGCATATAGAAGTTTTTGGACTGAGGGTAACGCTCCTTAGGCCGTGTAAAACTTCGCTAACGTAGTAAACGTTATGCGTTTTCCACGTTCTACGACTAGTCTCGCTTCTTGCCGTGGCGTCTATGTGCATTCAAATTCCACTACTCAAGCAATTTGAAGTCCTTGTTATCTAAACTCACATTCACTTCATCTAGATAGATAAACAACTCTGACTTTGAAGGCTCGATAGAAGTAGAATTCAAGAATGACTGAAACTGAGATGAGGCCGAGGATAAAGAGCTGCTTGTACCCATAGCTGAAGAGGAGGTTACATCACCTCTACTAGCCACCTTGTTGTGCCGATGATCCATCTCGAACTGTGAATACAAATCTTCCAACTCGACTTTCACATCATCAAGCTCATGTGTAGCCTTTGAGGGCTCATACATTTGGTTGAAGCACCAACCAATGAATCTCATCTTAAACCTAGGATCAAGAATAGTAGCAAGGATCATGACATTGTTCTTTTCTTTCCAATACTTATCAAACTTGTCCAACATTGCAGTAGCCATGAGCTTCAATTGATCATCTCCGGAAGCAAGTGCAGCTTTTAATGCAACCTTCACATTAAATATGTAAAGATAATGTAGGACCGTAAAGGCGACTAGTGGGTGAATAGGTGCTTTCTCAATTTTTCACCTTAATCAAATTCAACACGCACTTTTCTCCTCTAGCTATGAAAGCTAAGAAGATCAGTGAATACACAGAGGAAGCCTTGTGCTGAATTCGATTACCCCCTTTAACCACAAGACTCAACAATGGAGAATTGATCTCAGGTGGACTGGTCTAAACACTAGCGGTCCGACCGGCCGCCAACTGGCGGTCCGACCGTTGGAAATCGGTTCGACCGGCAGTTAACCGGTGGTCCGAAGGCTGGCGGTCGGACCGTCGTTTCTAAATCGGTCGGACCGATTTAGTCCAGTACCAAAACACAAAGCCCAACTCAAAAACAAAAATTGGTCCAACTTTTGATTCAACCAATGAATCTTGACCAAAATTGGAGCACACCTCCCTAAGGATATCAGAGACCTATTTCTAGCGACGATCGTCTAGATCCACTCCAAAAAATCGATCTCTTTAGGTTTTACAAAAGAGTGTTCAAACCCTAGAAATATGAAAAACTTGATCCAAAACTTACTTGTGGGGGATTGAAGATTTAGATGGTTCTAGGAGTATTCCGACACATCAAAGCAAGGTAAATGAGGTCAAGAGACCAACCAAAATCAACCGGATCAAGGAAGCACTACAATCATCAAAAGAGAGAAGAAAGCAAATGAGATTTCATCAATGAACAAGCATTCATGGATTGATTGATTCAATATGATGCTTGTCAAAGCCACTCCCTCAAGGAGGACAAGAGCTCAATCAAAGAGCACACAATCAAATCTCTTCAAACCCTAGCCTCTCCTCCCCTCTCCAAACCCTAGAAAAGACTTGGAGTTTCCAAATGAATGCTTCAAGAGGTTTTACATCTCCCCCCTTTCTATTTATAGGAAGGCCTAGGGTTTCACTCATGGGCTCCCATTAAGGCCCAACAACAAATGGGATACACACACATACATTTGTTGAAGCAATCACCTGCTTCACCACGTGTAGGTTGATCAGCGGCTCTCATCATGTTGGCAAGTCTCTCCCGTCCGAATCCCATCGGAACCTCCCAGGGACTTGCACCGACTTCCGCACCGCCTGATCCAACTAGCTGCAACAAACTGCCCGTTCGATCCATCTTGCCCATTCTGCACTATGCTTGAGTCACACGACCTCACCCGGCATCCATGATCGTTTTGGACCTCAGCTCTCCAAGCGTAGTCCCGATCCACCTCACCGTTGACGTCGTTGACCTGCAAGCCACCTGCACAGTAATAGACAAAGAAATCATCTCCGGGAACAAGTTCTTCACAACTTGACCCACGTTAGTTCAATAATGCAATATGCAACAATAAAGCATTGAAGTTCACACATAAAACACATCCAAAACACAACAATGCCAAAAAGACTACACTCCAAGTGATTGGCGGTCTGACTGCCCCATACGGCCGGTCCGACTTATTTCAGGCCGGTCGGACCGATTCCATAACGGCGGTCGGACCGCCCGAAAGGACTTAGCCAATTTTTATCTCGAAAATCCGAAACCTTCTGGAATTTTCAAATGAATAGAACTTTTGACTGGGAGCTCCAAAAATTATGTGACCATATCCAGGAGACTCCCCTCACTTGCCTACACAACCTATTTTTTGCTCAGCTTCAAGAACCACCAACACCTGTGGGCGGTCGGACCGGCAAGCATTGCCGGTCGGACCGCTCCACTGGCCGGTCGGACCGGCGGCCTGGCCGGTCGGACCGCCAGTGACCTGACAGCACTGAAGCAAACCCGAAAACGTGAGATTTTGCAAACCAACAAAGTCATTGCCAATTGACTCATCACTCTAAGATCATGCACATATCCCCACGATATCCACAGATAAAAAATATTTGTTGTTGGATAAGTTGATCCGGAAAACGCACTAGTCACTTCAGCCAAGGACTTCAATATTGGTGCAATTTTCTCATACAATGTCCAATCTGCGCCTGATGGCTGCCATTGGTAGTTTGCATATGTGTCGGTATAAAACACTAAAGCGTCCTTATAAGCAAGGCAGACTGACAACATCTTGTATGTGGAACTCCATCGTGTGAACACATCAAAGCTCAACCCAGGACCAATTTGCAAAGCAAGTGATGAACAAATTTGTAAAAAATTGTGCATACGAGATGGAGGCTTCTTTATATACTTGGTTGTTTCCCTGAGCTTGTTTATCAAATGTGCTAATGGTACTAGGTCATTATTTACGACCAAGTTCACTATATGACAACCACATCGAACATGAAAATACTTGGTAATGAAACGAGCTGATCCTCTAGCAGCAAACTTGGCCATTAAACTACGTATATCAGTAGTATTTGAGGAAGCATTATCAAGAGTAAGTGTGATAATCTTATCCTCTATCTTCCATTCAGCAATGCAATCAAAGATAGCCTGAGCTATGACAACCCCGCTGTGTGGAGGATCCAACTCAATAAAGTTCAGCACACGATATTACATAACCCAATTTTTATCTATATAATGTGCTACCGAACTCATGTAGTAAAGGTTTTGGTTAGAGGTCCACAAATCATAAGTTAAACATATATGGGAGACACTTTTGAGACACTTCCTAAGGACTTCCCTCTCTGAGTCATAAATTTCGATGCATTCACTTCTTATCGTCTTTCTACTGTTGGGTTGATATGATGAATTTAAGTAACACATCAAAATATTAAACCAAGTGCGCTCGACCATCCTAAAAGGATACTCATGGATAATTATCATCTTAGCAATGATTCGACGAGTTTCATCTTGATCATATTCCCTAGGAGTGGTAATAAGAGGTAAACCAGTGTCACCTGCCATGGCGGGACCAAAGTTTAGATTAGCTTGAGCCTTCATCTTAGCCACCTTGTTCTGATATGGCGTGCACTTTGGTATGTGCCTCATCAGATGTGAAGTAGCTCCCCTTGCTTGTAAAACATGAGTTTGTAGCAAAACCTACACTTTGCCCTTGTATCGATCTCCCCCTTCTTTGTCTTGGATGGAACAGTCACCACCTTGAAGATCTTCCAACAATCTGATCTTTGTTTTTGTCTCCCAGTTGCCTTCGGAGATCCCTTCCGCCTTTTTGCCTCCCTCTTTGATCTTCCTTGAGACACGGTAGTACCATCTTCTGTCAATTCCACGGCTCCTTGTTCATCACCATTTGAACTTGAAGAATCCACCAAGATATGTCCTTGTTCCCCTTCCACGTCGGATGGTTGATCATCATCAACCATATGCTCCCAATCCGCATCCTCACTAGACGACTACGATAAAAAATAGAGATAATTAGACAGAGAATGTCAAAACATATCTAAAACAAGTACAATATATGAAGTTAAGAATATATAGAATCATGTTATATATGCTCAAGTAGAACATTTTGTGTGCATGCTCTAGTCCTATCATCATGTCTGTTGGACATGTAGAAATCTCAAAGAACAAAATATGTACTCCATAAACAATTTTGCATGACCTCATAGTTCCAACAATTTTGCATGACCTCCATAAACTAACAGTCCAACAGCTCACACCATTTCCCTGTCTTCTTTGATGCACTTTCAAATCTCAATAGCTTACTGACGAGGATTAAAACCTCTATTTATTATTTAATAGATAGAGATCATACGTCTTCATGGTCGTAACCCCTAAGGCTAACGACCTCACTGGTCATAAGGATTCCAGATGTTACATAATACATAACCTGGTCGGACAAGGTTCCTAACCTAGTCTCCGACCAGTCAAATACTCACAAAGCTTTGAACTGGTATCTGGATTTGAGTCCAGGTATATCCTTTACCGTGTGTCGAATGGAACATGTACTGTATATTCCATACCACGTGACGCTACGTAACTCTAAAGCATTGGAGTACGGTTAAATGACTCACTGACATATAACCGCACAGCGGTGATACATTGTCAACTGAAGCCTCTCTCCGATCAGACGCGTCTCTTCTCAACAGACGTCTCTCCAATGGATAACTACCAACGCTTCATCAACTACATAAGGAGGACCGCAGAAGGTGGAGACAGGGGGACCATGATAGGATCGATTGGGAATCATTCTCATAAGACAACCAGTCGATTAGATTGCAAAGTCATAGCAAGCATTGCGCTACAGTGTTATTAGGATCAGCCCTTGGTCTAGATTACAGGCACCCCTTGTAATAGCCAGTTCATAGCAATAAAGAGTAGCCTCATTCCTTTTCAAAAGATACATGCTATTTTTCCTCTGTCTTATATATATTTGTAAGTTCGGTGATTTGATCGTCGACACTTACACAGTTAACAGTCTAACAGCTCACAATTTTGCATGACCTCCATAAACTAACAGTCTTACAGCTCACAATTTTGCATGACCTCGATAAACTAACAGTTTAACAACTAACAGTCTCACACAGATTTTAGTTATTTATTGCTGGCACCAAGCTATATTATACTGAAGACTCACCGAGGACGAGGATGCCAGTTTGGCGATGCCAGGAGGCGGTTGGGAGCTGAGAAGGCGGCGACCGGTTCGCGCTCGCCTGCTAGTGCCGAGGAGGAGGCCCCAACGTCGGCCGATTTCTTCCCTAACGCACGAGACTCCAAGCTCCGCTAGTGCTGATCTCGATCCATGCACGTCGGCATTGGTTGGACTTTGACGGCACGGGGGATGGAGCTGGGGACAGCTGAGGACGGGGCGGCGCATCGGATGGAGAGGCCGGCTGCCGACGGATGGGGCACGACCGCACGGCTGTAGGGGGCGAGGTTGATGGCGGGGCAGAGAGAGCAAGCTGTAGGTAGGGGGCGGCGGGGCGAAAGAGCGTCGGATGGAAAGACCAGCCGCCGTGGATGGGGAACGCAGCTCACTGGCCGCCGCAGGCGGGGTTGATGGCGGGGCGGGGTGGAGAGGGGGCGGAGAGCTGGGGACCGTACCACCGGGTGGATGGGCGGCGGCGGCGGCGGGTGGATGGGGATCGGGAGAAAGAGTAGTAAACTTGTCTATGCTTGACCAAGCACCCCTTTTAGTATTCTATCTTTATTTCTTCTTCTTCTTCTTCTTGCATGATTCCATTTCCAACATGCCAAGACGAGGATAATTTCCAGCCAAGACTGCGAAAAGAAGGTTTATGTTTAGCCAACTAGATTAAAAAAATGAAATTTAAGAATTTACCACGATGACTGACGAGACAGATGCATTCGAAAATTTACACTTCAATGTTCTCATGTGTCAATTTGATACTGAGAGATAAATTCTCGATATAGGCGAATCCAAGTGAAGCTTTAGGGATGCATATGACACCGGGTTCAATATCGTTTTACCTTATCAAAACGCATATACATATATGTATGCATCCCGTAGTTTATACTCATTCACTCTACATACATGTGCTAGTATGTATAATAACATATGGTCAATTTTGTTCTAGATCTATCACTGATTCTCAAATACATCTATCGGTAATGGTAAATCCTCGATAATACCTTTCATTTTGATGAGGAGTAAAATTTTTGAATACTGCTTTAACATTTAAGTAAATACCACGTGACCCTTATGATCGCGACCCATGCGGGCAAAGACCCCTGTGGTCGTAAGAATCCCAGAGACTGCTCTACGAGTACCCTGGTCAAAGAAGCACTATACCTCTTGTCCGACCAGATAACTGCTCAAAGAAACCTTGAACTGTTATTTGGACATGATTATAAGTATATTCATTTTGTATGATGAATGAGATATGTGTCTTATCTACTCCAAACTACATGATGTTTTTCAGTCCTAAGTCATTGACAATAACTACTATATAGTTTTTACCCATGTTTGTCTCCCACTGACACAGACCGGCAATCAGGTGTTCTTCAACTGATAACAACTACCTCCCCGACCGGGCACGTCATTTCCATAAGGTGTCTTCTCCAGGAGTAGCTGACGCCTCTTCGCTGGTATCTAAGGGTGGACGACGAACAGCAGAACAAGTGAACAGCCGAAGCACAACATGCAAGACATGCCAAGTGATTAAGATCACTGTATACAACTCACTTTCTCCGAGCAATATAATAAGTTTATTGCAATAAAAAGCAACTCTATACTCTTTCAAAAAAATTAAATAATTTATTTTATTTTATTTGGTAAGATCGAGATTCGGTCGTGAAAACACTCACCGAAGCTCAACAAAACCTAAATAAAACCATGTGAAGAGCACGTAATTCATCAAATCTTTGTATCGCAGTAACTGGACCAAAAGCAAGCAGATGAGGAAGTGGTCAAATGCTACCCCATTTTGCAACCAAATTCCAGTTCCAAGCTTGTCGTGAGCCTTCACCTACTACTCGGGTTGGATCGGGACTCCGTAGTCAGGTAGGAGTCATGAGACGAGATGAGATGAGATGAGAGGATCCGTAGTCATGGGACGAGAGGATCTGTTGAGGAAAGGTCGCTTTTCCAGTCCGACCGGAAAGCCGCGAGACCCCTGTGATCCCAATTAAGCACCCAACCGCGACGCGACCACCCCAAAACGGCCAACCCGAAACCACCACCGAACACAGATCGCCGGCGACCAGGACGAGATGCCTCCCACCCCGCCGGAGCCGGAGACGGAGCCGGAGTTCGCCGAGGTCGACCCCACCGCCCGCTACGGACGGGTAAATGCCTTCCCTGACCCCCATCCACCCTTTTTTTCTCCTTTCTTCCCTCGCCTCTATTCGATTGGCCAGCCTGTTTCTTGTCCGATCTTTCGACTCATTTGGTGATGCATGCGGCCTCTTGCAGTACACGGAGGTTCTCGGCAAGGGTGCCGTCAAGACGGTGTATCCTTTCGTTCCATGGACGAGTTTCGGGCTTTGACGTGTGATTCGGATTGGTTCGACGAATGCTGGTTGCTTAAAGATTCGATTTTTACGCAGTCCATGGGGTTCTTTTAGGTTCTGGATGCAGTTTTCTGCGAGGCAAAAAAGTCTTCGCCGTTTGATTTGAAACGGTTCAATGCTCTCTGATGCGTTGATTCCTGTTAAAGTTTTGACTTTTATGTTACTGTTCTTTTGGGGCTTTGAATGTTACCATTTCCTCTCTCTGTGGAAATTCTGCCATTTCTTCATTAAATGTGCGTTTGGCATTGACCTGCTGTGATTACTCGATGCATTCCCATTTGCACCCGCTGTGCTAGTCTCTTTTAAGTTTACTACATTTTCATTGTTATTTGGTGGATGCCTTGATTGGCCGAAGTTCCAGTTTTTTGCATACACTTGTTGCTAGTTGTTGGCTTTAGATGCTATCCTTCTATAAACAATATCCCATTCCCATTTGTCTCATTTCAATGGGTGATTGGAGAGATGCACAGCTGCCGTCATTATCTGGTTGTTTTGTGAGTGTGTGATGTATGGGATAATTGCTCACTTTCTGTGCGTATCTGTCATTATTATTGCAGATGCTCATAAGTAAAAATGTGTCATTTTAGAGTGCATGTTTTGAATTTTGAGTTCTACTTGTCCGCCTAAGAGTACATGTATCTTTGGTATGCAGGTTTTCATGGTAGCCATCGAAATTGCTAGGATAACTTTAGATTACCATTGTATCTTTCTGGTATGTCGAGGTTGTGTAGTTTTCATGTGAACAGTTCGTTTAGTTGTGAATGTGTAATCCTGATGCAAAAGCAAACACACTTTTTTTAGATGTTTGGACTTGTGCACTATGTCCAGAACATACTAGCCCTGTGAAAATTTGCTCCATTAATCATGTATCTTTGACAACTTTTCTTTATCTGCTCCGATATTTCTATGGACTTGGGATCCTTAATCCAGATTTTGTCGGCATAGTTACAAGGCTTTTGATCAACTGGAAGGGCTAGAAGTTGCTTGGAACCAGATCAAAGTTGGCGATTTACTTCGGAACAATGATGATTTGGAGAGGCTTAGATCAGAAGTGAGGTTGCTCAAGACCCTCAAGCATAAGAACATAATCAAGTTCTACAATTCATGGCTCGACAAGAAAAACAACAACATAAATTTTATCACAGAAGTCTTCACATCTGGAACATTGCGCCAGTATGTGCTCTTGTGCCCCTCTGATTATAATTAGTTAATTACACCCTTCAAATAATATGAATAAGCTGCACTCAAGTCACTGATACCATCTGATTTAACATTGTTGTCACCATCTAATAGTTATATATGTATCAGTATTATGATATAATGAAACGGTATGGTTATAAAGAAAAATTTGGCCTGTTCCCAAGCACATGCTTTGTATCCTAGCATGGCTGCACCAATAAACAAAGCAGGCAACATTGGTGGAAACTAAATCAACATGCTAGATACATCTAGGTCTTTTCAGTTGCGTAAGCTTTCTCTCGCTGAGGATTTTTCCCATCTCTTTATCTTTGTTTAGGTACCGTATTAAGCACAAGAAGGTAGACATTAGAGCTTTAAAGAAATGGTCAAGGCAAATCTTGAGTGGTCTTGTCTACCTCCATAGCCATGATCCACCAGTAATCCATAGAGACTTGAAATGTGACAACATATTTGTGAACGGAAACCAGGGTGAAGTAAAGATTGGAGACCTTGGATTAGCAACCATCCTAGACAATGCACGTTCAGCTCACAGTATCATCGGTAAGCAATTCATTTGCTTAAAACGTTCCGAGTTTTGTTTATTAGGAATTTAGGATATTTCTCATGTAACCTCTGCTTCTTCATAGGCACACCGGAATTCATGGCCCCAGAACTCTATGATGAAGAATATAATGAACTTGTTGACATTTATGCATTCGGGATGTGCTTACTGGAGCTTGTTACATTTGAGTACCCATATTGTGAATGTTCCAATGCAGCGCAGATATACAAGAAAGTGTCCGATGTTAGTCTACTTATTATTTGCATTATTTTTCCCGTTTCTTTGCTGAAAATTGGAGTCATTTAGTTTTTATAAAAAAGTTATTCATGCTACATGGTCATGGCCTCATAGGTGCTTTCACTAGCCCATCTATTCTTGGTAGTTGCAAAATCCATCACTTGGTCAATGCTAATATTCTTTCTGATTTTATTGTATGCTTCCATGAAATGGCATATCAGTTATAAATTCCTTGTTGTAGTTATGCTTTTTGAAAAATTTAGAATATGCTATTAGGGTTGACAGTGGCTTAAAATTTTCAGTTCACAGAACATCATCTATTTTTCAAATTGTTCATATTGTTCTTGTGTACTTTAGTTAGGGAAGTACTTTGACAGTATTACAATATAATAATATAATGTGTTAGAAACTCTGGGTTATTATCTGTTCTTCTGATCATTGATGTTTACTTAGAATTATATCATAGTTTATAGACTTACAATCTCTGAGACCAGATCCCACAAGTGCTACCACTAAAAGAGTTCAAAAGCACAATCTCGTTAAGAGTAGTTCTTAAATTGTGTTAGAGGAACATTGGGGGTAAAAGATGTAGAATCAGGAGAACAAACTTGACGCCCTAGATTTGGAAAAATGTACTTACTATGTGGTTCTGCTAATGAAACTTTTAGCGAAATCAATCATCTATGATAAGAACCTGTTAAGCGTTCTCCACAGGGAAAGATCTTGTAGTCTGCTACTGAGGGTGTATTTTGTATATTTCAGCTGTCAAAATATTGGTGCATCGCTTGCCAGCTTATGACATGCTAGTGTAAGAAGCACTCAAATATCTGTTTTGAGAACTCCCTGCATTGTTTGAAGAGAGTGAGCAGGATATTTTTTAGTGAGGATTGTACTGATAGCATGACTAATACTGTAGTGTTATTGTTAATAGAAATTGCAGAACTAGCCGCTAGAATTTTCAGGTTTGAATTGCATGCCAGAAGCTGACTAAATATACTATCATTTACTTGAACTGTCATAGTGGATCCATGGATAATGACTAGCCACAACCCACAAGACTGTTACATCTATATGTGTGGTTGTCTTGTATTTGTGTATATTACCTTATGTTCTCGTCCTGGTATCACACTGTCAACACAATCATATAGGTGGTATGCCATCATTATCAAAGAATTCATGAACTTTCTTTATGACAGATACATCTCTTGCTGTGTTATGGAGCAAGACTTGCTCCAGAACATGGTGGCTAATGCATATTAACTAATTAATTTCAATTTTTCAATAGTAATGCCTTTGGACTTTGTTGTATTAGATATACTCGACTGTTTGTTGGCAACCTCAAGTTTTTACTTTTGAAGAAATAACTTTGCTTTGCCTTCCTTTTTTCCTGGATAGATTGCAACCTACAGAGCATGCATGCATTTGATTTTCTACATAGTCTGCTCTATCAACTTGGTTTATTGCACATATGTCCTAGGCAATGCATTCCTCATTCAATCAATCATCATTGTAGAAAATCATGTGCGATACTATCAACTAACTATACTCTATTACAGGGTGAAAAGCCTGGTTCACTGGCTAAGATTGAGGATCCTAAAGTTAAATTTTTTATAGAGAAGTGCATCGCCAAAGCTTCTCAAAGACTCTCAGCACGAGAACTATTAATGGATCCTTTTCTCCTAGATGTTGATGATGGAAAAATATTCTATCCATTGCAGTCAAATATGAATACATCAGGTACATGACTGAATTGGAGATATATATCACATTACAGATATACAGTTTGGTAAATTTGCTCTCCTCCCCATGTAACCTTAGAATAAACATAGCAGATGCTTCTGGCAGTTCAAACCCGAGCACAAGTTACAGATATGGTAGAGTAGCATCATCTGTGGGCGGCCGGGAATGCACAGGTAGAAGTTCAATGACCTGACGGTGATGTGAACGCAATAATGCACTGATACGAGGCTTCTAGCTTTTCATATATCAATCTTATGGTGAAATGCAGTTAGCATGGCGGAATCACATCCAAGTGATAGCTACATACATGGCACCATGGATCCACATGCTGCTACTGGTCGAAGTATCACAGTCGAGAGTCAGCGGAAGGACCTAAATACAATATTTTTGAAACTGCGAATTGCTGATTCAACAGGTTTTTTTTTTGGTTCAGTCCCATTTTAATTATCATTATATTGTTAATTTGGTGCTTGTCCTCTATACAATTTTTTCATTGCAATATGCAGGTCATGCCCAAAACGTCCACTTCCCGTTTGACATTGAAGCGGACACTTCGATTAGTGTTGCAACTGAGATGGTTGTGCAGCTGGATCTGACTGACCAAGATGTTACCGCAATTGCAGAAATGATAGATGCTGAAATACGGGTGCATATTCCTGATTGGGCATTAGATGAATCAGTTGACAACCAAGGGGATGAAGTAACTCATTCTGAGACCCACAGTTCAGAAGCCGACGATGAAACTTCCGAGTTGCATAATGAGCCTGATGTTACGCAAAATGGTTTTGTCCAAGAACAGCTTCCTTCTGGACGGAAGTACTGGTCAGACTCACCCAGAAGAGATATTGAAATGTCTCACTCAACGGTGGACCCACAGATTGGTGATAATATGTCAAATGGGATATTGAAAAGGAATGAAGTTGATGACATCGTCAGCAATGCGAAACATAAGGAGTATCAGTCCCTTGGCACTTCCATCCACCCCGTGGAAGATATCTGTGAGCGGATATCATCATCCGTGGACTTGTCGAACCCATCTGTGATCGACAGGAAATCTGGAGAAGCTTCTGTCGGTACTAGCCGTCACTCTTTTGATGATGAGCATCTTGCAGCGGATGTTACCGAGAGGTTAGCAAACTTGATAGCTCAGCAGGAACAGGAGCTCAATGCGCTACGTAGGAAGCATAAGTCTGACATAGAGGTCATCTTGAAAGGCGTGCCTGCAGAGCATCGCGTGGAAACCTTAACCAGGTGCCGGTTGAAGGCAGATCAGGAATATTACAGATCAGACAAACTTTAGATACAACTCCATGTACATCCTCGCTGTGTGTTTTTAGATACCAGGACCAAGGAGTTCGTTTAGAATTGTTGTTGTGCAAAAGATGGTCTCAGCCTTTCCAGTGTTCTTTTTTTTTAATGGAACGGAGAAGCTGTAAACTTGTAGGTGCTTGTGGAATCACTGAGCAAAAACTATTTATGATGCTAATCTAAGTTGACTGGAGGTTTTTGAAGGCAAGAGAAGGTTTCTGCTCATCAAGCGAAAACGGCAGAATGCAGATACCATTATGCTTCTGTATGTTTGAATTGTTCATAAGTTTATCTTTATCTTTTCCCCTTTCTGTAATTCGACTTCTTAATGATATATATCAGTGTTTGAGCTGTTGCATACTTGCAATCACAAACATAATGTTCAATTTTTTCAGCTGTGTTTGGATAACATGCTTGCCCGAGTCCTTCGAGCTGTATGTATGCACATACAACTTTCACTCATTTCTATGATGACGTACACATGTATCTCTCTCTCTCTCTCTCTATATATATATATATATATATATATATATATATATATACATATACATACCTCCGTTTCGTACTCCTGGGAGTACATACTCCCGCTTCGAATATACCATTTAAATAAATATATTATACCTCTTTATCATTTTCAGTACACTTAAATACCAATTATAAGATACTCCAATGCGACTTGATTGAAAAAAATTCATTGGAGTCCTTATTTTTGAAATATACCTTTTTTCATATATAAAAGAAGTATATACACAAATTTAGCTATAAAAGGTGGACTTTAATGATTTTTTTTATAGAACTCACTTTGGGGTATCTTATCATTATTATTGGAGTATGCTCAAATAGATAAAGAGGTATCATCATACGATTTAAGTAGTATATGAGAAGTGGGAGTACGTACTCCCAGGAGTACAATACCATTTTCTTATATATAATGATGAGTCAATTGGCAATGGCGTTGTTGGTTTGACGAATCTCACATTTTCGGAAAAGCTCTGTCTTTGTTCGGACCTCGGTGATCGGGCCGCGACATTGACGGTCGATCGCGTGTATCGGTCCGACCGGCAAGACCTTCTTTGGTCCGACCGGCCATGTGACAGTCCGACCGGTTATGTGCGGCGGTCCGACTGGCCAGAACTTTTGGTGGAGTTTGGGGCTAGGCCAAAAATAAAGTGTGTAGGCAAAAGAGGGGAGTCTCCTACACTTGGTCTCATATTTTTTGGAGCTTCCAGTCAAAAGTTCTATTCAGTTGAAAATTCCAGAGAGTTTCGGATTTTCACGATGGAATTTTGGCTAAGTCTTTTCGGGCGGTCTGACCGGCTCATACAAATCGGTTAGACCGGTTGGAAATCGGTCAGACCGGCCAGGTACGACGGTTAGACCGGCTTTCACTTGTTCGTCGGCCTTCTTGGCGACGTTGTGTTTTGGTTATGTCTAGTGCATGAGTTTCAATGCTTTAATATTGCATATTGTATGGTTAAGCTAACGTGGGTCAAGTTGTGAAGAACTTACCCCGGAGACGATTTCTTTATCTATTGCTGTGCAGGTGGCTTGCAGGTCAACGACGTCAACGATGAGGAGGATCGGGACTAAGCTCGGAGAGCTGAGGTCCAAAACGATCATGGATGCCGGGTGGAATCGTATGACTCAAGCATGGTGCAGAATGGACAAGATGGTTCGAACGGGCAGTTTGTTGCAGTTGGTTGGATCAAGCAGCGCGGGGTCGGTGCAAGTGTCTTGGAGGTTCCGATGGGATTCGGACGGGAGAGACTTGCCGACATAATGAGAGCCGTTGATCAACCTACACGTGGCGAAGCAGACGATTGCTTCAACTATAATGTGTGTGTTTGTGTCCCGTGTGTTTTGGGCCTTAACGGGAGCCCATTAAGTGAACCCTTCTAAAACTCTAGGCCTCACTATAAATAGAGGGGGTGGTTGAAAATCAGCCCGCAAGCACTCCATTTGTAAAAACCCTAGTTTGGGTTAGGGTTTGGAGAGGAGAGGAGAGGTTAGGTTCTAGAGAGGAGATTTGTGTGTGTGCTCTTGGATTGAGCTCTTGTCCTCCTTGAGGGAGTGGCTTTAACAAGCAACATCTTGAATCAATCAATGGATGTATGTTCAAAGATGAAGTCTCATGTGTTTTCCTCTCTCTTTTGATGATTTTGGTACTTCCTTGATCCGGTTGTTTTTGGTTGGTCTCTTGACCTCTTTTACCTTGCTATGATGTGTGGGAATACTCCTATGACCATCTAAATCATCAATCCCCCACGAGCAAGATTTGGATCAAGTTTTCATTTTGCTAGGTTTTGAACACTCCTTTGGTAAAACCTAAAAATATTAAATTTTTGACGTGGATCTGAACGATCGTCGCTTGGAATAGGCTCCAGATATCCTTAGGGAGGTGTGTTCCAAATTTGGTCAATTTTCATCGGTTAAATCAAAAGTTAGACCAATTTTTGTTTTGGTTTCGGGTGGTCTGCAGTGGTTCTGGACTAAATCAGTCAGACCGATTTCACAACGGCGGTCATACCGCAAGCTATTCAGACCGCCAATTGGCCGTCGGTCAGACCGGCTCAGTGAGATCAAATCTCCATTTTTGAGTCTTGTGTTTAAGGGGGTAATCGGATTCAGCACAAGACTTCCTTTGTGCATTTACTGATCTTCTTAGCTTTCATAGCTATTGGATAAAAGTTCGTGTTGAATTTGATTAAAGCAAAAATCAAGAAAGCGTCTATTCACCCCCCCTCTAGTCGCATTTCCGGTCCTACAACTATTATATAATTTGGAGTTTACCCCGACGCACACTCCCAACCACCCAACCGCCCGGCGCCTCGCCTCCCCAACCACCCACCCACTCGACCCCACGCCCACCCACCCACTCCCGCTGCCACCTTCGCCCTCGACCGCCTCGCCCCTCCGTCGTCCTCCTCTCCTCGGCCGTCGCCAACTCCCAGAACCGCCGCGGCCTGCGCCCGGCCTCCTCCGTCCGCTGCTACTTCTCTCACCCCGCGGCGTGCGCGTCCACCTCCCTCGACCCTCGACCATCACCACGCGGCCGACGCCCTCCCTCCTCCGTCCGTGATGCCGCGCCGCTGTGTGCCGGTCGTCACCTCCTCTGCAGAGACCTCCCGCCGGCGCCGACCTCCGGCTCCTCTCTCGACGCCGACAAACTCCTCTAACCGATGCTCCCTCCCTTCGTCCCCACCTTCGGTACCGTCACCTCCCCTGAGTTTACCCTGCGCCACTCACTCACGAGCGTGCCCCCGCCCACTTCTTCTGTGTAATCACTGCTTTGCACCTCGCTCCTGTCTCTTTCCCCTCATCGCCTCTCCTCTCCCCTCGCCGCCTCCGCCACCAGCCGTCGACCGATCCACGCCGTTCCTCTTCTCGCAACACCGCCCCTGCGATGCCCTCCTCCCACCTCGCTTCGCCTCCCCCCATCCTAGCCCTTGCCACGCCATGAAATCGGCCCTCACTCGCATCACGGAACCCTCGATGTGGCACTCCTGTGTCGAAACCACCGTCGTTCCCAGCACCATTACTTCATTATCCGCCCGTCCCACCCGCTCCTCCGCCCTGATCCAGATTCACGCCGCTGCGCCCACCCCTACTCCCATACCCCCTGATTCCTAACTCACACCACCTCTCCCTCTTCCTCCTTCCCACGCATCTCCCCTCTACCACGTGTTAGCTTGGTGGATCCAATGGTGGGTGCCCCATGCTGCTAGATCTCGCGCTGTAGCGGCAATAGCGACGTTGTTGGCTTTGCGGCAACGGAAGGCATCTCCGGCGGTGAGGAGTTCACCGCCGCAGCAGTAGCAGCCGCAGTAGTCAGGGTCGCCAACATCGATGACGACCACCACCACGCCCATGTCGCGGCTCATGCCAGACCTCTCGCTCGACGGGCCCACGTCGTCGCTGTCCGCTGGTCTGGATGAGGACCCGATGCCGAAGGAGAATGTCACCATCACCGTCCACTTCTGGCCGTGCAGGTTTAGATTGCTTTGCTTCTACTGCAGTGCTTCGTTTGGTTGGGTTTGGATTTGGGAAATGTGGTTTGATTTGGGTTTTTGTTTCACGTGTGAAGCCCGCGGGAGATTCAGCAGGGGGAGGAGGTTGCGTGGTATGCGGACGACGACACGGTCGTGCGGAGCGAACAGAACCCCAACATCATGTATGCTTATGGTGCGTGCCTGCTTTGGGTGATCATTTGTGGGTGGATTGCTTGGTTGTTGTGACATTTGCATACTGCTTTCTGACTACCATCACGTTTGGCATATGCGAAATTTGCTGCATTTGGTTAAAATGGCTTGTCTTCACATTAGGTAGGAGCAAATTAGGCGAGGTTTGGATAGAGTTCTAATTGCTTATGTTGGCTATATGTCTGGAATTATCTCATGCCGCCATTACTGACATATTCATTATGAGACACAGTAAAGAAGCTATAACTTACTTGTTGTTTGCTAAGTTGTTTATTTTTATGTTGCTAATATAGCCACATCATTGAAGTATATGAGGTCCTTTTTTTTTAGATTGCTTGTTTTTCATAAGGGCATATGAGGTGAGTGAATGTGCATTGTCAATCAAAAGTTCGCTGGAAAGTATCATGGTTTCAATTTTTTCAGTTCTCTACATGCCAATTTTTTATAGTCGAATTGAAGGGAATGCTGATCTCACAATGTTAAATTCTTAAATTCACCTTCTGTAGCATTCCACACCTAATTTTTTTCCCATTCGTTCAATTATTTAGGGAGTTCCAATGTTCTACATGGGCGATGAATATGGCCATACAAAAGGAGGCAACGACAATACATACTGCCATGGCCATGATGTTAGTCCAGTATGGTCATATATTTTTATAATCAACTATCTTTAAACCGTTCCATTCATCCATCTTGGTTCTTGTATAGGTCAATTATTTCTGCTGGAACAAAAAAGAACAATCATCCGACTTGCACCAATTCTTCTGCCTCATGACCAAATTCCGCAGTAACTACTCTTTCTGTTGAATAATTTCTATGTGGAACCACTGGAGGTGCCTCCAAAAGCTAAACGAGGTCATTTCCAGTCTACATCAAGCTAATGTTGTCTATTTGTGTTATTTTGGTCTTGCACTGCAAAGAGTGCGTATGTCTTGGCCTTGAGGATTTTCCAACGATAGACTAGTTGCAATGGCATGGTCATCAGCCTGGTAAACCTGACTGGTCCAAGACAAGTCAGTTCATGGCCTTTTCCATGGTACAAATACAGTGCTCTCACACATCACCAATGATATTGTTTTTTTTTTGGCGTGAGCTGAGGCGATCGGAATCGAGATCAGCCGCTTGCGGACCAGACTCGGGGTGGAGCCTGCGGTGGCGCCGCAGCTAGAGGCGGCGGAGAGGGAGAGGACGCGAGAGTTGGAGATGATGGTGGATCTTAAGGCGAGGCGGAGCACGCATTGGAAGGGCCGGAGGCTGGTGTGGGAATATCGCAAGGCCGAGGTAGCGCTCGCGCAACTGAAGAACCGGGAGGTGGAGCCACTGACTCCGGAGGGGGAGGAGGAGGAGGAGGAGAAGGAGAAGGAGAAGGAGAAGGGAGAAGAGGAAGTGGCGGAGGTGATCACTGAAGAGGTAGTCATTACTCTTATACTCTCATATTTGCATCAATTTTTATTCTGTAATTCTGTTAGTTATAGTTAGGATCTCAAATTCAGTATCATTGTTCTATCGCAGCATTATTCAAAGATGTGTCAATTACCGCTCATCTTACTTACAAAAGATGTGTCAATTCTGTTAGTTATATGTATCATTTTCTTTTGGGGTTCTGTTGCAACACACATGCATCCTACTAGTGTTTGTGTGTGTGTATGTATGTTAGTTTGTTAATTGTAAGTGTGCCATGGTGGATGGAGTTGTGGAACTCTCCGCTCATCAGTGGATCTGTAACAACTCAATTTTGAATTTCTGAAAATTTGCATGAATTTTATGGGATTTCAAAAACTTTCGCTGCATTCGGTGAATTTCCAAGAACTTGGATTGCATTTCAAAAAGGGAAATAAAATCCTTGCTCGAAATTAAACTCATGAAAATCTAGAAGCTAAATTGTGAGCTAAAACTCCTCAGAATTTGATATTTGAATCCAATTTCATCTCGTAAAATTCAAACTAAAATCAAATCATTTTCCCTCTCCCTCTCTCTCTCCCCCCTTGGGCCGCATCCAGCCCCCGGCCCGCTCACGTGCCAACCGCTCCAGCGCTCGCCTCCCTCTCTGTGCGGCCCAGCTTGCGCTAGCTCGCTCGCCAGCATTCCCCCTGCCCCCACTTTCGCTGCCATGTGGCCCCGGCCCCACGTGCCAACCCATCCCTACTCATCATCTTCCTCACACGCCCGTCCACTCTCTCTCTCTGTGTGTGTGTGTGTGTGTGTGTGTGTGTGTGTGTGTAAGCAGCTGAAGGCACTCGAAAGCCTATTGTTGCAACAGACCTCAAACACAACACCGCCGCGAGATCATCCCGTCGCCGCATCAGCTTCACCGGCCATTAACGCCCGCGCACTCGCGAGAAATCGCCAAGATGAATGCCGCATTGCCGCCTTCTCCTCTCCTTTATAAGCCGAGTCGAGCGCGTCACCATGCCCTCCTCACGCTCCTCTTCATTTCCCCTCCAGAACCCTTCCTTCTCCACTCAATCTCCCAGAACACCCCGACGACCGCATCGTAGATCCAGTGCCCTTCCTCGTTGTCGCCAGCAGTTCCTGATCATTCTAGTGAGCTTTGACCTTGAAGATTCCTTCCTTTTTGTTCTCCTTGAGGTCCTCTTTCTGATGCTCACCTCATCCTTCCTTGTCGTGCCGCCGCCACACATCACAATGCTTGCTTCATCTCCGGTAAGCCTTTTCCTCTCCTCTTCGCGTCATTTCACGTTCCTAGTTCCCATATACTTAGTAGGCTAGTCAATGTAGATCCCAGTGGACCATAGCATAGCCGCACCGTAGCACTTCGTCGTACACCACCCGCTGCCGTGGATGTCTTTGTTGCGCCGTGACCCCCCTAGGATCGCCTGAGACCGTAGATGCTCATGTGCGCCTCAATTACTAGTTAGTAGCCTCATTGTGCAGTTGCCACCGCATGTCGTGCCACCGTCACCGACCTCGCCGTAGCGCCGCTGCCTCAGTCCATCTCCCATCGCACCGCCATAGCCTTTAGCATCGCTCGGACCTCTGCATTCCATTTTGCCAGTCTGGGGATGGTCGTCGTGCCCTTTCCCACTAGCGCCGAGCTCAAACCAAAGCCAGCCATGGCTGCTCCTGTTCGTTCCTCTGTTCAGAGGATAATGTTAACGTTAGAGTCACTGACGTGTGGGTCCAAGATGTTTAAGTTAACAACATTTAGTTAGGGTTAATTGGTAATTAGTATCTGATGACATGTGGGTCCGACGTCATTAGAAATATTTATTTAAACCATAGGATTAGGAATGAGTGTATGGCATGTGGACGCCACTGCTTAAAATCACCGTATGGACCTAGTCTGTAGACCATAGCCGTAGAAAAGTGGGCCCAGGCTCTGTGTGCATTCAATTGGACCAAGTTCATGTGGACAAAAGCTTTTTGCTTAAGGAAAATAGTTCAAAAATAATTTTAAAACCCCGGTGGACCCACCTGCCAGTCACAAATGATTTTCTTAATAATAAATAAATAAGAAAAAGAAAATCCCAACCGATCCCACCTGTCATGATTTTTTGAATTTTTGGAATTTCCTCTCATGTCAAACTTCGGAGAGCTCATTGTCCCTCATTTTAAATCCAAATGATTTGATTTTTTTCTAAATTCATCTAGATTCAAGATCTTTCTATTAGTACCAAAATAATTTTTTCGGAGTTCATTTGAATTTATTTGAGTTGTGGGCATTTATTTGAAGTCGTTGTTTTTGCGTTAAATAGATCCTGACATCGCCGAAGACTTCCCCACTGCTTCAGGCCAAGACCAAACCAAGCAATATCCACTTTTGAGCAAGGCAAGTTCTTACAATTGATCATGTTGAACCTACTTTTCAAATACATAATATTAGTTGCATGATTATTATTATTTATAAAATATCATGTCAAAAGTTGAAACCTAGCTATGCCAAAGGTTGATTATTATTACTTCCCTCTTTGATTGTTGATAACCCTTATACCTTGTCAACCTAGGTTACTTATTACATGAGTAAAACTCACCTTGGTTAAATAAACATGACTACTGGTTGTGCTTAGACACTGCTTAGTGGATGAATTGAATATGACACAAATATTTTCATTACAAGAACTTGAGATATGATTTGGTTCGTAGTGTGGTAACGTGGGTTACAACTGGAAACATGAAAATGGTATTTAAAATGGTGGAGACTTAGGCGAGTGGTTGATTTGAGATCGGTGCAGTATGCGAGAGAATTTGGTTTGTGGACTATCCCACCTGAGTCGTTTAAGGACCAAATCATGTGCTGCAATTCTGAACTATTAATCGTGCAACCACAAGTCTAGTATGAAATAGACCTAGTTGAATAATCTACCGAGTAATTATGCTATTTCCATATTGTGGGCAGTCTGGGTTGGGTTATTGGACCTAGGTTGTAAGAGGGCTTATCTCTGTTTACGCGCCCCTAGAGTATTGTGGTGGTACTAAGTTCGGATACATCTACTCTCCTAATGATGGCTTATTCGGAATTAATGTCATTCAAACGCCCGAAGATCGATCTATTAGATGATGTAGTATCATGGAGAGTTATTGTAAATGCCTTGTTATGATCGTCCTCGTCTCACGCCTACGCTAGGGTGTTATGGCTGGCATTATGAGTTGACCATATCTTGTTGGTAAAACTGTACAAGCTCTGCAGAATGTTTAATCTATTCGAATAGGTGTGCCTCCGGTTATGGGCACTGTGCAAAAAACCTCACTTGGTTAGTTTTGTTAAAATGTGAACTGAGACATGTTGGCGTAAATATGGTTGTGGTGATTATGTAGGTCGATGGAACTTGTTGATGTTTTAATATCAATCTTATGAAATGAATGCTAGGGGCTCTTTGATCAGGACTATGCAAGAGGAGGCACATGAAATTTTTAGACAGTTTTATGCCTTCTTCGGAGAGAATAACAACCCTACTCATGTGTTCTTGTATTGATTGTATTTATAATAAGAAAGAAGTCACTGAAACTAAGGCTAATGACTTATGTCTGTATCATCCCCTCTCTCTCTGTCCACCGGCGTTGCCCTTTATATAGCTTTTGAAGGGATGTTAGTTGTTAAATGTTAGGAGGCGTCTCAACGGTTGATGGATTGCGCACGTTGGTGACTGTTCTATCAGTGAGACATTCCCTCGCACGTTCGCCATGCAGTTACGCTAGAGACAAAGAAATTTATGTGCAGTTATGTGAGAGACAAACATCACGTGTATAACTACTATGTGTTAATGAGCGTAGTGTACAGAGTCTCTAGTCGATTTGGTCCACATGTATGTGGATTCTATCAACAATAGGGTGGTCGTAGTTGACCTGGTTGTAAAAATTCTTACGACCATAAGGTGGATATAATAGATCTTTACGACCATAAGGTGGTTGTAGTAAACTTTACAACCATAATATGGTCGTAGTATATCTTACGACTATAAGGTGATCATAGAAGAGCTTACGATCGTTAGGTAATCGTAATCTTCCATTAGCATTATAAGCTTATGATAAGGGGCACCTCTGATGGTTGTATAAAGACATTGTTATCCATAATAAACATTATATATAACTGATTTAATTAATTTGATGATTATTAGATCCTCGTCAGAACCTTATGAGAACTATAGGTGGATGGAACGTTGTGGGCAACTATAGGTAGATGAAACCTTATGGGTAACTGTAGGTGGATGAAACCTTATGAGTAACTATAGGTGGATGGAACCTTGTTGAGATATTAATTGCTTATATAAATGAAACTTTGATTTCGAAGTTAAACATGCTAAATCATATGTTTGGAAAATAATTATAGCATTTGAGCAAACTGGCTTTGTGCTAAAATAAATATAAAACCCTTCTTTGGTAAGTGTTGCATCTATATACTTACATTTCTTATGAGGGCTTGTTGAGTACCTTGGTCTCAAATATGTTGATTCAAACTACGAAGCAGAAGACCCGGTGTATAGATACTTCTATGCATCCGGCTATGGGAATGACGAAGGCGGTGATAACTAGGTCCTAACTCCAGCCGATTGCCTGTAGCAAATGCACGGAGGCCCCGTCCTTTATTTTGGTTTACTTTCTGCCGATGCTACTTAGTTTTCACTGCTATTTTACTTTGAACTTGTAGGCCCCTCGACGTGTTATGTAAACACCTGGCCTTAAGACCTATTTACAATGTTTATGTAATAATTAAGTACTCTTTTATTGATGCGTTTGTATGGATGTGATATTCGCGATGGTTGTCTTGTGTAAGCTAGTAATCGATCACGAGGTTAACTCGAGTACACGTAGGGTTTAGGATGTAAATCTAGGTCCCAGGGAACTGAAGTGGCCAGCGATAAACAACAATTTGCGCTACACATGCTCCCCAGTAGCATCCATCACATGCCCCAGATTTGTGTGTCCCCTGCCCTCACATTTCCTGCTTTCTTCGAGCCACTTCTTTCCTCTCATCAGTGCACCCAATTTCTTTGCATCTGAATCTGTGTAGCTGAAACTCTCCAACCCAACCCAGCTGGTTAGTTTAGGGATGCTAGCTGCACACAGAATTTGGATCTGTGTTAAGAGTGGGAGTGACATGGGCCACCCTCCAATGTTATGCTGTCACAGTATTTTGGGATCCATCAATGATGAACCCCTTCTTGTAAGAGATGTGGAAATCCGTTGACCATGACAAGTTACTAGAGGTTACTCGTATGCCATAACTGTATATCCTCCCTTTTTACCATGACCCGAACGAAAAACCTATAGTTGCACTGGCATTCCATATTTCCATTCCATCAATACAAATATTTCTTTCCTTTCTTCCTTCCCGCATCCACCACTCCACTACACTCCTTACTATTTCTTTCCTTTTCTTCCTCCCAGCTCCGACCTCGATCGAGCAACACATGACGCATCGAATCTGCACACTGTAGCCATGCACGTGCAGCAGAGGAGCGGCGAGCTGCCGGCGCCGTCGTGCGACATAGCCGTCGATGACATCCCGGTCAACGGCCACAAGCCCGGCAAGGCGGTCACCGCGTCTGTGTACCGCGCCAAGATCGCCGGCCACTTGCGGGTCGTCACCGTGTCCTGGTCCCGCGACCTCCTCTCGCACGCCTTCGCCGTCTCCATCTCCGGCGCGGACGGCGCCGCCGCGGAGTGCAGGGTGGACCTCCGGCCTTGGCAGTTCTGGCGGCGGGCGGGGTCGCGCCGCGTGGAGCTCGGCGGAGGCGCGTCGTCCACCCCGGCGACGGTGCGCGTGCTGTGGGACCTCCGCCGCGCGCGGTTCGGCGCCGGGCTCCCCGAGCCGCGGGCCGGGTACTACGTCGCCGTGGAGGCCGCCGGCGAGGTGGTCCTGGTCGTCGGCGACATGCGCAAGGACGCGCTCCGGCGCGCGTCACCGTGCGCGCCCGCGGCGGCGGAGGCCGTGCCCGTGGCGCGGCGGGAGCACGTGTTCGGGAAGCGGCGGTTCGCGGCCAAGGCGCGGTTCCACGACCAGGGCGACGTGCACGACATTGCGATCGAGTGCGGCAGCGGCGGCGAGGGCGGCGACGCGGACATGGAGATGACGATCGGGATCGACGGCGAGGAGGCAGTGCAGGTGAAGCACCTGCAGTGGAAGTTCCGGGGCAACCAGTCGGTGACCTTCAGCCGGGCCAAGGTGGAGGTCTACTGGGACGTGCACGGCTGGCTCTTCAGCGCCGGCATGCGCCCCGCGCTCTTCATCTTCCGGCCGATCGTCCTCGCCAGCGCGTCGGCGCCCGCCGGCATGCTGGACGGGGCGGTGGCCGCGGGGGCGACCAGTTTCTGTTTGTACCTGTACGCTTGGAAGCTCGAGTGAGCTGGCCGCTGGCTCTGATACCACGCTGAGATTGTCTCTCGGTCAAAAATGTGAACTAAGCTGAGTAATATTTTTTTTTTTGGATTTTGTAATTCGTTTTGGAAACGATATAATTGAATATAATTGTTCCTAAAACAATATAGTTACTACTACTAGTATTATTCTCATTCTTCTTGCACTGTTCAGCTCAATGAGAATGAGAGAGATCAGTCATCAGGAATGCCAAGAGGAGAGCAGCTATCTCGTATTCTCATGTACAGTACATATCAGATCAGTCAAGATTCTGATTCACATTTATAAAGTGTTCTCATACTATTTTAGGGGGGGAGCAGTTAGACAAGATGTTGACTTCCTGCTGTGAGATAGCAACAGGTACTGTATATATAGTTATGTACATGTTGTGTAACACTGTAACTCGCTGACAGCCTCTCATCGAGAGAGAGGGAGAGAGGCCAATTACCTGCTTATTAAGCATGAAAAAGAGAGAGAGAGAGAGAGAGAGGGAGGGAGAGGTGCAAGTGCAATGTACATGTTGGGTGGGAGGCACATGGGAAGATGAGAGAGAGAGAGAGAGAGAGAGAGAGAGAGGGGGTTCCATTCCAGTGGTGTGTTGTGGTGTAGCAGCAGTGTGGACCGACTCAGAGAGTCTCAGACTGACTGATCTCTAGCAAGAAAAAATAATGGCCACCGCAAAAGGTGACAGATTGGATCCACCACCCAAGTCTTCTTGCCTCCTAATTAATTAATTTTAGTCTTTTAATTGCCAATTGACGGTGTCGTAGGGGCGACCCCAACTATCCCACAAAACCTACGAGGTATCCCTGGAGGACTAACTGCAGGGGCGTCAGAGCCCACCCGAGGGTCGTACCTCCTCGAGGGCATCATACGTGCCTTCGGGGAGGCTCCGAAAGTAGTGCAAAGGCTCCCAAGGGATTGCCGAAGCACCACGAGCTTGGAGGCTACGAGTCTCCGGAGTCGCTGAGCGATGTCACGGGTCCTTGGCCCGATGGCCGTGAGACCCGTTTGCCGCATGGCCTCCCTCGCCATCATAGGGGACAAAGCAGCGCCACGAGGTGCGGAGCTAGACACGAGAGGCTGAGGGGGAAGAAATGACACCAGGGACTGAGGTCGACAGAGAGATCGGGAGTGGAAATGAGCGAGGCGGGCGGCGGAGACAGAGACGGAGTTTGGGAGGGGAAGCAGGGGCGGAGCTGGGCCTCGGGCCCCCGGGGCAATGGCCCGAGGCCCAGCTAAAAACCGACTAAAATCCTAAAAAATTGAAAAAAAACAGTGAAAATTTGAGTTTTGGACCAAAATGCGCTAGACCGGCCCGAGGCCTGGCCCAGCGCTGGCTACGCCCCTGAGGGGAAGAAACGAAGCACGGTGCAGAGATAGAGATAGAGACAGAGATAGAGGGTTGAAATACCTCTCCGATGTGTTGTGTGTAGGTACATACAATTTGATCACGCTCTTTAAATCACTAAAGTAGTCAGGTAGTTGATTCGCTAATACTTGTAAATCAATTTTCTTCTATACTTTAATTATCTTCTGGACTTCTCTATTTGCTTCACTAGTGCACGGGTCATGTGCGTGGATTTCAATTATCTTCTGGACTTTAATTGTCTTATAGACTCCAATTATCTTCTGAACTTCTCTATTTCCTAAAATTTTTCATCAAGGGGTTGATTTCCTCCCCCTAATGATGGGAAATAATCATAATCTAATATGCTATCAGCGAAATGGGCTACATGCAAATCTTCAGTCATGGGGTCCAGATACCTGATTATGAATGTTGTCTCAAAACCAATATATATCCTAGAATTTCTGAGAGGGCCCATTGCAGTTCGCTGCGGTGGTGGTATAAGTTTATAAACCTTACAACCAAACCTTCGTAGATGAGAGATTTTCGGTGCTGACCTTTGCGCTAGTTGCATAGATGAATGGATGTTATATGCTGACGGTCGAAAGTTGATGAGAGTTGCTGCGTGTAGGACTACGTGTCCTCAATATGTAATTAATATATTACAATTCTGCAAGAGAGGTCGGACAATAAATTTAATTCTTTTAATTAATGCATATGCTAGTCCATTCTGGATGTGAATATGTGGTACAAAATGCTCAACGGTAGTTCTCATTGCCATACAATAATCATCAAATGTCTTTGAAGTAAATTCTCCGGCGTTGTCCATTCTGATGGACTTCATATGATGATCAGGGAAATTATTCTTAATTTTAATTATCTACGAAATCAGCTTTGTAAAAGCATGATTTCTTGTAGACAATAAGTATACATGTGACTATTTCGAGGAAGCATCGATGAGCTCCATAAAATACCTAAATGGTCCTGACAAATGTTGTATAGGAACACAAATGTCTCCCTGAATACGGTCCAGGAATACAGAGATTTCATCATTTACTTTCGGAGTAGAGGGTCTAGTAATTAGTTTCCCGGTGGCACATATGTGGGCACACAAAATCTAATTGATTCGGAAAATTCTTTACATTGACATTATGTCCCTGAGAATTAGTAATTATATTTCTCATCATTGTAAGACCAGAGTGGCCTAATCTATCATACTAGAGACATAAAAATTCATAGTTTATAAAAGTGATTTTCAAGACAGTATAAGCTGCAGATGGCTTAATATGAGTGTAGTATAGTCAAAATTCATGTAAAGACGGGTTTCACTAGGTCGTTGAGGCCGGTGGACCGCGTCTACGACACCTACATATATGGCACAACATCACAAAGACACTTGACTTGCATTCATGTAAAAAACTGTCACTCAAATTTAAAGGATGGTTACGCAGAGACCCGCTCTCCGTTCTTGTTTACTAGCCTCAACAGTTCAATAACGATTTTTTTTGCAAGCTTAATTTCGATCGAATCACATCGATCTCGTGACCAAAAGACGATCACCACCAACAACAACAACAACAAAATCAAGTACTTTGTGCTCAGAGCTCTCAAAAGGGCAACGTGTAACCAATGGTCCACCCTTCCATTCGATCCTCCGGTGGATTCTATATTATTAACTAAACAAAAGGCATCCTAAGAAAAAAAAAACATCCCTATTCTTTTTCTTTTCCTTGTCAAATCTATAGGCTGTCCCGTGTAAACTAAGCAAACTGTATGTATTATTCATGCTGATGCATGCGAATGAAAAAAAAAACAGTATTCTCTATCATCAGAAGCTTCATACATATGAGATATGACCCATGGCAAGATGCACGGAGCATTACATGAATCACAAGCTAGCTAGAAAACAAGACATGTATGACTACCTGTAACCACACATGTCAATGCCTACGCAATAGCTAGACCACCACAACAATCTTGAGAAAGAAAGAAAGAAAGAAAGAAAAAGGTATACTGTGTCCGTATCAGCCATGGCAGCATTGCCTCCCGGCGCCGGAGAAGACAAACATCTGGTTCTGGATGCCCAGGAAGGATCAGGGTGAGGCAGAGGAGGAGAGGGCGTTGTGCCTGCATCTAGGCCTTTATCGCTCTTTTACTATTTGTTATAGATATATTAGAGATAAAAATTATTTTATATTCTTTATCTGTATTTTGTATTGTCTTATCTGTATATAGTATGCATCACTTGTACACCTAATATATATTGCCCATTGGGTCTCTTCAATATACACACAACATTCATAACATGATATCAAAGCATAGGTTTAGAACCTAGCTCAGTCGTCTTCCGCTGCTGCCCCCGGGATGGTGCTCTCTACTCCCGGGGGTGGCCACGCCACCGACCGCCGCACGCGCCAACACCCTCGCCGCCCCACCTTACGACCGTCTGGCGCCATCACCCTCTCTGGCCGCCTCCTCCAGCCAGATCTAGCCGGATCTGGCTCCCTCTCGACGCACGACGCCATCGCACCACCTCCCAGCCGCTACGCCGCACGTGTGGTGGCGCCGTCGCCTCCCGGCCGCTACACCGAGCCCGTGGTCGCCGCTATCGCCAGGCCGCCGAGCACGCGCCTGCCCTGGATCCGTCCGTCTCCACAGCCGGCAAGCCCAGATCCGGCCTCTCCGCCGCTGGATCCGGTTTCTCCACCACCGGATTCGGCGCCCTCCTCACCGTCGCCGTGTCTCCCGGCCTCAGATCCAGTAGCTGGGCTCTTCCCCGCCGCCGGATTATGTCGCCACTCAGCCTTCTTGGTCTCTCCTTTCGGCCGCCGCCACCGGATCCCGCTGCGCCAACGCCCTTCGTCGCGAGCTCGTGCTTCTCCCCTCACCTCGGCTTCCTCCCCTTTTGGCCACCGCCATTGCAAATCGGCCTTTGCCGCACAAGCCCAAGACCGCCTCTACTCCCAGCTCCCCTTTGTCGCCTCGGTGGAGGAGGAGTGAGATGGGAGGAGAGGACGCAGGGAGGAAGAAATGACTGGGGACGAAATGTGGAGGAGGGATGGCAGGAGATATTGGATGTTTGGTTGGGGTGGTAGTGGAGCTGAGAACATGTTGGAGCAAGCTCTTTAGTGTTGGTGTGGCTGCTACTATAATCCGCTGCCTTTGAGTCGTTTATTTTGAGTCTTCCGTTTGCGTCCATCGAAGTTCGTAATTCTTTATCTGCGAGTTCATCTGAGCCATACGAGTCCACAAATTTATTGTCAGTCATAGAAGTATTAGAATTTCTTTGGCATGGCAACAACCGCTGCTCTTTTCTTCGAGCCGCTGCAGATCCACCAGCCCAAGCTTTTAAGGCTGGCGTACTTATTTCACACTGCATCTTCGTTGTACTTCTTGTGCATTGCGCCGTATTTCTTCTGCACTGCGCCTCTGTTGCACTTCTTGTGCATTGCGTTGTGCTTCTTTTGCACTGTGCATTCGTTGCGATTTTTGTGCACTGCGCCATCGTCGTCTTGGACTACGATCTGCACCGTCATGCTTCTATCTATTACTATTCTACTTGATTTGACATATTTCTCTATTTATCGGTTTCATCATTTTTTTGTCATGTTGTTATGGTTGATTTTGCTCCCGCACCTTATACTTTATGGGCTGTCGCACGACCCCGAATAGGAGAAGATCTTTTATCGACATATTTTCCAACAGCTGCATGCTACGATGACATTATTAAGACTCAAAATTTGGATTTTTCATACTTTAATGTCAACCCTTTCCAAATGCAATGCTATTGCATACGCCTTGTATTTGAGGGAGGGTATTAGAGATAGAAATCATTTTGTATTCTTTATCTATCTTTTGTATTGCCTTATCTGTATATGGCATGCACCCTATGTACACCCCTATATATATTACTCATTGTGTCTCTTTAATATACACACAATATTCATAGCACTATTAAGTTTGCACAGACCACTCGGCAGGCAAGCCCATCCGGCTCGCATCAGGGAAAAGAAGAGGAGGAAACCATAAACCCTAGTGCGTGCGAGAATGGCGGGAGGTTGTGGGCGCACAGCGAACGGGACGGGAGAAGGCGAGACGGCGGCGGGGTCTGCTACTCTAGTCTGCACGGCAAGGTAGGGCGCGCGGGTGCACTGTTCCAATCCGGCATGGAGATAGACGCAACCCGCAAAGATACCCCAAACGATGATGCCACTGAGCAAAAGATGCAGTGGAGGATGCAGCAGAAGCCGTGACGACGGTGGAGGCGATAAAACTGGCAGGAGCAGCGGAAGGAAGATGAAATCAGTCAAACTCCTAAAGACGTTGTGAGTCACAGCGGCGAGGGCTAGTACCAACCAGAGTCTCCGTGCGTCGATCGTGAACACAATAAGAATTAGAATAAAAAATAACACGATAACCATGATCAGTGAGCTGACCTGCAGATATGAGCTGCATGTTTAGTTTGGGAACATGAGAAACAACAAGAATATGAGAAAAGGAATTTGAAAGTGTACCTCGTCCTGTGATAGAAAGAAAGGTACCATATGTTGTCTGAACAGTAATAAGAGCCGCTGAAGGACAAATGGAAGTGAGACTGGTGGAATTAGATGTCATATGAAAGGAAGCTCCAGAGTCAAGAATCCAAGGTCATATACCTGAGGAAGAAGTGGAATGTTGTCTCTCACTAGAAGACTGTGCAGCAGAACCAACAGAACCGGACGGCACAAAAGCAGTCATACGACGCAGCAGTGTGAGAAACTCCTAAGACTCAAAAGCACCAGAGCTTCTTTGAGAAGAGAAACCACTGGTTCCCTGTGGAGGACGGCCACGACAACGTAAATCCTTCCTCTTCTTGTAGCAGAACTGTGTCTGATGTCCATCCTTGTTGCAATAGGTGCAGCGTACCCTACCAACAGCAGTTGACACTGGTGAAGGCACCACTGATGAAGGAGGAGCTGGAGACGTAGCGGGTGTAGAAACTTGAGGAGCTGTCAGAATCGAAGGAAGCTACGGCGACGGCAGTAGACCCACAACACGAAGGTGAATCTCCTCAACACGAACAGTGGCTAGGGCCTCAATAAGGTCACACGAGGGTGGCGTGCCAGCAACTGAGTACGAATCTGCTCATACTCAGCCCAAAGATGGGTCAGAAAGTCGTAGATACGATGAAGTTTCAGGTGAGACTGCTGACACTGACAACACTAACACATGTGACAGACATCCGGTCCCAAAGAGTCAATCTGACGCCATACCGCAGACAATTGGGCATATAACTCATCCACAGTGGCATTTCCCTGTTGCAGCGACTACTCCTAGCGCACAACAGAAAGATACAACGAATCACCGGACGGCTCGTAGCGGTTGCGCAGATGTGTCCACATTAACTGTGCTGAAGCCAAACCAACCACATCCCCAGTGAATTGCACCTCCATAGTAGCAACCAGAATAGCAGAGGCACGAGCATCCTCATCAATCCATGTCTTGTAGGCAGTATACTAAGTCAGAAAAGTCTCCATAGCATCCTTAAAAGACTCAGATGCCTTTGTACGAGTGGCTTCGAAAGTATACTTCGGAAGTACAGGCTCAGCAGGCGGAGCAAGGCGATGCGAACAAGGAAACTCGTTGTAAGAAACTCCCAAAGGCGCTAACCACGCATGTGGAGGCACATATGCTGAAACCAGTCCTGATAATTGAGATCATCGAAGATCACCAGACAGCGAGTAACAGAAACAGTGCCTAGTGCTAGGCGGCGTTGGACGGTGCGACGACCAAGGTAACAAAGTCTAACATGTGACGCTGGATGGCGCGGCGGTTAGAACGACGTACTGATTTTTTTTTCTCTTTTTTTCTTTCTTCCGCTCAGCTCACTTAAAACGGCCGAAACACTCTTTCGGTCTGAGAACCAAACAGCCCGTGAGTCAAGGGGGAACTAGAGTTCCCGTCGCGACGCGCGCGGTGGCGGTTCGAGGAAGACGAGTGGCGGGCGCTCGAGCCGAGGAGAAGACGGAGCAAAGGAGCGGCGGCTTGAGGAGGCGGCGACGGACAGGCGGCGAGGAGCAACGACGATGAGCGGCGGCGGATCGAGGAGTCTTAAGCGGCCCCACAGGCGAAAACGGCGTCGTGATGGGCCGGGCGGCCGAGACAAAGGGCGGCGGTGGGGACAAGCGGCAAAACAAAACCCGGTCGGCGGCGGGCGCGAAGAAAATCGACGGCGGCCTGACGAAACCCTAGGTAAGACTCTAATACCATATTATGAATATAGTTTGTATTCAATATGAGACCAATAAACCAACATATATATAAGTACATATGTGGCATATATACAAAGAACTCCTTATATAATACACATCTAACACGAACTAATTGCTAAAAAAAAAATTAAAGAAGTGTTTTGGAAAAGTCATGCAGTGCCAAACCGAGCTTAAGTCGTCAAAGCGGAGGAAGAAAAGCTAATGTAAAACACAGAAAGATAGCTGCCAACTCTTAGCAATGCAAAAGGTTGGCCTTGACCCCACGCAAATCCGGTGGGCAGTGGGAAATCCGTCCCACTGCCCACCGGATTTCTGTAGCTGCGTACAGAGAAATAAAAAAAAATAGGAAATAGGAAATTTAATTTTTAAAAATAGGAACAAAGGACATTGCTACGGTCACCATTCACCGTAGAATCATTTGGAATATATAAGGTCTTTGAATAGACTTCATCACCGTCCACCAACTAGAGAACTTTGAATAGACTTTTTTGAATATATAACCAAGGCACATGTACAATGCGAAAAACCAGTGCTGACATACTTGCAGAACAGCCCATTTTGTTAAGTGATTTTTCATGTGTTTTCACGTCAGGTATTAATTTTATTTATTACAAAGAATTACGTGCCCAAACACACACGTGCGATAAATCCGCCACCCCAAGATGAGATGATTCGCATGTCAATTGTTAACTTTGATTTGTTGAACGCATGATGTTGACACAAATATTTTGTTGGTTCGACTCTATAAGCCGATTCTGACCCAATCAGGTGGAGGACGTATGGTCATCTAGCCGTGACACAACGGTGGGTGGTATGAACCAAGGGACCGGGATTCTTTACATTAAAATAGTCAATTGATGATGGCATTAACCTTTCGAATACGGTCGCTACCCCACCTCCAATCAGGTTACTCTACTTCTATCGATTCGCAAGCGTCAAACTCTACTCCAACAGGTCGACGAATTTGCTTCACTTATATATGATGCTGCGTCACCTCACTTTAGGCCGAGTGTCTTGTATCAATCATTGGGTCCAAAGGACAACCACCACTTTATGTTATCTGGGCCGACCATCTCCCTGGCCACCCCCGCTCTTGGGCTGCACTGTTCACGGTTGTACTGTTTATATGAATAGTACTATGAATAGTCCACCCCTTATCTCTTAGCTATGTGCAGCTTCCCCTCCCCTATTTAAGGTGGCAGCACCCCTCTAGTTTCCTTTAATTTTATTTAGTTAAAAGTTAGCTTCATTGCAACTTCGTGTATTGGTTTGTGTCGATTATACCAACCATAATACCGCTCTAAAATCCTAATTTTATCAAATATTTCAATCATATTTGCAATTTCAGATTGCTTATTATCTTGTTCTTATGTGTTCTTCGATTGATCGCAGGAATTGAACCTCGTGTTCAGGTCAACTGCGTTCTTGACACAGTTGATAACAACTTGGAGTGTAGTTTAGCGATTGCTTGGTGTTCTGGTCGTGATCGGTTAGAAGCTTGCATCGTCAAAGTCGTACCTCCACAAATCGACATATCATCCTATCGGAAGATTAGGATACTCATTGTTCTCATTAAGTGGTATCAGAGCTTACGTTGACCGATATGACTTCTTGTATCCCTAATTAGTAGATTGGTTTTTATTTCCCAGAGTCCAGAAAAAAATTGCCCTACAAAAAGAGTTAATTTTCGTTGTCCCAAACCCCGTTTGTGCTTTTTAATTTGTTAGTTTTTGTTTGCTAAATTACATTTGCGCTCATTTTAGCTTTGTCTAGTTGCTGGTCATATCTTTGATTCTATAAACTCCAAACAATTCTCACGTCGAAAACCATCTAGAACACACCGAACCTTAATTTTCAAATTTTGATCTGAAGACTCTTTTCTGCCGCCTCCACAAACAAAATGTCATAACATTTGTTTCCATTATCCTTTTTTAGTGAAACCACCACCATTACATTTATAACTTCATTATCCATATGCCTGCAAAATTTTGCTTCATTCCAGTCAGGAAGTTAAAAGATATCTGCAGTGAAAATTGAGCCAAATTTTTGGTTTGAATCTGCAACAGTCAGCAGTTGTGATTTTTCTGTGATTTTTCGTTTGGTTTTCAGAACGCGGCCCCAAAAAAATGTAGGAAGAGTCGTCGGGAAACACAAAAAAAATCATCAAAAAGAGGCATCTTACAAAAAGTTATGGGCAAAATACCGATGTACTGTCCAGTGGACAAAAATCTTCAGCTTTCAGATTTTGGTCAATCCTTGTGCTTTTCAATTCCAGATTACATTATATTGAATTATCTTGTGTCTACCACTCCTATATATTGTTATACAGTTGTTTTAGCCTTCTTCCATCCTTGATTGAAAAGCAACATAGGCTAAGGGCTAGATACGAATTATAATTTAATTCTGTGTAATTCCTGAAATTAGCTGATTGTAATCCTTTGCTATACATTTTAAAGCATGTCCAAGCTCCACTTTCTACGAACCGAGCAGAATTATAATTTAATTCTGTGTAATTTCTGAAATTAGCTGATTGTAATTGCTGTAGTATTTTTACTACAATAGACTAGGTATATTATTTTCTCCTTAGTTGCTACAGTGCTACTGCGATTCTAATGTTCACGCGGTGAGCCTCTGCAGTGGGTCCTGGACCCGTTGCTCTGTGATTGTGGCTTGCCCGGACGTTGACAGCATTGGCTGACAGGTGGGGGCCACCAAGGAGTTTGGTTCGGCGGGGGTGGGGGGGTAGGTGGGCGGAGTCGGAGTCGGAGGAGAGTTGGACTTGTGGTTGTTGCCGAGCGTCTCGTCTCGTTGCGTTGCAGTTTTAAAAGAAAGCGGCGGCCCAACCGAATCCCCTTGCGCCGTCTCGTCTCTCTCGCCTCCGTCTCAATTCACATCACCAGCCACTTGGCGGTGGTTTAGGATCTGCGACCGCGAGCGAACGAGCAATATCCATCTCACCTCACGGAGGGAGGGAGGGAGAGGGGGGGAAGATGTCGAAGGTGTACACCCTCGGGGAGGTCGCCAAGCACAACACCAAGGAAGACTGCTGGCTCATCATCGGCGGCAAGGTAGTACGGTACATCTATCTGTCTATTCCCTCTCGATTGATTCCCAGCCTCCCTCACCTAGCGATTCTTCTCGCACATGCCACCACTCGTTGCTCATCTTTCATGATGTTTTCTTCTCCGATTCTTAGCCAAGATTTGGATTTTCTAACATTAACAAAAGGATTTAGATTTTCTGGGCCGTAATCATGCTGACTAGTAATTGGCAACGGGCCCTAATCGATTGCAAAGAATTTGTTGGGTGACGACTGACTGATGACCACCAAACCCTTAGGATTCCCTTTGTTCTTCCGAGGCCAACCGTTTTGTTCCTAAGACTCTTGATTCTGTGCCCGTGTGATGGTGATTAGATTAGACGAGCTGGCAGATCTGACCAGGCCCATAGAATTTTGTCTGTTTCATTGCTGATGCCCTGATGGATCGGTCCAACCCTGTGTTTTTGTTACCTGTGAATTCTTGGTTTGCTAAGGGAAATGAAGTGTTTGGTGGGGGGCCAAACCATGGTAATTCTTTGGCTGGTGGTTTGGTAGATTACACTTTGGCTTAAATTTACTTAGTTGATGTAAATTTGTGATGGTCATAAATCACTTATACATGGGCTTTTCTTTTGGATCCTATCTAATCTGGTAGAACAAAAAAAATTGCCTTTATGGTTCCCAAGTGTCAGCAGATCCACGCAATTAGTTAATTACCTTTTGCCCTATGTAGAAAATAAAAGTCTGTTTGGTTCATTTTTGATTTTGAGGGCTTCTTGGAATGTAATATTTCTTTTCTGCAAAATGTAATAGTGCAGAGTAGACAGGGTTACAAGTAATTTCCATATCATGGTACGAACCACTCAAAACCTGCACAATTGACAATTGTGATAGATATTTTGCCATATCATTTGTAGCTCCAGCTTGTTTCAAACATGCCAGTAAAACATCACTAACAACCCCATAACAAATTACATATGAAACCCACGGTAGATACCTTTTTCCCTCATACAAGTAAGTGAAATAACAATATAAAAGTGTCCATAATTCTGCAAGGAGTACTAAATTCCCAGATTTACAGTACATGCCTTTTGAGAGTAATTCGCTTATCCTCCTTAAGAATCCCTTTGTTCGGATTTGCCATCTGGAGTTCTGGATGGATAATGAAGGCATATATGATGCTAAATAGTCTAAATATTGCTGGGGTTATAGTATATAGAGTTGGAATCGGTTCTGATTTATTCTGGATTTGGGCCTATGCAACATAACTCTTCAGAAAATGTTGCTTGACCTTACCAAATTCACAGGGCTATCCAGCCTCTAATTGTTTTGTGTTCCGTTCACATTGGGGGGCATTCCTGTGCTTGACAACTTAACTTCATGATAATACAGTTTTTGAGGTCTTAAAGTTACATGTTGGTTTATACACCCAGTCACCCACTAATGAATCTACATTCTAATCGTGCGCTAAATATAACAACTTTATTTTGAATAATCTGTTTTCATATTTGTTGTGTGTATGCGTCCAAAAGTTCTGCCTTACGATACAGCCATCTAGTTCATGGCTTCAGGTACCATCTCTCCTAAGGCAAACAGTGTGCCCTTCCATAAGTGCATACATAAAATTGAATATTATGTTTCAATGCCCTATATCCATGTGCAGCCAAGAAGCAAGTTCCTTATCAAATTTTTAAGCAAAATAACTATTTTTATTCAAACCTAGAAGTTGTGTAGTTGAAGGTGAATGAATACCTCAAATGTTGGTAGTTGATACAAACCTTGTAGAATATTGATGTTTTTTTCTTTATTCAGAACTTGAAGCTTTTCTTCAGATAAGCTCATTTGATTAAGACAGAATGATTAGCCTTAGTTACCCTTTTTACCGGTTAGACCTGATAGGAACAATTTTATGGCAATGCTATTTCATTAATGCTGTTACTTTTATGTCAATAAGGCTTGGAACAATGAGAAAATTTATCCCTTCTCTACAAGAAGATCACCAATATTGTGTTCCATTGTTTAGGTATACAATGTGACGAAGTTTTTGGAGGACCACCCTGGAGGTGACGATGTTCTGTTGTCCTCGACCGGTATGCCTTCTTGTCTGTGGGTACTAACTAGTAACTAAGATCACAGAGGATGTGATTTAACTTACCAATTTACACTGACATGGACCTTTTTACAGCTAAGGATGCGACCGATGATTTTGAGGATGTCGGGCACAGCACCACTGCTCGTGCGATGATGGATGAGTACTATGTTGGCGACGTCGACACATCCACAATACCTGCCAGGACGAAGTATGTTCCTCCGAAGCAACCGCACTACAACCAGGACAAGACCCCGGAGTTCATCATCAAGATCCTGCAGTTCTTGGTTCCCCTTGCCATTCTGGGCTTGGCTGTCGCTGTTAGGATCTACACCAAGTCGGAGTCCGCTTAGTGCTGCCGCTGCTGTTGGCGTTACAAAGGTCGAAGGTATTGAATAATAAGTTAGCAAGAGTCGCGCGTCCCCTACCGGTGTAAACTGTGATGAATTACTGGAATGTTTTGAGCTGTTGTGGGTTTTGTGGTCCTGGGGTGCCCCCTTGGTAAGATTGAAACAAGTACAACCTATTATGTCTTGTTGATGACTTTGCTGATGACTTGTGTTATTGATTTGTTAGAACCATGCAGAAACTATTCCTACACGTACTGTGTGATTTTATTGGCTGGTGTTTGGATTGGCTGTTTGACAAGAGCTCAGTAGGATTCAGATTCAGTGCCTGCATCTGAGGCTCGCACAGTTTTCCTAGTGCCAGCTTCCTTCTCCTAATTCCACTTCTGGGCTGAGACTCTTTCTATGACTACATATCTCATCAATATGCACCTTTCCACTGCTCTTAAGGATGTCAGTCCTATAGAGCGTCTCTACTCTTAAGCCAGTCCTATAGAGCGTCTCTACTCTTGAGCCCCCAGTACACTCACCTTTGTGTTTTTGGCTGCACTTATTTTTCTGTTGTAGTCTCATGAGCGCACCAAACTATCAGCTCAGTCAGTTAAGTGTGTGTTTCTTAGTTATAGTACTGAGCATAAGGGTTCATTAGGAGTGGCAGCATGCGATGGCAGAGAAGATTGCTGCCCTTGAGCGTACTGACACATGGGATCTTGTCCATCTTCTCGCGCGTGTTACTCTTATCACGTGCAAGTGGGTCTACAAGGTTAAGACACACTCTGATGGTTCTCTTGGGCGTTACAAGGCTCGTATTGTGGCACGTGGTTTTCAGCAGAAGTATGGTCGTGATCAGGGATCAAATTGTTGTTTCGGAGGAATCCGTAGGGCGGCGTGATGTGATTCTGCGTGTGAATCGAATTCGAAAAAAAACTCGGTCAAAATTCATCCAAATAAATTTGAATTTGAGATGTTTCCGCCGAAATTTTGAATTTGAATTCGAATTCGAAGTTTCTGGCCGGTATTTTGAATCTCGGTTCCCACCGGTAAATCCGGTTACCGCCGGTAACCGGTGGGAACCGGCCGAGATTTCGATCTCTGGTCATGATTATGATGATACTTTTGCTCATGTGGCTCACATGGTCATTGTTCTCACTCTTCTTATTGTGTCGTCTGTTCGGGCATAGTCCATCTCTCAGCTTGATATCAGTAATGATTTTCTCAAAGATGAGTTGTGTGAGGAGGTTTATATGCAACCACCGTCGGGGTATTCTGTTCCTGAGGGTATGGTTTGTCGCCTTCGCCGATCTCTTTATGACCTCAAGCAAGCTCCTCATACTTGGTTTGATCATTTCTCTTCTGTTATCACTGCAGCTAGTTTTTCTGCTAGTGCTCATGATACTGCTCTTTTTATTCACACTCCGCCTCGTGGTCGGACGCTTCTTCTTTTATATGTTGATGATATGATCATTACTGGAGATGATTCTCGGTACATCGCTTTTGTCAATGAGCGTCTTAGTGAGCAGTTTCTCATGTCTGGTCTGGGTCCTCTTTGCTACTTTCTTGGGGTTGAGATTATTTCTACGCCTGAGTGTTTCTATCTGCCCCAAAAAAAAGTATATCCAGGATCTTCTTGATCGTGTTTCTCTTACTGATCAGCGCATAGCTGAAACTCCCATGGAGCTTAATGTTCATCTTCGGCCCACTAATGGTGAGCCTCTTACTGATCCTACTCGCTATCGTCACCTTGTTGGGAGCCTTTTTATTTGTGTGTTACTCTTCTTGACATTTCGTATCCTGTGCATATCTTGTTAGTTTATTTCTACTCTCACCCAGCTCCACTATAGTTATCTTCTTCATGTTCTACGATATCTTCGTGGAACCATCACTCGCGTCTCTTTTTCCCTCGCTCTAGCTCTTTACAGCTCCAGACATATTATGATGCCACCTGAGCTAGTGATCACTATGATCGTCGATCTCTCTCTGCCTATTGTGTTTTTCTTGGTGGTTCTTTCATTGCTTGGAAGACTAAGAAGCAGACAATAGTTTCTCGTTCGAGTGTTGAGGCTGAGTTGCGAGCTATGACTTTATTAACTGCGAAGGTTACTTGGCTACGATAGTTACTTGAGAATTTTGGTGTTTCTGTTTCTACACCAACTCCTCTTTTGTCTGACAGTACAGGGGGCTATTAGCATTGCTAAAGATTCAGTGAAACATGAGATTACAAAGCATATTGGTGTTGATGCTTTTTACATGCGGACACAGGTTCAGTACCAGGTTGTTGCTTTTCAGTATGTTCCTTCAGAGCTTCAGTTTGCAGGCTTCTTCACAAAAGCACAGACCAAAGCTTGTCACAACTTCTATTTCTCCAAACTTAATATTGTTGATCCACCATAAGTTTGAGGGGGATGTTAGATGTGTATTACTACTTATGTATTTTCTCTGTTGCATAAGGGGTTATCTGTGTATATATCATACTTTTACTAGTATATATATTAGTCCATTAGTCTTATGATTAACACAAGCGCTATCCATAATAGAAACTATCAGATCGGTGGCCATGGGTAGGTTTCATGTTTGCATTGCTTGGCCTTTTCACTAATGTAAATAAAAATAGAGTAGCTCCAGGAGACAATATTATTTTGGTTTCAGGTTTTGTTGAAGGAGCAAATCCGTTCAGAACTAACCCAGGGTACGCATGGGCGCATTGTAAATAAGGCTTTTGTCTGTGTATTACTCTTTGTTAATTTTATCACTGCAACCTGCTTGTGTGCGCAGGAAAGAAGTCGAGACGTATAAGCAGCAAGATCCAATCAAACGTTTGTTTATACTTAAAGCGCTCTGTGAAGGCTTTTGTGAAGAAGGAAAAAAAATCAGTTTGACAAATTTAAGCTAGCTGAGCATTTTGCTTAACTAAATATCAACAAATTCTCTTGACTATTTTGCCACACATTAGCTTCATAGAAACTATCTATCCTGCAGCAAAATGATGCAGTACGGTACGTTAATGATGAAATGAACGCTCGATAAGAGTTAGAGTCGTTCAGTGCTTGAGCGACTTTATTAAGTCGCCCAATCGGTGGCGACTTGGAGTCCGTCGTCCAATCGGTGAGCGATTTGAAGCAGGATTACTGCTTTAACCTCAATCCCCTCAAGCTTGACCGGGCTAAAAAAATAGGAAATAAATTCCTGAAATTATAAAAAAAAATTCATAGGTGTTCCTGGGATGATGTAGTACCCCAGAAAAAATTATAACCTTGCTATTTGAGATTTATTCTTCTTATTTTAATTCATTAATAGCAGGGCTTTTAGAAATTGGTTTGAATTTTTACAATGTTGAATTAAGCTATATAAATTTGGAAAAAATACATTTATTCATGATAAATATTATCGTATTTAAATAAATTATTTCCCAGAGATGATCCTGTTGTAGGATTTTTTTTTGGAAATAAAAAGAGTGGTGACAAGGTTGGTTGGTCCGTTTGTGATTTTCGTATAATCTCAAGGGTACGAAATTTGTCAGACTCACAATAATATTTTGTGATCGTCATATGTTGTTGTAGTGCGCTAAATTTTTGAATAATTTTTTGAGGACGATAGAGGTTGCAATGATTCGTAAGTACATAGGTAAGTGATATTGCGATGCGGCAGGAAATTCATACACGGTGGAGAACTTTGGAGAAATGGTGCAACAATAAAAACACTTAATTTTATCCAACAAGGGGTTACACGGCAAGCGGGCTAATGAACCAAGGATGGTACAAGCATGCCTTTAGGGAATTAGAAATACATGGGACAGATCGACGAAGAGTCACACTACTGTGTGGACCGAGGTCATTTACCCTTCCTTGCGAGCTCGGCGTTGTACTCCTCGCCAGCCGCCTTGGCCTGGGTCACAATTTCTCTCCTTTTATCGCACTCCCTCTCGTGAGCCTCGCACTCCCTGCGCCTGCACGCCTCGAGATGGACCTATATCTCCCGCCGGATACGCTGGCTGTGCTATTTGGTGCGGCGCTCCTCCTCCCTCCTCTCGCGGTCCCTGTTGGCATCCCACTCCTCGTAGTTGAGAGTTCACTGGTCGTGTGGGTGGATCTCTAGGTCGATCCACTTGCGGTAGCCACATAGTGGATCCGGGAATTACGACTAGACGGGGGAGATTGTTAGTGCGGACTTTCAAAGAGAAATGGTAGGGTAACATACTGCTACCTGTCCTTACCGGCTGCTGATAGCATCTCGTGTCCCAACGACTGTCGGGATAGTCGCTGGAGTAGTTCACGCAACCCCAGTAATGTATGCCTAGGCTTAGCTGGTGCTTGGACTTGAAGAACTTGCATCTGTCCCTGCACCAACAAAGGGGTGGCGTCTCTCCCTCGGGCGAGTGTTACGGCGAATGCTCGGTTATGATGTTCTGGTAGGGGTTGCTGCTACGAAGGGCGGCGTCATTGGGGGGAGGTGGCCTCCTGACACACTCTCTTTGTTCCTCCTAGGCCGCATACTCCCTTTGCATTACGTAGATCTCCTACAAGTACTTGTCCGTCTGAGCGAGATTATGTTGAAGTCTGGATGCAGGAGAACCCGGCGTGGAAGGGGTGGTACTTATATGCCGAGTCGGCGCTGCATACGTGACTGAATTGTAATTCAGTTGAAGGAAATTCACTTCCGCGAGGCAGCTACTCTGAAAAGCTGATTCGTCGGGTCACGTCGTCCTGAAAAGATGACTCGTCGGGTCACGTCATCCTAAAAAGCTGACTCGTTAGGTCACGTGGTGCGCTGCCGAGCAAGGTCACGTTGTGCATTTCAATTAAGACGAGATATTGACACTTCATATTTTTCTTATTTTTGTTTTGCTCTTGATAAAGATAAATTTGAACTTAAAATTTTATACGTAGTTTGAGAAGTGCATCTAGAAACTTTTTGGGATTTTTATGTTGATTTGTTACCAAAAACCAGTAAACGGTGATTGCATAGTAGGATATGCCTACGTACATGCCCACGGATCACTAAAAAACTGATGTGTATCTCAAACAAAAAAGGCAAATGAAAATTGCACCACCAAGTACGCATATTATCCTAGCTGGGTTAGATTACACACTGAATCAACACAAGAAACATGTTTAACATGCCAACAGTTCAGCTAAGCTGATACAAATAACTCCAGCTTAACTGCAAATTACGGCTAGTGCGCCCGAGTGTACGTTACAACAACAGCAAGCCATCATACACATCGACAGAGATAACAAAGCGGTGGCGGCTTTAGTTTAGACAGCTAACAGCTTTCTGTCTTCCTCTCTAGTTGCTAAATTTGTACAGTGAGCAGAGTAACATGTTTCTTACTCCTCTTCTTCCTCTTTACAGCTTTCAGATTAAACCAGCACAAGTGCATGACTCATATCATATCCCTTCTGCGTGGTCCTCAGCTACAGAATGTACACTCTCCCTCTCCGGTGCAAGAGAGACAGTAGTATTTTATTTCTGACAAGGCCATACTGGCCTTATAGGGTTTCTAGTTGGAAAAAAAACGTGAGTGCAAACCTAGCCACTGTTAGCTGTACAACTGCATAGTTCGCCCCTCAGGCGGCGGTGCATGCTGGTTGAAGCCCCAGTCGCTTTTCTGCATGCACAAGAACAAATTTAGTCGCATGTCAAGGGTACTCTATTATGGCTGAAGAGTGAAGATAAGCACAAAGATAAACCATGCATACCTCCAGCGGCAACGAGCTTCTCTACGCGTGCTACAATGTGCTTCCCGTAGGTGTACTTCTTAAGCGTGGTCAGATGCGCTTTTATCCTGGTAAGGATCATCTCTCTCTGCTGATCATCACAAGTCTCTAACACCTTCTGCACCACATAGTTTGCAAACTGATCTTTCATCATTACCTACATTGACAATTAAGTAACTTCAGTAAGGTCGCTTCAATCAGCTTCCCATGCCTGAAGATACAACAAAATTCTAACCGAACAAATATTTGGCCAGTTTCGCTTGACAGCTTAGTAAAGCAAGTCGAAAGAAAACAAACCTCGAGAGGTTCACTTTCATTAGTGGATCCAAGCATTTCACCAATCAAAATCTGGCGTTCTTCAGGATTCCCAAAGGCTAAGCACTTCTCAATGACATTTGAAGCAAACTTTTGCTGGCTCATTTGCACAATCTGTCCAATTAACTTTTCAATAATAGCAGATCTCTCATGTGGTTTGCCACGTTCCAGAACATGCTGTGAAGTTCAGTGAGTGGTTTATCAGAAATGAAACATTGAGAAAATGAAAATGCCTTCCACAAACTAACTAATAAGGTCCCAAAAAATATCTCAGAATTAAGACTGCAAAGCTCTAAATCTTAGTATTCAACAATAGCAATCGGTGAGCAGTTAACATCCACTTGCTAGCAATTGCTGAGCAGCAGGATCAGTATAATAACCTACAGAAGCTATTGCACAAAACAGCAAACAGTCTACCTACATTTGGCTGCAAATCTCTTAAAAAGAGGGGATTGCAATTCCACATCTTCATGTTCACTAATAGGATTTAGCAAGCAACTAAAATGCAGTTGCTAGTAATTATCAAGCATTATGATCAATATGATAACCTTCAGACGATACTGCACAAGATAGCCCACCTACATTGCACCACATAAATAGTAAAGCAGCATAGAAGTTTGGTCAAGTTCATAAAGCATGTAATACATCTTCGAAAAAAATGTGCATGGCACTGACCTGAACAACATAGTTGCCATATTGATCTTGAGCCAGCAAGCAAACAGATTGGAGAATCTCATCCATCATTATTTGCTGTGTTGTAGGATCATCACAGTGCTCCAGCACCCTCTGTCAATTCACATTATAATGATGAGAGGTTGCACCGTCACATCTGTAAACCTCAAAATGGATTCATTAGAGGCATAATATATAGTATTAGCATACCTGTATAACCCGACAACCATATGGATGAGAGGATAGCATCACAACTTGACCATAGAATGTTGAGACAATGAACTGGATAACATGCTGAGGGATGCACTCTATGCATTTCTGTATTACATGGTTCCCATTTTGATCACGTACACAGCGCATGACATGTCCATCCAGCTCAGCAACCATTTTAGTCTGCTGATCTAAATCAACAACCTCTATAGCCTGCACATATATAATCCATGAGATAAGATCTATACCTTGCTCTGGTCTTCCAGACATTTATGAATTTATATATACACACAAAAGGTTTGTCGTTTGTACAAGTATTATACACAGAAAGAATATGCTTGTGTGCCAGCATTCATCCAATATATACTCGTAAAACAGAAACAGAAAGAATATGCTTAAATGTGCCAGCACTCATCCAATATATACTCGTAAAACAGAAACAGATGCCTATGACAAGTTATTAGTACATTAATGCCTATTAAAAAAATCAGCGAAGCTGTATGCAAGAACTCTATATTTTCCCAAGTAAAAAAAATGTCAACTGATAAGCACCTTCTGTATAACCCGGCATCCATACATCTGAAGACTGAGAGCAAGGACACGTCCAATAAGCTGGTCAGCCAATTCCTTTATCTGAGTAGTGCTTCCATGCTCAAAAAACTGAACAGAAGGCAAATGATAAGGAGGCTAGGCATCACAGTCACACCCTCAAACAAATTATTTATTGTTTTTCCTACCTTTTGAACAACATAATTTCCAAATACATCAGTCATCAATGTGAGAGCTTGAGGCATGATTTCTGAAAACACCATGTCTTTCTCTTCGATACTGGCTGTTTCTAGCTTTTGCTGTATGAATCGGCTTCCATATTGATCCGCGCTACAAATTATTCAATAATTAGTAAACGAACCAGGTAACCTTACAAGAAGATATATCTTGTACGCAGTTCTGCTCATGATTAAGAAATTAGCAGTGGCTATCCAGTGCAAAGTTGTGCAAACTGCAAAGCACTCCTAACCTCTTTCAAATAAAAATTAGTATAGGGATAATCCATAATCTATAATCAATATGGACTAGAACTTTTTCGAAGGTCATGTTCTAAGGCACTCAGTAAAAGAGGAATGTAAAGAGAGAAACTGCGGGGAGATGGTTAGTTTTATAATTTTTCTGATCTTTCGCTCGGTACGTTTTTTCATTTCCCTTTTTCTATACTGTTTTTGCCATATGGTGGCCTGTGTCAAGCCACGTTCCTAACTTTTTCCCCAAAAATAGGAGATGCTTTCATAAATTTCCTCAGCTTTTGCTCAATTTGTCTTTATGTATCTCTTCTTCTAGATTAAATCAACTCATCATTTTATGCCTTATTGTAGTTCCTGTCAAACATTATTCAGTTATTCCCTTTTTCAGAGAGGGGGTTATTTCTTGACTAGAAAGTAACATGACTGTATGTTGTGGGGTTGCTAGGCTTTGCAAGCTGTTAGGTTATCATGTTTATTTCAACCTCAATGAGAAGTGTACCTGAACTCAACGACATGACCAGCTATTTCAGAGAGCTCGTAAGATTTGCTTTTGTTGCTCTTGAATTCCTCCAGAAGTGAGGGCATCAAATTGGCGTCCATCTTTCCACCCAGATCTGCACTCCATGAACCAAAGGAACTGCCAAAATTTCTCATGCCTGATGGAAAGTGCATGCTGTGTTCACCATGTCTAAGTGGACTACCGGTGCAGCAGGTGAAGAAGGAAGAACAGGACTCGTTAAAGGACTTCCAGCATAACCAAGGCCAAATCCAAGGTTTCCATAGTAACCATAGTTCTTCTGTGACTGAAGCAATGGACCAAGGTAAGCTTTCTGAGGACCAAGTAAACCCATGTAAGAACTTCCCAGATGGCCGCTGGCCATGAGAGGATCATCACAGCTAGCTGCAACTTGGGCGGCAATCTCAGCTGCCCGAAGGTACTGAACATATACCGGATCAATAGGTGTTTGAAGAGAAGTTGCTGCAGTTGGGCATCCAATTCCGTTGTAGTTTAGAAAGTTAGACACACCAGCTAAATTTTGTCGAGAAGATAAAGTCCCCCCTGGGGATCTCGAACCAATCCTAGGGGAAGCAAAGCCAGACCCAACTGACAAATTGTCAAACGATGTGAAATTACCAGCATTAATCTGATTTCTCATCATGGAAGAATTAGCCGAATTCGCAGAATACCCATCAGGTGCCTTAAAATGTCCTTGCTCAGGACGTTTCATGTAGGAGTGCTGCTGATTGCCATTTGTTTGATCACCCTGTCGATCAAAAAGAAATTTACGGACATTATCAACATCCTGATAGAGCTTAGACTGGTCCGTGGGTTGTCCATTAACTGCTCTAGATGATGACAAGTTCATCCCACATAGAGCAGCTACCAGATCATCAGATTCACCGATAGCAGGCGAACTACGGCGGAAGGAAGGCGAACCACCATTACTATTCTTATCATTAGCACTGACCTTCACACCAATTGGAGGCAGGCACGGGCTAGGGACCCTCCTCACAAGCTCAGGATCTGGAGATGCACTTCTAGAGAGTGATGAACCTAAAATAGAGGCATATGTATGTGATGGCAAATCATTGTTCTGCATTTCAGCCAAACTCTGCTCATTGCTGTCACACTGCAGGCCACCTGTAGCTCCAGTCTCACGATGTAGAGCATACTGTATTCCAGAAGAATCCAGAAAGTCATTGCGATTGTGGTTGGCATTCTGCCTATCCATATCCCGATGATTTGAGTCCCCCTGCGTCATTTACAACAAGTTGTACAAATCTGATCAGTTGACATGGGTAAAATGAAGCTGGAGAGAAGCAAATGCCCAAAAAGCCATATTAAATGTTTGTGATTGAAACACAGATTTGGGTGTTGTGCTCTATATGGTCATTAACAAGAACAAGGTTAGTGAAGGATATACTGGTGAGCAAACAACAAAGGTTAGAAGCTTCTTTCTACTGGCCTAAAGCAGGCATTCGCCCACCCATCCATGAATCACAAATTGAAATAAATAGGCTACAACAAAGAGTTGCTGGTCCCCGTGGATAATTATGCAGAAGACCATAGATGCAAATGCACACACGTTATACAAGTGAAACATTGTGATGCATTGAACAATGTTTCTCAGGATCCAGTAACTTTGGAACGGTTGTTCAGGAACTATCGTAGCATTTCCAATAACCCTTTGACATAAATATTAAGATGCTAGTTGAAAGTTCGTAGGTCACTAATATCCCGCACTCAAACTGAAGCAGTGTTTCTCTTGTTCCATGTACAAGCTCAAACTACAGAATCTTCCAAGGTATATTCTTCAGAATTTAGATCATATTAAGAAGTGCCTACATACAGCACTGAATCAAGATATATACTGAAAAAGAAGACGAAAAAGATGAGATCTTTCCTCAGAGCAACCACCTGGAAGATAGTAGAGAAGCCCCTCTGTCGACCAAGGTGGATCCCGGGCAGCCCCACAAGCCCGTCCCCCGCCGCCGGCCTCCTGCCATCACCGATCCCGCCCAGCCCGGAGGAGGAGCGGAGGCGGTGCTGCGCCGAGCGCCAGTCCTCCTTGGAGAGGAGCGGCGGCGGGAGGCGCGGGTTGAGGTGCGCATTGGAGTAGTAGTAGCTCTGGTAGGCCGGATCGGCCCGGAGCTCGTCGTCCAATAACACGTCGCCGGCAGCGGCGGCCATGGCGCCCTCGACGGTGGGCGGCGCGGAGCCACTGCGGAAGAGCTCGAAGTCGCGGTCCGCCTCCGCGCCGTAAGTCGCCTCCCCGCGGGTCGCCATCTCCGTCACCATCGGAGCACCACCCGGAACACCAGAAAAACGAGATCTTTACGGGCTTAGCGCGCTAAAATCCCGCCATTACCGTGCAACACAACACTTCTCACTAGCCGGACCCAGGAAGAGGCGTTTTTTAATATATATTTTTAAATTTTTTTTAAGAAAAAAAAACAAGAACAAAAATGAACCCAGCAAGAACCGATTTTTGTTGCTCAGAGCGAGCGAATCGGAGAGGAAAGGTCCATGTGCGGGAGAACAGGCGTTGGAATCCCGCGAAATGGTGCGGACTTGGGAGGGATTGAAGCTTCCCTTCTCCTTTCCTCCCTGCGGCTGCAGCTGTGTGTGTGTGTGTGTGTTGTTGTTGGTGGGAAGAAGAGAAGTGAGTACTGAGTACTGACTAGTGAGGAAAGAAGGGGGTCAGTCAGAGGCTGCGTGCGGCTCGGTTAAGTACAACGGCCTGAGGGATTTGGACCGTTGGATTTCGGATTGGACGGGCAAGACCTTCCGGAGGGGTATGGGTCCTAGGGTTTTGAGGTCGCACGCAGGCGCAGGCGCAGGCCAGCCCAAATGCCTTTTTTTTTGGGGGAGTAGGCGAGGCTCCGGTGTGTTGAGTTCTTTCATGAGGTTCTTGAAAGGGACGGTTCCAAATTTTATGAACGGCATGTGCCCCTTTTAGCATTCTTGCATAAATTTGGTGTTTTTTTTTCTTCTTATCGCCAGCGTACTAGTTACTTACTGCATGGCGGGAGAGGGAGAGGGAGGTTACCAGAAAGAAGAAGGGAAGGGAACGGGAACGGGAAGGGAGGAAAGTGCGAAATTGGTGATGCGAGTGGTGGTGATTATTGCGTGGTGCAGGCTGCTGCTGTCGTGTCGCGTGGGGGATGGCACCCCGCCGCACGTGATCCATGAGAGACTCACCCACTCTAGGAGCAGCATCCGCATCTCCTTAGTAGGAAAAAATATATAAAACTATATATATATATATATATATATATATATATATATATATATATATAACAAAACTGATCTTGAACGGTAACATCCTGTTTTTCATCCTATTTTTCATTTGAATTCAAAAATAAAATCAAAGCTTTGATTTCAAAATTTAAAATCAAAACCCTAACCCTAACACTAACCTCGTTTGGACCGGCCCATTCCTCATTGCCGCATGGCCATGCGCCACCTCTCTCGGCGTCGCCGCCTCGGTTAGCGCCTTCTCGTGAGCTGACGCTGACGCTTCCATGCCACACGCCTCGCCTCGGCCTCTCCGTCACATGCCATGCAGACGCCGAACCCCTTCTCCTTTAGCTTCCTTTAGCACCTCTGCAACTCTAGCTAGCACTCACAAGTTCATTTGGAGCCGCAGATCTTCGAGAATCCTTGGTAGTCATTGTCGGTTTTGAAGCTCCGGTGGAGTCGGTGCGGCAAGACTTTCTTCTTCAAGTCTTTGCTCCTCTGCTCCCTCTACTCATCAAGCTTAACCTCACTCAATTCGGTTCAATTTGTCCAGGGACGAGTGAATCTGATTTCCCCTTTTCTACCGAAAGCCGGCGTTCCTCCTCGCCCGGCGGCTTCGACTCTCCTCGGCGCATCCATTGCGCTCGGTAGCTCCTCTTTAGTCCTAGTGGCTGGCACTGCTCCTTGAACCGCAAATTGGCGCTTTTGCCGCTTCGTTTTGGTCATTTTGGACCACTTTCGGTTCTCTTGACTTCTGGCGTTACTCGACCACCGCAGTAAATTCATTGGTACCATGAAGTGCGTAATGATGTTTGGGACCCATTTGGGCACTTGCTCGCACCGCATGGCCGGCCGAGCGCCGCCACCGTGCGAGCCGTTCTTCCTAGGGATGGCAATTGTGCTTCGACATTACGCGTACCGCGAGCGAATACTAATAGAGGCGGGTATGGCGTCTTTCTTTGCCCACTGGTATGAAAACGGGCACAATTCCTTACCCATCGGCAAACGGTATGGGCATGGGTAAGCTCCACCGTGCATTCGCCGTCCGATTACAGTAATCTACCCACAAGCAACGATGCGGCCACGGCCAAGAGGTGATGCAAAGTACAAATATTTGATTAGTTGTTTTGTCGAACATGATATGTGAATTGTGATGAACTTTATTAGTTGTTGAATGTGTGATGCACCATTGATGTGTGAATTATGATGAACTTGATGTATGCATTGCTCGTGAGTAACGAGTATGTACGCGGGCGATGGGTACCCACGGGCGGCGATGCATTATTCGCGGGTAAACGGGTATACCCGCGGGCGACGGATACCCGCGAGCGGCGGGTATGGGCGAGGTTTTTCGCCCGTCGTCCTTCGCGGTATACCCGGGGGAATTCGGTCGCGGTGCGGGTATAGCGAGCACTACCGTGCACGTCGCGCCCGATTGCCATCCCTAGTTCTTCCCGTCGTTTTGCTTGGACGAAAGCGAGCGGGTGTTTGAACGTGAGTCGACGCGACCGTCGATCCTTAGATCTCTACCCACGTTCGCGCGAAAATTTTGAATTAAATCGCGCGTCTCGATGCAGGACCCATTGGATCCAAGATCAACGGTCCCGATGCGAGATAGCGTGGACCGTTGGATCTCGATCCACGGCTCGCGTCGGAACGTTAAAACCGCTCAACGCCGGGTTCACATGAACCGTTGGATCCAGATCCAACGGCGACGATCAGGTCTCGGATCGCCGCGCTCGACCAAAGTGAATCGTGGGCCGTTGGATCCAGATCCAACGGTTAACGACCGTAGTTTTGCATGACGCGCGCGCGTCTTGCGCGTCAATCTTTGGGACGCGACCGTTGGATCCAAGATCAACGCTCTCGTTCGCCACGTCTTTTAAATTTCGATTTTCCGAAAGGATTTATTTATCAACCGAAAAAGGTGATAATCGGTAAAATGCATAACTAATTCATTTTAAATCCTTTTCGGTTGATTCAAATTTTGTTGGCTATGTTTTTAACTAAATTTTAATCTAAAAATGGTTCCAACCTCAGTATAGCTCCGAAAATTTTGCGAATGAATAGTAGTATTTTTATTTATAAAAGTTGAGCAAAATTGTTTTGGTCATATCTTTGGCATTAAGAATCCAAATCAATTGGTTCTTGTTGATAAATTCTTTATAAATCATGATCTTGCTCAGTAAAACTTTCGAATTTTTGGAGAGGTTTATGTTGGGGTCTTTGCATTTTATTCGTTCTTATCGGTTGCTTTTTGCTTTCTCGGTAGGATCCAAGAGCACGTTGACCACATTATTGATCCTCAAGAACATCTTGACCCACAAAGCAGCGTGCAAGCGGTTTGATCATGTTAATCCCATTATTTTCAAGTCTAATATATTGATTTTAACTTGTATGTATGCATTGCTATTTTGTTGTTAAATTATGGTTAGTATCCTATAGTTGCATAATCTGTAGGACTTGTGTATTCTCTACTACCATGAACCTAGGTTATTTGCTATTATTTGAGTTCGATGGATGAACTCTTGTCATTTAGTAGAATACGAATTGAAATTGCTTAGAAATGCTTAGTTTCGGTAGTAATGGGCGATCATCGATTTTAGTCGATGATCTTGATCACACATTTATTTATTATTCTATTATGTCCAAGACTTGTGCTTTGTTACTTTGTAAAGTCAAAACTGAAAATAAAATTGTTTTAGACTTGGGCACAATGGTATGTTGGTGTGATCGGTTGGTGTGAATGGAATGGTGCCTAGGTCATCAAGGACCGAGTTACTTGTGTCACTAAGCCAAGCGCTTATGCGTGCTAACCACGCGAGAGGGATATGGGACCTCTTTTGACTTAGTACTTTGGCGTGTGTTATCTCCGAGTCGCAGGAGGGGTTGTGTGTGTTGTGTGAAAAGGATATGTGTTCTTGTGTTGGGTGTGCGGTGGTGGAGATTCCGGTAGGCTCTCCACCTCGAGGGGCATTGTAGTTGTCAAGGCTTTACTGCGACGGGTAGTTGATGAGGCTTTACAATGACTCGACACAACGTATGGGTTTCTATCCATACAGGCGCTCGAGTTAATTCACAATATTGGAAATGTCTCGTAGGACTTAGGCTGTCTTGGCATACCAAAGGAAGTATGCTAATCATGTGGCGAAAAGCGATGCAGGCGTGTGGGTACATTGGTACACCCCTGCAGGGTATAAAACTATTCGAGTAGCCTCGTCCTAGGTTATGGACATGCTTGGTAAGATCGTGCAAGAACTAGACTACAATCGTTTAAAATTAAAATTTTGACATGGTTGGTATGAATGGGTAATTCATGCTATTGTTGTGGTGACTAATGGGTTAGTCACTTCGGGATTGTTGTTGTCTATTTATCTGTTATTAATTTTGTTCTTTCGGTTATTTGAACATTAAGAACAGATTTGTTAAATTGCTTTCAATCTATTACATTATTGCAAATGGAAACTTGCTTTATGCTAAAATGAAACATACAGCCTCCACTTCAATGAGCTTGCATGTAGTATATGTACAGGTTTGTTACTCCATATGTAAGTCTTGCGAGTACATTCAAAGTACTCACCGGCTTTTGCCGGCTGCTTTTGTTTGCAGGGGAAGAAGGTGAGCCCCTAGGGCCTCACTTTTGTGAGATGTCTTTGTGGATTCAACGACTAGCTTGGCGGTCCCATTCGGTTGCCTTGTGGGTTAAAGGCACACTTGATTGACTCTTTTGTTTTATAGCCATCTTATGGCACTTTTGCTTCATTGTTCAAATTCTATATGTATATGTCATTTGGCCGGTCGGCCTCTCTTTTGTAATAACTATCCTTTATTTATGTTATCTCTTGGATGGTTGTTTTTGCTTCGGTTCTATGTGAATGAATGGGATTGATGCATGAACTTTGTAAGGAGGTGTGTATACTGCATTTCGGGAAGTATACATGTCTCGAGTCTCGGATTATCGATTTGTGATGCTAGGGCCAAGTGGATGGTTAAGCATTAAAGCCCGATAAACCGGGTTTCACAGCGCTTCTTCTTCCCCTTCGCCTCGGCCCGCCCTCTCGGCGCCACCATCCTCTCTCCTCCACATGGCGCGCGCTTTCGCTTCCTCTCTCTTCTCCGCCCGCCGCCCTCGCCTTCTCCGCGCGACGGAGAAGACGAGGCGACGTTCGGGAGAACAGGTCGCCAGCTTATCCTCGCCGCGACGTGTGCGTGGGCCCATTGGCGTGTCGCCATGGTTGTCAAGTGGGGCCCACTTGCAGATCTTGGCGCGTTCAGCAGCGCCAGTGTGGCCCCGGTCACGCCTGTGTCTTGGGACCGGAGGCCACGTGTCGGTGGGAGGTTTTTCCGGATTTTCTGATTTTTTGTTTAATTGAAAAATCGTTTAAAAACTTCTAAAATTCATATCTTTTTCTGTATAACTCCAAAAATTGTGAAACCAATTTCTAAAATTTTCTAAAATCAAGACCTTGCTAATGGAACTGGTCTTGTTCATTTTGGAGTTCATTATTTATGAGTTAGGTATTTATTTGCTCTCTCTGCTGTGGTGTCTTTTTCCGGTACTTTCGACCGATTAGGATTCGACGACGCGGGAGACCTCAACTTCGATCAAGCTCAAGAATACCAGGACCCCTCTGCCTTCAACCAAGGCGAGTCAATACTTTGATCATTCTGAGCCTACATTTTATGCAAGCTATGTTTATTTAAAATATCAAAGTTGCATGCTTTAATTTTGTAAACAATGATATGTTAAAGCTTAAGGTAGTTAAATACACATTTGCTGATTAATTACTTATTAAGCCATCCTTTGATAAATCGAATACAATATTCTTTGTCACCCTAGTAAATATATGGTAAATACTAGTATAGGTTGTACTTAAGCGACATGCTAGTCTTGCTTAAGTATCGGGACAATAAATGTCCCGAACATCATCCTTTAAACATGACAAATGGTTTTTGAGCAGTTATTGGATGTAAATGACTGGTGTGTTGTGTTAATTGGTTTCCCTCCTCCAAACCTTAATAACTTGTTGTTACTGTCTGGGCGGATGATATGATGAATGGGATGTTGATGGGTGCTAATGTAACCCAGGGAACGTGGTTAACATTGGAATAAACCGCCCAGATAACCTTAAGGACTTAATCTTGTCATGACCTCCTGTGTAAAACAAGTACAACCGCAAGTCTGCAAAGTGCAACTTGGCTTAGTAAATGTATTAAATCTTGGAAATCATCTCATTGGTGGTCGAGCAAGGTGGTGCAAGTAGTGGATTCGATCCAGCTTGAATGGGACACCAAGGGAGGGTGAAGTCGCCAGCTACGCAAGTCGTGGTGGCAGACATCCCACACAACTTATGGGACCCACCGCAAGTGGGGGCAGCCCATACGAGTGAGATGACGGAAGAGGCAAGATACGTTGAAAAGTTACTATGACGATCGCTCAACTACATGACTAAGGAATCATGTGGGGTAACGAGTATGATTATCTCTTGTGGGTACAGTGTACAACCTCTGCATAGTCTAAACTGTTTAAACAGCCGCGCCTACGGTCAAAGGCAGACATGAGAACTTAACCTAAGTTAATTATATTTCAAAAATCTTTGTGGGTGGAATGGAAATGTGTTGGGCTCATCCAGACCTTGTTTTAGATTTTCCTGGGTAGCCTTACCCAGTGTTGATAATCGGTGGACGTAACCGTTATCAAAATTAAGCATAAGGTGGAGGTAACCTTCGCTGTTATTTAATATTGCACTTACTCTCTTTAATAAAAATGCAATTTGTTTAAAATGCTAAGTCATAGAGATTTGTAATTATGATAATTGAAAATGTTACTTTAGCAAATAAAAGAACCTGAGCTATCCTTGTTAAGCCTTGCATGTATACTATTGCATTCTGTGTGTTGGCTCGCGAGCACGGTAGTGTGCTCATTCTCGCTCTTTCCCCAAAACCATCAGAAGCAGGAAATTTTGGAGATTTCGACTACTACGAGGAACCAGGTGTCTGAAGACCCAGGAGTTCTTGAAGCGTAGCTTAGTTCTTAGTTGTTCTAGTCTCGCGCCAGTCTAGCTGACTCCGCTGGTACCTAGGTGCATCCTATATTATCTGAGTTTTCGGGTAATATCGGATGTACACAGATTTCCCCAGTCGCTTGCCTGTGGAGAGATGTGTCCTCACCCTTTTTGCTTCCGTTGTCGCTTCCGCTACTTTTGTGATGTAATTGTTTAGCCTGTTCAGTCTTTATTGTAAAACTTGACCCGATGCGGTCTATGTAAACTCTGATGTGTTAAATTAATGAATGGTATGGTTTTAAGCCATGTATGAAATGATTCAGTGATGTATCTGTGAGTGCTATCTACTGATCCATGGAATAGCACAGTGTATTCGCAGAGGATTCGGGATAAGAAAATTCGGGTCCGACATGAACAGTACAAAGAGATCTCTATCGTTAGTTAAAATGATGATAGAGATCTGTCGTCACTCTGAATAGCGACATAAATCTTTTTTTTTTGCTATTTACTAACCCATGTTTTGTGAATAGATCACAATAATATTACAGAATATTCATCACAATATTATATATTTTATCGACAAATCATACTGACATTACAAAATCATTCACCACAATGTCATCACCTAGCTTTTCGACAAATCAAAGTGATATTACAAACATTGGGCGCGACATATTTCAAGAGGTCGAATCTTTCCTGTGGTCGTAACCTCAACGTCCGCCATCGAATATGCGGCCATGACATATGAACGGGGCCAAAACAGAAGAATAGTATTATTTCAAGTGCATGCGCAACTAGCGCAGCGTGCACTCGTGGATGGTTCTTTTGCGGTTCGTCCCGCAGCATCCTTTATCCCTTCACAAATATCTCAAAGCGAAGCTTCTTTGTGCATATCTTGGCGATGAAACGTGATGTTAGCGATGAAGCATAATGATAGATCCCTGTGGGACTGCACTGACTCAACGGTTTTGTGTGAGTTGATCTTATCCGACCGAAAGCACATCTGGCCCATTAGTCAGGACCAAAAGAGAAAATACTACGTGTGCCAAGCCTGATTCCATAAAACCCATTGCATGCTAGCTCAACAAACTCATTTGTGTATCTCTCTCTCTCTCAAAAAAAAAGGAAAAAAGAAAAAAGAAAAAAAAAAAGGGGGGGACTCGTTTGTATATATCTTACCTGTGTTAATGATGAGCATGCTGCCTTCTGGGGAAGGATGCCTTTTAGTGTAGCCCATCGTCGTAAGAAGTTTCCAATTAAATTTTGTAGGGAAGTCTTACCTCACATGTTGCGCTACCAAACCCTCGCCACAAATGGGAAACTAGGCAAAAATCGCGTGTGACAAAAGACAAAAGACAAACTTTTATGCCCGGACGGCATAAACAAGATTTAAATTTGGTAGCACGATCGGCCGAAATAACGCTCGAGTTTCTTTTTTAAGTGAAGTTTTTTTTTTAACAATGTACCGGTACCTGTCGCGCGTGTTCCTAATTAAGTAGAGGCCGTTTTAGAATACGTGAAATGTAGAAAAGTTGGATTGGTTAAAAGAAAATGGTACAGTATATTTGTCACCGAAAGTAAAGTACTTTTTCACAATATTATATATTCTACATATTTTTCTATAACGGTGAGCATATCGATGCTTGAAATGGCAATTATCCGGGAACCGAGGGAGTAGTAGCTAGGATTGATGCTGGCATGTATAATAATGTAGTGTAGAGGATCGCGGATTCGAAAGATTGCCCAAGAATAAGATACTCGAGCTGAGATTTTTGCAACGAGCTGAGATGCAGGCAGCAAACATTGATATAAACAGCTGCACCAACAGTACTAGTCCTCCAATATACTAGTATGCACCGGAGGTATGCGAATTATTTCTTAACGGGTTCCTGGAACCCGTTAGCTGGCTACCCAGCCCAGGAGTAGCTAATTAAGTAGCTTAAGCTGCCTAGAGCGCCAAAACACCCTTGTCTTGTCTCAATTAATACACGCATCCATCTTATTAACCCGATCCCATTAAACTACTTCATATATTTGCTCTCTCTCTCATGCAATTGCTTCAATCAGTCGTCCACGTTGCAACTTTACAATTGGCTGTCGCGCGCAAATGCATGTGTTTGTGTCGAGTCCAGTGTCGTACGAATTTGATTTTCTATTTTTAACTCGTAGCTTTTTTTCCCCTACGTATAGTGTCTTTCATATACCACTATAAATACATTTCTATAATTTATTTTAAAAAAATACGAACTTCATAATAAATATCTCCTCACACGTTGATATGGACCTTATGCGTCCATGGATTTTTTCCGAAAGGGATTTTCACGTAAAATTCGCGTCTCTCGTTTCTATTTCTATGTGCATTATTTGCATCAAGCGGCACTAGAGCGTACGGATTCGACGTGAGAGGGAAAAAAAACACCACCTGGACAGATTAGCGACACAACGTCTTGACTACTCGGTGTCCTCTCAGCAAGTTGTGCCACGCCGAATCAGAGACGAAGAAGACATTGTATTTTTGTTTTAGAATCAGAAGGTGCAATCAAAACCAGACGACATAAAAGTCGAGGGGCGCGTAGAGGAGCAGTTATTGCAAGCTGCAAGAAGAAGGCAACCTCACTCCGAGAGAGAGAGAAAGTAGTTAAGCACTTGGTGCAGTAGGTGTAGAAGCACTTTATTGTTGTGCAGATGACTTAGAGTCAACTACGATAAGCGAAAAAGAATGATCGGAACTATGCTATACTAGGAGAGCCGAGATCCATGACAATCGAAGATGCTAAGCGAAATGACTGGACTAAAATACGACACAAGATCCAAAAAAAAAAATGACCAAACAAAAAATTCGACGTATCCGCGTTTTCTTCGATTTCTCAATTTCCCTCTTACTATTTGGCTTGGTCCGAGAATGCCTGGCGGCTTTGGTCAACCGAACCTAGCCTCTAGCCTAGCCTTACCTTTGTTGTCAAACACGTGCAGCGCAAAAAGATTTTACTTACTTCGTCCTGCTGCCTTTTAGTGTGGCAGTGCGTTTGAGCTGTTCATTCGATTTGGCCTAGAGGACACGAAACCGACCTTTGCGTTACGCGTCCTCCTATCTGTGTGACGAGGAAGAAGAATGGCCGGCAATTTGCGTCTTGTGTTCGAATAGCGTTTCCAATTGCCGACTAGTCAGTCCACTCCACTCCATGGCACTTGGCAGTACACCACCAAGGAGAAACCGGAAATTCCGAGGAAGAAGCGACTCTCCAAAACGAACGCTTTTCTCATTCCCATTTCCCCTTCTCTCCTCAACGCGTTTCCATTTTATTTCCACCCTTCCTCCCCTGTTCGCCTCGCCGGTTAAAAACCCACTCCCCAACAACCCTTCTTCTTCTTCTTCTTCTTTCTCCTCTACTACTCCGCCGCCTCCCTCCTCCGCACGCCCTCCTCAAGATCTTCCTGCCTTGTCCGCCGCCGCTCCTCCCGCTGCCTTGTATGGCTGGATCGAACCTCCGGGGGAAATAAAAAAACCCTTCTTGCGGTGGTTCCCGGGCAGATCTGAGCCTGTCGGAGCGCGAGAAAGGCGGGATCTTTTCTTTTCTTTTCTTTGGCCCAAGGGCGCGCTCTTCTTGATTCATGGCTTCCTCACCCGCCGCCGCGCCGGCGTCGTACTGGTGCTACAGCTGCGACCGCTTCGTCCGCGCGGCGCTGCAGGAGGACTCCGCCGTCGCCTGCCCGAACTGCGGCGGGGGGTTCCTCGAGGAGATGGGGGCGCCCCCGCCCCGCGCCGCCTACCTCCGCCGCCCGCGCGCGCACCACGCCAACGACCTGCGCCTCCGCCGGACCCGCCGTGCCGCCGCCGCCTCCGCTGCAGGCGGGGACCGCTCGCCGTTCAACCCCGTCATCGTGCTCCGCCGCTCCCCGGCCGGCGGCGGCGCCGGCGAGGACGACTCCCTCGCCGCGGCCAGCAGCTTCGAGCTCTTCTACGACGACGGCGCGGGCTCCGGCCTCCGCCCCTCCCGAGAGCATGTCCGACTTCCTCATGGGATCCGGCTTCGAGCGCCTCCTCGACCAGCTCACCCAGATCGAAGCGGGCGGCCTCGCCCGCGCGCGGGAGAACCCCCCGGCCTCCAAGGCCGCCGTCGAGTCCATGCCCACCGTCACCATCGCTGCCTCCCACGTCGGCTTCGACTCCCACTGCGCCGTCTGCAAGGAGCCCTTCGAGCTCGGCGCCGAGGCCATGGAGATGCCCTGCAACCACATCTACCACCAGGACTGCATCCTCCCCTGGCTCGCCCTCCGCAACTCGTGCCCCGTGTGCCGCCACGAGATGCCCACCGACGCCGCGCGCTCCCGGGCCAGCAATGCCGGCAGCGAGGAGGAGACGGTGGGGCTGACCATCTGGAGGCTGCCTGGAGGTGGATTCGCCGTAGGGAGGTTCGCCGGTGGGAGGAGACCCGAGGAGAGGGAGCTTCCGGTCGTTTACACGGAGATGGATGGCGGCTTCAACAATGGCGGCGCACCGAGGAGGATCTCGTGGGGGTCAAGGCAGAGCCATTCGACGGAGAGGAGCACCATTAGGCTTATATTTCGGAGTGTGTTTGCGTGCTTCGGGCGCAGGCATTCGTCGAACTCTCAGGCCTCGTCTTCCCACACGAGGCCTGATGAGCCGAACGAGGTATCGGAACGGAGCGCCGTGTTCAGCCATGGCTCGAGAAGCCGGAGCACAAGCTGGAGGCTGGAAGATGGACACGCCGACGTGATGGTGCAAAGATAGGCCTGAACCGAAAGAAAGGTTGTTGATTGTTTCCGTTTCATGTTTTATGTATTTAGAAGAAGAAACGCGAGGATTTGTGGAACATAAATTGGTGTTGTACATAGGAGCAGCATCTACTAGATAACTTGCAGGGAAGAAGATGTCCACCGTGATTCTGAAATGAGCATTTGGTATTTTAGGTGGTTAATTGCTTTGTTGGTAGCAAATGACGTGTTTGATCCTTGATTTCATTCAATTCAATGTCGCGCACACAATTCTTTGCATTTATAAGAACAGAATGAAAGCCTGATGTTTACAGTGTCGCAGGGTTCAATAAAAACCTTGTTCTATATATTTTCTGTTTCAGCCTCCGGCTTCTTGAATTAGCTTTAGCTAGTATCATCTATCTGTTGCAAATATATCTTGACTCGCTCGCGAATTTATGGATGATTTATATGTTGTTATCTTGTCACTATGATTAGTGATTGGATCCCCTGGGTGTTTTTTTTTTGTTCACTAGTCAACACACACAAACGTATATGTATATATATATCCGCTCCATCTGTCCAAAAACAATAAGACCATCATTAATTTTTGCGAAATAATCTGCCTGAATAAAATTTGGAGGTAGATTGTTGTATCAAGATATTTTAGTTCTTTTTGGATGACTTATCTGAGACAAGATATCTACCATCTAACTTCAAATGTACGCTACTGCTGTACTTACTAGTCACTAGACATCACTGTCCTGATGTAAACCGCAGAAAGTAGCATCTACATGAATTTACCCTCTTTTACTGCCTTTTAGTTCCTTTATGCAGCTGAGAAGGACATGCATATCTGTGGTGCGGTAAAAGCTTGTGGATTCTCCTGATGGTTGACTAGCTTTGCAGTAAGTTTGCCTTCCCTTGAAGGGGTCTATTTGTATGCACTACTTGAATTGCTGCTGCTACATGCTTTCATTTGGTAAACCAACCGAGAAATATTCCTTTCTGGCATGGTCCATACAAGTATAATACAACCACTGAACTGGAACGATTCTGCTGTTTCTTCTTCTGCTTCTATTGCAGTGTATGCAGGGAGGCCCAATGATTAAACTCTGCCCTAATCCTGTCACCGATGTTTGTTATGGTAGTTGATCTGCAACTGCGTGCAAACAGAGTTGGTGCAAGTTGAGGTACGATTTGCTGATTTTCTGTTCAGTTTGTCTGCAGAAAGAAATTCATCGACAGGTATTAGCACAATATCTTTGATGCCATCATTTTGTCTCTAAACGGCTGCTGGTTTAGTTTTTTTGTCTAAGTAAAGCAGCCTAAGGCGCATTGTGATGGAAGGAGTTGCCGTTAAACAGAAAATGCTATTTTTACCTGGTGGGTGTCACTGTCGTGACGAACAGAAAACGGTAGGCACATGAATTCACCACGTTTCAGATTCTTGCTAGAGTTGATACGGACAGGAACATCCATCACCATGGAATTTCCATCAGATAAATTAAAGTTCAGTTGAACGAGGGTCCAGGACAAAATTAGCAAATAGATCAGTCATGGGTTTCCCAAGTTCTTTCTCTATGGTTCCAAGAACCTGCACACGAGAGACAAAAATAAAGATAAAGATAAATTACACAACAGTTAGTCTATACATTGTTAATCATTGCCATTAGGATCAGGATTGATTTACAAATCAATGAAAATACCTATGAGGGTAATAAGTTTCAATCTTCCATTCATCAAGAATAGGTGTGCATACCTCTTCAAGAAGGGCATGGAGGAAGCAGTCCTGCAACTGCCTGAGGAGAGGACATTTATGTAGGGTTCAGGAAGCGTATCTGCTCTTGTGTGGACAAATACTGGCCCATTTTCACCCATAACCCTTCTATCATCAGGTTGAGAACATGGCGAGCATCTCGCGCGTGTGTTTTTGTCCATATAGCATTCTTTTTGCTATTGGTAACCCATTGAACTCTCTTATGAACAGTCTGCTTGTAACTTCATATAATGTAAAAGTGCGTGGGTTGAAGCAATGTATTTCCATAACAAAGGAAGTTTCAAGTAATCAGTTTTACATTATACATGAGAACGAACAGTTTTCTTTAGACAGGTCATCTAGCTCTACAAATAAATGTATTGTTTAGAATTACGTCAGCACCTCATGACCACCAACACGGGTAACATAGCGAGCAACCTAACATATATATATATACGTATCGTGGGGAACCCAATATCATATAAGGCGGAGGAAGCACAAAGTAAATAAGATTAAATCATTATACGAACCATACTCATTCACGTGCATCTCCATCATTCAGAACTCAGAAGCTGTCATCCACGTATAACTGAGAAAGGATAAATAACTAGTGATTTACCATCATTCATGTAAAAAGGAATAATTTTGGATTTTCCAAGATGGTGTTCATAATGTTCTCCGTCGCATTCTGAGTGCTCTGGCATCTTTAGTTTGTGTACCTTGAATTCGTTTCAATAGAAACACAAGTCAGGTAGCACCTTCGTAGAGCTTCTCATCTTTAGTTTGTCGTAACTTTGATCCTGCTGACCATAGAGCTTCTCATCGCGCTTCTTTTGTTCACCCTTCTTGGCTTGAGCATTATGCTTGGTTTTACTACCCATGACCTTACCCTTCTTGTCTCTTTCCTTTGAGTGGGGCTTCCTCACCTTGTAGCTGCTTGCATTAACTTCATGGCCAACATTGCTACTAAGCGGCTGTGAGATGCAGTTCTTTCTAAGAACGTCATCTTGAACTTCTGCAAATTGCATGATGTCAATCAGTTCAGCATACTTCTTGTAGCCGTCCCGACGATAGTTCCGTGCGATTTTCACCGCGTTTGGGTGAAAGGTAGAGAGAGTTTTCTCGGTGTTCTGCTCATCTGTGGTTACCTTACCACAGAGTTGAAGACTTGTACAAATTCTGTGCAATGCAGAGTTATACTCTCTCACGGTCTTGTAGTCAACAAAACGTAGTTGGTTCCAATCCTGCTCTGCCCGAGGAAGGATGGTGTACTTTAGCTTCTAGGACCACTTCTTCAGTGCGGTCCATAAAGCTAGTGCATTATTTTCCGCCATATACTCATCCTTGAGCGTTAGGCAGAGATGGTGTTTGAGTAAATGAAGTGCTTGATCATTCTCCTCAGCAGTTAGAGTGACGTCCTTCAAGGTGCCAAGTCTAATAGCAGCACGGAGTTTCTTGGCTCTAAGTATGATTTTGACATCTGATGTCCAAGTCAGGTAACTATGGCCATACTGGGCCAGCTCTTCGAACTCCCGATTTGTAATACCAGTCATCTGCATATTCATGTAAAGGTTCCATAAGATTACTGCTAGTAATTTGTAAAAAAAAATAGTTTAAAAAATTATCATAATATTCTCGTATTTTTCTATGCATTTTTCATGATTTACAGTTATTTTCAATTATTAAAAGCAATATAAACAATCACAAATAATCAAAAACAGTAAATATAATACATAAATTGCATATAAATAATAATAACAAAATTAAACATGCTTCAAATGCAAAACCCGATTCAAAATTTGAATTCCCGATGCCCTTTTCTACTGGAATATGAATCTTCGGTGAATTCTGTAATTTCCAGGGGTTAAACCGCTAATTTTCTGTTTTGAGAAAAATTGCTACGCAATTTCCAGATTTCTTGAGGGTTTTTTTTTTTGCAAAATTTCCTTATTTGCGAAAGAATCTCGTAATTTTTAGAATTCCAAGGGCTTTTTTTGCAATTGTCAAAATTTTCTGTTTTTTTCTTCTTTTAATCGGTACGATAGGGCGATTCACCCCGACCTAACGAGCCTTTTCCTTCGACCCAATACTGGTAGGCCCGCTCGGCCTCTTCAAAAGGGATGTAGGGGGTATGGTTTCCCTACCCGTGCGGTGGTGCATGCGCTCCGTGCGTGGGAGCTAGCGGACGCGGTGGGCACAGCCGGTGGTGCGAAGGCGAGCTCCAGCGGCGTCTGGGCATAGCATCTGGCGAGCGCGTGCATGCGAAGGTGGCGCCTTGCGAGGCGACCGGTGGTTCGGGGTGGTCGCGCGCGGCGAGCTCCTGCGATTGGGCGGCCGGCGGCTTCATGTCGGCGACGAGTGGTGTGGTGCGCGCGTTCAGCGACAATGAACAACGACGCGACAGGCGGCGGTTGCGTGTAGGAGCTGGCGCGGCGGCACCTCTGCGGAGGCGGCGGTTGGCGAGGAGGCTCGGTGCACGCAAGCTACGAGCGGGCGGTCGGATCCATGGTCGGCGGCTCCATGCCGGGCTATGTCGTGGTCATTCGTCGTTCTTTGCGCCATTGGTGGTGCGGCGGCCATATCGAACCCTCGCCGAGGTGGCACCGCACGCCTTGGTGGTGGAAGCGGCTCGGTAGATGATGGCGCATGCGAACGCAGGCGCGGCCGGCAGTATGCATGGGCGGCGCCGACTTGAGCGGTGGCGCGAGGCGAGCTTCGTGTGCGGTTGTGAAGGCTAGCGATGTCCGGCTTCAAGCCGTGGCGGTGTGAGGAGGGGTGGGTGGGGGCCGTGCGGCGCTGCGGGCCGTCTGGGCGTCGATTTTTCCCTCTGTTCATACAAGTTACTGTTTATGCAATTATTATTCGTGCAATTACCGATTGGTTTGGCCGACGACTTCAAGTCGGCTCGCGGTAGATTAGAACAGATTTGTAAATTTTAATCTACGGTACAATCGACATCCATTTTTTATGCAATCTACCTGTCAACATTGTGTCGATGACTTCAAGTCGGCTCACGGTAGATTAGAGCGGATTTGCACCGTAGAAAAAACCAATCTAGAAAGCCAAATTTGCCGAATTGAAAGCAATATAGAAAAACGATTCAATCTACGAGTGGCGTGCTACGACGGTTACCATTCAATCCGAGGAGAGTCGATCATACTGATAACGTATCGAGGAACCGTCGCTAGCGAGTCCAGTCCGAACGATTATCTCGTAGACAAACTCAGAATCGTAAGAACGATACAAAAATACAAGAACATAATAACAGTTTGAACACAGAGATATGAGAGAATTTCTACCTTCTCTTAATTACTCTTCTAGAAAATATCGTAGAATGGTTGGGATCTTCACTCCTTTATATATTCCACTTTAGATCAGTACTGGTTTCTTAACAGATCGCTCTCCTCGACAGATGAGCAGAGCGGCCGAGATCCATAGCTATAGTCAGAGGCATGCTCGCTTATCTGACTAGAAGAAAAAAAAAAAAACTCCACATCGATCCTGCAACTAGCCAGGATGCTAGTGCAGTGCTGCAAATTCAATGGTTTGGGCCAACGCAGCTAGCTCTGCCCCAGGCCCGAGCCCACACACACATGAATGACGAACACGAAGCGACTCTCTCTGTGACAAGCGGAGCGGGAAGAAAGAAAAGAAAGCGATAAGGACTGGAGACTGGATAGAGTGACAGCCAGGCAGCCAAGGCCAAGCGACTGCTACTGCTTACTCGCCGGCCGGATAGAACGATGGCATCGACGGCGGCGTGGACGCCGGTCGCGTCTCCGTTCACGGCCGCACCTCTCAGGCCTTCCTTACACGTCAGCTCCCCGAGGCGGAGGGCCGGCCTGGCCGTCTCGGCGGCGGCCGGTGGTGGCTCGCCTCCCACCGTGCTCGTCACCGGCGCCGGCGGCCGAACAGGTATATAATATATCCTGTTAGTTTCACGTATTTGCCATTCCTCGACCCGACATAAATCTTTCGTCTTGCAATGGAATCTGGGCCCTCTTCTCTCCTGGCATCGCTCTTTGGGACTTCGAATTGAAGCGCTTTCTTGGAATAAAAGTCGAATCTTGTCTAGTGCATGTACTCGGCCACTTGATTTTCCTTCCATTTGCATACTCCAATTTGCCTCTCTGTGACTAATGATTCAGGCCAGATTGTGTACAACAAGTTGAAGGAGAGGTCTGACCAATTTGTGGCCAGGGGGCTAGTCAGGACACAAGAGAGCAAAGGCAAAATAGGAGGCGGCGACGACGTGTTCATCGGCGACATAAGGGATCCTGGAAGCATCGCCCCTGCGATTGACGGCATCGACGCACTCATCATCCTCACCAGCGCGGTTCCCAAGATGAAGCCCGGGTTTGATCCTACTAAAGGAGAGCGCCCGGAGTTTTACTTTGAAGAAGGGTGCTATCCCGAGCAGGTGGCTGGAATTAATCATTTGACATCGCTCGCATTAGCAATGCCAACTTGCGCATCTCTTTTGAATTAATGTCTTTGTGTTGTTTGTCACTGTTTTAAGGTGGATTGGATTGGCCAAAAGAATCAAATAGATGCTGGTAAAACTTCACCCTCGTCTTGCACATATATATACTCTCTAAAGATTCAAGTAGTATGTTAATCTGTTGTGTTTTACGCAACGCCGTTCAACCAGTAATCTCAAAATGACTGGTCTGTAAGCTAGTATGTGTCATCTTTTGGGTCAACTCATTTCTTCTTTGTGTCTCAGTTTTTTTTTTTTTTTGCATCTTTATGCAGCCAAGACCATCGGTGTAAAGCAGGTAGTTTTGGTTGGATCCATGGGTGGAACAGACATCAATCACCCATTAAACAAGCTAGAAATGGAAATATACTGGTACTATTAGCATACTCGAAGCTTGGGCATATCGTGTCTATTGTTTGCAAACTTGGCATGCTTCATGTTCTTCTATATTTGCAGGTGTGGAAGCGGAAAGCAGAACAGTATCTGGCGGACTCTGGTCTACCATATACAATTACAAGGTTGTAACACAAAGACATTTGTTAAAGCTATAATTGTGAAATGCACTTTCTCTTGCATATTCCACAAATAGTTTTTTAAAGCATATTAGCTTTATAGCATGGGGTTTCACTTTTCTTCCCTATAGACGTCTAGTCATAAACTCATCATATTTGTGTCATGAATAAAGAAAACACTAGCAAATATAATCGAAACTGTAAGAATTGCCATGGTTTGAATCAGGGGATTGCATGTTACTTGTAACGATAACATACTGTATTCATTTTCCTTTTCTTTGCAGGGCTGGAGGACTACAAGATAAAGATGGTGGTGTGCGAGAGTTGATTGTCGGAAAGGATGATGAGATCTTGAAGACAGAAACAAGAACTATTGCCAGGGCAGATGTTGCAGAAGTTTGCATTCAGGTACCTTCATACAACGAAAGATGTGTTCCTGTAAATAAACAACCGCTCAATGCTTTTTCATCTACCGAACACAAAGCTTGCAGCTTTTACCTATACAACGCATTGCATGGATGTTTATCTCTCTGTAGAGAAGATTTTGTGGTAAGTACTGATTCTATTGCCTGGTCCATCTGTGCCTTTCCTATGCAGGCCTTGCTATTTGAGGAGGCAAGGTTTAAGGCATTTGATCTGGCATCAAAACCTGAAGGTGAAGGGACACCAACGACAGATTTTAGGGCTCTTTTCGCACAAGTGAACAGTCGCTTCTAAGAAGATAAGATCATTTGAGCCAAGAAACAAGGGCATTTTTTTATATGAAATGATATGAAATGTGTATTGAGTAAGGTTAGTTTCCTGTTTACTCAATTGATAAAATATAACCGTTGTTCCATGTAGTATTGTTTACATAGTGTTTTTTTTTTGTTTCATCTCGTGCCTTAATGTCGGACCCGGATTTTCTAATCCCGAATCTTCTGCGAATACACTGTGCTATTCCCTGGATCAGTAGACAGCACTTATAGATACATCACTGAATCATTTCATACATGGCTTAAAACCATACCATTCATTAATTTAACACATCAGAGTTTACATAGACCGCATCAGGTCAAGTTTTACAATAATGGCCGAACATGCCAAATGATTACATCACAAAAGTAGCGGGCGACAACGGAAGCAAAAGGGTGATGGCACATCTGTCCCACGAGCAAGCGATCGAAACTCGTACATCCGATATTACCCGAAAATTCCTATAATATAGGATGCACATAAGTACCAGCGGAGTCAGCTAGACTGGGGCGAGACTAGAACAACTATAGACTAAACTATGCTTCAAGAATTCCTGGGTCTTCAGACATCTGGTTCCTCATTGTAGTCGTAATCTCCAGTATTTCCTGCTTCTGAAGGTTTGAGGGAAAGAGCGAGAATGAGCACAACTACCGTGCTCGCGAGCCAACACACAGTATGCAATAGTATACATGCAAGGCTTAACAAGGATGGCTCAGGTTCTTTTATTTGCTAAAGCAACATTTTCAATTATCATAATTACAAAGTCATATGACTTAGCATTTTAAACAAATTGCATTTTTATTAAAGAAAATAAGTGCAATATTAAATAACAGTAGAGGTTACCTCCACCTCATGCTTAAAGTTTTGATAGCGGTTACTTCCAACGATTATCAACACTGGGTAAGGCTACCCAGGAAAAATTCAAAACAAGGGCTAGATGAGCCCAACACATTTCCATTCCACCCACAAAGTTTTTTGAAATAGAACTAACTCAGGTTAAGTTCTCATGTCCGCCTTTGACCGTAGGCACAGCTGTTTAAACAGTTTAGACTCTGCAGAGATTGTACACTGTACTCACAAGAGATAATCATACTCGTTACCCCACATGATTCCTTAGTCATGTAGTTGAGTGATCGTCACAGTAACGTTTCAAACTACCTTACCCCTTCCGTTATCTCACCCCTATGGCCAATTCCATAAGTTGTGCGGGATGCTTACCACAACGACTAGCGCAGCTGGCCCCGGCCACAACGACTAGCGCAGCTGATAACTTCACCGTTTTCGGTGTCCCATTCAAGCTAGCATACGTCCGGTTATCACCGTTTTCGGTGTCCCATTCAAGCTAGCATACGTCCTGCCGCTTGCACACTTCTAAACTCCAGTTGTGGGATGACATTCAGGGTTCAATAATTTTACTAAGCCAAGTTGCACTTTGCAAACTTGCGGTTGTACTTGTTTTACACAGGAGGTCATGACAAGATTAAGTTCTTAATTCATCTGGACGGTTCATACCACATACCAGCCATTCTCGTGCTACGTCCGCACCCACCACTCTTTCCATCCGTCCAGATGTGGTACTAGCAAGTTGTTTTAGGGTTTTGGGAAGGAAACCCAATTAACGCAACACATCAGTCATCTACATCCAATGACTGTCCAAAACCATTTTTCATGTTTAAAAGACGATGATTGGGATATTTATTGTCCCGGTACTTAAGCAAGACTAGCATGTCGCTTAAGTACAACCTATACTAGTATTTACTATATATTTACTAGGGTGACAAAGAATACTGGATTCAATTATCAAAGGATGGCTTAATAAGTAATTAATCAGCAAATGGGTATTTAACTACCTTAAGCTTTAACATATCATTGATTACAAAATTAAAGCATGCAACTTTGATATTTTAAATAAACATAGTTTGCACAAAATGTAGGCTCAGAATGATCAAAGTATTGACTCGCCTGGATCAGATTATCGTGGCCTTGATCTTACTCAGGGCCTTCTCTGCCAGGGGTATTGAATCCCGGGCTTTCGTCTTTATCCGAATCTTGATCCTGCTTGAGTCGCTGCTTCTTCTGGACTCCGACTCCTAATTACACGATACAAGCAAGAACAACAAATAAATTCAAAGAACTTCCAAAAGACCAAATATAATCAAAGCGCCTTAAATAAGTTTTGCGATGAACGAGCTGAAGAGACAAGATTCAGCGAGGAAGGGACGATTGACAAAGTCAATCGATCAACTAAGCGAGAGGGGTCATGGCTGAAAAACTCTGCCAGGGAAAACAAAGGAGAAACGAAGTCGAAGAACTTCCGCAGGGATACTCCACTTCGGATATCGCTGATCGGGTAAGATTAGGATACAGGATAGTTTTTGACGGGCTTTTAAAAAGACAGTAACACATTTTATCAAAGACGACTTTTGAACAGGGATAAAATGGATGAGGTAAACAATATTTGGACCAATGAATACTAGATAGGATTACAAGATTAATATATAAGTTTTCAAGGTAAGCTTATCGAGATTAACAAGTTAATCCCGAATAGCTCCCCAAAATATTTTGAGAAAATGCAAGTTCATTTCAAAGCATTTTACACAACGCAGGAAATTTGAATAAATATGTTTTAACAAAAATTGACGTGATTGCGGAGACGATTAAGAAGGTCATTTGCATAACTTCGATTTCCCGATATTTTGCAAATTACGCTCTTAATCGATAGCTCTCAACTAAAAGCGAAAATGATAATTCTACTAGTACTTGACAATCAGCGAGTTAACCATTAACAACGGTTAATCGAATCAACGCAAGTCGTAGCACAATCATACGAGAATAAATATTTTGAAAATGTTTTCGCCAAAATGGAAAGCTACTGATTGACCGAGTAAAACAAAACAATACATACACAAACGCCATACAAACTTCAATACACAACTTCAATACACAAAACTCAATTACTGCTCCACGACTACCCTGCATACCGTTAACAAAATAATCGCAAGACAAGATCAATACACACATCGACACACACAGATTGACAAGGCTGCTGCCAGAACTTGCTTCATTGCTCTGCAATCCACAGAGGCACCGATCGAGAGAGCCAAGGCGGGGAGAGGGGGCGGCGGTTGGACCGGGAAGGCGATCGATCGGGAGAAGGAGAGAGAGGCGCATGGGCGATGGTGGCGCCAAGGCCAGTCGTGGCCGAAAGGGTGGCGGTCGGCAAAATGGAATGCCGTGAGGGAGGAGAGCAAGGAGGTGGTGGCGCGGCAGCATGCGGACCGGAGGAGCGGCGGCGACGGCAGAAAGCGCGCAGACAGAGGCCACTAGTGGCGGCGACACGGAGGAAGGAGAGGAGGGAGGAGAGCATGAGCACAGGGGTGGCACGGGAGCTCACCGAGGTCGGTGAGGGGTGGGGAAGCTGGGGCGGTGGCGCCCAGGCCGAGGCGAGGTCGAGGAGGCACGCGGTGGCTGAAAGCGAGCCGAGCCGAGCTCGCCAGGCTCGGTCGAGGCTCGGCTCGGCTCGTTGGAAAACGAGTTCGAGAGCCGGCTCGGCTCGAAAAAGCTCGAGCCGGCTCGAAAAAGCTCGTTCGAGCCAGGGTTTCCTAATCCCAAAAATAAAGGTAGAATAAAATGATTATATGAGTCATTTATCATCAATTCAAAATACAATCATCTTAATTATATGGGGTTGCGCTCGGCTCATTTGGCTCATGAGCGGCTCGAGCTCGGCTCGAATCTTCACCGAGCTCGAGCCCTCGGCACGGCTCGAAAAACCCGAGCTCGAGTGGCCTTTCGGCTCGGAACAAGCTCGAGCCGGCCATGAGCAAGCAGCTTTGGCCACCCCTACACGCGGCGCGCGCGAATGCGGCGAACTTCAATGGCGGCAGTGAGGAGCGCTGGGCGAAGGCGGAGCCTGGCGCGCATGATGAGAGGCGCGGAGGAGGAGAGAGGGCGGCGGCGCGGCGGCCCGAGAAGAGGGAGGCGAGGAGGCGCGCGCAGAGAGGAGGAGAGGAAGGCCTCGACTTTTGTAGCCGGGGGAAGAGGAAAAGCCGGTGGAGGAGCGGGGACGGGGCGACGGAGATGGGGAGGAGACCGAGCGCGTGGGGAGGCGGAGCCGGATGCGATGGTCGCGAGAGTCGGCGACGACGGCTGGGAGTCAGCCGCGCGCCGGATCCGGAGGAGGCGGAGCTGTCGGCGCGCGTCGATCCGGCGCGGAGGGACGAGCCAGCGGCGGGCAAGCGCGGGGGGGCCCGGCGATGGAGTCGGGAGAGGAGAGAGGCGAGGAGGCGACGGCCTCGGTCAAGGGCGAGGGAAGAAGAAAAGGGAGGGAGGAGAGAGGCCGGGATGGGCGAGATGGGCCGTCTGGGGGGAGAAACGGCCAGGCCGGTTGGGTCGAAATGAAAACGGTGGGCCGAAGAAAAACCGGTCCAAGAAGAAAAGAATGGGTTTTGAATTTGAAAAGGGTGGATTCAAAGCAAATTTTTGAATATGGAATTTGAAGGAATGATTGAAACACAAACCCGAGCTTAACGGAAGCTAAGAGATTTTGGAATTTAAACCAAAATTTGAAAATTCAATGAAAATCGAAATCGAGGTAATTATTGCTTGTCGTCCAAAATGTAACGTTACACTTAATGGGCTGGCTTCCTAGAACGATTTGCTCATAAATTAATAAGAATGACAAAACCAAAGTATTTTACAGCCAGCTTCCTATCGTTTATTATCCAGATATGCTCGTGTAATAGGCCGGCTAGACCAAATCAAAACATGTAGAGTATTAACGTTAAAATCCCATCTCATATCCTTCCAAGATTGTCTCCAATGCTCGCCCGACAAAAAAAAAAAGTAATTTGTAGTACTCAGTATTCTAGATTCACCGTGTTCAGGATTGTGTAAATAGATACAGAGGTCGGAAGTTTCCTATGCACCTTCGAGCGTGCATATGAAGAATAGAAGAAGAAGTGTTTGATTCTTACTGATCAGCGTATGATTCATTAGGCTTCCATATGGATATTGCATAAATCACTCTCCCTTTCCATCCTTGCAGCAGCCAGCCGCTATCTTCATCAGCAACAAAGTCATCATGATAAATTCCTTTCTTCATATCTATTACTTCTTTCAAGATGGCTGGATCGACATGAAGCTGCTCGAACCCAGACTTGAGGCACCTTACTTGCCACTGCCTGTAACTTTCTGGCCTCTCAATCCTCTCTGCACCCTCACACGCTATGATGTTAAGTGCATTCCGCCCAAAGAGTCCCCTCTCTATCATCTTCCTTGCCTCATTATCCCGTGGAACATTTGCATCAAGCATGTCAAACATTGAAGAGTAATGGAACAGTGCCTCTTTGAAACGTGTTATGAAGAAGGGAGAGCTGTATGACCCATTCACAATGCCGAGAACAAAAATCTTTGGGTTCATCCTCCTCAAGGTTTTCAGCACCCTATCCCTTGCACTATTCATGGCTACCGTCTCGTCGCCGAGATTCTTCATCCGGAACATGCAGTTGATTATAAGCACTTCGTCCTCGTCAATGTTGAGATCCTCGATTCGAATGCTTTCCCATCGTGAGGCAATGCCCTGATGCTGGAAGGGTACCTTGAACATGTTTGCATATTCAGCTAACCGCTTCCCTGTCTCCTCAGTCATTCCGCAGGGGCGGAAACCTGGCCGGGGCACATCTATACCTGTGATTCGAAGCTTAGGGGGCCCTCCTTCTTGCTTTGCAAATCGCTGAATCAACGATGGCCATTGAAAGCCGAAGCAAATACCAAAATCGATGATGTGCACCCTCGGTTGCCCCTTTGAGACATCAAGAATAGTTTGGTTGGCGATGGTGTATGACGCCCTGTTGAAAGGGCAAGCTGCGAGATAAAGGCTGTAGACCTTTAACACATCTGCGGTACTTGTTTGCTTCGCCTTGAGCTCGTGATAAACCTGACTCCCGATCCCAGTCAAGCGTGCCTCAAGGCCATCTACCAAGTAAAATGCTAGCCTCTGAGTAGAATCTCCATCTGCTGAGGAGTGTTGTCTTATCTTCTTTACTAGCTCACTGGCCAACAGGCGGTCGTCAGCTGCCACAGCTTGTGCGCAGTGGACGAGGAGAGTGCTGAGATCAACCATCTCATTGGGTTGCTTCTTATCCCGCAACTTCCGTTGAGCAAGCCCTTTGCTTTGACCTTTCAGTGAATTCTTGCTTGCTTCCTTTGCCATCATTTCTCGCAGACTTGTTGCTTCGTCGAAACTCTTCTGACCATAGCAAAGCAGAACGCTGTCGAACGTCTCATTTCGAATTATTGCACAAGAGGTGATGGCATAGCGTTTACTGCTCCTCCCTTCCAAGATATCCAAGTCCCTGATACAAGGATTGTTCCTCTGGTCTGTCACCTCAAAGATTGCGTATTTGCTCTTCTCTCCTACTTTTGCCCTTGTAGTCGGCTTGGAAATGGAAAGTCTGTCGCTGTCTAAATCAATCACAAACTTATCAATACTTGGAACAAACCTCTTTGCCTCCTCGGCACCCCTCCTAAATTGCAAGGCAGGGAAGCCAAATCTAGTAGTCCACCCAGTGCTTATCAAGGGCTGATTTGGCAGAAAAAGACTCCTGCCATAGCTATATGGACTCGACGGGTTTGGTAAGGGCTGTAACATGCTGTAACTGGAACAGTCATTACTGAAGCTAGTGCTGCAGAGCCTGTTGTGATAATTGTTGCTACTCCCATCAGGGATATCTTGTTCATTGTTGCTGCTATGGAGTGGTGGCCAGTTAGGAGTCGGCGGGTATACCTGCCCAAGAATATCATAGAAGGGCTTCTCAGCAGCCTGAAGGGCAGCCTCCCCTTGGTACAAGCCGACCCTCTCGTCAACGTCCTCCATCAGCATCTGGCTTATGTAGTGAAGAGCATTGTTTGATTTGATCCTGTGGTACTCAGGACTACCCCCTGCAACAATCTGAATTTGGTTTTGTCCGAGGTTGCTGTTGACATTATGCACTCCAGGGCTGGTGACTGCACCAGACAGATATGCGCTTGATCCAATGGGTGGCCCGGGAAAGAACTGTGTATCATTCAGGTTGTAGTTGTACATGGTAAGTTGCTGCTGGGAAGAAGAGGAAGAGCCATCGTATGGTTGTTCGGTTGTTGTGATGGTGCACGGGTTGTCAAGGAGAGGCTCGATCACCATTGAATATTTTTTTCCCCACCTCAAAATGGAGGGTTTGCCCTTCAAAATCGAATATTAGATACGATTCTTCTTTGTCCCACAGCAAATGAATTCAGCTTGCCTGAAAAAGGGGAAAGGGAAGCTAATTTGTATAAGACAGATTTAGGTTCGGTTTACTCATTTTACTAGAATCTAGAATAATTCAGATCCCTAACCCTAGAGGTTCATAAAAGGGAATTCTGCTCAGCTAGCTCATATTTTCTCATCTTTTTCTAGATTCAGTGAATAATTGTTTTGGAATACTGATGCACGAATAATAGTGAAGATTTACGGAAACAAGCATAATTATTTTGGGCACTTAAAATTGAATTTTTAGCATCAATAACAGAATAGTACACTTAAAGGACTCATTTCTAACATTTCTTGCAGCAATTAGGATGCACCTAATTCTTTTTTCGAACCGCAGGACGCCCATGATCTTGAACAGGGCACTATGAAGAGCATTGCTGTCTGTCAATTGCGGAGAACAAGTAATAAAAGTACAGAAGCACACACCTTAATAATCAGCATCAACATCAGGTCCAAGTCTTTGAGCAGAAAGGCAAACTAGGAGAAGCGAGAAAGAAGCATAGGTCATGCCCAACATTCTTGTTAGACTTGTATAGAGACCATGACGTCCCCACGAAGGGGCTGAGACTGGAGTTGTTCAGGGTGTTATTAAACGGAGTTGTGAGACTGTAATTAAATTGTTTACTCGTCATATTTGCGTTTTCCCTTGTAGCTTTCTTCTCAACGTCCCCCATGGTGATGGTGACATGAAGGATGGAGACAAAGATTGCTCCAGATTGCCACCGCCCTTTTTCGTGACGAACTAGGCGACAATTATCCTACCAGCTAATACTTCTTAATACATGGCCTGGCTATGCACCAAATGTCCAGAAAGTTAGGACTCACTCGCCACCAATGCAAATGTCCAGATTACCAATGTTTTCTTTCCTCTAAAATTCATGACCTCGGTTTTTTTTAAAATCCTTACAAACTATTATTAGACTGGTAAATCAAGCTTTACAACCGCAAAACATGACTCCTATGTCTAGAGAACTTATCAAGCAACTCTACAGACAACACCGGGTATAAATAAAAAGGATTCCTTGATAATGGTTATAGACTTGAGAATGATACCGCCTTATGTGTAGCAAGTATATTTGATGGACTATTTTGTCATGCTTTGCCCGCAGGCCACAAACAGTGAGTAGTGACAGGACCCAGCTATATGAAATGCCTTGTAAAATGCCCATCCGTCCGTAGCTAACTACAATGTGCAGGCATCAATAGTATCTTTGATCAGCTAAACGAATTCACAGCAATAGTACGTAATAGTAGAAAAATGAGGCTTATTCCGATGAAATCGAGGGAAATGGATTGGCAGTGACTGTCTACGTCCAATAGGAGAGGTACAGCTAATAATGTCAAATGGGAAAGAAAGAAAGAAAAAACAGCGACCAAGGAATCAAGCAAAGTTGGAGAGCAGTTGTATAACCGCCGGAACTGAAACACTCGAGCGCAACAATCAAAGATATATTATCATTCTCTTCTTCTCGGACTCGGAAGGAAGAACAAGTCAGTATTAATTCCTCACGCAAACGCCAATTCCTAAAGGCAGTGATTGCAAATTTGCAAGTGAGACCTACCTGAATCCTCAAGTATATATCAAGAATTTTTTGCCCGATCAGGAATGTAAGTTGGTTCCAGGAGTAGGAGCGCTGATCGGGGGGAAATTGGTGAGGGTCGACGACCAATCGAGGTTGTTGCATAACCGCATGAATTGAAACACTCGAGCGTACCAATCAAAGATGCGAAAATTGACTATTTACCACACCATTGGTCGACGTTTAACAAAATATCAGAAAGTTCGTGGTAATAAATCAAATACCACACATTTCTTTGTGTACTTTATTTTTTTTTTTCATTTCCAGATATTCTTGCCCTTCTTCTTCCTCCTCCTTTTCTTCTTTGCCTTCGGCCATGGCCACCACACGCTACTCTCCTCCCCTCGACCTGGCGCCGCACTCATCCTCCCGAGCCGCCACCACTACTACACAAAACCTCATCACAGACAGTTCTAAACCATCATCACAGACGGTTTTTTGAACCGTCTGAATTTATGTGTCTGTGATAACAGCATTTTTTAAACTGCGTGAAAAAAGATATCACAAAGGTTCTTGTTCGTAACCGCTGCGTGATAGTCTATTTCACTGCAGCGGTTCTTGTTCAGAACCGTGTGTGATAGTTTTTTCTATTGCAAAAAATTTGAATTTTGAATATTTCATAGTTGGTACCATCACATTTTATGTGAGCATTCCATCTTCAGATACTCTTGAAAATACATGAAAAAGACATCACTCCCATACAAAAACCTTCCTGTTCTCCCCCTCACGGCCTGTGAGTACCCTGATATTATCCATCTTGACCATGGCGTCGGCGAAGAGGGTGCTGAGGAGGCCCGAGTAGGAGTCAACGACGTCGACGGTGGAGGTATCGTTGTAGAGCACAACGTCGGAGGCTATGACGGCGAAGCCATTGCGGATGTGAGCCACTGCACCTATTTAACATTTACGTACGTGCACCCATAGGTTAGCTACTATGATCGATCGAGTCATCGAGGAAGAAGAAGATTGTTTGCTTACAGCTGAGGAGGACGAGGTCCTTGTCTTGGAGGCCTGTGGCGGTGAACTTGCACTAAAGCACGTCGACGGAGACGAAGTCCAGCAGCACATCGTCGTCCCGCAGGTTCGACAGCCTCCCCAGCACATCCCGCCTCGACTCGGCTATTATTTATAAGTACAACGCCAAAATATTTTGCCTCCCGCGCATGCGTTCAAATTTTTTCGAACTCCTACGCTGCGATCACAGACGGTTTCATACAAAAACCGTCTGTGATGACATATCATAGACGATTTGTATCATGAACCGTCTGTGATAAGCATCTCATCACAGACGTACTTACTACAGACGGTTCTTAATATAACAAACGGTTTGTATTAAGAACCGTCTGTGATTTTACCATGGCTTGGAATTTTCCTTACTCCCGTCCCCATTTCCGAAGCAGCTCGAATCTCGTGGTCGAGATTTCGTTTAAAAAGGGTATGTTTGTAGCATCCTCAAATTTCAAAATCAAAATTTGCAAAATTTTGCTGAAGTTTTCAAAATCCTCATCCTTACCTTGGTTGGGCCCGTTCCGGCCCAGGGTTGCCCAACCCACCAGGCGCCGCCCCATCGCTTCCCCCTGCTGCCGACGCCGCCGTCCCTCCCTCTCGCGCCCCACCAAAGATCCTCCGCACTGCTTCCTCTCGCCCACGACTTGGCGCCCTCCTCATGTTGCCCCATCCCCGCCCATCTCGCCAGCACCACGTGACGCCATCGCTGCCCTCCGCCTCCTCCGGCCCCATCGGCCGCCCTTCGCTCCGCTCGCCTCGCCTAATCTGAGTCTTTGTCACTTTGCTCCCGCCCCGTCACCTCCGTGCTCCTCGGGACCGCGTGTGCGCCGAGCCCTCCAACGGCTCGCTCACGGCTATAAATAGCCGTGCCGCCTCCCTTCCTCCCCCTCCACTCCACCACATCCTCCCCTCGTCTTCGCCTCTCGACACTGCTGCCGACGCCGCCTCCGAAGCCGGCCTCGCCCTCGCCTCGGTCCCGCTCCAGCCTAGCAGCCTCCTCCTCCCTTCCTCCCGGGCGCGCCATCGTGCGCCTCTCCCCACCTCTTTCTCTCCCTCCCCCTCTCGTTCTCCGCTCGCGCGGAGAAAGCGAAGCGTCGCGCTCGGCGTGACGCCGTCGCTTTTTATCGTCGCGCCGTCGCTGACAGGTGGGCCCCGCTTCAATGCCTGTGTCGCTGATAGGTGGCCCCGCCGGTACTGTTCCATGGACCCATGGTCCCGTGGACCGGCACAGTGCGGTGACCTCCGGTCCACGCAACAGTGCCTGTGGACCACGCACAGTGCACCTGCCACGTGTCGGCTCCTCGTTTTTCCCGTTTTTTGATTTAATTTTCAATTAAAAATTCCGTTGGAAAGCTTAAAAAATCATATCTTTTTCGTTATAACTCCAAAAATAATGAGACTTGTTTCTAAAATTTTCTAAATTCAAAATCTTGCTAATAGCACTAGTCCTATTAAATTTGGAGTTCATTTATTATGAGCTTGGTATTTATTTGCTCTCTCTGTTGTTGTGTATTTTTCTGGTACTTTCGTCCGATTAGGGTTCGAAGACGCAGGAGACCTCCACTTCGACCAAACTCAAGAGTACCAAGACCCCACTGCCTTTAACCAAGGTAAGTTAATACTTTGATCATTTTGAGCCTATATTTTATGCAAATTATATTTATTTAAAATATCAAAGTTGCATGCTTTAATTATGTAATCAAATATATGTTAAAGCTTAAGGTAGTTAAACACTCATTTGATGATTAATTAAGTATTATCCATCATTTGATAAATTGAACCCCTCATTTCATGTCACCCTAGTAATTATGTGGTAAATACTAGCATGAGTTGTACTTAAGCGACATGCTAGACTTACTTAAGTACCAGAATAATAAATATTCTATTTATCATCTTTTAATCATGAAAATAGTTTTGGGCAGTCATTGGATGTAAATGTCTGGCATGTTGTGTTAATTGAATTTTTCATCCCCAAAACCCTAAAAACAACTTGCTAGTACCACATCTGGATGGATAGAAAGACTGGTGGGTGCGAATGTAGCACGAGAATATGTGGAATGTGGTATGAACCGTCCAGATGGGTTAAGAACTTAATCTTGTCGTGACCTCTTGTGTCAAACAAGTACAACCGCAAGTCTGCAAAGTGCAACTTGGCTTAGTAAAGTTACTGAACCCTGAATGTCATCCCACAACTGGTGTTTTGAAGTGTGCAAGCGGCGGGATGTGTTCCGGCTTGAGAGGGACACCGAGGGAGGGTGAAGTTGTCAATCTGCTAGTCGTTGTGGTTTGAGGCCACCACGCTAGTTGTTGTGGTGAACATCTCACACAACTTATGGAATTAGCCCATAGGGGTGAGATGACGGAAGGGGCGAGGTAGTTTGAAATGTTACTGTGACGATCGCTCAACTACATGACTAAGGAATCATGTGGGGTAACGAGTATGATTATCTCTTGTGGGTACAGTGTACAACCTCTGCAGAGTCTAAATCATTTAAATGTACCGCGCTACTGGTCAAAGGCGACATGAGATCTTAACTTGAGTTAGTTCTATTTCAAAAACTTTTATGGGTGGATTACAATCGTGACGACTCACCTAGCCTGATGTTGGATTTTTCCTGAACCGTCGAGCTCAGTGGTGTGAAGGAGCGGAGGTAGCTCCAAAAAAATAATGCATGTGTAGAGTTCCAATGGAGGGAACCTCTACTGATATTTAAATATTGCACTTACTCTCTTTAATAAAATGCAATTTGTTTAAAATACTAAATCATAGGAATTTGTAATTATGATAATTGAAAATGTTGCTTTAGCAAATAAAAAAACTTGAGTCATCATTGTTAAGCCTTGCATGTATATTATTGCATTTGGTGTGGTGGCTCATGAAAGCGAAAAGTTGTACTCACTCTTGCTACCCCCAAACCCTCCAGATGATATGGATCAAAGAGACTACGTGTACTACAAGGATCTCGAAGTTGATGGCCAAGGGAACCTGAAAAATAGTCTAGATTCTGTAGTCTGGGTCTCGCCCCAGTCTAGTGGACTCGTCGATACTTACGTACAGCCGATATTACCCAATCCTTGGATAATATCGATCGACACGTGTCACCCCGACCGCTTTTACAGGAGAGATGAGTCATATCCTCTTTGCTTCCACTGTAGCTACGTGCTTTTATGTGATGTTATCAATTTGGCCTGGTGGCCCTTATGTAAAACTTGACCCGATGTTGATCGGAAGGTCGCTCGACGTCTCGGCTATTATTTTGTTGCCGCCTGGCCCGTAGCCCCGTATGCGCACGCCTCCTACGCCCTCCCACACGCATGTTGGCTTGCACACACGCATCCTCATCTGTCTGGGCCACGCCCACGCGCACGTCTCCTCAGTTGTGCCGCGTGCACGCCTCGCTAACTCACTCTACTGGCCGAGTGGTCGGGTCAAGGCCCCATGCGCCCATGTGCGAAGTCGCTTGGCCGTGGGCTGTGTCCTTCGTTTGGGCTGAGGGTGTCCAAGACGCTATATATATATATATATATATATATATATATAACGATTTTAGATCCGTGTATCAGGCACCTCAGTGGGTCTTACCGGATCCGCCCCTGATCGTTGGAAAATAAAGAAATAAGAAGTTAATTGTCTACAACCTTCAATTAGTAGCGTGCACATAATCCACTCAGCAAAAAAGAAAAGAAACAAAAGTTGTGCGCACAAAAACAGAGGGCCTGCTTTTGAGCTCTGGCTTTCCTGAAAAGCGACTTTTGGTTGGTCTGCATAACTAAACAACTGCAGGGTTGAACGGCTGGACTTGAGAGATTTGATGTTTAGTTGTCGGCTTTTTTATGTAGACTAACGACAACTTTCGAGATGAGAAACGTCTGAAATGTCTCTGGGGATAGTAATAGTTTATTTAATGTCGTTTAACATAAGTAACAATATTTAATGACAACTAAAGACAAATGATAATTATTAACTACGACTAATGCAATTGACGACAAATACCGCAACTGACGAGAAGTGTCGCAATCAACGACAACTACCGCGAATTGATTTATAATTAATCGCAATTAACAAAGATTAACACAGTTGATCGCAATATACAACAATTGACCGCAGTGGACGACGATTAACTACAATATACTACCGCGATTAACAACAATGTACCGCAAACCATGCAATAAACTGCAATTAGCGTATTTAACAATAATTATTAAAATAAACATTTGTTACAACAAATTATTATTTTTTACATATTGCAATAAAATTTTTATTAATATAAACCACGCAAGGTGCCTTCTTTCCCAGCGCCTTTCTTCCTTCTTCCTCCCCTTCCTTCTCTCGTCACTCGGTCAACGCCATCGCCACTCTCGCGCCAGTCGCCGCCTCCCAAGACCACCTCGCGCCTCGCAGCCTTCTCATCGCCTTCGCCTCCACCTAGCCCGCCCATGCCGCCACCTCTCCTCTCTTGCCGCCTCAAGCTCCTCCACGCCCACGCCGCCGATCGATCGCCCCGCCGCCTCATCGCTCCCACCGCCATCCTTCGGCTATAAAACCACCCCGCCGCCTCTCTCCTCACCTCCACCTCCAACCCCTCCTCTAACCCCTCTTTCCCCGGCGCCGGCGAATTTGAAGGAATCGCCGCCTCCTCCTTTTCTTCCCGTCGAGCCTTCCCAGAATTCACCGCCTCCCTACCTCCCTTCCTCCCACCTTCGCAATAGCCGCCTCTGCCCTGGCGATTCATTCCCCCACCTTGCCCCACCTCCTCCCTCACCGGAGCTCACCTGCGTCGAGCTCCACCGCCGCCATCTCCACGGCCACCGTCGCCATGCTGTCTTGGCGCGCCTCAGGCCACCCCATCGCCACCCCTAGAATCCCCTCACCCCACTGATGCTCCTCCACCCCTCGTCCTCGTCGGAGCGTCGCCACTTCTTCCCCTGCTCCGGCCGTGCGCCTCCGCCGTTGCCGTCCCATCTCCACACCCTCTCCACCCCAGCAAATCCCCAAAATGGAACCACCTCGCCTTTGTGGCTTGTCGAGCCGAATTTTACTTGGTTGTTTTATTGTTTTACTTCTCGTTAGGTCACGATCTTGACGACCAGACTCCAGAAGACATCAGACAAGACCAGAATCTACAGGACTTTGTGCAAGAAGGTAAGCCACATTCTTTGATCATTTTGAACCTACAATTCATATATTTAATATTACTTTCATTATTGTATTTGTGCTAATTACTTTAAATATTAAAATTATACTTTTAAATGCCATGATGTTTAGATAATTCATATCACCCCACATACAAACCCACCTAGCACTTGTAGGCCATATTCACCTTGACAAGGTTGAGATTTCTTGTAAGCCATATTCACCTTGATAAGTCCACATAAAAATATTATCTATGCAAATAGTTTTATCACTAAAATTATGGTTATCAATCAAAGAGAGTATTGGCGGTTCGCCAATGGTTTTGGTGTGAAGTTGAGGGTTGTGTCTAAGAAGTTGGGCAACCCAATAGACTTGTATTGGAAAAGTGAGTCGCAGGTGAGGCCCAGAGGATAGACAGCCACGTGGTGATGTTGGTCTATCGCTTCACTGTGAGGCTAGTAAGGACAAGAACCTTGTGCCAAAGTAACAGACACAGAAAACCGCTCAACCACAGGTGTGGTCATTACTCCCTGGCTTAGTACACTGCTCTTCCAATCAAATATCTATAGGGAAAGGCGTGTGCTCTTGAGTAGTAGAGCAGCGCGGAACTGGGGTTGGACAGGAGTAGGCCTGTAGGGACACTCGGTAGTCTAAACAACGGTATGGTCTCATTAGCATCGGGGTAAAAGATCAATAGCGGCGGCCGATGGAGTTTCCCGAGGGCTGTATGGGATAGATCCTACCGGGTAGAGGCTAGAAAGGTTGAGCAGTGAAGAAGATTTGTTATCCCAGCTCAGTCGCACGCTAACGTGTTGCGTGTATATTGCATGACAGTACAAGCTTGAGGTATCTTGTAGGTAAAGCTGAGCAACTCTGCAGAGTATTTCAAATGGTATTTGAATACGTCGTGCTTCCGGTTAATGAAGTTGTGTTCATAGGTGATTCCAATACATGAGGCATAAGTAGAGTTTTTGAGATGAGAATCTGGTTTGTGCATTTGTTGAGAAACCTCTGTTGTTATTATTTATTGTTTTACTGTTTTAAACTGCAAAATGCATCCACAGATGCCTGTTAAGGTAAACCCTAACCATCTATTGAACTTCTTGCATGTAATTATTTAGCTTTTCCATGTGGCCTGTTGAGTACGGTGGTAGTACTTATTCTTGCAAAATTTACACCCCTCCGTAGAAGAAGATTGAGAAAATGCTGAGGATCCCAATGACTACTGTTATTATGTCTCAATCGTGCCTGTGGTGTAAACTTCTTTTGTCTTGTATTATATTAGCTTTGAGCTTGGAAGCCCGTGTTTGTGTCAAAACTAGTTGTTAAACCTTAAATTTTATGTAATAAAATTTTGATTTTGTTGTAATCGAAAGTTTGCTTGAAATACTGCTTACTTCGCAACTGCACATCTTGAATGGTTGTGAAGAGCTTGATAACCCCAGATTTTGGAACTGCTACAAGTACCCTAAATTTATACTCTAGATGGACAGGATGACAGGATCAATCAGCGTATCGGGAGGAAAGAAAACAAGATAACCGTTCGACTAAAACCGATTAGTGCTAACCATAGTAGATTACTAGTTTCTCGGGTGGCTGAGACCATCACACCACCGAGATGCACAAAAGATCCCCCCCCCCCCCCGGCAAATCGCATCGCATCCACACTTTATTTCCTTCTTGGCCTTCTTCTTCCTCCTCTCGCGTTTCCTTATTTGTTTCCTCCAAGCAACCACCACTTGATGATTTCTTTGTCGTCGTCTGCTTCGCGCCCCCACACGCTTCCTCTCTCCCTCTCTCTCCCCCCTCGGTGCGGCTCTCGTTGAATCCTTAAAGATCCCACCACGCACTCAGGCTCCCTCTCGCGCCGCGCCCCACACGCTTCCTCTTCCTCCTCGCGCACTAGCCACCACTCCATGGAGCTCCATTAGAGCTAGCCAGCTAGGTACAAGAGGGGGAGAGCAGCAACCCACCGGCTACAGACAGTATCATCCATGGCCGCCGCGGCCGCCGCCTCCCCTGTGGTCCCCGGAACCGGGCGCCTCAGTCGGCCACGGGCGCCTCGGGTGGGGCTGCGCGGCGGGGCAGTGGCGGCGGCGGTTGAGGGACCGTCGTGCCTCTACGTGGGGCCCATCGAGACGGCCAGCCAGGAGATGCTCGAGGCGCTCTACCAACAGGTAGTACTTATATATAGGACCCCGTAGTTTAATTAATCAATTCTATTCTTGTTCTTGTTCCTTTTGATTAGCCTGCCACTAGTTAGTTCAGTTAGTCCTCTGCTCACAGGCTCACCACAGTAACCTGACAAGCCTCAGGGTCAAACCAATGAATGCTTCTTATGTATGCAATGCACAAATACTTTTTTTAGGTAATATGCACAAAACTTTGGTTGATACTGGTCACTATGGTTTACATTCTTGCATTTGTACCGACAGTATTTCTCTCTCTCTCTCTCTCTACCAAACACAACTAGCTTCTTAATTTGCTTTTCTTTTGCTTCTGTATATTGTATCTAGCTTCTTTGATGCTGTAATGTTGCCTATTGCTACATGTAGTCATCACCATGTCCATCTATTCATTCTTCAATCCTTCACAGGCCAGGGATTCCTACTACAGTGGCCAGCCTTTGATTGTTGATGACATGTTTGACAAAGTTGAGGTAAACACAGGCCTAAAACATACGTATATTCAGCTTTCCATACACTAGTTGCTCAAATTTCCTCTGCTGTTGCATCCTAACAAATTATATATCCCTGGCAGTTGAAGCTCCGGGTTTATGGCTCCCCATCCGTTGTAAAATATCCCCGTTGCAGCCTCAAAAGACACTCGACCTACGCAGACGCTGAGGTTATTACGAATAGCGTTTATATTCAATATGAGGTCAATAGGCTAATATATATATACAAGTACATAAGTGTTACATATGCAAAGAGTCCCTTGTACAATACACATATAATACCCCCTCAAACTTATGGTGGATCAACAACATTGAGTTTGAAGAGATAGAAACTGTGTTGAGCTCTGGTTTGCGTCTTTGTGAAGAAGTCTGTCAACTGAAGTTCCGAATGCACATACTGAAGAGCAACAATCTGATCATGCACCTGGGTCCGCATGTAGGAAGCATCAACACCAATATGCTTTGTAAGCTCATGCTTCACCGGATTTGTAGCAATGCTAATAGCCCTCAGATCGTCGTGACGAAAGAGGAGGGTCTTTGAAACGAAACACCAAAATCCTCAAGTAACCACCGTAGCTAAGTAACCTCCGCAGTCAACAAGGTCATAGCTCGCAACTCAGCTTCAGCACTCGAACGAGAAACTGCTGTCTGCTTCTTAGTCTTCCAGGCAATGAGAGATTCACCAAGAAAAACACAATAGGCAGAAAGAGACCGGCAATCAGAGTGATCACTAGCCCAGGTAGCATCAGAATATGCCTAGAGCTGTAAAGAGCTGGAACGAGAGAAAAACAGACGATGAGTGATGGTTCCACGAAGATATCGGAGAACACGAAGAAGATGACTATAGTGGAGCTAAGTGGGAGCAGAAACAAACTGACTCAAGATATGCATAGGATACGAAATGTCAGGACGAGTGACACCCAGATAAACAAGACTCCCAACAAAATGACGATATTGAGTAGGATCAGTAAGAGGCTCACCATTAGTGGACCGAAGATGAACACTAAGCTCCATGAGAGTCTCAGCGGTGTGCTAATCCTTAAGAGAAACACGATCAAGAAGGTCCTGGATATACTTTTCTTGGGATGTATAAAAGCCCTCAGCGTGAAATAACCTTAATCCCAAGAAAGTAGCGAAGAGGACCCAGATCGACATGAGAAATCGCCATTAAGACGCCCTGGCAAAAGTGGCATCGAGAATCATCTTCAGTAATGATCATATCATCAACATATACGAGGAGAAGCGTCCGACCACGAGGCGGAGTGTGAATAAAAAGAGCAGGATCATGAGCACTGGCAGAGAAACCAGCTGCAGTGACAACAGAGGAGAAACGATCAAACCAAGCACGAGGAGTTTGCTTGAGGCCGTACAGAGATTGGCGAAGGCGACAAACCATACTATCGAGAATGTAATACCCAAAGGTGGTGGTGATATAAACCTCCTCACGCACCTCACCATTGAGAAAGACATTCTTGACATTAAGCTGAGAGATGGATCATGCCCGAACAAATGCCACAACAAGAAGAGTGCGAACTATGGTCATGTGAGCGACAGGAGCAAAAATCTCATTATAATCACGGCCATGCTTCTGCTGAAAACCACGTGCCACAAGACGAGCCTTGTAGCGCTCAAGAGAACCATCAGAGCGGGTCTTAATCTTGTAGACCCACTTGCACGTGATAGGAGTAACACACGCGGGAAGAGGGACGATCCCACGTGCTAGTACGCTCAAGGGCAGCAATCTCCTTTGCCATCGCATGTTGTCACTCCTGATGAGCAACAGCATCACGATAAGAAGTCGGTTCAGCAAGAGCCGCTAAATAAAAGCGCGTAGGAGGCCGAATATACTGGCGATCACGAAGAGCATACCGAGGAGAGGCTGAAGAAGATGAACCATCAGAAAAAGATGGCGCATCAGAAGAATCCTCAACTCGCGGATGACGAGTGTAGTAAAGAGAATAAGAAGGACGAAGTCCGGGAGGAGCCTTTGCAGAGGGTTGCGGTCGCAAAGGAGACGGTGAAGGAGAAACCGAAGAGGGTGGCAGGAAAAGTCAAAAAAGAAAGCGGCTCAACAAGAGATGCTGGAGTGGTGGAAGGAGAAGGACGAGGGTAGAAAGGACGAGACTCGTCAAAAGTGACATCTCGAGAAACCCGCATCCGTCGGCCAACAGGAGCCCAACAACGATATCCGTATGCTCAGTGCTATAGCCCAGAAAGACGCACTCCACGGACTAAACGGTCAGCTTGGTGCGCTCACGAGGGGTAAGAAGAACATAGCGCACACACCTAAAGAGGCCAAGACTAGAATAGTCAGGAGTCTTACCACAGAGACGCTCAACTAGAATCCCACCAAGAGCGTAAGAAGGTCAATATTAGTCGAAAGTGGCAGAGAAGCGGCTTGACCCAAAAAAGGGTGGAACAAACAGAAGCAAGCATAACAGCACGGGTTGTCTCAAGAAGATGACGGTGCTTCCGTTCAGCCACACCATTCTGAGCATGAGCACCAGGACAAGAAAACTGAGAGAGGGTGCCCTGCTCAGTGAGAAAACCACGAAGGACCCCTGACAAGTATTCCCCAGACCCCTGACAAGTATTCCCCAGCAGAGTCAGCACGAAAGACACGAATAGGAGAATCAAACTGAGTACGGATAGAAGTAAGACTGGTGGAAACAGGTGTCATATGAAAGGAAGCACCAGAGTGAAGCATCCAAGGTAAGATACCTGATGAAGAAGTGGAAGGTTGTCTCTCACTAGAAGATCAGGCAATGTAACTGTGACGGCAAGAAGCAAAACCATACGACGCAGAGAAGGTGAGAAACTTCTGATAATCAGAAGCACTAGAGCTCCTCTGAGAGGAACCACTAGTTCCCTGTGAAGGACGGCTATCACGATGTAAATCCTTCTTTTTGTAGCAGGTCTGCTGTACATGTCCATCCTTGTTGCAGTAAGTACAGTGTAGTCCCCTACCCACGGCAGCTGTCACTGGTGAAGTCATCACCGGTGATGGAGTGTTACTCGCTGGAGTCTTGCTGTTGGTGTTAGCAAGATCCTTACTGTCATGGAGAGGATGACACTTGGAGATGAGGCAATTTTTCTTTGTTTATTTCTAACACAATGCCATGCCAACTTTGAGGGGTTGGGGATACATATTTATAGGTCGCCAACCACCAAGCATATGCTAAGATGCTATCCTAAGATGTTGTCCTATGACACCAAGATGTCGCCCTTAAAGTCATTGTCCTATGATAGTCAAGATGTCAGCCCTTAAAGTCTCTTTGTCATAGGACACCAAGATGTCGCCCCATGACACCAAGATGTCAGCCCTTAAAGCCGATGTACAAACCTACTCCACAAAGACCACAAGACAGGACTTATTCATCATTCTCCCTAAGTCTTGTCGCGCGCCTTGTGGGAGAGTTGAACTATCCCGATCCTAGAGCAGAGCTCGAGGAATTTTACCTCCCAAGAGGCTTGGCGAGCAGTCCGCAGCCGATCCGTGGTGTTGATGTAGCTCGCCTTGATGTCGCCTTCATCCAAATGTTCGGCGGTCACCCGATGTGCTTGCTTCGTTCGTGGAAAACGGGTTCTTTGCCGAGCAGAGCGACTTGTCGCCCACCCCGAGCGCCACCGCCAAAGGTGTCTCGCCGAGAGATCACCAAGCGCCGAGCGAGCCGGCGCTCGAGTCGAGCGGTGGAAGCCGCTATGTACTCGGCCTCACACCGATGGCCACCACCACCGCCGCTTGATCGACCGCCACCTAACGAGGCACTTGCCGAGGAAGAAGAGAATCCCGCTTGTGCTCTTGCCGGTGTCGATGTCGCCGCGTGGTCGCTGTCATTGCATTCGGCGAAGTCGCGCCACGCCGACACCTCGCAGTGCAAGCCGTGGTCGGAGGTGCCCGCAACGTAGCGGAGGATCCTCTTCACGGCTTGATGCTCGCTCGCTTGTCGCCGCATGAACCGACCGACGAGCCGACGGTGAACGCCAACTGACGCGCGTGGACGAGGTAGCGAAGGTCGCCCACGATCGCGCAGATCGCGTCAAGGCCACCTCCTCCGCCGTGCTCTCACGACTCGGCTTGACCTCTCCTCCATAGGAGCGTGGGTCGGGTTGCGCAGTGAGCCCGCCACCGACGGCAGCTTAGGCGAGGCGGTCCGCCAAGGGAGATATCGAGTCTGCCCCGCGGGACCTCGATCCCTGTGTAGAAGGAGAGAGCCCCAAGTCGCTCATCCGGAAGGCGGTCTTCATCTCCGCCTTGAACGCCGACCTCGCCTCCTGGAGCCGGTGATCAACAAAGTCGCCGACGAGACGCCCACCGCCAGGCGCTTGCCGCTTTGCCCCGCCGTGAGACCGCAGCCAGGTGCGCTCTCACCGAACCCCATTTGCTTGAGGGTGGAGTCCAACTTTAGCGTTCGGTGCTCGTGGTGCGCCGCCAAGCCATGAGGCCTTGCGCAGCGTGAGAACCTGCCTCCTTGCCGGATGACGAATCCCGGCGGCCGACGGACGAGGCCTCCTCCTTCAAGTCACCGCTGAGGAAGGCGACTTGACGCCCATGTGATGGACGCGCCAATCCTCCCGGGCCGCAAGCGCGAGGAGAAGACGAACGGACTCCATGAGCGCGACGGAGTGCGAAGGCGCCATCGGTCGTCGACCTCTCCGCCGCATGAAACCTCGTGCTACCAAGCGAGCCTTGTGCTTGATGATGGCGCCGGCTTCATCCCGCTTCACCTTGAACACCCACTTAAGGGTGATCGCTCGGTGACCGGCAGAAGATCCGCCACCTCCCACGCCCGCTCCGCCGACGGCATCCATCTCTCGCTTCATCGCGACACGCCATGCCGCGTCTCCTCCGCCGCTGGCGAACGAGGCTCGCCGCCGCCGCACGCCAAGCGCACTCAGCCTCCGAAGTCGTCGTGGCCGCGCCACCAGGATGGGCCGCCGCCGAGGATGTTGTCCATGGTACGATAGCGTAGAGGCTCGCCGTCGTGGTAGGCGCCGACGCGGTCCTCGTCGTGAGACAATGGAGTTGCGAACTCCACCATGCGCCGCTCGTCGTGGACCGCTTATTGGGACCGATCCCGTGGTGTGGCCTCGGCAGCAGAGAGCGCGAGCCGGTGCGGAGAGCGTGGCGTGAGCGGCGGCCGGGTGGCGGAGCACTCGCGGGTCGGTGACGAGCAAGGTGTCGAGTGGACGAGCTCGGTGAAGACGAGCCGCTAGTTCCCCGGGCTCTCTCGAAATGGACGAGTCGACAACAAAGTCCTCGAGTCGGTCGAACCGCCGCCCACCGCTTTGTCCGACGCCCACCGCTTCGCCGAACACAACGCCACGCGAGATGCGGACGCCTTGTGGTGACAGGTCGAGGATGCGGTAGGCCTTCGAGCCTCCGCGTAGCCGATGAACACTCCCGAGTGCTCCCGCCGCCGAGCTTACCGATGTGACCAAGCTCCTTGGCGAACGCGAGAGCCAAGACCCGCAAGTGGAGACCGCGGCTTGCGCCCATGCCAAGCCTCGACGGCGGCCCCGCCATCGAGCGCCTTGGTAGGCGAAGCGGTTGAGGATGTAGACGGCCGTCACCACCGCCTTCCTCGAAGACACCGCAGATCCCTCTCGCTGAGGAGGGCTCGAGCCATCCCCACAACCGCCTCGTTGCGCTGCTCGACGACACTGCTCACGCGGGGTCAGACGGCGCCGAGTAGTGGCGCTGAATGCCCTCATCATGAAGATGACGCGACCACCCGCCGTGTGAATTCGCCACAAGAAATCAGGCGCGCGAAGACGCTGCAGCTTTGCGGCCGCGACTCGCTCTCGCAGCAACTGCGTGCGCTGATGGCGCCCGCATGACCTCTCCTTTGCCGCCGAGGACCATCACCCACATGTAGCGGAGAGATCGTCGACAAGCGGCAGAAGAAGTAGCGTCGTCCTCCCGGTGTGGCGGTGTCACCGCCACACAAGTCCTCGTGCACGAGCTCGAACCTCTCCTTGGCTCTAAACTCGCCTCTGGGAAAGTGAGTCGCCTGCCGTTAACACGCAGACGCCGCAGAATCGCTCCACATGGTCAAGGCACGGCAGGCCTCGCACCATTTCCATGGCACCGAGGCTTCGTGGCCTCGGCGAAAGTGCCCAGCGCTGTGTTATCGCCACGCCTCGCCGTCCGACGAGCAATGAGAGAGAGGGTTGTGCCACCGCACGCGAAGCATGTAGAGTCGACGGCGCCTCGTTACCTTGGCAAGAAGGCGGCGACGAAGATCCCAAATCCGAAGACTCGCGGCTCGATCTCGACACGAGCCGCTCATCGAGCCGCCCCAAGCCGATGATGGAGTTCCGCAGATCGGGGATGTAGACGCCGGTGAGCGTACCGTGCTCACCGACATGGCGCGAAGATGACGGAACCGACGCCTTGATTTCCACGCCGAGGCGCCCCCAAACTTGACGGAGCCTCGGACGCCGAGTCAAACTCGGCGAAGAACTCCCGCTGACCGGTCATGTGATGGGCGGCGCGGTGTCGAGGCACCACCGCCAATCTTGTCGCGTCGAGCCGTGAGCGAGGAGGCATGTGCTTTTGGCTCGCTGGCGCGGAGGAGAGCCATCGCGGCGGTGGCCGGAGGTAGTTCGATGCTCGCATGAGCAATGAACAGAGCCGGCCGCTCCTCCTCCTCTGCTGCGCGACGCTGGCCCGGCCGCCGTGGTCGCCGACAACTCGCCCAATGACCAAGCTTGCCGCAGCTTGTGGCAAGAGTCATCTCGCGTCGGCTTTTTGCTTGCAATGCGCGCCGCCTCGGGCGCCACGATCATTACCTCTAAGACGCCCTCGCGCCCATGCTCGGCGTTTTGCGCGCTTGCGCGGGCTTGCCAGCTTATGGCGCTCCGTCGTGGAAGAAGGCTCCCTTCTTCCCGCCACCTTGGCCGGCGACCCACCGCTCCCGAGCGAGGAGGAGCTTCCCGCCAATGGAGACGGGTCCCGAGGCGCTGGCTCATCGCCGCCAACAACCTTGAGGCGACCCAACGCCTCGATCGCCATCGTGGAGAGGTCCAAGCAGAGACTCGATCGAGCGGGCCGTCGCCTTGTACTTCTGGGACGCAGCCGGAAGAGCTTTTCCACGCCTCTCCTCGCCAGAGGTGTCGCCGCCGAATCGCACCAGCCGCAACAGAGCGTTGAGACGAGAACAAAGTCATCCACGCCCTCACCGCTTGAAGGCCAAGTGCTCCCACTCCGCGCGATGTGCTCGCAATGTAGACTTGCGGCGCGCCGCCGCCGATGCGCGTTTGCAATGATGGCGCCCCAAGCCTCTTTGGCATCCGCTTGTTGGTAAGCGAGAATCGCATCTTAAGCGGATCGCAGCTGATGAGAGCCATCCAGCCTGGCCGATCCCGGTCGTGGTCGACGTCGCCGCACTGGATCGCATCCCACATATGCCGACCGAGTTTTACCTCATCACCGCAGCCCCACTCTACATAGTTGGTCTTGGTGAGGGTAGGCCACCGCCCCGAGGCCGACGCCCTCGACGATGTACCGTACCGTGGTGACCATGGTACAGACGGGAGAGAGCCGCGTCGCTCGTGGAAGGCCGCGGCCTCCGCCGACCCGCACGCCGCCGCGCGCGCGCCTCCAGAGCGCCACCACCGCGGCCGCTGGCCGTTCGGCCGCCGCCACGTGGACGTCTTGCGGCCGCCATCGCCGCTCATCCGCTGTTGCTCCCTCTCAGCCGCTCAAGGTCCACGCTCGGCGCTGGCTATCACGGATATGGAGTCGCTGCTGACGCTGCAGAGCCTTGACCTCTCGCCGCCACACGCGCCAGATTCGCCGCCGCCGCCTACCTCCGCCTCGCCGCCGCTACCCGCCACGCCAATTTTGACGCTTTTTCTCACTTGCTCGCTCTGCTTGCTCGCGCCATTGCCGCTCTGCTCGCTGCGAAGCTCGGGCTCACGACGCCGAGTGCTCGAGGCGATCGAAGGCCGAGGTCGCCTCGGACATGGCGCGCCATCGTGTCAGCGTGCGAGAGAGGGTTGCTTCGACGAGTCCGCCGCCTCCGGAGAGAGAGGAGCGGGGATACCGGAGTCGCCACACGGGCCGGGCCGCCGCGAGGCTGTTTGAGACTCGAGATGAGCAAGAGATGCTCAAATGCTTACAGGATAGTAAGGCTCGATACCACTTGTTACTCACCGAGTCTTGTTTGTTGGTGTTAGTAAGATCCTTACTCTCATGGAGAGGATGACACTTGGAGATGAGGCAATTTTTCTTTGTTTATTTCTAACACAATGCCATGCCAACTCGAGGGTTGGGATACATATTTATAGGTCGCCAACCACCAAGCATATGCTAAGATGCTATCCTAAGATGTTGTCCTATGACACTCAAGATCTCATTCCTAAAGTCTGCTGTCCCCATGACAATCAAGATGTTGTCCTTAAAGTCGCTTGTACAAACCTACCCCACAAAGACCACAAGACAGGACTTATTCATCATGGAGTAGTCAGAGCAGTGTAGAGGCCGGACGAGCCGCCGAACCGAAAGAGATGATCGAGCGGCAGAGACCCAACAACACGGCGAATCTCTCAAGACGAACAGTGCAAGAGCCTCTAACAAAGTTACACAAGGGTGTTATGCGCCAAGAATGAGCACGAGTGCTTGCATACTCACCAAGACGTGTCAAGAAGTCGATGCGACGAAGCTCCAGGTGAGATTGCTGACGCTGACAGCACTGACAAGTGTGACAAACATCCGGTCTTAAAGAGTCAATCTGACGCCATACCGCAGACAATTGAGCATAGAACTCGTCCACAGTGGCATCTCTCTGCTGTAATGACTGCTCCTGACGCACAACAGAAAGATACAAGGAATCACCAGAAGGCTCATAGCGGTTGCGCAGATGCGTCCATATCACCTGTGCTGAAGCCAAACCAACCACATCGAATTTCACCTCCATGCTAGCAACCAGAATAGTAGAGGCACGAACATCCTCATCAATCTATGTCTTGTAGGCAAGATATCGAGTCCAAAAGTCTCCACAAAGATCCTCAAAGCATCACCGCTTCCTTATGAGCTTCTTCAAGTAGTCTTCTAGCACGATTTAGCAGCAGAGGAGCAGTATGGCGAGGCGGACAAGGCAACTCGCCGGTAAGAAACTCCCAAAGACGTTGGTCACGCATGTGCTGAAACTAGTCCCGATAATTGAGACTATCGAAGATCACCGGCAAATGAGGAACGTAAATGTTGTCTATTGGTAGGCGGATCGACGGCAGCGTGACAACGGTCTAACAGCGGCGCCGACGGCGCGGCGGTTAAACGACGATCTTCCTCTTTTTTCTTTTTTATTTACTCAGCCGCCCACCGGCTTAAAGGTCTTCCGGCCGGCTTCACCAGGAGGAAGCACCCCGCACGGGGGTAACTAGGGTTCCCCCGGCGGCGGATCTCCCCGGTGCGGTGCCTTCCCATGGCGGCAGATGGCGGCGGATCTCCTCTGTCTGCGGCGGATGGCGGCGGATCTCCCGCAAGGGCGGATCCTCGCGCGTGGCGGATCTCCCCAGTGCCACGACACACGAGAACAGGCGAGCTCAGGCGGCGGCTCCTCCCAAGCGCTTCCTCGGTGCGACCTCTCGGTCGATCGAAGCACTTCGGGCGGCGCGCTCCTTCGGTCGATGAAGACGCTGACGGCGCGCCAAGAAGAAGACGAGGTCAGATCCTAAGACGCGTTGTTGGCCGAGATCGTGGCTTGCACCGACCGACAAGCAGGAGCTAGGTAGCGGCGTCGGTAGAGGTAAACCCTAACTCACTCTGATACCATGTTATGAATAGCGCTTGTATTCAATATGAGGCCAATATATATAGAAGTACATTGGTGTTACATATGCAAAGAGCCCTTGTACAATACTCATCTAACAGAGGTAACATTTTCTTCGAAAAGAAAAGAAAAACTTTGTCTACACTTCCATCTCATTTCTTCCAACTATACCCAGTACCATCGACTTACAGTTTGATGTTTTGATTGACTTTTGGGTATAGGGCAGGCGGACCACTCAATGCTTCTGGCATTATCAAGCATCTGGATGTTGCTTCTCCTGTTTGGTACCTCTGCATTTCTAGTTCCCAGTCTCTACACTCTTAGCCTGGCATTTGGAGATGCATTCGGAGCAAGGTACTTCTTGTACGGTGCGAAATCCCTTGACATGATAACAAGGGTAAATGACATGGTTTTAGTTGGACTGGGCTACCTGGTTGGTTATCCTATTGCATCTGCATCCGGTAAGAACACTTCTTAAGTAAATATTTTATCCATTATTGGCGATACCTGGACTTTCGTGTTCACCCTGATATTTTGTCTTGGCCACATATCTTAATTCCATGCATTGATAAACCATCTCACCGTTTTATGTTTTCTCCAGTTGGTGCACTGCAAGGCTTGTTGACAAACAATTTGGTTGCGCTAAAAGGTTCTTGCCCAAATTGTGGTGAGCAGGTTGGATCCACTTCTAGTAGTAGTCAAATCTGGCTCCTTTTAATGTTAAATTCATGGTAAGTACAACATTTTGGTCATCTGAGTTAGTAAAGCATGTCCCTGCCAGGTCTTTGCATTTGTGACGACGGATAAATCCATTAAAGCACCCCACAGAGCAGAATGTCATGTCTGTGAGTGCCCATTGGAGTACCGCACTAAAGTTGAGGTATGTGAAATACCTACAATTTTGATACTGCTTTGCTGTATCAAAAAGTCTTTGGAAGCAGATTTATGTTGTTAAATGAAATGCATGCAAAACAACACATTTTTTTTCTTCAAATCATCCTCTTGGGGAATCTACTTACATTATCACAAAATCTGCAATCCCCTTCCTATATTTTCTACAGTGAGAGTTGAGTGGATCGCATTCAGACCCTTAGCAGCTCAACTGTGCCAAATTTGACACTGAAGTTCCATATACTAATGCAGCGCATATACTGGAATGAAAATTTCTACATAGTAAAGTGTCTGATTTCAGATTTCCATGTGGTATAGGAGGGGAATTATTTAGTTTTTGGTGCAATTTGTATGTAGATTTTGTGGCAGTACAGAAACAAAGTGTATCATGTCTTCTTATTTGACATTGCTCCGCAGAAATCCTTGTCGGGGCCTATAAGAAGCTGGGTTTATGGCCGGGTTTATCTGGTGAAGCAAGGGCATCCTAGGAAACGGAAATGGACGAAAGACTAAAATTCCAATTTTAGCTGTTGCAGAAAGTTCAGAGCATCTTCTTACGAGATGTCACTCTTCAGTCTCTTCTGATCGACTGAAACGCCTTTGAGATGTCACTCTTATTGCTCCAAAGTGCTAATTGTATTTCCCTTGATCAATCCAAGCATTTTTTTTCCTTCCTGAGATTTCCAAACTCTGCAGATGAACACATGATAAATTGATGAAGCATTATGAATATTGGCTAGCCTTCTCCAATTTTTTTATCGTTGTTTGTTATGGTGTATCTTTTGCGGGGACGCGACGGGGTTGCGGAGGTGAACGAGGGTAGCCGGGGATGGTGCACTGGGTTTCTTTTCCAGCCACGGCGAGGCTCTGAACTTGGGATTTGGAAAAACTTTGATTATTATTACTTTCCCCAAAAAGAGTCCACAACATTGTTACACTGGTTTACGTACAGTTCTGCCATCCAAGCTCCGGTTGCCCCCTCCCCCGATATGCAGTGCATTTATCTTCTTTTTTGAACTGTAAGCCATTTCATTTCAAGGAAGGAAAATCAAGTACAAGAGAAGGGAGGAGGTAATAATACAGATCAACTCCAGCAAAGGGAGATCAACTTGCCCTAGTTCATGTTTTAAAAAATGCAATCTTGGAGGGTGCATGATGGCCAGCTGCCCTAGTTCATGTTATCTGTGATGTTACCCTGCTATTCCAGATTCCAATGTGGTGCGCATGCATGGTGGCAAGTGTGTAACTGTCAACCTTGCATTAGGCATTATCAACTTTTTTTTTGCGATGATTATATACTTGCTTTGACTAGCGATGTTCAACTTCAGCAACCCTTTGTTGAGCACTTTATCAATCATGATTTCCCCATGCTTGTTCATCCTTGATCTTCAGATCAATCATGATTTTCCCCTCTTTGACGATTGAGTGGGTAGCCATAGTCGGAGGAAACAATCTTGACTGAGAGAACGTTCGCCGAGTGACCCAATAGGCGTCCCTCTTTGATGATTTTCTCAGTACGGCGCATCGGGCCAGCAGGTGCTGCAGAGAGAGAGAGAGGTAACGGAGAGGAAAAGGATAAGAATAGCATAAGGTATAAATGGGATCCATTCCAGATAGAAAGAACTGGTACCCTTTGCTTTGAAACAAATTTACTCGGAATGCTAGCAGTAGCAATCCTTGAACATTTCTGCTCCAGGTTAGTAGCATCAAGGAATGAATTGAAATATCCTTGAACAGTAGCAATCCTTAACGACAAGGATAGAGCACAACACAATTAATTAGGACCTGGTGTGTATGCATCGGTCAGACAATTGAACTGAAGGGGATGACACAGAGGGTGTAGACGTGTTCTCTGTGTTTGGGATCGTAGTCGCTCCATCTCGGGTCCAGAGGATTCTCCGGCGCCTCATCCACTCGCTGCTTCTGCTTCTTCCGCAATCGCTCCTCCTCCGCTTCCCTCTCTTCCGCGACAACCGAACCACACAACTCGTTGACGACGTCCGCCATGGAAGAATCGCCGCAGCCCCGCAGTACCCAGACACAGACCAAGATTTCGCGATCGAGGCGAGCCGAGGTAACCCTTAGGCCTTACTTATCCTACGGTCGATAATTCAGATCCTCCTCCTGCAACCTTATCCATCAATTGTTGACATGATAATCTAACAAGCTACCACTAGCTTAGTGTTTTAACAGGGTGCTCAACTGTGTTGTTGCACCCTGTTAAAACAAAAACTTCACAGCAATAGAATTGGGTGTAAGCCGTACAATGCAGATCGCCAACCTATACAAATAAACGTACATACATGACAAATAGGCTTTGAAGCTGCAAAAACTACACAAGAACAAAAGATCATTCAGAACTCCGCTGCCTCTTTACAAATCCTCTAGGATCAGCCTACATTGTCATGATTCACTCACACTCGCCTTGGAGAAGCAGCAGCCTTCCCCTTGGTCCACGCCTTTGAGCCATTGCCGTGTAAGCTCCGACCGCTCGACTTCTTCTGTAGCTGAGGGTTCCCTGCCTCCTTGGCATCCTGGAGCTGTTCTAATACTGCAACCACCTGGTCCATGCTGGGCCTGTGCCTGGACTCCACCGAGAGGCATTGGAGTGCCAGCGCTGCAGCCTTCTGGGCCCTAGCAAGGGAGTACTGCCCGCCCAGCCGGGCGCCCAGGATGCGGAAGATGCGCCGCTTGCTTGTCAGGTACGGCCTAGACCACTCCACCAGGTTGTGCTCCCGCTCGACGGTTCTTGTCCAGCGCTCGGCGTCCTGACAGCATTTCTAGGAGGACTACTCCAAAACTGTAGACATCGCTCTTAGTGGTCAGATGGCCTTCACAAAGTAAAAAGGAAATTAGTTAGCACATTCGACAACTTGATTCCAAATGGCTTCAACTTTGGCGTTCGGATGATGCAAAGAGAGTGGCAGTGAACCCAACGTGTAATAAGGCTGCAAAATTCTGACTATAATGATCCCGACAATTCAATTATATTTCAGGTAGATTTGGTTAAATCTGCAGCAAGGTACTTGCAATGTGTGAGTGTGTGACACATGCTCATTGTACTAATTGCACCTTAGGATTAGGAAAATGGAAGAACCACACTACCTGTTGCAAGGTATTCTGGCGCGGCATACCCATAAGTCCCCATCACCCTCGTGGAGACATGGCTCTTGTCACCAGTCGGCCCATCCTTTGCCAGCCCGAAATCAGAGAGCTTTGCATCATAGTTCTGAATAAATTGTCTGACTATTAGCTCGACCAATTAAGCTATCTTGTGAATTCAAACGAGCACAATCTTAAAGACTGCATACTGCATCTAGAAGGACATTAGAGGTCTTGAAATCGCGGTAGATGACTTTAGCCATTTCACTGTGGAGAAATGCAAGCCCTTTTGCTGCTCCAAGTGCAATTTTCATCCGGAGGTTCCAAGAGAGTGGCTGGAAATGCGAACCCCCTGCATATTGAAACATTTTAGTATCATTCCTTCAAAACTGGGAAATAGCAGCCGCGACTAGGAAAAGTAAAAGGCCAGACCCTTACTCCTAAAAGATGATTCTCCAAACTCCCACGCTGCATGAACTCATAGACGAAGCCGCTGTTCGTCTTCGAGACAGTACCCGACGAGCCTTACAAGATACGGGTGCGACAGTTGTCCAAGGTAATTCACTTCAGTCTGCGCAATCAAGGGAAGACCATGTCATACACAATGCAAAACTGACATGAAACAAGAAGCCTTTTACCAACAAAATAATTGCTACTAACCAGCCATTCCCTGTGACCCTGGTAGCCTTCCTGGTTAAGCTTCTTGACAGCAATGACCATCCCCGTGCCTGGTCTAGTTGGGGCGAGCGTCTTCTCATCGATCCACCCCTTGAAGACTGATCCAAAACCACCTTCACCTAGCACACTGTCTGGCCGGAAGTTTCTGGTGGCGATCCTCAGCTCATTGAAGGTGAAGGCCTTGACATTTGCTGACTCCAGAATCTCACCCTCGCTCCGTGGGGTTGGCGGCACTGACGCCGCCAAGGCATGGCTGCTGGAGTTGCTCAAGGCTGCCCCATTCCTACTAGCAAACTTGGAAGTTGCCCCTAAATATCACACGACAGTACAAGCTTTCAGACTTTTGTCCATCATATTTTAGCGTAATCAAGTTGTTGTTCCTAATTCTTTATTTGATTCGTGTAAGATTAAAGTACAAAAAGTTCATGGATTGGTTAGGTCGCACCAAAATACGAACTTTCCTCTTTAGCTTGGCTTAGAAAAAGAAAATCAAACCTTCAGCGTAGGACAGTCGATACCATTGGGGGAGGGGGGGGGGGGGGGCATAGGTTTAGCCCCCAAAAAAAGTAGCATCAAAATTTGAACTTTCCTCTTTGTCTGATTTGAACTGTACACTTCGAAGTTCGAACAATTAATAACATGAAAGGAAAAGTCGGATAAAGTTAAATGTAGCATTTACATTCGAAGCTTCCTCTTCTATACTGAAGAAGGAAAGATTTGATCTTTACACATGAAACAATCCAAGAGGAAGAGCCCAAGCTCAAGATATAATTTTTAATAAGCAGGCACTAATAGTGCTAGGAGCCAAAGTAGCATGTGATCAAGTGACCCTACTACTAGTGTTCAGTTAAAAAGAAATGGAATTCGCATCACCTAATACTAGTGTCCAAAAGAAGAGTAGAGATACAAAGCACAAAATTAACAGAAACTAATGATTGATCGATCGAATACTTCAGAACAGAACTGGAAAAAAAAAAGAGACTGTTCAGCACAAATTAGTACTCCGATTAGAGTAGTAGTTTTGTTATCTGGGCCAAGAACACATGCGGAAAATAAAAGGTAATACGCACCTGAAGAGGAGGCGCCGCGAGAAGAGGTGTCCGAGCTAATCTTGGCGCCCCAGCAATTCCCCATGGATGAGGGCTCCAAATCCACGAGCACCTCAAAAAAAGGCGCCGCCTTTTTGCTCGAATCGAATCGGCCAAGAAGGAGAAGGCAGCAACTCAAACAAACGAACAGAGCAGCCAAATCGAATCACAAGCAAATAAAAATAAATTAACCAGCAGCACTGGCTGGCACCCAAATGAGGACACCACCTCTCCTTCTCCTCGCAACTAATTAACGCTCGCAAGGGGGGGGGGGAGTAGATGGGGGAGAGGAATCCAAAAGGCGAGACCTTTGTTCGAATGGAATCAACCAAGGGAAGGGATATCTCGTGCGTTGACCTTTCGCTCCAGAGAGGGAGCGATGGATATTAGAGGGGGGGGGGGAGAGAGAGAGACCTCTTCTAGAAGGGGGAGGGGGAGGGGGAGGAGAGAAACGGAGGACGCCATTAACGGCGGGCAAAAGGCGGGCGAGAAAGGGAGAGGCAGAGCCAAGTGGTTGGCATGGACGCTTCCGATTTCTCTGTCATGTGGGCCTTCCGCCCCCCTAACGCTCGGATGTTGATCGGATAGATCTGACGCGTTCTAACGTGGTCTCAGGTTATTCTTAGTTTATTTCCCGCGGCTCTATGGAGTCCAGACGGACACAACTAGCAACTAACCTCTAGCCTCTGGCCTCTAGCCCTAGCATGGATGTATTTTCAAGTGGACTGCTCATCGCATCACGGATAGGGACAAACAAAGCGGGTATACTACACATTGCAGAGAGAGAGAGTATGTTCCATGGAGCACGATTCATGCACCAGCATTACATGTTTTTGTTTTTTTTTTGACAGCCACGTAGGACAAGAGTGGATTTTTTAAAATATATATATATATATTATTTAAAAAATTACAAAACTAAACGGTTGCCTAAAAAACTGACGACACACTCTTATCGCCAGTTCAACTAGTGACATGTACTCTATTTACTCTTTGTCGTCGGTCCAATTCCCTGTCATCATATTTATCTATAAAATCCCAAAAAATCAGTCCAAACGTCATTTTAATTCAAAAAAACAAAAGAGTGAGAACGAAAGAGAGAGAGAGAAAAAAAGGGAGTAAAGTCCTACCAGTTCGTAGCGGATGAGAAATAGACTAAGCATCTGATCCAGTCGGTCATCTTATAGGTGCAAATTTTTGCTAAAACCTTGTCGTTTAGCGAATAAAAATAGCGACATATAACTCAATAGATTAGATAATTTTAGTCAAATTATATAGTACATCATTTGAGCTATGTATAGTCTAGTTCATCGTGTACATATTATGAATGTTCTACTCGAACGATTTAGGATAAATCTACATAAATAGGAAGACACATATTACAAATCTGTAAAAAAAAAATGTAGAGTAGCTAAGTAGAGTAGGTAGAGCGTAATCAAAATAATCTCAGCTTTATTTAGCTTCCCATTTGTTCGCGATAATTATATTGTTGATGCCGAAAATTAATTCTAAACTAGGAAAATAGAATGACACATACGAAAGTAGTAGAAAAAATACATAGTTGCTACATAGGCTACGTATAGATGAACGATAAAATTATGAACTTTGTTTATTGTTTTATTTGCACTCGGTAAATATTTTAAAATTATGTTGAAATTGGAAGACCCTCTTACAATTCTGTAAAAAAAATGTTGAGTAGCTTTTTACGATATGTAGACCTGAATCAAAATAGTCTCAGCTTAAATTTGGTTTACATTTGTGTGCGGTAATTATTCTGTTAATGCCGAAAATTCTTTTGAAAGTATGAAAATGGTAACATTTCTATATAAAAAATTATAAAAACTACAAACTGGGTTAGTGGGGTTTGTGTAGCTTAACCAAAATAACCCCAACTTAAATTTGATTTCTATTTGTGGATGGTATTTATTTTGTTAATGTTGTTTCTTATTACATTATGTACATATTTCACAGTCATTACAATGTATGCGCTAAATTTTCAAATATGGTGGATCCAGGACACACTACGCAATGCCTGTATGAGTTGCTCAGCTCAATGATTAACGTGCATCACTGTAGCCGCCTTAGTACCTTCTTCCTCTAGGGGGGCAAGGCAACTATCAAGTTTGGTGCGTTGCGGTTGCGTACTCCCATCAAGGCATGGAGGGTGGACCCACGCTGGGTTTCGAGGTACGTGCCATTTGCGATCTTCGTGTACTTATTTGCAGCCTGACTACTTCGGGTGGACTAACATTTGTTTGTATCCTTACCCGACGCAGTTTGAGGACGGCAGACCTCCTTCCGCTGGCAATGATGGTTGAGGCGATGTGGGAGGACGACTACGTCCAAGTGTTTTCCATACAATCGGGCCCTACTGACGGCGCTAGTTGATCGTTGGAGGCCAGATACGCACATGTTTCACCTTCCGTGCGGGGAGATGACATCGACCCTTCAGGACATCACCTTCTTGACCGGGTTGCCCTGCCACGTGGCGCATAGAGCTCCTGGCAAGGTTCCAGGAGGTCCGTCACGGGCAATGGTACAAGGAGTTCAAGAAGACCCATGGGCCGACACTGAGGTGGATCTGTCAGTTCTATGTAAGTTTTAGTAACTATTGTCCTCTTGAATTAATTCATTTGTGATCCTTACTAACGTGTATATGTCTTCTCGCAGCTTGAGCGTATGGCGGAGAACACACCCGACCACATTGTTAGGAGACACTTTGAGGCCTACCTGCTGTGGATGTTCGGGTGGGTCATGTTCTAGGGGTCCCACAACGACAGTGTCAACAAGCACTACGTCTGGTGTGCATGTGAGCTAGAGGACTGATCGGTGGAGGACATCTAGACATACGCCTAGGGTTCGACGGTGCTGTGCATGACGTACTACGCACTGTGCGACGTGTGCCACCAGGTCCAGGACAACTCCATCATCTCTGGATGCCGGCTACTTCTGCAGTTGTGGTCCTTCGAGCGCTTCCAGATCGGACGACCATATCTGGACTTGGGAATGTACACAGTAGCTTGTACGCTGAGGACGACGACGTGGACAGACCGACCATGGGCGCGATGTGGCGCCGCCGACAGGTTAGTTCCATGAACATCTATTTTTTTGTGTAATGTAATCATAATTTTACGTGCTAAGTTTCCATTGTTCAATTCCACAGACTACCTACACGCTGATCACTACCCACGCATCCTACCCAGACTACGTCATCTAGACACTATACACTCAGGAGAGGGTGTACGTGCGTGTCCGAAGGACTTTCGAGCCTATGCACGTGAGACTACGTGTCGGTACCGTACACGCGACGACCTTGATGCACGACGTCTTCGTGGAGGAGTACCACGTGCAGCGGGTCATGCGACAATTCGATCTTCGACGGCGGGTCCCAGCCCCCTAGGGGGCAGCGTATGCCACCGAATCTTGAATGTCGACATGAGTCTTTGCCGATTCTGTCTTGTACGACTGGCGGCCCATGGAGGTTGCGGTAGGAGTCATCGAACGTGTCAAACCTTGATTCCAATGTCTTCTGTTTTGCCCTCTAAGCCTTGGCATAGCTGACTGTGTACTTGAACTTTGCCTCAACCGCCCGAATAATAGATCGTAACTTAAAATCTAGATTATCCACGATTTCACCGTACATGAGGTTGTCGATGAATCATGATGAAAGGTTCTTGTGGGACTGCACTAACTTAGCCGAGGGCATTCCTCTATTTCGCACTTCATGTCGTAGCATCTTGAGTTGGGCTTGACGACTGTGAATATACGCTGCACCGACAAGATCTAGAATTTGATCGCCTCCTGCACAACCTCCTTGCCTTTGTACATAGCTCCCTGCCTGACCTCGCTCTGGTCGTACTCACACGACACACGAGAGCCTTCATTGACGACGAGGTTGTTGAACTGGTATGTGTTCCACTCGGATGGAGCCGCCTTGATGAACCACGAAGGTCTTGTTCTGGCCCGATCTTTTCGACGAGAAGGTAAGTTCGGTAGTAGTCGCTCAACTCTTACGATCCTGGCTACGAACTCGCAAGGCTCGAAACCACGCAATCGCTGAACTGCTCGATAAATCGTTATCAACCGTGCACGAATACCCGGATAACCTGATCACGAAGATCAATTCCTGCATACACTGAAGAAGCACGCAAGAACAAGATAAATAAGCAATATAAAATTGTGAATATGAATTAAAATTGTATTGATAAGTAGGGTTCCGAAGGACAATGCCGTTGTTGATCTCGCCGAACAAGAGGACAAAGTATAAAGTAGCAAAGCTAAACTTTAATCAGCAAAACCCACCAAACCCCAAGCGTGGCGCCATCGTGTAAAGGAGGAAGAGAGGGGCGGCGGCGGGTATTGTTCACGCGTGAATGCACTATATGAACAATGCCAAACCCTAGGTGTTCATCCCGAATTACAAGGCCCATGACCCATTAGCATAGGTGGCGCAGCAACAAGTTTCTTTACTCAAATTTGCTAGGTATTGGCCTAAACAACTTGATATATAGTCTTCGTGCTAGATTCTGCTAAGCCTGAGTATAGAAATATTCATTCCTCATATGATCATCTCCATGCTTGGTGCTGCCATCATCTCCATTTAGCTTGCCTCCCGATCCTTGATTCCTAAGTAAAATAGTGTCACGTGCTTTAGGTAGCATCATAGAATTCATATAATATGGATGCACTCTGAGAAACGAAGTCACCTGGTAATTTGGTTGGCAAGGACGTGCTTTAGTAATTTGTCCTTGCACATCAAAAGCAATAGGGATGGTTGTATCAGTGGAAGGCATGTCCTCATCACGCTTGCTGGTCCACATCATCCTCATCGTCAGATCTTTCATTTCCTGTCAATGCCATTTAGTCCCGGTCTTCGAGATACATCATTTGCACAAGGGCTTCCACCTCCTCACCCTCGTCAGCAAGCCCACTACCTTGCCTGACTGAAGGAGCTCCTTCCATAGGGTATTCATCGACAAGACTAGCTACTCCTGGACCTTCGGCGATTATGTGCGCCGCATTGTGGCCAGAGTCCCCTACTTCTTCGGCATCACCACCACTTTTTGTTCAGCCGTGGATGTAGGAGTGGGCATGTCATATGCCTAGTCTAGAATGACCAAATCCCACCCACCCTCCCTCCCTCCCTCGCCATGCATACATATGACTGCCATAACATTGTTCCCTTGAGCTGCACTAACTCCTAATATGTGTACTGTGCTGCTCGGGGGGCAAAACAACTTAATATCAGATCATACACTTTATGGTCTACTTGGAACGAGGGAAACAACCACCGCATTACAGCGCCCTATGTGCGCCTCTTCTCTCGGTAGTGGCACGACTGTCGATTGAAAATAACACAAATCAATCCCCCGGGACCCTCAAGAATAGTCCCCTGACCGTAGTAAATTTTGAAATTGGTGCCGTTCGATATATTCGACGCACTGTACCGTAAAAAAGATTTTCACGATTAACCACATATCTCAAACTTGATTACCCACGAAAAGTATTATGTACAACATACTGCATTATGTAACCGTACATCTAAAACTGTGTAATCCATTCGGTTAAAAATTTACTCGATCAAGGGCGGCCAAGGTGGACATCGCTTTGTTAGCTTCTCTCCTCCCCTCCCTTCCCCCCTTCTCGTTTTTCTGAATAAAAGCAAGTTTTACCCGAATTTTAGGGTTTTAACGAAGAAAATGCAAATATCCCGTGCGCCCACCTTAATACGAAATATTGGATGGGATGCTCACTAGAATAATAGTAAGGGACTGTCTATGCGTATGTTGCCTGAAAATTTGTTATTTTTCAGTCACTTGTTTCCACCTTTAGATTTCCATATAACGATATGAAAAAATATTACAAAAAATTACCAAAGAAAATAAAAAATCTAAACTAGACAAAAATAAATCTAGGTGAACCCTACAAATAGAAAATAAAAATAAAAAATAGAACTAAAAGTTACAATAGAGTTATCCTAAAATTGCATATCACTTGGTACTGTAATTTTAGACTTAGTACTGTGCAACTGTAGATGACTGATGAATAAAAAAATTCAGATAAAATCCAAACAATTAAAAATTAGCAAATTCGTAATAGTAATAATAATAGTAATAGTCAATCGGGTACATCATTAGCCGCGCAAGACCACATCCTTGTTGGATGACGAACCTCCATTCATTGCTATCCCTCAGATGGGCCGAAAAAGCCCACCTGCACGACCATTTCCCGTCGAAATCCCTCCCTCTCTTCCTCCCGCGTCAGTTTCCCGCACTAGCGCGCTTCCCAAAAACAAAACACGATCCTGCACCCGGTCCATGCATCCCCACCTTGCAAACCGCCTCGAGATCCGCGAAACCGCGGCCTCTCCCTCTCTATAGCCTTAGCCTAGGGTTCCAACTCCAGAAGCCTCCCCCCAAATTCCAAACCAAATCACCTCCTCCCCTCCCATCTCTTCTCTCTCGCGCGACCCGCCCGCGGAAGCTTCTGGAAGGCTCGGCGGCGTGGATCGATGGAGGCGCGGCTGACTCCGGCCGCGGTGCAGGCGATAGCGGAGCACCCCGACGGGACGGGGACGATCCAGCCGGTGCTGCAGGTGGTGGACGTGCGCCCCGTCGCCACCACCAAGAACAACAACCTCTCCGCATCTCAAAAAAATAACAGCCTCGCCGAGCGCTTCCGCATGATGCTCTCCGACGGCGCCTACACGCAGCAGTCCATGCTCGCCACCGCCTTGAACTTCCACGTCAGGGACGGCGCCATCCGCCCCGGCACCATCGTCCACCTCCAGGAGTTCATGTGCAACACCATCCAGGGACGCAGGTGACATTCGCCTCTCCATTCCCCCCTCCTTAATTTGGTCGGCTTTTCGCGAGAAAGATTGGATCTTGATGTGCTTGCTCCTCCCTGCACGCTTCGCAGGCTTAGTGGGGGACTACTTGTTCGTTTCTGTGTCTGGGGGACTAGCGGTTCAGCAGAGGTAGAATCTTGTGGTAGTTTCGTGTGGTCTTGTTGATTTGCAGGTAGGGGTGTTTGCACGCGATGGGATTCAGTGTTCTTTGCCTTGCACTTAAAAAAAAAAAATCCAGATTTGAGGGTAGTGCAGGAAATGCTGGATTATGTAGTTGACGCGTGCGTGCGGGTGTTTGTGTATAGGATGCCTAGTGTTCATGCGATAATATGAACTGTGTCAAGGTTCACTTAACAACCAGGGACAATCGATCGTTTGGCCCATCTTTGTTGTGTCTTCTGTCGTTTGCCACAAAGCAGGGGATGAAATCGATTATTTGCCATTTTGGACAATTTTGCCCCTGTCTTCTTCCTCCTCCCTATCTTGTTTGCTTCGGCCATGGCAGATTGTGTGCTCTCCGAAGCCGCACCGCCTCCCTCCTCCCTCGAGACACATCGGTGCCACGTCAGCACGGAGAAGCCAACTTTACCCACCGCCGCTTCCGTCATGGGGGGACCCAGGGCAACCTCCGTCGCCGCCACCAGATCCAGGCAGGCCAACCCCAAGCCCAATCCCACGTTGAGGTGGAGCGGCATTGACCAGTGGTGCGGGTGGTGTGGGACGGCAAAGCAGAACTTGCGGTCCAGCGCGCTGACGGCGAGCGTGGGGTCCCAGCGCGCAAGCTTGAGGACGTGGCGGCCGTTGGGGTTGACGGCGATGCAGAAGTCATCCGGGAGGCCGAGGACCATGCGGCAGTGGTGGAACTTCGCGAGGGGCTAGGATGCACGGACACGGACACGCGTGTTGTCCAACACGTATCGGACACGCGATTCACCATTTTCTAAAAAATGGCGACATGAGGACACGGCTATATATAATAATAATAATAATAATATATGCATATGTATATGTATTGTTGAATACTTTTCTATGTGTTTATCAAACAAAAAGTGTAAAATGTTAAGAATACGTACCTCAAAGATGATCATTGGCTCCTGGTCTTTTCAGTTCTTCATAAAGTATAACTTCATATTAATGCAAGAAATTCATAATTCCTTTAACCTGTGAATAGAAAAAACTTGATTAGTAAATATAAATAACAATGTAACAAATACAATCCAACAGCAAACACCTAAGTACCTAACATTATAATAACCATCAAATAATTGACAAATGATAACAATCAACAGCAAATGGCTCCCTGCTGCCATGTCTTCCTTCCCCATTCTACTCCTTCCCTATTCTTTCTCCATGAGCTTCTCTCCCTGGAGATTTTGCCTTGACCGAATGGTGGTGCCGTGGAGGCCTCCCTTGGCCGCATCCCTGGCTCCCTTTCCTCTTTCTTGGTATTTATTTTCTCCATTTCCTTCGCACTTCATCTCCTCCACCCATTCTTCTCCTTGGAGCTTTGCTCACTTGCGCCATGGGCTCATGGCGCTGCCTTCGGCTGGCCAAGGCGCCGTCGCTCCCTGCGCCTCCGGCTCGGTCTTGTCTTGGCGTCAGCGCTTGTAGCTAACTGTTTGTTTGGCCCATCACGTGCATGCGCGCCTGCTCCTTCTCTTCTCCAGTCGGCTTGCTGGTTCGACCTCAACGCCCTCACCACCTCACCACCCATTTCAAGCCAACGCCGCACCTCCCGACTGCGCTGCGCCGTGCCTCCTCCTGTTGATCTCGGCCCGCACTCACTTGGCTACCGCCACGCCCGCCACCGCGGCCGATCGTCGGTCGCCGTTGGATCTCGCGACGCAGACGGCAGCGAGGGCGCGTCGGGACTCTGGCACCAGAGGCGGCGTCGGGGAGAAGAAGCCAAGCGGTGTCGGGAGCAAGGAAGAAGCCGGTGGCCGTCGGGAGCCACCGGATCCGGCGACGAAGGGGAGAAGAAGCCAGTGGCTGTCGGGAGCCGTCGGATTTGGCGACGCAGAGGGGCGGGCGGGCGGGCGCTGTCGGGCTCGGGACTGCAGGCGACGACGACGTTGAAGGTATGCGGCGTATGCCCTCAGGACTGCAGCTCAGGTAGGTTAGTGATGGTGATGGAATGGGCTGGTGCCGTTTTGGGCCGAATTGAATGGGCTCAAGTGTCTGATACATGTCCTATATGTGTTCGATACGTGTCCGATTTTATTTTTGTTTTTTTTCACGATTACAATTTCCGACACGACTGGAATACGTGTCTGAGCCGTGTTCGTGTCCGACATAGTGTTCGACACGGACTCGGCTCCTCGCAGCCGTGTCCGTGCTTTCGAGGCGAGGGGCACGCGGTGGTGGGCAGTCATGGCTTCTTGGCACCGGTGTCAGGGGTGATGGATATACGAGCAGAGGAGGTGGTCTCCACGGGGCTGTGGAGGCGGAAGAGCACATGGTGGCTGGAGAGCTAGCGCTTTGGGGGCATGGGGTGGCCGGAGAAGAGAGAGAGTGGCACGGTTGGTGGCATAGCGATGGTCTCTTGCGGCGGCGTGATGCGACTGGTTGTAGGAAGTCGGAGCCGAGAGAGATAGATAGGGGAGCGAGAGATTGTGAGGAAAGGCGAGACGAATGACCGCCTCCGACCACCTGGTCTGCCATGGACGGAGCAAGCAGGTTAGAAGAGGAGAGAGAAGGGGGAAGAAGATATGTGCAAAATTGTCCAAAAGGGCAAATCATCAAGTGCCTCCCCAATTTTGTGGCAAATGATCTAGTGCAATTAAAATAGTGGCAAATGATAAAAGCCACATCAAAGGTAGGGCAAATGATACATTTTCCCTAACAACAATGTTTGGCTTTTCCTGTCATAGGATCCCCCGGTGGGTGCGGTGCTGCAGTCGCAGGAGCTCTAAGACTACTGTTACAGCAATGTTGGGATTGGTCTTTCAATCCTGCTTCACTGGGAAATGAATACTGTTGATAAAATGGGGGAGTTTGGTGTTGATTCAGTGTTATGTCCATGAATGTTCCGAGCTTTTCATTGTCATTTTGCCAAGTATATACACATGCCTTAATGGAATCTTATTCTTTCTGTGGATTCTAAGAAAGTTTTGATTTTCCAATTCCATGTTGATTTGATGTGCCCTGGTATCTTTGCGAGCGTGTTCCTATCCAATGAGATGCATCTCTCTTTGTTTTTCTTCTTGTTAGCAAGGTTCCAATGACATGAAAGCTCCAGCCTTCCAATTTGTAAAAAATAATGTGCTGAGTATTATGTTGTGTTGTGTGCGATTTTATCAGTCCATGCCATCATTGATGATGCTTGCTGCAGTAAAGGTGTTGCATTTTGTGCCAATGCTTACAACCTACAATCTTTCATTTTGATTGCCATGTCAAACTAACGAAACAAGTCACATCACATGTTGTCACGAACTGAGTTTTAGGACTTCCGTAAATTAGTCTGGAAACTTGTTTGTTCTTGTGGCTGTAACTTAACATGCATAATTCTAGTATTCTACTAGAATTATCTTAGCAATAGCATGGATAGGCATCATAGGCTGGACTATAAAATCTAAAGGGGTGTTGTGTTTTGCTAATTCTTCTGGAAATCTTTATTGTTTGCCTAACTACTTCAGTTTTAATATCCTATGTAGATCTTTTGATTGTTGATGTTTTTTTGGCCCGCCATCCTGCTGCCGCCCTTCAAAAATATTGCTGATGTTATTTTACGGATTACTACTTATCAATTGAGTTGACCATTCTCTCCTGTTGCTTTTAGGATCATTATTGTTGTCAAACTTGATATTCTGCAAAGTGAGTGCGCCATAATTGGGAGCCCCAAAATCTACATGGCGAAAAGCCCAAGTAAGGAACAGGGCCCTAACTTGCCGGCCAATGCTGCTCAAACTAATAGTGGAACCTATTCCATTTCCAGCAGCCCAGGCATGCTGGGGTCCTCCATTGCTCCAAGGACAGAGCAGGTTGCGAACAATTTATCATATGGTGGACCTGATAATGGTGTTCAAGGCACAGTGGGCTCTTCTTTTGACCGAACAGTAGAATCTGGTCCTAATAAGGTGTTGTCTGGTGGATCTTATGGTACAATGTCAGCACAGAACACAATAAACGCCAACATGGTGCAGCCAAAATCTCAGCAACCTTTACTGAGCTCTCATCAAAACCAAAGGTTTGCGGTTCCCGCCACAGGTGGGAGCTTTGACCCTCCCGGCAATACTTATGGGCGCCCTGCACAGCCTTTGTATCAGCAGCCACCTCCAGTGTATATGAATAGGGGCCCTGTTGCTAAGAATGAAGCTCCTCCTCGTGTTGTCCCGATTTCTGCATTGAACCCATACCAAGGTAGATGGACAATCAAGGCTAGGGTGACTGCAAAGACTGATCTCAGGCACTACAACAACGCCAAAGGTGCAGGAAAAGTCTTCTCATTTGATCTCCTTGATTCACACGGTGGAGAAATTCGTGCAACATGCTTCAATTCGGTGCTTGATCAGTTTTATGACCTAATTGAGGTTGATAAGGTGTACTTGATATCTAGAGGATCAGTGAAACCTGCTCAGAAGAGGTTTAACCCTTTAAACAACGATTATGAACTAACTCTGGATAACTCAACATCTATCGAAATTTGTTCTGGTGATGATAGCAGCATCCCTAGGCAGCAGTACAATTTCCGACAGATCAGCGAAATAGAGAACATGGATAATGAGGCCATGGTAGATTTGGTTGGGGTTGTTACATCAGTTAGCCCTGCTGGTACAATAATGCGGAAGAATGGCATGGAAGCCCAGAAAAGAACCATTCAACTTAAGGACATGTCTGGTCGGAGCGTGGAAATAACCTTGTGGGGAAACTTCTGTGATGCTGAAGGTCAGCAGCTGCAGTCTCAGTGTGATTCTGGTTTGAATCCTATACTTGCGTTGAAAAATGGCCGTGTCAGTGACTTCAGCGGCAGATCTGTGAGCACAATCAGCTCAAGCCAGTTAAAAATAAACCCAGACTTTCCTGAGGCAGAAAGGCTGAGGCAGTGGTACATAACTGAAGGAAAGACTGCTGCCTGCCTTTCTTTATCTCGGGAAGTGTCAAATGTGGGCAGGGCTGATGTCCGGAAAACAATTGAACAGATCAAAGATGAAAACTTGGGGAGATCAGATAAGCCAGACTGGATCACTATTAAGGCTGCAATTTCACATGTGCAGACTGATAGTTTTTGTTATCCAGCTTGCACCTTGATATATAACGAGAAACAATGCAATAAAAAGGTCACAAATAATGGCGATGGGACATGGCATTGTGACAGATGTGATAAGAGCTCTCAAACTTGTGAGTATAGGTACTTGCTTACTTGTCAAATCCAGGATCATACTGGTACTACCTATGCTACTGCGTTCCAGGAGGCCGGTGAGCAGATAGTTGGCCACACAGCGGGAAAACTTTTCTCAATAAAAAATGATGACCAAGATGATGCACAATTCGCGGAGATCATGCAGGGGGTTCATTGGCATCTTTATCTACTCAAGTTGAGAATCAAGGAGGAAACCTTTAACGATGAGCAGCGTGTGAAGTGCAGCATTGTCAAAGCCGAAAAACTGGATCCGTCGAAAGAGAGTAGTTGTCTTCTCGGAGCGATTGACAGCCTTTTGCTTGATGGTTTAGGCTCAGCCCCAGGGGTGAATAGCGCTGTTGGCCTTAACGCTGTTTTCACCAATTCAGAAGTTGGACAAAGTGTGCTTACCTCCATCAATGCCTATGCTATGAACATGGGTGGTGCAAATCAGTTTGGGCAGCAAGCAAGTGTTTGCAGCGGGATGTCTACTCCACTGTCAGCAACCCGAAATGTACAGACTTGCAGCGTTTGTGGGTCCAGTGGGCACAATGCGCAGAACTGCCCTAGAGGCTTGGATATGCAACAACCACCAGCAAGTGGTTGCTACGGCTCTTCAGCTGGCAACACCAGCTCGGGTTTATGTTTCAAATGTAATCAGGCTGGGCACTGGGCTAGGGACTGTCCAGGGCAGGCTGCTGGCCCCCAGCAGCAGACATATGGAAATGGTGTTGCATCAGGAGGATACAGTAGGCAATCCTTTGTTGGGGGCTTCACGGGTGGTAACTACGGCTCTTCAGCTGGCAACACCAGCTCGGGTTTGTGTTTCAAATGTAATCAGGCTGGGCACTGGGCTAGGGACTGTCCAGGGCAGGCTGCTGGCCCCCAGCAACAGACATATGGGAATGGTGTTGCATCAGGAGGATACAGTAGGCAATCCTTTGCTGGGGACTACTAAAGTATGTTGCCGATCAAGTAGCATCTTTAATTTTGTTTAGCTGTATGGGATCGCTCGCATTCTGTACAGTCGTTAAATCTGCCTTTTGTGTGTGGATTCCAGTGTTCACTGGGTGCCTGGTTCTGGACTTTGTATTAGTACTTCCAAGTTTTTATTGTATTAGTACATCCAAGTATTTAATCAGTGTCTGTTAAGTATATTTTTTTCCCCTGTTCTGAGATTTTGTAGTGCCAACGTCTCGTTATGTCTGTAATTAGGCTTGAACTATAAGAAGGGCGGACTTTGCCTTTCTTTCTTTCTTTTTTTTTTTTTTTAAAAAACTTTCTTTTTGTCTGAATCAAAATAATCAGGAGTGTAGAGTGGCGTTTGGTCTGATTGTTTTATGAATATATTTCCTGTTGCATTCTTTGGAGAGTACTTGTAGTATGATCATATATTGCAAAGGACTGGATTAATCCGGGGATATTTGCATTACTTGGTTGTCACTTGCCAATAGCGTTATGATTTCACTGTGGAGTGGTTCATAAACCCTCACGCTGTGCTGTAGAGGTTTGTGGAGCAGATGCTGTCAAAAGATTACATCGACGTACAAGTCAAGCATTGCTGTGGTTGGCTTGGTAGTAACTACTGGGAAGCTCTCAGCGGCCACCACCCACCACTCCCTCCCTCCCTCCCCCAAGCCTCTCATCGTCATCATCCCCCGTGGGCGGCGGCGCCGAGGCCACCCCACAGAAGGTAAAACCCCGATTTTGTAGGAGCTCTGGGCGTTCCCGTTGGTTAATTCATGGATTATTATTTATCGGTTTGTAGGCTTTGTGGATCTGCACCGCGTGAATTCCCTGCATGCCAAGCGCTTGTTGAATTGCCTCCGAGAACCTACCCAATCTCTACACTGATTGACAGATCGTTGATCAACTGGATCACTCGCCCAAGTTGAGTAAGAGTAAGCATGAAGCTAAAGCTGATTCGACCGAGAATAAAGGAGACAACGATCAACAGTCCCTCGTAGATAGCGCAACACATGTAGTAGCTGAGCATAGTGAGCAGACATGGGAGCAGAAACAAACTGGCTAAGCACATGAATGTATCACTGCAAGATAGACAAGACTCCCATCAATATGACGATAACAAGAAGGATCTTCAAGTAAAGTGCCATCAGTAGGACGAAGTTGAAGATGAAGCTCCATAGGAGTAGCAGCTGTCCGACTGTCAGTGAGACCAGAACGAGCAAGCAAATCATGAATATAGCGCTGCTGAGATAGATAGTAGCCATCATCTATGCGAGTAAATTCAATCGCTAAAAAATAACGTAGAGGACCCAAACCCAACATAAAAAACTGCTCACAGAGCCGTTGCTTAACAAAAGCAATATACTCCTTATCATCTCCAGTAATTAGCATGTCATCAACAAAGAGTAAAAGCATAGTACGACCACGTGGAGATGTATGAATAAATAATGGAAGATCATGATTACTCGGGGAGAAACCAACAGCTAACACAACTGAACTAAACCGCTCAAACCAAGTACGAGGAGCCTGTTTGAGGCCATAAAGAGCACGACGAAGGTGACAAACATGACCAGCAGGAGCCACAACCCTCTGGGGTGGTGTCATATAAACTTCCTCCTAGAGGTCACCATGAAGAAAAACATTCTTCACATCCATCTAAGAGATAGTCCAAGAGTGAACAACAGTCACAACAACAAGAGTGTGAACTGTTACCATATGAGCAACAGGAGCAAATATCTTGTCATAATCACAACCATGTGCCTGCTGAAAACCACGAGCAACTAGTCGAGCCTTGTAGCTCTCAATAGAACCTTCAGATTTGGTCTTAACTTTAAAAACCTACTTGCAAGTAATAGGAAAAACATGAGCAGGTAAAAGAACAATATCCCACCTACTAGTACGATCCAAAGCAGCCAACTCCTCATCCATAGCTAGCTGCCACTCAAGATGAACAACGACCTCCTGATAAGTGAGGCTCAGGCACAACAGCAATAGAAAGAAAACCATATCTGTCAGGAGTAACAATAGTAGTACGATCACGAAGCTCATATCGGGATGACGGTGCCGGTGGAAGATCATCAAAAAGAGTATCATCGGTACTAGCCATGCCATCAGAGGAGGAAACAGTAGAAGGCTGAGTATCAGGTGGAACCCTAGACCGACGAGTATAGTGAAGAGGAAATAGTGATACGACTGAGGATGGAGAAGAAGACTCCACAGAAAAAGGTGTATCAGATGAAACAATGGGTGGAAGTTAAAGAAAAGGGAGAGACTCAGCGAGAGAGGAGGACTGAGTGGTAGAAGAGTAAAAGTAAGGACGATCCTCAACAAAAGAAACATCACGAGAAATGCGCATACGCCAAGCAGAGAGATCATGACAATGATAACCCTTATGCTCAAAACTATATCTAAGAAAAACACACTCAACAGACTGAGTTGTTAACTTGGTGCGTTCACGAGGCGGAAGCAGAACATAGTAGGTACAACCAAAAACCCGAAGATGGTCATACCATGGGGGAGTGGAAAACAAGAGCTCCCTAGGACATTTTCCCTGAAAGCGAGAAGATGGCTGCATATTAATGAGATAGTTAGACGTAGAAACCGCATCGGCCCAAAAATATCGTAGAACATGAGATACAGGTAAAAGAGTACGAGCAGTCTTAATAAGATGACAGTGTTTACGTTCAGCAACGCCGTTTTGAGCATGAGCACCAGGATAGGAAAGCTGAGGAAGGGTTCCCTCGGCGGAGAGAAATTAACGAAAGACATGCAACAAGTACTCCCCCCCGAATCAGAACGAAAAATCTGAATAGGAGTGGAAAACTGGGTGTGAATCATATGATCAAAAGACTGATAAATGGACAAGAGTTGAGAACGATGTTCCATAAAATAAACCCAAGTATATCGAGAATAGCCATCAATAAAGATGACATAATAGGTATGACCACCTTTAGAAGCAAAAGGAACAGGACCCCAAACATCAGAATGAACTAACTCAAAAGGACGACTAGACCGAGATGTACTGGTAGGGTATGGAAGTTGCAGCTATTTACCAAGCTTGCAACCTTTACAATCATAATTAGTATCATCAATGACATGACCTAGGACACCTTGACGAGCTAATGTAGAAAGACGAGAGCCACACAAATGACTAAGCCGATGATGTCACTGAGGAAAACTAACAGATGCTGACGCAAGAACTGAAGATACATGAGCGAGGAAGATGGAAGACTCAGACGATCAAGAAAGTAGAGATCTTGAGAATCTCTAAGGCAATGGCCAGTACCAACAAGAACTCCTGTCCGACGATCCTGCACATAGCAAGTAGAGTCATCAAACCCAATAAAGTAGTGCATATCAGCAAGCTGACCAACAGACATAAGATTCATCGAGAGCTGAGGTACAAATGACACATCGGGAACAGCGGCAGTGGATATGGTGGAGGAGGATGCTAGCGTTACCACAACGAGGAGGACACATGAAGGCGAGAGCCGTTCGGCGAGGAAGACGCACGAAGGTGGAAGGCGGCAGCCGACTGCTCTAATACCATGTTATAGTCTCAACCTCAAGAATACAATGGATGAAAACCTTACAATACATATACTACAACTCATGGGCCTAATATATACATGGGCCATATACACATATACATAACAGGGGGCATTGTGGGTGTGCCCCATAACGGTCATGCCCTAGTGTTGGTCATGTTCTAGTGTTGAGGGGTTTCACCCATTGGGTGGGAAAAGTGTCGGGATTAGGTATCGAGAAAGCCTGTTATGATCATCTCTATCACACGCCTAAGGAACTGTGTTACCGACTGACATTATGAGTTGATCATATCTTGTAGATAAAGTTGTATAACCTCTACAGAATGTATAATATATTCGAAGCCGTGTCCCCGGTTATGGGCATTGTGGAGAAGATCACACTTGATTAGTTTCATAAAATATTGGTGGGAAACCGAATAACAAGGGATAGTTGCAACTATATTATAACTACAGGGGAGGGATTCCGTTAGTTTAGGCGGAGGGATTCCACTAGTAGACATACAAGGATTCCAATTTTCATGATGATCTTACATGATAAAACTTGACGCTTTGATTTTAAGTTAAAAGGGCTAAATCCTAGGTTTGAAAAATAACTATGGTATGGTATTAGCAAATAAGACTTACTTTGTGCTAAAATAACCATAGTACCCCCTCCTTTGGCAAGTCAAGTATCTATATACTTGCATTTGGCATAAGGACTAGCTTGATGACTACTTTTGTAGTCATGGTTGCTCATATATGCGGATTCAGTTTCTGAAGATACTAATCGGTGAACAATTATCTCTACCCATCGGGAGTTGAAGATAACACTAAGTAATAGGTCGCTCACCTCAGTCAATTGTCTATAAGCATATTCTAAGGATCACCACAACTGCTGTAAGACTTTATCTATATTTAGCCTTCTTAGTCCGTGATGGAAGACTTATGTGGTCTTTTTACCTTTATTTACTATCATATTTATTCGATCACGGATGTTGTAGCTATATGTACTAGGGGAGTTTCAAAAGGGAAACGAAAAAGAAAAGGTTGAACAATTTTTTTACGGAAAAGGTGGGGACTATTAGCTGTACTAGCACTACAATTAGGCTCGCGTGGTAAGCATTTCGTGTCCCACAAAACACACGAAACCGAGTGGCTGACACCGCTAGCTAGGACTCATTCAGTCGGTCATTCTGCACCGTCCACGTGCAGCGCGAACAAGGGACGTATCGTTTGTTTTGTTCTGTTTTGTCGGCGAGTCCAGTAGAGGCAGACCATGGGCACGGCACACGAGCTGAGAATGAGATCATGAGATGGCCGTGCGGCCGGGTTTCGTGCCTTCACAGCCACTGCTCCCTCTGTCTCGTTCTATTTTATCTTGACATTGCAGCTTCCTACCCCCTCTCACACTAGCTATCTCGTTCTCCAAGGAGGAGGAGGAGGAGGAAGACGAAGAAGAAGGATGCCTCGTGGTGGCTTCTCGGGGTCGCTGAGCTCGCCCAAGATCGACGTCGTCATCGACATGGGCAACCCCTTCCTCAACCGCACCGTCGACGGCTTCCTCAAGATCGGCGCCGTACGTACGCCATTAACTCCTTCCTTCCTGCTGCTTCTTAATTTCTTGGTGTATATATTATATATGCAAATTAATTAATCAAATGCGATGCGATGGATGATGCCTTTGTATGATTATATATATATAGGTTGGTGCTTGCAAGGTGGCCGCCGAGGAGGCCTTCGACTGCCTCCACAGAGGTACACAAGGCACTTTCTTTCTTGCCTGGTTGCTAGCTCTTGTTGAACTCACTAATTAATGCTAGGCTGCTATCTGCATTTGATTCTTTTTTTTATTGGCTGGCCTCGCTGTGTATGAGACGTACGAGGGGAAATGCGTACATGTTGTTTACCTCGATCACTTATGCAATCTCTGTTCCATTTAGGGAATTAGGGAATTTGTTGAATTCAATCTTGTTCTTTTGGGGATACAAAAGAAACATAGGCATGCACCCCAAAATACTGGTCTAGCTTGCGCCGATTCAAAAAATTACTCTAGTTCGTGACTGCACAAATACTGCCATGGGAAACAGAAAAGGGGATTCTAATCTCTCCAAGAAATTAACAAGGATGCATGGCATTCAATGAAACAGTGCAGGTAATTAATATAACCAATTAGCCATGAGATATATGTGGATTGTGCACACTGTGTAGCCTGCACAGTGGACACTCTTCATTCATTGACTGTGAGATCGATGGCAGGTCCATTCCAATTTTTGTTACTGATATAGACAAATTAGCTTTGGTTCACAACATAGATTTCAGTCAAAAATTGGGCCAAGGCTGCTGCTGTCTACCACCAGCTAGCACTATGTACTGCAAGATTTCACTAGCACACAGGAGAATGAGTTTTGGTAGTGCGCCCTTCTATTTCTGTGCACACAATGTAACATAATTTCTTTCTTTTGTTTGCTTTGCAGGGGATGTTTCAAAGCACAAGCTTGAGCATACAGTAAGTATTTCCACATTGTTTCACATGGTTGTTAAACCTTTATAGCTTGACGGCATTATTCAATTAGAGAACATTTTATAGCTTCATGCCCTTGTTCAATTAGATAACATTTTATAGCTTGACGCCATAGTTTAATCGGATAACATTTTATAGCTTGACTCCATTGTTCAATCAGGTAACATTTTATAGCTTGATGTCATTGTTCAATTAGTGAACATTTTCTGGTACAATTTGCCCTGAGCTTTGCCACTATCTGAGCTTGAATCCAGTCAATATTCCACAAGTAGTGCACTGAAAGGCACACGATTCATTATACTGCTCTAGTGCCTGAATGTGTAGACTTTAGAGTAAATAAATAGGGACGCCCTTAAACTGACCCCGTTGGATTACGCCAAAGCGGAGTCTTAATCCAGTATGTTGCCATGTCAGTAATTTGATATGTAACTCGTAAGGTTCAGTAGACGTTGAACTAAAAGTCTAAAACCCTCACCTCTATTGCCTAATTGCACTGTACTTGTGGATTAGTGAAAATTCAGTGGCCTTATTTCTTCACCTGTGTTAAGGTTCCTGTACGGTGCACTAATATGCTTTGCTGAATGTTATATGCAGATGAAGAAAATGTGCAAGGAGGGTGCATATTGGGGTAACTAAGTTCAAGTTTATACTGTTTTTTACTCAAATAAATGCATTGGCATTAATCCTCGATCCGTTCTTCTTATGTTCTCGACAGACTCAGATGTTTTTTTGGATTAATATGCAGGTACTGTTGCTGGAGTGTATGTGGGCATGGAGTATGGAGTGGAAAGGATCCGTGGTCGCTGTGACTGGGTAATAATTTTCTGAGAATGAATTTTTCATGCTTCTTGCAGTTAGTCGAACATTATGGGAATGAAAAATTATCTGCCTGATTTCCTTCCCGTCGCATTCATGCTTCTTGCAGTTAGTCGAACATTATGGGAATGAAAAATTATCTGCCTGATTTCCTTCCCGTCGCAAAAAATAAATAAATAAAATAAAATAAAAATTATCTGCCCACCTGAAATGTAAATCTTGTTATTATTTGGCTAAGATTTTTGGATAATTAGTACTATAAGAGAAGATTAAGACACTATATTGCACTGGCATCTCATTTCATCAAGATACTTTTACTTCTGTTTCCCCCCTGTCCTGAGATTATAAGTCTCATGTTGTGCTAGTTCGTTAGAAATCTTACCCATGTCCATCCATCAAAAAGCTGTTGATTCTATAGTCAGTTAATTCTTTTTATATATATAGAACATGCAACCGAATTGCATGTTGCTTAGTGTCACAAACATCGTGCCAAATTTCTAAACTTCCCAAAGTTAATTCTTTGCATTAAGGAAGAAGAAGAACGAGCGTTCAGATACAAGCAGTTGTCAGTTAATTCTTTGCATGTTTTAGTCAATCTTAAGAATACTTTACGCACTTAAGTTTTTTATGCTGCTTATGGCTGGTGCTAATTAATCTCTCCTTTTTTCTTGGGTACTCCTGTAGAAGAATGCGATGATTGGAGGTGCCTTAAGTGGTGCTCTGATCTCTGCTGCCAGCAACAACCACAGAGACAAGATCGTCAAGGATGCCATCACTGGAGGCGCCATTGCAACAGCTGTTGAGTTCATCAATTACCTCACTTAGTTTTGTAACTGCATTTGCAGTGTTGTTATCGGACAATAAGAATAAGGACTTCTTCATTGAAGCCATGTTGGGTTTTATAAACCTCTTTTCTCCATTCTTGTTTCCTTCTCGGCACTTGTGCTTTGTGTCCATGTTCTGAGAAATCATTTTCCTGTTCTGAGAAATCATTTTCCTTATCTTTGTGGTTTGCATTCGTCAGTGTGATCCTACGATGATTTGTTTAAGTTGAGGGATAACAAATTTGCAAGTTGTAGCAACTGGGAGAAGTCTTGTATGCCATGATTGTTTATGATATTGTATCCTCATGACAGGGAAGTGTCTAAATTTCCCCCCGTGTTGTACCTTACTAGAAAGAAGATGATAATGACATTTTTTTTGAAGGAAATGGAAGGGGAACTGCCATTAATTCATTAAAGTAGGGTAGGGTATCAAGGTAAAAACAGGGGAAAGACCCAGTCCGGAAAAAAAAACATGCAAAAAAAGTGAGACAACAGGGGTGTTTGCCTCAAAACTGTTGGAATAGCAACTTGTATTATCAGGAGTCAATTGGCAAGTATATATACACAATACATGTTACAGATAAGGAAACCAAAATCAAATCTAGAGTCCTACTCTAACACAAGTCTATCTCTAATTATATCTCTAACACCCCCCTCAAACTCATGGTGGATCAACAACACTGAGTTTGTTGAGGTAGAAGCTGTGCTGTGCTCGAGTCTGGGCCTTCGTGAAGAAATCCGCTATCTCCAAGCTCAAGGCACATCTTGAAGAGCAATCACCGATCATGCACACAAGACCTCATGAAGGAAGCATCAACACCAATATGCTTGGTGAGCTCATGCTTCACGAGTCACGGCAATCTTGATAGCACTGTCTTGTCGACAAGAGAGGAGTCGGTGTAATGCGAAACACCAAAATCCTCAAGTAACCACCGTAGCCAAGTAATCTCTGCTGTCAAGAGAGCCATAGCTCGCAACTCAGCCTCTGCACTCGAACGGGACACTGCAGTCTGTTTCTTCGTCTTCCAGGCAATAAGCGAACCACAAAGAAAAACCAAGATGCGAGATAGGCCGCGATCGGAGGATCGGCGCCCAAGTAGCATCCGAATAAGCTGAAGTCGTAACAAGTCGGGGCGTGAAAAGAAGAGACGGCGAGAGATAGTCCCACGAAGGTATCGCAGAACTCGAAGAAGGTGGCTGTAGTGGACCTGAGTGGGAGCAGAAACAAACTGACTCAGAATGTGAACTGGATAAGTGATATCCGGACGAGTAACAGCAAGGTAGACAAGACTCCCAACAAGATGGCGATAGCGAGTCGGATCAGAAAGAGGCTCGCCATCAGAGGGTCGGAGGTGAACATTGAGCTCCATAGGAGTCTCAACAGACGACGTCGTGAGGAGGCGCGATCAAGAAGATCTGAATATACTTCTCTTGGGACATAAAAAACCATCCGGAGTGGAAGTAACCTCAATCCCAAGGAAGTAACGAAGAGGACCAAGATCCGACATAAGGAACCGCTCACTAAGGCGAGCCTTGACAAAGGCAATGTACTCGAGTCATCTCCTTAATGATCATATCATCAACGTCTGAAGAAGAAGAGTCCGACCACGAGGCGAAGTGTGGACAAAGAGCGCAGGATCATGATCACTTGCTGAAAAACCGCAGCGATGACCACGGAGGAGAAGCGCTCAAACCGAGCACGAGGGCTTGCTTAAGGCCATAGAGAGCGGCGAAGGCGGCGGACCATGCCCTCGAGAATGAATACCGGTGGCGGATGCATGTAGACCTCCTCACGCAACTCGCCATTAAGAAAGGCATTCTTGACATCAAGTTGAGAATGACACGATGGCGAGCAATGTACGCCACCGAAAGAAGAGTGCGAGACGGTGGTCATGTGGGCCACACGAGGCAAAAGTCTCGTCGTAGTCACGACCATGCTCCTACCGAAGCCACGAGCAACAAGACGCGCCTTATAGCGCTCAAGAGAGCCATCGAGCGAGTCTTAATCTTATAGACCCACTTACATGTGATGGGACGAGAGTGAGATGGAAAGGAACAAGGTCCCAAGTACCAAGATGCGCTCGAGGCGCAAATCTCCTCGGCCATGGCATGCCGCCACTCGGGATGAGTAACACATCCGGTAGGAGGCGAGCTCACAAGTAGCTGCGCCAAAGAAAGGCAAACAGGCGGAGGCCGAATCGATTGGCGATCGCGGAGAGTGAAGCGAGGAGAAGACGGCCCATCGGGAAGATGAAACATCGGGAGAAGTGGGCTCATCTGGAAGATCCTCAATCTGAGGTCGACGAGTGTAGACGAGTGTAGTGGGGAGCTGAGGAGCCGCGGGAGACGAAACAGTGGCGACAATGGCGGAGAGGCCACGGGAGAAATATGTGGAGACGAGATAGGTGTATCTGGAAAGGTCAAAAAGACGAGAGACTCCACAGAGGAAGTCGAAGGAGAGACAGGGCGTGGGTAGAAGGGACGAGACTCGTCGAAAGTCACATCCCGAAATCCGCATCCGTCGACCAACAGGATCCCAAAGACCGATAGCCCTTGTGCTCGCACTGTACCCCAAAATACACACTCAATGGATGAGCGATCGGTTTGGTGCGTTCTCGAGGCGAGAGAGAACGTAGCAAACGCAAGCAAATGACGAAGGGTAGAGTAGTCGGGAAGGAGACCACAGAGGCGCTCAATAGGGATTGCGCTCGAAGAGCGAAGAAGAAGGCCGGATGTTGGCGAGATAGGTGGCGATGGAAGCGACCTCCGCCCAAAAGTGAGGTGGAATAGGCGGCAATCATCGATTGCGAGCCGACTCAAGGAGGTGACGATGCTTGCGCTCGGCAACACCATTCGAGCATGAGCACCGGGACAAGAGAAGAAGGAGAGTGCCACCTGCTCGACAAGAAAACCGCGCAGTGATGAGAGAGGTACTGCCAAAGTGAGTCGGCCACGAAAGACACGAATAGGAGTGGAAAGCGTATGCGAACCATAGTGGCAAACTGTTTATAGATAGACAAGACCTCACTACGAGAAGACATGAAATATATCCAAGTGTGGCGAGAGAAATCATCTATAAATATGATATAGTATCGATGACCCCTTTCGAAGGAAGGGCCGGACCCAAACATCCGAATGAACAAGATCAAATGGACGTTGAGACAACGACTCACTATGAGGATAAGGGGCTGAAATTTGTTTGCCTAACTTACGACCACGACAATGTAGAGACACGTCTCACGAGGCAGACCTCGAAGACCACGACGAACTAAAGGCGACGACGAGAGCCACACAGATGGCCAAGGCGGTGATGCCATTGTTGGAAAGAGCCGGTGAGCGGAGTGGCGGCGGCGGAGACTGGCGGCGGCGGTGGTAGCGGAAGGAAGGTGAAGCTACCAAACTCCCAGAGACGCTGCGAGTCAAGGCGCCGAGGCGAACCAACGAGCTCCGTGTGGCGGTCCCGAACACAACAAGAGTCGAGTCGAGAATGATCAGATAACCAAGGTCGATGTCAGCCGTGAGAAAGAAGTTGCATGGTTAGGCGAGGAACATGAGCAATGAAGGAACATGAAAAGATGAGTTGCTAAGAGGTCCTCGACCGAGAGAGAAAGAGAGGTACCATCGGTAGTAGAACAGCGGGGGAATCAAGAGGTGTAACAAAAGATAGAGTGGAAGAATCGGAAGTCATGTGGAAGGATGCTCCGGAATCAAGGATCCACGGGGAGGTACACATGCGTGTAGGAGGTGGTTTCTCGGTGCACGAAGAGTCGATCGCGAGAACTGCGGAACACATCGAGGAAGACCACGAAGCGACAAGCGATCGTCAAGTCGGCTATCTCACCTTTCGATGAGAGAAAACGGAAGTAGTCGATCACGACGTCGATGTAGAAATACCGGTGCAGTGCTAGGAGAAGAACGGCGTGAAATATGCATTGTTTCTTGTAGCACCGAGACTCAATGTGGCGATCTTGTCGCGATAGGAGCGGCGAGGGCGACTACCGCCAGATGGAGGGCGGCCACCACCTCCTGTGGCAGCCGCTGGAGGAGGCAGCGTACTGAATCGTGAAGCAGTCGGTGTAGTAGGTGTACGGGCGGCGAGCACGGAGGGGAGTGGTATCAGACCGGCACCACTCAGACGAGTCTCCTCTGCACGTATCTCGGTAAGGGCCTTGAGAAGAGTGACACGAGTGTGGCGTGCAAGTAGCTGGGCACGCCTCTGCTCGAACTTCGGGGCGAAGGCGAGTAAGGAACTTCGTGAACACGCTGAAACTCGGTCGTAGCGGACGATAGCGGCATGAGCGAGGAACGGCGGCCGGTGGTGCGAAGAGAGTCTAGTTGGCGCTGCATCGCGGAACTCGGCGTGAAGGCGTCAACGATAGCATCACCTGCTTTGAGAGTGCTCTGACGAACTCGACAAGTAGAGGCATCTCGGAGGGTTAAAGCGGCTGTCGAAGATGAGTCCACATCTAGACGGTATGAAAATCCCACAATCTCGAGAAAGAATCGAGGTTTGAACACCGGCGATGAAGGCAAAGCAGCAACTCGGCGTCGTCATCACACCACCGAGTGTAGGTAGTCAAGCGATCCAAGTAGGAGTCCAGAGCCTCTTGGTAGGCAGAGGTAGCCTTCTCATCAGCAAGGCCAGCAGCCTCAATAGCAGCCTTGTCAGCTGTCGAAGAAAGCGCAATGGACGTAGGGCTCCGTCGGAGTAGGGCATGGCGAGCGGTGACATTGCGGAGAGGATGCCCGAGGCGAAGACCACGCATGTGGATGCGCATGTGAGACACAAAGTCGGTGTAATTAGTACCGTCGAAGATCAACGGACGACGAGGAGAAAGCGGTGCCCATTGGTAGCGGCCCCGACGGCGCGGCGACAAGACAACGAGGTCTAACAGGCGCTACCGACCACACCCGGTTAGAACAACGTTTTTAATTTTTTATATCACCCGACTGTTTTTAACAGTAGGCCCATCTGCCTGCAATTTGAGCAGGCGGGATTAGGGTTCCCTGCCGTGCTCCTCGATGGCGGCGGGTGTGCTGGTCGAGCGGAGGCCGACGAGGCGACAGGCGGCGGTGGTCGACGGAGGCGGCGACGATAAGTCGACAGAGCCGGACGAGGGTGGCGGCGGCAACTCCCGTCTGGCGGGTGTGCTGGGTCAGCGGAGAGGCCGGCGAGGCGAGCGTGGCCATGGTCGGTCGGAGGCGGCGGCAACAAGTCGAGCAGGCCGGACGAGTGGCGGCGGCGGCGACTCCCGGCACCTCCTAGCGAGCCGCGCGGGCGGACGGACGGCGCGGCGGCGTGGCGACTCCAGTCGGCCGAGGCGGCGGCCGGTCGATGGAGGCGGCAATGACGACTCGGGTCGGCCGAGGCGGCGGCGGGATCACACCGTCGCGCCCGATCGAACGTGGGGATGTGGGCTCCCGCGCGAAGAAGCCGAAGCGACTGTCGATGAAGCGGCGGATCGGCGGAGAGGCCGACGAGGCGACGGTGATGAGATGATGCCGACGGCGAAGCGGCGAGGCAAGGCGATTAGAGGTAACCCTAATGCTCTGATACCATGTTGGAATAGCAACTTGTATTATCAGGAGCCAATTGGCAAGTATATATACACAATACATGTTACAGATAAGGAAACCAAAATCAAATCTAGAGTCCTACTCTAACACAAGTCTATCTCTAATTATATCTCTAACAAAAACTACCTAGGAGAGCAGAAAATTAAAAAAGAAAGGAGTTGTTTTATTTATAGTTAGAATGTGTTGGTGTGTCTTAAGCGGAGTAGCGACAAGCTTAGCAGCCCCACTTACTATCCACGCCCGAGCCTCTTCTTTGATGATTGTTATTATCCCATACCTCGTTTCTTTGGTCTTTGGAAAATCATCCTATTCCTTTCTTTCCAAATTTGCGAGAACCGAATAATCGAGAGGCTTGCCCTTTTCTTGGTGGCCGCTTCAACATGGGACCTCTTAGTCCACCAGTCAAGGTGTTACCTTGTGTGGACCATCGTGATGGGGCTAGGCGTTGTATTGCACCCGAGTTACTACCAAGTGGACCATTGTGATGGGGCTAGGCGTTGTATTGCACCTGAGTTACTACCAAGTGGACCACTGTGTCGGGGCTAGAGTGTTGTGTTGCACCCAGGTTGCTACCAAGCTCCAAACACTTTTGGCGTAGCCACATTCAATGAACATGTGAAGTGTTGTTTCCGGGTTGTTTGTACAAAGAGGACACCATCGGTCATTTGGCATGTGACGGACAATTAGAATGTCATTGTTGGGAGCCGGTGTTGGATGAGAAGCCATGCGAAAATTTTGCATTTTTGGCGCCCATGCCTTCCATATCAAGCACTGATAGGGTCTTTGGACTAATCCCAGGAATTGGTCCTCATATGCGGACTTCGTTAAGTAAGGCGTCCATTTCCAGATTCTGTCATCAGACGTATCCAGTGTAAGTATGGCATGGTTGAGCATGTTAATGAAGGGTTACGGGCAAGGCTACGATAGCACAAAAAATACCGCGCAATCAAGGAATTTCCGCTAGTAATAGATCACGAGATTACCGCTAGACGCGCCGACTCGTAGCGGAAGTAGAGTCGTTGTAGCGAGTTGATGCAGTCGTAGTCGTACTCACGATGCGTCTCCTCCTTCGAGTGGTCGTACTTGCCGCGCGTCTGCTCCTCCGAGTGGTCGTACTCGCCGCGCGACTTCTCCTCCGACTCCGGTGATCGTCACGAGTTGTGGATCGTCCTAGTGCTGATGCTTCGCAACAACACCTTCGAGGTATCCACACGTACGGGGCAGGATCACCACGCGCTGAAGTGCTAGCACCGGCGGCGTGGTTGAGAAGGCGTGGCTATTAGGGTTTCGGGAGTTCTTCCAAAGATCATCCGAAAAATCATCATAACCCTATGCCACCGCCCCTCTATATATAGACATCCATGATGGGTCTCGAACTTGAGACCCATTAGGAACTCGTGGCCTATATGAATTCGGATCACCATCCAAATCAAATCTTAGCTCTTTAAGTGTGCGACCCTACAGGTTCATGTGTAATCGGTTATGACTCGGAAACTCTTTTCTGACCACCAGTCGTTAGCGGTACCTAGCGACACATAACGATTCCCAAATACACATAGAATATATCGGACGAACCTTGATGTAATATGATCTATGACCGAGTCCTCATCACTTACGACCGATTCGTATCTCTATCGACCGAGTTGTATTTGGTCACGACGATTCGTAACTCCTTACGACGAGTTCTTACCATTCAGTGATTACGTTCGACCAATCTACGACCACTCTCGTATCTCCATACGACTAGTGCATGGCGGTCGAACTAAGCGACCTACTCATGCATTCTCCCTTTGCCTCACGATGTCTGGTTGAACTCCAGGTGAAGTGTTGTGTCATCCATGGACTGTTCAATACTTTCTTGATTGAGTGTCGGATAACTTCATATGGTTGACACTTCGACCACTAGTGGCATGACCATGCACTTTCTTTATCCGATCACCACGAGGGGCCCAGAGACATCTCTCCTGTTATGTTAGGAGGGGCAAATCTTATATTGACCAGTCACATCCCTCCGTATGTTTCATAACATACCCGAAAGCTACCTTTGTAACTACCCAGTTACGAGTAGCGTTTGGCAACACCTAAGAGTGCTATTACACATGTAGGGAACCATGCTGATCTCAGGTCTAAGGATTATTCATCATCATTACTAGAGACCAACTAATGACACATAGATTCATAACAATCTCAATAGTGTCTCAATAATGGGTCTATCCAGCCCTGTGTTCTCTAACATGTGCTCACATTATTGATTCGATATCCCTATATCCATGACCGGTGAAACATGGTCATCAAACAATACATGTGCTAGTTATAGAGTCACTGGTGTTCCAACTAGTGACCTCCGACCAGGGATACATTTAGAATGACATCATATAAGTTAAAGAGTTCCACCAATAAGTCACATACTTATTGATCTATAACAAATGATTCATTCAAAGAACACGAAAACATATTATCAAAATCATGAACATAATGAAATATCACCATCTCTATGATTGCCTCTAGGGTATATTTCCAACAGTCTCCCACTTACAGTAGAGTCAATCATTTAAGTATCTAACACCGATAGCTCTTGTGTGTGCCTCATGCTTTGCCTGTGTGAGAAGCTTAGTCAATGGATCAGTAATATTTGAATCCGTATGAACTTTGCATATCTTAACATCTCCTCTATTGACCAATTCACGAATGATATGATAACGCATGAGTATATGTTTGTACTTTTGATAGGATCTAAGCTCCTTAGCATGCGCAATGGCTCCATTATTGTCACAATAGAGATCCATTGGGCTCAAGGCACTTGGAACCACACCCAACTCAGTAATGAAATTCTTTATCCAAACACCTTCTTTTGCAGCTTCAGAAGCGCAATGTTCTCGGCCGCCGTCGTAGAATCAGCAACCGTTTCTTGCTTGGAACTTTTCCAACTCACTGCTCCTCCATTCAAATTGAATACAAAACCAGATTGCGAACGATAATCATCTTTGTCGGTTTGGAAGCTTGCATCGGTGTAACCCTTTACAACGAGCTCTTCATCACGGCTATAAACTAAGAACACATCCTTAGTTCTTCTCAAGTACTTTAAAATGTTTTTCACAGCTGTCCAATGGCCTTCACCGGGATCAGCCTGGTATCTGCTCGTAACACTTAGACCATATGATACATCTGGTTGGGTACAAATCATGACATACATAATAAATTCAATGGCCGAAGCATATAGAATACTATTCATACGATCTCGCTCATCAGTGGTCGAAGGACACCGACTCTTGCTAAGACTTATGCCATGTGACATAGGCAAGAACTCTTTCTTGGCATCCTGCATGTTGAACCGATTCAACACCTTGTCAATACAAGTACTTTGGCTTAATCCAATTAGCTTTCTTGATCTATCTCTATAGATCTTTATTCCCAAGATATATGCTGTCTCTCCTAGGTCTTTCATAGGAAAACTATTTTTCAATGATACCTTAACGGATTTCAGCATAGGAATATCATTCCCAATCAATAATATATCATCCACATATAAGATTAGGATTACAAGTGCACTCCCACTAATCTTCATGTAAACACAAAGCTCTTCTTTGTTTTTGACGAAACAAAACCTTTTGATTTTCTCATCGATGCTCTTGAAGGGGACAAATCGGAAAAAACATCCGATGAAGATTGGAAGATGATGGAGCGGAAGGCTGTCAGTACAATCCATCTATGTCTCTCCGATGAGGTGAAGTACTAGGTGATTAAGGAGAATTCATCGAAGAAATTATGGAGTAACTTAGAAGAATCGTATATGGCAAAGTTGCTGACAAACTGGTGGATGCTAAAGCGGCAACTGCTTAGGTTGCGCATAGAGGAATGCACATGGTTCGTTTACTTGCTTAGGTTGTGCATAGAGGAATGCACACGGTTCGTTTACTATCGCAATGTTTTCAACAAGTTTATCATACAACTGACTAGTGTGGATGAGAAAATTAAGGAGAATGACAAAGTTGTCATATTGACGTCATCTCTACCACCATCATAGGAGCAATTAGTGATGAATATTCTCGTCGGAAAAGACACTCTCAACTTCAATAAGGCAGTGACATATTTATTGAAGACGGAGTCCTTGAAGAAGTCATCAGGTTCTTCATCTTCTGGTGATCAAGCATTGACTGCCATAGGTGTTGCAAGCAAAAGTAAAATTCACAAGAAGAATGACAAGAGTAAGGGCACACGTGTATGCTATCTATGTTATAATGAAGGTCATATGATAAAGGACTATCAAAGTTTATAGCACATGAGGGGAGCATGCTCAGTGGCGGTAGCGAAAGCTGATTGGCGTACTAGTCTTCAATCAACCAGGTACTTCTCATAGATGTATATTATATTCAGGTTTTTGCTTCCATATATGTTTGTGAGGGGGATGTTTGATAAGGATCTCTACGCCCACGTATGAAACTGTTCACTTAACAGATTGCAAGGAGTATGCAATTATTGAGGTGGGAACGGTTACATACAAGATGTATAATGGAGCACATTGCACATTGACAAGAGTTCGATATGTTCCCGACTTAAAGAAGAATTTAATATATGTGAGGCCGCTCGAACTCGAAGATTGTGATGTGTCCCTTCGAGGTGGAGTCATGTGAGTTACTTGCAAAGGGTAGGTAATCATGAAAAGTATTTGGAGTAATGGATGATGTCGATTGATGGGTGATCATCAGGAAAGAACAACTAATGGGATGTCTGATAAAAATCCTGATTGGGAGAAGGAAACCGTGTTGTCAGCGGTAGGTACTCAGATCACATCTGTAGTTATGTGTGAAACTGCAAAGATGTTTGCAAAATATAGCAAGCGCGAAGGTGAAGATGCGAGCTGTTGGAAGAAGGAAGACATGGTGGGACCAACCATGCGGTACCGACAAGCAAGTCGACCTCGAAGGCGGTACAAACCTATGACATGGAGGGCTATAGGAACAGGAGGTGTGGTTAACCAAACTACAGAACAAAGGAGCTCTCAGGTGGAGGATCCGGGTTGGATAGCCTGGTCATTGACACGTATACTACAGCGATGTGTATGGCCCTTGTGGCGGGGACATTCCGTAAGGCGGGAGAAAAAAAATAAAAACAAAAATAGCTGAGCCGACTTGGTGCGTATTCTTGGAGGTGTACAGTGACTTCAACTGATATGGGGTGGAGATTGTTGAGTATGGCTGACTCGTATCCTAACATACTAGGATTTGAAGATGTGTTCTATAATGATTCATATCTTAATCCTATTAGAATTATGATTTCTACCTCCTTTCAGAGAACTAGGGACACTATATGAAACCATGAGGGGGTGGTAATGGAGAGCACAACTCACAAACCAACCCATCCAAAGTAAGAGACACGCGAGAGGATTAAATACTAGGTTATTCTTTAGCACTAGATTCCTGTACAGAGCAAAGATCTGATGGTTCTAAAAGGTTCAAGAGAGTTGTGAGACAGCGACAATCTCTTGTACTCTTTTGAGGTTGTGTTTAAAGAATTCGAGATCGGTTTCGTCAAATCTTTCTATCTCGTTATAATTATTTCGTCGCTGTTATTAGGTTCTCTACGGGATTCATCTACTTCATTATTAATATTATGCACATTCGTATCGTATCTTGTAACTCTGATACAATCTAAAAGCTGTTGCGCGTAAGAAAGGTACGAGAGTATAACACTAAGAATGAGAAACAACAAAATGCGACAAATCACAGGAAATGGGAAAAGTCCGCAAACTTTTGGATTAATCTTCAGGTAGGTACAGCACAATGTGCAGTAAGATCAGAAACTGAACGGGCAAAAGACACTAATCATTCTGTGAACTTCGTCAGTCGGTTTACGGCGGCTACGTGGCTACGTTGCTTTTGTACCTTTTTACGTGATGCTCCAGCAGCAATAATTGGAGTGGTGGTACCAATGATTTTTTTTTTCTTCCCCACAGTTTCCTGCTTGCAAGTAATACGAGTGTTTGTTCCTGAGCGGTCGTTTTCGTTATCTCTGTGCATGATTTGCATTCATCAAAGATTTCTGGTGATTTGGTGCCCACATGGCGACGAGTAGCGTGCGGCAGCTGCAGTAGTCATGTCGCCTCGATCGCACAAATATATCAAAATGTTCTTTACGCTAAGAACGAACGAACGAACGATCGATTACCAGCTAGAAATGCACACTTTACGTGTACAATTCCAAAGTCCACCTGCTGTTAACTATGGGAATGCACAGCAAGAAGTACTAGAAATATGGTCAATGCACAAAGCTGATCTCCTAAATAAATATTTTCGAATTTTGGGTGTGCCGTACATACCTGGAGCCTTACCTAGCTCCTGCTCTTATTACCAGTACCTTGCAATTGCTCGTGAAATTAACTTGAGAGAATCGCAGCTCATACAACAAATTTCACAACAAAAGCGTCGGTAGCAGTAATAATTTCAAGGCAAACGCTTCAGCTCTGCTCAGTCTCAAACCAAGGAACAGCGAACCTGCAGAGACATCACGTCAGTAAACTGTTAAGACTTGACCTAACCTAATAGGCTGATACAGTTAAATCTCAGTCTGGATTATTATTGGGCCTAGAGTCTGTTTAGTTAAGCACGGGCTCTATCTAATCATTCAGTTTGTTTCCAGCTAATCAGATTTAAGAAGAAGAAAAAAACGCGCTTTTTCAACCATGGTGCTGTAAGTGTAGGGTGATGATGCTTCAGTATGCACACTGCCGTCCACTGTCCGTCCAGCACAACACAAAAAGAAAGCAGCAGAGCTTCAGTGATGGTATTTCTCAGACTTTATGAGCACCTTTCTTGCTTCATGGGTCACCTAGCTAGCTGGTATCAAAGTAGTAGTGAATTGCAATCTCTTTTCCTCGAAAAATCAGAGGAAGGCAGGTAGAAAGCGAGTGCATTATCCTTTTTCCTCCCCCCAAAGTGGTGTCGTGGTCCCTCGCTTGCTCGCGTCCATTCTTTTTGGGCGGAGAGACTTGCCTCGGCCTCGCCATTGCATCTCGCCACAGTCCCTGCCACTACGCCTTTCCCGCCTATTTATACCCCCTCGCCCGCCTCCTCACCTTCATCACAAGCACAGCAAGCAATCTTCACTTCGGTAGCATTACTACTTGCTTTCTTGCTCGTGTTCGAGGCTAGCTAGGAGAGGAGAATGTCTTGCTGCGGCGGCAACTGCGGGTGCGGCTCCGGCTGCCAGTGCGGCAGCGGATGCGGCGGGTACAGAGACAGCATATATACACACCTGAAACTAATTAGCTGTGTTCATGCATGCATGTCGATCGATTAACTTGTTGTGATGTGTAGATGCAAGATGTTCCCTGATGTGGAGGCCACTGCCACCACCACCACCAAGACCATGATCATCGCTGCTGCCACCCACAAGGGGTATGAGTTGAATTAATTGATCATCACTGTTCATGTATAACACACTTTTTACTGAAAATACATATGTCACTAATTAAGATCGATTGCCGGAGCAGAGGAAGGAGGTGATGATGACTTTGTTGCTTGTTCCCTGATCTGCTTGTTGCATGCATGTATATATATGTGCAGAACTTCTGGAGGGTTCGAGATGGCGACGGAGAACGGCGGCTGCGACTGCACCACCTGCAAGTGCGGCACCAGCTGCGGCTGCTCCTGCTGCAACTGCAACTGAGGCCACCCGCCGGCTGGCCGGCGCTGAGCATGAGGAGCTAGGAGAACCCCACCACCACCCAGCGTATTAGCTGCTAAGTATTATGCGTGCCTGCGCCTGTCTCTGTATGGTGCGTTAATTCCTGCAGGTGTTGAGGCCTTTGCATTGCAGGCCTTGGCATCTAAATAAAATCTCGTTCTGCCGTGTGTGTGTTTGTGTGTGTGTGTGTGTGTCATGGCCATCGCCTTGTTCCCTGGTATCATCTGATGATGATGTTCTCCTCATGCCAGGTTTAATATATGTGTCTCAACTTCTATGAACTCCTCTTGCTTCTTGATTAGCTTTATTATCTGTGAATGCCTCTGCGGAAAGTACCATACCAGCTCAAAACTCTGGAAAGAAAATTGTGGACAGACCAACAGGTGCTGTGATCAACTAATCATGTGGCATCGTCTGAAAAACCTGAGCAAACAGAAACAGAAACTCTGATAATGTGCCACAAAAAATCATGTATCAGAACTCAGAACATGTGCAAATCCTTCTTGGCTAAAAATCTTTCCAGTATCAGGATTCAGGAACCCTGAAAAAACAGAGAAAAGGAAAGCATTGTAGCCAAACAGGTTCTCATATCATGTGCCATGGTCTGATGAGTGATGACGATTTTTTTTTTTTGAACGGGAAGGCAGGAGTTCTTGCATTTCAATTAAAGGTTAAAATACAGTAGATGCTTTAATTACATGCGACCAAAGCCACTGAATTTCACCCAAACAACTGGGTTTGTGACAAGCAGGGCTTTAGCCGGCCAAAAAACTAATTATGAAAGGCTTTTTCTCAAAGCTCTTTTGTTTGAAAGGCGACTGAAAGCTCAGATAATTGTTTCGGAAAATTCTCCAATTTCTTTTATTCCAAAGATGAGTGATGATGATCAGTAGGCAGTGGTAGTACAACACTGAGTCACTGGCCTAGGCTACCACTCAGATAAGGACACGGACACGGACAGCAGTGAGCGCGAGCGACGTCTCAGACAGCCCATCACATGCTGTGTTGCGGTTCATTCCGAAAATGAAAAGTGTACCTAGGAAAAATTACAACTTTTATGGCACTAATATCACGGTGCAGGACAATTCGCTGAAAAGAGTATGCAGAGTTTCTGAAAGAACCCGTTGTTCCTAAGCAGTATAATGTGCTGGGAAAATGGCCAAGGACAGTTGCTTCATTAGTCTCGGATTCGGATTTTCTAATCCCGAATCATCTACGAGTACTATGTTATTATCCGGATCGGTAGATAGTACTCACAGATACATTACTGAATCATTTCATACATAGCGTAAAACCATACCATTCATTAATTTAACACATCAGAGTTTACATAGATCTCTCCGGGCTAAGTTTTACAATAAAGGCCGAACAAGTCAACAATTACATCACAAAGTAGCGGAAGCAACAACGGAATCAAAAAGGGGTGAAGGCACATCTTTCCATAGGCAAGCGACTAGGGAAAACCTGTGTACATCTGATATTACGCAAAAACTCATATAATATATGATGCACATAAGTATCAGCGGAGTCAGCTAGACTGAGGCGATACTAGAACAGCTAAAGACTAAACTACGGTTCAAAAAAAAACTTCTAGGTCTTCAGACATCTGGTTCCTCGTAGTAATCGAAGGATTCAGGATTTCCTGCTTCTGAGGGTTTGGGGAAAGAGCAAAGATGAGCACAACTTCCGAGCTCGCGAGCCAACACACAAGATGCAATATATACATGCAAGGCTTAACGAGGGTCGCTCGGGTTCTTTTATTTGCTTAAAGCAACTTTTTCAATTATCATAATACAAATTCCTATGGCTTAGCATTTTAAACAAATTGTGTTTTATTAAAGAGAGTAAGTGCAATATTAAATAACAGCGGAGGTTACCTCCACCTCATGTTTAATTTTGATACCGATTACATCCACCGATTATCAGCACTGGGTAAGACTACCTAGGAAAAATCCAAAACAGGGGCTAAATGAGCCCATCATATTTTTCAATTCACCCACAAATGTTTTTGAAATAGAACTAACTCAAGTTAAGTTCCAATGTCCGCCTTTGACCGTAGGCGCGGCTGTTTAAACAGTTTAGACTCTGTAGAGGTTGTACACTGTACCCACAAGAGATAATCATACTCGTTACCCCACATGATTCCTTAGTCATGTAGTTGAGCGATCGTCACGATAACTTTTCAAACTATCTTGTCCCTTAGTCATCTCACCCTATGGTCAATCCTATAAGTTGTGTGAGATGTTTACCTAACGACTAGCGTAGCTAGCAACTTCACCCTCGGTGTTCCTTTCAAGCCATCATACATCCTACAGCTTGCACACTTCCAAACACCAGTTTGGAATGACATTCATGGTTCAATAATTTTACTAAGCTAAGTTACACTTTGCAGACTTACGGTTGTACTTGTTTTACACAGGAGGTCATGACAAGATTAAGTTCTTAATCCATCTAGACGGTTCATACCACATTCCACCTATTCTCGTGCTACATTGGCACCCACCACTCTTTTCATCCACCCAGATGTGGTACTAGCAAGTTGTTTAGGGTTTTGGGGAGGAAAACCAATTAACACAACACGCCAGTCATTTACATCCAATGACTGTTCAAAACCACTTTCATGATTAAAAGATGATAAATAAGACATTTATTGTCATGGTACTTAAGCAGGACTAGCATGTCGCTTAAGTACAACTTATGCTAGTATTTACCACATAATTACTAGGGTGACATGGAAATGAGGGATTCAATTTATCAAGGGATGGAGAATACTTAATTAATCATCAAATAGGTGTTTAACTACATTAAGCTTTAACATACATTTGATTACAGAATTAAAGCATGCAACTTTGATATTTTAAATAAATATAATGTGCATAAAATGTAGGCTCAAAATGATCAAAGTATTGACTCGCCTTAGTTAAAGGCAGTGGGGTCTTGGTACTCTTGAGCTTGGTCGAAGTGGAGGTCTCCTGCGTCTTCAAACCCTAATCAGACGAAAGTACCGGAAAAAGGCACAACAACAAAGAGAGCAAATAAATACCAAACTCATAATAAATGAACTCCAAATTGAACAAGGCCAGTGCCATTAGCAATGTCTTGAATTTAGAAAATTTTAGAAACAAGGTTCATAATTTTTGGAGTTATAATGAAAAAGATGTGGATTTTTGAAGCTTTCCAATTGAATACTTAATTGAAAAGAAAAACCGAAAAGAGGAAAAACCAGGAGCCGACACGTGGCCCTAATGCAGTGGTTACGGTCCCAAGGCGAGCGGTAGTTCGGGGAGGCCGGTAGTATCGGGGGGGAAAGCGGAACTACCGGGAGAGAAAAGCGCGGTAGTATCGGCGTTGAAACGACGGTAGTTCCGGAGGGAGCGGTAGTGCCGGGGTGCGAGAGGGCGGTAGTACCGGAGTGCGAGAAAAGCGGTAGTACCGGCGTTGAAAGGGCGGTAGTACCTGAGAGCGGAAAAATGCGCCAGGAGCTTCGGCCAAGCCTAGGAAGGTTTGAGAGATTTGAAAATAGAACCAAAATTCAATTTTGAGATTTGAAACTGAAATTTGAAACGAGGCAGAAGGCGATAATTTTTGCAAATGCACTCTAATTTGAAATAGGTTTTGAAACTCCAAAGGACAACTGAAAATTACTATTCAAGAACCAAAAACGGACTGTTACAATATCTTAGCATCTCTGAAAGCCCCCAAAGGGATTCTTGACTTTGAACCTTTGATCGTGTTGCATTACATTTTCGCCGGGCATCATCTTTCATTACAATTGCTTCTCAACTCTATTGGAAATCCGGCAAGCATAGAAAGTACTACATGCATGCATGATTGAATGATTATTATTCAATCTGCGCATCTTGTCTCTTCACCAAATTCCATCAAAACAATTAATTTGGCGTCTCTGCTTGATTCTTCCTATCATAACCTTGAGACAGTATGATCTTTCAATTGAATGAACCTGGAAGAACAGACAAAGAAAAAGAGAGAAGCAGAAACTGATGATGGAAATCAAAAGCTATAGCATCTCTGAGCATCCAGTCTAATCATGTCCAAGAATCCTGCTCCAGGGAACACATATATAATCACCAAGTTCTTTGTAGAACCTCCCTTCATAGATAGACAGAACAATTGGACACTTGCGGTAGAGCATGCAGCAGTAATAAGTAATCCTACGCTGCGCGATTTCACATGAATTTTTACCGGAAACAAAACAAGTTCTCAGAATTTCATGCTAAGAGTCCGTTTGGAGCGCAGGAACTCTCACATAAATTTTGCAGAAATTTCAGAAGAAACAATTCAATCTCCAGAGGAATCAGGAAGGATTTCTTCAATTTCCTGAATCCAACAGGGATTACACTATTTCATATGAAAGTCCTACAAGAAATTTATGTGCAATTAATGCATTTCAAACATGGCCGAAGATCCTCCTTTCCAAACAGATTAGTCTTTTCGCAGGTTGTTTCTTGCCCGGCTTGGTCATTCGGTCAGGACAGTGAAGAGCAATTATAAAGCTAAATATGTATGGCTCATGGATCAGGTTTGAATGACCTTAACTATTAAGGTTCATCAATGCCAAATCAGGCACGACTTATGAGAGACCTCACCAGTAGCACAGTCCTACCATAGTACACCAGTATCAGTGGCTTGTGTCCAAAGACGTCACTGAGGAAACCAACTAGACCATGCATGTTGCAAGCTAAGATCCATATGATATTCATCGTCATCTTCGTACTCATGATGACTCATCTCCTAGCTAGTACATATATTACATTGCACACTTGTATAAAAGTAAAACCACTTGCTCTCCAAAGAAGAATACGTTTTTGCACGTATCATGTGTGCAAGTACTAATATACAACTCCAGCCTGCGCGATTGACTTGTCCCAACCAATCACTTGCTTCGTTTAGAGTACACCAATACTGCTTCTCAATTGATTAATCAGCATAAGAAAAACCAATCAGTGTATGTACTCTTGGATACTCTCTAATAAATCTTAATCTCGAACTTAAATTTCCATGCATGGATACGAAAGTCAGACGAAGATGTGTATGAATAATTAAATATGGTGATGCCTTGCAAATGTCAGCATGGCGTAGCAACCAATCAGTGTATATATATATACGGGGCAATCTCAAAGAAATCATGATCGGTTGTTATCCCGGGGCGGGGAGTGGACGACGGCGCCTGAGCAGCTAGCGATCTTTTCGTCAGCATGCATGCGTTGTCAAGTGGAAGCGCAGAGATAAATGTCTCCTGGCGATTTGAACCTTGTTCCTAGCTACATGATGCGTCCTCCGATCAAATTGATTAGGCACTTTGATCTGAAAAAAAAATATCGATTGCTGACGTTAAATGCGGATAACAAATTGACGAAATTTGAATTGCCGTTTGAATTGCACAGTAGACGATATATGGTACAAATTTGGCATGCCACACCGTGAGGACACAGATGGATATGAAGTGCACAGACAGGACGTCAGGACACGTCGTACACCGGCTTGTTTTTGTTATTAGTCTAGCCACACCGAGGTTCCACTGTTATTAATATACCCCTCAAAACAAAGTCAACTTAGCTCAAGACAAGAAGAGGAAGAGGAAGATTTTTTTTTTTTGTGAAATGAAAGAGATAGATCCTGGTCAACTCCATAAGCAAAAGATTAAGCTCGTGGCAATGTCAACTCCTCCCTTTCCCCTCCCCTCCTTGAATTGCCGCACATTTTTTGCCATCTCTCGGCGCCACATTCCCCGATGCGCATCGAGATCCGGCGACGCCGAGACGCCGTCTCATCGATCACATCGTCATGGGCAATCGCGTGGCGAGGCTGGCGACGCCGTGCTTTGCGGCGGGCGGCGGTCACCGCGCCGATGGCTCTGTGCCGGACCGCGAGAGCTTGGCCCATGATGGTAGCAGTAGCATCGGCCACATTCTGAGCTTCGACGGCCGCGAGGGCCCGGCGTTCGCCGGCGCCATCCACGGCGTCCTGCTCCCGTCCAACCAGTCCACGCTGGCCTCCGCCGGGGCCTCCGTCCTGAACGACAGCCTGTCGCTGTCCGGCTCGTCGTCGTTCGACAGCTCCAACTCCTTCTCGTTCCGGACGCTGCAGCCGCGGCAGTACTCGGGGTCACTGCACTACTGCACGTCGCCGACGACCTCGGGCGTGTCGGCGTCGCGGCAGCCCCCGCGCACCAACGAGCAAATCCTCGCGGACCTCTACGCCACGCGGCACCGGCGCCGGTTTCAGGAGTCCAGGAGCCCGCTCCTCGACGGCCTCGGCAAGGCCGTCGCGTTGGTGCTGCGCGTCAGACCGTGCGGCCTCCCCAAGAAGAAGCAGCCCGCCACGATGGTGGGCAACGGCGTTACTATCATCGGCGCGATCAAGAGCAACGCAGAGAGCGGCAAGAATGGCAACGCGACGGAGGACGGCGCCAGCGCGGCGAGGGTGCAGTGGGCGCGCGGGAAGGCCGGGGAGGACAGCGTGCACGTCGTCGTGTCGGAGGAGCACGGCTGGATGTTCATCGGCATCTACGACGGCTTCAACGGCCCGGACGCCACCGACTACCTCGTCGCCAACCTGTACGCGTCCGTGTGCCGCGAGCTCAACGGCATGCTCACGGAGGACGAGCCGGGTCGCCCCGACCAGCAGTCCGCGCGGTGTAACGGCGGCCTTCGGTCGGCGCGCCACCGCGGGGTACTCGACGCGCTGGCGCGCGCCCTGCTGCGGACGGAGGAAGGGTACTTCGCGGAGGCGGAGGCGCGCGCAGCGGAGTGCCCGGAGCTGGCGATGATGGGTTCGTGCGTGCTGGTGGTGCTGGTGAAGGGCGCGGACGTGTACGTGATGAACGTCGGGGACAGCCGCGCCGTGCTGGCGCACCAGGCCGAGCCCGACCTGTCAAGCGTCATGATGCGGCGGCACGACGGCGACCTCGCCGGCATCAAGGAGGAGATCAAGCGACAGGTCGACGCGTGCGAGATGGGGGAGCTCGCCGCGCTGCAGCTCACCATGGATCACAGCACCAACGTCTACAAGGTGATCGATCACAACTCCATTTGATTAATTGTTCGCTGATTATGCGTGCATTATACTAGCATCCATTGCCACTCCATTTAATCGATGCTGTTGCAGGAAGTGAGAAGGATAAGGAGTGAGCACCTAGATGATCCTGCCTGCATAGTGAATGGTAGAGTGAAGGGCTCCTTGAAGGTGACAAGAGCATTTGGGGCTGGCTACCTAAAAGAGGTATGCATGCCACTGTCCAGTACTCTAATTAACGATTATGAATGAATAGAGAAAAAAAAAATCTTCAAATGCATCTATCATCTCAGTAATGGTAAATCCTCGAATCGAATCCCCGGTAACACAACACAACGAAAGAGGGCTCTATAAACCGCATGCAGCGATCGATGGTCGACGTTGATTTGACCAAGTTTGCTAGCTGTTGCAGCCCAGGTGGAACCAGGCTCTCCTGGAGGTTTTTCGGGTGGACTACGTGGGGACCTCGCCGTACATCACTTGCCGGCCGTACCTCCGGCACCACTGCCTTGGGCCCAAGGACAAGTTCCTGATCCTCTCCTCCGACGGCCTCTACGAGTACTTCACCAATGAGGAGGTGGTGGCGCAGGTGGAGGCGTTCGCCGCTCGGTACCCCGACCAAGACCCCGCCAAGTACCTCAGCCACGAGATCCTCCTCCGTGCCGCCAACCAAGCTGGTGAGTATATATATGTAGAATTTCCCAAGTATACAAGGAATGGGATTTTTGTGATCGATGATGCATGCAGGAATGGGGTTCCATGAGTTGCTCGAGGTTCAGCAAGGGGATCGACGGCGGTATCACGACGACGTCTCCATCATTATCGTCTCGCTGGAAGGGAAGATATGGAGATCATCTTCAGCTTGAACGAATTGATCCTGATTGGTTAGCATACATGGACGTACGTACGGCCGCACCTGCGCAGTGTGCGAAAAAGGATTCGTTCCTATAAGCAGAGAGCAGTCCACGTACATAAAATTTCCGCCTGCTGTGAGTGACGAATTGATCGATCACGAAGCAGTACGTGAGCAAGTTTTGGCGGCATTTTCTCTTGCTTGAATCGTACTACGTGTTTCATATGGATGGATGCATGTTTAGTGCTTCGGTCGTCTGAATATCTATCTATCAAGCCCCTTACAACTCTCTGCAAGTCAATAATTAATCGGCATGATTCTGTCCACGGATCCTATAATTGTAGCATGCCCTCAACAACATATAATTTCGCGACACAATGCAGCAACTACCCGGAAAACTTCGATCTAACCCTAGGTGTACCACGAACATCATACAATGTAATCCATCGAAACTAGGGAGCACAGCCGTTGGCGAGCCACGACACGAGGGCGCGACCAACCAACGCCGCCCGAACGTTGTATATTTTGGTATTTGTCTCACTAGAATACATCAAGGATTCATTCCAACAAAGTTGACAAATTAGAGGTAAACCTGTGATACTACAGAATCACAGACGGTTCCAACCACGAACCGTCTGTGATATTACAGAATCACAGACGGTTCGTGGTTGGAACCGTCTGTGATAACCGCCTGTTATCACAGACATAAAATTTCAGACGGTTCAAAAACCGTCTGTGATGACTGTTACGAACCGTCTGCGATGAGCTTTTCTGTAGTGCGGTGCTCCGGCCGACAACAAGGAAGAAGACAACAATGGCATGTCCCTGTGCAAGAAATCAGCAATTGAGTGAGGGGAAATCGATTTGTAAGCATGCCGAAGTCGGCCATCGTCGGCGACGGCCACAGCGGAGGAGCAGTGGAAGGACGACACAGATCTAGTGAGCGGCACCATAGAGGGATGGATTGTGGCGACGATCGGATAGAGATGAGGAGCAGAGAAAGGACGACCAGGCGCTCCACGTGGCGCAGCTGCCGTAGGCGACGTCGAGCAGTGGCCGTAGGGGCCACCGCGGCTGCCATGGCAACCATCGCGAGAAGCATTTGCGTGCTCCACCCCACGGATGCCTCGGGCTGGTGCTCGACGTTGGCAGTGTAGAACGCAGTGGCACCCTTGAAGGTATCGGAGCGGGTGGGGGAGGACCCTGGAGAGACGCGAGAGGGGTCGTGGGCTCGCCAACGCTCGGGAGCAAAAGCCGGAGGAGGCGGTCGACGCGGTGCATGTTGGTGCTGCCACATGAGGAGACGCAGCTGGGGACGATAGCCATCTTCTTGGCTTGTTGCCCTGCCCCTTACGAGGGGCAAAGAGAGAGAGAGAGAGAGAGAGGGTAATGAAAAGAGGACCTCGCCGGTAAGCGGAGGGCGGCACAACAACGCAGCAGGAGAAGAAAAGAGGACACTCGTGAGGACAAGAAGAAGAGAGGATGAAGAAGGGAGAGGAAGAGATGAGTTTACACTGAGCCTCGTCAGTATAGGGGCCAGCTTAATGTCCACGTGCGCCCCGTCGGTAGAACCGTGCGCCACGTCCACATAAAACCAGAGTGGATTTGGTGTTCGGGGGGCATTTGTCTAGTTTGGAAAGTTCAAAGGGGTCGGATGTCTAGTTTTCAAGTTTTTGGTTGTTTTCTGAATTTTCTGAAGAGTTCAAATGAACTTTTTCCTTTATATAATCCTACCTAATTAAAACCAACATATGATTGGTATCGAAGTAGTCCCACATGATTTACGTTACGGTCCTACGGTATAGATCGAGATGCTAACAACCTTGAGAAATAGAAGGGAACGCCTAGCGCTCGGACGTACGGTCCGAGCGCTAGGTCCGTATGGCACGTTCCGTCTTTGGATCCTATAAGGTTCTCTATAGTCGTCCATCTCCCCGCAACGATGGTCTGCGACGGCGACGCCGCGAGGAGGCTCGTGTACCCGACCAGCGATCGGGCGGTTTCGGTAGAAATCCACCAGGCAGCCCAACACCGGGTAGCTCCTTGGCGCATGGTGGTGAGAGCTGCAAGTGCTACAACCTGTTGCAAAGACATAGAAGCAAAAGGAGTAGAGCAAGAAGCAGCAGCAAGTCACAAGAGGCAGCACGTAGCTGCAGGACTCCAACTCCATGGGTGATCAGACCAAGTGTCAGGCGAGTTCTTCGAATGTTCGTCCCAGCATCTGGGAAGATCATATGTTAAGAATTTTTTTGAACAAGACGAATGTTGCGAACCATTACAAAAAATGTTGCGGCCCACTTAAAACAATGTTGTATACTGTTCTTTTGAATGTTGCATATGTACAAAAAAATGTTGCATCTGAAGTAAAATAATGTTTCATCAATACAAAAAACAATGTTGCGCACTGTTCACGGCAATGTTGCAAAAAAAAAATCTTCCCTAAATTGACTCCGTAAGTTCTGAAGTTTGAATATGTGTGCAACATGTGATGAAATCAAACACGAAAAGGAGGAAAACATCTGAAAAGCTTGTCGCGGAGGAGCACGTACTTGTAGGACAAGCACGTGGCCGGAGGCGAGTAGCAAAGCTTATCGCGGAGGAGGAGGCCGAAGGAATGCAGGAGCATGTTGGCCTCGCTTCTTCACTGGCGCTTGGGAGCCAATTCATAGCTAGTGATGTTGGCGAAGTCGAGCACGAGGGAGCCGCCGACGAGGGGGAGTTGGCCAAGGCACCTCGCCAAGGATGCCGCCGGCGACAGTAGGCCTCGGGCGGTCATGCAGTTTTGGGGGAATCTGGAGAAGGGAGAGAGATGATGAAGGTATTTTGAGAAGAGAGGTGTTAAAGAGAAGAAGTAGATGTGATGCTGTGGTGAGGAAGATGAGAGGATGATGGGTTTGGACTGGAATGGTGAAAGGATAAGAATAGGTGAGCCGCTAGCACATTCGATTTTGATCGTCTGTCCGTACGTATAAGTCGTATCGTTTTCCGAAAAAGAAAGCATGTTTACCAACGTAAGAGATGGAAAGGGTTGGGTATCAATGGAGTAGAGAAGCAAAACGACAGCGGCATTGGCTCCTAATTGTCGATTTGGTCCCTGCCATGACAGTATTGAAATTTTAGTGATGGGTCATTAGCGCATTAACCGCACTTTAGAAATTAGAAAGGCGACCTCTTTCTTGTCAGATGATAAGTGTGACACCCAAGTGATTATACACCACGACAGTCCCTTATGTAGTATAGAATGAGCAAGTTTCACAAATATCTGCTTGTGTTTCGTCACACGAAGCACTAGGTCAATCACATGACGTGGAAATGCATCCATGAGAAACTTGGATAACTTTCCAACTTGTGCCCTGTCCTGGTCAAATCAAACTACAGTCAGCACTTGGCCTGTCTCTTGTAGTCGTCTCTTAGTCGCAACACTCTGCGTAACAACAGAGCTTTTGCAAGGAACAAAAATTTCCAAGTCAGTATGGACAGGACAGGACAGGCTCCTTCGAATTTCACTCTAGCCCACACGGACGTCAGCACTCCTTGGTCCTTGCCATTGCCCACGCTCAAGTCCAATTTTCAAAAGTAATCGTACGATCGAGTTGTCCATAGATTTAACCGACTAAACCTTGCATCTTGCAAGAAAAAATTCCGATAAGCATACGCGGTGGATCTCACAAGGTCACTGCAGATACAACACAAAGCACGGACGCCACTCAATTGCAAGGACAAACCGACGTACAGCTAGCTACAAGCAACAGGCGCTAAACTCACATGACACATCAATCCGGATCATCTGATGCTCTCATCACCAAGGGAACCATTACTACAAGTAACCGGGGACTGTAACAGCCGGACGGTGAGACGGACAGGGTCACACGGACGGTGACCCCCACGGTTAAAGAGCCGGTACAATGTCATCTAGCGCGGCGGCAGCGTCAGCGTCAGCGTATAGCCAATTCATGGCGCAGCTGCACGATCCAAGGACCACCCTGCTGCGCCAACCAGTACATGAACCCTGGTGCCGGACCAGGCCATTAACACGAGACACATGGGGGCAGACCTCACATGCCATGGCAGGCTAACTTTAGATATGAACTGAACTGCTTCACAACTCTCTCTCTGTCTCTCTCTCTGCATCCTTCGCCTCTTCACCACACCAACACTGTGTGATGAATACCTCTCTCTCTGGTCTTTCAGAGCTCTCTATGCATGCTAAGCTTAACCTGGCAATCCAAGAAATAGGGCAGACACACAGACAAAGGGGGAGTGGAAGGCTGCTTATTTAGTTCCTATCTATAACTTTCATGGATCACCCAGAAAAGTTGTTCCCAAAGAGGCTTTAGATTTCATCTGGGTCTGAAGAACCGACGGTTGCTTGAGCTTACCGCCCGTGTCCGCGCATTCTGCTTCACAGATCGTGCTCAGGCTTGTCCAGGGTACCACTATCGCTGTCGACCATCCGGCTCGAGCCACGGCCAATCTTCGAGAAGGAGCCCATGGCCGGAGATAGCCCTTTGAAGCTGCTGCTCCCCTCACTGAGGTTGTGAGACCGCCGAGACCGCCTCCGGGTGAGCTGCGGGGAAGTAGGCTTGTCGGGGTCACTAGCAGTCCTGGTTTGGGCCACCACCAGCCGCGAGATGCTGCCACGGCAGAATGGGCATGCCGGTGAGGGCAAGGTCAGGGTCGTCGGGTTGGGCTTGTTGTGGCAGCACAGCGCCAGTGTGCACGGTGCGCACATTTGATGCCCACAGTCTTGCACCTCGATGGTGCAAGCCTGGTCGAAGCAGATGCAGCAGAGCTCCGTGTCGCTCACCTGTGCCCAAATGATCCATCGGTCATTCATTCACTAGCCAAACAAATTACAAGATATATGTTTTATGGAATCCTAATCCGACGAATGACACAGAAATGAGCCATCAGATGCACCTCAGAGCATGATGCGTCGTCAACATTGTCATCGTAATGTGAAGGGGATGGCAGGGAGAACTTTGCGCCTTTCAAGATCTTTTTCTCCCTCTCCCTGTTGGCTTCCATCAGGGCTGCTTCCAGGAGAGCCTTTGCTTCCGGATCAAGCTCACTGATGAACTTAAGCGGGGAAGGCCAAACCATGGGCTCTGCTGATGAAGGGTTCAGCAAAGCCGCACATGCTCCCTGGTTGCGCTTCAGCGCAACAGCATAGGGTATTCTCCTGGGGGGGACATAATCGTTTACAGTAAGATTTCAGCAGCAGAGTACGAGCAGTTCAGCAAGAGAACAGATCAAAGTTTGAAAATAACAGCGAGCCTTGATGGATTTTGCAAATGCAAGGCAGCAAACGGTTAGTGAGCTCACCTGTCGCTGGACTAGCTGAATTGTACTGTTTATGGACAGCAGGGAGCATTAATGAATACCGAATAGTAAACAGGTAAAACTGCACCTAAAATTTTGCTGGTACATACACCAACGATGTCTGTGGCCTTCCTTCAGCTATACACACCTGAGACATGAACTGCAGCATAATGGAGATCTAGTTCTCACCCGGCCGAGTCCCTTTGGAGCCGATCAGCTCCCCAGGCGAGCAGCCTCCGGATGCAATCCATACTCCCGCAACGAGCGGCCAAATGCAACGACGTGCTGCCAGGGAAGCTGCAGCAGCAACACATGAATAAGCGTTTGCACCAGTGAGGAACCAATTGAGCCGATCCCCAAACCGATGGGACGGCAAGATCAGCAACATTACCCATATGAGCCGGTCAAAGCCGACACAATGGCGCCGTTCTCCAGCAAGACCTGCACACACCCCGGCCGCCCCTGCCTGGCCGCGAGATGCAGCGGCGTTGCACCGTGGTCGTCCCTGAGGTTGACAAACCGGGCGAACCCCCTGCCGAACTTCGACAGCAGCAAGTGAGCAGTCTTCCGGACGACAGAGTCATCCAGTACTACACAAGCATGGGACAAGATCTCACCATGAGTCCGCCACCGGCGTGGTCTGCGCGGTGGAGAGGATGGCCTGCAGGCAGTCCACGTGGCCGTAGTACGCCGCGTGGTGGAGGCAGGTCCTCGCGTGCACTGAATCAAACATCAAGATCTGATGCACAAATCGTACGAATCCATGGTCAGTGACTCTTGCAAGCGGAATTGCACAACAAGTTTGAAGCTTTGCTGACATTTGCGCCGGCCTGGAGGAGCTTGAGCATGCAGTCGATCTTGCCGTGCATGGCCGCAAGCATCAGCGGAGTCTGGAGCGGAAGAAGGCAGCCAAAGAAAAAAGATGAAAAATTTAAGCAGCTAGTAGGAAGAAACACTTGTAAGTTGCAGCAAGAAGAAACTTTGATGGGATCACGCACCTGCTTGTGCCGATTCACCGCGTCCGGCTGCACCCCGCGATCCAAGAACATGGACAGCACCTGCGAGAAAGCAGTAAGAGAAGGCTCAGAGACCAAGAAGTGGAGGGGATCCATGGCGTCTGTGTGGCGCGTGAGAAGCAGTGATGAGGGGCTGACCTCGAGGCGGCCATTGGCGGCGGCGATGTGGAGCACGGAGAGGCGGTCGTAGAGGGTGGCGCGGCGGGCGAGGGAAGGGTCAGCGGCGAGGAGGGCGCCCAGGGCGTCGAGTTCCCCGAGCTGCGCCGCGCGGAAGAAGTCGTGCTCGTCGCCGGTGCGGGCGCAGCTCACGCCGTGCCCCATCGCCGGCGAAGTGTTGGTGCCGTGCGCTGAAGAATGGGAATTGGGAACGAGAGGTGTAGTCTTTACGCCTTTTTATTGAGCCTTCCTCTCTCCTATCCTACTTTTTTTTAAATATATATAACACTAGTTTAATGACCGGTGCTTTTGCTACAAATTAAAATATATATATATATATCTCGTCAACCGTTGTCGTGCTCAGCCTATAATACAAGTGATCCGTCGGCAATTCATTTTTGGAAAGATCGATGAAATCTTTGGGCTTTCTGCGCACCAACTTGGGCAGTTAGAGTGTGGAGGGAGTGGAGAGTGGGTTATGGGTAACCAATCGTACGCACGGGAGGAACCGAGAAAGAACAAGATCCAACACCTCACATCGTATGAAGGAGGACGGACCGCCACCAATTCCTTCTTTTAAGTAGTAGGCACCAGTTTAGGCAGTTGGGGTGTGGGGAGTAGAGAGTAGGTTATGGGTGGTCAACCGTACGCACGGGATAAACTGAGAAAGAATGAGATCCAACAGCTTACATATCACGAAGAAAGATAGATTCAACGGCTCATATTGTATGAGAGAAGACGAACCTCCACTAATTCCTTTTTTTAAGTAGCAGAGAAAAGGTGAGATCGAAATACCTCTGATTCTTTTTTTTTCTTTTTTTTTTTGAAAAAAAGTGAGATCGAAATATCCCTGATTTCTTTCATGCTGGTCGTTTGAATCAACCGGGTTTCAGCCTTTCATTCCTCGTAAGTATAACCGCTAATTTATGAATGCGTTTAACCACAGACGTGTGATCGATCGTAAGTATGCCCGGTAAGGTAATTTTGCATCTTAAGGCATCAAACTTCAACCCATTGTCGCATTAGTCGACTCAAAAACGAAGGGTTTTCAATATACTCCGCATTCGAAACAGGGATTCCTCGCAAAGAAAAAAAAAAGGATAGAAATAAGGGTTCCTCGCCTGTGACGTCTGATGCCACCGAACGCTTCGTCTTCAGACATTCTCATCCCCAAGTATCAGTGTCTCTCTCACTCAATTCCTATTTCTTTCTCAACTAAGTAACCGACTTCCCCCTCCTCCCACATCCAGTGGCTCGCCGGCGGAACTCCGGAGTGGCGCTCCTCCTCCTCCTCCCCCTCTCTCATCCACGTACTCCCTACCCAGTTCTCAATCTCAACAGGCAAGGGAGTCGATCTCCAAAATGTTAAAACTGATTTAGTGTTTTTTATTTTTTTGTTGCAACAATATTTTAATTTTGTTATAACAAATTCTTGTATTTGACGCTATAATTGTTCTCATTCGATGCACAATTTTTTAGTTTGTATTTATGTGTGTTGCAACGGAGTAGGAATTTTATTGAAACCATGAAACTGATTATTATGATTTACGAATTTTTATTGCGTTAAATCAAGAATTTTTGTTACGATCGACCTAAATGAGATATGATGGCCGGGGAGATTTGACGGCTCGGGAAAGCTCGCATCCGAGCTCTAGTCGCTCCTATTATTCTTTGATTCCTTCTCGTAAGTCTCAGAAAATTAACAAAGTCTTTTCTAGTCTTTCGGTGGTACTCTGATGGCCTAAACCGCAGGTGCGATTAGATGCTAACCGCTAGCATTGCTGTAGTTATTGTGGACCCTTCTTTTCCCTCCTGAAATGCAAGTCTAAGTACTCCTATCCTGTTTTGTTTTGCCACCAGAATAAAAGTATAAAAACGCACTACACTTACAACGGTGCTTATGTTGTTGTCATTTTGCAATTTGATTGCAATCTACTCCAATTAATATTAGCGATATATATATAGTCCTTCTAAGAGTACGTACTCGCATATCTCATATACCACTTAAATCCTATGATGATATCTCTTTATAAGTTTGAGTATACTCCAATAATGATTACAAAATACGCCAAAATGAGTTTCATGAAAATTTCATTAAAGTACACTTTTTATAGCAAAATTCGTGTATATACTTCTTTTTATATATGAAAAAGGATATATAGCAAAAATAAAGAGCTCCGATGATTTTTTTTAAAAAATAAAGTAGTATTAAAGTATCTTATCATTGGTATTTAAGTATATCGAAAGTGATAAATAAGTATAATATACTCGTTTTAGTGGTATGTTGGAAGTGAGGGTATGTACTTCAAGGAGTATGAAACGAACGTCCTATATATGAAAATGGTGCGGTACTATATATACACTATTATGTAGCCGAGCGTAGAATAGTTATTCTACACTTAGCCAGCCCACCGCGCGCGACCCAGGTCAGGTGTGACGTGTGTGCGCCTATTTTGTGGCATGTGACTTTTTTGAACTCGTATGTTTGATAGTAAAATATAACGGATAAGACAGTAAAGTTATAATATGTTTCTTCTTTGAATCACATACATTTTTTATCGGTCACGCTACTAATATCTCCCCACCCTTGAGCACGATGACCCATCCGTGATAACTTGCGAGCATACCACAGTTATTCCACCAAGCATGTTTTCAAGCATCGTCATCATGTCACAACGGACTTCGTGTGTAGTTAGTGGCAAGGATACCACCCCCCTGCCGCCGCAGACGCCAAACGTCATGTCTGATATTAATAAAATGCACCACATGCGATTAATAAAATTAATGCTTAGATAGTTTTTTCGCATGCAGTAAACTATAAGCACACTATCATAAATTTATGTTACAGATACAGATTGAGGTCTATATTTTCAAGCGCATCTTGAAGTAAAAGAGCTCTCACATACCATCTTAGAATAATGTTCAACGGATAGTACAACAATGTTAGTTTGACAGTAAAAGCGCATACACGAAACGGTAAAATAGACAGTACAAAACAGTAAATGTGTTTTTTTATTTATCCCTTTATATTTTATACACTAAAACGAAGCAAACATTACAGTAATCGTGTTATATATATATATATATATATATATATATATATATATATATATAAACAAGTGAAGATGGAACTTCTGAAATATATTTTGAGATGTTCGGCCAAATAGTGTGGTCGATCGTATTTTTTTACATTGCATGATAATAACAAAAGAAGGGGGAAAGTGTAGTGTCCCGCTTTTTCAGAGATTTTCAAAATTTTAAAAGAGAACCATTTGCTTCTATTTGCCAAAAGCTTAATTTGGAATTTTAGAATCAATTGCAGTTTAATATGAATTAATTAAAATTGAATTAAATTAAAGTTGGTTTAATTGGGTTTTCTGGTATTTAAAATCAAAATTATTATTTTAAGTGTTTTCTTGGATTTTAAAAATGGTTTTCCTTTTTCCCGAAATTAAAATTTAATTTATTTGCAAAAGTTAAAGAAAATTTAAAGTTAAAAGTATTTTTATTAAGTCCATAATAATTCAAGGAATTTCTGAGAATTTTTCTAGAATTTTTGGGCTCTATTTGCTATTTTCTAAAAAGCCTTTTCAATTGTTTGTATTTCTGAAAATCAAAAATCCCAAAAAAAATCCCTTTTACTGTATGTGGGCGAATCCTCGGCCCCATCTTTTTTCTTCTCGGGCGGCCCGTGCGCCCGACCAGACCTCACCCTCGGCCTCGCGCCCACGTCGCGATCCCATCGCGACGGCCTCGCTTCACACGCTTCCTCCTTCAGCCTGGCGCCGATCCTCATCCGACCGCTCTCGCTCGCCGCCTCTCCGTCCCACCGTCGATCAAAATCGGACGGCGCCTCTCTTCTTCTTCATCCGCGCCTTCTCTCTCCTCGCGCTCGCTCGTGACCGCCGCGAATCCGCCGCCTCCTCGATCCGCCGCTTGTCCGCGCCCGCTGGTCAGCGCCTTGGCCTCCGCTCCTCCTTTCTCTCTGCCCAATGCGCCTCGCCCAAAGCCTCTGCCGAGCTCACGCGCCCTCTCTCCTCCGCGTGACCTCACAAGGCTTCCTCGCCCATGCTCCTCCCCTATTTAAAGCGCGCCTCGCACCACCTCCTCCTCCTATCCCTTTCCCTCGGTTCCTTCCTCCTCTCGCCTCCTCCGCCTCCGGCTCCCGAGATCCTCCTTTCCTCCTCCTCAGCCGAGCTCCACCGCCGCCCTTTGCGCGCCTCGGTCCTCCTCCGTGTCATTCGACCCCGCCATCGCCTTCCCAGGAGCCGCCGTCTCAGTCGCCCTCTCCTTCACGTCCTCCTCCCGGAGCCGTCGCCTCCGTCTCCTCAGCTCCGGTCATGCCGCGCACTCCTTCCCACTCTTCTCTTTCTCTCTCTCTCTCTCTCTCTCTCTCTCTCTCTCCGCTCGCTCTCTCTGGGTGGGCCTCCCATCATGTTGTGGACGCGCCAGCGCCGGTGGACCACGCCGTTCATGGTGCGGTGGACCAGCCAGTCTTGTCTGCACTGCGCCGCGAGCCGATGTGGCCGTCCACGTGGGCGCCACCACGCCGCCACGCCCGCGCCTTCTCCGCGTGGTCGCCCATTCGGCGCCACGCGTGGCGTGACGTCATAATCCGGTTTTGGTGAAAAATAAATCCAGAAATTCAAGAAATTCAAAAAACCCTAATTCTATCATTTCATGTGATTTCCAACTTCTTTCGGCCGTAACTTTCTCATCCGAACTCCGATTTGGGTGATCCAAATTTCTAAATTCATATAAATTCAGCCCCTTTCATTTGGTTCTAGTTTTGTAATTTTTGGAGTTCATTTGCTGCTGTTTTATTTATTGTTACTATTCTCGCACGTGTAGATTCTGGCATTTCGGAAGATTTCATCGACCCGACAACCGAAGACCCGCTCCTCGTCAACGAAGGCAAGTCGTAGGCCTTTGACCATGATGAACTCATTTTATAAATGTATATTATTTTAAATTATCATGTATGGCTAGATTTATTAAAAATAATTTTGGGAGTAGATAATTACCAAATTGCCATTATGCCACCTTGATAAATTGAGAATGAAATGTCTCCTTGAATGACATATATCCTTGGACACCTTAGGATGGTTAATACTAGTTGGACATAATTGTATTACCAACTTGGGTGCGTATATTTGCTTAGTCTTGCTTTAGTTATCCGTGGAATTTGCGATCATGTTTACATAATGAATGAAATTTGACTAATGGCGTTATGGAATTGTGGTGTGAGGCCACTATAATTTAAATTGTGTTGAGCCATGGCAGGGATTGCCATTTGGTCGGGAATGAACAAAAATAATTTATGCTCGGGCTTGTGGTAGGGAGTGAAGGTGGGTGTGTGATGCACATTGGGATGTGGAAAGTCTCGTCTGAGCAGCCAACTAAGGACTTAACTTTGCAAGTCATTGATCTGGGCCACCTCGTGTAACCACAAGTCCGGTATGGGACGGACCTGGCCGCCAAATCGGTCAAACCGCCGCAGCTGGCCGGTCCGACCGCCTGATGGAAATTTGCCTAAGTCCCAAAACGGACGCTCTCTGGAATAATCGTTCTGCACCAACCCCGGAACTTCCTCACATCGGAAGTTCCGTTTTCTCAACAGCGGAACTTCCGGACAAAGAATCAGTACAGAGGGAAATCGGTGCGACCGCCAACATATGGCGATTCGACCGACACCGTTGCTAACCCGGTCCACACAAAGATCGATCGGTAGACCACAAAAGAAAAACACATTTGCTTCACTTCAAATAGCAAAACACATTCGCTCATTTGAGTACAATTCCAACAAGGTTAAAAGATGGTATTCTCAGCTAGTTGCAAAACACATTGGCCAATATTTTAGAATACTCATCACAAGGAATAGGGTACATGGACTTACACCATTTGCAAAATACATTTGCAAACTTAAGTCACATGCTACAAGGGTTATGCATGAGCCTCGACTATTTGCAAAACACATTCGCAAATAAATAGCATCATGCCTAGATGAGCTAGAGCAACCATATTGAGCTATCAACACATGACTAACTCAAACTACTAGTTAAGACCCCTCTTACTAGTACGGTAACCTATACTAGCAATCAGGTCTTCCAACCAAACTATATGTGTAAAGAAAATATATGCACATATTCAAAATATACTTATGGTGGAGTTCTTCCTATATTTTGGATCCGAGGAATGCAATATTATATAAGAGTATGAGTTGAATGCATACCTCGTTGAATTTCACCTTTATATCCAAATGAGACTACACACTAGATATATCAATAGAATTGTTAGTCTCACAATTGGATTTGTCATTAATCACCAAAACATTTCATTAACTCATAATGGCGGGTCTATATCTTTCAGATAGTTGGTAGTAATTAGCAGTCACTCCTTGGTCAATTAAGGACTTAACTTTGTACGTCATTGAATTGAGCTATAACTGTATGACCACATGCCTGGTATGGGACACGCCTAACTTAGTAAGCTACGGAGTCTTGACATTGATTACTCAGGTAGATAGGTTACGTTGTGTGCCAGGGTGGAGGTGTGATTATGTCTGTGTGATGATTCACATTTATGAGCGGTTCGCCTTGTTCAGGTCCAATAGTATGTGATAGGCCAACAACCTGTGTGTGGGGGTTTGGTCTTGTCGTGGCACAACTGTGAGGGTCAAATATCAAGATGAAGTTTCAAAAAGGTTTTGTTATGATTAGTGCTAGCTACAATGGTTATATCTTGTAGGTAAAATATACAAAACTCTACATAGTGTTAATTAATCTGTTCAAATAGTCGCTGCGTCTGAGGTCATAGACATGCTCGGGGATTTTACATGAGTGGTAGATTTTCATAAAACAATTGGGAAGAGACAGCTATGCTATTTAAACTCATATGGCTATTTGAAAGAAAATTGATTAGGCTTGGTGTTCTTTGTGAAAACAATTGTTAAACTATTATTATTTATTTGTTTTAAATTACACTTTTAATCTATTATTTGTAATCAAAAGCAAGTGTGTTTTTTTGCAAAATAACCATTGAAGTCATTTTCTTTGGAATAAATCATCATCTATAATTGCATTCTGTGGTACAAATTGTTGAGTACTCAGAGTACTCATTCTTGTTGCAATCATTCAGCTAAAGTGGATGAGTCTTTGCACCTTTCGAGGAGTTTTTCGAGGAGGATGATCGCTAGGTCTTGATCGATTGGTTATATGTGGCAAGTCAATGAGTTTCCGCTGGAGCTATTTCCGTTTCATTGCCATCTCTTTATTTAGTGTCAGTCCTACGTGGCTTAATAAGTGTAAACTTGACCATAAGATCACAATCGTTATTTATTAATCAAATTACTTGTTTATTCTTATATTAATCTTGTGGGAATGATATTCATATATGTTGATACTGCGTGCACTAGCGTGATGTTGGACTAGTGTATTATATACAAAGGGTCCAGATTAGCATATTTGGGTCCCGATAGAGCATGGGCTGGCGCGCCGTGCGTAACACGACCAAGTTTACGATAACGCTACCGTGTGTGTGTGTGTGTTGTAAAAATTACGGTTTTAGCAAACATTCAAATTTAAATCCAGCATATTTAATAAACATTAATGTATGATTCCAGCAATATTTAAATGACCAAATTAACATATACATATGTAATTTCTCCAAGTCATTTAAAAAGAATAATATGCTCAACACATACATCATGTGTACAAACCAAATAAGCATAATGCTAAGGTTTAGAATATTGACTATTGCTCTCAAAAAGCTAGTTGCACAAGATATGATCTTGGCCATCACAGCTCTTATGAGAAAACTAATCACAAATTGAACGTGATTATTATATATTAGGCCTTGAGCTCAATTTATAAAACTTACTATTCTAATCAGACAAGTTCAAGCAAATTAACTAACTTTATCTATCCCGGACAACATGAACATACTTCATATATATACTACTAACAACATGTAGATCAGTGACTGAAATATATCACAAGTAACAGAATGTAAACACTGAAACAACTACAAAAACAACAAGTATATATTGACTGAAAAGGCTCCAAGAACAGATAGCAAAACAATATGAATCAATTTGCTCAAAGATATAGGAAATAGCAAGAGACTTCACAACTCCAGGCTTAATCGATATGTCAATTCACATTCAATTTCATTCTGTTTCATCAATTCATCACTGAGCAGTTTAACAGACCCACATATATTTATTTGCAATATCTCCTAGTGCTAGTCGCAAAGATCAACACAATCACAGATCAAGTGTTTTCAACTAGCACAACACATATATATGCAAAGTAATATTCAACAATTGGAATGCAAAAATACTCACAAAGTCGATGGTACTCGAAACCACTGAGATGAAAAACAGACAAGGCACGTCACAAGGACGTTGTCTCGTAAAACCTAGCGCCTCGCTGTGTCATGCAAAAAGACAAGGTTAACAGAGATACAATACTAATTCCTCGCACTTTAGGACACACCGAAGAACGAAGTTGAGGTCCAGGGAAAATTGTCGTACAAGACCACCACAAGGTGCTCCGCCGAAAGCACCCACACGGCACCAAAATCAAAGGAACCGAAGCCCTCTTTCTCTCCTCAAGATGAATCAGCGAAGATCAATTGGCCAGCCGATCAAGACAAGCACCGAATCACCAATTCCCATAATCCTCACACCACGAATCTCCCAGAGAATAAGACAAAAGTGGAAACCAGCGGGATGGCACAAAAAGGAGATCAAGAGCTTCACCACTGACAAAGTAGGATCACTCCGGCGGCGCACAGACTCCAAACCCCTCCAATAACTGTAGCCAAAATCAATGAGGAGGAACCATATTCAGAAAGGGGGAAATTTGTATCTCTCGGTATCGAAAAGAAAAGAAAAGGCTACCTTTTCAAGAGGAGAACAGGTGTGGCCAACACGGTGGCGGCGAACATCCGGCTCCGAAGAGCCCGGCCCAGTCAGCGCCTCCTACACTGCGCACGCTCGCTCCATCTCTAGCTGAAGAAAACTGCCGAGCGAGAGAGACCTTTGGTTGGAGACAACCTTATCTTCTCCTAGCTCCACCGACATGTTGGCCCACTTCATTATTTCTTTTACTTTCTATTTTTCCTTTTCTTAAAGTGAGAAATTCCAAAATATCTCTGACCAAATACAACGATATATATATATATATATATATATAGGAAGCCTTTTTCCTACTCCCGGAGTAGTTCTTTCTATTCAGTATCTCACAACTTAGGAAGTATTTTGCATGAACCGAGTATGTATGTGTAGTATCAGTATATAAGACCACAGGTGGTATTCACACTTTTTAGGGTGGTATGTACAATTTTTTGACATACTCCTTTTTAGTCTTGAATATGAATGTATTTACAAAATATACTAAAACTATGGACTCTCTTATAAATTTTTAGTGTGGTTCGCGTTGGATTATCTTATAATTAGTATATGAGTATCACAAAGTGATAAAGGAGTATGTCAAGTTTTTTAGGTGGTATATCAAAGGTGGGAATGCTTCCCGAGAGTAGAAAGTATTAATCCTATATATATATACACTCTCTCTCTCTATGTGGTAAAACAAAAGTAACAAGTCGTCATCTTTTAGGACGTATAATTGACGAGGGCAATCATAGTGTTTTCCGGTATGATTTTATTGGACGTATTCGTGGGGTATGCTATGCGTATAGTGGGTGCAAATTATTGCGAGCGAAAGGGGAAAATTTTGTTAAGTAGACGTGTACAAGAAAGCAAGAGCGCAAGTTCCTTTTCATCATTGGCATTTCGCTTTCTTCCGCATATTATTATTTCCCCCTGAAATGGTGGGTGCAACTGTGCAAGCCTGAATTGCTTGCTCATCATCGATCCATCCATGATTCCCTCCGTTTTTAGGGCAGTATCTTTCCAGCGATGTCCAATTGCGCTCACACACACACACACAAAAAAGAAGGTAGTTTTTGGGAGTGTCGGTGCTAGTCTTCTTCTTCTTCCTGAATTTGAATTCGAGTGTGTCTTATTTCTATCTACCCAAATTAAAACAAGTTTGTTTTTTTGGGGAAATTAATGTTGATGAGGCTATTCGATCCGTCCATTGAGCTGAGCACGGACCATACTGGAAGATTCAAAGAGTTGGAATATCTTGTAGCTGTAAAAGGTGTGCTCACTTGCCAGATCATGACTTGGATGTTCTTCTTCTTCTTCTCCTTCTAACACCGTCTTCCACGCAGCATGCAAGTCACATTTGTCATTCCAATGAAACTTATAATTGATCCCCACAAACGGAGTAGGGTAAGTAAATTATACTTCATTAGTAGTGCCAATCAATCCCAATTGAAGCTAGGGCATGCATGGTTTCAATTAGGAGTAGCAAATTAATAGAGAATTAATTAATGTATCATTTCAATGAGCCCTCAATCCCTTGTGTCTAGTTTGCATGCGGATTATTCTTATTGAGAGCTCTGGGCCGGCTTCCTGAAAAACAGAGAAGAGGAATAAATAAAGCAGTATAACTAGTAGATCAAACTAACTGAATGATATAAGAGAGAAGATGAATTGTTTTGATTGTAACATGGCACTCATCTTCGCATTGTATATATCCACTCCGTACAAACCAACGTACAGTTAAAAAGAAACCAAAAAAAAAAGTACTTTCTTGACACTCATCTTGGCATTACTTAAATGCACTTTTCTTGTCACTCCTGCAGTCCCAGCTACTTGGAGATTTTATGATGATTTGCATGTCAAGTTTGTCTCTTATACAAGAGATGTCGTATTCTTTGTCTCCGCATCATCTCTCCTCCGATTATTATTTTAAATAACATGACAGGTAAAAGACGGCTGAGGTAACCCTCGAGCCAAATAGACTTTGCTCTAGCCAGCATAACACAATCAATATATCTTGAGAATGATTAGCATGGATGCAGCACTAGTATTTGTCAAGAATTCGGCCAGCACAAATTAATTAAAGCCAGAGCATTGCATGCCCCCATACGTGTTTTTTTTATGGCTCTTTGTTCAGAACATGTACACGAGATGTTTAATTAGCTGTAATATCCTGTTTTTGCAAAGAAGTTTCAAAATCTAAATTTGGATTTTAAATTTCAAAATCTTCAAACTCAAACCCTAACCTGATTGATTCGGGCCCGTCCCGGCCCGATTCTCCGCCCGCCTCGGCCCGGTCTCACCCGTGCCCGCTGCCGCCCCTTCCCCCAATCGTTGGTCTCCTCTCTCCTTTACCCTTCTCTGTTTTCGCCGCCGACAGCCGCAGCTGCCGCCCTTTCCACCAATCGTTGGTCTCCTCTCTCCTTTACCCTTCTCTGTTTTCGCCGCCGACAGCCGCAGCTGCCGCCCTTTCCACCAATCGTTGGTCTCCTCTCTCCTTTGCCCCTCTCTGTTTTCACCGCCGACAACTGCAGCTGCCGCCCCTTCCACCAATCGTTGGTCTCCTCTCTCCTTTGCCCTCTCTGCTGGCCTTGCGGTGCAGCTCTGCCAGTTGTAAGATCGAGGTGACCGACTAGAGGGGGGTGAATAGGTGGTTTTAAAAATCTTTCGCGCTAAACCAATATATAAATACGGAAGCTAATAGCGAATTGGTTTTGCACAATTAAAACCTAAATCAACTAGGCTCAACTAAGTGCACCAACAATACAAGAGAGCAATCACACAATGATATATAAAAAATTAAAGCATGTAATGTAAATCGCTCAAAGTAAAGCACAAGATAAAAACAAGATGTACACAATTATGTTTTACCGTGGTGTTCGGAGACTTGCCGGTCTCCCCTAATCCACGTTGAGGTAAACCCAACCACGTTGGACCTGCTCCACTAATTAAGCCAACACCTCCGAGGTAAGTTCAACCACTTGGACCGGTTCCAAACCGAACCAACGCCTCGCTCCACTATGGTTGCTCTTCCTCCACTCCGGAGATGGTGAGCACCAAACCACTCACAACACGCCGGGTCTTCTCACAAGCTTCTTGAGAAGATCACCGCGCACGACGCATCCACGCCGTCTAGGTGTCGGCAAACACCAAGAATAACAAGACTCAACGATCACTTGAACTAATCAAGTGTCAAAGCTCAAGTGGATACACAATCCACTACCTAAGGCAATAAATAAACTTAGGGTTTACTCTCCGAGCTCACCAAGTGCAACACATGCACATAAGAGAGGAGAGGCTTGCTCTTAGCTCAAGAGGCTCAAAGGATGTTCATAATATCACCAGCAACCTCTCCCAACCGGCCAAGGTGGCTATATATAGCCCACACACAAAAATAGCTGTTGGGAGACAAACCACTGAAAAATCATGGAAATCGGAAGTTCCGCCATGTATCGGCCGGAACTACCGCACCTCAGTGATAAGCACAATAACGGCTATATCAGACGAGAAACTAGCCGTTGGAAATTGAGAGCGGAACTTCCGCCAACCAAAATGCGGAAGTTCCTATTATCGAAAGTTCCTCACATATCATTGCGGAACTTCCGCACCTCCAGAAATTTGGCTAAGTCCCAAAAGGGTGCTTCTCTGGAAAAAAACGTTCCGCCAAATTTTCGGAACTACCGATAATAGGAAGTTCCGCCCATAACACTGAGGAACTTCCGATAATAGGAAGTTCCGCCCATAACACTGCGGAACTTCTGATTATCCTGACAAACACAGCAATGGCTTTTTCAACAACTTCAATTGCAAAACACATTTACCAATTGATAAGCCATACTGACAAGGATCAATAGCAAGATTCATAGCAAGTTGTAAAACACATTTGCCAACTTTTAGAATCATACCACAAGGAAAAAGGTACATGGACTTACACCATTTGCAAAACACATTTGCAAACTTAAGTCATATGCTACAAGAAATCAAACATGAGATTAAGAAGCCTCTCAGTGCATATGTGGCCAGAGATTAGCGAAGCAACTTCTACCCTTGAAACTTGAGGTATAATTATACTCCTCTGGTTATAAAATAATGTTGTTTTTGGTATTTGCGATCAAATTTTTTTAAAACTTTGACTATCGATATCTTTTCAATATTTAGATTGAACACATGAAAATAATACGTATAGCTTTGTCTTGAAAAAAATATAATTTTATTAAGTTTTATAAATCTATTATAGTAGAAATTAGTGATCAAAATTGTGTTTCTAAGAGAGTGTTGATGTCCGAAATGGCGTTCTTTTGTGACGGAAGGGGGTATACTACCTCCAGCTCCCTAAGAGCTAATTAAGCTTGCATTGCATTGCATCGCATTGCATTGTACAATCATATCCCCTCCCATGTTGCTTTCACTTGGGATATACACAGCCTTAATTACAGGTACAACTTATTGACGTCGTTCATATTGGGATCTCGAACTACCGAAATCGTTCATTTTACCCCATCGACCCAACTTGTGGTGGTTTTCTGCCGATAGCAGGGTGGTTTTAGAATTACATGGGTACATGTGGATCCGAGTTTAATATTTAGCCCCATCAACATCCATGTGGCGATCATCTTATTCCTCTCTCTCTCTCTCTCTCTCTCTCTCTCTCTCTCTCTCTTTCTCTTCTAGTCTTACAGTCGAGCGTTGCATCCACCAGCGACCACCGTGCTGCTTCATCCTGCCAGCACCGAGAAGCACTCTTCTCCATGCACACCTCTTTCCCTCTCCCTCTCTCTCTCTCTCTCCCTCCTCTTCTCCCTGTCCAAGAGCAAGCCAGGGAGATTGTGTCATTGCTTCTGCTCGAGCTTCGTCGTACCCACAGCGCTCGATCTCCATCTCTGACGACCTCGGCGCAACTAAATGTGACTCTCTGCATATGCATGAGGTGGTCCTAATGGCTCAAATAAGATTAGCATATGGTGACACCAATGACCTAATTTTTTGGATCCGCTGCTGCCAACCAACGAGAGATGCCTTTGTTTGTGCTGCCGTTGCAGGCATGTGTTGATCTGACAGTGATTAAGAAGCCTCTCAGGTATGTTTGGGCTGAATCGATATATAAAAAAGAAGGGTACGTGTGAGCTGAATCCTTAAACATGCCGCCAAAAAAAACTGATTTACACGGAATCGAAGTGTTGTCTCTGCTCCCAGACCATGAAGCATTGATGGCCCGTTTCCATCGCATTCCTCGGATATCATCCATCAGGTATAATATAATCTTAATAATCTCTCTTATTATTAAAGCGCGTAGGATTGGCGCTCAGCCGGAAGGCCACGTCACCGAGAAAACGTCGTCCGTCCGATCGCGGTGTGCTCGGTTTCGGGCCGTTGGATCTCAGCGCTTCATGGGACGACATCGCCGAGAGCTACGCCATCGCGAAGCTTCATCCGCTCCTCGCGCCGCCTTTCTTCACCGAGCCCATCTGCTCCCTTCCTCTCCTTCTTCCGCTCCTCCCTCTTCTTCCCCTCGGTCGCCGCTCTCGGCGGTAGCGCCGCCCTCCTCTTCTTCCTCACAACCTCTCGATCTCACGCCCTCCTTCACCGGTGCCGCCTCCCTCCCTCTCCCTCTTCCGCCGCTCCTCCCTCTTCTCCCCTTCATCACCCAGGAGCTACGCCATCGCGGCTTCATCCCGCTCCGCGCCGCCCTCCTTCATCGAGCCCAGCTGCTCCCTTCCTCTCCCTATTCCGCCGCTCCTTCCTCTTCTTCCCCCTCCGTCGCCGCTCTCGGCAGCCTTCTTCCCTCCCTCTTCTTTCCCCACAACCCTCTCGATCTCACGCCGCCCTCCTTCACCGGCCCCGCCTCCCTCCCTCTCCCTCTTCCGCGCCCCTCCTCTTCTTCCCCCTCCGTCGCCCTCTCGGCCAGCCTCTCCTTTCCCTCTTCGTCGCCCCTCTCGGCCAGCCCGCCTCCCTCCTCCTCTTCCCCACAACCTCTCGATCTCCCTTCCGGCCGCCGCGTGGTGCCTCCCCGCTGAGACCATCTCCGCCTCCCTCTCGCCCATCTCCTCTCCTTCTTCGTATATGTCTACTTCTCCGTCGTCCAGGCAGCGCGCCGCACCAGACTTCCTTCCATCGAGAGACGCCTCCGCCTTCCTCCCTTTTGCGCGCCACGGGTTCGTCTCATTGTCGCCCGGCTCTCTCGCATCCGGCGCTCGTCTCCTTCCTCGTCTTTGCCTCGCCCGCTCCTCCATACGCTTTGCCTATGTCTCCTTCTCCATTGGCCGACCCAGCGCCACCACCAGCTCGTCGCCACCTCACGCGCATCCTGCGCCCCTCGCCCTCGGCTCATTCGGCTCCTCTGCGCCGCCTCGACTCCCACGATGCTTGCCTGCCGGACTTGGGGTGGTAGCCCGGTCCGCTTGCTCCTCCTGGACTGAACCCCCCCCCCTTTCCCCTTTTTTGTAGCTTTGGTTTTCATGTTTGTGCGATGGTTCGTTTATTGATTTTGTTGCTTAGTGTTCCCTCATAGTGAAGATGCTTGGGTTGGTTGCCGTGGCTACCTATGGTGGGGCTTGAGGCTCTCAGTGGTGGTGTCGGCGTGTATGATTATGCCCGTGGTTGTCTTCTGTCGTTGCCACATCTTGAGGTATACTCCCCTCTTCTATTCCTCTACCTCTATCTACTCCTCTCCTTTGCTCTGTGATGGCTAGGTGATGCTGTGATTATTGATGTATGTGCACTCTACGTGCAATGGATAGTTCATATTGTGGGGTTTCGTTTGGTGACATAAAAATGGGGCGAAAAAGGTGTGGTACTTTGCTTTTTGTTGTTTCTAGCATGGTCAAGAGCGGTGTATTAATAGATAGTTCATTCAAGGTCCACATTATATAAGACATGCTAACTAATTCGAAAGTCCTGGCTTTGTTGATGTATTATCTTAGAGAAGGAATTAATTGATGTTCGATTTTGTCCATTGGTCGAGCAGTCAACTATCGCTTGTTGACATTCATGCTATGGTGCCATGCATTAGCAATAAAATGGCTCTGCTTTTATTCAATCAATTCGGTGACTACATTGCATGATTTAGTTATGTACCATGGATGCCAAGAAAATGATATTATGATGTGTATTTTAGGTTTATAACTAGGGATGGATTTTTCGGGCGTTTACATATTCTCCATTATTTCTTCTCGGATCTCACTACTCTTAAGAACTATTATTTTTCCTGCTACTATCCATCGGTTAGGTGATGTATCCACACCATTTTACTTGTTTACAGTGTGGGCGTTGGATTTATCTCTGTTCTTATATCCTTTTACTAAGTCCGACATGAAAACCATGTTTCCATGTCTGGCATGAAAATCGTGCTTCCATCATATGAAGGCTATGCATACTTTTTTATGATCGATCTGTTCTAATGAGCTTTACAATTGCTTTTCTATTAAATTTATTTTGGAGCATATTGTTTTATCTGGATATGTTAATTCAAATATTTTGGTTTGTAGACAGCTGCTACTAGAAAAAAATATCGTGCTTAGTTGCAACAAATGGAAATATAGTGGAGTGTATATTTCATTATTTGACGCGCTGTCTCTTTTCCTTAGTGTAACATGTATTATTGTTCTTCCTACATGATGATTATGAGTTGAGCATTGAGTTGTACGGGTGTCAGTAGTAAATCCTTTTTTTCTTTCTGCAAGGGAGTAGTAGATCCTTATTGCTATGTCAACTTGGAGCATTTAGGCATTTATTATGTACCCATTGTACACTTTACTGTGCACTAACTTATTATTTGATCTGTGAAACCTTGACCACTCATCACCTATTTAGATATGCTAGATTGGATATTGAAAAGTAAGTCCTCATGCTACCTTTTTCCAGTCTTGGAACTTTTAGGTTGATATATATTGCTAGCGCTAAATCTGTTGGATGTTTACTATTTGATCTTGAACTTGAGTCTTGCCTTTTGTTCTCTTCCCATACTTCTTGTAATAACATTTATGACTCCATTCTTTCCTTTTGGGAGATTTTATTCTTGAAATTATGCACAATTGCACGTCATTTGCGCGTGTATGTTAGTAGAAGGGCTTGGCTTGTTAGGAATTGTTTCTATCTTGTTCATAGGATAGTAAGCACAATATGCAATTTATCTTGTTATACCTTACTCATGTTAGTACTATGGCTATGTGTCCAGTCCAGACATAATATTTGCGATTTCTTTTGATATTCGTAGTAGTTGCGAGGAACTGCTACGACCTCTTTTTGCAAATATATTGCTTACTAGATAGCATGAATCACATTTTATCTAAATTTGCTAAATTATGTTTTCTCCGTAGTTCAAGTATATAGAAATGGTCATATTGCGATGAATATGAAGTGATAGATATCATATTCTCTTTGTTCTTTTTTAGATGTCGTTTTAGAATGTGTACAGTCAACTTTTTTAAACTTTGACCTCTAATATACAAAAAAAAATGGAATTGTCATGTGGAAATTATATTACTAGATTTGTCATAAAATTACTTTCATATAATTATAATTTTTTTTTGGTAACATATAATTAGAAAAAAAATATAAATGTGTATTGGAGACCGTGTCGATGTAAAAAACGACAAGCAAAAAAAGAAAGTAATAATTTATGTATCTGCGATCTACATGCTTGAATTAAATCAAACTGCACTGCAATGATATTGGAGCACATGTACGAACAATGCATGAGTTATTCCGGATATCAAATTCATCGCATCGAAGTTAAGCCTCATTGCATGGAATATGTACTCCTCACATTCTTTCCACTTTCATTTGTCAAGTAATTTCGTATGATCAATATTTCTAATGACTTTTTTAATCTTGGTATTGTTTTTGCTTTGTTTTAAGATAAACCGTATATTATTCACTATAGAGCGTGAATGTCTTTTCTTGTGCATACACGTTAACATGTCACGACGAACATCGTCGTATACCTCTGAAGCATCACATAGCACTTTGGTTTAGTGGTGGGTCCCATTTTAGGTTGTAACTTATACCATATATGACCAAGACTTTTATAAGGCTCACTGTTATTATTTAGACAAATAGGGCTCGGAGGGGCCATGGCTTTTGTGCTTGCTCTCCGGTTTGTGCGTGAACTTCGAAGGACATGGAAAGACGATATTCACAACCACCACGACCATTGTTGTTTTAACGGTAATTGCACATTTTTATATTCTTTAATTTTGGTCGTGATGAAGCTATGGATTGGGATGCCATTTTTATGCATGTTGTCCCTCTTCGGATGACATGTTGTGCTTGCACATACTCGCTAATAGTTTTGTTAGTTTCTTGGTAATTATGCAATTTCATGTTCTTTGTGATGTGTATTACAAAGTGGTTCCATAGACCAACCATTTTTTGCCAAATCATTTCGTAAATCTATGTAGCAAAAATCAAATTGCCTCGCGCATTCGTTCAACAAAAGTTATTTTTCTTCACGAAGTGTTGTGGACATGGGATTCCTGAATTGCTATATTGTGGGATAATTCATACTTGATACCATCGATAGGACCAAAGCAATATCCTTAAAATGTCTTGCATGTTTTAACCAATCACTTGAAATCATGCACGTACTTCTTATTGGAGGGTCAACAGGCAACATGCTAAAAGCTTTGGATGTAGTTGATGATGAAAACACATCAATAGAAGTAAGCCTTAATTTAGTTTTCACAATTCATCTCTTTTATGCGTGTCTAGACTTATGATAGAATTGGTCATGGAGAATAGTCATTTAATTATTATTAGTTAAATGCGTCATATAGCTAATACTTTAACCTTTCAAGTTTATTTCTTGCAGGCTATGGATCCAAAATCGATTGCTAGAGGGAAAGATAAAATGATCTGCACTCTTCAAAAAGTATGTAACTTTGAGTAGATTATTCTTATCTCAATTTTAATCACAATGAAATCTTGAGGTGTATTTCTGGCTAATATATCTTGTCCATGGCATCAAAATTTGTTAAATAGATTTTTCTTCTTGATGGATTAAGAATCTTGAATTCTTTTTGTGTGAATGACCTAATGTTAAAATGTTTGAGAGCATTTTCCTTCTTTCTTATTCCTCTGTCTATGTGCTTGGAATTGAACTCATCATGGAATTTGTATGGAAGATACTTTTGTTTTGTTGTATGCGGTGTATTAGAAATCTTGCCTTTTCCTTTGGCTCATCTTAACTTCTTTTGGTATTTTTCCTTTAGGCATGGCGTTAGTCCATTTACTCCACTTAAAAGACTCTGATTCAAGGGCCAATATTCATGAGCTTTTTCTTTCTTTGTGAGTTACACACACATCTTGCTGCCCCTCCAATTCTTCTCTTGTACATTATTTACCTTAGTTTCTATCCTTATTTTCTTCCAATTGTAGATATCAAACATGGTTGAGAAAGTCCCTTCGTTGAAAGGAGGTGGGACATTTTGGTTTCTTGATCGACAACTCCGGATGCCCTTTACATCTTCCCTGTGTTAACAAAGACGACCTTCTTGGCTACAAGTGGAGGTATGCACTTTGTTTGGTGCGATTGTGGTCTCTGTGTTCATCATTGTGCAAATAACATAGTGTCTGCGGCTTCTGCTCAAATGCTTAAATTGGTATATTGGTAGTGTGATAGAACTGCCCCATAAGCGATTGTTGGGTGAGCGTATTGTTTGTTTTATAATCTAGACTGAGTTTACTTCCATTTAATACCATCTTGTCCGCATAAGCATGTATCATCACAAATTGTGCATTCATTTGTAATATTCTGAAGGTAATTAATCGTATGTACTACTTATCTTATCATGCCACCGACTTTTGTATGTACATCTTTGAATTATAATCCCAATCCCTAGGTTTGCCTTATGTTACATTCCTCCTTGAATCATTTGCTGAAAAAATTATTTTTTGTTCTACATATTATATGTTTGGTCCAGTCCCCAGCACATAGAGTACTCTCCATAAACCTTTGTGTTTGCCCTATCCTGGTCATTACAAAATACTTTGTTTGTACCATCTCTACTTTATAACCCAAAAAAATGAGCATCTCTCTTCTATCCCCCTAACTGAACTATTCACTACAAATTGCATTTATTACCATTTGTACTAAGTCATATATGAAACAATACTATCGGGAACAAACGCGGCGCAGCGTAGCGCGCTTGGCGTCCTATATATAACAAGTGAGAAGGGAGAGGAGGGGTACCCCTCCCTGCAAAACGAATATATATACTCTTCCCCATCCATGTTGTGTGTGTACTTGAGCCATGTGTCTGTCTCATCACATTGTGCATTGAAATTGCTTGCTTCAACCCTCTTTCAAATCTCACCAGCTCTTGCTCGTGTATGTATGTATGTATGTATTGCAGTGCAGATGAACCCGTCTGTCCTTTTGGAATCACATCTGAAAGTTGCAGGCTTCATTTTGATGGCAAACTAACATTGCAAACTGCGAGCGCTGAAGCAAATTCCAAAGATACTAGCACATTATCATCGGCGCATCCCATGATCCCAGCTCAGATATACATTTTCTTTTGAAAGAAACATTCAGCTCAGATAATATGATAACATTGCAATGCAACCTGCCGGCTGTGCTTCCAGAATGGCGGAGTCCGTCCATCCATCCAGACAAAAACAACGATCTCCAGTTATTTTAGCCGCCTCGGCAGGACATTTTCTGAACCCTGAATGAATCTCCTGATACTCTCTCGCAGTTTCCAATGTAGTTTAGGAATACAATGCCAAGAAGAATGGATCTTTGGGGCGCCCTTGCACAGAAGCAAATCAACATCATATGACACTGTATCACTATCACAGCAATCTAGTATCACCTTTCAATTAACACCAACAAAGCACCGCAAATTCCAATCGCAAACACGATCGAGCTCGCGTAAACTGATTTCTTATCAATACTTTACTGCATTTGTATTCGCAAGTATGACACTGCCAGGGAGCGGTGTATTATTCACAGAACAACAAGGCAATGCAATGCGCAGATGCTATAGCTAGTACTTAGTAGTACCCACCCACTCCGTTGTACGCCATGGGCATCCCGTAAGGCATCGGCATGGAAGTGTTCGACGCAAACACGCTGCCATTGCCACCGCCGGCGAGCCTGTTGAGGCCGGCCTGCCCCTGCATGCCGCCATGCCGGTACTGCATCCACATCTGCTGCTCCTGGACCAGCAGCTCCTGCTTCCTCTCCATCTCCGCCATCTGCACGTACGACGGCGGCGGCACGGCCAGCGACGCCGCGAACGGGTCGCCCCCGATCGTCTGCACGGTGCCGTCGGGGGCGGGAAGCGCCAGGACAGGGGTGGCCGCGCCCTGCCCCGGCAGCGCCACGCTGCTCGCGCTCCCGGACGCCGCCTGCGCGCGCACCTGCTGCCGGACGGCGCCCTGGTCGTACATCCCGTTCAGGAGCAGCGGGTCCAGCCCGCCGCCCATCGCCACCTTCTGCCGCGACAGGTTGCTCGCCGTCTCCGCCAGCGCCAGCTCCCAGTCCGCCTTCCCGGGCTCCGCGGCCGGAGTCTGCCACGCGGACGTCACCTGGGGGGCGTCGTCCGAAGGGAAGGCGACCCAGCTGCCGTCCGCGCCTTTGCCGCTGGTGGCCCGGAGAAGAGAGCGAGCGCGAGCTTGTTACCCTGCTCGTCCGCGGTGGCCGCGGGCTCCCTGAGGTCGACCAGGTCACTCTGAGCCGCCTGATCAGGTGTCTTCTTGGCCACCGGCGCAGCTTTCTCCGGCACCGACCGCGCAGGCGCAGCTTTGTAATGCTCTGGAGCCGGGAGCGCCTTGATGCCGTTCATGTCGTACTCGTCGGGCTCGTCGCTCCCGGCAGGTTGTTCTTGGACAGGCTGCTGCGTCTGCTGTCGTGGCAGGGGCGGCGGAGGCGAGGTCTGGCCTGCCCTGCCGCGCTCCCGCGTGAACTGCTCCAGCGTCTCGAGGAGCTTCTCGTCGATGCGCTTCACCTCTGGGAAATCGGACGGCCGCGCGACGCCGACGTCGTTGCACCAGCTGTAGAAGGCGAGGAGGTCGTCGATCTGCCTGGCGGCGCTGACGTATGCCTCGAAAGCCTTGACGCAGTCGGGGTACTCCATGTCGAAGAAGCGGTCGAGCAGGACGGCGAGCACGACGGATACGTCGGCGTAGAGCTGGGCGCTCTCCTTAACCACGGGGTAGAGCGTGGCGAGCACGACGCGGCTGTGCCTGGCCTCGCCCGACGGGCGGCAGGGGAGGACGCGGTCGAGCAGCTGCCGCAGCTGGCGCGCGCGTCCCAGGAGCCCCTCGGGGTCCATGTCGTGCACCGACGTCGTCGTCGCGAGAGCCGGCGATACGCCGCTGCCTGTAGCAATAGCATGGTCGTCGGCGAAGCGCACGGTGCGCGGGGCGGGGAGGAGGGAGAGGAGGTAGCGGACGCGTTCGTCGAGGTAGAGCGCGTAGGCGCGGACGAACGCCGAGTGGTCCCATGACGCGGAGTGCGCCTCGTCACGGAAGTCGGAGAGGAGCGCGAGGACGGGCGCGCCGCGGCGGCCGGCGGGGCGGAGGATCTCGTGCCTGAAGTGCGGGTCTCCGTCGGCGACGAGGCGGTGGATCAGGGCGAGGCACTTGGCGGCGACGACGTAGTCGCGGGTCTTGGCGAGGCGGCGCGAGACGGAGGAGACGCAGGCGGCGACGTAGGCGCGGGAGTGGGAGGTGAGGTGTAGGACCTCCCGGAAGTGGCGGTCGTCGGCGGGGCCGTCGTCGTGTGCTGTGGCCCTGACGATGGCGACGTCGAGGTCCGGCGCGACGGCGCTGGAGACCTTGGCGATGCTGATGCTGGTCTGGTCCTTGACCGCGCCGAGCGCCTTGCGGATGGACATGGTGGATGGAGTATATCGCAACCGATACGTACCGAAAAGGGGAAAATGCGAGCTTTGATGGGAATTTGAGAGAGGATGGGTTAGGGGATCTTGGTCGAGGAGGAGGAGATGGAAGGAAGACTTGGTGGAACAAGAGAAGAGATAACGCGGTTTTAGGAAGACGAAGGGGAAGGAATTGAATGGTCGATGAGCTAGCGGACGGGTGGGATGGGTTTGGGAGCGTGGAGTTGGTCGCACGCACGCACGTAGGAGTAGGAGTAGGACTGGAAGAGGAGGCAAAGTCAACGGTTGCCGGCTGCCGCTGACGTTGGGTCCCTCCCCCTGCCTGCGGATTTCTCGAGGGAATTGCAGCATTGATTCTGCTGCTCCGCGTTCGCCGTCCTTGTGGAAGATTTCTTCTCGATCCTCCGTTGCTTTTGGCTATTTTCGATTCGGTTCGGTAGTTTTGAGGGTACGAAATATCTCTAGAATCAAAGGTGCCGATTAAACATGCAAGGAAAGGAAACCATATCGCCTGCAGGGAGACGTTCGCAAAAGAGATGCACCTTGTGAGGGAGCCCGCTGACACTGGAACAACAAAACACTTAGACTACGCCATATTGGGAAATAATGGAAAGTTGATTGATTTAAATAAAGAGTCAATCGAATTGGATAAAGAGATTGCCAATAACCATGTGAAAACGAGAGAAGTCTTTTATAGACAATTAATAGCAGCTGCTTCATGACTAAGATTGCTTTCCATATTGACAATTCGGATCCAGAACCGAAGACAATTGCAAAGTGCAAGAAAGAGGAATGAACAAACCAAGTGGTGAGGTACAAAACGAGATTGGTAGCACAAGGGTTCACAAAGAGATCTAGCATAGATTCTCTCATGTAATGGATGGCATGCACAACGTTTCGTTACTTGATAGCTATGGCAACAGGAATGACTCTGAAAATGAAACTTTTGCATGTTGTGACTGCGTATCTGTATGGATCATTTGATTTTGAAATCTATACTAGGCATGATATTGCATTTGTAATAAATTGTTTGGCAAGATATAGCTCTAAATCTACGAACAGGCGCTGGAACGGAATTAAAGGAATCCTAAGGCACCTACAAGGTACAAGTGATCTTGGACTCTCTTATCCCAAGGTCAAGATGTAAAACTAACGAGTTACTCATATGTTGGCTATCTTTCTTATCCCCATAATGTCATATCACAAACTGGATATGTATTTCTAAGCAAAAGTACATCTATCTTTTGGAGATCTGCAAAACAGTTGACATTGGCTACATCAACAAACCATTCGGAGATTATTGCTCTATATGAAACGACACGTAAATGTATATGACTTGGAAGACTGATTCATCACATCCAAGTGTCTTGTGATGTAGAGGTGGATCTTGTGGATTTATTTACCAAGCCTTTGTCAGGACCAAGTTTTGCAAAACATGTATATGGTATTGGTATGAGAAGACACGAGGAATCGTTGTCTTCAGGGGGAGATATAGGATCTTCATATATGTTCATCGTTAGGATGAAAACATGTACTCCTTTTCCCTTAGTTGAGTTTTGTCCCAATAGGTTTTCTCAATTGAATGTTTTTGATGAAGAAACATGTGCAATGGCAAGAACACACGCTATATACTCTTTTCTTACTGTTTACTATTTTTCCCGCTGAGTTTTCAATGAGAGATGAACATGGCGTTGGCAAAGTGTTCGAGGGTGGGGGTGTTGTTGTATATCGGCATGTTTACGAATGTCCAATAGTGTGAACACTTTATCTAAACGAGGTCTATTAGCGTAGTTTAGTCTCATATGGTTTATTCTATCACGAAGGCACCTTACCTCCCCCTATATAAGGAGGGGTAGTGCTACACTTGTGAGTTGAGTGCTTGATCATCGACAACGTGACCCTGAATATACAACACCGTAGACCAGCCAATAGATCGACAAACAAGCAAAAAAAAATGCTCACATTAGAGAGAGGGGGGGGGGCGTAAACTGCATTGCGGGTCACTGAACTTGTCCGACAGGTTCAAGTTGGTCACAGAACTTGTAAACTGCATATTTATGTCAATAAAATTATTTAAGTTAGTCACTCTAAATAATTTAAGTTAATCACTCTAGGTCATTAGCATGCCAGGCCAGGCATGCGCAACCGATGACATGACACGTTGACTTGTGCCAGTGTGGCATGGGGTGCACGTGATGATGGACATGGCTAATTTGCACTCAACCCCGGCGGTTTTGGTCTTTCACAATTTTACTCCCCCCTCGGCTACCGAGAGGCGATCGTGAGGGCCATGGTGTGTGTCGGTGTTTGGATCATGTGATGGTGATTGTTGCCGGGAACAAAGAATCGAGACAGAGAGAGGCCAACATCGTTGATAAGGGCTTAGTTGCCGATGGCGCAGAGGGTGCAAGGGGGGAGGATGAGCAATCTCTGGTCTATACACGGTGACCAGTGAGTGATTTTGCAACGAGATGTGTGTCTTTATGCCAGGATGACACAAGTCCAAACGTGCCATGTCATCGGTTATGTGTGGGCTAGCGTGCTAATTAATGACCTAGAGACTAGAGTGACTCACTTAAAGGTTTATTTAAATACATTGTGATCCGACTCAATCTTTTCGAATTAACTCAAAATTGGAAATAAAATAAAATCTCTTTTAATCCAAAAAGGGTTGGTTCTAATCTCTCGCTCGCTGTTCAAACACCGAGGTCGGTGACCTACGTATGCTGCGTGAGAGTTGGGTGACTTGCAGGGCAAATTCGATCGGTGTCCCACGGCCCGCGGCGCAGTTTATTTTAAAGAAGAGAGTAGATCTAGAGGCCATATATCACATATGGTCGCTGGCTCCTTGTGTTGGTGTGCAGCCGATCGAGGAACTGTGGATGGCTCAAATAGAAGAGAGTAGAGTGAAGTGGGCCGTTAAGAGGCATTGGGCCTGGTACGTACGCCTCTCGCTCAGTTAAAAGAGTCAGCTAGCTCTACGATATCAATATATGGATGCAACTTGATCTCAGAGTGCAGAGACGATATATGCCTAGCTAGCTCCTCTTAACGCCGGCGAGAGGCTGCTGAGAGCTACCAGCATGAGCCTCTATTTGCTGATTTGTCATCTTTCTCCGTGCTATACCATACCAATGCTACCTATTGCGCGCATGCTATCCTGTATGTGTTATTTATTTATATACGGCCGGCCGGACAATTAATGTAGCTAGCTAGCTAGCTAGGAACTACTGTACTGCGCGCATGTCTTCTTCTCCATCGATCGATCTCTCTCTCTCTCTCTCTCTCTTTAGAGATCACTGAAGCACTGCTTGTCATGTACAATCAATATTCCTTCTAGCTGTAGATGTAGATCAGCTAGAGACGATTATTTATTTCGCTGTTAATCCGGCGGGCCAATATATATCTATCTAGCTAGCTACCTCTTGAACGAATTAGCTAGGGGCATATATATGCATGCTTAGAGCATAAATAATATTTCCTAGGAATTTAACAAGGAAACGTACGACACCATTAATTTCTCTGTCGGAATCCTTTTTCGTCCACTTATTCAGTCCGGCCGATCGATTGTCCATTGGAAATGTCTTTTCCATAGATAGATACCCAACAATTAAACCAGCAGTTTGTTTGTGCACTACTCCAGGATGCATGCAAGCTGACACCATGCAGCATCACCGATAAGCTAGCTAGGCACGCATGTACGCGGCGCGATGCATTGACAGTAGTCCTAGCTAGCTAGCTACACGATCTGCTAGCTCCTTAAAGAATATATGTTACATCGATCTATATATCTCGGATGGATGCGGCATGCAGATCGATGCATGCATGGGTTAAATCATTCCTCAAGAATATATCCAAAAAGAATGTACTGAACAAATTAGAATTTTACACAAGTACCAAATCTCTCTCTCATAGTCTCTCTCTCTCTAGAGTCATGCATATATATAGTAAGGAGAGAAGAGGATATAAGAGTATATATATGTGCCTGTAGTAGTGTGCATCGATCTCGCGCGGTCAGTGCATGCATGTGCATATGGTGGCTTTATTCTCCCAAAGGGGAGAACAGAACTGGGAGGGGCCAAGAAGGCCTAGCCTAGGCCTTCGAGAAAGCAAAGCAGCAAAGCAACGCAACGCAAAGCTAGCAGGGAGAATCAGATTCCCTCCGAGTAACACGCGCATATCAATGCAACAATTACACATCTTAATTGGACCATTCCAATACGCATTACCATACGTATATATTAACCCTACCTATAGCTGCTGCTGCTGCTCTCTCTCTCTCTCATCCTCTCTCTCTCATCTCCCTAGCTAGCTTGGCTCTCTCTCTCTCTCTTTCATCTCTCCCTCTACATTCTTTCGTACGCTTCTTTCACTTTTTCTGTACCAGCATTGTTGCCAGCTAGCTTGTGCTTTAGGGCACACCGTTTCATCCATCCATCGATCGTTCCTAGCTAGAACGACCCCTGTGAAAACACAACCACACAGGCAGGCACTTGCTCCTTCTCTTTCTCAGTGTTGTCAAATTAACTTCTATGTAACTGATAATAATGTGTGCATGCATGCGTTGCGTGGTTCCATGGAGCTTAAGTTGCTATACCTACCTACCTACCTTACCTAGCCATTCTCATGCATGCATGCATCTCTCCTCTCGTCCAAGGAAGCTAATGCTCGCTTCCATCTATATATAGACTCCGTCAGAATCATTGTAATTAAGATTGCTTAGCTCTAGCTTAGCCGACGTGTACATATCATTGCCTTTTCTTTTGCCATTAATTCGCTTTCTTTAGCTAGCTAGGTCTTGCCTTCTCCTATATGTATGTATGTATGTATGTATACTCGTAGCATATGATACTTGGCTATATAGCTGACCGGCCGGCTTATGCGAATGCATGCTTAGTTACTAGTATGTGCTTCTCAATTTGCTAGCGCATATATTATATATCAGTTAATTAATTAGGTTTAAAAGAAACTAGACTTAGAAAGAAGCAGCATGCAATTGAAAGTAGCTAGATATATAACAATCGAGATAGCTAGCTAGCTGATCAAAATTAATGGTCCTCATGAGAAACACAATAGATCGATCTGCGAGATATCTTCACGCTCTAGTACGCTCTATCACTGTAAAAAGGAGGAAAAGGGAAAGGTAAAAACTAAAGAGCCTTACTTTTGAATGGGCCTCTCGGCTCTTTGACTACACACTTTTGCAGCCGTAATTAATTAGCATTGCAATGCTACCGCCAACCACAGAGATTAACATATGTAAGGCTAATGGAAAATATATAGCCTGCAAATCGATATATCCATCACTGGTATCGCATGCTATCTACCTCAAATTTATACACATATATATGCACCAGGCATGCATATGCATTCATTCATATAGTGCTTGCATATATACGCATGGCACATCTTCAATTTCATTTTATCTGCCGCCTATACATATATAGCTAGCTCCTAAGCTTATAGTCCAGTGGTGATCAAATAAACTGAATTGCATCGGTTAATTGCTAACTCAATTTAATTAGTTGCACCAATTGCTCCAATTAATGCTCCAAGCATAGCCGCAAGTTTGGATCACAGAAAGCCACAAACAGAACCACACTCATCTTGCATGCATGGAGAGAACACGTACGTACTATATGTATAGGAGAATTGACATATAATAGGAGTTATCCATGAACATAATGAACAACAGTGGTACACCCAAATACGCGAGAAAACCTATTAAAAAAAAAAAGAAACAAGAAACATAGCAAGTGATCATGCGAGCTAAACTAGGCTAGCTAGTGATAATAATAATAATAATTGTGCATGATCAATTAACGCACGCTCCATCCTGCCCCTCCTCCAGTTCTTGAGACATTGCAAATGCAAATTAAGGCTTGCCTTTTTCTATATCACAATACCACCACATACCTAGCTAATTATAGGATTGCGACTCGCAGTTAAGCTCATCACAAGAGATGGTTACCTGTACTAGTATTGGAATAGGAGGTGTAGCCAGTGAGGTGATCAGTACCGTACATGCCTCCTCTTGGGTAGCCGTAGCCTTCCCTCTTTGATGGCATCACATGAAGCTCTCCTCCGTATTCGCCGTTGACGCCGCCGCCACGGCCATCTCCATCTAAACCCAAATGGAACATCCCCGGCATTGCCATTGCCGGCACTGGCGCCATCGCCACCTGGTCCATTGCATGCAAGAACGGGAAGCTTTGCATCTGCTGCACTCTCCATTGCTCCAGCCCGGTGGCGGCGGCGGCGGTGGCGCCACCACTCCCGCCGCCGATAGAGTAGCAACCCGCCGCGTCGACGGATGGCTTCCCCGTCCCAGATAAGGTAGGGCCGAGGCTCATGGCGTCGAAGTCGGCAAGGCGGAACAGCGGCGGCAGGATAGACATGTTGCTCCTTAGCATCGCCGGGAGAGCCGGCGCGTTGGCCGTGGTGCAAGTGGACGACGTCGTCGATCCAGCTGCGGCGGCAGTGGCAGCTGGTGCCCCCGAGGCCGCCGCCGCCTGCTTGGGCTTCGCGCGCTTGGCGTGGCGGCGGTAGCCGCCGCCCACCGGCACGTTGCGGAGCGCGCCGCCGCGCGTCCAGTAGCGGCGGCACGCTCGGCAGAAGTGGCGCGGCTGCGAGAGAGAGTAGTTGTTGAAGTAGCAGAACTTGGTGTTGGTGGACTCGCAGCGGGGGCACTTGAGCCCCGGCTCCGGCAGCGGGATCCTTGCCAGCCGCGCCCGCTCAGCCATCGACATCGGCTTCGAAGGCCCCACCGGCCCGCCGCCGCTACCGCCTTCGGGGAGCGCTCCGGCATGATTGATGGCTGCAGAAGCTCATGATTGCCGTCGCCGCCGCCGCCACTGGCCGCAACCTGGTGGTGAGCATGCTGCTAAAAAATCGAATTAGCTAGAGATGCATCAAGAAGCTCGGAAGCAAACAAGAGCCAGAATTAGGCCAGAAATTTGGCCAAGTATATACCAAGATAGTGTTTTGGATCAGAATATTTAGCTAGCCCTAGTATTCTCTTCCTTTTTATGTTTTAATATTGCTACAACTTTCTCCTTTTATTTGTGCTAGTTCAAAAGAGAGTGAATAAAATCTCGGGAAAAGAAAGGGAGGATGACTGAAAATCACCTGGTTATCATTCCAGCTTGAGGAATCCAGGAAGGCAGGGGGGAAGATCATGGTGGGTGGGCGGTGATGTTATCTGGCTAGCTCTCTAGAGAAAGTGAGTCTTGTGCTAGGGTTTGGCTCTTGTTTTTTTTTTCCCTTTCCTTTCCTTTCCCCTTGTGCCTTGTATTTTTCTTCTGGTGTGGCTAAAGGTTGTGTTTGATAGGGGCTTGGAGGTAGTGGAGAGAGCTAAGCAAGGGTCCTCCTCATGGGAATCATAGAGAGAAGAAAGAGAGGAGAGAGAGAGATCAGACTGAGACAGGATCAGTGAGAGTGAGGTGGGATGAGCAAGAAAAAGAAAAAAAGGTAGGCATGTGCCTTATTTTGTGATTTCATGGCTTTTCTTCTTTGTGTCGCTTATGAGGCCAAGGTGGCCCCAGAGGACACAGTGCTTTGGGTCTCGTGGGACTCTAGAGACCCTTCGGGGAGGCTCCGAGTTATCTCTAGAGCATCCCCGAAGGGACACCTATTGCGGGGGTTAGTCCTGCGGGCTTTGCCGGGTCGTTGGGGCCGCCCCTACAACAATTCATATTTATAATTTATCACACTAATAAACTATCTCACGATCGATAGTTCTTGTAATTGATAAAATGATGTGAATCCAAGTGTGTGCTAGCCCTTCCCATGAGCAATGTCGTCAACGGTCACCTACAAACAACAGTAGAGCAAGGGTGAATCCATGACTCAGTAAGCAGAATAATAAACAATGAGCAATGCTTAATCAGTAGTAAACAATATCATCATCAACATCAATTGTTCTATTTTCTTTATTTCCATGCTCAATCAACCATTTCTCTTCTCATTATTCTCATACACAATCATCAAATACTTTCCATTCAGTACATCTCTACACTACATGTCCACATGCACTTCTTTCGTGCATACCGGTATAGTGTGAGTGGACACTCGTGAGTCATGACAATGTTCACTCCCAAACCCGTCCTCCTCAAGGATCGGGGACCTCCTCCACTCCCATGGAGTCGTGATCAACATGATCACCTTCTCGTACGCAATGATGTTTATGAATACACAACTATTCATAGAATCATCAATACTACCATCGTCCAATATTCTCATATGCAACAATGCGGAATAAATCATGACCACTCACATTGCTTGCAATTAAATAAAGTAAAATCATAAACAATATAATGGTAATAAGTGATAAAGAAATACAGTGATCAACCAATGAATATTGCCTACCATGCATTTGCCTCTGTATCCCTGTGAAGCTAGATAACGACGCGGCGGCAAAGTACAAGAGACCACACTCCTTGAACAAACAATCCAAAATATATCTCAAAATCATAACATTGTAGCACCAAACTTTATTCTATTCGTCATCACACGTCTACGTCAAACCGACCCAATTAACCCAGAACTTTCGGACACACTACCCGTTGTCTCCGTAGTAAAATGACCCTAACTTATTCATCAGAACTCTAAATTTCACCTTCCAAGACTTTCTGTAATCCTCACGAAACAACCTACAATTTCCTACTAATGGTGAACCCATGATTCTACCGTTTTCTACCCTGTTTATTTACCCGAAAACCGTTCCAGAATCTATCAGAACAATCCATTTCACAATTTTATATATTTAATTCTAAAACTTGAAAATATAATAACAATATGAGTTCTAGAAACTACACAAGATCTTCTACATTATTCAATTTGACACTAATATTTAATGTTACCATCTAACATACGAAACCAACCCAACTTCACGACGTCTACCAACTACGTCCAGAATCTGGACAACAACCTTCCCGAAATCGTATCTTTTCGCTCGCTACTCCGATTCTAATGTTACAGACCGTTCTGGAAAGCTAACGATATTATCTAACTTCTATCTAATTAGACAAACCTCTGAATCCCATTGTAAATATCCCTAATCACTCCTGCAAGGTTTTGCGCCTAACCTTGACGAACCAGGGCAGATTGAAAACTAATTTTTCCCTAATCAAAACGACCTACAAAATTAACAGCAACTAATCCATGGCAACCTGGGAATTATCATAGATTACCCTTGAAAATCACAATGTTGATCACGAAACTACGCGAATTTCCTCTCTTCTTTCTTCCTTCCTTTCTTTTCTTCTTTTTTTTCCTCCAACCTTCCCTCTATTATTCCTTGCTGACCTCCTTGCTTCACTTCACAGCACCACAACAAGCATGCAGCGGCAATTAGCAGCCACTGTGCATCTTGCATTATTCCTATGTAAAGCATGCAGCAGATTTTTACTAGCAGCGACGCTGCACAGGGAGCTTGGGGCGGCACAGGAGGTGGGGCAGCTAGGTCAGGGGCTAGCTACATCCAGACATCCAACATTTTTGTGACAATTTGCATATGCATTCCAAGCGATTGCAGAGAAATGTCTAGATATAGTCTTGGGCCTTGTTCTTGCTAGCTTGACTGTAAATGACAAAAGTTACATTATCAGTAAATTGATACTTGGAGGCTCCATCTGCATGGCCAGTGGATGCGATGTCAGTCGATTTCATCTGTTTCATGTTGACTTTGGTAGCAGAAGCCAGCAGGTAGATCAATCTTTTCTGAAGCTAGTTAGTACATAAGAGGGTGTTAATTGTACTTACCACGAGAGAGAGAGAGATGTACTAAGAATTAGATAGAAATGTACCTTCAGTCCTCACCAGAGAAATCAGTGTACAAAATGGGCCAGGTTTTGATAATTTTCTTGTCCTCCTTTGTGTTACAGGTAGGGGATGCCAATCATTGCGTTTACTCACGTACGGTTAATTTGGATCTTTTGCTTTGAGTTTCAGCAATTATTTCAGGATCCAATTGGGATTAACTGTGAATAGTTGAGTATGGCTTTCTTTGTTTTGAGCTTCTCACCTGGAACTCATCGATGCCCCTTTACAAGCATATTCTCTACATAGTGAGGTGTTTACAAGCATATTCTCTACATTGTACTCGGACCGAGTTAGTTACTAGTCGAGAGAATCTATTAGCAGGTTGTTGAATTGTATGTGCATGCTGCACGTTGGGAGTCAAGGCAAAGTTTCGGAGATGTGGCACCAGAATAGGTCCTAGCTAGTAGTAAGTAGACATGCATGCAAGTCAGTTAATAGAATTAGTCAAGGAGTCAGTGCGTGTGTACCGTAGGCACCCAGATTTCTCAATCTGGATTTCTATGTGAAAATCTCGTGCTATTCGCTGAATCAGCAGATAGTACCTACAGATACATCATTGAATCATTTCATACATGGCGTGAAACCAAACCATTCATTAATTCAACACATCAGAGTTTACATAGACCGCTCCAGGTCGAGTTTTACAATAATGACCGAACATGCTAAAAGATTACATTACAAAAATAGCGGAAGCGACAACGGAAGCAAAAGGAGGTGAAAGCACATCTCTCACGGACAAGCGGCCGGGAAACCCGTCTGCATCGATATTACCCAAAAGCTCGGATAATACGGAGGCACGCAAGTATGCGACGAGTCAGCTAGACTGAGGTGAGACTGGATCAGCTAAGGACTAAACTACGCTTCAAAAATTCCTGGGTCTTCAGACGTCTGGTTCCTTGTAATAGTCGTAAGCTCCACGATTTCATGCTTCTGAGGGTTGGGGAAAGAGCGAGAGTTAGCACAACTACCGTGCTCGTGAGCCAACACAACAGATGCAGTAATATACATGCAAGGCTAAACAAGGATGGCTCGGGTTTTTTTTATTTGCGCAAAGCAACATTTTCAATTATCTTAAAGTACAAAATTCCTATGACTTAGCATTTTAAACAAATTGTATTTTGTTAAAGAAAGTAATTATAATATTAAATAACAGTAGAGATTCACTCCATCAAAGACTCTACAAATGCTTATTTTGATTGGAGTTACCTTCATACATTAACCACACTGGATACAACGATCCAGGGAAACACCAAACCTCAGGCTAGATGAGTCGGCCTGATTTTCATACCACCCACAAAGGTTTTTTTTTTGAAATAGAACTAACTCAAGTTAAGTTCCCATATCGGCCTATGACCGTAGGCGCGGCTGTTTAAACAGTTTTGACTCTGCAGAGTTTGTACACTGTACCCATAAGAGACAATCATACTCGTTACCTCACATGATTTCGTAGTCATGTAGTTGAGTGATCGTCACAGTAACCCTTCGAACTACCTTGCCCCTTCCGTCATCTCACCCATATGGGGTTACGCCCATAAGTTGTGCGGGATGTTCACCACAACGACTAGTGCAGCTGGCCTCAGCCACAACGACTAGCATAGTTGGCAATTTCACCTTAGATCAGTGTCCCTTTCAAGCCGGAATGCATCATGCCACTTGCACATTCCCGCCATGACAAGATTAAGTCCTTAATCCATTTCGGCGGTTCATACCACATACCAACCACTCTCGTGCACGACGGCACACACCACTCTCTCCATCCGCCCAGATGTGGTATTAGCAAGTTTTAGGGTTTTGGAGAAGTGTAAAACAAATTAGCTCAACTATTTCGGTCATTTACCCAGTGATTGCCCAAAATAATCCTTATGCTTAAAAGATGATAATTGGGGTGGTTAATACCCCGGTACTCAAGCAAGGCTAGCATGACACGTGAGTACATACTATAACTAATAGGTTACCATATAACTACTAGGGTGACAAGGATCAGGGAATCCAATTATCAAGGACAAGGTATAATAATTATTTTATAATCAAGTTGGCATTTAACTACCTTAGGACTATTTAACATACATTTGCATAAAAATTAAAGCATGCAGTTTGCTATTTTAAAAGAACATAATTAGCATAAAATGTAGGTTCAACATGATCAAAGTGTTGACTACTTTGGTCAGTTATCGCGCCTTGATCTTACTCAGGGTCTTCTCTGCCAGGGGTCTTGAGTTCTGGGTCTACGCCTTTATTCGGATCTTGATCCTGCTCGAGTCGTTGCTTCTTCTGGATTTCAATTCCTAATTACGCGATAATAAATGAGAAAACCGAATAAATCCATAGAACTTCAAAAGACCAAACACATTCAAAGTGCTTTAAATAAGTCTTGCAACGAACGAGCTTAAGAGAGAAGATATAGCGAGGCGGGGATGTTTGACAAAGTCAAACGAACAGCTGAGTACACAAGGCAAAGACGGAGATACTCTGCCGGGGAAAAACAAGGGGAAACAAGGTTGGAGGAAGTTGCGTAGGAATACCTCACTTCGGATATGGAAGATGGCAAGATATTGTCGATCGGATAATGAGACAGCTTGACCTAAATTTTAAAACAAGAGCTTCTTTTTTTAAAAATAATGGATATTATTCGAGCAAGATATTGAGATTAACATGTTAATCCCGAATAGCTTCCCAAAATTATTTTTAAAAAATTGTAAATTAATTTCTAATACCACAAAGAATTTTACACAAAAGTGGGAAATTTGAGTTAAATAGTTTTATCAAATATTTGACATGACCGCGGAGACGATTACGAAGGTCATTTGCATAACTTTGATTTCCCGAGATTTTACAAATTACGCTCCTAATCGATAGCTCTCAATTATGGGTGAAATGGATAATTCCGCTAACGTTTCTCAATCGGCGAGCTAACCATTAACAACGATTAGTCGAAACATTGCAATTCACAACACAATCATAGAGAGTAAATATTTTGGAAATGTTTTTTTTGCCAAAATGGAAAACTACTATACAACCGAGTATTACAAAACAATACAAGATCACCATGCCAAAATCAATTACACCAATTTCAATACACAAAACTTTCTTTGCCAAAGACTCAACTCATGCTGCTGCTTCACGACCACACTGCACAAGGGGTTAACAAAAACGTATCAAGATCAAAACACATATTAACTACTCAAAAACGGATCACTCAACCCACTGTTGTTGCTCTGCTGAACTGCCCAGGGGGGAGTGGTGGCCAACTGCTAGAGAGAGCAGGGTGGCTTCGGCCACAGGAAGCAGGGGAGAGGGTGCGGGCCGGTCTGACCGGGCGAGGCGGCCGGTCCGTCCGGGGGGGAGCAGGGGCGCACGGGGCGGTTGGGTGAAGTGGCCGGGGGAGACAGAGAGGGAGAGGAGAGCAAGGGCACCGGGGTGGTTGGGACTGCTCACCGCGAGGTCGGCCGAAGCGGGAGAACGACGGAGACAGCGCAAGGGAGGCGCACGGGGGCGGCGACTTATGGCGGTGGGGAGGCTCGGCCGTGGCGAGGATGGCCGAGGCGGTGGCGGAGCTCCCGGTGGCGACGATTTGGGCGGAGAGGCGCCAGAGTGGGGGCGGAGATGGAGGCGAGTGGAGAAGAGAAGACAGGGGGTAGCTTGCGCTTTATAGCCGGGTGTACTGAAGCGGCCGGCAAAGACGAGGAGGCGGCCGAGGCTCTGCGCTGGCGGCAGCGCAGCGCGATCGAGGGGAGAGGAATGGGGCGCATGGGAAGAAGGAGGAGCAGGAGACCCAGGCGAGAAATCGGGGGCGGCCTGCACGGGAGCTGAGGCCGAGCGAGGGCGCGTTGGAAAATCTGAGCCGCGAGCCACGCGGATCCGGGAAGGGGAAGAGACAGGAGCGCTTGACGCGGAAGAACCGGGCGCGGGGTGGCGCGTTGCAGGAGATGGGAGTCGGGCGGAGGGAGAGAGGGGAGAGAGGAGAAAATGGGAAGGGTGCGGGCCGGGGAGAGAAGAAATAGGGGAAGAGGCAGAATGTGGCCGGGCCGGGGAATGGGAAAACGGGCCAGCCGGGGGACGGGAGAAAGGCCAGGTTGGTCGGGGGAAGGTAGAAAGGCCGGTGGGCGGCCAGGGTGTGGGGAGAGAGATGGAGATTGCTTTGAATTTTGCCAAATTTTGAGAATTTAAACAAAGGCAAAATCTGAGCTTTGGATTTTGGAGCCTGAGGTTTAAATTATTGGGAATCTTCTGAGATTAAAAACCAAGTTTTGAAATTACACCACTTGCTTATCTGGATGCTACATGTATCTTGTATAAGTATCATATCTCTTGAATGAAGTAAATGAGTCATTTTCAGTGAGTCATTTGTCTTTCGTGAGTGTGTATTTGTAGAGAGAGAGAGAGAAAAAATATAAGGAAGGGAGCAAGAAATCTTGAGAAATTTCCAGCGAGGTCGTGGTCCTGGGCGGTCTCGCGGCGGCAGAGCTCAAGGTGCCCTGTCGTGTTGGCGAGCGGCGGAGGGAGGCGTCGGGGATGACGTCAAGGACGACAGCGAGCTCGGCGTCGAGGTCGCGGAAGGCGGCGGCGGTCGGAGCAACGAGGGCAGCGGCGATTCGGCGAGGACGTCGGCTCAACTTCTCCACCGGGGGCCGCAGCTGCCGCCGGAGCTCCGAGGGGGACGCCCGATCGGCGATGATGGAGGTGCAGCAGCAACCAGGCGGCGTTGTCGGCGATGGAGCGGCAGCAAACAAGAGACGAGACGTCGGCGGGTGTCGACGAGTCGACCGATTGGCGGCCGCCTGAGCGATCGAGTCGTCAGGCAACGACAAGAGACGATGCCGTCAGAGCGGCGGCGACAAGCGAAGCGAAACCCTAGGTACGCTCTGATACCATATTAGGAACAGTGCTTGTATATTCATGAGGCCAATGAGCCGGTATATATACACGAGTAAGGATTACAGATAAGAAAATCAAAATATATCTAGAGTCCTACTCTAACACAAATATATCTCTAACTATATCTCTAACATACATATTAATTCATGTCGATTCGTTGTTTAATTCACTGGAGAGCGTGCCGGTAGCAGTTCTTGATTGCGCATCTATGTATGTATATCAATGAAAAGATGGCGATGATTGCTTAAAAAAAATTAAAGGTGTGATGGGTCAGTGAATTGAAGCTAGCATAGTAGCCATGCTCAGCTCGATTGGATTGCCCTGCTTGCTTCTGGTCTGGTCCCCAAAAGGGCAAAAAAAAAAAAAAAAAAAAAAATACACACACTGCTGTTTCTGCTTGCTTTGCCTCTATTATGTATGTGCGCGTACTGTGGAGCTCATCGATCTGTCGTTTCTTGTCATCCTGTAGCTAACTACGACCCTGCCCAATTAATATAAGCCTACTCGCTCCATCGGTGTCAGTGCATGCATACATACATACATACATACATACATATGCATGTACTGTAAAGCTAAAGGAATTAAGCTGATCTGAAATTAGCCTAGTAGGCAGTACGTAGCATTATTACACACACAATGATTTTTAAGCATGGTAAAAGCCGCTACAAGGACGTGGAGAGTCGGTGTGCTCGGAGGACGCAAGACTCTGATGGGCTGTGGGCCCATGGATTGCCTGGGCTGGCGTCGGCCCTCTACGAGGACCCTTGCAGTGCAGGTGCAGGTGGAGCATCGGAGAGAGTGCAATCTCTGCATGTCTGTCTGTCTGTCTCCCACCGAAACGACGCCAGCATCCTGCTCCTTGATGAACTCGTTGATGCAATGCACCCAGCTGAGTAGCTGACAGTAGGATCAACCTGCTCCTGCTCCTGCTGCCGACACGGACGGCGGCATCCTCGTGCGGATTGCATGTTAATTGTCAGGTTGCTGCTGTCTGCTGGCTTGTCACTTATCAAACACTGGAACTATTGCCTCAGCCGAAACCAGCTGAGCAGGCATCAAACAGTTCGTTTTGTACTAAGCACAACCAAGCAAACATACGACGAGTATATCACTATATCTATATCACCAAGCCGCCTGCTTAACAGTAGAACGCATTTCATTCCAAGGCTGTGTTTCTAGCTACATGACAAGTGCCCGGCCCAGATATTTCAGTCAGTATGCAGCAAGGAACAGCAGCAACTGAAAGATCTCCATAGCAACAGATAAGGAAGGTCAGAACCTATTTATGAAGCGAATTTTGCCCAAATGAGCGAGCACCACCGGTTGTTCTAGTCTCGTATCCTATACAACACTCTTGGGCGAGCCAGAAAGAAATACAATTGCATCAACTCGATCGATTACCATATGAACAATAAGCTAAGCTGCGACTCTTAATGTCATCGTTTGCTGACATACTCAAACACAATCGCAATCACGATGATGGTGGCGATTTCGCTGGTTCATCGCCTTGGGGGCCTTTGCCAACAGCCTTCTCCTCCAAGTGTCCCTTCAGCCCTTCTTGATAGGTCTCTACATAGCTCTTTAGCGCGTTTGTGTAAGTCGACGCGCGGGTCATGTAAATGCGTCTCAATGCAGGCTTCAGGGCCTCCGCCCCACCCCTTGCCGCGGCCACGAGGTCCTCAAGCACGGTAGGCTCACTTGTCGCCTCCTCGGTCTTGGAGCTGGATTCCTGTTTGGCCTTCTTGTAGTCGTTTGGTCTGAGCTCAGGGCCGATGTTTCTGACCCAGGAAGCCCCATAGAGCCTGGTTGCCTCCATGAGAATACACCACTTGTCTTTCCAGGTGAGCTTAGGCCGCTTCTTGATGTGCGGTGGGTCTGGCAGAGATGATGGAAACGCGATCTCTTTAAGATCGTATCTCACGTAATCACGCACCTTCCTGCAAACAACTCTAAACTGCATCCTGCTTGTTGCTACAACAACCTCTTCCCTGTAGTTTGACAGTAAATTAACCTGCACCATGATGACAGCAAAGGTTATTAAGCCCTCATTTTTGCTCCCACATTCTAGATCCTAACACAGGGCAGTAAAAAAGCACAGTGAAGTTGGTACGCAATACAAGCCTAGATTGATTAAGCATGTAAAGTAACAAGAAAGCTAGCAAATCATCTGTGAAATTAAACAAGTAAGCACCACAAGCACCCGTTGCATCTTGCTAAGCTCTCTAGAGGCCACTCTTACCAGAAGAGTATCTAAAGGTGGACTACTCTCCTAGTTGTAGTTAGTACCACAAGCACCAGTTGCATATGTTATTTTTTTCCATCACAAAAGCATTTCATCGAACACCATACCTTCAAACAAAAATTGGGATTTGGAAATGAGATGCACACTCATCTCTCTCTGGGATTTGGAAACCAAACGACGCCGCCGCCACTCCCGCTCGGCGCTCGCTGTGCCGCCGCCCTCGCCTCTCCTCCTTGCGGGCGCGGGCGCCACGACTACCGCCACTCCCCGCTCGGCGCTTGCCGTGCCGCCGCCCTCGCCCTCCTTGCTGGCACGGCGCCACGACTACCGGTCATCGGTCCGCTTCAGCCCTCCTCCTTTGTCTAGCCCACAGTATGTAATCTCTATGAGAAAGCACGAGCCAATGCACTGAACTGATGATTTCAGCACCACATTAAGAACAGAACAACAATGTTTTAATATATGGACACTTCACTCTTTATCATTGTAGAATCACGAAACAAGAAGAAACGGTGTTCTTCCAGCTGTTTCAATAGACTAATTCACAGGATTTGGCTTGCCAATTACGAAGTACGAACAAACAATTCCTTTATGTTTTGTTGCACATAAGCAACACAGATCACGTTAACTCAACAAGAACTCCAAATCATTCACAGTGGCATAGTTTTCGACAAGGAATATTAAATGAGAAAATTATAAGTCAACATGCCAAGAAAAATCCACTCTATGGTACTTGCTAATGCATGGATCGGCAATTCAAGACGGAATCACGGAATAAGCATATAAATAGTAATGGATCTAGAAGTCTAGAACACTTCCACACACGAATCACAAACGGCGAGGTAGTGACAAATCCGCGATACAGCACATATAAATGCTACGCCCAATTCGTCGCGAAAGAAACAACATCTATCAATAGATATCGGCAGAAGAGGCGCACCTCTCTTCCTCGTGTGGACGGAGGCCGACGAGCGCGCGAGGTGACGCGAGGACGGCGGTGGCGGCGGCGGCGCGAAGAGAGTAATGGGGGAGAATGAAAACCCTAGGCCTGTGCTTTCTTATATAGGAGCAGTCGAAGACTACTGCTCTCTTACGGAGACGGAGTACTGCCTATTGGGCCGTCTATGTGGGCCTGCATGGGCTGTATTTTTTTTTAGATTACCACATATGTTCCCATTTTTCAAGTTGGGAACTTACCCCTTTTTGTCAAATATAATCTGGCAACTTAGCAATTGTGGTTTCATAATCTGGAGCACTACATCTTAAAAAAACTGGTGTACTAAGGTAGTAATTTTCTGTCAACTTAAAGGTCTATTTGAGAACTTGGAAAACCCAGAACAGCACTATTCTCTCTCTAATGCCAAATGCTAATTTGACATTGAGACAAACTGTGGGCTAGACAAAGTGACAAAACTATCTGTTAGTACTTCAAAACTGTTGAAGGGAAGCTAGTGCCTAGTAGTAATTCATTGTTGCGCAAGGACTAGGATATGAGATCGAACTAGCTTAGTTTCATGGCTTGCTTAGCCTAGTTTCATGGCCCGATCGAACATTTACTCATGTCTTTCTTATTGCAATGTGCCGGGACATCAAATCCGGTTTGTTGTTTTTAGTTTCCATGTCTAATCTGCAAGCTTAGGTCTTTGGAGTATAATCCCCTTGCTTACACCTGTCAATCGAGGCATGCATGGTTTTTGTTCTGTTAAGTGCTATTTGAGCTAGCTAAATGATCAAGAACCTAGTTCCATCTTAATAACTGACATGCCCTTTGTTGATGTAGCATGGACACCCAGGTGAAGTTGGCTGTTGTGGTGAAGGTGATCGCCCGGACTGGTTCCAGGGGTCAGGTGACCCAGGTCAGAGTCAAGTTCTTGGATGACCAGAACCGTCTCATCATGAGGAACGTCTCTCTATGGGATTTGGAAGCCAAACAACGCCGCCGCCGCCACTCCCCACTCGGCACTCGCCATGCCGCCGCCCTTGCCGGCGTGGCGCCACTACTACCGGTCATCGGTCCGCCTTAGCCCTCATCTCCTGGCCGACTCCCTCAGTCCCTCCCTTGCATGCACCCGTGGTGGGGTCAGGTGGCGTGCTGTGAAGCTGTGAACACCATCGGGTGTGTTAGGGTTTGAGGGGGGTTTGAACCTTTGAGGAGGGGGGAGGCCGGATGGGCCTAATGCATTAATTGGTCCGGACCGCGTGAAGGTGCGGAAGTTAAGAGCTGAAAATATATGGGCCACAAGTATAGATTCTTTTGGCCCAACTATCTTACTAACCTTTACCTAGTCTATTACTACTTGCTTCTTTTTCAGTTGTCCTTTTGGGCAGTCTCTGATACACACATTTGATTATTGATTTTTTATAATTATATCTTAGTAAAAAATATTAAAATGTAATGTTTTAAAAGCATTTCCGATGACAAATTTAGTAATGTCATTTCCACGTGATAAATCCAGATATTTTTTCCTATACTAGGGGGCAAAGTTTTAAAAGGTTGAATGCACATATTTTGAAATGACATCTAAAAAAGAACAGAGGGAGCGGTGCCAAAGCCTCTCATAAAAGAAAAAAAAAAGAAACTAGTACAAAAGTAGAAATTGTTTGGTTAGAGGATCAATCCATTCCTCGACATCCCATTTGTTCTGTGGAATGGAATAAGTTGACCTTTTATCGCGTGGTTCCTAATGAACCCAATTTCGATAAGAAAAAGAAATGAGAGCATACTAAAATTTTTTGCCAAATGTTCTCAACGTGGGCCAACATATCATATAGTATCAGACACCCATTACTCAAACCAAACCTACACGAGCTGGTTTTTAGTTTACTCTTGCACTTATTCAGTGGTGGAGCTTGAGCCAAATCTCAAGGGGGGCCAAAGGTCAAGGTAAATACATAACCATTCAAGCGCTAAATCATACCGCTACAACATGATATAATCTATAGCCATTGAAGAGCAGTAGATTGATCTTGTCCACATTTGGGTTAGAAAATACCATGCCTGAGCAAGTTACATCTATAAACTACTCTGAAACAAAAGGAATTATACCAAAATACAATTTAACCTTGGAGTTAATCACTACTCACTACATAGTTGGAAGCATCCACAACAAAATGGTTTAGTTGCTATTCTAATCCTTACTTACCATGTTGGGTAAAATCTGCTAGATAATACTTCTTCACCAACTCGCATATGACAGCAGCTTTACAAGATCTAAATCCATTTTTTGGGATCAAAGTAACACTAGTGGATTAAAGATCAATTACCTTCTCATTGAACCTAAGATCGAATTCTTTGCCTTCATTGTAATTTATAAACGTTAATTGATCAATTTACTGCAAAATACATGCTAACAAGGCATCAAGTTCTGTAGTGCAAACCGTCCAAAATCAAGAATTTATAACCTAATTAGCAAATGCCCCAATTAATATTGAAGATACGTGGAGTGAAGGTGTGAGAAAGACAGAGATTTGGAAGGGCAAGAATTACTAGGACGACAGGCAACAACCGCCGACCGCGTGTGGGTGCCGTGCGTCGTGCTCCGGCGGCCGCCGCAACGCGCTCGGACGCTCGTCTAGTCGTGAGTCGTCGCCCCCTCGATTTTGCAGCTTGCCTCGCGTGCGCCGCCACCGAACGAGCCCAAGGCGACGAGCAATCGAGCGAGGAGCAAATCGGTGAGCTACAGAGAGCTGTAAACGGACTAACGACCTAAACCTAGTTTTGTGGAGAAGAGAAGGGGGCCAAGGGGAATACAATTGGGTCATGATGGTCCAACGGGGAAGAAGGCAAGAATTAAGGCAAAGTGGGCCGAACTCGTGTGGTTTTCGAAGTGTATGGGTGACCGACTGAAGGAATAGGGGTGATATATATGGCCCTAAATAACAACCGCACCTTCACTGCTAACCAAAAAAAAAAAAGCTGCAATCAGAGCGGATAATAACGCTTGTTTTGTATCATATTATGTTTTTTTTTTCTCGGAGTCGGATACGAATAGTATTGTGTACTCATTTCTTCGTCTCGTATTTGTTCCGTGAGCCTTCGATCGGTCGGTCAGATGACGGGAATTATCTGCTTCTTTTGCATTCTTACACATGATATTAGACAAATTGGAGTGCAATCAAAGCGAACATAGAGTGGCTAATCGCTGAGATGTCGAAGGAAAAACACTCATTATCCTCTGCCTTCTCAGATGCACCAACCCACCTATATATTATTATGTTCTTAAGTGAAGTCACAACGAACTTTCCTTGTATCACCTGACATACAGATTGATAGCCCTGGACTTATCCAAAACTGTAAATTTGTGAGCGCTGAATCTGTGGACTCTGCTTCGATTTGCGGCCATCTTCAGCTAGCTAGCTAACCGCACACAGAGAAATAATTTACCAGCACAGCAAGCTAGATAGAACTGTATGCTCCGTACACTCATATTCAACGCATTGCTCGCCAAGTAGCCAGGCGTGCATGAATGACCACAAATCTGTCGCTAGCTAGCAGTGTCATCACTCGAACGATAACATATAAATTTGCCAAAATTTCCCAGAATTTGCGGTCAAAAAGTAAGAGAGACTCCATATATATGTAGCAGCAGCAAATAGTTTAGTATCAGCGAATGAATCCCAAGTCATACGTACAGTACACCGCGAGCATTTGGGAAATTATTAGCAGCTTGCATCTTATTATTGCTAGTGCGCGCGGTGAATGCATGGATTCAGTCGATCTTAATTATTATTGAACTGTACGTCATGAGTAATCCATCGTAGCTAGCTAGCGAAGTAGCGATTAACTAATTATATTACTCGTAGCAGCGATTGGCAAACAACTCCGAGCACGTACGTAATCAATTACGGGTTCAAAACGATCTTGTCGTACTCGCCGGCGTGAGAGGAGGCGGCCGCGGCGTCCTGGCTGTCGAGCGGGAAGAAGAAGGGGTAGGTCTCGTAGCGCGCCATGCAGCTGCTGTAGAGCACGCGGCAGCCGCGCCGGAAGCGGCAGTAGTTGGGCATCTCCGCCACCGCCTGCGCCACGCACAGCCCGCAGTCCGCCGCGGTGATGTCCCTGGTGCACCACCCCAGCCCGTAGATGGTGACGCCCTGCGCGAACCCCGCCGTCTCCCTCGCCAGCCCGCCGCCCGCCGCGTCGCCGGCCTCGTCCGCGACCCGCGCCATGAGCTTCCGCTCGGCCCGGTCGAACGCCTCCGGGTCGCCGCTGGCGTTCTGCGTGTTGAGCAGGATGAGCGTGTACCCTGTGTCCGGCAGGCCGAGGAAGTCGGCGTCGTCGTAGCGCATTAAGCAGTAGTCGTACCACACCCGCGCGTCGGCCCGTCCCCGGCACGCGGACGCGAGCTCCCTGGCCGCGGCGGAGATGCAGAGCGCGCAGTCGGAGGCCGGGATGTCGCCGCGGCACTGCGCGAGGCCCCAGATGGCGGAGTCGCCGCGGCCGGCAGAGGCGATGGCGTAGAAGGCGGCGGAGGCGCGCGGGACGAGCGCGGAGAGGACCTGGCTGATGCTGGCCTGCGTCTGCGCGCTGCTGAAGTCCTTGGCGCAGTACGTAGTCACCGGGTCCACGGCGGAGCACGGCTGCGGTGCCGCCGCCAGGAGCAGCGGTGGCAGGAGCAGAAGCAGCAGCGCCGGTGGAGACCCCATGGATCGATCGATCGATGGAGCCGGACCTTGCTACGGAGGTGTTCTTCTTGTGGTTGATGTGACCTGCAATTTGTATGCATGCGTGGGCGCGATCGATCGGGATTCGGGAGTGCCTTCTTATATTATATGCATGGGCATGGCGTAGAGGCGCGAGGAGTGGATGGATGGCTCCTCTCCTCCTGGCACCTGCTGGCTGGTCTCTGGTCCGAGTGAAGTGAAGGAAGCTCAGCTCGTCCCGATAGTTCGCCCGCAGCCATCGTTGACCGCGGCTAGCTAGCTACTGTCAGGGCAGCAAGCACTTGATCATTTCAACTTCTTGTACGACGACTGATTGTTTGATTACTTAGTGAGCAATTAATTCTAAGCTCGCCATACTAGTACGATTGATTGTTCGATCGCTGGATCGGATGACATCGATCGATCGATGACCTTAATTTTCTCCAGCAGCATGCAAGATCCTGTTGTTGGAAATAATATTATATTTGTACCCATCCAAACTCGATCGCAAAAGAGTGTACATAATCTTCATCTCTAGAAGAATTACTATACTGCAAGCAACTGACTCACACACACACACATATATATATATATATATATATATATATATATATATATATATATATATATATATACCTAGTGTAGGTGTGCAATATATGAATTGAATTGTTCTGGTCGCACGAGCTGATCGCGCCATATATAATCTTCTCGTTCGCCGTACAGCGGGCTACCAGTCAATTAAATCCAAAAGGCTAACCAGATAATTAAGATAGTAGTAGCATGTCAAACCTTGGCCGTCACCATGCTGGTGAACAGTAATTGCATTCAGTATATTGCTCATGGCATTGGCAGCTCAGCCTTAGCTTAGTCTCTCTCTCTCTCTCTTTTCCTTTTATTTTGAGAAGGAACCGTAGCAGCATGGTCATCGCCATTTTTTGAACTGTATCTGCGAGTTTTCTTCGGCAACGGCTGTTAAAAATCCAACTTGTGGAATAAACCAGCATCCAGTGAAACTTTCCGTTGACCACTCCTATATTGGATCCACGAGAAAGGTCAATCGGTGAACAGAATTAATGTTGGATTTGACCAGTTAGGACGTAGTCGGTGCCTGCATCGGCGGCGACACTAATAATGCAGCGTCGTATTGGTCAACTCTTTCTGTATGTGGAGAGACTACTGAGCCATCAATCGAGACATTCATTTATTTATTCGCTATGCTGTCTGACTAATCGGGCACTCAAGTCCCCGTCTCTCTCTCGAGAAGGAAGCCTACAAAAGGCTCACATATTGCAATGAAGTGCTATAGTACCACTGGAACTGTGATATTGGAGAGATCTTAACCGTACTTGATATCTTGATATATGCTACTGCTACTCTTGTTCGTGTTTATTGCTAAGCACGCATAATCATGGTAGACCCCCTTTTAGGGGGGAAACTAGTACCAAATTTGCACTCTCGTAGTACTACTTAATTATTTACGGAGCATCCTTAAGAGGTTGGAATGGGAGCTCCTCGGGGGTGGCCACGTTAGTTCCTTCTTTTTTTACACATCATTTGATTGCGCTTTCCTCTGTTGCCCGCGATCACGAAAGTTGTTGCGCTCGCACGATCGCGTCTCCGCACGTTCCCGCTGCCTCCATTGCTATGCATCTTCTCTTTCTTCATTCTTCATCTTCTCTTTCTTTATTCCCCATCGTGCCCCTCCGGTTCTCTTCCTCGCCTATGTCGCCAGTGTTTCGCCTCGGCCGTCTGGTTCGCCTCGGCCGCCTCCGTTTAACCTTCGCCTTCTCCCCTTCTTATCGTTTCCTTCTCCGTTGGTGTATGCTTGTTTCGTTTGCTGTTTATTTTGTTTCGGTCGTGCCACCCACGCGCCCGATTCCTCTCCGTCTCCTCTCCTGTAACATCCAATTTCTGTAACTCAAGGTGAAAAATTGTTTCAATTTCAAAAACTTCCCAAAAACATAAACCCCTTTTTTCCAAAATCCAAATTTCGGTGTTAGAGTTCTTACATGGGTTTGGGGCACCGTTCGGCCCGGCCTTCCTCCCGGCCGCGCCCGTGACTCGGCTCCCGCCTCGCTCGGCCGCACTGTCCGAGCGCCCATCTCCTGCGTCACAACCTCGCAGCAGATGCTCGCCTCGGCCTCGTCGCCCGCTCCTCGGTCGTCGCCCACAAGCGCACCCTCTCTCTCTCTCCCTTTCCAGTAGCGGCGCGCTTCGCCTTTGCCCGCATGTTGAACCACGCCTCCTCCTCGCGCAGTGCGCCCCTCTCCCGGTGCCCCTCGGTCCCGCCGTCCACGCGCCCATGCCCTGTCTCTCGCCCATGCCCTGTAGCTCCGCCATCTGGTTCTTCTCCCCGAGGCCACCTCCTCCGCTCTTCTCTCCCCGGGCTATTTAAGACACCCCGCCCCTTCATCTTCTCCGCCCCCGCCTCTTCATCTTCCCCGCCGCACCCGCCTCCATCTCCGCCTCCGGTCGGCGCCACCTTCACGGCCGCCTCACGGCGTCCCCCGCCTCGGCCCGCTCCGCGCCGCCATCTCCTCCCTCTCTCCTCTCCCTCTCTCCCTCCCGCCACGCTGCCGTGCCCCCCCGCCCCGCCTCTCTCTCCCGTTTTCCCTCGCTGCTCGTCTCTCGCCTTCTCCGCGACGGAGAAGACGAAAAACGCGCCGCCCGCCTTATCCTCCTGCAGACATCGGGGCGGCCCCACTCTGGCGTCACACGCCGCGGTGGCAAGTGGGGCCCACTTGCGGTCTTGACGCGACTTCAGCGTCCGTCGTGGACTCGGTCCATGCAATCGCTATGCACCGGGGCACGCGATGTCGGCTGGAATTTTCCAGATTTTCTGATTTTCTGTTTAATTGAAAAAAATTATTTTAAAGTTTCAAAAATTCGTATCTTTTTCATTATAACTCCGAAAATTATGAAACTTGTGCCCAAAAATTTGTAATTTTAAAACCTATATTATGGTTCTGGTTTGATTTATATTTGCATTCATTTATTATAGATGTTGTATTTATTTGCCTTGTTTGCTTGTCTTTTATTTCCGGTGCGATCGTCCGAGTAGAGTACGAAGAAGCCGGTGACCCCAACTTCGACCACGCTCAAGGATACCTAGATTCTTCATTCTTTGACCCAGGCGAGTCAACACTTTGATCATGTTGAACCTACATTTTACGCAAATTATGTTCTTTTAAAATAACAAATTGCATGCTTTAATTTTTACGCAAATATATGTTAAATGGTCCTAAGGTAGCTAAATGCCAGCTTGATTGTTAAGTAATTATTATACCTTGTCCTTGATAATTGAATTCCCTGATCCTTGTCACCCTAGTAATTATATGGTAACTTACTAGTTATAGTATGTACTCAAGTGTCATGCTAGTCTTGCTTGAGTACCGGGGTGCTAATCACCCCAATCACCATCCTTTAAGCATAAAGATTATTTTGGGCAGTCATTGGGGTAGATGACTGAAGTGGTAAGTTAATTTGTTTTACACTTCTCCGAAACCCTGAAACTTGCTAATACCACATCTGGGCGGATGGTAAGAGTGGTGGGTGCCGTCGTGCACGAGAGTGGTTGGATGTGGTATGAACCGCCTGGATGGATTAAGGACTTAATCTTGTCATGACCTCCGGTGTAAAACAAGTACAACCACAAGTCTGCAAAGTGCAACTTGGCTCAGTAAATTTATTAGACCCTGAAAGTCATTTCACTGGTGGAGGAGCGAAGTTGTGCAAGCGAAGTCTTGAATGGGACACCGATGGTGAAGTTGCCAGCTGCGCTAGACGTTGTGGAAAGCCGTGGTCCATCTGCGTTAGCGACTGTGGTGAACATTCCGCACAACGTATGGACGTAACCCCATATGGGTGAAATGACGAAAGGGGCGAGATAGATTGAAATGTTACTGTGAAGATCGTTCAACTACATGACTACGGAATCATGTGGAGTAACGAGTATGATTGTCTCTTGTGGGTACAGTGTACAAACTCTGCAGAGTCAAAAAAACTGTTTAAACAACCGCGCCTACGGTCAAAGGCGGACATGGGAACTTAACTTGAGGTAGTTCTATTTCAAAAATCTTGGTGGGTGGAATGAAAAACCAGGTCGGCTCGTTTAGCCTGAGGTTTGATTTTTTTTTCCTAGATCGTCGTATCCAGTGTGGTTAATGTAAGGAGGTAGCTCCAATTAAAGTAAGCATTTGTAGAGTCTCCGATGGAGGGAATCTCTACTGTTATTTAATATTGTAATTATCTTCCCCAATAAAACGTAATTTGTTTAAAATGCTAAGTCATAGTAATTTGTAATTATGATATTTATAAATATTGCTTTGCGCAAATAAAAGAACCCGAGCCATCCTTGTTTAGCCTTGCATGTATATTATTGCATCTGTTGTGTTGGCTCGCGAGCACGGTTGTTGTGCTCACTCTCGCTCTTCCTCCCAAAACCCCAGAATCTGCTGAGCAGGACGATTACGCCTACTACGAGGAGCAACGATTCGACGGCCAAGGCCAGGGCGAGGAGTAGTTAGTTTCGTAAGTTAGAGCTCGCCACAGTCTAGTTGGCTCCGCTGGCACATGTGTATAGCCAATATTCCCCAAGTCCTTGGATAATATCGGTGGTACACAAGGTGCCGCAGTCGCTTGCCTACGGGGAGTCGTGTTGCCACTTTTGCTTCCGCGCCTGTCTCTTTAAGTTATATAATGAACTTATTTGGCCTGATCGGCCCACCTTTTGTAAAACTCGACCCGACGTGGTCTATTTAATCGTGTGGTTGTAATATTATATTTGGAATATTCCGCGATGTATGAAATGATCCAGTGATGTGAACTGTGAGCGCTACCTACTGATTCAGGGAGTAGCGCGGGCTAATCACAGAGGATTCTGGATTGAGAAAATCCGGGTCCGACATCTCCCACCGTCGCTGCCGCCACCACTACTTCCTCCCTGCCTTCCACGCTGTCGTCATCGCTCCTAGGTTACCGCACGCCCGAACCCTATGACATCGTCGTCACCTCCTTCCCCTTTTTCCTCGCATCCTCTCACGGAGGAAAGGGAAGACGATGACACGAGAGATGGGGACGACGGGAGAGCACCCGCCGGTGCGGCCCAGACCGACTTTAGGGGGGATACGACAGGTGAGGTCCTCTCCTTGTAGTGATCCCCCCTCTCCTTTCTTCAGCTCATCGTGGCCCAAAATCGGGCGAACCTTCTATATAAAAGGAGGCTGGAATGGGAGTTCCTCAGGGTGGCCACGTTAGCTTTTTTTATGTGTCGTTTGATTGCGCTTTCCTCTATTGCCCGCCGTCCGATCAGGCCGGTCATTGTGCTCGCACGATCGCGTCTCCACGTGTTCCCGCTGCCTCCGTTGCTCTACATCTTCTCTTTCTTTATTCCCCACAGTGCCCCTTCGGTTCTCTTCCTCACCTATGTCGCTAGCGTTTCTTTCCCTTTGCTTCCATCGCCCGGTTCGCCTCAATCGCCGCCGTTCAACCTTCGCCTTCTCCCCTTCTTGTTGTTTTCTTCTCCGTTGGTGTATGCTTGTTTCGTTTGTTGTTTCTTTCCCTTTGCTTCCATCGCCCGGTTCGCCTCAATCGCCGTCGTTCAACCTTCGCCTTCTCCCCTTTTTATTGTTTTCTTCTCCGTTGGTGTATGCTTGTTTCGTTTGTTGTTTCTTTTGTTTCGGTCGCACCACGCTCGCGCACGATTCTTCCCCGTCTCCTCTCCCACTGTCGCCGTCGCCACCACTACCTCCTCCTTGCCTTCCATTCTATCGTCACTGCTCCTGGGTTGCCGCACGCTTGAACCCTAGGACATCATCATCGCCTCCTTCCACTTTTCCCTCTCATCCTCTCACGGAGGAAAGGGAAGACGATGGTGCGGGAGGAGATGTGGACAATGGGAGAGCACCCGCCGGTGTGGCCCAGACCAACTTTAGGGGAGATATGGCATGTGAGGTCCTCTCCTCGTAGTGATCCCTCCTTCTCCTTTCTTATGTTCATCATGGCCCAAAATACGGCGAAAATTCAACTAATTCGTGAGCCGAGATTCTTTGTTTTGTGCATACTTTTTTTGAGCAACCAAGGCTTGGTTCTTCTGTTCATAGATGAATAAAATGTGTGTTCTTGTTTTGATGCGGATTTGTGGACTCTGGTGCTTGGTTCTTTCTATTTTTAATTTGGATTTGTGGACTATGGTGGTTGATTCTTCTGTTCATAGATGAATGAAATGTGTGTTCTTGTTTTGTGCACACTTTTTTTGCAACAAAGGCTTCACGGGCTGCCTGGCGCATTGGCCGGAGGGCTTCGACAATGGCGTTCTCCAGGGAGCTGGATTGGGGCTATTGCTAAGAAAAACAAGGATCTTACAGACAAATTGTTCAATTGGTCACGAACTAACAAACTTGATAGGCTTATCCTTGAGAGGTACGGAGTGAGTTTAAAATGATTCTTTAGGCCTTGTTTGGCTATTAGGAAAATTCATACAAGGGAGAAACAATCCAAGAGGGGATTAGGTGAATCCCTCTCCCTCCACCCAATCCCCTCCCACCTTGGATTTAATCCCCTCCCACCTTGGATCTAATCCCTTGATTTGTTTGGATGAATGGTTGGATCAATAGGGATTGCAAATATTGAAAAATCTGAAAACAAAAAATAATATATAAAATTTTGAAAACAATATTAAAAAATTTCCAAAACCAAACCAAAATTTCGAAAAATATCAGAAAATTTTCACAAAACAGTCCAGAAAAATTCAAAAAAAAGGTCTAGAAATTTAAAAACATTTAAAAACATAGATTATAAATTTCAAAAAAAATATATTAAAATTTTGAATACAACCTCCATAAAATTGGATAACAAGTGATGCTATTGCAGAAAGGAAGCAACAATGTTCAAAGAACAAATGTAAAGGTAAAGGTATTTCATATTACAAATTGTCTCATACAAAAAAGATTGTTCATATAATATCTCATCTAATATCTCAAACTACAAAAAAGTATTTCATATTTGCAGCTAAGTTCAAGCTCCTCAACAACCTGGTAGACCTTTGAGCTCCTCTCCTGTATAGAAAATGCGAACACACATAAGATGTCAACATGTTTAACACAAATTGACAGCACTACTTAAGTTTTCAATAATAATAACATGAGCATGATATTCAAGGAGTCAACAATTTTTTACTTACCAATGGAAACATATTACCAGGCACAAGCTCCGTTGACCTCGAATTTACATATCCTGTTAATAGATGAAAAATAACAATAAGCATTTTAGAAGTGAGAAAACATAATATGAAGCATTACATGATAACATGCAGGTATAAGCAAAACAGAGAGTGCAATCCTAAGGATACCAAGAAATAACAAGTTATCCACTTACCATGACACTTCTCAACCACAAGAGACGAGTAACGGGTTCTGCACTAATGAAAATCTCTCTATTTTGAGCATCCTTGAATACACCAAAGGCTTTGACTTTCTCTTCATTTGATAGATCTTCCATTGTGTTCAAAACACTAATGCAACTCTTGATGGAGAAATCATCAACACGCCTTGCGCACTGCTCCATGGCTAGCTCTACTGCTTCCTCCTCGGCTTGCTTTGTTCTTATCTCTAGGTACTTTCCCATCATATCAGCTACATTCTCATCTTGCTTACGCTTTTTCGCAGCCTTTTCTCCTTTATCTCTTGAGTTAGCATTAGTCTTCTTCATAGCCTTTTCCCCTTTATCTCCTGAGGTAGCATTACTCTCCCGAGGTATTTCACTCACTGTATGTTGACTTGGTGAACTCATGTTATTGCACTCATCATAATGCAAGTCCGGAAAAAGGTTCTCAGTTTCAACATAATTATCAACATTGTCTACTTGTGTGAGAATAACATGTTGTGATGGCTCAAGAGATGTGAAGTTCATGCTACCCTCAGCTGTTTGTCCTACGAAAGAAAGTTAAAGTTCACTAATACATAATTTCTTAGTTTAAACTAATAGGAATATGTTTCGCAAGAAAGTTTACCATCATATAGATCTCCCAAAGCATCGAACAGAGGGAAAGGTTTACTACGGAACTTCTTAGCTCTAGGATATGACTGCAGAATGTACGAAATGACATTAGCACATTGCTCACCAATTTAATAGTGAACGACAAAAATTGTTGTAAATATATTACCATGATGATGTTTGCCCAAATAGGTGGATCAGCAACTATCATGCAACGTTTGTCATCCCAAGACGCACCACTGCTTTTTCTTGCATCTTTGAGCATCTTATAGTCCCTTTTCACTCCTTTTCTTTATCTTGTATTTGTTGCTTTTTCAAATTCACATACGGATGCTTCTCATGAAATTCTTTGACAATCTTATTCCATGCTTCACTCGACCATCCGTTGTCGCCTCGTAAGAAGGGTTGTTGAGCTCATGGAGCGATCAACTAAAGCCTTTTCTAACCCAGGATTCCACGAGGCTCTAGACTTATCCACTGTAGGCAAAATTAGATCAAAGTAATAAGAAAGTAGGCTCAATTATAAGCATAATTGCATAAACTATAAAGTAATACCTCCTAGTGATGTCCCCTTTGGTGATGCTTTCTTCTGTGCATTTCTAGCTTGCAACAAATTGAATTTTGGAGATCCTCTTGCAAACATCATGATCAGAAGTAATATCTCGATTGAATTTATTCAAAGAAATAACCAAAATAACTGTTTTTTCTTTCAAACATCCAACATAACTACAAATTGGGTGTAAATAAAACAAATACATCCAACATAACCATTGTTTTGCTACTCTGGCCGGTTACGAACATAATCTTCCCACATCTTTTTCGCAATTATATCTCTAATAGTTTTTCCATGATCCATTTGATTACTAAGTGAGTCCACAACGCTCTGGTATTCATTGTCACCTCTGGAAGATCGACAAACTTTTCGGATGGTATATTGCTAGGTTGGTTATCTAACCACCCTCATCGCCATCAAGCATTCTTGATCATATTATGGAAAACTGCTATGTCTTTGGAATCTTCACTTGGTTCTTTATACGATGGAATGTGCCTACTTTGAGGATAGGGAAGCGTTTCTTTAGAACTCCTAAAGCCCTTTCTATGTGATTTCGCAAGCTTGCGTGACGATGATTGAATAACTCCTTGTAGTCTCTTGGTCCACGGTGACCACGCCCAAACTCCTTCGGTGATATCGAACACCACGGTAGGTGCAAGGAACGATGGTGTGTTAGCATAACCACCATCGACAAGAAAAATTTACCTTCCGGTACTTGAAAGCCGCTACTCGGAAGCGGACCTAAGGACTCTAGCATCCGTGAGCATCCTCCCATCCACATGAGATAAAAGTGAAGTTCAAGTCAAAATCACAAACTACCATGACGTTTTGACTCAATGTACCCTTTCTATTCCTGTACGGAGCAGCCTTCTTTCCATTGATAGTAATAGGAATATGGGTACCATCGATAGCACCAATACAATTCTGCAAGGCAAAGAATATAGCCATGAGTTTTTATTTTTTATGAACTAATTATTAATTTATACACGAATATCAAATTATGCACCTTAAAGTAGGGGAAGAAGCGAGGATCCGATCTAATCTTCCAATGAGTTTGATCAACACTAGGAAGCTTGACAAATTTATAGGTGAGAGCAGGAATTATATTAAAAACCTCCTTAAGATGACGATGAATTGTTTCCCCGCTATGCTTGAATTCAAATTGTAAATCTTGAAAGCTTGCATTGTGGGAGAGCATGAACATGAAAAATCCAAGTTTCTCCTCAACACTAACACCTCTACTATCTTTCAACAGTTTCTGCTCTCTAAGATAATTCGCAATTGCCCTAAAGACCACAGGCTCCATACGGAATGCAACTCTACAATCCATTTCATGTCCTTCAAGGATTTCCTTAAGCCGCTCTCTGCCAGGTAGTCTGGACGCATGCCTTGGTTTTTTTTCACTTTGTGTACTAGCAGACAATAAATGTAAAGTAGGTAAAACAACAAACATCATGTCTTCATCCTCTTCCCTCCTTCTTTTAGCTCGAAGCACCCTTCTTGAACCCATTTGATCACTAATCATTTGAAATAAATAATCAACATATTTTTTTTCATTTGCAACAAATGAATATGCAAATATAGAATTCACACGAAATAAAATGAGACATCACTTCAAACAGTGCACATAAAAACTTTGTATCCTTTGAATGTATTGTTCATACATGTAAGAATTACAATACTATATACGGAAAACACTATGATTCTCAGCAAAAGAACTACCATAGTATTACTAAAGAAAAGAAAATCAATCATCTCTTGAGAAAAGAAAAGAAAATCAACAATATTGCAGTGAGGCAATCCCACAGCATAAACCAGAGTGCTACCTTTTTCCTGGCCTCTGCTTCAAGTTTCTCCTCAACACGATTAACACATATAAAAGTAGGCGCAACAAGAACTGTTGTCTTCTTAGTTTTTCCACCTCCTACACAATATACACAAAAGAATGAAGCAATAATTACTCCAAACCATACTGGTAATAAACAAGAAAGAAATAGAACCCTTCTTACCGATACCTATGATTACCTTCTTCGCTTGAATACATACGTCTGCTTTCTCTCTTTAGTGATGATTTCTATTATCTCTCACGCTTAGTGCCTACCGAACATACAATAGTGATCAATCCTATAACATTGCTTCCTATATTAGATTATATACATCTTAGACAGATTACACGTTATAATTTATATATCTTACATGTTTACTGTACCACACAGATCCCAGCATACACTACCTACAGATCCAGCGCCCTCTTCTGCTACCCAAAAAAAAAGCTAAATCTGGGTGACGCCTCCCAAAGGAACATCGTAACGTGCTCAAGCCTAACAAAGAAGTTCGTGTAGTGCTAGCTAACAGATGCTAAGTTATGTAAGCCATATGTAATACTCACCCATATGTAATATTCACTACGCAGATCTATCTACTCAAACAACCTATGTTCACCGGTTGTGCTCTCAAACAGTTGCCCAGTTAACCTGTTCTGCTATGTACATCTCATTATAGACTTTCTGTTTGCACTTCTTAGAGTATGCTCCTATAAATATAGTACCTGCTATTTGAATCAATTATACAGCCGCTACCCGCTTCCATACAAGACTCGCAGACTTTTCAGAATCCTGAAAACTAGCGCGCATCATGCAATTTAAGATCCTCCAGCCATCATTCCATTAGCTGTAAGAGAATATTCATAAAGTGTGAAGCAATTTAAGATTCTGCATATATGCTACCAAGTTGAAAAGATTCAAGATCCACTGAGAATACACAGAGGACATTCCTCAATAAACAAACAATAATTGACCATCAAAACATAAAAAAGTAAGTTACCATTCATATATTGTGCAAAGATATTGGCACTGAAAAGCCTGAGATGACCTTACAATTACAAGTTCGGTTTTATGGCACTAGGAGAACAATGCCCATAATCTACAACTTGCCTTTCACCACCCAAGAGTTTTAACAGGTTCAAGCAGTCCATTCAGCTCATAGAAAGTCATTCATACTACCAAGATTACTAAAATGATGAATTTCATCTTATGCTTGATTGAAATTATAACCCAAGTTCAATATCACCATATTTATACATCCTCGATTCATAAGAGTCCATCACTTTCCCCTTTTAGTACAATACCAAGATCCCACAAAATTATCAAACAACAAAAATCTGCTACCACCATAGTTTTTAATGGACCAAGATATGCAAACACTTGCTTCAGCAAGGGCAAGATGATAAAGGACAGATGTTGCATTTGCTATCGTGAATCATACCACACATTTGTAACATGACAAAAGGCCAATGGTGTAACACAAATCACTTTTTCAATGTATTTCAGATTGAACATAGCATCTAGTAGCACAAACAGAGGGGCAATTCCACATATAGCAAAACCAAAATATATGGAAATATCCAATAGAGAGGCAAAACAAAAAACAGAGGGGCGGCACAAACCAAGAACCGGAAGGAGATGGAGCGGAGGACGAAGCTACAGCCCAAGCCCGAACACCTTGCGCCGCCGCCTCCCACTGGGGCTTCCCGATTCTCCACGCCTGGAAGAGGCTCCTCGAGTAGCCCTGGCCAGAGTTCTCCTCCCCCTCTCTAACCCTGGCGCGACGGATCTGTGAGAAAAAATTGAGGCTACAAACCCTAGATATCATAGGAGGAGGAGGAGGAGGAAGAGGAGGAGACTAACTGGATAGATTTGACCGGGATGTTCCTCACGAGGACGACGACGGCAATGGAGCGCGGGACCGAGTCAAGGGGGAGAGATAGGGTAGGCGGCGCCGTCGCGGTCGCGGGCGGTCGCGGCGGTCGCGGTAATCGCTGGTCGCGGCGATGTTCGGAGAAAACCGCAGTCGCGGGCGAAGTCGCGAAGGGAAGGAAACCACGCCTCGGCTGCGAGGGAGGAAACTCCCGTGGATTGGCTGGGATTTTTTGACCCCCTGCGTCATCCAAGCGGTGCTCCCGGGTGGGACGGGAATTACATCCCGGCCGGGATGTTCCCCGGGTGATCCCGGCTAATCCCGGCCGATCCCGGCGCTTCCAAACGAGGCCTTAGGGGGTTTATCCAAACTTTATTATCTCAACGTAACATCATTTGTGTATTTTCCGTCGAACGGATATCCAACTTTTGTTGATGCTCTTTGAGACTTGGATGATTGCTTAACAATGGTGCATTTGTTTGCGGCGTTACCTGCCGTCGAAAGTGAACATGTGCAAGTCCAATGAATTCATAACTGCCGCATGTATGTTTTGTTCTGGATTAACGAATTCCCCCTCCCTCAACCTCACATACATCACCCCCAAACATGGGGTACTTCTAATTTCCCAGTACATTATGCCATCATGCTTGGACATTCCGACGGGGTGATCCACATGTGACATTTTATTCCATTTCAAAACACTCTTTTTCTGCATTGTATCTCAAACAAATATGCTTATGTTCAAAATTTTGAATTTGTAGATAATGGAAATTCAAAAACAAAAAAGTTTGGTTAGTGCATTGGATCATTCACACTTGCCTCTCAAAATTTTGAATTTGTAGACTATGGAGTTTCTTCACACAATGATAAATCTCCACAATCGTTGCGTAGTCTAGTTTCGGGGGTTTGTGGTGGTCTCGCCAAGGTCAATTGGTTCAGTAAGGACAAAAGTTTCTTGTGGAATTTTCTATTATTCCTGTAATCTTTTTTAATTCTGCTATGTTCTCGATCAATCGACCTTGCCGAAACTATTATAAATCCCCAAAACCAGACTACGCAACGATTGTTGATGATCGGTACGTTGAATCTCCGTAATTCCCTCTATCCTAAACACAATCGCGCGCATTTGTCTCCGCGCGTTCCAGTGGTAAATTAATCTTGGCTGCCTTTGAGGTCGTCCAGTGATAGATCAAGCTCATCCGAATCAGTCATAATCGAGCATGGCAGTGCATATTTCAGAATGGACTCAAGCGCATCTCTGTCAGGAGCAGGAGTGCTACCAATAGCACCATGAGCTGCTGCTGCTCTTGCTTTCCGTCTAACCTCCACCATATTCCGATCCTCTTCTCTCATCCTCCTGCCGTACGTGTCTACGCAACACTGTGTTGTGTTCCTACTTTGCCTTGCTGTTGTTCTGCAGAGAGGCCTTTTTTTTTCTGAATAAGTGATGCTGGCTGATTTCTTCAGAGAAGACATTGAATTTCCTGCACAGAGTTAGTTTCCTTTTGCATGTCAGAAGAAGTAGGACTAGCGGGGGCAAACGCCTGAATGCTGCTAGTCTTGGGCCATTGCTCATCCCTTGATACAGTAAACATACTTGCAAGAATACATAAGATACATGATGAGATCTAGGAGCTTGTGTAGAATGCATGGAGAGCTTGCAAATACAGCAAATCTAGGAGCGAATTAGAATTTAGGCAAGAGCATGAATGTCGATGGTGATACCAGAAAGAATGCGAGAATGATACGGCAGTTGACGAAGTAGAACGGTACGAGTGCTCTTTATACCCACGTACTCTGCTTCTGAAGTGGCAATCTAACCACTTACACGCGACAATATTAAATGGGTTGGCTCCAGTTACATTCCATCCGACAAAAATGTATTGTAACTAGCCGACCGATAATTAATTTCGTCGATACTGTAAGCACGTTTAAATTTAATTTCGTCCGGATGACTGTTTCAGTGTGCTAGCAGTTGGCAGGAGAGACTAGACTTTAGTTTTGTTGACATCTCCGTGCATTTTCTGACACGTACGGGTTCACTACCGTAGATGAAGCCATGAAGGTGATTCAACCATCAGACCAAGAAGACAATGGTGGATCCAAACAATATTCCAGAAATGTGACATCTCTTTTCACCCGAATCAAGTGCACTTTTCTCTCCACTGCTGCAGATTTATAAGCTCTAGGTCCTCTGAACAACAGCTGTTAAGGGCACATGATAATAGATATAGAATGATATTCCAGATATCAAGCCAGGAAATGGGATCAGACTTTAAGTATCATAGCCAGAAGCTGATTTTTTTTTCGGTCCAACAATTCAAACGCCTCTTATTAAATTACAAATTGGAGCAGAAAGTGCACATAATTGGATAAACAAACAAACAAAAAGTTAGGTTCATTTGGAACGGCAAAGTAGAACTGGCCAGCCACATTGAAGACGCACACAACTCCACGGGAATAGCAGCTGTTCCTTCACCTGCAGAGACAGTAAGGTTAGGCAGTTAGCATTAGCAATTTCATAAAGCATAAGGCAGAATATAACAGCATACCCCACGATTGAAAATCTAATATGATATGTCACGCATGCACAAGAAGTCAAGAATTGGTTACAAATGTTACAAATAATATGACCAAGTGACCAACGTCAAGCTTTTTTTATTTGCTGTCCATGAATGGTTTAGCAATTATAACAGTCCATTGGAGATCCTAGCAGGTTAAAACAATTACAAACGAAAGCTTAAAATTGCCACAACTAAAAGTAATCACTGGAGCACGGGGCAATCTTTTAACAGTTACAAACAAAAGCTTAACATGGCCACAACTAAAATTTTCTGCAACCGCAAAAGACCAATGGTTTATCACGCAAATGTTGTCAAATAACACCATAAAGACGTCCCATGGGCAACCAATTTGGTCCTCCACATGTCCTCAAGGTCCTCAACAACCAAGTACACATTCATACATTTTTAACAATTTAATTCTACTAAAGGTTCATATATGAGATACTGATTAAAACCAACAGAGTATCACATATAGTCAGATGCAGCTAATTTGTCTCAATGCAACATTCCAACTTTGTTTTTTGCCATCCAGAAGATAATTGGCGACATAAAATCATTTCTTCAAGACAATACTGCATACGCCAATCAAACATTACCAACATACACATACAATGACCTGGAGAATATGATTATTTTACTATAGCACATAGTAGACCATAACAATGGTAAACATGGGGATCCTTTTTTGCATCACCACAACTTACTTAACAAAACTAGCTCTTAGTTGGTTGAGAAATTGATCTTCTCCTGTATGCTCTTGTTTATGATAAATAAAAAGGGGATAAATAAGATTGGAGCAGATCTACTGATCTGCAACTACTCGACTAAGGCTTGGGCATCTTGATGGCAGTGAACACACTAGGGATGACAGCTTTGATAGTGATGCAGAGATTCTGCAGTTTTCGTCCTTTAATTGCAGAGAGCAAAATAACACATGACAAAAGTCCAGTCCGTCGCTTTGTTAGAATTACAGCGGCAGGGCGGGAGGCTTTTGAGTGAAAGAATCTGCCGATTCAGTTGCAAGGCACAGACTGGTCTTGGTGAGAAAACTTGCTCATTCCTCTCCTTGGATCAATCATACCGCAGAGCAGTTGTCCCACGATTTCGTGTAGCCAGATGCACCGCTAGGCAGGCAGAGATCAAGATATTACGGGGCATTTTTCAACTCAAACGTCCTACTTTCCCCTCTTTTCCTGCAATCGCCGATTCGACGCATCATCAAGAAACCAACCAAACATCGCATGCCGGCGTCAAGCAGGGACGAAGAATAACAAAATGACTGTACCCTCCAGATCTATCAACCACAAGCTGCACAAGGACTAATAAACTAGAGATCTATCTAGGGATTCGGAATAGGGTTGACCTGCTCAGCGCTTCCTGTGCTCCTGGACGAACTTGGAGTTGTTCAGGTCCTCCTCGGTGAAGTTGGCGGTCATCTTGGCGATGAGGTAGCCGGTGATGGCGAATCCGGTGAGGAAGGGCCAGTTGCGGCTCCACTCCCTCCGGAAGAAGACAGGCCACGGATCGAAGGGCTTCATCTCCTCTCGATCTCCTCCTCCTCCTCCTCCTCCGGCTCCGGGCGTGTCCTTGTGTGGATGGAATTGGAATCTGCCCTTCTCTCTCTCTCTCTCTGCGGCTAGGGCTGGAATGGATGTTGCCACCCCTAACTTTACTTGTGTCGCCGTGGGTGGGGATCACATGGCCCGGGCCGTGTTGAGCACAGTTATTGGGCTTAGACGCGATCATCGGAAACTTTCGGCCCATATGGCTTCTGCTTTGGACTTGTCTGAGAACAATTGGTCGGCCCATGCTGTTGTTTCTCGCGAGGGAAAGAAAAAACCAGCCGTAGAATCACCGATCGATCGAGAAGCAAAGATTCAGATCAATTACTGTAGTGTTTTGCTACAGTAAAATTATTACGGTAAATATTTCATCATTCCTAAACGTGCGATCGACTGCGATTTAGTTCGTAAAGTCTATTACGGCCATCACATGATCGTAAAGCTTTCTACGACTAGGTCAATCTGTCATCACTCAGTAGTCGTTATAACTCACAGGCATGTGAACCCAATCGACTAAGGATTCTGTACACTACACTCATTAACGTGTGGTAGTTGTACACATGTTGTTTGCCTCTGACATAATATGTCTCTTTGTCTCTAGTGTAACTGCATGGCGAATGTGCAGGGGAGTGTCTCACTGGCAATAACGGTCACCAATGTGGCTAATCAATCAACCGTCAAGGCGTCTACTGGCATTTAACAACTGTTATTCCTTCAGAAGCTATATAAAAAGCAACGCCGGTAAATATAGGGATACAAGATAAGAGATGGAAGTCATTAGTATTAGTTTTAGTAGCTTATTTCTTATTGTAAATACATTTAATACGCGAACACGTAAAAATAGTTGTTATTCTCTCTAAAGAAGGTCTAAATTTGCCTAAAACTCTTTATGTTTTTTTTTAATCTCGATCGCAGTGTCTTCAACAATTATTTTATAAAATTAATTTTAAAATATAGATAACTGTTCATACAGTGTCCCTCTTCCGCTCCGGATCTGTTTGTGATAAATATACAGCAGGCCGGGCTTGTCTTGTCCCTACGATACGACACAGCAAGCAGAAGATATCTCGGCAGATACCTGAACAGGGACTTGGGAAAACGATAGCACGATTGATGCATGTCTACTAAGCCTAGCTAGTAGTACTACATATTGCCTCTCTCTCTCTCTCTCTCTCTCTCTCTCTCATACACACGGGTAGTTTTAGACATCACTAGGTCTCCAAATATGCACCTTTCATCATTACTTTTTTTTGTATAATTATGTATTAGGAAAAAAATAGTGATGTGTGAAAGAATTTTTTATGACAAAACTAGTGACATCGTTTTCCCATGGCAAACCTAAATACTTATTTTCATATTAGTAGTAAAAGTTTTAAAAGATTGACTAAGGTGGCCCAGATGGGTTGTGTCGGTCAGACCAACACGAGATATGATACTGTTGGCCCGGCTCAGGCACAACACGAGCACACACTGTTTATGGGTCGGGCCTGACCAACACGATAGATTGGGCTGTGCTTGGGCTACCTCCGGCATGACAGACCTACCCAGCACGACATGCACAGTGCCGGTCCATGCTAGGCACGACCTAAGCCCGCCACGGCCCATGTGGCCCGACTGCGAAGAGGGAAGTGGGAGGGAAGGCCAAAGGGCAGAGAACGTGTCATTTGATTATTAATAAAGCTCTTTATCATATTTTCAATATGTTTGCCTTATTTTTTTAATAATTTTATATGCATTTTTTTGAATTCTACATATGCTAGACTTGACCCGTCGGGCCAATCGAACTCGGGCCGTCACCTGCTGTGTCTGGGCTACCTCGTCGGCACGTAAACCAATACGACATGACTCATTTAATTCGTGGACTAGGATGAGCCATGCCAGTATAACTCGTGCCATGCATTACTGGGCGGCTCATTTGGCCACCACTAATGCGTACCAAAACAACTGTTAGAATTAATACGGGCTTGGCCCAATTTTGACTCTAATTAATTCCTGAAAAATCTCAAAGGCCCATGTGCACGTGCTAAAACTGTTTAGTCCCACATGGAGTATTAATGGGGAGTTACACCACTTTATAAGGTGGATCGTGGTAACCCCCTTGTGGAATTGGAGAGAGTCAACACACGCTACGCTGCCGCTCGCTTCGCCGCCGCCGCCGCGCGTGTGCGTGTGCGTGTCGCAGCGTTGTGTCGCGCGCTGCTTTTATTTATCTATTCGAAATCAAAACGCACCGACTCGCGAGAATGGTATCAACAAACGGACCGATAGAATTCGTTCGATTACTAGTGGTCTGCTTTATTAGCATCGGTTGATGGCGCACCGCTTTGATCTCTTCATTTTTTGTGGACCATTAAAAGAACAGTGAACTGTTCGTGGGACTCTTCCTCTCCATCTTTCACTCCACGCGATCGACATGCATCTCTCCACCGTTTTGCTGCTGCTTTCACTGGCGATCTCCATCCCGGCGAGGCTCGTGTACGGTTGAACCGGGAGAGTAGGCCTCCGGAACCCCGTCCTTGAAGGCTTACACGAGCGAGGACGAATAAAGTTTTTGGGGAGCGTTCGCGCAACTGCTCGCTGCTTCGTCATCATCCGATCTTCTGCTTCATCTACATCAACTGCACGACTACGTCCACTACGCCATGGCGAACGACAACACTTCTGCTGCTACTGTTCCTTCAACTGGTTCTGGGTATATCAATCTAATCCTTGTATTGTGTTTATCTTTAATTTATGTTATTGTTTTGAACACTGAGATAGAAATGCTAGTTTCTGTTCTGTTAGAAATTGGTATGGCTATGGTGTTCATGTTTATCTGTCTTATGCAAAAGGCTAGAATATTATTCATGATTCATATAATATATTTATGGATTAAAGTAATTCAAAAAAATACTTATATATTCAACAACAACACATGCAGCAGCAAACCTAGCAGCTAGCTGAGAAGGAATGGAAGAGGTAGTATCCATATTCATTGGTGTTAGGGCCATGGTTTTGCTGAAAAAATCTCGTTGCTTCAATTCGATAGTTTCAGCTAGCTAGGTAGGCCCACATGTGCACCTATTGAATGATGCATCGTCAATTTGATGGATCGATCATCAGTAGCTACACATTTCATTAATGTAATTAATCAATTACAGCATCATATACCGATCTGTTTAGAAATTACTCTACTAGCTAGATCAACGACAGCTATATGTACATATATACATGCATAGATGGGAAAATATCTGAAACGTAACATGGAAAAAATGAGACATGCATGGATCGATTGAGAGTGCTGGATGAATTGAATCCAAATACTCTATGTAGCAGAAAAAAAGGTGAAGCCGACACGCGCTTTATCTTTCTTATCCTGCAATTACTCTATGTAGCAAAAAAAAATTTGACATGGATCAACAAGGGCATAATCTTGCATCTAGATTTTAATCCGAGATTCTAAGGTTTTCCAAGAGGGAAATCGACGCTGTTTCTGGACCGTGGTAGAAAGCTAGCAACTGCATGCCGTTGTCCATCTCGGTCCACATTGCTACGTAAAATGTCTTCACAAGCGATTTAAAACGCCATCATAGACGGTTTCGTGAGCCGCCTAATTTTATAGATCAAGAATGATATGAGATCATCACAGACGGCTTTCGAACCGTCTGTGATGTATACTATCACAGACGGTTTGTACATGAAATCGTAGTATCACAAACGGTTTTATCTACAAACCATCTGTGATGATATTTCTCTATAAAATCTCCAAGCAGTGGCTGCTTATGCTTTTAAAACCGGTGATATATATATATATATATATATATATATATATATACACACACACACACACACACATGAAATCGTAGTATCACAAACGGGAGTCAAGTTGTTTTAGGTGGTATATAAAAGGTGGGAGTAACTACACCCGGGAGTAGAAAGTATTAATCATATATATATGTGTGTGTGTGTGTGTGTGTGTGTATAACACCTATTTGCTACTCTCAGGTGTAGTTACTCCCATTGGATCTATCGTCCATCTGTCTCGAATACCACATGCTTGATTGGATTATTGGGTCTTTTATGATATTTCTCTATAAAGTCTCCAAGCAGTGGCTGCTTGTGCTTTTAAAACCGGTGAGATAGATATATATATATATATATATATATATATATATATATATATATATATATATATATATATATATATACTTTTAAAACCATGAGATAGATATATATATATATATATATATATGATTAATACTTTCTACTCCTAGTGTAGTTACTCCCACTTTGATATACCACCTAAAAGAACTTGACATACTCCTTTATCACTTTGGGTATACTCATATACTAATTATAAGATAATCCAATGCTAACCACACGAAAAAATTGTAAGAGAGTCCATAGTTTTTAGCATATTTTGTAAATACATTCATATTCGCACTAAAAGGAGTATGTCTAAAAATTATACATACCACCCCTAAAAGGTGTGAATACCACCTAGGTGGTCTTATATACTAAATATACTACACATACATACTCTCGGTATGCAAAAATACTCCCTACGTTGTGAGATACGAAATAGGAGTAACTACTCCGGAGTAGGAAAAGGCTTCCTATATATATATATATATATATATATATATATATATATATATATATATATGACATCTATTTGCTATTCTCAGGTGTAGTTACTCCCATTGGATCTATCATCCATCTGTCTCGAATACCACATGCTTGATTGGATTATTGGGTCGAATATCACTCCACAATAATCATCAGCAACCCGGTAAAATACTTCATAACATATCCGACAAAAATAATCAGCATTTATATGCAATCTCCGTGTGCACCTAATTTGGCAACCGCTCCCGTAATGGTCGGCCTTGATTAGTCTTGGACAGGAGTGTGTAGCATGTTATTTATGTTAGCAGCGGCTCACATAATGGTCAGCTCTTTGACATATTGCATGTTCGGTTATAGTTGGTACATGTACTCCCATATTTAAAGTGCAGATACTACCATTCTACACGTACACTCCCATTCATAAAGTTTCTTTTTTCCTTAGTATTTACTATGTATACTCTTTTTTAAAAGATGAATACATACGCCTTTTCTGAAACCGTATACATACTCCTTTGAAGATACTACCTATCAATTTTACCAAAAGGAAAGACGTTTTCGTATACATACTACTACCTATCCATGTACATGTACTCCCATTTTTAAAGTGCAGATACTAACATTCTACACGTACACTGATACCATTCATAAAGTTGCTTTCCCCCCTAGTGTTTGCTATGTGTACTTTTTTTAGAGGACGAATACATACTTTTTTTTCTCGAAGTGTATACATACTCCTTTGAAGATACTACCTATCAATTTTACTAAAAGGAAAGACACTTGCGTATACATACTCCTTTGAAGTGTATGGCAAGACACTTGCCTGGAACGGGGGCGACGAAAAGGAAAGCATCAATTACCAAAATCCAAGAAATATCTTGCTAGGATTAAACGCCATATAGGAATTGGATTAGATCTCTCTCTCTTACCCGTAATTTTCAGACCCGTTAGGCTTGGAAAGATGCACGGATCTCATTGGGGATTAAAGGGTGGACGAAGAGGGGTAGTATTTTTCATATATATATATATATATATATATATATATATATATATATATATATATATATATATATATATATATAGGAAGCCTTTTCCTACTCCCGGAGTAGTTACTCCTATTCCGTATCTCACAACGTAGAGAGTATCTTGCAACCGAGAGTATGTATGTGTAGTATACGAGTATATAAGACCACCTAGGTGGTATTCACACATTTTCAGGGTGGTATGTACAAATTTTTAGACATACTCCTTTTAGTGCAAATATGAAGGTATTTACAAAATATGCTAAAACTAAGGACTTTCTTACAAATTTTTCATGTGGTTCGATTGGAATATCTTATAATTAGTATATGAGTATACCCAAAGTGATAAAGGAGTATGTCAAGTTCTTTTAAGTGGTATATCGAGAGGGGAGTAACTACACCGGAGTAGAAAGTATTTATCATATATATATATATATATATATATATATATATATATATATATATATATATAAGCAACTAACCATTTCTTGATGTCAAGTTCTACGGTGAAGCCATCCTTACATATAAAACTAGAACTCAAGTTGCTTTGTATTCTTGTTAGGTTTAAAGATAATTACATGTTTGTAATTAATAACTTCAACTTCAGTTCTACTGATATTACTTCTGAGGCCGTGGTTTAAAATGATTCTACAGAGCACTTAAAGGATTGACATGAAGTAAATCACACACTGAGGATGAGAGGCAATGAAATGTAAGGGTGGCAAAGGAAACCAGTAAAACATGGAAAATGATTTAGGCGCAAGAAGGATGAAACAAAACGAACGAGACAGCGGAGAGAACGTAGACGGGCAGATCTATGGGGCAGAGAACCTCTCCCTAGAAGAAAGAAGCACGAGAAGGAAATAAGAGGGAAAACAGGCCCAAAAGAAGGAGAGCACAGAAATGCACAGGGAAGCGACACATCGTCATGAATACGAACGGAGAAAACAAAATTAGGGGAAAACACACAAACACCGAGGGAGGGTAGCGGAAATAGAGGGCGAACCTAGATCCAACCAAAATAACCGAAGGGTAGACAGAAAGGGCCTCATAGCGAGAAGGAAATAGGCAAGACGCGACAAGAAGAACCCGAACCTCTCCCTAGAAGAAAGAAGCATGAGAAGAAAATAAGGGGGAAAACATGCCAGAAAGAAGGAGAGCGCGGGAAAACAAAATTAGGGGAAAAACACACAACACCGAGTGAGAGTAGCGGAAAAGAAAGGGCGAACATAGATCCAACCAAAAGAACCGAAGTGCAGACACAAAGTACATCACAGCGAGAAGAAAATAGCCAAGAACAGGCCCGAAAGAAGGAGGGCGAACAAATGCACCGTCCTCACAAGGACGAACCGGGAAAATAAATTTTGGGGGGAAACACACAACGGGGGAGAGAGAGCAACGGAGAAGAGAGGGCGAACCTAGATCCAATCAAAAGATCCGAAGGGCAGATACGAAGGACATGACAACTAGAAAGAAATAGCAAAGACGCGAGAAGAGGAACCATGGCAAGAACCCGACAGGCAGAAACGCAGGGCGATGGGAAGCAAGGCAACAGGCACGAGAAGCGAGGCAGCAGACGCACACGACGCGCGAAAGCATAGACAAAGTGACGACGGAGGCAACGCAAGACGGGATCGAACGGGACGGACGGACGGACGTGGGCACGCGGCCACCCTCCCCTCGCCCGCCAAACCTCCCTCCCTCCCTTTGCACTTTAGGATATAGTGAGTAGCTTACAACAAAGTTGATGCATGAGTGAGTTAGCAAATCAAAATGTCTTTGGCTTTAGGGTTTGACTAAAAGGCGGGCAAGATATCATATACGAGCTCTAATTCCCATAGGCAGGTCCCCAACAAACGCGTAGGCCTAACAGGAAACAAACAAGAATTGGTTCCGTTCCCGCGCCCGCGCCCGCATGGACGTACCAGCAGCGCTCGAGTCAATGTCAGGTGGGCCCGAGTCGCATCTTGCGGCACCCACGCTGACTCAGCCGCGGGCTCCACCTGCAGTCCACAGATAACCACGCCTCCGCCGCTTCGCACCACCCATCGTCGTATCGTGAAACACCTCCTCTTCTTCTTCCCCTTCTTCTTCCCCCACAAAAACGCGAGGAAAAAAAGACAATTTATATATATATAAGAGCCAAACGAACGAAGCCAAAAGATAAGCCAAGAAAGAAGAGGGAGGATCCGGAATCTCGCCGGACGGAGCGGGCGGGTGATGCCGGTGGGGGAGGTGGCCGCGAGATCTTCGGGGGGAGGACCGGGAGGGATGGTGCTGGGCGGCGCCTCGGCGGCGGGGGGAGTGGAGGACGCCGTGGTGATGCAGCTGGCCACCAGCCAGGGGGAGGACAACGTCATCACCGTCAACTGCCCCGACCAGGCGGGCCTCGGCTGCGACCTCTGCCGCACCATCCTCGAGTTCGGCCTCCGCATCACGCGCGGCGGTGAGCACCGCCCAGACCTGTATACCTCTTATTATGTACTTTTGTTTGTTCTTCTTCGCTTCGATTGCTGCCCCTTTTCTAAAGTTGGTTCTACGAAACTCGAATTGCTTTGTTTCTCGCGAGCGAGAACTGGACAATTAGATTGGAGAAAAGGTTGGATCTTTCCAGGATCGTGGATCGTTGTGTGCTTGAAAGCCCGCTCCTTTTTTTGGCCTCTAGCGTAGCGTGGTTGGCGAGGACGGCTTCCCTCTCCTCTTTTTTGGATGGCAGGTTTTACTTTTTTTTTTTCGCTGTGCCGTTTGGCGTGTTTCCGCAGGAAAAAGATTTGATTTTGACCTGTTTTCCGGCCAGCAATTAGGTGTGCAGCTCACGCGCGACTTGTTTTGGGTTCATCGTTATCTCTGCCCCATTTCTTTTCGTTTCTGGTAAAGGCTAGTTTCCCCCCTTTTTCTTGTGCCAAATTGCCATCTAATCTAAGTTTCCCCGTTCATGTTACCATGCACTTCTGTGTAAAACAGCAAGTGCCTCTTGCTACACTTCATCTCGTTGTTGGTTAACCATCCTCTTGCTACAGTTCATGTCGTTGTTAATCAATCATCAGTGGTGCTACTACTATCGTAAACATCCAAACTGGCAAACCATTGCAACTTGCAAGTACTTGCTCATAATAAACAGCACCTGTCTAGTTGTGCTACAGCAACCTGTTTCACCTGGTTCTTCATAATTGTACTACCATATCTTTAATTACCCTTTATTATTATATCACCTAAAATTCGAGTCTTCTGGGATCTTAGCAGACGTGTCCACGGACGGGCATTGGTGCTACGTGGTGTTCTGGGTCGTTCCCCGCTCGCCGTCGATCAACATCCGGTGGGGGAACCTCAAGAACCGGCTCATGTCGATGTGCCCTTCATCGTACGCCATCCCTTTCTACCCTGACATCACCCAGCCAGGCCCCTTGCAGTTCTACCTCCTCAAGCTCTTCTCGGCCGACCGGAAGGGGCTGTTGCATGGTGAGAACATATATCTTTCTGTCTCTTGCGTTTTGAATGGCTGTGCCATTGAAGTTGTGATATAATTACAAGGGAAATTTTATGGTGCACGCACTATTATATGGGCCGGTGATTCCGTAAGATCCAACGGGTGATATCACTGTTACCATTTAGGAGGTAATAGATCACCAATAGTCCTATCAAGGTTAGTATGGACTTTTTACTGCATACAAGGAAGGAAAGTAAGGGAGCAAATAATATCGCTAATATTTGTCATTTAAAGGCAATATTACATAAGGAAAGCGCTAATCATGCCAATTAATATTATTGTTTTTTATCCTAATGATTCCATGCATGCTCCAAATTGCCTCATTTGTTTTTTATCCTTGGGATTCCATGAAATTAGAGTGGATAGTGTTGGTTGAGTAAAATGCAAAGCAAAACTTAGAATCACATGTGATTCTCAAAAAAAAAAAACTTACAACTGCACATCATGCTTTTTTCTCTCTCTAAATTTCCCTGCAAATAAAAAGCAATGGAAAAGGGTAAAAGAATTAAAGAACCAAAATGATGAGTAATTATTTCTACTTTTCAAAGTTGTAGCACGCAAAATGGCTGGTTATTTTCAGTGTGCTTTGCACATAAAAAAAATTCGGTTGTGATTTTTTTTAAAAAAAACAACACAACACAAACACTGTCCACTCAATCTACAAATTCTGTAGATAGTCTCGTATTTACTCATCGTATGCAGGAATTAACGAAGGAAAGAAAGAAACATACTTTACATTCCATTTCAAAATTTCTTAATTTAGATATGACCTCATAACTCCTGGTAGAAAGCCATGACATACAATTCCATTACTAACCTCCTAAGATGAATGACTAGGATTTAAAATTGGTCTTACCCTATAAGGGGTAAGTGGTGCACCTTAAAAGAGCTCATAATTATGATTCGCAGATGTGACGCACATACTATCGGAGTTAGAGCTTATAATCCACAGAGTGAAGGTGTCGACCACGCCTGACGGAAGAGTTGTGGACCTCTTCTTTATCACCGATGGCATGTAAGTCGCCGCATCAAAGTTCAGTTGTTTTGTGCATGTTGCTGAAGCATTAGCTTCAGTTCTAAGTTCTAACACTCGCTAGCTGCTGCTTTAATGTTCAATTGCCGCTTATTCCAAATGGTGTTGGTTAGTTGCATGGTGTGATAATTCTACCATATTTATGACTGTTAATATTTCTATCTGAAGGGAATTGTTGCACACAAAGGAAAGGCAAGAAGAGACTTACTCCATGCTGATTGCTACCTTAGGTCCTTCCGTAAGCTGTGAAATTCTATTAGCAGAAGGGTTCCAGCAAGGATTCTCCTCTCTTCCACCAACAATCTCTGAGGAACTGTTCAGGTTGGAACTAGCTGACAGCGAGATCTGTTCAAGGTCTCTTTGTGCAGAGATGAAAAAGACGCAGAAGGCCACCATCAACTTTGACAATTCCCTGAGCCCTGCACACACACTGCTCCAAATTATTTGTGTCGGTCAGAAGGGGCTTATTTATGACATTTTGAGAACACTGAAGGACTGCAGCATTCAGGTATGAATGGGTTGCACATAGCTAAAATTATTATAGTCTCTCTGCTGTTAAATTGTGATTATCTGTTGTCTAGTCTTCAATAGGCTACAATTCATGGCTTACAAAGAACAGTAGTTGCATACTTGCAACACCGTACTTATTACTTGTATATAATTCAAATGGTTTGTGTATATTATCTTATACCATGATTTGTTACTTTAATTTAGGTAACTTATGGCCGTTTCTGGTCAGACAAGCAAGGTTTTCGAGAGGTGGATCTTTTATCAAGCAGGCTGATGGCAAGAAGGTTATTGATCCTGAGAAACAGGATGTTCTGCGGTCACGCCTGAGGTCAGAGATGCTCCATCCTCTCAGGGTGATGATCGTCAGCCGTGGACCTGACACGGAACTCCTTGTTGCCAACCCTGTCGAGCTATCCGGGAAGGGACGACGCGTGTATTCTACGATGCTACTTTTGCTCTGAAAGCTCTTGGAATCTGCATTTTCTCTGTAAGAGTTACACACTAATTAGATAAGGTGCAAAATGAATTCATAATGAAGTTTGTATTTACTGTTTCCTTTTCATTTCAGGCTGAAATTGGGAGACAGGCAGCGTCGGAGCGTCAATGGGAGGTCTACCGATTCCTCCTGGACGACTGCAAAGAATTTCCTTATCGAACAGCCTCTCTGATAGGAACCGTGTTGTCGATAGGGTAAGGAGAACACTGTTGGGCTGTTTCAACTAAGGCCTGGTTTCTATCTCCATGAATCCAAAGCTAGAAGAATACTGCTTCAGTCAGTACCCATTGTATCCAGTTAATTACCTACCAACAGCTCAAATTATGGCTACTCCAGGGTGGGCAATCTTGCTGGCCAAACTGGTCTCTCTAGTACCCAGCATCACTGCCTGCAATTGCCAGCTTCTGTTCATGTCATTGAACAATGCTGTGAATGTGTGGCAAATTTCTCAAGATCAGTGGTGTTGAAAAAGTGCAGAAGCTTCATCTATGTTGCAGAATTTCAGAGCTGGCAATCTATGTGTAACAAAGGAATGGAGGACATATCACAAAAGATGTTGTTTGGAGCTGCACCTCTGAGCAGTGTTGTAAATGGTCCCTGGAATCGAGAATTGAACGTTAGCGCATTACCATCTGTCCATCTTCCTGCAGTCCTGTTGCCCACACGCTGCTATGAAGAAAGAAAGAAGAGGAGAGAAAAGAACTTGTTTGGTGGGAGGAGCAAATCGAAGCAGCAATTATTGTGCTTTATTTGGGTCAGGGGGTTACTGGATGCTGACACTGATACAACAGTTTGTTGTCAATTAGTGCAAAATGTGCTGTCTGGCTCACCTGCCTTGCTTTCCTGCCTCCCTCCTACCTTCTCGTATGATTGCTACTTCCTCAAGAGATCTGCTATTATGTAGGAAAAAACACTTTGTGTAAAGCATATGCACTAAGTTGTGAATGAACAAAGGAATATTCTTCTATTTCTCAATTATAAAAAAGAAGAAATGAAAATAAAAAGAAAATGGTGGGCCCACCTGTCATTGGGAGGGAGAGAGGATATTCTTCTATTTCCCCTCTTGGCGGTTGCGCAAGCATATGGGGGGGGGGCTGCTCGGGCGATTTTTTAGTCGGTCATTGGCAATGGCAGCGTCGTGGCTTCCTTCTCTTTTTCTTAAGGCCTCCTCCTTTTTCCTCCCCGAACAGTACATAGAGCTCTCCAATATTTGGTTCTTCCTCTACTCTCTTGATTTGGTTTTTGCCCTCGGGCTGTGTGGGCTGCTGCGCTGCCGTGGTTGAGCATGGTGTCGTCGGTAGCGAGGTTCGTTTGTTTCTCCTCCTGTCGCACCCCTGTCTGTCTCCTTGTGCCATCTTCTTTGAGGTTGTTGTGAGTAAGACGAGGAGTGCGTCGTCGTGATTGATTCCGGCCTGTTCGGTTCTTGACTGGGGAGAGAAGAAGGCTTAGTATGGTGGATTTGCTCCTCGGTGCATTCGGCTGGTACATCTTGCTATTGATTTTTGTGCGGCATTCTAGTCGATACTTTATTTCATGTTTGGTGTGTCCCGAATTATGAAAGGGACATTGTATCTTCGACGACCACGTCCGTTCACCGCAACACAGCGGGGCGATTGGTTTTCTGAGACAACGCCTCGGGTCTCGCTCATTGTCCTGCCCTTCCACAGGTAGCAGACGTCGCACGGCGACGACGTAGAGAACCTCGGGCCTGAGTAGCGCACCGTGTGTTGGAATTAATCCCTCCTATAATAGTTTTTTTAATTCTAGTCGGAGTTGTAAAAGGTTGTTTTCTTTTCGGAGTCTACTATGTAATCAAGTCGTATCAGAGTTGCTTTGTCCGAGTCTATATGTGAGTTGGTCGAAATAGCATATATAAGAGGAGGTTGGGTCTTGTAAGTCTTTACGACAACACTAGATAAGCAATAGACAAGTGAAAAGGGTGCGCAGTCGAGCACCGCAAAATTCCTCTGTTCGTAGTCATTTTGGTTTCGAGTACGTATTTCGACCACTGTTCACATCAACTACTGTTCATCGAGTACGGTTATCAAGTACTATTCATCGAGCAAGATTCATGGTCTTCGACTACATCGTGGTCGAAGGAAGTTACAACTACCTAGTCGTAATTGATTACGTGGGCTGTGCTATAACTACTTCATAGTTGTAGGTGGTGCTACGACTACATCATGGTCGTAGATGGAGCTACGACTATATCCTAGTCGTAGGTGCTGGTCGTAGGTGATACGACTATATCCAGGTCTTGGAGGTTCGACTGGTCGGAGGGCTCCAACCACCTGGTCGAAGGTGGTTCGACCACACGTAATATCAGAGACTAGTGCGTGAAAATTGGACCTTCAACACCAGAGAAGAGAAAATCGATGGCTCCCAATGGATCTTCGACAACGAAGGATAGCCCAAATACGCTGCCATACTCGGTTCTCACTTTAGAGAACTACCCAGCTTGGGCTATGAAGATGCGGGTCAACATGCGTGCCCAGGGGGTCTGGGACGCAGTAGCCGATCCGATCGATCAAAAGGGAAAGATCGATTCAAAAGGAAAGACTGTGGAGGTTGACCTGAAGACCGATCAAACAATGTTGGCGCTGATATACGCTGTTATACCCGACTCAATGTTGAATCAACTCGTTGGAAAGGATATTGCTCGGGAGGCCTGGGTTGCTCTTCGCACGATGCATGAAGGTGTGGATCGAGTAAAGAAAGTACGTCTCCAAACTCTCTGAGGGGAGTATGAGGCGTTACATATGGGCGAAACTCAATCAGTAGATAAGTTCGCAGGAAAATTGACGGCAGTGGTCAATGAACTTCGAGCCCTTAGTGATAAGCAGGAGGAGATTGAGATGGTCGAGAAATACTTGCGGGTACTACCTGAGAGGTATGTGTCTGTGGTCACAACTCTTTTGAATTCTAGTGATCTTGAGAGCATGAAGCTGGAAGAGGTAACTGTGTCTCTTAAAGCACATGATGGATTGTTGAAAGGTTGCAATGCTTGCAACGATCAAACCTTATTTGTGAAAACTGAGCCGAAGGGAGAGAACAAGCAGACTCAGCGAGATTACTCATCAAATCAAGGTGGTCGTGGCTCTGCTTGGCATGGCCGAGGTGGTCGTAGTCATGGTCGTGGCCGAGGTGGTCGTGGAGACTTTGCTTGGACGCGCTATAAACCTGGTCGTAGCAACGGTGGGTCCAAGCAAGATAATTTTAAAATCAAATGCTTTGAGTGTGATAAATTTGGACATTATGATTCTAAGTGCCGAAGTCATATCAAATGCTTTGAGTGTAAAAAATTTGGGCATTACGCTTCTCACTGTTGAAACAAGAAGAACAATGCTAAAGTTAACTTGTTAGAAGTTCAAGAGGAGAAAGAACTAGCTCTATTACTAACTATTAGTGAAGAGAAAACGACTGAGCTGGTCATGCTTGAAGAGGGGATTCACCCTAAGCTACTAAAAATCAGTGAGGAGGTGGTCGACACAGATGCGTGGTACCTCGACAATGGATTTTCTAATCACATGACTGGTCAGTTGGGAAAATTCAAAGAACTGAACTAGGAGTTTCATGGGCAAGTTAAATTCGGAGATGGTTCTGTGGTATTCATATAAGGCAAAGGCTCAATTCTACTCCAATGCAAGAATGAAAAGCAAAGACTATTGTCAGATGTTTACTACATCCCAAGACTTTGCAACAATATCATCAGCCTCGGTCAATTGACAGAAGACAGTTGTGATGTAGCACTGCAAGGCTCATTTCTGTTTCTACATGACCGAGATGGAAAGCTTCTAATGAAAGTTCCTCGTACACCAAATAGGCTATATAAGATTCAACTGGATACATGCAAATCGATATGTTTTAATGCAAGTCTTGAAGACCCTGCGTGGCTATGACATGCGAGATTGGGGCATGTGAACTTCTAGTCGTTGAAACAGAAATACGACAAGAAGATGGTTCTTGGTCTGCCACATATTCATCATCCTATTCAAGTTTGTGAAGGTTGTATCATTGCCAAACAGACAAGATTACCTTTCCCAGCACATACAAGTCACAGAGCCTCTCGACCATTGGAGCTAGCATACATTGATATATGTGGACCAATTACACCTGCTACTGATGCTGGAAACAAGTACTTCCTCCTTCTAGTGGATGATTTTTCAAGAGTTATATGGGTATATATGCTTAAGAAGAAGAGTAAAGCAAAAAATGTGTTCCAGAAGTTTGTCAATCTAACTGAAATTGAAACGAAACACAAGCTAAAGGCTTTGAGATCAGACTGAGGAGGAGAATTCCTATCCAGTGAATTTGAATCAATCTGTGAGTCGAGGGGCATCACCTGATTCTTCATTGCTCCTTCCACCCCCCCAACAAAATGAAGTGGTAGAACGAAGAAACAGGACAGTGATGGACATGACTCAAAGCCTGTTGAAAAGTACGTTCTTGCCATGCAAATTTTGGGCCGAGGCAGTAAGACATGCGGTGTACATTCTCAATCAAGTTTCAATGAAAGCGTTGGATGGCATCACACCGTATGAAGCATGGAGTGGAAGAAAACCGAACCTAGAGCACTTAGGGATCCTCAGGGAGGAGCCCTACTCGGCCGCCATCCTCGTTGACCGCGGCTTCGGTGGCGGCGAGCAGGTCCGTCGGAGCAAGTCGCGCACGACATCTGCGTCGTGTTCTTTGGCGGGCCGGACGACCGGGAGGCCCTGAAGCCTGGAGCTCGCCAGGTGGATGGCCAAGCACCCCGACGTGTAGGTCACCGTCGTGCAGCTCGTTTACGGCAAGGCCGGTAGCGAGGAGCACGCCGAGTTCAGATTGCGCCCGTCCAACACTGAGAACACCGACAGGAGCTACACCTTCTCGACGGCCGTCGTCAACAGCCACAGGGAGAAGTTAATAGACAATGGCTTAACATGACACGCGCGGAGGAACGCGATGACGTTGTTATGTGTTCTTGACGACGGTGCATGTAGGAGCTGGATGAGGCGGTGGTGGCAGAATTCCGGTAGAGGATGGGGCCCATGGTGCGGTTTGAGGAGCAGGTGGTGGTCGGCAACGTGATCGAGGAGGTGGTGGCGATCAGCAAGAGCCGAAAGTACGGTCTGGTGTGTGGTCGAACCACCTTCGACCAGTCGAACCTCTAAGATCTGGATATAGTCGTATCACCTACGACCGGCACCTATGACAAGGATGTAGTCGTAGCACCATCTACGACCATGATGTAGTTGTATTACCACCTACGACCATGAAGTAGTTGTAGCACAGACCACGTAATCGATTACGACTAGGTAATTGTAATTTCCTTCCACCACAATGTAGTCGAACTTCCTTCGACAACGGTATAGTCGAAGACTATAAACAGTACTCGATGAACAGTACTCAGTAATCGTACTCGATAAATAGTAGGACATGCCCGAGCCATAAAACTGGAAACTTGCGCTGAATTAATGGAATGCTCCTCAAGTGTCGCCTTTACTATTTATCGACTAGGTCGGTGACGATGGTATGTTTGTGAGTCCGGTATGGTATTGCTTTGACATGTAATTAAAATGGTTTTAAGCGTTTCCTTTTCTTTTCAGAAGCAGGCATATATAATATACTGGCAGCAAATTAATGAGAAAAATGATAAATTAACAAGGTTATTGTAACCTGTACTGTGCATATTACTAGTTTACTTTTCAAGCTGATTCCATTACCAAGAAAATTTGGTAACCTAGTTGTAATTAATGCAAACTAACCGATCGCCAAACCCAGTTAGTTAGGAGTTGTTTGGATACATTATGATTCGATTCAATCCTTTCGGATTAACTCAGAATTTGAACTAAAAACACTTCCAATTCGAAAGGATTGATTTTAATCTCACTCTATCCAAACAAACTCTTAATGGAGTCGAAATGACCGAGTGAATCAACAGGGTGACCGGTTGTTTGGGGGTGCTATAGTCTAGTCTAGTGTTTTGCAAGTAAAAGGCAAACCATTTATATATGCTGAACTTGAATACAATCCATGTCATGTCAGAGTGTAGAAAAACAAAAACTTTTTTTTTGGTGGGGAGAGGATCGTCCATGTCTGCCTTGCGCAGTGTGCTCCTCCCACTCCTACCAGGCTCAGGCTGCCACCACCTAATCGGGCCCAAACGCCACTCCGTACATCCGTGCAGTATTAGCGACCGAATGGGCCACTTCAGGCCGGCCGGCCCATGATGCGATGTGACGTCAACACACACGGGTGGCTACTGAGGCGTGGGGCCCCCGAGGTCGGCGCCACCGGAAAGAAAGAAAAAAAAAGATGCCGCGAGCGAGCGTCCATTCCACGCGACTCCCGCACACAAATACCTCCACCACCTCTCTCACCACCCAGGCAGGCACCCACACCGAGCACTAGCAGCAGGGGGGAGCGAGAGGGGGGAACTCAAGAAAGAAAGAGCAAGCGAGGGAGGAGAAGCACGATCATTCCTCGCCACCAAATCCGTCTCTTCCTTCTCCCCGCGATCGTCTCCGAGGCTGCCGAAATGGTATGCCCATCGACTCCTCCCCTTCTCGTCTTATCTGTCACGTACAGGTACTGCTTGCCTAGTTCTTTCCTGGTTGCTTTCTGAAGTAAGATCTCTTCGAAATGCGCTTAATTTAGCGTCGATTCGGGTCATAGGGATGAACAAGTGAAATTGTAAGCGGGTGCCTTCAATTTAGCCTCAGATTCGTCTGGTAGAGCAATAGCTTGAACTTTTTGATGTTTGTCCGGTGCTCTGGATGCAAACCACCCTGACCTTCAGTAGGGAGATATGTATACTCCCGTCGCCCGTCGGTCCCTCAATTGGTAAATAGATTGGCGCTTTTGTAGGTGCTGAGTAGTTGGCGACTTCCTGACTGGTGGCTGCCGTTGCTTCATCAGGAAACCTTAATGGCTAACTTGTAATTAGATTATTGGGGGGATCATGTAGTTTATTGTTTTCGTTGTAGCGCGTTTGTCTAATGATCAGATATAGAAAGTTGGCAAGTGAGATCTCACCTCTTATTGACTTGTGATAGGTGAATAGCCTGTCAATACTAGTACTCGTTATTACTTCCCTAAAAGGAATGACAAAGCGCAACCTGCTGCCAATGACACAATGCATGAAAGACAAGAGTATTTCAGAGAAATATGCAAGAGGAGTCATCACATTGTTTTTCATATGAGTTTCGCCGCGGTGTATGGTCCTCGGTCATGGTTTTACCCTTTTGTTCTCCGTAAGCATTATCATTGTTCGATGTGGACCTGTGAAGTGCTTATTAGCTTGTGGTACGTGGACGTTCTACCAGCCGAGCTTCAGATCCACTGAGTAGACCCCTTTCGCAGAATTCAGTTAGTTCGACAGCCATTATCCTGCCAGGCATTTGTAATGAATTCTTTTACAGCCAAAACTACTCTAAAAAAAGGCGCAGCTAATTTCAGTTACTCTGTTTTGTTTTTACCAAGGCAAAGGCAAAGAACCCAGCTTTTATAGAAAGCTAATTTCAGTTACTCTGTTGCTGCATCATTACCTGTTCTTAATCAACACAACATATCTTACGGAAATACCTTTTCTAAAAAAAATTACTTTTTCAAGTTTAGCAAGTGGCTATTCCTTAATATAGGGATGATCTATGTGCAATGGTCATTTACTTGGCTTGACTGCCTGTATTTTTACTTGTAGGCGAATGCAGCATCAGGGATGGCTGTGGACGATGAGTGCAAGCTCAAGTTCCTGGAGCTGAAGGCGAAGAGAACCTACCGCTTCATCATTTACAAGATAGATGAAAAGAAGAAGATGGTTGTTGTGGAGAAGGTTGGCGAGCCCGTACTGAACTACGACGATTTTGCTGCTAGCCTCCCTGCCAATGAGTGCAGATACGCGATATTTGACTATGATTTCGTGACTCCGGAGAACTGCCAGAAGAGCAGGATATTCTTCATTGCATGGTTAGTGTACTTTCTTCATTGGTTCTCTGATTCACTACACTCTTCACTATAATTTAATGGTGTAGCTGATTCACTTCACATCCCGGTAAAGGTCTCCTGATACATCGCGTGTGAGAAGCAAGATGATTTACGCGAGCTCGAAGGACAGGTTCAAGAGGGAGCTCGACGGCATTCAGGTGGAGCTTCAGGCGACCGATCCAACCGAGGTCGCTCTCGATGTTATCAGAGGCCGTGCAAACTGAGCATGGCAGCTGTGCTGCTCTGCTACCTAAGTACGAGAGTCACATGAGAATTTAGTGCTCCCTGAGGCAATGGTTATGAGTTGTTATCATCTACTACGTACGGAACGATGTAAACTATATCCGGTGCGATTACAAATCTATCCTTTCTGCGTGCTAATTTCTGGATCTCGATAACTCGTCACACTACATCTTATATTAAAAAAAAAAATCATGGAATCAATTTGAGAACATTTATCTGAACATCCATCAGAAGTGTGCTGCCTGATGGCAACTTTTATCATGAGGCAGGGAGAAAATAACTGTACCTGCTGAACACTGATTCAAAGCACTCACTGGCCTGTCTGGCCAATTGATCGATCTAATCAACAACAATCAGAATCCATAACCACCTACAGCAGTACAACCACAAGGCTACAATCAATGAACCACAGATAAGGCAACAACGGCGGTATCATATATTAATGCTAGATTTGTCCACCAAAACAGACATACAAAAACCAGTTCAAATCACAGTAGACCAGTAGAGTTCTCCAACACCTCACACAACAGGAAACACACGATGCTAACAACAAACTGGATTTATTTATATGCATCCGTCATATTTACATAATGAAGGTGCATCAGCAGAAACCGAAAGCCCGAATGACTTTCAGGAAGCCTCAGCAGTGGAGAAATGCATTTTAGCGACAGTCTCACGCAGGAAGCTGCTTCCACATTTGTCTTCTTGACTGCTGTTGCCATAGTCCAAGATCTCGGTCTCATGTTTGCCGAGATCGTTTGGTGCAGACCCACCACTGGAGGTGCCAACATCTTTCAGTCTGTACAAGTACACGTTGCATAAATTAAAAAAGTTTCATCTACAAATTCGCAGGGGGGACTAAATAGCAGTAAAATGCTAGCAATCTTACCCAGGAGCCTGGAGCACGGCTGAATTCTGGCTAGCATTGTGCTGGTTTTTCTTGGACCTCCCCTTATGCTTCTGTTTCTGCCTGTTCTTGTCCTTTTTACGGGACTTGGAACGTCGCTGGTAACTGTAATTCACTGAATGACAAACAGATGTGACAGGGGGATCATACACGTCAGGAGCCCATTTGACGTGCCGATTTTCAGTTTTTGAGGCCATCCCATTCTTTTGGCGGCTTCCTTTCATTGCAGAGATGAGCTTCAAAGTTGGCTTCGGCAACGAGAAAAGGAAGAGGGAGGTTAGTTCATCGTTACACAACATTAATGCCTAAGCATTTCTGACTTGCCAAAGGCAAGGTTCCACAAAGCAAATAGTGATTGGCCAACACGGTGAGGACAAAAAACCAGTTGGTTCACATGAATGTAAAAGCAATTCTGGTTGTTTATGTTGTGAAATTGCTAACTATGCCCTACATACATGGCTAACAGATACCCATAGGAAAGCATATGTAGTGCATGGCTAACAGATACCCATAGGAAAGCATACTACATATGCTTTTAGCGGTACTATGGTAGTACCATTAAAGAACAAGCGTAGTGATTGATCCAGGCCAAAATCATATTATAACATCATGCTTACTATATCTTCCCCTGGTTGTCAATTATAAGAGCGACACAAAGGAAGAACAGCACAAGCCATTGTACCTCATGCAGGTTTCATAACTATAGGCAGTAAGCAACAAAGTTTACATTTCCACAACAAATATCAGTGTATGATATATGAACAATTTCAAGCAATTGTATCCAAGCTTACGATTATTCCTGCAAGTAAGCAATCATCTGATCAACACTCATATTAACCCATCGCCCTTGGTGACAGGAAAGAAAGATATATTGGCTCGGCCTGGCTTGGCACTCTCAAGGGGTATAGGCGCCCAGTCCATATGCTTACTATATCCTCATATTAACATCATGCTTACTATATCTTCCCCTGGTTAATATGAATGTTGATCAGATGTTATAATATGATTCTGACCTGTCACGTCGAACTACTTAAACAGATCAGAATATTGGAAAAACTTGTTTAAGTAGTTCGACATGACATGTTGCTAAAACCAGCTTGAAACCACTACTAGCCACTAGTTGGAATTTGGAAACCAGTCTGTCGTTAGAATTAAAACCTTTTGTCATAATGACAACAGCCTAAGAGTCCTGTTCAAGTATACTTGAGAAGGCAAAGAATTTACAATACAATGCTGGTCATTTGTTGACAAATGAAAACACGATTTAACATGAGGCACTCACAGGTAAGGACACGGAGCGCTCATAAGTGGGGGCATCATTCGGCGCGTGGTCTGAATCCTCCTGTTGAGCCTCACCGGTAGAGGGAGGAAAGGTGGCGCACTTCCGGAGGCCTTTCTTCACCCCCAAGCCGATGGACTTGGAGAAATCCACACACATTCCAGCCTCCAACGAACCATCGGCATTCTCCGCCTGTGGAGAAGTTCCATCTGGGGCACAATGCTTCTCCGGCGGAATCTTGGTGTCACCAGAAGAGGTGCCGTCAGAAGTCACCGCTAGCACTCTCCCAAGACCACAGGAGCGACCATCCATGAAGCAACTCGATTGCCGGAAGAGTAACAAGCTAACACTGCAACCGCAAAACGACAGTGAGCCGATCGATGCTGAAAAACAGCTCTATATGTTGCCCCTCAGATTACCCACGCATCAACATAGATGATATAGAAGAAACAGAGCAGTATATATTCCATGGCTAGCTTAGCTAGCATAAGAATCCTTGATCCTCCTAAATTTGCAGAGATTTGGTGAAATAAAAGAGGGGTATTAGTATCACCTCGGTCACAACACGATATTGCACAGCACAGCGCTGTGGCTGTGCTGACCACCGGATAAGTCTAAGTCTAGCTACGAGAGGAGGCGGTGCGAGGAAGAAGAGGGTACGAGCACGCTAGATAGATACAAGGGATGGGGTAGATGGACGGAGGTGGTAGGAGGAAGGGCTATGATGGGGAGAGGGATTGGGGATGCCAATGAGGCGGTGGGAGCAGGGGGACGGCGTCGTCGCACCGCGCCGTCGGAGGCATCGTGGAACCGCCGGCGGCGAGGTTGGATTGGGTAGATCTGGGCTCGGAGTCGGAGGAGGATGCGATGGTGAGTGGTTGCGGGCGATGAGTTTTTGGGGGATTTTTCTCCTCTCCTCTTGCTTGACGCGGAAGGAGTCAGTCAAAGTGTTGGAGAGGGCGGCCACCACCACCATATATCGGAGGAGCGGAGCGGTGTGGTGTGGACTGTGGACAGGCGAACACGTGTACTGTACTGTACTGTACTAGTCCGGTTTGAGTTGGGCCTTTTTGTGGCCTTCATCTTGGGCTCCCAGATCAACTAGGGCCCACTTTAGCAATGCATTCTGGCCCGCCAACCCAGGCTTCTTCCCTTTTTCCAATCTCCAAGTGCAAACTTTAAAAACTAGGCAGTAAATTCCGCAATAACTTTCTTAAAGAAACCCTGCACATTATGATTACCATTTGTATTTCTGTAAATTATTTGGATTTTTTTATATCGCATTTTGAATTTCGCAAGATCAATTAATCAAGTGCAAATGGGTTAAAGTCAAGAAACTTCAAATTAAATTAAAATGATATTTTTAATCACCAAATCAAACATTTGAATTGAAAATTGAATTTTAAAAGCAAAGGAAATCAGAAAGGAAAATAAAACCCTTAAAAATCCGGATTGGGCCAACTCCCTGCCGGCCTGGCCCATCTACCCCCCTTTTCATTTTCTCATTTTCCTTCTCTTTTCTCCCTGGCTGGCATATCTTCTTTCTCTTCCCTCTTCCTTCCGATCCAACCGTGGCCCGCCCAGTTCCCTTCTCCCTCCCGACCATTGGAGTTTTTGACTTGCTTTTGGAAGGAATTACCAAATCAATTTCCCTCACCATCAAAAATGACAAAAATGGCATCGTTGTAAGTTAAGCAGGTGACATGTGTCCCATTCCACGCTCCCTGACCGTTGCAGCTCCCTACCATGCCACACACTCGATCAACACTAGAGTACATACCGCGGACCCAAATCACCCCGCGCTCGCCCCAGGCCCTCCTATGAGTGTCCTCAGCATGAGCACTTTTGATCTTCTACCTCCACTTATGTTCCCGCCTTCTCGGCAACCCACTTCCGCTTCCGTATCATCTACTCATAGTCTAACATCTCCAAGCCCGACGGTGTGATCTCCTCGACCTCTCTTCTCCCTTCTTTCTCCCTTTTCGGTGAGATTAGTTCGAGTGAAGTGTTGGATGTGGTTATGGATTGTTATACTTGTTCAAACGTCGGTCCGGGTGGGAGAGCCCGACCTTGAATGGCCACCTCCGAGCCTGACCTAGCTTGACATAGTGCAAGGCTGAGGCTTGGCCCGAAACCCAAAAAAGGCTTAATTTCCTGTTCTTTATTTATTTTATTTTATTCAAAATATTTCCCATTATTTTTCTGAATAAAAACAATAATCTAAATAATTTATTTAATGTAATCGGGTTGGAAATTAGGACCTGAGCCCCAAAAAAATGGGTCGGCCTGCCCATGAACATGTCTATGGACTGTACTCCGGTTTTTATAAGCGGCTAGGGTGTAGTGTTGATGGGGTAAATTGTGGTGAATGGCGGTGCACTCACGTCTGCGAAGGAATATGTGATAAACATTTTATTTTTAGACATTCACCGAAATATTTTGCACTATTTTATCTACATTTTCCTACATCGCGAAAGCAACTACATTTTTTTTCTAATCCTTATCTAACTACGTCACCTAACAAGTGGTTGATTAACATACTAGTAAATTAATGGTGATGGCTGATTAACATACTAGTAAATTAACGACGACTATCTTTCTAATTAGATGTGTCAAAAATGTCATAACCGTCAATGACCATATTTAATCAACCATAACATTGCCAAATAGCTAATCACGCAATTAACATACAACACGCATGCGAAGAAAATGACCCCTTCTCGAAGATCTTCACTTGATCTAGAACTTTATCAACTAATACAACCGCTAAACACCACTCTAAATTATCTCAAATCGGCCGCAAAATCAGAATTTATCGTTGCCTCGCTCTCTGTGCCGAGCAAATGTCTTATGTGGGTGGAGAGAGCGACGGTCGCGCGTCAAGTACAACCGACCCCTCCAGGTTAGCGGCAAGAACAAGACCTAGATTATCGAAACATTAAGCAAGGCAAGTCGTCACTTTAATCGTATTGTACCTACCTTTTGAATACAAAGTGTATTGTTTTAAGATATCAAAATGCATGTTTTACTTTGATTACAATTATGTTGGCATTAGCTCGTAGTTAATGCCCTAATGTTAAGTGAGCTATTAAATTTTATTCCTTGATCTTGGACACTACCGTTTGTTTCCCTAGGAATAATGGTAAAACTAATTAGTCATTAAGTATGTATATAAGTGTCATGTTTAGCCTTGATTAGATATATTAGCATGCAAGCATTAAATTGCTTTGACACAATTTCAATCATCAAAACTTGATTTGGGCAACCATTGGGTGGAGATGGCTGGTACGATGAACATAGAGAAGTTGTTTAAAACAAAACTAAAATAATATTTTAGACTTGAGCGGATGGTAAGTGGAGCGGGTGCGAAGGGAGCAAGAGAGTTTCCGTTGCATATATTTGAGGTACTTGTCCTAACCGGCCTGTGTGTAATTCAAGTGACCGTACGGTCTATTTACGTAATGCTTAATATCATGAATAGTTTTACTTTTACGATATATGTGTTTGATATTCAATGACATAATTGCATATAATAGCTACTGATTTAGGAACTAGTACTGATATATAAAGAGAGTTTCTAACGGCAAATTCGGATCTCGACACTCTTTCTATAAGTTGATCACCAGGGTTTAGTATTTTTCGGTGGCACCTATTGCAGTGCACCACCAATCGCTTTTGCATTGCTGTGCAGTTCTTCGATCGCCGAACTGCGGTTGAAATCTTGTGCATCTTCCTGCCCATTCCAATAGTTCACCAAAACTCGGCGCTCCTGATTGGCCCGCCGCTTCCTCACGCGGATCGCGGCTGTCGAAGGATCCCCACCGTCCAGATCACCTGGATCCAACGGCCGGCGCCCCACGTCACGCGGATCGCTCCACAGCCCCCGAACCTCGCGCGGGTCAATATAAGGAAGAGGAGAGGGCGCCGGATTCAAAGCACCGGAAAAAATCAAACAAAATCCGTCCAGATCCACCCACGCCAAGAGATGGACGGCGCCAGTGCTGGTGCCGGCAAGGTGAAGAAGGCGGCGGCCGGGAGGAAGTACGGCGGGCCGAAGAAGAAGCCGGTCTCGCGGTCCGTCAAGGCGGGGCTCCAGTTCCCCGTCGGCCGCATCGGGCGCTACCTCAAGAAGGGCCGCTACGCGCAGCGCGTTGGCACCGGCGCCCCCGTCTACCTCGCCGCCGTCCTCGAGTACCTCGCAGCAGAGGCAAGCGATGAAACCCCCTTCTTTATGGAAGAGCATTTGCCTGTCAAAGCATAATTTTTTTTTCTCTTCTGGTTACTGCTTAAAGACGACTGAACACAAGAGATTTTGCTAAAACATTTTCAAGCATGAATTTGATGTGGTCATCCATCGAGCAAAGCAGAAATATTTCCCCAACATGGTTAATTGGCTAGAATGGATAGTCTCTATTAGAATTGCTGCTTTTGTACATTTTGCAACCTTCCTACGTGCTCTTGCGAGTCAGTATTTCCCCAACATATACACAGTAGGATACTCTCCTACTGTTTTCCTTCAAAAATAATAATAATATGAAACATGAAAATGAAAAGATTAAGCCCCCTTCTTTCTGATCAAGCGCCGTACGTTTCGATCGGCAATCCATTCAACTGGACTAACAAACCGAGGCGATTCTCGCAGGTGCTCGAGCTCGCCGGGAACGCGGCGCGCGACAACAAGAAGAACCGCATCGTCCCGCGTCACGTGCTGCTGGCGATCCGGAACGACGAGGAGCTCGGAAAGCTTCTGGCTGGGGTCACCATCGCGCACGGCGGCGTGCTGCCCAACATCAACCCTGTGCTGCTCCCCAAGAAGTCGGCCGAGAGGGCCTCCGGCGGCGAGAAGGCGGCCAAGTCGCCCAAGAAGGACTCCGGCAAGTCGCCCAAGAAGCAGACCAGGGCACAGTTTGGGCTATGAGCGACTGGCTGCCCATCCGTCTGCTAGGCTCTGTTCCTTCCTTCTGTGTATTGTATTGTAGCTGAGTAGTCTAGTAGCAGTATTGTAGTTGATCACAAGCAAGTGCTGTAACCAGTGAGAGATTTGTCTTGTCCTTTGGCTGTTAGTCCGTAATGTACTGAGAAGAGGAAGTGCCTTGCTTTCTCCCCGTCTTCTGAACCAATTGGATTCGCAATTGCAATGTTGCCCCCTTGTCCTGTAGTAACAGTTTGTGTGATAACCTGAGTGAGCTTGAAACAGGGGTCTTGTTGGCGCAGATTGGTGGAAAGATCTACCCAAGGTGACAGATTGGCCACTCGAGAGATTGATGCAGCTTCAGCGTTGAACAAATCGAACGTGCTTGTCCATGCGCATTGCTCTGTCAGCTCTCTGCGATTTGCGGACCAATCCGCTTGGCATGATATACCTATTCGAGATTCCAATTGCCCGGGTGAACAGTGAACTACGCAGATAGACCAGCTTCTTTGCAGGCTTCCAATCACCGTGGCCAAAAAGATGATTCAATTTTTATCGGATCTGGATTTTGCAAATCTAAATTCTCTGTGAAAATACTGTGATATTTTCTAAATCAGTAGATAGCACTCACATACATATTGTTGAATCATTTCGTACATAACGTAAATTAGGACATTTGAATATATTACAAACTTCAGAGTAATATAAATCACGTTGGGTCGAGTTTTACAAAAGGGCTGAACAGACCAAATTGAATACATTACATAAAAGCAATGTAAGTTACGGTGGAAGCAAAAAGGGGCAGAGCTTATTTTTTCACATGCAAAACGACTAGGGTAGCCTGCGTACAACATATATTAATATCGGTAGTACGCAAGTATCGAACGAGTCCACTAGATTCAGGCGGGATCTAGACTACAGAACTAGACTACTCTTAATCGTTTCCTTGTCCGTCGACTTCCGAGTCTACATAGCAGTCCCCTTGATCCACATTATCTGAAGGGTTTGGGGGAGAGCGAGAATGAGCATAACTTCCGTGTTCGTGAGCCAACACATAAGATGCAATAATATACATGCATGGCTTAACAAGGGTGTCTCGGGTTCTTTTATTTACTAAAATAATATTTTCAATTATTATAATTATAAATTCATATGACTTAGCATTTTAATCAAATTTGCAACAGTGGGGGTTCCTTCCATCGAAAACTCTACAATTGCTTCATTTGATTGTAGCTGCCTCCAATAATTAACACCACTGAGCTCGACGGCTCAGGCAAAATCTAATCTCAGGGCTAGTTGAGTCCGACCTGATTTTCATACCACTCACAAAGTTTTTTGAAATAGAACTAACTCTAGTAAGTTCTCATGTCCGCTTTTGACCGTAGGCACGTATGTTTAAATACTTTAAACTCTGCAGAGGTTGTACACTGTACCCACAAAAGATAATCATAATCGTTGCTCCACATGATTCCTTAGCCATGCAGTTGAGTGACCATCATAGTGATCTTTCGAAATATTTCACTCCTTCTGTCATCTCACCCATATAGGTCACGCCCATAAGTTGTGTGGGATGTTCACCTCAGCAACTAGCGTAGCTGGATTACCAACAATGTTTAGCGCGACTGGCAACTTTGCCTTGCATTAGTGTCCCATTCAAGCCGGAGCGGGTCCAGTGCTTGCACGATCCAGCTACCCCTCCAGCGAGATAACGTTCATAGTTTAATAAATTTACTAAGCCAAGTTATATTTTACAGACTTGTGAGTGTACTTGTTTTACACGGAAGGTTATGACAAGATTAAGTCCTTAATCCATCCGGGAGGTTCATAGCACCTACCAACCACTCTCGTGCACGACGACACCTACTACTTTTTCCATCCGTCCAGATGTGGTAATAGCAAGTTGTTTAGGGTTTTAGGGAGAAAAACCAATTGTCTTAAGACGCCAGTCATTTACCCACAATAACTGCCCAAAACTACTTTCATGTTTAAAAGATGATGATTATGATATTTAATATCTCAGTACTTAAGCAAGACTAGCATGTCGCTTAAGTACAACATATACTAGTATTTACCACATAGCTACTTGGGTGATATGGAATAATGGATTCAATTATCGAAGGATGGCTTAATAAATAATTAATCATCAAATGTGTGTTTAACTACTTTAAGGTTTAACATACATTTGATTAAAGAATTAGAGCATGCAATTTTGGTAATTTAAATGAATATAGTTTACATAAAATGTAGGCTCAAAATGATCAAAGTGTCGACTTGCCTTGGTTAAAGGTAAGAGAATTTTGATAGTCTTGTGCTTGATCGAGTTGGAGATCTCACGCTTCTTCGAACCATAACTGGACGGATGTACCGGAAAAAGTAACAACATGCAAAGAGAGCAAATAAATGTCAATGACATAATAAAGAGAATTTGGCCCACTGACATGTGGGGCCCGCGAACAGTGCTTGGTCCATATGCACCGTGCATGGACCGGAGGCCAATATGCACTATGCCCCGGTCCTCGGTGCACTGGGTGCACACTGTGCATGGAGGCCCACCTGTCAGTCACTTAGAAGAAAAACCGGTTTTAGCTGCGCCATTACTATTGGTCAGGCCCACCTATCAGTGATACCAATCGATACTTAAAATGTTAACTAACCGGCTAATGACTGCTTAGACTTAATCGCCTACAGTAACCCCTGGGGTTAAACGCGCATAGTGCCTGCCGACGTTTCGACCGAACATAGGAGGCGGAGCTCCACTGGTCGCTGACACAGGCGGCCTCGGCGGCGGCTGCCAAGTACCAAAACGGGAAGGTCTTGGCGAGGAGAAGCTGATGGTGCCGGTGCGGCGGTCAAAAGATGGCCGGAGTGGCGCGCGGCAACGGAGAGCGGCGGCGGCGTTCGGTCCAAAACCGACAACGGCGTTCTGCCGATTTTTGACGAAAGACCGTGGAAGCATGGGTGAGAGTGAAGCTCAAGGGACCTACCAAGCTAGGAATGGACGCCAGAGATGGTCGACCGGGGGTGCTTTGGTGGACCAAAAGCAACTCCGCTTGAGGGGAAGTACTCCTTAGCCCCAGAGGCGCGTGGTGATGGGGTCGGCGACGCAGTCGCCGGAGTGGCTAAACGCCGGCGGGGGAGGCTCGGCCGAAAAAAAGGGAACATAGGGGAATTTCTTGGGTGGAGCTTACCAGGGGCAGAGGGGCGACGCGGGGAAGGTCTAGGAGGAGGAGGGGTCCTCTTATAGCCGCCGGTGGGAGGGAGGAGCCGTTGGGAGAGAGCTTGGTTCCGAGGCGACGTCATGACGCACTAGCGAGCTTTGGGCGGGGCGACGACTTCGCGCGACCTGGGCGAAGCAACAGGGCGGGATGCCGGTGGGCTCAGCAGGGAGATGACGAAGGGGGAGCGGCGACTTAAAGGGGTCGGCTGACACGGGCGCGTGCGCCAGCGCAACCCCGAGCACGGACTAGGTGGCGAGGACGACCGGGGATGGGACACGGGGATGGGAGGCGTCGGTGTGGTAGAGGCGGCCAGCGGCGGCGGCGCGGCGGCGGCGGAAGTAGGTGGCGGAGGCGACGCCACGACGATGGCACAACAGACGATCCCAAGCGCCACGGAGCTCTACCGGGCGTCATGGCGGCGTCGGGCGAAGGAAGCAGAGGGGGAGATGCGAAGGGAGTCGGCCGTGCGGGAGTGAAGGGAGGAACGAGGGTGGGGGGAGGGAAGAGGCCAGTTGGGGGTGGGTTGCTGGGCCGAGGTGGGGGGGAACGGGAGAGGGTGTGGGGAAGCAAGCGGTAGAGGAGTGGGCTGAAGGCGGGTGGGCCAGCCCAAGAAAGGTTGAGAAGATGTCCAAATTCCGAGAACATGAATTCAAACTTGAATTTTGAATTCGAGATTCACGATAAGGTTTGAAACACAAACCCAAGCTCAGCTGGCAGCTAGAAGAATTTGGGATTATAAGCTAATTTGAAAATACAAAGGAAAAAAGAAAACCGTAAAGTAATTACTATTCACCATTCGAAAATAGGAATATTACAATTTTGAATCCTTGCTTGAATCGTATCAATAGCATCAAAACCAATGTATCAATACATCACAGGGGCGCTGAGGCCGAAAAAGAATATTTCCCCACTCACTCTTTGTAAGATACTAGCGGTGCATAAGCGACACCACACCAACAAAACAGTAACAGTACTCGCATGTTCATAAGGTAATAATATCTCCACAGTTTTCGTCAACATCCTCCCGGTCCCGGTAGTGACAATCAAGTGCACCGAGCCGAACCACCAAGCAGCAGTTTACCTCCTCAGGCCCTCGACGATGTAAGTAGCATACAGATCCCTGTGCAACAAACACCACATTGGCAGCGCAGTGTCAGTTTGATGCAATCATGGACGGCACTCTTCCTCACATTTTACAAAACCATGGCCAAGCGTTAAAAAAACACTCACATGGAATGCCGGATGGCTTCATAAGCAGCAGTTGCGGGCAGAAAGTCGTTCACGGCGACCTCCTTGTTCTCATTCTTCTTGTCTGAATGTATCAGTTAAAGAAACAGTTCAATCTAAGAGGAGGCAAGTGTTCTCAAATTTGCATTGTCTTGGCCTTAAGTTGGTTTACACATGATAGATACATGATCTAATATTTGAGCCATCATGAAATGAGAAATGAACTCAGAAAATGCACATATGGCAAATACGTATTGGTAGTGTGTTGAAAATGCAGGAAACCCACAATGTTAAGGCCAAACCACGTATTTTCCTAATAGTAATTTGCAGGCTTAAAGTTAGGAGAGTTTTGCAAGAAAAAAAAAGGAAACGGGTTATTTGCAGAAAACTCGTCAGAACACAGAACTAGATATCAAGTGGATTTTTTTTTTAAAAGGATACAGTCCTCAAAAAAGCGCCGGATTTCAGCCAAGCGATGAGGTGGGAGCTCCTTGATATCATTGAAATGCTTGTATTCCGGATCATCAGCACACACTGCAATGATCTTGTCATCTGCCTCTCCCTGTTCAAACAAATATTGGCATCAGGATACTTTTGCCTTCCTTGGGCTGTCAGGGTTGAGGGATGAAAAGCAGACCTGGTCAATCATAGGCATGAGGCCAATGGCCTTTGCACGTAGGAAACAGCCTGGTATAACTGGCTCCTGTATACACAATAAAAAACACATTTTAAACGGCTTCCCAAACAAAGAAGTGAGAAACGGTAAGATTAGTGAATGCGAATTTGGTCTAACAAACTATTATTGCTCTCCAATAGGTAAAAGAAAGGTCCATGCTTTCACATTACTATATTAATACAAGATCAAAAACTTACTTTCCCCCATAGCAACTTCTATTGGCTCAAAGAAATATATGGCGCACGTTTTTATGTTTCTAAGACTACAACAACTAGAAGATTCTACCATAAGAACTTTGCAATACACAAAACCAAAATAGTAGACACACCTGCATTATAACCAGCACATCCAACGGATCACTGTCATCACACAGCGTGCGAGGAATGAATCCATAGTTGTGTGGGTACACAACTGATGAATACAGCACACGATCCACCTGCACAACCAAATAAAAACATAAAATTTTATAACCATTGGAAGGGAGTACCACGATAAGACGTACGAAGAATCGCATTGCTTTACCATTATCAGTCCAGTTTTCTTGTCAAGTTCATATTTAACCTTGCTGCCCCTGGGTATCTCAATGACCTGTAAAAGAAATACCATCCACTTCTTTCAATTTTTTATGGGGGGTCAAAACTCTGTAGCATGTATTGGGAGGTACCAACCAACACATGAACTTGAAAAGTTCAAAATGAGAAATGTGGTTCATACGACCTTAGTTTTTTTTTAAAAAAAATTCAGGAGAGGCTTTTGTTTTTCAACCAAAGTGAGTTATGCTATTGACACAGACTTCAGGCAAGAATATAGAATCAAACTTAAGCAAGGAGAAAATCAGTAGTAATATGCTAGGATGGACTTACACAGTTGAATATAGTTGGTGCACCAGGCCCTACATGAAGAAGTCAAGAATATAAGTTTTTTATTCTGTGAGAAACACAGAAACTGGCAGCCTGTCTAGCTAGATGAGTTGTCAAATACCTATCTCAAGATCATGCCAAGGATGTGCTGCAACAGATCTCTGGGACATGGATGACAGTATTCTTTCATTCAGAGCAGGGGCCTTTAGAGGTGAGCTTGTCATATTGTCCACAGCTTCAACAGCGGGAGCCATCTCAAGAACCTGTCAATGATTATAAGCTTTCCAATTAAATTGTTTCAATAGAAGTCAAGTTAATGTCATTTTGGAAGAAGGAACAGTGTGAACTGGAAAAAAAAATGGTTGAACGACCAAATATGATACATCAGGCTAAGAAATCATAGGCACAGATGAGCAAAGCCAAAATTCATAAGAAATTGGCAAAGTATGAAACATTGTACACATTACATGTTCCATGGATATAAATATCTCAAATTTATCTGGAACATGCACTTTGAACAGCAATAACAACCAAACAATGGAACTGATGAAAGCAAGCCATCGGGGATCAGGGGAGATCAAATCAAATGGAACAAAAGAATCATTTTAAGGTAAGAAACACTCTTTTCGGTCGACAAAGTATAGAGGCTAGGATCAAATGGAGACTGGGTTTTCATGTTGCTTTCCCAAAGATGGATGTGAGTACCCTCTCTGATTTATTTACAAATGACAAAGCATAGGTAAACTGATCAACATCTGATCACTGATGGGTAATTCATTACAGAAACACAGACTTCTTGTTCTATCCGTTCATTGCGATATCGAATGTGCTTGATAACATAGAAGGTGTGCATCAGATCACCAGTGAATAAGCAGCAGTGTGAGGCGGGTCTTTTGGCATATATTCTCATGCATGCATGAAGATTGTGTTCTTGTGGTCAATGAAATTGGCAAAGCTACGATGAACAATTAAGGAATAAAAAAACTTGATGTAGCATGATACCCATACGAACAGAGGGCCTCTAAGATGTGCAATATGGAGAACATAACGTAGCACAGCAGCCCGTACGAAAAGAGCATGCATTATGCGCTATTTGCAGAAATAACTTATAGTGGACAAAGCACGACTCTTAGAGTTGAGTGCGCAATTGTGCGGCTAGTTCTAGACTTCTAATATATATATAGAGCAGAGCGGTAATTATGTGAACAATCACCAGACTTGGTGCGTGCAATTGTGTGGCTAGTTCTAGTCTATATATAGTGCGATAATCATGTGAACTTATATTCCGCACAACTAGCAGACTTGCCGTGCAAGGCTAGTTCTAAACTTTTAGCTGTGTGAACAACTAGCAGAGTTGCTCGGCAATTGCACATATAGTTCTAATCAATACATAGGGTGACAGTTGTATGAACAACTAAACAAGTGTGAACAATCAGCTATCCAATCAACACGGCTACATACATAGAAAGTTACTACATACTAATATACCATTAGGTTTACAGCTGAGAGTAAAAGGTTCTTCCGGGAGCAGACTATTTATTGGAAACCAGATTACCATGGTTGGCATCGAGCTAGGACAAGTTATAAATGATTTACACGCATTTAGGACTACTTTTTGAAAATAATTTGCATGCAAGAGCGTTTATTGTCCTGTTCAAAGCTGGTTACTGAATGAGTTGCCAACACCGGATTAAGCACAGTCGGCAAGAAGGTATATCCAAGCGGAGATACGCTACTAGTATGATGGCTTACACTTCACAGTCGAAACTAACGACTTTTTGTTTTTGTTTTTTGTTTTTTTGTTTGTTTGTTTTTTTGTAGAAACCACTAACGGGTAAGAAAGCACTATGGAAATAAAAACCGGGCTCTCAAGACTCTAAATTGATGAGCGTATCAGCACATAACAGCCGAAAACTGAAATATTTGAAAACAGATTTCTCTCACCGTGATCGCTACACACCAAACCCCCCAAATTCACAGGTGATGGCGACAATACCAGATGCGGCACGAGGCCACCTTAACCAAAGAAGGAAAAAACAAGTAACAAAACCGACTGATTCGACGAACAAATTCGTCGATCCAAACAGCAGTAACCGTAAGAATAAAGACGAGACGATATGGGGATCTATCTAGGACGCAAATACTAGGTAGCTCGCTTGGAGGTGGGAAGGGGGTGGCAAAGTACCTTAGATCTGGTCTGGAGCGGGGAGAGACGAAGGGACGGAGGTGGTGTGCGCTCGAGGAGGAAACCCTAGACGCCTCACCACCAATGGCAGGGGGGAAGCATTTAAAGGAGGCGAGGGCCGAGGGGAGATGAGACCGACGGCGACAGGGAGGGAGGGAGGCAGGGAAGTGTACTTCCCGCTTCTTTGCGACTGCGACTGCGACTGCGCTCTTCGCTGATATTTTTGGTAATAAGCACCGTGGATTTAGAATCGGACGGCGCGAGGGTGTCGGTGGGAATCCAAAAGGCTGGCGTGGAAGCAACGTCGCGCGCCAGAGTGGAGGAAAAGGTGGCGCGTCGCGTGCCCAACAAACTGTGCGGTTGCTGTGTCCGGTGGCCGGTCCCGCTCGTCAGTTGGTTGCAATGGGAGCACGAGCAGCGTCGGTGCCGCGGCAGCTGCATGCCAATATGCCATGCCATGATTGGTTCAGCTCGCCGTGTTGCACCCTGCCCTTGGAAAAACAAACGCCACGCGTTAGTCTAAATGCATCTTCAATAGTTAGAGATCAACTTATCTCTAATATATACTATATTATTTTTAGAGACAACATCCCTAATATATAGTCTCTGGCACACTCTAATATTTATATTTTATAATTTTTCTTTAAAACAAGCCCACATATCAACTAAAGTAGATTAATGTATCATGTATTATTTCGCGTTATCATATCTTGTTTCACGTGCACGACAATCTCTTCGGAAGAAACAACATGTGCTCTCCCTCCACCCCCTCTCCCCTCTACGTAGGACTTTGTTGGTGTGGCATAACTAATAGACGACAATAAATACATTATTAGAGATGTCCAGAGTGAGATGCCCCCGTTATCGAATCAACGCTTACTAATACTAGTTGTGTGCGCTTACTACATGCTAGCATGGCAATTCGTTGGTTTCAAGCGCACGCACCATGTCTGCCTGTCTGCTGGGCTTGGATTTGCATACTAACCTTCCCTGTATACCGGATCAATATCGACGAATATCACATCCTAATATGCGAAATAAAAAGATAATTGTCCATGTTTTACTATCGATCTTACGAAATAATATTCGAGAGTCTCCTAGAATTAGAACCACGAATAAAATGATACAGAGATTTTATACAGGTTCGGGTCTTCTCTGAAGAGAATAACAACACTACTCCTATGTCGTTGTATTGAATGTGTTGATTACAATTAAGAGGAAGACTAAGGCCTAATGTCTTCTGCTCCAGATCGTGTCTCTCTTCTGTATACTGACTTCATCCTTTATATAATACACGAAGAGGTGACAATTTCTCCAAACCAAGAGACGTCTCAGCGTTCCAAATGATGAACCGGTTGATGGAGGTTACTGTCAGAGAGATAACACCCACACATCGCCTGACAGTTATCATCACAGACAAAGATATAATATGTGCAGTTATTCCAGAGAATAACAGTGTATATTAATTACCCCATGTGTTTGAACACGGTGCACAAGACTCCTTAATCGACTGGGCCCACATGTTTGCAGGCTCCATCGATTATAGGGCGGTTGTGGATAAACTTATGACCACAAGGTGGTTATAGAAAGGCTTACGACGAGGGGATGGTCGTAGCAAGACTTATGATCACTCGGTGAAGTTTCTCCCTTATGGATAGTAAAGGGTATACTTGCAAGTAGTATAATGATATTGTCATCTATAGTGAGAATTACAGATAGGTAATTAATTGAGGATTATTAGATCCTCGTCATCTAGCCCAGAACTAGAAAAGTCCAGAGCTTCTAAATACGGTTTTTAGGGGCAGTATAAGCTGCAGGTGTCTTAATATTAGTGTAGTATAGTATAATTTCATATTAAAGAAGTTGTTTGTCGACGATCAAATCGTCGATCTTATGAAAATATAGAAATAGAGAAAAATGATGCGTATCTCCTGGAAGAGAATAGGGTTGCTCTTTATTACTATGAACTGACTGTTTACAGGGAATGCCTACGATCAGGCAAAGAGCTAATCCTAGTTACACTGAGTATGATGTTGGCTATGCTGCTGAAATAGATCATAAGCATGAATCTAATGCCAATAGCCTCTTATCCCTTTCGCCCCCCTAATCCTTCCATGCTCCATCTTTAAATAGCTTCTGAAGAGGTGGCAGTTGTTTCTGGAGAAGACGTCTGTGCGAAGTGTTGCGTCTGGTCAGAGGGAGGTGACAGTTGATTAAAGTATCAACTGTTGTGCGGTTAAATGTCGGTGAGACATTCAACCATTAGTCAGTGTCTTAGGATTATGTAACGTCGTGTGGTATGGAGTATACAACACATGTTCCATTCATCACACGGTAAAGGATATACCTGGATTTGGATCCAGATATCAGTTCATAGCTTTACGAGCAGTTAACTGGTCGGGGACTAGGTACGGGACATTGTCCGACCAGGGTATTTATTATGTAACCTCTGGAATCCTTACGATCAGTGAGGTCGTTAGCCTTAGGGGTCATGACCACAAAGACGTATGGTCTCTCTTTATGTATTAAAGTAATACATAGGGGTTTTAATCCTTGTCATTATTCTAATATTGTTTTTCTTTCTTTATGCTTTGTAATGAACATGTATTCCTTACCGCTTTGTATGAACATGTATTCCTTACCACACTCTTTTTCAGTCTCTACGTGGAAACCGTTAGCGCGAATATCCTTGAGGGTTCTAGTTGATTCTAGGTACAACAGGGTTTTTTTAATGAACAAAGTTGTGTCCACCGGGAGTATAATTGTGGCCCTTCTTGAGCCTATTATAATAGTATCACTGCATGCGATTGTCGTAAGACTACCAATACTCTTACTGATTGACATAAATACTTTTATTTCTCTCAAGGTTGTATTTGTTGTGCCGCTATCCGCTAAGCACACTTTCTCCGTAGGGTGCCACACATGTTCTAATACTTCAAATACTAGAACATAACTTGCTATTATAAATACGAGAAAATAAGCTTTGCGGACTCAATGCAAGAATTTAATGCTTTGCTCTTTTAGATCTTACAACCATTATTCAAAAAATAAGTCAATGTTCTATCACAGTCACAAACTGCAAGTGATTGTAAAAAAATATATGTGCAATACGTGCACTAGATCGAATCAGCGAAGTATGTAGAAACTTATGCCAGAATCTGCTCTATGGTGATCTTCTCCTCTTGGGCAACTACGGCTACGGCCGCTGTGATGTCCAAAGGAGGGATGATGGGGGCTACTACTGGGCTGTCCACATCCATGAGCGCAACTAATGGCTGTGAATCCTCTATGTCTGCAATGGCGAGGTGTGCCCCATGCTATCATTTGCCTTTCTTCTTAGACTAGAAAACATCAATGACGTATGACCCACGACCTTACCCTTCTTACCTCTCACCTCTGTGAGAGGATTCCCCACCTTGTAGTTGCTAGCATTGGCTACATGGCCAACATTGCTACTAGACGGTTATGAGATGTAGTTCTTCCTTATAACATCATCACGAGCTTCCGCAACTTACATGATGCCAATCAATTTAGCATACTTTTTGTAACCATCTTGACGATAGTTGCATGCAGATTCCACCGCATGTGAGTGAAAGGTAGAGAGAGTCTTCTAAATCTTCTGCTCATCTGTGATTACCTTACCATAAAGTTGAAGACTGATACAAATTATGTATAAATTCTGACCATGCTGGGCCAGCTCTTCGAACTCCTGGTTCGTGATACCAGACTACCAGTCGTCTTCGTATTTATGCAAAGAGTTCATAAGATTACTGCAGGTAATTTGCATAAAATGGTTAAAAAATTCTCATAATGCTATTCAAACTCCTCGTTCGTAATCCTGTATTTTTCTATACATTTTTTATGATTTACTGCTATTTTCAGTGATTAAAAGCAATATAAACAATCACATATAATCAAAACAGCAAATGCAATATATAAATTGCATAGAAACAATAATAACAAAGTTAAACATGCTTCAAATGCTAAAAAGATTCAAAATTTGAATTCCTGAGGCCATTTTCTGTTGGAAAACGAACTTTTCAGAAATTATGTAATTTCCGATGGCTAAACCGCAAAATTTCAATTCAGAGAATCTTTTTGCACAATTTTTCAATTTCCAAAGGGTTATTTTGCAAGAATTTCTTTCGCGAAATATTTTCTCACTGTTTATGAACCTCGAGGGTCTTTTCGCAAAAAATCTATCGGGCCAAATTTTCTCCAGCCTGGTTGCACTACTGGCCCGGCTAGCGTGGCCCAACAACCGATGAGCTAGGGTTTTTAACCCTAGCTACCGTGTGTGCAGTGGCGCCGCCCCATTTGCGATGTCGGTTGCTACAGCGGCGGGTGCGGCGGCCCGGTAGTGCGCAATGTGGCGGATGGCCGTGCGGAGGCTGGCGGTGGCACGCCTCGTGTGAAATCGGAGGTGCGAAGACGTCGGCATGCGGGCCGCAGTTGCAGTCGGGCGCGCGTAGGGGCGGTCTTCCATGGCGCGCGCCGTCGCGGTGAGCGTGGTCGCACGGGAGGCGGCCGGCGCGCATGCGGTGCGGCGGAACTGTGCGGGTGCGCGCGACGGCCGGCACGACAAGGACGGCGGCGCGGGCCGACGGTGGCTCGCTTCGTCAGGGCCGGTGCCATTCCCCTTTTTCTTGCTTTGTCCTCCTTTTTCTTGCTTCAGCGGCGGCGAATGGTCGGGTGGCCCGGCCGGGACGACTTTGGGCCGACGGTGCGCCGCGTGGGACTACGTCTGAGCGGTCACGATGGCGGTGTCTGCGCGGGGTGGCAATCGATGGCGGCCGCAGGACGTGTGGGACGATTGGCCGTGCGCTGGCGCGACGGCGGTCACGGCAGGTGGCGGTTTCAAGCACGAAGCGGGCGGCGTTGTCTTCGGCACGCGGCGATGCGCACGAGGGCCGTGCGGGGCTGCTGCAGGCACACGCAGCCGGTGGAACCACTACTACAGAAAACCTTATCACAGACGGTTCAGAACCGTCATCACAGACGGTTTTTGAACCGTCATCACAGACGCAGTTTTGAACCGTCTCGAATTTTTATGTCTGTGATAACAAAGGTTATCAAAGAAGATTTTTCAACCGTCCGTGATAAGTTTAACACGAGACGGTTTTTAATAGAACCGTCTGTGATACTGAAGTATCACAGACGGTTCTATTAAAAAACTATTACCAAACCGTTCAGTATCACAAACGGCTTTATTAAAAAACCGTCTGTGATACTACATAATCACAAACGGTTTGAGCTAAGAACCGTCTGTGAGGCTTGCATATCACAGACGGTTTTTGGTTTAAACCGTCTGTGATATGTCCTTCCACTAACTAGTTTTTGTCGTATTTTATTTAGCCTCGGGAATTGCTAGCCATGCCCTCTCAAAACAAACAAGCGAAAACAATGACATCACAGTTATTGTTGACAACTCAAAGTGATCATTTAACTCAAAATCAATTACAAGCGAATAAGTAGAAACAACTACATCACAGATTATTGTTGACAACTCAAAGTGTTCATTTAACTCAAAATCAATTAAAAAAGAATGTTTGAAGTATTGTCGCTAGAGTTACAAATTGAATTACAACTAGTCAAAGTGAGTTACAATATTGAATCAATTACAACTAGTCGACGACGTGAAACTCTCCGTCGGGGTTAACGATTTCGACTTGATGAAGTCTGCAGAGCAACCCTCGAACATGTGTGACCTCGTTCTTACCGAGTGCTTTTAACTCTAGGTTCAAGTCCATCGCTAGCAAGAGTAAAGTAGTAAGAATATATATTTAAATTTATAATTAGAAAATAACTATAGCGAGATTGACCTACACCGGGATCGTGTGCGTGGAATTAATCAATAGCCGCATATGATGGCATACGTAGAATGCGCATAGGTGATCTTGTTTTTCTTGGCGGACTTTGCAAAAATGGATATACATATATAGGTACAATCGATTCGAGGCGCAATATTTACGAGTATGATATATTATTATTGTGTTGTATCGCGTCTGGAAATCGCATCTTGTGGGTTAGTGTGGCGCTCGTTCCTTGTATAAACCTCCTCGTGAGATAGCCGATGAACGCCCTACATGATTCCAAAAGTTATCCTCGTCCATTTCAAATGAAGGAAGACTACAATACAATTATGTGCGGAGGAAATGATCGTACCTTTCAGTATTCCTTTAAGAAGGGTGAAGTCATGGTTTTGTTGAGTAGAGAATCAAGGTACAATACCATGTTTCTCTTTGGCACAATAATCACAAGAATCGATGGAACCTACTCATATATGTCGCTATAGTCATAAACCTATATATGTTCAAACGAATTTTGTGTAGCAAGTAGTGAAACACTTACTTACGGTTGTACGACACCATTATGTACTCCTTGCCGCTTCGAGCAAGCAATCCCATTTTATGTAATTCTCGGCGTAGGATGCGTCTTGGTTTATTGTTTGCTCACGAGATCACGTGCGGGTCGAGGAAACCCACCGCTTCGTTGATTCGACGGGCACATTTCATAATGTATCATGCGTAAGGAATGAGTTGTGATATTTATCGCTATCACGTGAGTGTAGAAATTGATTGTACACACTTACGATGTCCAACATCGTAGAAGTGAGGCGTCGAGGCGCTTAGGTTGTATAGGTCGAATAAGTCCTCGAAGCCCACGACGAAGTGGCCCGCCTCGTGATGAAAATGCTCGCTCCGTATCGACGCGATTCCAAGATGGCTCCTCCTCTTGGGTCTTGCGCATGTACCACTCATGCAAAGATTGACAAGCTAGTCCCGAGCCGGTTAGTTCTTTGTCAGAGACCAACGGATATCCAAGGGAGTAACTGATTCAATCACTTCAGAAGAACCAGAATCTAAAACACAAAAATCCAATAAATAGCAAGAAAATACGGAAGAGCAAACATAAAAAAATGCATGATCAATGTCTTAATGCATACTTAACAACATGCTTAAGTTATACCTTACTCAAGGACAATACCCCATATATAATAGCTGCTACCACATGATAACAGAATTTAATGGTTTAGTAAAGCATTTCAATTTCCAGATTTTGAACTGAAGCCGAATGGACTAAGTGAACTGTCACTGCAGACTGAAAAAAATATATTACTCAAGTCTCACTAAGTCATTAGGGATAGTGACCTAATTTATCCCTTACTCCCTACTAGAAGGAATAAAGGAGTAAAAGACACAGATTAATGAGCCATGATTTTAAGCAAAATGATATCATTGATTAATTCATGGCTAAATGAGTAATAATTAAAGTTCATCTCAACACTTACCACCAGCTAGCAAGCATTGACCAGTTCGGTTAAAACATGGCTACTGATGTCGATTTGTAACCAAAACCGAAATCCGGACAGATTAGAGAATGAATGCTTGTTGATTCACTAAACCATGATAAATGAACATTTCTAATGAGGTTATAGCTAGATGAGTAGTAGTTAAAGTTTAACTCATCATTAATCATTAGATAACACTCAAGAATGATTTGGTTTGATCGACTTAGAGATTACATCCTGGAACTGAAACAGGACAGATTAAAGATAAAAGATTTAATGCTCCAATAGACTATCACAAAATGGTATACTTGATGGAGCTACAGCTAGATAAGTACAACTATTTCTAAAGTTGGATTGAGAAACTCTCTTCTTGTTGCTCCAATGCCCACTGCTTCCACTAGTCAGATTCTTGGCAATAATGAGTGCTTTGAACCCTACACATCTAACATATACGATTCATGGGTTCTAAGGTTTGTAAATATACTAGTATGCTTATGTTCTTAACTAATGGTGCATATGATTGATTTGTATTATATTTCTTCCAGTGGGGAGTTTGTTGTGGTTAACAAGCATCTTCTCCATGATTTGACTGAAATGGGTATTTGGACCCCCACTCTGAAAAACAATATTATTTATGAAGATGGTTCTGTTCAAAAGATGACAAAAATCCCAGATGATCTTAAAGCAATTTACAAGTATGTATTCCATCCTCCTATTGTTATATTCTATCGGATACAGTCGGCGGGTCCGGAGGGGGATGGGAGGACTTACCCGAGCAGGTGGCGGTGGCGGAGGTGGCCAGGGTTGGGGGAGGAGGGGCGCCGGTGGCGGAGGCGGCCGGGGTCGGGGGAGGAGGGGTGCCGGTGGCGGAGGTGGCCGGGGTCGGGGGAGGAGGCGGCGCAGAGGTCGACCGATAGGGTTAGAGCCAGTATAGAGGAGATCCCGATCGGTCCTACCTTATAAGAAATTCAACATCACAGACGGTTACTTCCGGAACCGTCTGTGATGTTGAAACATCATAATCGGTTCCTTCTGTTTCAATTCTTTGATGGGCTACAGGAATATTAATCAATCGCTTATGAAGAATGTGGCAGCAGTTAAACTCTGTAATACCATCAGATAGCTGGTGGATGAAAAAGAATAAAAAGAAAGAAATGTGATATCTACAATCCTGTAGTCGACTGTATCACTCGAACCAAGGAACATCCACATTTTGTCATCAATTTAAAGATCATAAGTCCATAACACATTAACACATGACAATGGAATAAATTAGTTAATTACAATGGAGTAAATTCTTAATTAAAATATAGCTCTTCATGATGATCGACGCGCATATAGCTAGCTTCCTCACTGGGTTCTTCCTCGAGCCTGATGCCGTCTCCGAAAGGTGGCAACTCGTCAAATTGATTGTATTCTTCCTCGTCCACTACATTCTCAACTCCGACAATCCTCTTTTTTCCATTAAGAACTACGTGACGCTTCTTATTTGCCGAGTCGGTTACATAGAAGACTTGAACAACTTGGTTAGCCAGTACGAATGGTTCGTCTTTGTATCCGACACGTTCGGGGTCCACGGTAGTGACGCCGTACTTGTCGACCTTCACTGTGTGAGATGGACCCAACGGCACGAAATAGGGGATCTTGAAAAGCACGTGGTCGATCTCCCATATCTCCTCTATTTGCCCATAGTACGAGCTCCTCGGCCCATCAGATCTTGAATGCATCTATGCGGACACCACTGCTCGCACCTTTGCTCTTCCTATCCCGAGTTGCCGATAAAATGTGTACCCATTTATGTCGTATCCTTGCCATGTGACAATTGTAAAATGTGGCCCTCTTGCCAACCATAGCGTATCATCACTTGATGACCTCCGAGTGATTCGCACCTTTAACCATTCGTTGAACCGACGGTTGTGCTCTCTCGTGATCCAAACCTCCGACCGGTCTGGATTCTGTTGGCGTACCATGTCTTTGTGCTCGTCGATGTACGGGGACACTTGGGTCATGTGTTGCAAGACCGTGAAATGGGCTTGAGCGTACGTATCGGATCGGGAGTGATTGATTTCCTTCCGATGGTCCGATACCATCCGGTCTCCCCTCATGACGAGATAGAGGCACACCAATCGGATCCACCTGAGCCATGTAGTCGACGCAGAACTCAATGACCTCTTACGTTGCATAACCTTCGATGATGATGCCCTCCGGTCGAGATCGATTCCGTACGTAGGACTTGAGAATTCCCATGTACCTCTCGAACGGGTACATATGACGTAGAAGCATATTTTTATCTTTTTCACAAGGTGAACAATGAGATGGACCATGATATCGAAAAATGACGGAGGAAATACATCTCAAGATGACACGAGTCGTCACTACCTCGACTGCAGAGCATCTAGTCCTTGGGGATCGATGACCTTCGAGCAATTGAGTTGAAGAAATAACACAGCCTCAAGATTGCCACTCGGACCTTGTTCGGCAAGATGCTCCTAATTGCAACAGGAAGCATTTGTGTCATCAGCACACGACAATCATGCGACTTCATACCAATTAATTTCAAATCTTGCATAGAAACAAGTTTCTTAATGTTAGCAGAGTAACTAGACGGGACTTTCACACCGTGCAAGCTCTGGCACAGTTCATTTCTCTCGGCCTTGGATAGAGTGTAGCAAGCTGGGGGAAGGTACGTTCGTCCTGTATCGGTCTCTTTCGGTGCTAACTCGGTCCTTATGTTCATATCGACCAAGTCACGCCGTGCGTTAACACCATCCTTTGTTTTGCCACTAATGTTCAGCAAGAGACCAATCAAGCTATCACATACATTCTTCTCTACGTGCATAACGTCGATGCAGTGGCGAACTTCTAAGTACTCCCAATAAGGTAAGTCCCAAAAAATTGACCACTTCTTCCAGATGTTTTTCTCACGGGTTCTTAATTTACGTCCCTTCCCAAGCACAACATCGATATCCTTAACCATATCATAGACCTCTTTCCCACTAAAAGCCCTTGAAGCTGAACCGTCTTCCTTATTTCCGTCGAATTGTTTCTTCATCTTGCGGTATGGGTGACTCCTCGGAAGGAACCTACGGTGGCGTATATACGCTTTTGCGAGTTGTTCACCATACACTCTCCGTAGCATCTAAGCGGTGCGGACGAGGCTTTGACTCCTTTTGTATTTGGCAAGCTGACAGGTTACCAAGGCGGAAAATCATTGATGGTGCGAGAACAACATGACGCGTAAAGTGAAGTTCTCTCGTTTATGCGCATCCCATACCTGCACCCCTTCGTTCCACAAAGTCACAAGATCTTCCAAAAATGGTGCTAGGTACACATCAATATCATTCCCGTGTTGCTTGGCCCTTGGATAAGTAGTGACATCAAAATGTACTTCCGCTTCATCTGAGCCAAGGAGGAAGGTTGTACATACATAGATTCACGGGCAGTGCTATGTCACGCTCATGTTACCGAAAGGATTCATTCCATCCGTACTCAACCCTAACCTTATGTTCCTCGATTCCGCACCGAACTCTTCGAAGCTCCGATCGAAGTTTCTCCACTGGGCAGAATCAGCAGGGTGTCTTAGCTTTCCATCTCTCTTACGCTCCTCTGAGTGCCAACGCAGCAATCTTGCCTCCTTTGGGTTCGCAAATAAGCGCTTCAAACATGGGATTACTGATGAGATACCACAACATCTTAGCAGAGATCCTTGCTTCACCTTAGCAGTATTTTGACACTTGTATCGGGATGCTTTGCACACGGGACAATAATGCATGTCTGCATACTCTTTACGGTAGAGGATACAATCGTTCGGACATGCATGCATTCTTTCTACTTCCATTCCCAATGGGCAAATAACCTTCTTTGCTTGATAGGTGGTGCTGGGCAACACGTTTCCCTCCTAAGGATGTCCGCTAGGAGACCTAACAACGCCGTGAAACTCTTATCGGACCAACTATTGCTTGCCTTCAATTTCAGCAGTTCAAGCACGGTTGACAACCTTGTGTATTCCGGCTTGCAGCCAGGGAACAAAGGTCTCACCGAGTCCTCCCTTAAGCCCTCGAATTTACAAAACTCTCTCTCATCGTAGTTCTCTTACGCATCGCGTAGCATCCGATCCAGTTGTCATCGTGCCCCTATCCTCATCAAAAGCACACCACATCCGCAAATCGTTGACTTCCTCGGCGATGTCGTCATTATTAACCACGGTATAATCGCTTTTCACCGTGGTGGTCCAACATGTATACCCTTTTTGAAACCCCTTGAATCAAGTGCGCTCGATCTGCGCGCGTTGTTAAACATCTTGATTACGCAATCAATGCACGGACAATACATAAAATTTATCCCTTCTTCAACATATCACCTTTCGGCGCTCTTCTAAAAGCAACCACGCCATTAATGTAATCTTGACTCACACGGTTCACACCGTACATCCAGTTTCGATCCATCTACACTACGCATGTAACAAATTAGTGTCAAATTGATTAGCGATTAATTTATAGCAAACGAAAATGTGCAATATAAACTCATTCTCCAACATTTGCATCTAAGGTTATTGAAAGAAAACTCTTCACTAGTTATGTACCACACGCGGTGGCATAGCGTAGCCATGCCTCCGGCCACAACCATGATCCCTACCTCTCGACACCGATATCTATCTCAATTGAACAATCATGCAACCCAAATATAGGCATCATCTCATACAACACTTATTAACCTAAAATACCGGAACCGTAAATGCAATATTGCTTGACCCAAACCCCACCGTACTGTGAACCGGTGTGTAAATTTTATTTTTTTAAGCCAATTAATTATCCTAACTCAAATTTTAGTGATTATTAGACCTAATTCAATTTTATTAAGTTACCACTCCTAAGTCAAATTTTAGTTCATTAGTTATAAGGGAAACCATTATTCAAAACTAAGATTTGCAGGGCTAATATTATTTATTCCAACATTGACGGTGCAAGATCGATCATGTGCTCATACCAGTATTAGAGGAGGAGCCGCAGGTTGGAGGAGCTAGGGCAGGGAAGTGGCGCCTGGAGCGGTAGACACAGCGCAGTGAGGTGCTAGAAGGGGAAGTGGCGCGAGTTGGAGGAGCTAGGGCGAGGAAGTGGAGCTTGGAGCGGTAGACACCTGTAGCGATGAGGAGCTAGGGCAGGGAAGTGGCGCCTGGAGCGGTAGACACAGCGCAATGCGGTGAGGATGTCTCGGCTCAATTTATATGAAGACAGAAATCACGAGACGGTTCTATTTGAGCCGTGCGTGATAATTGATTATCGCGACGGTTACGAAATAGAACCGTGCAGTGATAGACCCGCCGCGCTAAAACAAAGCCCAGACAGACCCAACACAGACGGTTCCAAAGGAACCATCTGTGATGGGCCGTCTGCTATAGCCTCTTTTGTAGTAGTGAACCGCGATGGGGTCGGGGTTCTGGGCCAACGGATGTGCGCGTGGCGCTCAGCGGTAGTTCGCTCTAGGCGGGGGAGGGGCCAGCGCTCGGTGGGGAAGGTGCCGGCTTCGGGCGGCTTTGCGAGGTGGCCATGCGGGGCGAAGCGGTGACGACATATCGGCGGTGGCGTGGCCGTACGGGGCCGTCGGCCGATTTTTTTTGTTTACCGTTCATGCAATGAAAAAGTACAATCAACTACCCCTTTTACTTTCAATCAATCATCCAATCGGCATTGTGCCGACGACTGCAAGTCGGCTCGCGGAGATTATAGGGAATTTGCAATCTACAATCCGCAGTGTAATCGGCATCTGCTCTTTCATGCAATTCACCGATCGGCTTTGTCGGCAACTTCAAGTCGACTGGTGGTAGATTAGAGCGGATTTGCACCGTAGAAAAAACTATAGAAAGCTAAATTTACAGAATTGAAAGCTATCTAGGAAAACAATTCAATCTACGAGCGTCGTTCTTTTACGGTTACCTTTAGATCCGAGAATAGTAGGTCGGAGTTGATCGTGCTGATAACGTGTTGAGGAACCGTCGCTGGCTAGTCCAGTCCGAACGATCACATCGTAAACAAACGTAGAATCATATCAAATAATAAAAGAACAAATAGTAGATTGAACACACAGAGAGACAAAGATGTATGGGATATTCTTCTTCTTTATTCCTTCTTTAAGCGACCAATCTTTTACAATGATCAACACCTCCTATTTATAGTTTACAGGTCTTACTAGGGTTTTAGATATGGTACTCACCCATAAACCGACTGCTAGATTAAATCCATAATTTTTCGACGTTTCCCGCTCAATTACTCCTACTCCTCGGAAGAAAATCCGACGGGGAGGGCACATCCACATCCTCCCCTCCATTTACCGATCGATCGACGCCACCGAGAAGTTGCCAACGCCCAATGGCATCATCATGACATGAGCACGCACGGCACTCCGCGCAATTCGCCGTCTCCGTCTCCGTTTCAGCGAAAGCCGGCGACCGGCACGCGTGCCGCGCGAGCCTGCCTAGCCATGCCGTTCTCGCCTAATTGCTTCTTGTCACTTCATGCATGCTAGTGTTGCGTTCCATTCCATTTGTGCGACCTGCGTGCGTCAGAACCTCGATGAATGGAGGATGCAGCCTTGGGTCCGCGCGTGGAGGAGCATCTCGTCGGCCTCCACCCTGGGTGGCCTCCCGTGCCGGAGGCCGCCGCACCCGACGCACGCTGCTGCCCGCACAGTCACCGGCGGCCTCGTGTAGGCGTCGGCGCGGTCGTCGTCGAGCCGCACGGAGAAGAGGGAGTTGACGGGGCGGTGGTCCGAGAACCGGGACTCGCCGCGCACGTACCACAGCTGCTCCATCCCCTCGCCGCGCCACAGGATGCGGTCACACCTGCGCAGGCGAAGCATGCACGCGGCATAAGGATTCGAGCCCAAGTTGCAATAACAAATGCATCCTAAACTGTACTAGTAATAGGCTGCCTGCGACAACGTGTTGGGAAAAGACGAGGCACCGTTGCAATTCTTTACGTGCAGCTGCACTGCATTTGCGTGCATAAAGTTAGTTCATCATAGCTTGCAGCAACACTAGGCAACCAGGGCGCGACAAGGACTGCCCACCACGGAGTCCATGCTACTCGATCTACGCTGACTAATTAAATCTAAACCACTGCGTGCTGGCGGTAGACAAGTGGCCAGATCGAGCTAAATGCAGAGCATCTGTTCCTGATTTCTGAATCCTACTAAACACAACTTGAAGAATTTCCAAGTTTTGCTTGGTCTCGAATCATGGGTCGGCAGGACGTGGCGCGGCTAGGCCATATTTCTTGGCTTGTGATGGGAACATGGTGACGGAATCACGGGATTAAGTCACTACCATTGGATCGGCAGTTAGATCAATATCTTGCTAGGTATGCAAAATGCATGTGCCTCGATCCCCCCTCGCTCACATGATCGATGCGGGTGTGGTTATTTTGCTAGTAGCCTCTGATCGACTAGAAATTTCTGTGACAGTTAGTAGCAATTAGTATTTACCATGCCGGGGTGCGCTTCTTCTCCCGTGACTTGGAGGAGCTCATGGCGTAGGCGTCGGACTCCGCCAGGTACTTGTACGTCGGCGGGAAGTGGATGTGTCCTTCCTCCCACCCGGGGAACACACGGCCGGCTCTCTGCTCTATCCGGAGCTGCAATGATAGATACACAAATGCACACCCAATCCATTTAGCATGGAGTCTGAATTTGTGTCGTTGTATCTGAAAATCTTCGCTTCATTTCGAACCTGATCTTTCTCCAGCAGCGCTTGCCAGTCGCTCCTCTCGAGCAACTCCTGCGTGTCGCCGCAGCTGCCCGTCAGGCGGTAATTCAGGTCCCCGAGCCATACGACCTTGCTGCAAATTCATATCCATTCAGACATGCACGATCAGTCAGAGACAGAGTAGAGTCACAACATTTTTTTAAAAAAACATGTGAATTGATGGACAAGGGTTGGTACTTTCTTGATGCGAAAGAATGACTTACTCGTGCTCCAAGATGGTCTCCGGCGACAACGCCGGCTGCCTGGAGAACCGGTGAGGCCGCGGGAACCTCGTCCTCTTGAGGATCTCGACGACGTCGCAGTTCCTCCGCACCTCGTCGCCGTCCTTCTCGCCTGACGCCAAGTGCGTGCACACGAAGCACAGCGTCGTGCTCCCTTGGAGCGTCAGGCTTATCGAGATCGAGCCCTTCATTCATCCATCACGATCATTTCAGACACAATTTATCAGGATATCAACTCTAGCGGATTAAGTTTGCATTTGAATTTTTTTAATATATATATATCAAAGTTTGAAGGAATTTAATCACCTTATTTCCCATGTAGCCCATAATGCCCCTGCCAACACAAGAAACCTTGAGGCTGGTGACACAGGGCATGAGGTCGGCCCGGACCCACACGCAGAGGAAGATGCCGACCATCTGCTTGCTAGCAGCTAGACGGTACCCATGCCCTGCCCTTCCATGCATCATCACAAAACCACCCATCTCCTCCTCGCTACTCGACTCCCGGTTCGAGGTACAAGGCTCACTGTCGTCGCAACTCGACTCCGGGTTCGAGGTACAAGGCTCACTGCCGTCGTCTGGCTCTGATGCCATGCTGAGTCTGTCCTCCATTGCTAGCAGGTCCGAGAAGCTGACCCTGGCCTTCTGAAGAAACTCGGGGTTCGCCTCGGTGGCATGCCGGTGGTCGTGGGGGAAACTGTGGCTCCTTTCCGAGGAGGAAGGGTTCAGGGCTCGACGAATGAGGTCGAGCCACTTGTAAGCGGGGCCCTTGTCCTCGGCCCCGAGAACATTTCCAGCGTTCAGTGGCACTATTTCCTGGAAGCTGTGACATGATAACAAAATTCAGACATACTAGTAGCAAGTCTTTCAGTACCACTCGCAGTTGTTGCTCAAATGAAATGCATCATTCTGTCAGTGTTCCATGGAACAGTGGCAGTTTGTTTATGCTGGCCTAGGCATGGCAGGGCAGGGGAGAAACTAGCAGTAAATTAAATTATGTACTAGTACAGCACTCTCTCAAGAGTGATGGAATAATCATGATTAGGTTCAGAAATCCAAACACTGAAACCCATGACCATAGCTGCAGGCTGCAGCTAAGCTCTAGGTGACTACTAGTCCTGTGTAAAGTACATCATGTCATAATTCTGGTCAGCATGGGTTTACACTGAAATCCACACCAATTTACTCCTACCAATTCCTATGAGTGAGCACACGGTTTCATAATCTGCACGAGTGGAGCTCCCCGACAAGCCGGAACCATGTTGCAATGAAATGGCAATTGCAGCACCACTTGTCAAATAACCAGACCACTTTTTGCAATGTCAGGAAGCAGAGGCATGGCCGTCTTCAGAATAAGAAATGAATACCCCACTTAAGATTTATTCTAGTACCAGTTTCAGAAAACAATATGATTTGACGTCCTAGAATCCAATATTGTCGAACTCAGGACCTGCGGTTCATCACGTTTATATTTTGTTTTTTTTTGTTGTTGTTGTTTCTAAATTTTTTTCGAACTTGTATTTTGTTTATTCCCCTCTTTAATGCAATATTGTCAATTACTGGTATGCAGTGAGTTTGGATGAAACATACACAGATCAGAAGCAAATACATGTAAATTAAGTAGACAAGCAGTAGTGCATACCCAAGAACGTAGATGTGAGCAGGAGAGGAAGAAGCATGTTGGTTGAGGAACCAGTCAGAGAGGTCCAGCCCTTGATGCGGCGCTCTCCCTCCCACGTTCCACGTCCCCACGAACACCCTGTATCATAATTCATACATGCATGTATAATACACGCAGCAACACCATCATTAGCCTCAGCTAAGGCTAGTAGATCGGAGTACACAATTAATTGTCGCAACTACTGTCCCTAGATTAAAGAACAACCAACAAAGTCACCAAGTCGGCAGTCCCAAAATATTCCCAATGTTATCCACTAATTCAAGCTAATCCATCCTTTGAAATTGAACTGAACTCAATTTAATTAGTTTTTGAACTTGTATGTGCTGAATCATGCTCGTCTGTTCACACAATAGGAAGAAATGAAACATTCATGGTACAGCCTGTTGTTTTGTTTCTTCTCTCACTAGATCCATACATAAATATAAGAAATGCGCATTTCGATCGGCACACGTAAGCGCTGAAATGCTAAGATGTAGTATGATTCAGCTCGACCCACCTAAGTTCCTTAGGAGGCTGCCACGAAGAACTTGGCGGCTGTGATCCATACCGGGGAGGTGGCTTCAGATTTTCAGAGCTCTCTACCAACCAACCGCCTAAGCATGGACAGGAAGTAAAACAAAAAGTTAAGAAAAAATACAAACCAAATTGAACTCAATGACAAACATCTGTTTTTTCCTCAGAAGATTAAAACTTTTAAAAAACTGCATGCTATGCTACTCTGTAAAAGCTCACTGTTGCATCTCGTGAAGTAAACGTGGTAAAAACAGTAGCTTTGCTGTCTCATTTGATACTTTTGAAACATAAGGAGTGGAGTTGTTGCTGCTGTAGTTGCAGCAGCAGAAGTTGGTACTGCTTGTAAAGTTGCAATGTACCTGACAAATCTCTCCTCGTGAGGAGGCTGCCATCTTTGTCCGAGCAGCTCTTCCTCCTCTCCTGCTGTCCTTGGCCAAAGCTCTCATCTGTTTAAACACAGCAAAATCTTGCGATTAGCCATAGTAAAAACCGAAAGAAAAAAAATTGAGGCAAATAAAAAGATGGTTTACAGATCTTGTTTGGAGATTAATGCTTACCGATGCAATCCGAATGGAACCCTGCATTCTTCATGTTGAGCCATTTCTTGACCACTGTTTTTGTTCTCGGCCAGGACGATGACTGCGCAAATTAACAGAGGGAAACTCCTGTAAATAAAGCACCAAGGTTTTTGAAAAAGAAGAAGTTTGAAGGAAAAGGTTGTTCAAGCATCAATCCAAACCTTTGGGATCCTTGCATTGCGTGTCCTCATGTCCACTGTTTACCTCGTTGTTCTCTGCCAAACACGGGGGCAGGCAAGTTAAAGAGAAGCTCATGTGATGAGGGACTTGTCTGAATATAATTCGTAAGTAAAATGTAGACGGCTAATTAAAGAGAAGGAGATCTCCTAATGGTTCCCTCTTTAGGGGTAAAGTGGCAGTATATGTTGTAAAGTGTTACTAAATCTCAAGTAGTACTTACTAATCTATTGATTGCAGGGGAAGTACTAGTACTACTGATTAAACTAGTGCACTGCTCTGCTGGAACTGGAAGAGTAGATTAGGCTCAAGATCAAGGGATCGAAGAGGAGGAAAAACAAAGCGAACCAAAGTGGGCGGTGCATATCTGTCAATCTGTTAGGGAGTACTAAAATCTGCATGCATTAAGAAATGAAGTATTACTATCAACCGTCAAAAGGCAAGCGGTAGTAAGTAGGAGTACATCTCTCGATTGTTCTCACTACGGATTGATCCGCCCAAATTCCAGACGGGAGAAATCAAGATGGAGGGGGCAAAAGAAGTGGGGGGGGGGAGGCTTTTCATATTTCTACAATCTACAGTCCTATATCTTCCTACGATTATTTTTGAAAAATATATATCTTACTACGATAATCACTACAAAAGAACAGACGAGCTCTGAAGTATGCATCCAAGAAACCAAAAGAGCATTGCAGTTGCAGTTGATGGTAACAGGAGCTAGCCACTAACTGTCCATGATCTGGTCTTGCCAAAGAAACAGAGCACCGCAAGAAGAATGGAGAAGATAAGTGCGCTTACCTCAACAATCTGTAGCAAGCGGGGAGATGCAGAGAGTGGTAGTTCTTGGAGCCCTTCCTTTGCAATTGCAGAGGGGGAAGAGAGGGAGGCAGGCGGTTACCGAGTGAGAAGATTTAATATCCGGAACGGGGGAAGAGAAGGCGTGGGTGAGGTAGAGGAGTTGGAGAAGAGAAGAGGAGGGGGGTCGTCGGGAGCTGGCTGCTGCCTTTATAGGTAATGTAATGCGCCGGGGTGGGCAGCCTGAGCCGTTGGTCACGTTCTCGCCTCTCGGTCCCTTCTGTCTCTCTGCATGTTGGGCCCACATTCTGTGGCGCTTCGGCTCTCAAGCTGGTTCCCTAGAAATTTTAACCTCTGGTGGTATATATAATCCCCACATGTCGTAGTAAGAGAGATCCTAATAAGTCAAAAATTTCAAGTCATCCGTAGTTAATAGCTCGGAATATTGTTACACCTATGTATGACGAAACTCCTAGGGTACACATAAATTTTTACCGAAAACAACCCAATTTCTATAGGAATTTGGGGAAAATTCTCGTGTTCCAAACAAGACATTAACTTTGATAGTAGAGTACTGTTTTTGGATTAAAAAAAGCCTAATTTTAAACCCTCAACTATGACCCGAGTCCGAATTTCAACCTCCAACTATCAAACCGTCTGAAACGCAGCCCTTAACTAACCAAACTAGGTCATATGACCACCGCCTCTACCAATTCTAAGGTGGTTTTGACAACATGTCCGCTACGTGGATCCTAATCAGCAAAAAATAAAGAAGTATTTTAATCCTATTCATGTAACAACTCAATTTCCGTAGGAATGTAGGAAAAATTCCCACGTTCCAAACAAGACGTTAACTTTGATACCAGAGTACCATTTTTGGATGGGAAAAGTATATTTTTCAACCCTCAACTATGTCCCAAGTCCGAATTTCAACCTCCCAACTCCAAAACTGTTTGAAACACAACCCTTAACTAACCAAACTAGGTCATATTACCCCCCCCTCTGCCAATTCTAAGGTGGTTTTGACAACGTGTCTGCCACGTGGATCCTAATTAGAAAAAATAACGAGGCATTTTAACACTATTCATGTGGTTGGGCCCTATTCGACAGTGATAAAGGGAGAGAAGTCGTTTTCTACCTCTTGTTTTCGAACATAAGAACACACATACAATGCTTCGGGTGGTTGGTGGAAAAGACCGATGACGATTGGATGGCTATGAGGCATGGGAATGGCCAAAACGGGATGCCAGCGACGCAAGGAATCTAGTGGTGGTGGAAATTCAGGGTTTGGGGCACCGGAGACACGCTGACGGCAGAAGTGGATGTCGGCAGTGGTCGGGTGAAGGCGACGACGACGCTACAGAGGCCCGTAATCTGAACCATGCATGTCAAAAGTCAAAAGGCAGGCAATGGAGAGGGAAAAGAAATTGGATCGAAGCTCATCGGAGACAACGTTCAGTGGCGGCGAAGATGACCGGAGGGTGAGGGGGAAGAAGTGGTCGAATCAGCACACTGTGAACAAAAGGAAAAAAAATCAACTTACGGATTTGCATGATAAAGAGATGGAACACAAAGTGACACGAATGGATTTTTGAATCTCTCGCCTAGGAAATGGGAGCAGCGATGATCCTCGGCTAGTGTTCGGGCGGCGGTGGCGGCAATATTTGGCTCTCCTCGCGACCAGATCCGGGAGAGGTGCAATGGCATGGGGGTCGGGAGAGGGATGGGCAACGGAGGGCGATGATGGCTAGTGGTACTAGCTTCTATGGTTTTGGGGTTGGTGGTGTGAAGTGGATCGAAAAGGGGAGAGGTGAATTGGGTATCTTTTTTTGAACTAAGCCAAATTTAACAAATTTAATGCAACCTAGAAACTACTTCCAACCTAATTACCTATGGTTTGCTAGTGTGCTCAATCAATTTCTAAATATGCTAGTGAAGTTTTGCAACCTAAGTTCCAATCCTACACAAGTCTAGTAATCTAAGAATTGAAACAACAATAATTTAAATGCGAAAACATAAAGTGACAAGAGACAACCGAATTTTTTACCGAGGTCTCGGAGATTCGGCGATCTTCCCTAATCCTTGTTGGAGTACTCTCACAATAGTACAACTCCTACTTGAACCCACGCAAGGATCCAAGCAATTAACCCATAGTAGTCCTTTTCCTCCCCGGATAGGTGTACTCAAAACCTTCACAACACTCGTATTGCTTCCACAAGCTTCTCCTTAGAAGGCCACCAAGAGCACACCACCAAGTTGTCTAAGAATCACCGAATTCTAAGAATGATAAGCCTAAGGATGTCACTTGAACCCAACAAGATCAAGCAACTAAGAGTGATGCACACTAAGGCCTAATCAACTCTCCCACACTTTCAAAATCTCAACTAGAAGCCTTTGAGTGCTCTTGAACTCCTCAATATGTAAGCTATTGTTTTAGATTCATAACAGGTATGCCTAACCCGGATTACCCGCCTCTATTTATTTTTCTGACTTATCTAAAATTTGATCCAAACTTTGGGATCCTCGCAACCACAACTTGATCCTTGGCACTCTCTGACTAGAACTAAGCTAGAGAGACCTAGAGTGTACCACAACTAGTTACCAACCTAATAAAACTCAAGCTACTAACAGTGAACCTCATTAATAGTACGAGCAAAGCAAAAACAAAATTGTCGACGATCAAATCGCCGATCTTATGAACATATAAATGAAAAGAGGAAAAATGTGCGTGACTTCAGGGAGTGGATCTGACTTGCTCTTTATTGCTATGAACTCACGATTACAAACACAGAGAGTATCTAAAAATACAACACTTTGCTAAGTCTTGCTTGATGTCTTCGTCTCTCGATGTTACGTGTTACATGCATCTCGTTGTCCCTCTCCTCCAGCCTTCTATGGTCCCCCTTAAATACTTGATGAAGCGGTGGCAGTTATCCCACGAAGAGACATCCGTTGAGGAGCGACGCGTCAGGTCGGGATGAGATGGCGGTTGATTGTTCTACTAAGCTGCGAGGCGGTTGGTGAAGATGTCAACTGTTTGGCGGTTAATGATTTAGGAGACGTTAATTCATCAACCGTGATAGTGTTGTAATTATGTGGAATATGAAACACGTGATTCATTCATCACATAGTGAGTGGCGTGGTCGGAGACTCGACCTGAGCGCTTTGTTCATAGCTTCACGAGCACTTACAGTGTCGTAGACTAGGTTTGAGACTTAGTCAGACCGAGGTATTTATTATATAACTTCCGTAATACCTTCGACCAGTTAGGTCGGTGGTCTTAGAAGTTACGACCATGAAGACGTATGGTCTTTATCATATATTAGGATAATATATGAATATTTTAATCCTCAACAAAAATCTATCAACTAAAATGATCCACACACAACCCCTTGGATCATTTCTAGCCACAAGATCCATAATCTTCATGAAGAATATGCTTTGTCATCATTTGCATACATAAGAATCTGGTCCAAGAACAACCCATATCCATCGTTAGGCCTAACTTATCTTAATCAGATTCAAAACCAAAGTTAGTCTTAATGATTTAGGAGTCATTAATCGCCAAAACCACATAATCAACGAATTAGGGGCCTAGATGCTTACATGGTGGCATGGCCACATGCACATGGTAGCTCAAGTTAGGTGGATGAAATGAAAGAGATAAAAGGGTGAGGGGAGAAGAGGAAGAAGAAGCTAGTAGTTACTCATTGACATGTGGACCCTATTGTAACATTTCCGTTTTCAAATGATGAATAATAATTACCTTACAGTTTTAAATTTTCCTTCGTATTTTCAAATTAGCTTATAATTCCAAAACTTCTAGCTTCTATCCGTGGCTCGGGTTTGTGTTTCAAACCTCATCGCAAATCTCAATTCAAAATTCAAGTTTAAATTAGTGCTTTTAGATTTTGGACCCCTTCTCAATTTTCTTGGTCCGCCCACGCCTTGGCCCACTCCCACCGCCCGCCCGCGCCCATTTTCCCCTCCTCTCCCCCCCACTCCCATTTCCTCCTCCCGTGACCCCCACCTACCGCTTCCTTCCTCTTCCTCTCACCCCGCCTTCTCCTCTCTCACCGTGCCGCCATGGCGTAGCCGGACCGCCCCCCCACTGCTCCCTCGGTGCCTCCACGAGCATCGCCTACACACGCCGCCCACCACCTGCAATGTCGCCTCGCCACACTAGGCGAGTGAAGTCGACACCGCGCTGCGTCGAGAAGCCGTCCCCTCTTGGCCGGCTCCGTCGTGGCCGGGTCCGCAATCGCCGCTCTCCTTTGCCGCACCTTCTCCCTTGACTCGGCTCCCCTCCACTTTGCTGAGTCACGTCGCCCGCTCGCCCTGCCCGCCCCGTGGCGCTTGGCGCCTGACCGAGCCGCTCGGTCTAAGTTCGCTGCCTGCACGCGCGCCTGCACGCACCCTACTTGCACCTGCCATCGCCTTGTCCCATCGCAGAGCAGCTCATTGCCACGCAGGCCCTCCAAGTCGTCTGCCCCCTTGTCATCTCCACGCCTGCGCCCACCTGCCTCCTGTAAGATCGAGGTGGCCGACTAGAGGGGGGGTGAATAGGCGGTTTTTAAAATCTTCCAACTCTAAAACCAATTAACAATGCGGAAGCTAATAACAAATTGGTTTTGCACAATTAAAACCTAAATCAACTAGGCTTCCCTAAGTGCACCAACAATACAAGAGAGCAATCATACAAAGATATGTAAGTAATTAAAGCATGTAATGTAAATTACTCAAAGTAAAGCACAAGACAAATAAAGATGACACGATTATGTTTTACCGTGGTGTTCGGAGACTTGCCGGTCTCCCCTAATCCATGTTGAGGTAAGCCCAACCACGTTGGACCGGCTCCACTAATTAACCAACACCTCCGAGGTAAGTCCAACCACTTGGACCGGTTCCAAACCGAACCAACACCTCGCTCCACTAGGGTTGCTCTTCGTCTACTCTAGAGATGGCGAGCACCAAGCCACTCACAACACGCCGGGCCTTCTCACAAGCTTATTGAGAAGATCACCGCGCACGACGCCTCCACACCGTCTAGGTGTCGGCAAACACCAAGAGAAACAAATCTCAACTTTCAATTGAACTAATCAAGTGTTTAAGCTCAAGTGGATACACAATCCACTACCTAAGGCAACACATGCACTTAGGGTTTGCTCTCTAATCTCACCAAGTGCAACACATGCACAAAAGATAATAGAGGCTTGATCTTAGCTCAAAGAATGAGTATGAAACTCAACAAGAACACCAGCAACCATTTCCAACCGGCCAAGGTGGCTATATATAGCCCACACACAAAAACTAGCCGTTGGGAGAGAATCTGCTGAAAAATCAGCAAATGCGGAACTTCCGCCGTACAAAGTCAGGAACTTCCACACCTCAGCGACAAGCACAACAACGGCTATATCAGACGAGAAACTAGACGTTGGAAGTGAAATTCAGAACTTTCGTCGTTCAACACGTGGTACTTCCGATTATCGGACGTTCCGATTCTGATGGGCGGTACTTCCGCTTCCACTCAGGTCCAACACATGGCACCTTCTGGAAAAAACGTACCACGCCAAATCGGAACTTCAGCTGTGCGGTAGTTCCGCTCCCAACATGGCGGTACTTCCGCGCTTTCGAAAATCAGCTAAGTCCCAAAAAGGGTGCTTCTCTGGAAAAAAACGTTCATTGGATTTGGACCTTGACTGCGGTAGTTCCGATTATAACCGAACTTTCGATTATCCTGACAAAGCAGCAAATGGCTTTTTCAACAACTCTAATTGCAAAACACATTTGCCAATTGATAAGCCATGCCAACAAGGATCACAAGCAAGATTCCCAACAAGTTGCAAAACACATTTGCCAACTTTTAGAATCATACCACAAGGAATAAGGTACATGGACTTACACCATTTGCAAAATACATTTGCAAACTTAAGTCACATGCTACAAGGAATCAAACATGAGCTTCGACTATTTGCAAAACACATTCGCAAATAACAGCATCATGCCACAAGACCAAGGTGCATGGACTTCAACCATTTGCAAAACACATTTGCAAACTATAGTCCCAACCTACAAAGATTAAATGCACGAGCATCATTCATTTGCAAAACACATTCGCAAATAATAGCTCCATGCATAGATGAGCTAGAGCAAACGCAATGAGCTATCAACACATGACTAACTCATGCTACTAGTCAAGACCCCTCTTAATAGTACGACAACCTATACTAGCAATCCGGTCTTCCAACCAAACACCAAGACCGGTAAAAGACTAGGAACACATCCTTAGCCCTAGCTAGTCATACCTTTGGCTTGCATCTTCTTGAAGCTTGATGACGTATATCAATACTTCAAGTCCGGGTTATTGACTTGACAATCATCAACACATGATGATTTCTTCATGCCGAGTCTTGACATGCATCAACACATGATGTATTCCTCATTTGACCTCCATCAACATATGATGGGTCTTCTCTTGTCTTGATGTTCAACTTATGATCATATCCTCTTCTAGAACATCATCGACACACGATGATTTCCTTTTTCTCCAAGCTCTTCATATGCATCAACACATGATGCATTCTTCACTTGAATCTTGACTTGATGATCAACTCATGATCATCCCAAGTCTTCATCATCCTGGAACATAACCTATACATCCAACTCATGAAAAATGTTAGTTCCACAATATGATTATCATTAATTACCACCTCATACCATTAACACATAATGGTGGGACAAGATACCTCTATCTTTCCCTATTTGGTAATTGATGATAACCATTTCAATCATACATAAATTGATTTAGATGAAAGTAACACGTTATGAGTATATATAAACTACACAAGTCATATATATATATACTCACAGCATGAGTATGCGAGAACTACACAAGTTCTACATACTCAAAACATGAATATACAAAACTACACAAGTTTTACATATTCGAAACCTGAGTATACTCAAATCATGAATATACAAAACTATACAAGTTTTATATATTCGAAACATGAGTATACAAGAACTACACAAGTTTTGTATACTCATACAGATATGTTTCAAAGTAACGATCCCAATTATATGTGGAAAACGGAATATGGATCAATACTATTAAAACCACAAAATATAGAATGAGCTCCCCCTAAATGTGTGCATACATATATGTGTAAAGAAAACATATGCACATTTTCAAGATATACTAATGGTGGAGTTCAACTTATATTTTGGATCTGAGGAATGCAACATTATATAAGAGTGTAAGTTGAATGCATACCTCGTTGAATTTCACCTTTATATCCAAATGAGACTACACATGATAATACAATAATAGAATTGTTAGTCTCACAATTGGATTTATCATTAATCACCAAAACACTCCATTAACTCATAATGGCGGGTCTAGATCTTTCACCTCCGCTCGCCAGCGCTTGCCCATGCCGTCTCGGGACACCGCGTGTGGCCATCAGAGCTCCAACTATTCCTCCCTTCTTCTCCCCGGCTATAAGAGCCCCTGGAGACTCCCTCTGGCCTCCCTAGTATAGGTTGTACTTAAGAGACATGCTAGTCTTGCTTAAGTACCAGGATATTAAATATCCTAATCATCATCTTTTAAACATGAAAGTGGTTTTGGACAGTTGTTACGAGTAAATGGTGACGTGTTAAGAAAATTGGTTTTACTCCTCAAAACCCTAAACAACTTGCCATTACCACATCTGGGCGGATGGAAAGGGTGGTGGGTGCCGTCGTGCACACGAGTGGTTGATAGGTGGTATGAACCATCCAGATGGATTAATGACTTAATCTTATCATGACCTACCGTGTAAAACAAGTACAACCACAAGTCTGTAAAATACAACTTGACTTTGTAAATTTATTAAACTATGAACATTATCTCGCTGGAGGGGTAGCGGGATCATGCAAGCATTGGACACGGTCCGGCTTGAATGGGACACCAATGCAAGGTGAAGTTGCCAGTCGTGCTAGACGTTGTGGGTAATCCAGCTACGCTAATTGCTGAGGTGAATATCTCGCACAACTTATAGGCGTGGCCCCATATGGGTGAGATAACGGAAGGGGCGAAATAATTTGAAAAGTTATTGTGATAGCCGCTCAACTACATGACTAAGGAATTATGTGAGGCAACGAGTATGATTGTCTCTTGTGGGTGCAGTGTACAACATCTACAGAGTCTAAACTGTTTAAACAGTCGTGCCTACGGTTAAAGGCGGACATGAAAACTTACTAGAGTTAGTTCTATTTCAAAAACTTTTATGGGTGGTATGAAAATCAGGTCGGGCTCACCTAGCCCTAAGATTGGATTTTTCCTAAGCCGTCGAGCTCAGTGGTGTTAATGATTGGAGGTAGCTCCAATCGAATGAAGCATGTGTAGAGTTTCCGATGGAGGGAACCTCTACTGTTATTTAATATTGCAATTACTCACTTTAATAAAATACAATTAGGTTAAAATGCTAAGTGATAGGAAATTTTGCAATTATGATAATTAAAAATATTGCTTTAGCAAATAAAATAACCCGAGACACCCTTGTTAAGCAATGCATGTATATTATTGCATCTTGTGTGTTGGCTTGCGAGCATAGAAGTTGTGCTCATTCTCGCTCTCCCCCAAACCCTCCAGATAATGTGGATCAAGGGGACTATGCATACTATGAAGACCCAGAAGTCGACAGACAAGGAAATAATGAAGAGTAGTTTAGTTCTGTAGTCTAGATCTCGCCTCAGTTTAGTGGACTTGTTCAGTACTTGCGTACAACCGATATTATCCAACCCCTTGGTTAATATCCGTCGTACACAGGCTACCCCAGTCGCTTGCCTCTAGAGAGATGAGCTCTACCCCTTTTGCTTTCACTGTAGCTTACGTTGGTTTTATGTGATGTATTCAATTTGGCTTGTTCGGCCCTTTTGTAAAACTCGACCCGACGTGGTCTATGTTACTACGAAGTTTGTAATATATTCGAACGTCTTAATTTACGCTCATGTATAAAATGATTCAGCAATGTGCTTGTGAGTGCTATCTACTGATCCAGGGAGTAGCACAATATTTTTCACAGAGGATTTGATTTTGCGAAATCCGGGTCTTACACCTATGACATAAGAAATGTTTATATGTTTTATTTGTCAAGTCATTGCCACATTTAACTATGATTAAAATATCCATGTATTACTTTAATACATAATTAAAAGACCATATGTCTGAGTGGTCGTAACCCTTAAGCCTACGATCCACGTGATCGTAAGAGTAAATAAACCCTAAGCCTACAACCCCAGTAGTCATAAGAGTCGTAACCCCTAAGGCTAACGACCTCTGTAGTCATAAGGATTCCAGAGGTTACTTATAGTTACCCTGGTCGGACAAGGTCCTGTAGCTAGTCCCCGACCAGATAACTGCTCGTACAAGCAATGAACTGACTTCTAGATTTTTCTCCAAGCATACTCTTTACCGTGTGATTAATGGAGCACATGTTATATTAGCTCCATACCACGCGGCGCTTCATAGTCCTAAAACACTAGCAACAAACTACCGTATGGTTTAGTGTCTCACAGACATCAACCGCTGAACGGTTTATATTTCATCAACCGATGCATCGCTCTGACCAGTCGCGACACTTCCAACAGGCGTCGCTTGTAGGATTAACTACCGCCACCCCATCAACTACTTAAGGAAGAACGCGAACGGCAGAAGGCAGATGGAAGGAGAAGCGGAATCCAATTCGGAAGATCAAGAGACAATTGGATTTCATCCGAAGTATTATCATAGCAATAACTACGTTTAGTGTAATTAAGATTAGTCCATTGCCTTGTCAAGGGCACCCCTTGCAAAAGATCCAATTCATAGCAATAAAGAGCAGTTCCATCATCTCCTAAGAATTTTGTGCCATTTTCCTATATTTTATTTTGTAAGATCGGCGACTTGATCGTTGATAACATTATGGCCATGCCAACGTCCACACATTGAAACCAATGACAAGTGGGGTCAAAATCGGACTGGATCGAGCAAGGGTGGCATGGTATTGATTGTTGAGAGTTATGTTTTGGACGGTTTTAGAGTTGTAGGTTGAAAATTAGACCGGGCCAATAGTTAAGGTTGAAAAATAGACTGTCGGACCCAGATTTCTTAACCCAGAATCCTCTGTGATTATCCTGCGCTACTCTCTGGATTAGTAGGTAGCGCTCACAGTATACATCGCTGAATTATTTCATACACAATGTTGACCGACTCAACATAATATTACATTCATCAGAGTTTATATAGACCACATCGGGTCGAGTTTACAGCAGGGGCCGAACAGGCCAAATAAGTTCATTGCATAAAATTCAGAGACAAGCGCGGAAGCAAAAGGGGCAACATGACTCCCCACAGGCAAGCGACTGTGGTACTTTGGGTACGACCGATATTAGCCAAGGACTTGGATAATATTGGTCGCATATATATCCGTGAAGCTTGACTAAAATGTGGCGAGCCTAGCCTGAAACTAACTACTCCTCGCCTTGGTCTTGACTGTCGAATCCTTGGTCCTCGTAGTAGGCGTAGTTATCCTGATCAGCGGAATCTGGGGTTTGGGGAAAGAGCGAGGGTGAGCACAACTATCATGCTTGCGAGCCAACACAACAGATGCAATAATAAGTATGCAAGGCTAAACAAGGATGGCTCAGATTTTTTTTATTTGCCCAAAGCAACCTTTATAAGTACACATAATAGAAAGTCCTATCACTTAGCATTTTGACTAAATCATGATTTCTTAAAGAAGAATAATTGTGCAATATTAATATCAGGGGAGGTTACCTCCACCTTATGCTTATTTTTATTGATGATTACATCCACCTATTATCAACACTGAGTAAGACTACCCAGGGAAAAAAAATCCAACACACAGACTAGATGAGCCCATCATATTTTTTAATCCACTCATAAAGTTTTTATAAAAAGAACTAACTCTTGTAAGTTCCCATGTCCGCCCGTAACTGTGGGCACGGCTGTTCGAATAGTTTATTTCTCTACAGAGATTGTACACTTTACCGACAAGAGATAACCGGCTTGATATAATCACACCTTTCCTTGGACATGTGAATTAAGGGGAGATTACCATAAGGCCTTTACAATGCATCCCTCAGTACTTGTTACACCTGCTGAGGTTTCACTTGAGGTGGGTTACGCTCTCACACCCGCGTCAACCCTTGCCCTAGACCCCCCCTTGCGCCATCAAATGGCCTTCGCCGTGCACTCCGACCCTTCGCCACGAAGGCTTACGACATCGCGAGTCATCTACCGGGTGCAACTCGTATTGACAGATACAAATTATTTGGCCAGGTCGACACCATTATAGACTTGTGGTTGTACTGTTTTACAATGGAAGGTCATCATAGGATTAAGTTCTTAAAGTTATCTGGGCGGTTCATACCACATACCAACATATCCTGAGCTACATTAGTACCCAACCACATACCCTCCAACATACCATCCGCTTAGATGGGGTATTTGATGAGTCACGGCGGCCCGATCTTCCGATAGGTTCGATTTGGTTCGTCGTGAGGACGTTGACGCATTGAGGCTTCCGATCAACAGATCGTCACCTCGTAATTCGCTACACCCGCACGCCTGTCGTTATCGACCACGCTTGCACGCGATCGACCTTACCACGAAGGTTATTGTTCCTGCAAGCAATCGAAGCAACTCACAAGAACAAGGTAGATGCAATCCGAATTGTATTGCGGATATGGATGAAGTTTACAAGTGGGGTTCCTCAAGCGGATAATCGTGAAGCGCAATTGGCGAGAATAATCTAAGAAAAACCCGCCTCTAAACTATGGCGGCTACTGTATATATATAGGGGAACGTGAGGAGGTCGACCTAGGGTTGTGCGTCCGTGGGATGAAGCGTACACAACCTGGACTCCGACCTCGTTATGTTTACAAAGTCTTATTAGTTTCCAAAATGGTGACGCAGCACCTTGTGTTGCGTATTTCTGGTCGAAGATCAGTCGTAGGATGGGTCCTAGGGTGGTCTTGAGGAGTCCATGCTATCTTTGGTCGTAGATTGTGTCCAGCGAGTCTTGTGCTCGCTTTTACGGTCGTGGATTGCTCCAATCGAATCAACTAGTCGTAGGTCTTCTTGTAGTGGTCGTAGATATTCTTGCGTTGGTCGTAGACCTTCTTGAGCCGGTCGTAGTCCTAGATTCACGAGTACAAGTAAATTATCTCCATTAGGCGACATCATAGAGTTCTCAAATAATACACTCGACCCTAGAAGCGACTTTACGATCGATTAAGTGACGTGCTCTAGCTCTTGTCATAGGACCGTATAGTTCAGCACCCAGATCTGGAGGGTCTTGTGTCGTGCGTGTATCCGAAGGAGGGATGTCCTCATCATACTCCCCCTCTTGAATTGGAGTCGTCCTCGACTCAAGCTCATCTTCTTCTCCCACGTATGGTTTCAAATCTGAAATGTTAAATGTGGGGCTAACCCCAAAATCTGCGGTAATTCTAATTGATATGCATTATCATTTATCTTCTTAATTATCTTAAGCGGTCCTTGACTCTAGGCATCAACTTTGATTTTCTTAATTAGGAAACCTATCCTTTCTCAAATGAACCCAAACTAAATCACCTGGTTCAAATTTTACAACTTTCCTACCTTTACTTCCAGCAACCTTATACCTTTCAGTCATATGCTCTATATTCTCTTTAGTGGTTTGATGCAACTTGAGAATAAATGCGACACGCTTCTTAGTATCTAGATTAATTTTTTGGAGGTCGGTAAAGGTAGTAAATCAATAGAACACGGGGTTAAAACCATACACTACCCGAAATTGACTTACCTTAGTGGTGGAGTGTCTTGACCTATTGTAAGCAAACTCAACATGCGGTAAACACTCTTCCCACATCTTCAAGTTTTCTTTAAAACAGCCCGCAACATGGTGGATAACGTGCGGTTGACAACCTCCGTTTGTCCATCGGTTTGGGGATGGCATGTAATGAGAACAACGACTTTGTCCCCAATTTATTCCAAAGTGATCTCCAAAAGTGGCTCAAAACTTAGCATCACGATCAGAGACATAGTATTGGGCACTCCATGTAGCGAATGATTTCCTGAAAAACAAATCAGCTATGTTTGTAGCATCATCGCTTTTGTGACAAGATATAAAATATGCCATTTTAGAAAATCGATCCACTACTACAAATATCTGTCTCTTCCCTCTTTGTCCTAGGCAATCCTAAAACAAAATCCATAGAAATATCCTCCCAAGGGCGCTAGGAATAGGAAGAGGCATATAAAGTCCATGTGGAAGGAGGCGTGACTTAGCTTTGTTGCATGTAGTGCAATGAGCTACGTGGCGCTTCGACATCACGCCTCATCTTTGGCCAAAAGAAGTGGGTGGCCAGCGCATCTTGATCTTCTTTGCTCCAAAATCGCCATCAAACCTCCTCCATGTGCCTCTGTAACAACAAAAGGCGAACAGAGCTAGCTGGACGCATAGCTTGTTAGCACGATAGACCAAACCATCATTGACACATAGTTATTCCATGTCTTCCCTCCTTTACAATGTTCAAGCACTTCCTTAAAGTCCAAATCAGTGACATATAAACTTTTGATGGCCTCCAAACCAAAAATCTTATGGTCAAGTTGAGATAACATGGTATAACGTCTAGAGAGTGCATCAGCAATCACATTATCCTTACCTTTCTTATGCTTTATAACATATGGGAATGACTCAATAAATTCTACCCGTTAGCATGTCGTTTATTCGGTTTAGCTTGACTTCTAATATGTTTTAGCGATTCATGATCCGAATGTATAACAAATTCTTTGGGCCATAGATAATCTTGCCAAGTTTGAAGCACTCGAACTAAAGCATACAATTCCTTATCATAGGTGGAATAATTCAAACTAGGCCCATTTAGTTTTTCGCTGAAATATGCAACTGGTTTACCTTCTTGAATCAATACACCACCTATTCCAATTCCACTGGCATCACATTCAATTTCAAAAGTCTTACCAAAATCAGGGAGTTGGAGTAGGGGTGCTTGGGTGAGCTTCTCTTTCAACAAGTTGAATGTCTTCTCTTGTGCAGGTCCCCATTGGAAAGACACTTCTTTCTTTGTCAATTCATTCAATGGTGCGGCAATGGTGCTGAAATCCGCACAAAGCGCCGATAGAATCCAAAGAAGGCCATGGAAGCTCCGCACTTGTGACACGATGGTAGGCGTCGACCCGACTTTGGATAGCTACAATCTTTGTCTCATCCACCTCAATGCCACTGTGGTGTCACAACATAACCAAGAAATGCAACTCGATCGGTGCAAAAGGTGCACTTCTCGAGGTTACCAAACAAACGTGCGTCTCTTAAAGCATTAAAAACAACACGTATATGATTTAAGTGTTGCTCATGTGACTTGCTATAAATCAAGATATCATCAAAGTAAACCACCATAAATTTTCCAATGAAAGGACGTAAAACCTCGTTCATCAAGCGCATAAAAGTACTAGGTGCATTAGTTAGACCGAAGGCATCACTAACCACTCATATAATCCGAACTTAGTTTTAAAAGCGGTTTTCCATTCATCTCCTAATTTCATTCTAATCTGGTGGTAACCACTCATAAGTCAATCTTTGTGAAAATAATAGAACCACTCAATTCATCTAGCATGTCGTCTAGCCTTGGGATAGGATGACGATACCTTATAGTAATGTTATTAATGGCTCGCAATCAACACACATCGCCAACTACCGTCTTCTTTAGGAACCAAAAGAACTGAACAACACAAGGACTAAGGCTTTCTCTTACGTACCCACGGTCCAAAAGATCTTGGACTTGTCGCTGAATTTCCTTAGTCTCCTCTGGGTTGGTCCTATACGCAGCACGATTTGGCAAAGTCGCTCCTGGGATCAAATCAATTTGATGCTCAATTCCTCGAATAGGTGGTAATCCCGGGGGTACCTCAGTTGGAAATACATCCACATACTCCTGCAAAGGTTAGCAACAGGAGGCAAAGAGCTAGCTATGTCCTCAAGCGAATATAAGGCATTTTTGCATATCAAAGCATAGCATGGCAGTTCATTATTACAAATTTCAGCAAGTTCAGATTTAGTGGCAATCATAACACATCCCTTCAATTTAATTCCCTCGAACTTAGGACTAGACGTCACTTTCTCCCTTTTGGGTGGGAAAACACGTTTTGCTACTTGCTGATTTTCAGAATCATGCTTATCGGCGTTTCTTTCATTTTTAGCGCGCTCTTCTTCATCTTTCAGAATCTCAGCTGGTGTTAAAGGCAACAACTTAATCTTCTTACCCTTATGTGAAAATGAGTAGGTATTAGCTCTACCATGGTGCAAAATATCATTGTCATATATCCAAGGTCTACCGAGCAACAAAGAGCATGCTTGCATAGGCACGATATCAAAGTCAGAACTATCTTTGTAATTACCTGCTGAAAATTGCACTTTCACAACTTTGTGTACCTTTAATTTTCCACACGAATTGAACCATTGGATGTAGTAGGGACGTGGATGTGGTTGTGTGGTCAAGCCAAGCTTCTCGACCATCTCGGAGCTTGCAAGGTTGTTGCAGCTCCCTCCATCAATGATGACTCTGCGGGCTCTGTCCTTCACGAAATGCAGTGCGAAACAAGTTGTCTGCTGATTTTGCTCCGCTCTCTCCACTTGTGCGCTCGGCCTTTCGTTGCGCAACAAGGCTCACATGATACTCGGTGTCAACAATGACTACTTGTTCCTCTACATCATCAGCATCACTGTCTATCTCATCTCCTCCACCTGCAATGTTAGCTGCAAGTACATATTCGTCTTCAATATCACAAGTACTTACATAACCACCGTCTTTGGTGGCAAGGTATGCTTTCATTGGGGCGATCCCTCATGGCGTGTCCCATTCCCTTACAGCGGTGGCACACAATCCCGATGGTACGACCGGTGGAAGCAACCGACGAAGAACTCTTGGTGGTGCACGCACACTAGTAACTTTACTTACCTCGGGTGCATGTGATGCGATCGGAGGTCTTCTTTGAACGCGCCCTACTCGTGGAGGGGCAGCGGACCGTGTAGTGAAAGTGGGGCTGTTTTGGCTTGCCCGACCTTTGGTCGTGGTGTAGACATGCTCCCAAAGTTGTTCCTTGGCCTCTGTTGTCGTCCACGCAATTCCTTTTACGCCAAACATGCAAGTTGGAACAATCTAGGGGCGCTATCGTATTCTTTGTAATCCACTATGTCACGAATTTCACGTCTTAATCCTCCATAAAAGCGTGCCATTGCGACTTCTTCATCCTCAATAATATCACAACGCAACATGCTAATTTGTAGCTCCTGATAATATTCTTCTACGGATCTATTACCTTGGTTTAAGCGCTGCAATTTATTACGTAAATCACGTTTAAAAGAAGGTGGGACAAATCTGTTACGCATGGCAACCTTTAAACCATCCCACGTAGTAGGCGCTAATCTTTCGGTGCATACCCTATTCCACCAAATGATGGCAAAGTTTTTAAATTCACTTGTGGCTTGCCTAACTCTATGCACTTCGGGAACTAAGTGAGCATTCAATTTACTTTCTCCGTCATCTCCCAATCTAGATATATTTCAGCATCATAAGCACCCGCAAAAGATGGTATAGAGAACTTAACTTTAGCATATGGATCATCATTAACACGTGCATTATGTTGCTGAACATTATTACCTCTCATACCTTGACGGTTGAAGTTCGGTCGGTTCCGTTGTCGTGCATCAAAGGCGTCGTGGTCGTGCATCTCATTATCATTATCAAACTCATGGTCATGGGCTGCACCCTGAGGTTCCACACGACCAACGTTTGGTGGTCGGTTCACTATTCTTTCGAGGCGTGTAGTGGCGCGCAATACTATCGTTGATTGGCGTTGTAATGTGATCGTGGTAGCTTGAAGCTTCTGTCGATATCCCCATTAACGGTAGTCGTTGTTCATCCAATAGCGTCATGAGCTCTTCCTCAAAACACACTCTTGCGCATCTAATCCTTCACCTGACATGGTTAGTAGGAGACAAAAGACAACACAAATGTATTATCCCTATCACTATTAGGTGGTCGGAGGGTGGAATCACACACTCTCAAGCGTCTTACCAAGCTCTTATGAGTTTCTTACCAAATTGCGGCGGTGGTCTAATCGGCGAAGGTGGGATGTACGATCACGGCGGAGGCGAATCGAGGATCAATCGAGGGTCGAAAGTATGTGGAGCTCGGACGAGGCAATGTTTAGTAGCAAGGAATAGCAATAATGAAATCAGATTAGCAAAGTGAACCAAAGCCCACAAGACTAAATCACGATTCTTTGGTCTAAAAGTGCCCTAGCCCTAGCACAATCTTGATCAAAACAAGGACTCGATACAAAGGAGTCCAAAGGATGCAAGGTGGGCGATCGTAGACCAACTAGGGGTGGTCGAATTGCTTCTTCTTCTTTTCTTTTGCACTTTTTGCTTCTTTTCTTTTCTTTTGCACTTTTTGCTTCCTTTTTTTGTGCAAATGTGACCCAAGCCCAAAATTCTTCATTACCTTTTACGGATCCGATGAGGTGATTGGGTCACAAACTTTTCGAGAGCGAGGGTAAATAGGTAATTAAAGATACTCTCTCTCTCTCTACGAACTTGGGCTGGTTACATTGTGGCTACGGAATCCGACCGAGGATCGAATCCGACCGGTGGTAGTTCTGAGTGGATGGTAGAATGGGTGTTGCTCGAAGAGGTGGTCGGATCCGAGTAGATGTTCGATTCCAACGGATGGTAAATCCGGCGGGTGGTCGAATGGGTGTCGCTCGAAAAAGGAGGTCGTCGTCCGGGATGGATGGTGGCACGGCGGCGGCAGTCTTGACTAGAGACCAAGAATGCTACTCTAAACCAAAGCAACAAAGACACCGACGATGGACTCGAACTCAACAATGCGGCGAAAACAAAATTGTGAAAGGCACAAAGTGGTTTGGACAATGGAATAATTACGATCTAAAACTTTTTGTAGGGCGGTTTTACGGACTCTAGGTGAGGAACACAACTAACAAAGGGGATAAATGAAATTACCTAACGGGCAACCTTTGCTCGATACCACTTGAAGAGTCACGGTGGCCCGATCTTCCGATAGGTTCGATTTAGTTAAATCGTGAGGGCGTTGGCGCTTTGAGGCTTCCGACCAGCGGATCGTCACCTTGCAATTCGCTACACCCGCGCTGTCGTTATCGACCACGCTTGCACGCGATCGACCTTACCACGAAGGTTATTGTTCACGCAAGCAATCGAAGCAACTCACAAGAACAAGGTAGATGCAATCTGAATTGTATTGCGGATATGGATGAAGTTTACAAGTGGGGTTCCTCAAGCGGATAATCGGCAAAGCGCAATTGGCGAAATAATCTAAGAAAACCCGCCTCTAAACTATGGCGACTCTTGTATATATATAGGGAGCGTGAGGAGGTCGACCTAGGGTTGTGCGGTAGTGGGATGAAGCGTACACAACACGGACTCAGACCTCGTTACGTTTACAAAGTCTTATTAGTTTCCAAAGCGGTGGCGCAACACCTTGTGTTGCGTATTTACGTCGAAGATCCGTCGTAGGATCGGTCCTAGGGTGGTCTTGAGGACTCCATGCTATCTTTGGTCGTAGATTGTGTCCAACGAGTACTGTGCTCGCTTTTCTGGTCGTAGATTGGTCCAATCGAATCAACTAGTCGTAGGTCTTCTTGTAGTGGTCGTAGATCTTCTTGCAGTGGTCGTAGACCTTCTTGAACTGGTCGTAGTCCTAGATTCCTGAGTACAAGTAAATTATCTCCATTAGGCAGCATCATAGAGTTCTCAAATAATACACTCAGCCCTAGAAACGACTTTACCTGATCGATTAAGTGACGTGCTCTAGCTCTTGTCATAGGACCGTGTAGTTCAGCACCCAGATCTGGAGGGTCTTGTGTCGTGCGTGTATCCGAAGGAGGGATGTCCTCATCAGTATTAGCAAGTTTTTAGGGTTTTAAGAAGCGTAAAATAAATTAACTAAACCATTTCAGTCATTTACCCCAATGACTGCCCAAAACAATCTTTACGTTTAAATGATGATGATTGGGGTGGTTAATACCCCGGTACTCAAGCAAGACTAGCATGACACTTGAGTACAGACTGTAACTAATATGTTACCATATAATTACTAGGGTGACAAGGATCAGGGAATCCAATTATCAAGGACATGGTATAATAATTATTTAATAATCAAGTTAGCATTTAGCTACCTTAGGACCATTTAACATTCCTTTGCATAAAAATTAAATCATGCAGTTTGCTATTTTAAAAGAACATAATTTGCATAAAAGGTAGGTTAAACATGGTCAAACTGTTAACTCGCCTGGATCAGAGGCTAGGGGGTCTTGGAAGTCTTGAGCTTGGTCGAAGTGCGAACCTCCGGCTTCTTCGAACTCTACTCGGACGACCGCACCGAAAAATAAAAAGATAAGCAAATAAGATAAATAAATACAAAATTCACAATAAATGTACTCCAAAATTAATCAAACCAGTACCAAAAATATAGGTTTTGAAATTACAAATTTTTGGGCACAAGTTTCATAATTTTTGGAGTTATAATGAAAAAGATATGTATTTTTGATACTTTATAAAGAATTTTCAGTTAAACAGAAAATCAGAAAAAGTTAGAAAATCCACGTGCTGACACGTGGCCCCTGGTGCATGCTACAGTGCGTGGACCGAGTCCACGCACGGGCGCGCGATTCCACCGCACTATGACGTGTGGGCCCTACCTGTCAGCCGCACAGGTGGCACTGTGGGTGGGGCCCACCCATCAGTGCCACGGGCGCGGGTAAAAGGGGGCGACGCGTTCGGTCGAACGCGTCGCTCGTCTTCTCTGCCACGCAGAGAGGCGAGGAGAGCGAGGGAAAGGAGGAGAGAGAGGGGGGGGGCGGGAGCGCCAGAGGCTGCGCCGGCAGTCGAGGGAAGGAGAGGCGGGTGGCTCGGGTGGCGCCGGGGCAAGGGGGAAGCCAGAAGTGGAGACGAAGATGGCGGCAGTGACCGAAGCGGCGACCGGAGGTGCGGGAGGAGGCGAATGCGGAGGGAGGAGAAGGCGAAGGGGCGCACGGGCTTAAATAGCCGAGGGAAGGGAGAGGAGGGGCGGAGTCCTCGAGAAGAAGGGAAGGAGCCGGGCGGCGCGGGCGATGGGGCAGCACAGGCGGCGAGGCGTGAGAATCGAGCGGCAGCGGCGCGCCGACGGCGATGGAAGCGGAGAAAGAGGCGAGGCGTGGCGCGGGTGCGGGTGGCGCCAAGCGTCACCTCAGCGCGAGCTGGCAGTCTTGTGAGCGTGGCGTCGGGTCGAGGCGGCGCTGCGCCGGACCCGGAGGAGGGGGAAATGGGGCGGCACGGAGATGCCGAGGTGGAGTGGGCCGGACCGGGGAACGGGCCCAAGCCCAGGTAAGACCCAAATCACATTTGAATTTTTGTTCTGAAATTGAAGTTTAAATTTGGAGAATTTTTAAAATTGAAATATTTTTCTTAAACATCAGAGAATGGATGTTACATAGACTTTTTTTTTCTTCCTTTTTGGATTCTAAAATTCTTTGACGTAGCATGTGGTCGCTTTTTTCTAGAGAGATTTGTGCATGTACATGTAAGTAGCATGCTTGCTACATAGCAGTCAGTAGTCTTGGAGACAGCAGGCTCCTGAGCTGCCAGCCAGGTTGCTCCTGAGTTGTTGCCCGCTGGGCTTGGCCGGAGTTGACAACTCGACTACTTTTGGTACAGTCATGCATGGGGCCTGAAGTCTGAGCCAATGGCCACTTAACACCTGTGACACTCTCTACCACTGACCACTTGACACTTGAGAGAAAGAGACTCTCTGTCTCTGTCTCTGTCTCTGTCTGATTTTGTGGACACTTTAGAGAAAGAGCCAATGCCCTTTTGGGTTTGGTGCAGCAGAATCACCCGCTTTTCTTCTGACTGACCGCGTCCCCGGTTGCTCAATATGCTAGCTTAGTAGAATGACTTGATCTGATAGAATGCTCTACCTACCTACGAAGAAATCAAGCAAATTAACCTTCACCCCTGAAAATACAGCAATTGACCACATATAGATTGCAACAATGTACAATACATAACCCCATGCATATACCAATGTAGGTCTCCAGGGTTGGCTCCGCCATTGGGAGCTAGGAATTCATAAAGCATGCTGTGTTGAGCCAAATTCTTGGAGCTAGCCAGCTGTGAGCCTGCATTGAGTTTCTTGTATTTATTTAAAAAAAATGTCCTCTTACACTAGAGATATCTATCTATCTATATCACTACCAATTGGAATTCAGCTTCTTCTGAAACCTTACGTTTAATACCAGGACATAAAAATCTAGAAAATTCTCATGTAGAAAAATTATCAAATATTAATCGGAGAAAAGGAAAAACATTTAGACCTATTTTATAGCCTAGAAACCCTACTTGCGGAAGCTGTCTTCCGAGAGACTCCAAATGCTACCGTACGCGGATACTAACTCGATCGTGTTTCTTACCTTCTCAGTACAAATTGCCAAACATAACTTGCGTGTTTCTTAGTTGCTCATCCCATCCGAATTGCAGCATGGGAAGACTTGCTGCTGTATATTATTAATTATTAATAGCAAATATAAACCAATGTTTATCTATCTATCTAATTGGAGGTTTCTTCTGAAGCCTTCTAGTTAATTAACCCTAGGTGAAAAAAGTTAGAAATTTCCTCACTCATAGGCGGAAACAAAAAGGCTATAAATTCCCATGTTAATCAGAAAAAAAGAGGAAAAGATCTTGACCATCCAATTTCTATGACTTATGTAACCTACGGCTTGGATTACACCTACTATGCCATACCATGGAAAGAAAAAAAAAGAGTAAAATAAGATGCCAACGGGAAGAGCAATGTCCCCATCCGATTCCATTGATTAAATTCATCCATAAGTTGTGCATCAGAATCCTATACGCACAGCTCAGAAAAATCCTATACGCACACTGCCTGTTGCACCTTTAATTGATAAAAGTGTATATATATATATTACTCCCCCGTTCTTTAATATAAGTTGTTAGAAGGTCATTCCTCCGTTGAAGAAAAATGAAGAACGTTTATGTGTATACTAATTGGAGGTTCTCCCAAAAGATCCCGAAAAAAGGCTAAAAATTATCTCATCAATCAAAGAAAAAGAAAACCTAGAAATTCCCAAAAGAAAAAAAAACACATCTAGGCCATCGATTTTGTAGGCTTGAATTAAAAACGTTGTGATTGCTACGTGTGGTATCGATCATGTACTAATAATACCTTGATGAATACGAATTCAAGTATACATCTTACATATGATTGGCATAAACACGCGGTGTAGAAAAATAATATTATTTGAACTCTTGGTCTCGCAAATATATATATTTGAACTCTCGGATATATATAATTATGTAAAAGAATATAAAAATCGTATCTATACTTAGTGGCAGGTGAAGCACGAGCTAAAAATATAGAATTTTGTGAATCGAAGCAATAATTGTATTAACATATATTGATATTTTTCAATTAAGAAAATAGAAATTAAGTACCTCACTTCATATTTGTTTGCCGGTGCATGGGTTGATGACTAGTATACACAACTCGGAGGCAGCCCTAGGATAAGAGAACCGGCCAATTATCAGTATTGCAAGAGGATGTAGCTTACCTCACTTCATATTAAATGATTTTGTAGCCACTTTAGTCGTTGCGGAATAATCCCTCTGGCCTAGTTAGTGACATGTGAATTATTAAAAATCAGCTTGGTGATCAGAGTAGGAGTTATTCATCCTGCTCTAATGTTATAGTAACACCCCGTGCGACGTGCATACTACTACTGCTCTAATCAAATCAAGGAGATCAAATTTGATTACATTTTAACGATGCTGACCCCGGAAAATTTTAACTTTCAGTAACCGCTCATACGACCGGCCGTATTTGAATATGATTACATGTTATCCTCGTACAAAGTAATCTGAAAAATTCTTAGAAACGGCGCATCCATCGACCCCATCAGTACTCTAACAAGCGATAGCCCAAGCACGGCAGGATAGATTAGATAGATACTAGTAAACATCGATATCTTTTGCACACCGTATGACGCTTTACGAATCACTTTTGCAGCACTTTTACATTACTTAACGCTGGCGGTAACAGCTAGCAATCAGTTAAAACATGCATGGGATGGGAGGGTCAACGATAATGACATTACATTCCGCCATCAGGATCATCATGGTACGTATATTCTAGCTAGCTCCCTTCACCATCATTCGTGCAGACAGACAGATCGATCGATCGATCTGTTGTGTTGTTCTTTTGTCGTCGTTTGGGAGAGTCGTGGAACATGCAGGTTGGCGCAGGAATACTCTGCTCGTGTTCAGACCGATCATTCTCTCTCGCAAGTGAAATCTCTCTTGTCATTCAGAAAGCTAGCTAGTCGGCAAGAAAGTGATGGATCGCTCATGCCATTGGCCGGGAGGCGCCAAAGGCACAAGAAGAAACGCAGGAGCTCGAAATGGGTGGACAGAATGAGAGGTATAATTACAATCTGTGATCGATCGTCCGACCGATTCAGAAATGTTGGAGAGCTGGTCCGGGGATCTGATTCGACGGTGGTTCAAGTGGAAAGGGCACTACAAATGAAGGGAAATGATCACAAATGAAGTAACTGTCTCGGCCTTCTTTTGTTTGATCATTCACCATACCATTAGTTTCCGGTGTTGCGCTAGCTACGTACGGCATAAGTTACCGAGGAAACATCCCTCCGTGTACACCGAGCTAATTCCATAACCGATAGCTAACTCACACAATACAATATCGATAGATATTGTATCCATACATGTGAATAAAGTTAATAAATAAGGTAAATAGATCACAAGGTCGAAATCTTACATCCAGTACCGGGAAGGCCAAATACAAATGAAGTCTTGATAAATAGATGTGGTGAGTATGCCAACAAGCAATCGATTGGGGTAAACGACATAGTATTTAGCGTCATCTTTATCTCCTAATGGGAAGGGGGCAACTGTTCCCTGATTGGCATCTTCGGGCACTGAATCCACATATATGAGCAACCATGGGTACAGATGTACTCAGCAAGCTCTCACCGCAAATGCAAGTATATAAGATACAGGGTTTACCAAAGGAGGGGTTGTATGTATTATTTAGCACAAAGCCAGTTTGATCAAATACTATAATTATTTTCCAATCCCATATGGCTTGCCATGTTTAACTTCAAAACGAGATTTTGTTTGTGTAAGCAATTATTATCTCAACCATGTTTACCCAATATGATCACGTTCCCGGCGACCATGCTTCATCCAGCATGTCGCAAATCACGACAAGCATGTTTACCAAACATGTTTTAATTCACAATTTTAGGTTAATAAAACTAATCGGTGATAATTTCTTCACAATACGCATAACCAGGGCATGACTACGAGAATAGATTTAAATAATTTACAGAGGGCTGTATAATTTTACCTATAAGATAGGATCAACTCATAATGTCAGCTAAGACACGCTTTATAGGTAGGGGTAAAAACAGATCGAATACAAACGGATAATTGCTCTGCTATATTTGTTTTCATATTTTTTCCTGGATGCGGATACGAATATGGATACCCCGGATACGAATAATATCGAATACGAATACGGAACGAATACGAATCGAAACGAATACGGTCACGGATATTTTTTTGGGAATATGAAAGCCCCTTAAATTGCATGGTATGAATTAACAAAAACATATAACTATTTTGTTTGATGCGAACATTCATGAATTGTTCATATTTTCAGCAGCCACACATAACATTCGCAGTTTGGCACTATCAAACCTCCAAGTCTCCAACTTCGGCCCTGGAAAATGCATGAGACGAATCAGATGTCATCTTTTCCTTCTTCTTTTATTGTTATGCAAAAGAATAATAGATCTAGCAAAGATGATATGACAGTTAAAGTATTATATTAAATGCATGAAATTTTTGGCAAATCTATCATACAAAAAGAACTATCTCCATTGTTAATACAGAACATCAAGAACTCCAACAAGTGAATGGAATTTCCACACTAACCATGATTCTACAATTCAAAAGTAAGTGATATGGAGATTTACCTAGTGATTGGTCATTCATCTATGTTCTCCAACACGTCCTCAAAATCATCCATATCCTCGTGCTCCTGCAACTACAATTTGTAAATCAATGAGTATCATTTATCAAGGTGACATTAAATTAAGCCAATGAGTTAGATAGTTAGGTAAAAAACAGCAAACCATTGCCAAGCTTCCAAAGCATCGCTCAATGCCCTCCATGTCTATTTCAGTGAAAAGATTAATTATGCTCAAAGATCTCCTCACATACTACACATAAACCAATCAAACACAAATGTAGAACTCAATATTACCTTTTCGAGACGCTGCAGTCCAATCTTAGGTACAAATCAAAGCTTGCACGATTTCAGGATCAAGGCGACTGCGAAATGGATCGACAACACGTCCGCCAGCACTAAAAGCTGACTCCGAAGCAACAGTCGACACTTGAATAGATAAAACATCACACATAAGTCGGGAGAGAATAGGGAGCTCAGCTTGCTTGAGCTTCCACCATGACAAAACATCAAATAAGATTTTGCCTTTTGTTTTCCATTCCACTAGTGGTTGCTCCATGTACACTTCCAACTAGTTTTGGTACCTTGACCTACAGCACTACTGCCATGCAAGAACCTTTCAAGATCTGCATCAAGATCATCATCACTCTCCTCATCCTCAACCTCCTGGTCTAATGGTTGAGAATCAACTGTTTGCACATTTGCAGTTGTTGTCTTCTTCGAAGTTACAAGTGGACTGGACTCATAAACCTGGAACAACTGGTTAATAACACTCATGTATCTACCAACTTCTTCTGGAGCATTGTCATGGTAGATCTTATCTGCAAAATAGTGTACCGACTTTGTCTTGTATCTAGGATCAAAAAAATATGCTACAGCTAGAGCCATGTTGGACTTTTCCCAATACTTATCTTGTACATGCACTTGTTGCATTTAGCCCAATACTCTGTAATCATCTTGCCATCCGATCCCTCCTTCTTTTTCTCATATTTTGTGTAATGCTCCCAAACATTAGAGCTGCACTTCTTTACTCTCTTCGTAGCAGGAGCAGGAATGTCGGCCTCGACACCAGCCTCACTAGTCAAATCAACTTCATTCCTTGGCACCAATGCACCAGCAACTGGATCATTTATAGTAGTGGAAGGTGGCTGTGGTTGTGGCACCGGCAAAGCAGGAGATGTATTGCTTACACTTACACTACTACTTCCAGTTGTAGATTCCATCACAAATCTAGCATAAGATAGTGGAGGGAATACATAAGATATCAATCAATCAATGAGACATGTATATTAATAAACAACAGAATATTTAATCATAGAAGGATTGAACAACGTCAAACTGATGTCATATGTCAAATACAAGAGATCTCATACTATATAAATGACCTCATTATCATTAGCAGTATAGCACTAGGAGGCAGGAGCCCATCACCACATCAGCATTCAGCCATTAATATTTCATACTACAATACCACATCAACAGTATAGCACTAGGAGGCAGGAGTCCATCACTCCATCATCACTAAGATGAGAGCATGCTAGTTGTATGTTATATCTTGACAGCATTGATAACACAAAAAAAATTCTTCTGTACATTAATGGTCCAGGAGATGTAAGAACTTGACAATTCTACACTTGTGTTCACATGCATAGCCGATGAATGGACTACCAATGATTCATCCAATGCTACTCCATATGTTTGTAAGCCAGTATAGCACTAGGACTCTAGGAGGCAGGAGCCCATCACCACATCAACATTCAGCCATTCATATTTCATACTACATCAACATCAGCATTCAGCCATAGCCATTCATAATTTCATACTACAATACCATAGAATTTGCTTACGAGCTACGGATGGCCGACGGGGAGGGGCCATGGGGACGGGAGATGGCCGGGGAGGGGAGCCGCGGGGAGGGGGAGCCGACAGGAGGGGGAGCAGTGCCAGCCCAATTGGTCTGGTCGTCCGGGAACAGGCGATCAGCGAGAGGGCCGGCCGAGGCAGGCGAGGTGGCCGGCGAGGAGGCCGGCGCTAGGGGGGGAGCCGACAGGGAGGGGGAGCCGGCCAGCCGAGGTCCGACTGCTCGGGAACAGGCGAGGCAAGCGAGATGGCTTACCGAGGCGGGCGAGGTGGTCGGCGTAGGAGGAGCCGGCGTTGGGAGGGAACCAGCGCCAGTGAGTCCGGCCGTCAGAGGAATGGCGAGTCTGCGAGATGGCCACCGAGGGGGCGAGGTGGCGGCGGCGGGGTGAGGACGGCGCGGGTGGAGACTGGAGAGTGGCGGCGTCGCCCGGCTGTGCGGCTGGAGAAGAAGTGGAGATTGGAGAAGCCGAGAAGGGGAACGACCGAACGGCGGAACGAGGAAGGTCGGAAGGGAACCCTAAGGGATTAGGCAAAGGCCGCCGGCTGTGGTGGGCCAGGCCGCCGACTGGGTGGGCCTAGTGGCGGTGGGGTGTGGCTGGCTTTGTGAAATTTCTGTAGCCGGGCCAAAGTTCCGGATATCCGTAAGTGCTATTATCCGGAATATCCGTATTCGTATCCGTATCCGCCGGATAGTACCATTAAATTCGAATCCGTTTCTGATCCAAAAATTATCCCAAAAAAATCCGATCTGAGACTATCCGAATCCGTTTTCGTCCGGATCGGACAAAAAATATCCGATCCGTTTTTATCCCTATTTATAGGGCGTGTGATGGAGATGATCATAACAAAACTTTTCCAATACCTAGTCCCGACATTAGACCCACTCTGGTGGGTAACTCCCTCAACACTAGGATAGTGACCGTTATGGGGCGCCCTCAGAATGTCCTTCGTCTAGGTATATTTTCAATGAGGGATCCTCTGTTGTTAGAGAGTCGTGGCCCTTCTCGAATGCATAAGTAACTAGGGGCACAGGTTTTCATGCCGGAAGCTAAGTAAAGTAATTGGCCAGGTCTATCTCATACTAGACTTGTGGTTGCAAGGTTTAGTACTTGTGAATGGAATACATGATTCGGTCCTTAATCGACTCAAGCGAGACAATCCACCAACCCACTGCGTGCACATTGCACCAATCTCAACTAACCACTCACTCAAGTCTCAACCATTTATAAATCCATTTTCTTGTTTTCAGTGGTAACCCGTGTTACCACACTACAATTAAAATGTATCCAAGTTCTTATTGTGGCAATGTTTGTGTCATATTCATATTCAATTACTAAGCAGTGTCCAAGCACAACCAATAGTCATGTTCATTTAACCAACGAGGCTTGTCGATGGTGAGAGGAAGGCGGTGGGGCATGGGCAAGCGGCAAAATGGAATGGGGATAGAAAGGCGAAGCTATTTCTTGATGGTGTTGGCCGAAATGGAGGATGGAGGTGGTGGCGCGGTGGCATCGAGTGGCGCGGTGGTTTCGGCCGAGCGAGGAACTTGGCAACGGAGGGAGCTGAGAAGGTTTATGGCCACAACATGAGATCAAGGGAGTGTGGCCATTTCTAAATAGACAGTCACAGGGACCTATGGTCACTGGCATCGTGTCGGCGATGAAGAAAGCAACGGCGCTAGCACTGGGACGATGGCAATGGTCTAGAACCTTTAATTGGCATAGATGACTATCCTATCGGGTTTGAGGGGACTAGGAACAGGATACGACGTGAGAGGAAAGAGGAGTGGACTCACTGGTGGCAATGCTGGGTGTGGCGGTGAGCGACATGAGTTGAGGAAGGCGGTGAGCTTTGGTGTCTACAGGTCACAGTAGAACAAAAGGAAGTTGGCGTTAGAAGGAGGGAACTAAAGCGAACCTGGAGGACCAAGTCTCTGAGATTGAAGCGGGCGTTAAATACCCAAAATCTTTGTGTGTGTACCGTACTTGTCCCATGATCAGTGACTAGTACACACATCCATAACATTAGCATACACACCCATACACAATTACATTCAACATGAAACAAATATGGTACATGAACTTAAGCAGTTACATAGTTTACAATACAAGGGCCGACCGACCAAATAAAAGTTCAAGTATCAGAAGTAGTAGCAAAAATTTATTAGATTAAACGCAAAATTCCAGTGGCATGTCCATCCAAACCCTCAGGCAACCGACAAGGAGTAAACCCTAGAAGGACCCGTCCCCGTACCCCTCGGTACTGGGACCGAAGAAGGCGTCGTCTGACCTTTGCTCGACCTCATCCTTTGAATAATAATTTAAGCAAGATGGAGTACATTGCGTGCTCGGTAAGACTTGTAGTGTATCATAAAATTTATATACATGCTTGGCTAACAAGGGATGAGACTCTATGCTACAAGTTGTTTTCAACATTAAGCAAATTTTATTTGCAATACCGATACTTAGTATTTTCCAATGGAAGTTTAAAGAGCAGTTAAATAAATAAGGCACAAAAAATAAGTAACTTGATAAATAAAAAATTGCAACCTTCCTTGGCTACGATCAACATCTTATTTTCAGCCATATACATGCCACTCAAATTTAACAACATCAAAATATCCATCCCAACATTTCCCGATAAGACTGTTTTTGCAAAAGTAGAGACTATACCCGATGTGACTGCACTAAGTATGCTCATGACCGCGAGCACGGCTATTTAAATAGATTTACACTCTGTAGAGGTGTATAACTTTACCCACAATATATGAATTCTCTAGTTTATCCGGCATCCGTCGGTACCACCACACACAACATTATAGTATGCAGTCTAGAGCACGTATCGAAGCTTTTACATCACCTAGTTCTAACCTTGCACTAGCTTGGCAATGAAAACGCTCACTTCAATCTCGGGTACCTCCCGTCAAAGTGAGATATTAACTTTTGTGTCGGCAAGCTTTGTTCCCAACACATTGGTGAAGGGAGACCCTTCGAGTAATCACACATGCTCGCACTACTACGGCTTACCAATATGCAAGGCTAGTTTTTGATAACTTAATTAGCTAAGGTTGTCCCATACAGGAACATGTGGTTGTGTACTTAGGCTTAGATTGGTTGCACCGACGTTCGGTCATTAATTGACCCGGGCAAGGATCTCACCTTATCTACATGCGAGAAACCGACTCACATTCATCAGTTCATATTATAACTCGCCCATGTCGCAATCTAGGTTTTTTTAATTTTTATACAAAATTAATAAAGGTAAGCCATCTGGACCATTATTTCAAAATATCCCAAATCATGTTCAACATTTCATCCACTTTCAATTTTTTTGTAAAGACTAGAGCCCAGCTAAGCATTTATACGATATTCGCATTCAAAAAACCCAATTTGATATTATTTATTGCCTAAAGCTTACCCTAATGGCTACAATAGTAAGGATATCAATATTTCGAGGAAGGTTATGCAATGAATAGGAATTTAACTACCGATACCCGCAAATATAACAATTTTTACTCAAACATACATGCATGCGTAATAGAATTTGCAAAAGGAATACAATAATTTAAATAATGGGAGAAACATGGTCAAATGGTGTGCTTGACTTGCTCTAGTATCTCAGAGTATGAACATGGTGGATCGTCAAAAAGTTCTTTTAAGGTACGACGCCTATTCAAAAAGAGCTAATAAAAAATTAATTATAGAAAATAATTTTGACAGAAACAAAATCCTTTTTTTGTGCATATTTTGATATAAAATGATTTTATATGAATTTAGAAAAAATATTCATTCAATTTGGAGTTCACATGCAAATGTTATTAAGGTTTGAATTTTCTTCGGTTTAGAAAATCCAGAAATTAATAAAAAGCTGACGTCGAAAGCGTATTATTTGAGGTTTACGCTTTCTAATAGAGAAAACATATTTCACTCTGGGTTTTTTATGAGGTTTACGCTTTCCAATATAGAAAGAATATTTTTTTCTCTGAACTGAAAGCTACTTTTCTCATTTTTCTGAATTTTATTATCTTACATATGACCTACTTGTCAGTGACTCATATTTTTATTTTCTTGATTTTATTTATCAAAACAGATATGGTCCCATATGTCACTGACTCATTATTTATTAACTAATGATTAAACCTATTTTTTATTTTAATTAACTGGAAGCTAGGGTCCACATCTTAGTCTCTTGATTTTTAAACATGTTTTAAAACCGGAAACAGTGGATGGTTCCACATGTCAGTGACTCATACACTAAACATGCTTTAAATTAGAATTTTTGATTAAGTTTTCAGCCGGTCCCACATGTCATTGATTAGTTTTACTTAACCACTATCATTAGTGTTAAGCTAACACTCCTGAGTGGGACCCACTGTCAATGAGAGAAAAGAGAAGGGAGCAGAGCTACATGCGGCCGAGCGCTATGGTGAGCCCGCCGGCGGCGAACAACACAACGACTTGGCTCGGGGATGGGAAAAATGGGTTCCTCATTCGACGGCGATCCCACTGGGTGGTGGTGGAGGCCGGGGAGATGGACGGAGGCAGCACTACGTCGGCGAGAAGCGACGAGGTGCCTCGGATCTGGAATGTTTTTCGAGCAAGAGGCTAGGGCAGAGTGATTGGTGGTGCGCATTAGCTTTAGTGAACAACGGTGATGCTATAGGTGGCGTCTCGGGGACCAATGGTCACCGGAGTGGCGGCTACATTGTCTCTCGCGGTGACGCCATAATTGGCTACTAAGATTCCTAGGCTATGATAGCTAATCTATCGATCTAACGGGCATATAAGCAGCAGGGGACTACTAGAAGCTCACCAAGATGGTTGATGGCATCGTAGGATGGCTGGAGTGGCTTGGCGACGTTGAATAGCGGCGTTGCAGAGGAGTCTCACGTCGACAGCTCACCACAGGGACGGAGGTGCTACAAGGAGTGTCACATTAGTTCACTGACATCCTAGGGATGCTGTAGATGCAAGGAATCGGACCGGGACTCACTGAACTTTGAAGAAGAACGAAAATGGCGGCGACAACCGAGGATGAGGAAGAAGGCGAGGCTTGTATTCACAGCGAACTGGCTTGCGTTAAGTGATGGGATTAGTTGAATGAGGGTCAGAACACGTGATGATGCGATCAGAAGAGGTCCAAAGTCCAAACTGTCTCGTGGCTACAGCTGACGCGACGCTCTGGTTGGGACTACCTCGCGGTGCAGCACTCAAGTGCCTTGCGTGGGCTACGTGCGAGAGTGAGTAGACATAGGACAGAGTCATGCGGGGGAGAGTAGGGGGGTATTGTCGGGATCTGGCACGTGAGGCCGGGCTCGCATGGCAGCGAGGGAGAGCGGGCTACTGCTGCCAGGCTTGGCGCGCGTGCGGGCAAGATTGGTTGTATTGGACCCGGATTTTGTAAATCCGAATCCTCTGTGAAACACTGTGCTACTCTCTGGATCAGTAGGTAGCACTCATAGGTGCATTACTGGTTCATCTCATACATGCGTGAAATAAGACCAACACATATATTACAAACAACAGAGTAACATAGACCACGTCGGGTCAAGTTTTTACAGCAGGGCTGTCAGGCCAAATATATTACATCACAAAAGCACGTAGCTACAGCGGAAACAAAAGGGGATGGGGCTTGACTCTCCACAGGCAGCGATCGGGGTGTATTGTGTACGACTAATATTATCTGAGGGTTTGGGTAATATTGGTTATACGCATGCACCGACAATTCTATTAGACTGAGACGAGACCTATACTACAGAGCTACACTACTCTTCATCGCACCCTGGTCCTTCCGCTTCGGGATCCTCATAATAGGCGTAGTCTCCTTGATCCAAATCATCTGGAGGGTTTGGGAAGAGCGAGGGTGAGCACAACAATCGTGCTCGTGAGCCAACACAACAGATGCAATAATATACATGCACAGTTCATCAAGGATGGCTCGGTTTCTTTTATTTGCGTAAAGCAACATTTATAAATACAGGTATTAGAAAATCCTAACACTTAGCATTTTAACCAAATTGCATTTGTAAAGAAATTAGTTGTGCAATAAGTAATAACAGCAGAGGCTACCTCCACCTTCATGCTTATTTGATGGTGGTTATGCCCACCTATTACCGACACAGGGTAAGAATACCCAGGGAAAATCCAATTCAAGGGCTAGGTGAGCCCCACATATTTTTCAACCCACCCACAAAAGTTTTTGAAATAGAACTATATCTTGTAAGTTCCTATGCCCTTGTGTGACTGTGGGCACAGTATTGCTCTGATTTTATTCTCTGCAGAGATCGTACATCTTTACCCACAAAAGATAATCATCTTGATATGTACACATGTTTCCTTGGACATGTGAATCAAGTGGAGATTATCACAAGGCCTTTACAAGGCATCCCTCGGTATTTGCTACACCCGCTAAGGTTTCATCGGAGTAGGGTTTCGGTTACTGGGACCCGACAACCACTTACCTAGACCCCCTCTTGTGCCATACGACTTACGCCTAGGGTCCTGCAAGTCGCATACCCCAACCCGTAGCCTCGTGGGCTCACGGAGATGGCGAGTCCCCTAATGGTGCAGCGCGTACCGGTGGACACCAATTAGTTAGCCAGGCCGACACCATTATAGACTTGTGGTTGTACTGTTTTACAATAGGAGATCATCACAGAATTAAGACCTTAAGATCATCTGGGCGGTTCTTACCACATACCCACCATAAAAATGTCCTGGGCTACATTAGTACCTAACCATATACCCTCCAGCTTGCCATCCGCCCAGATGGGTATTAGCAAGTTTTCAGGGTTTTGGAGAAGTAGAAAATAAATTATCACAACCAATTCAGTCATTCTCCCCAATGACCGCCCAAAACAATTGTTATGATTTAAAGGATGATGATTTGGGGTAAGTAATACCCCAGTACTTAAACAAGTCTAGCATGTCGTTTAAGTACGACCTATAACTAGTAGGTTACCATATATTTGCTGGCGGTGGAGGAGGTAGATTCTGTCCTTGGCCACGACCTTGGCCACTTCCACGACCTCTTCCTCAGCCTCTTGCGAATGCTCCACGGGCTGGAGCAGCAGCTCTCCTGGGAGGCATCTGAAGAAAAACTAAGGTTTAGAGCTAGAGGGGGATTATATGAGGGTTTGCTAGCCCTCTAGAACAACACAAAGAAACTCAAACTGAAACAAGATCGAACAAGTATAATACAAAGCCCATAACGACTGCATTATAATAAGGGGTTAAGCATTACATGACTCCTGAAACACAGCATATAGGCCATGCTAAGCCATGACGCGAGGTACAAACACACGTCTACAAAAGAAGAGAAACAAAGAGTGCTTGCTACTAAAAGACTGCTTAGCAAGCACTGCTAACTAACCTATCCTAAACCTGACTACTCCACCTTCGGGTGCTGACTGCCGCAAGCGGTGCAGTTGCCCGGAGAACGAGAACGGGAGCAGCTCTGGCTGAAAGACGGCGAGGTAGAGTGGGAGCGATCGCTACCGATGCTCGGCGATCGGGAGCCGGAGCGGGAGCGGCTGAGGCGGCGTCCACAGCTGGACTCTCCGATGTCAATGCGGAGCGGCGAACTGAGGTGTCGCACACTCATGCGCGCTGTCCTCCTCGTGCGGATTGGGAGGGGCTAACTGAGCGTCCTGTCGCTGGAGGCGGCGGCTGGTGGAGGAACTGGAGCTGGAGTTGGAGCCAGAGCTAAAGCTAGAACTGGGGCAGAGGTTGTACACTTTACCCACACGATGAAACCAACCGGATCAGAGTTGATCACAACAAAACCTTTCAGAGACTTCATCTCAAACAATGACACTCCTGGTGTGCTTTACTGCCGTCCAATTTGTACACACAGCCCTTGGAACAACACACACCATTGGACAGGGATGCAGCGAACCGTCCCGCGATGTGACATATCACACCTCCACCCATCACACGCTTAAATACAACTGAGTTGTCAATGTCAAGACTCCATAACTTACTAAGTTAGGCCCACCCATACTAGGCATGTGGTCGCATGCAGAAGGCCCAGTTCAATGGCGCACAAAGTTAAGTCCTTAATTGACCAAGGCAAGACTTCCATTTTCCCAAATCACAAAGTTTATATCACACGATCCCCATTCACACAGAATCCACCACTTGCCTCGGTCTAAATCTTTTCCCACCTGTTGATTAAGTGCAACACATGCCATCAACGAGTAATAGCACACAACACACACAGATTCATCACACAGTTCCATAATCACTTAGTCAAGTTTATAATTGCAACTCTCACATGAAATGATGACTCGTGGCATGACTAAGCGATCTAATCGTATCTAACCAACCCACGTTGGTGCTACAATAATACCAACTAATAATTAATCAACACAGGGTGACAAAAGATCATGGCATACAATAGACAAGGTGGCATAACAATTTGTATTAATAACTACACCCAAAAGCATTTAAATAAATACTTGAAATAGAATGCAATACATTGAAATAAAGTATTTTGAAAACTGGGTTCAAAATGATCAAAGGTATAACTTGCCTTGGAATAGATCTAGATATTGGTCTTGGTCTTGAGGTGCTCCTTCTTACGCAAAATTCCCAAGTATCGACGTCTACTGCAAAACGAGACAAAAGAAACAAAATAAATAAATAACAGAGGCAAAACAAACTCCAAAATTAAATAAAATTCACCATTAAATAGATCTTAATTTTATATGAATTTACAAATTTGAATAGGCTCAATTGGACTTCGGATGCAAAAGATATGGGCTTTGGAAGATTGGAAAATCAATTAAACCCTAATTTGGATTTTATTGAATTTCCGAATTATTTTATAAAGGAAAATCGAATTATTGCGCAATGCTTGCGTCCGAGAATTTCGGAAAAGAATTAAATTCAAAAGAAAATCGGCAGTGGGACCCATCGCCGTCGGTGCTACAACTCACGCAGTGGACTAAGCTCACCGAGCCACGGATCTGAGAGCCGGTGGGTGAGCCACGCGTCTTGCGTGTCTTGTGGCCGACACGGCGACACGAGGCGACACGGAGGCACAAAAGGCGACGCGGCGGTTGCGATGCGGCCAGCGCTCTGGCGGCGGCGCTCGGGAACCAATAGCAGCAATGACAGCGGCTCTTCGCCGGCGGTGAGTGGTACCAACGTGTAGAGGAGGTTAATGCGCACACATGGGCACCGGTTTGAGCACACAGGGTTGACGGAGATGGCGCGACGAGGAGAAGCGGCGAGAGAGCTCGGGTTTTGTCGGACGGGCGCTCGGCGATGTTCGACGACGAGAAGGTGCGCGAGGTAGCTCGAGACTTCTTGATCACAACGGTGCAGTCGGTGGAGCAAAGGCGACGACGACGGCGGCGCAATCCACCGGAGAAGAAGCTCGGCCGAAAACCCTAAAACTCGAAATGCGGCGGCGCTAGGGCGATCGGGGCGACGAGAGTGGCGGCTTAGGGTTGCGGAGGTCCAGGCGGTGCTAGGGGAGTATTTATAGGCTCGGAGACGCCGAGATTTGGAAACCCCCAAATCGGGTCCGAAACGGCCGGGTTTTTGAATTCAAAGATTTTCGGAGATTGAAACCGATTCGAGGTTTGATTTGGTTTGGAACGGATAAGGAATAACCGGAGACATGATTTGGTGGGGTCGGCACGAAGAATCAGCAACGAATACGCATTTGTCGGACGCGGCTTCGAGCTCCAGCAATGGCGGGCGAAGGCGCGGGCGCGAGGAAGAAGAAAGCAGCGCGGAGACGACGACTCGGTCGCGGGCCCACCGGTCAGCGAGAGCGAGGAAGCCTTGTGGCGAAGCGGAACCGTCGATGGCGATCCAACGGTGGCGAACGCGCAGGCGGGTTTGGTGCGCGATGATTGAATAGTGTTGGGCTTCGGCCCAACACTGTTCCGAAGGAAATTCTTTTGATTTTTTTTTTAAATAAAACCAGAAAATGCAAATAGCAATTAGAAAATAGCAAATGACTTTGGAAAAATTCCAGAAAATTCTATAAAATATATCCAAGCATATAGAATCTAAATAAAATAGTTTTGACAATTGTTGATGTTGGGATTAAGCACATTAAATCAATTTGTTCTAAAAGTCCATATTAAGCTTTTTAATTTAATATTCAAATAAATCCAAATGATGAATTTTCTTGCTACCAATATTTACAAGATTTTTAAAGCTCTGAAAATTGGGATGTTACACCGAGATACTGCATCAGCTGACGAAGGAGATCCACGTATCGTCCCTCGTGCTCTACATGGGAGCAGTAATCCCAAGGTCCGGCAGCTATCTACAAATTTTGAAACAGGCGACAAGTCAGTAAACTAAAGGAAGTATAGATAAGTACAGAACTAAGAGTGATGAGCAAAGCAATAGTACTTTATATTTTTGCAAAAGTTTTTTTTAAAAGTTTTGAAAATACGACCCAAGTCTTTAGGCTCGTCCGGTCTAACTAAGACTCCTACAGTCGTATTACGAATACGAATTGAATACAGAAAATGAAGAGTAAACACTATTTACCGTTCGAAAACGAGAGTGTTACAGGTTGCTGGGCCGTGCGTAAGAGAAAGGAGGAGGAGAAAGAAATGGCCGGTGGTGGGTTTTGGCTCGAGGAGGAGAGGAAAAAGGGAAAAAAAAAGGGGAGAATTTAAATTTGGTTTGATTGGGAATATATTTGAATTTGAGAATTTCACAACCGAGTTTGAATTTGAATTCAAATTCAGAGGAGTCCACTTTACTTGTAGATTTTTACAATTTAATTTATGGCAATGGTTCGACTTTTGGAAATGCAACCAAGGTTTTGTAAATTCCCAAAACGCATAAAAAGATTTTAATAATCCGTAAATTTGAAGAAGCTCAAATTTGATCTGTTGCATCGCTGGTACTCGGAACAGTCTGATCCTCACAGAGAAAACAGATTGCACGTGAGGAATGTGCAGATCAACACTTGGACTCCACCTTCCTTAGGCTGATTATGGATACATGTACAACCTTCTTGGCGTCTTGCTGTTCAGTGGGCCGACCACGCATCGATCTACCACCTATTTAACTAATTCACATGATGCATCATCGCCGAAAACAAAAGGTAATTAACCCATCAGATCGCACATAAACATAAACAAAAGGTAATTAACCCATCAGATCGCACATAAATATAAACATAAACGTCAAACATGAACATGATGTAAACAGGGGGTCGCGCGCATCAATGATAATCAATAACCCCCTTTTAGTTTGCTTGATCCGCTGCTGATTAAGAAAAATATTTGGCCGAGACACGCGCCAACACCGTGCTTATCGGACGGATTAGGTGGCCAATTATCGCCAGGCGAACGAACGAATCAAGGGGAGATCGTCCTAGCTCCTACTAGCTAGCTGCCCAACCACACCAAAGCGCCTCCTAGCTATTTGCTGGTGAGGGGTCATGCATACATTCACATTTTTGCCGCCTTTTGTTAGCAGTTTGCTACTAGCTCAGTAGTTCTGCTACTTTGCTCTTATTAACTTTTAGCAGCTAGCATCGGGAATGGGGGCATGGTGGGGGAGGCACTGTCTGAATGTAGCACGTCCTTGTGCCACAAAGGGCAGCAGAAAAGGACGTCTGAGGCAGACAACCACTTGTTCTTTCAGATCAGTGGTTAGTTGTCAACTGACGGCACAAGAAGGCAAAATGGCAAATGCATCATGCACATCAAAACCCCACCATCTATACATGTGTGGAGACTCTTTTTGGGTGGTGTTGATGAGTTTTTCCGATCACCATTTGACGTGACGGCCTAAGTGGGGAGAACTTTCCGGGGAAAGCTAACAAACGCAAGCCCTAGCCAGCAGAGTAGTTATTAATTATGAGTATGTGGTTGCGGAACATGAGAACCACTCTGCTTGATGCATGTGTATATGGTGCCCGGATTATAGCTACCACCACTCCCACACCCCATTAATGGGAAACTGATGCGAAATTAACTAGTATACTTGAATAATCATTTGTGCAAGGAGCTGCATGCATGTATACTCCCTAAAGTCAGGTAATTCTTAAATATTAGTAATTCAGGTAGTCCTCCATAAATTTATTTGCCACCTGAAGAACAGATGAACGATCAGATCGAGAGCGCATAGATAAGAGAGATACTACTACTACTGCTACTACTACTACTCATTCCGAAACAATCCTGCATCTTCTGACTGAATGCTCATTCGCAGGAAGGATCTGGACCGCAGTAGGCATTTGGATGTCCATACCAGATCTCTCGCCAGCAAACTGGTGGTCAGCCAGAGATCTTGGGGCGTCGGCGTCAGCCTCCCCAGAGGGAGTGTTATCTCCGATCCTGCCGGTTATTTGGCAAGTCTGGCGAGAACGAAACTCAAGAATTTTCCAAAGTAAGAACACTAACCATTCGGAAGTTCTATCCTTGATAAAGGATGAAAGCCCAAGCGTGGATGCTGGCAGGCGCTAGGAAGCTGCGGATTCTGAACGACGCGACGCAAAAAGCGCAAACAGCACAAAACTAATTACCAATTAGCAATCAGTAATTAGTAATTAGTCGATAGTAGGTTCTGGCGTGTAGGGTCAGTTTCTCTCTGGCTGTGTGCTGTTTAGGCAGCAGCAACTTCGATTCTTTTTGTCTTCTCTTTGTATTTGGATAAAACCTGCCTTCTTCTTCGATGAAATATAGCAGCTCTCTGTTGATTATTCTGAGCTAATGACTTGATCTAAAACACGATTAACTCTAGTACATAAATGAACACCTAATGTCCGCCGTTCTTCAAGACGTGAGTATTCCGCTGCCTTCTTATGTTCCGATTTGATGCCGAAAGTTGGGGATTTTGTGTGTTCGGGATTTCATTTAGGGTTTTCGCTTAAGGATTTCAAATCCCCTCCTTCTAAGTGCTAAGCCGAGTCAACAGATCTGAGATCCGAGCGAGTATGAGCCACTGATAGTTAGATTCGAGCGAGGGGAAGACCTAATCGGGTTCAAAATGAGCTAGGGGTGGCCCTGATACCAAAATATTGATTATTCTGAGCTAATGACTTGATCTAAAACATGATTAACCCTAGCACATAAATGAACACCTAACAAAACATTAGTGCGGAAGCGTGAGGCATACCCGAGCCTGAAGACGCCATGAGAGTTGTAGATCTGTTGGAGTAGAGATGATCGGCGTCGGTTTGGGGAGGGCAGGAGAGCGTCAGCCTGAGGCGAAGATGTCGTCGTGGTGAGGCGTCACGGTGATGCCGACGGTTCCAGTCTTCGCTCACCACAGCACGCTTAGCAGATCGGGTATTGTGTGGGATTTTGATAGCCTTGAACGCATGCGCGCAGAGGCCTGCCGAACCCCACCTTTTTAATCTCGCGCTGGGTGAACGGGACCAGTAACCAAAAGTTGGTTACGCCCCCGATCAGAGCGCTAGTGGGGCTTTGCCCCCCTTGAATCTCGGGGTTTGTTGTCGAGATCAACCCAACACTCTCCTGCTATTTTTTTTATTATTAAAAAGAACATCAGTATACAATAGAAATACTACTGTGTAAGCACAATAGAAAAACTACTGTAGAAGCAAGTCCAAGGGTTTGGGAGGTGGTGGTTGGCTTCCAGGAAACTAGCAATTGAAGCTAGCCAGTGCTTGTGATGCAAGGGCTCTTTAATTGGCGGGTTCACATGTTAATCAACTTTTGTGATGGCGATGTCCTGCAGGGTTGTTTAATTTAGCGCTTTAAATAACCCAGAAACCTTGCTTGCTTAGCGCATGCATGACGATAATTCGCCGGGCGCGCATTAGGTTGGCGCGGTGCACTCTGCCGGTGTTAAAGAATTGCCATGTCGATCGTCGTCTTTACTCTTGTTTCTTAGCATTAGTTTTCAGCTTTCTTCAGTGACAAAACAACATAACTGAAGGAACAGCAAGCTTTTTGTTACGGGAAGAAAGAAAAAGAATGGGAAAGAAATCGGTGTTGGTTGGGGATCTTGAATTCTCGCTTCTAACCATTAATTAAATGATGATGCAAATGTGCACAGCAGATTTCCAGCTCTATCTGTCACGCACAAACTGTTAGACTATTTAACACGTTAGTGATTACATAATTCTGTAAATAAATCATGGCTACAGAAATAGCATAACGTGTCCAGAAGATGTACTATAACTATAGGCAATGCAAACAACAGAACATATATGTTCATACTGACAATTAGAAGTAAGTGCGGAGTAGTACTAGATGTTACCGATGCGAAACAAAGAGTATCACAGGGACGAAGAAAAGGACGTCGCCGATGAAGAAGATGTCAATGTAGACGATGCAGGGAACGGCAAGCAGTTGCGCAATCGCTTCCCAAAAACTTAATTCGCCATCTTCCGTACAGGATCGTAAGGACGACGGTTCTGGAGACCCGCTTTCGCCGCCACCGGTGCACGCCGAGCGCAGGGACGGAGTAGCTCTTACAGCACAGCATTCTCGAGAACAGTTCAACTCTCGCTCGGATGTGTTTCACGATGCAGAGAGAAGTCAGACAGTGATGATCAGCCCTATATTAGGAAACGACTATCGGAAACCGCACTCATTAATCGCAATTAATTCGCAATTAAAGCATTCCGCGATGCAAAGAGAAGTCAGACAACGATTCTCGGTTAAAAGGCTGCAAAAGGAAACGACCCTCAGATTAGGAAACAACTATAAAAAACGCACCCCTTAATCGCAGTTAAAGCTGTGTAATCAGAGCGTTTTTTCCTATTCTAAAAGGATTGGCACATTGTGAAGCTTGGCAAAGCGAGCGAACGCATGTAGTCCTCATTTATCTTGCTTTACGAACGCTAGACATACTCCACTTTATAAAGCGATGTCTAGTAATATAGGACTAAAATATCCTACATACCACTATGCATGAGTGGGCCTTGGGCCTTTGGAATTTTCTAGGAATTACTCGTGAAGGAGTGGGCCAAAGCCCGGTTAATTCAAACACAAACAATTAGAATGGAGTAAAAGTGTGGATCTGATATATTTGTACGAGTAAAAGTGGCTAATAAAAAAAAAGCTAAAAGAAGAAGGGGGAGAAGACGATGGACATACAAATAACATGGGCCTATCAAGCGATTAGCAATGGGTTTTGTGTCCGGAGCCCAGCACCTCTCGGTACAGTAGCCCAGGCCTTCCGCTCGTAGCGAGGAAAGGCCAGGCCTGGATGGGCTTTCCTCTCCTCTTCCCGTTTGGAATGGGCGTGGACTCTGGCCAGTTTGGGTTGGGGTCCAACCTTCCGTCAGCCAGCCAGCAACGCTTAATAAAATATATTTTAGTTAAAATGCTAAGCATTAGAATTTATAAATAATAGTAATTGAAAAATATTACTTTTAGCAAATAAAAGAACCTGAATCATCCTTGTTAAGCCTTACATGTATATTATTGTATTTTGTGTGTTAGCTTGCGAGCACAGAAATTGTGCTCATCCTCGTTCCTTCCCCTAAACCTCAGAAGCAGGAAATCATGGACACTACGCCTACTACAAGAATCCCGAAGTTGACGAACAAGAAAATGACAAAGAGTAGTTTAGTTCTTTTAGTCTAAGTCTTGCCCCAGTCTAGCTGGCTCAGTCGATGTTTGCGTGCATCAAATATTATCTAACTCTTTGGTTAATATCAGACGCACGTAGGTTTCCCAGTTGCTTGCACGTGGTGATATGTGCCCTACTCCTTTTGCTTTCGTTTTTATGCAATATAAGTATTTGACCTGTTCGGCTCTATTGTAAAACTCGACTCGATGTGGTCTATGTGTCTCTGATGTTTATAATATAATATTTAGTTTGATCTACGTTATGTATGAATTGATTCAGTAATGTATTTTATAAGTGTTTATAATATAATGCCGCTGAAAAATTTGCTCCCCGCCAGCCAAACAATAAATGCTGCGCGGAAGTCGCTCCTCCCGACCAAGTAATGCTCGTCGTGCCACCGTCGTCGTCGCCGCGGTCAGCTCCAGCTCGAGTCCCTCCATTAACAAGCGCAAGCTCAAGTAAAAAATATTTGTAAGAAAAAGAAGAGATTATAGCTAGATGTGAGCTGAAGCTTAAAGGTTCTCAATTAGATTTGTAAACGAGTGGAAGGGGGCATTAGGGAGGGCAGCTACTTGTAGTTGTAGGCCGAGTAAATGCAAATGCACGAATCATGACGATGATTAGGAGTTAGATTAACTAGTGAAGCAACAACATTTAGTTAATGGCAAGTTGCCATTAGGGTTAGGGTTAGAGGGCGGTTTGGAAGGCTTTTCTTGGCGAGGGTGAGCCAGCTGATTAATTATATCAATGTGCTCACTGTTCCATGCATTTCTTAATCTTCAGACACGTCAGCAACGAACGGCGACGAAACTAAGCATTTGTACGTACTCCATGTCTTTGCTTCTACCCATGATCTTAATTCACACACTTGAAATTTCTCACAGACCTTAATTTCTTACAAATTGAGTACTACTACTTCAATACCCGTGTTTTGCTACGAATTAAAAAAAATTATATCTCATCAACCATCGTCGTGCTCAGCCTACAATGTAAGTGATCCGCCGGTAACCCGTTCTGGAAAAGATCGATGAAATCTTTGGGCTTCTTGCGCACCAGCTTGGGCAGTTAGGGTGTGGGGGGAGTGGAGAGGAGGCTATAGGTGGCCAACCATACGCACGAGAAGAACCGAGAAAGAACAAAATCCAACGGCTCATATCTCACGAAGAAAATTAGATATAACGGTCCACATCGCATGAGAAAGGACGGACCGCCACCAATACTTATCTTTTAAGTAGTATGGATAATATATTACAGATCAATGTATATAGCTACAAGTGTACGTCAAGCAGAAACCAAATACATGACAAGTCCAAGCGCACGACCGATGGAAAGCCACTTCAATTGACAGTTAAATTTATCAATGTGCTCACTGTTCCATGCATTTCTTAATCTTCAGACACGTCAGCAACGAACGGCGACGAAACTAAGCATTTGTACGTACTCCATGTCTTTGCTTCTACCCATGATCTTAATTCACACACTTGAAATTTCTCACAGGCCTTAATTTCTTACAAATTGAGTACTACTACTTCAATACCCGTGCTTTGCTACGAATTAAAAAAATTATATCTCATCAACTATCGTCGTGCTCAGCCTACAATGTAAGTGATCCGCCGGTAACCCGTTCTGGGAAAGATCGATAAAATCTTTGGGCTTCTTGCGCACCAGCTTGGGCAGTTGGGGTGTAGGAGGAGTGGAGAGGAGGCTATAGGTGGTCAACCGTACGCACGGGAATAACCGAGAAAGAACGAGATCCAACGGTTCATATCTCACGAAAAAAGTTAGATATAACAGTCCACATCGTACGAGGAAGAGCGGACCGCCACCGATACTTATCTTTTAAGTAGTAGGAATAATATACTACAGATCAATGTATATAGCTACGAGTGTACGTCAAGCAGAAACCAAATACATGACAAGTCCAAGCACACGACCGATGGAAAGCCACTTCAATTGACAGTTAAATTTATCCGAAAACCTACATGCGGCGAACACCGATTTACACCGACGATGATTGATATGAGCAAGTTGACGTACACTTGCGTCGGAATTTCGCTTCCCAATTAACACTTGTTTTCTTATCAAGAGCCAAGAGGTGATCGCACACATGAGAACCAACCACCACCATCGTCCAAATTAAAATTCAGGTCTGAAGATTCGCTTCAGTGCAGTACTTCTCCTTATTGAGTTATTGGAGATGACACGGAATTACATGAGTGTTAGACGGAATCTCTGCTTTAAATATATAGTGCGTGTTTGTTTGACAAGAAGTATTTATTGTGTTAGAAAAATTATTAAGGATGCTTTGCATTTGTCAACAGATGTGCTCATGTTACCTCATCAAGCTTGACATAAGGGGAAGCCTAGTTTAACTGGTAAGGCATCCGAATATCTAATTATCCCAATGAAATCCAGATCTCACCTCGTCTATACGGTGAGAGCGCCGAAGTTATTATAAACTAGGGACTGGGGTTCCTTTTAAATAAAAAATGGAAATCCGGCGATACCAAGAGAAGCAATGTTTTGTTTTAGTTCACAATGTCATCATCGCTGAATACGGTCGGCGAGTAGCTGCGTGTGCAGCTGGGTGAATCCTGAGTCTCAACGCATATCGATCGAGGCTTTACAAGTTGGCCGTTTTCTTTTGTTCCAGTCCTAATCGCCACATAAGAGCTAGGCCGGTGCACTATCATTGATACTGTTAGATGTATATCATTATCTGTGTATTTTTCATATCGTATAAAGGGTTACTTTCATTTATACTACATTTGTACTTGTATATATTAGCCAATTGGCCTTATGATGAATACAATCGCTATTCATAACATGGTATCAAAGCGAACCTAGAGTTTTGTTTTTATCAAGCCACCGCTGGTTTTCTTCTGGCCGCCGCCTGGCTTTGCCTGTTTACCTCTCGACGTCTGCGCTTGTCGTCTTCATCGTGCCGCCGCTTGCTAGTCACCTCGCCACCATCTGGATCCGTGAGGTGGCCGCCCGTGGGTCGCCTCGTGACGCTCGTCGCCGCCTCATCTTCACCGACACCGACATCGTGCCTCTGCCTCGGCCGCCGTCGCTGTTGCCTCATCTTCACCGACACCTAGCTCGTGGTCGCTCGGGGACACCTACATCCAGAGCCGCCTCCGGGGAGCCGCCGTCGCTGTTGCCTCATCTTCACCGACACCTAGCTCGTGGTCGCTCGGGGACACCTACATCCAGAGCCGCCTCCGGGGAGCCGCCGCCGCTGCTCAGGGAGCCTCAGACCACCGAGCCACCGCCGGGAGTCACCCGAGCCGCCGTTGCCCTGCTACTCGAGCCCGGGCCGCCGCCTTTCCTCGCTCGTGGCCACTCGGGGACGCCTACATCCAGAGCCACCGCCGCCACTCGCGCCGCCGCATGGGGGAACTAGGGTTCCCCTTAGTTCACGGGCCGAACGAGAAGCTTCCGGTTGTTTTAAGTGAGTTGGTCCCAAAAAAAAATATTTTTTTAAAAAAAATAGTACATCGTTCTAACCGTCGCGCCGTCCAGTGTCGCCTACCAATGGGCACTGTTTCCGTTCCTCACTGCCCGGTAATATTCGCTGATCTCAATTATCGGCACTGGTTTCAGCACATGCATCTTCAAATGCATGGCAAGCGTTTTTGGGAGTTTCTTACCGGCAAGTTGCCTTGCCCGTCTCGCCCTGCTCCACTTGCTGAGCCTGTGCTCCCGAAGACTACTTCTGAAGACGCTCGTAAGGAGGTATCTAATGCTTTTGAGGATGCTATAGAGACTTTTCAGACTCAGTATGCTGCCTATAAGACATGGATTGATGAGGATGATTGTACCTCTGCTATTCTAGTTGCTAGTATGGAGGTGCAAGTCACTGGGGATGTGGTTGGTTTGGCTTCAGCATAGTTGATGTGGAAACATCTGCACAACCGCCATGAGCCGTCTAGTGATTCCTTGTATCTTTCTGTTGTGTGTCGGAGCAGTCGCTGCAGTAGGAAGATGCCACAGTGGATGAGTTCTATACCCAATTTTTGTAGTATGGCGTCATATTGACTCTTTGGGACTGAATGTATGCCACACGTGTCGATCTTTGTCGTCGTCGTGATCTCACTGAGGTTTCAATCGTATCTACGACTTCTTGACATTTCTCCGGGCTAAATATGAGCATACTCGTACTCAGTTGCTGGCACACCACCCTCGTGTGACTTTGTTGGAGTCCCTTACCGCTGTTCCTGCTGAGGAGATTTGCCTTCGTGTTGTGGGACTGCTGCTGTTACCGTTGTTTCCTTCGATACTGGTAGCTCCCCTGTTTCTACACCCGCTTCGTCTCCAGCTCATCCTTCACCAGTGACAGCTGCTGCTGGAAGGGGACTACACTACACTTATTGCAGTAAGACTGGACATCTGGCATAGTCCTGCTACAAGAAGAAGATGTTGGACCGCAAAGGCGACTAGAGGGGGGGGGGGTGAATAGGAGCACGCTCACTTTTTCACAAATTATGAACTCAATACAATTTCACTCCAGTAGCTATTAGAAAGCTATGAAGATCAATATACCAGTACAGCGGAAGACTAGTATTGAATCCAATTATACCCCTAAGCAATAAAACAAAATCAACTAAGATTACCAAGATTCACAGCACGGGCGGTCTGACCGTTGTACTCAACCGGTCGGACCGATTGCCGGGCGGTCTCACCGGCGTTGTGCTGGCGGTCGGACCGCTCCAAAATCGGTCTGACCGGTGATGACGGGCGGTCTGACCGGCCGACTCCAGAACCGATCTGCAACAGTAAAATCAGCCCGATGACGAACTTGCAATTAGGTGAAACTTTTGATTCTCAACTCTAATCTTTATGAAACTTTGCACACACCTTCTATATGCTATTGAGGACCTATTCCAATTGAATATTATGATAATTCTTGGAATGATCTTGAGCAATTGCCAATTGATTAACAGAAGGTATAAAACCGGGCAAGAACGAAAACTTGATCCTAAAGCTTGTTCGTGAGAGATTGATGATCAAGATGATGCTAGATAGATTCACACATATCACAGCAAGCTAATTCACGTGAAAGAATCAATCACAAACTCGCGGATCAAGGAAAGCCCTAAAATCACCAAATTGAAAGTAAGAACGAAAAGAGACTTATCTCAAGCAAACCTTGCATAGATTGATTTCGTGATTGAAGCTGGATTACATCCACACCATCATGGATCAGTAGACAATCAAGAATCACAAAATTCACCATAAACCATCAAGAGCCCTAGCCTCCACCTCAACTCCCCTAAAGACAATTAGGGTTTTGAAACATAAAAAGGCGAGAGAGAGAGAGAGGTGCAGCCACCATCTCCTCCTATTTATAGTGGAGGCCTAAAACTCTTAGGGTTTGACTTAATTGGGCTCCCGTTAAGGCCCACTAACAAACGGGTCACACACGCACGCTTCGCAAAGCGCCGTCTTTAACCTTTGACCTAAACCGCTTCGCCATGCGTCATGTATTCGCCAATAGGTCACCCTTGTCCATCTTGTGTCACGCTTGAGTCGTTGACCTCACCCGGCATCGTCGATCGTTCTGGACCTCAACTCTTCAAGTCTAGTCCCGATTCTCCTCGCCGTTGACCGTCGTTGACCATCAAGCTACTGCACAACCACGCACAAGAAAACACGATTCGGAACAAGTTCTTCACAACTTGACCCATGTTAGTCAAAACATGCATCATGCAAATCATATGCCATGAAACCAATGACTTTGACCTAACAAAACAACATCGCCACGGTTGGCGACGCGTTTAAGTAGTTCTGGCTCGACCGCTCCAGTGAGCCGGTCGGACCGCTCCATGGCGGTCGGACCGCTCCTCGTGAGCGATCGGACCGCCTTAGACTTAGCCAAATTCAAGCTCCCAAAATCCAAACCTTCGAAACTTTAAACCAATAGAACTTTTCACCGGAGACTCCAAAATCATGAGACCAAGTGCATTGGGATCCCCTTACTTGTCTACAACACCTATTTTTGGCCCACTCGATTTGAACACTTTTGGTCATCGCCGTCCGATCGCTTGGATGGCGGGTCCGACCGATATGGGACCGGTCGGACCGCCGTGCAAGGACCGGTCGGACCGCCCGAACAAGAAGCTCAGAACTTTGTCGAAAACACGTGAAACGACAAACCGTAAACGCCATTGCTAATTGTCACATCATCCTAAGATCCGAGCATATCCCCATGAAATCCACAATCTCCCTTGATGAACACATTGGCAATTATCCGTAAAATGTAAGTAAGAGGTTTGAAAACGAGTTTACTCAGCTTTTCGCACAAAGGCACAACTTGGTCCATAAGCAAGAAAAAGCAATGTAAATGACCAAGCCGCATCGAATAGTATAGGCATGTGAGACAAGTCAAAAGTAAGCATAAAAACTTTGATTTCGAAAAGGTCAAAATTCTCACATGAGGTCCATATGAATAAACAATTGTTCAATTGACCTATGATCATTGTGAGTATAAAAGAATGCAATTCAAGTTCGAATATTCAATAAGACAATAAGAATGCAACTCAAGAACTCCCCTCACTATGATCATCAAATTTCAAATTTTCGCCTCCTTTGTATAAACTTTTCCCCCAATCTTCACATTAACACATCTTCTCCAAATAAGAGTAGCAAAGAAATATTACACATCATCTCCCAAAGAAATATCTTTTCATTTAACATATCTTTTCATTTAACACATCTTCTCCCCCTTTGACAATGGATTCATCAAGGAATCACGCCTTCCTCTCATCCAGGATAACAAATAGAGAATAAAGAAAGAAGCAGAAACAAAAGAAGCATAAAGAGGAATATGCATGAAGTGCAATGGAGTGGCTTCAATTTTTGTATTTTTCAATTTTTGATTACAAGAAGCTTTGGAGATTACCCAAAAGAACAAGCTAGTATCTCGAATAATGCACAAACAGCATATCAAGCCCGATAAATAGCTAGCAAGATCATGGTAAGACATATATATCAAAGCTAAGCACAAAGGCTCAAAAGTAAAGCGATGGATTTGATCAATTTAAGCAACGCTTCAAATTCAAAGAAGTTCATCAACAGGATCCTAAAGTGAAATTGGCCATGTCAAACTGTCAAAGTGAGATCAAAAATCTAACAAAGACCACAGTAAGAGTCAATCAAGTCCCGTATTGAATCATTTTGCTCAATATTTTGTAAACGCCCATTTGTCAACATTTTTCTCATTTGCATTGAATATTGAAGTTGACTAATGATCTAACTTAGTGACAAGATCCGGACTAGGAGCCATCCACAAACTCATCCTAAGCTTCGATCAAAAGTTGATTAAAGGTATATCTTAGTAAAGAAGATCTGGACTAGGAGCCATCCACAAACTCTTTCTAAGCTTCTCACCGGCGACAAATCTTGAGGTTCATGTCATTTCGACAAGGTCCCCATGAGATCGTCAGTTCATCAAACTATCTCCAAGTTCATGTCATTTGACAAGCGCCTCGTAAGAATAGTTTGGCACAATTTAAGCATAAGACAATCTTGATTTTCATTTTTCACAAGAGCATTTTTAGAATCTCAAGAACACAAAAGCTCAAGTAATGGTCAATTTTAGATCAAAGAGCTAACAGAGCAATTCTGACAGGGCCAATGTCACAAGAGGAGCACTAATTGCGCAACTCGCTAAAACATTCACAAATTGCAATTTCTTAGTTTGAGTTGTTTAAAAGGTTCTAGCTCATATAGCAAAGACTTAGCTACACATGTAAAAGCATGATAATTCTAGCAAGTCAAAGAACTAGACATGACATTGAGCAAGAATTGAAATACAAAAGCTCTAAAGGGTAATAGGCAAAGCTTCATTATTTTTTTTAAAAAAAACTAAGCAGAAAACCTTATATTACAATGCATCTTTTTGGATTTTTCATACCATTTGTTGTAACCACTTGATGGAGTTTCCATATGAATGCAATATGACACAATGAAATGCAATTAAAAAAACTAAAAACCTAAAAAGTTCGAAAAGATCACTAAGTTCAGAAAAAGAACAATAAAAGATCAAAAGAACAAGGAAAGATAAGAAAAAGATCAAACTCCCCCTCAAACCAACCCATAAGGATAAATTACCCCTAACTCGCTTCTTAAGGAGGAAAATCTGGTTTGATCTAAAGGTTTGGTAAGAATATCTGCCAATTGAGCTTCGGACTCTACAAAGTGCATCACAATATCACCTTTTTCAACATGATCTTTAAGGAAGTGAAAGCGAATGTCTATGTGCTTAGTCCTAGAATGTTGCAATCGAGTTTTTAGCAATATTAATAGCGTAAGTGTTATCACGTAAAAGAGGAACACTAGCAAAGTTTAACCCATAATCTTTTAAAGTGGGCGTCATCCATAAAATCGACTACAAAGAACTAGCGTGACTACATACTCCGCTCAAAGGAGATTGTGCAATGTGCAAGACCGCTTCCTAGAAGACCAAGATACAAGAGAAGTGCCAAGGAAGTGACAGTGCGAGGTACTCTTCCTATCTAACCGAACGACATAAAATCGAATCAAAAACCTCTAATGGACAAAGTCAAGAGCAGAATACCAAATGCCATATAAGAGGGTAGAGTGTAAATACCGAATATGCGCTTAACGGCTTGGCGATGGGAAGTTCTCGGAGACGCTGAAATCTTGCACAAAGGCATACCGTGAAGTGAATGTCGGTCTCGAGGCCGTCAAATCTGAAGGGAGCCGATCATGTCATGCGGTACTCGCGTTGATCCACGACTTCTCCTTCCTCATCCGGATCCAAAACAGTTGAAGTTGCCATGGGAGTGGAAATTGGCTTGCAAATCACCCATGTTGAAGCGTTTGAGTAGATCTTTAGTGTACTTCGTCGATGGATGAAAGTTCCTTCCTTGCATTGCTTGATTTGAAGTCCCAAAAGTAATTAAGCTCTCCCATCATACTCATCTCAAATTCCTGGACATAGTGTCGAAAAGTCGAAACAAGAGCATTAGAGGAACCACCAAAGATAATATCATCCACATAAATTTGAGCAAGCGGGAAGTCATTGTCACGCCTAAGAATAAATAGAGTTTTATCCACTTTACCCATCTCAAAATTATTTTTAAGCAAGAAGGTCTTAAGTCTATCATACCGTGCTCTAGGGGCTTGTTTAAGACCATACAATGCTTTAGATAGCTTGAAAACACGATTTGGATATTTAGGATCCTCAAAACCGGGGTTGCTTAACATACACTTCCTCATCTATGAAACCATTTAAAATGCACTTTTAACATCCATCCGATATAATTTAAAACCTTTTGATGCAAAGAAATGCAAGCGAGAATCGAATGGCTTCTAGTCTAGCAACAGAGCAAATGTCTCATCAAAATCTAACCCCTCAACTTGGTCAAACCCCAGCTACCAATCGGCCTTATTTCTAACCACGTAACCATCCTCACCTTGTTTATTCTTAAACACCCAACGGGTTCCTATAACATTATGACCACTAGGAGGTTCTACTAGGTTCCAAACTTTGTTTCTTTCAAAATTCTCTAACTCCTCATGCATGGCATTTACCCACTAGAATCGGATAAAGCATGTGATATATCGCGGGTTCAAAAGAAGCAACAAAAGCCGAATGAGAGTAGAGATTTGGATCATTATACCGAGCGAGTGACTCGCTCATGTAGATTACCTATTATCATTCCGAGGATGCCGTCTCTGAATGCGAAGTGGGCGCCGGGTGAGATGTCGTTTCTTCGACCTCCGCAGTATCTGATGATGATGATGCGGCAGAGCCTCAATCAAGGTGAAGTAGGCGTGAGTGTTCTTGTATCAATATGGGCACCTCGGCGTGCAGCAGATGAGGGAATGACATTAGCTTCGTCCTCATCTTCCTCCACAAAAATACTCTCACACCAGTAAATCATCTGTAGCAATTGATCTAGCTCTAGGGCTAGTCTCATCAAAAGTGACATTACAAGTCTCTGAATAATGTTAGTCTCAATATTAAAAACTCGAAAACCCCTCGAATGAGCAGGATAACCCAGAAATACCCCATCAAAAGTTCTTGATTCAAATTTATCTAAGTTGCCTGTCTTAAGGATAAAATATTTTGATTCAAAAACTCGAAAATGCGAAAGAGGGTTTTCTACCAAAACGAAGCTCAAGAAGACACGATTTGCAATATGGCAAGCAGTAGCAATAGCTTCGGCCCAAAATCTCCTCGGTGTGCTATACTCATCTAGCATCGTCCTAGCCATTTCGACCAAGGTTCTATTCTTCCTTTCCACCACGCCATTTTGTTGAGGGACGTGTGGAGAAGAGAACTGATGCTCAATACCACGCCAAGACAAAAAGAAGCAAAGAAGCATTTTTGAACTCCGTGCCATTATCACTGCGAATCGCTCTCAAAGCACCAGGAAGCTCAGAAGCCAAACGAAGAACAAGGTCATGAAAATAACCAAAAGCTTCATCTTTTGAAGTAAGAAAGAACACCCAAGTATATCTAGAAAGATCATCAACTATAACAAGAATATACCATTTTCCACCGATCGACCGGACTCTAGCAGACCAACAAGATCCATATGAAGCAAGCGTCACAGTCCGTCACCATAACCATAGTCACGAGAAGGGTGTGAGGCGGCAACTTGTTTGCCATGCCTACAAGCGCGCATACAACATCTTTGATACTTTGAGCTTAGGCAAACCTCTCATGAGATCAAGGTTGCTAACTCGTGTCAGATGATCAAAACCAATGTGCCCCAAACGTCGATGCCAAAGCCAGAAATCAGAAGACGATGTAAGCAAACATTTAGGAGATCCAGCAAGAGATTCTAAAAAATCAGCTCCAAAAATTCTACCAACTCTAGAGATTCCAAACACAAGATCACCAGTAGAATCAAGCACACGACAAGCATTTTTCTTAAAAACCGTCTCATAGCCATCATCAAGAAGTCGAGAAGCGAAAGGAGATTATACCTAAGCTTGTCCACAAGAGCGACATCCTTTAGAATGAATTTGTTGTTCACCCTAATTGATCCTGTTCCTTCAATTCGCCCTTGTGTATCATCTCCAAAAGTGATGAAATCATCACCTGTTGCTCGCGTGAAAGAGGTGAACCATTTTGAGTTCCCGGTCATGTGGCGTGAACATCCGGAGTCAACAAACCACGTGTTCTTCCCCTTTCCGCGGTAATCCTGAAAATCAAGGAGCAAAAGAACGATGTGTCTCAATACTGGGATTAGATAGACAAGATTTAGGAATCCAGTACTGAGACACACGTCTGCAAGGAGTATACAAACCAGACGTACTACCCTTGATTTCATTTAACATTCGGTTATGAGCAATGTTTAAATTAAAATGAGACTTGAATCATCTATGGGCGGTCGACCAGCTTTGTCTTTGATCGGTCGATCGGTGACCAAACCGTCGACCGGTGACCACCAATGATCGGACCGCCATCGATACACATTAGAATTAGGATGTCTAGAAACATAATGATTTGCATGAGATAAAAATCCTAATCCGTTTTATTCTTTTCGGTGTTACCATGTCTCATAGAAGCTCTAGGTTGCATGAATGAAATTCTATCAAAATTTTTCCTATCATTTTTCAACCTACGCCAACAATATTCAATCAAATGTCCACCCTTTTTGCAATAAGTGCAATGGTACTTGGTACCACTAGAAGACGCACCATTTGAATTAATACAAGGTTGGGCAAAACTGCAGATTTAAAAGATGTTTTTGCAGGTTGGGTTTTGAATTCAATTAAACCTTTTCCAAGACTTGAATGACTTTTGGGTTTGAATTGTCTTGAAAAGAATTGAATCCTAAACCTTGCTTCTTATAAGGAGTTTTAGACTTGTCAAGAATCATGTTTAATTGTTTCTTACCTTTAGAAAATTTTTCTAATGTATCATGAAGGTAAGCATTTTCTTTTCTCAAGTTAACACAAGAATCACAAGTTTTATCCATAGATTTTCCTTATACAAAGCAATTTCAAGTTTAAGAGTGGAACATGAAGCACAAGTAGTATTTTCAATATTGTCCTTAAGCTTTGCATATTTGACTCTAGCAGCTTCTAAGATATCTTTGATTTCACGTTCTTTTTCTAAGCATGAAGTGCAAGGGCTAGAATCAAAAACATCAAAAGCAATCAATTTACTAGATTCTAAACATTTTTCACAAGGAGCACTTTTAATTTCATTTAGTTCATATTTAGCATTCTCAAGTTGTTGTACACAAATATTATGAGCAGATTGTAACTTGGTAATTTCAGAATGCATAGCATGACAAGATAAACATTCATCAGGTTCAAGAGTCTTAGCAGTTTTAAGCTCTACTTTCAATTTGTTAATCTTTGACTCTAATTTCTTATTTTTTGTCATAACAAATTCTAGCGCTTCATCTTGACTAAGCAATTGCTCAACTATAGAATCATATTTAGCATAAAGCTCATCATAAGAAAAAGATACCTCATCATCATCAATGTCGCTTGTCGACCATGAAGCACATGCCGTGAAGTCTTTGGCCTTCCCTTTCTTTTTGCCTTGAGGATCTCCTCCTCCTTGTCCTCCTCACTCCCGGATCCACATCGCTCAAGGATTGATCCTCAAAAGCGGCAAGGACCCGGTGAGCGACCTTCACAAGCTTATTTGCCTCATACCTTGATTTGTTGAAAGGAGGCTTCTTCCAAGTCGGCTTTCCTTCCTTATGATTGCTCTTACCTTCCAAATTGGGGCAATTTGCTTGATATGATTGAGCTCACCACATTCATAGCATGTTACCTGGACCACCTCTCTTTTGTTTCTCACATTATTGTAGGCCTGTGAATTTCTTAGCTAGAAGAGCTAACTCTGCTTCAGAATACTTTCAAGCTCCTCTTCATGAATAGCGATAAACAAGCAAATGAAAATCCATAAGAAGATTCACAAGAGTCATCAAAAGCCTTTTGAGAGGATCTGCTACCAAAGCTAAATTATCTTTCTTAGGATGATCAACTCTTTTAATTTCATGAGTCTTGAGTTTACTATAAAGCAATTCTAAAGTAAGACTTGAAAGATCAACATTTTCTTCTATATCAGTAGCTTTCATCTCCCACTCCTTGGTGTTGATTGCGGCCAAGAGATGGGTGGCATTTTCAGATTGAGAATATTCAATATCAACGACTTTCATTTGATTAATTACATTATTAAAGCGACTGAAAATGTCATCGATGCTCTCTCCAGGACGCATCTCGAATTTATTGTACTCACGCTTGTAAACAGTTTGGCGCACCTTTTTGATTTGGGACGAACCCTCATGATATGTTTCGAGAGTGTTCCAAATTTCATGCGCAGTTGAAAGATTGCAAATTCTATCATATTCTTGTCTACCAAGTGCACCATATAAAAGATTCTTAGCCTTATTGTTGTTAGCCAAAAGAATTGCAGAAACAGGTGTAGCAATTTCAGGAATAACCAGCGGGGCTCTAACAACATCCCAAATAGCTTGTCCCTCGCTCTCAAGAAAGACGCGCATACGATTCTTCCAATAGGCATAGTCGTGCCCATCGAAGATATGCGGTTTAGTAGAAAACTTATCCATCGCCAAAGTTCAGTGACCGGTTAAGATCAAGATTGAACTAACCGGGCTCTGATACCACTTGTTGGACCGTAAAGGCGACTAGAGGGGGTGAATAGGAGCACGCTCACTTTTTCACAAATTATGAACTCAATACAATTTCACTCCAGTAGCTATTAGAAAGCTATGAAGATCAATATACCAGTACAGCGGAAGACTAGTATTGAATCCAATTATACCCCTAAGCAATAAAACAAAATCAACTAAGATTACCAAGATTCACAGCACGGGCGGTCTGACCGTTGTACTCAACCGGTCGGACCGATTGCCGGGCGGTCTGACCGGCGTTGTGCTGGCGGTCGGACCGCTCCAAAATCGGTCTGACCGGTGATGACGGGCGGTCCGACCGCCGACTCGTAACCGATCCGCAATAAAAAATCACCGATGACGAACATGCAATTAGGTGAAACTTTTGATTCTCAACTCTAATCTTTATGAAACTTTGCACACACCTTCTATATGATATTGAGAACCTATTACAATTGAATATTATGATAATTCTTGGAATGATCTTGAGCAATTGCCAATTGATTAACAGAAGGTATAAAACCGGGCAAGAACGAAAACTTGATCCTAAAGCTTGTTCGTGAGAGATTGATGATCAAGATGATGCTAGATAGATTCACACATATCACAGCAAGCTAATTCACGTGAAAGAATCAATCACAAACTCGTGGATCAAGGAAAGCCCTAAAATCACCAAATTGAAAGCAAGAACGAAAAGAGGCTTATCTCAAGCAAACCTTGCATAGATTGATTTCGTGATTGAAGCTGGATTACATCCACACCATCATGGATCAGTAGACAATCAAGAATCACGAAATTCACCACAAACCATCAAGAGCCCTAGCCTCCACCTCAACTCCCCTAAAGACAATTAGGGTTTTGAAACATAAAAAGGCGAGAGAGAGAGAGGTGCAGCCACCATCTCCTCCTATTTATAGTGGAGGCCTAAAACTCTTAGGGTTTGACTTAATTGGGCTCCCGTTAAGGCCCACTAACAAACGGGTCACACACGCACGCTTCGCAAAGCGCCGTCTTTAACCTTTGACCTAAACCGCTTCACCATGCGTCATGGATTCGCCAATAGGTCACCCTTGTCCATCTTGTGTCACGCTTGAGTCGTTGACTCACCCGCATCGCCGATCGCTCGACCTCAACTCTTCAAGTCTAGTCCCGATTCTCCTCGCCGTTGACCGTCGTTGACCATCAAGCTACCCGCACAACCACGCACAAGAAAACACGATTCGGAACAAGTTCTTCACAACTTGACCCATGTTAGTCAAAACATGCATCATGCAAATCATATGCCATGAAACCAATGACTTTGACCTAACAAAACAACATCGCCACGAAGTTGGCCGACGTTTAAGTAGTTACCGGTCTGACCGCTCCAGGTGAGCCGGTCGGACGCTCCATGGCGGCCGGACCGCTCCTCGTGAGCGGCCGGACCGCCTTAGGACTTAGCCAAATTCAAGCTCCCAAAATCCAAACCTTCAAAACTTTAAACCAATATAACTTTTCACTGGAGACTCCAAAAATCATGAGACCAAGTGCATTGGGATCCCCTTACTTGTCTACAACACCTATTTTTGGCCCAGCTCGATTTGAACACTTTTGGTCATCGCCGGTCCGACCGCCCTAGATGGCCGGTCCGACCGATATGGGACCGGTCGGATCATTGCAAGGACCGGTCGAACCGCCCGAGCAAGAAGCTCAGAACTTTGTCGAAAACGCGTGAAACGACAAACCGTAAACGCCATTGCTAATTGTCACATCATCCTAAGATCTGGAGCATATCCCCATGAAATCCACAGAAGAAGGATTTACGTCGTGTTGGCCATCCTCCAAAAGGCACTGGCGATTCCTCCTCTTAGAGGAGGTCTGGTGCTTCTGATTCTTAGGAATTTCTTACACTGCTATGTTGCATGGCTACTTTTGCACCATCTGGTACTGCTGGCTCGCTGCACAGTCTTCTAGCGAGAGACCACCTTCTACTCCTTCTTCATCAGGTATATCACTTTGTATTCTTGACTCTGGTGCTTCCTTTCATATGACATCTGATTCCAACAATCCCACTTCCATTGGTCCTTTAGCTGATCCTATCACTGTTCAGACAGCAGATAATATATATCTCTTTGTCACAGGACGAGGCACTCTTTCGAATTCCTCTTTTCATGTTCCTGTTATTTTTTATGTTTTCAAACTAACCATATAACACATATATGCCGGTCAGCTCACTCATCATGGTTGTCGTGTTATTCTCGATTCTGATTCTTGTTCTGTTTAGGATCGACGCACGGGGAATCTAGTTGGTACTGGCCCTCGCCGCCATGACTCACGACGTCTCTGAGAGCTTGACTGGCTTCATCTTCCTTCTGCTGCCCCTGCCAGTCTTGTCGCCTCCACCACTGCCTCCGCTTCTGCTGCATCCTCTATTGAGTATTTTGCTCAGTTGTATCATCGTTTGGGACATCTTTGCGGGTCACATTTATCTTCTTTACTTCGTCGTGGCCTTTTAGGGTGTGTATCTAGTGATGCTTCTTTAAATTATCAGGGTTGTAAGCTTGGTAAGCAGGTTCAACTTCCCTATCCTTTTAGTGAGTCAGTGTCACAACGTCCTTTTGATCTTGTTCATTCTGATGTATGGGGCCCTGCTGCTTTCGTTTCGAAAGGAGGTCATCGATATTGTATGATTTTTATTGATGACTTTTCTCGACACACATGGATATACTTTATGTTATCTCTTAGTGAGGTTCTATCCATCTATAAGACTTTTACCACCATAATCCGTACTCAGTTTAACACTCCTATTCGTGTTTTTCGTCCTGATTCTTTTGTGGAATACTTGTCGGAGTCCTTCATGGTTTTCTTGCTTAGCAGGGTACTCTCTCTCAGTTTTCTTGCCTTGGTGCTCATGCCCAGAATGGTGTGACTGAACGGGAGCATCGTCATCTTCTTGAGACAACCTATGCTCTTATGTTGTCCCACCACACTTCTGGACTGAGGCTATTTCTATTGCCATTTTCCTGATTAATATTCAGCCTTCTTCCGCTCTTTAGGGTGTGATCCAAGTTGAGCGTCTATGTAGCAAGACTCCTGATTATTTTAGTTTTTGCCTCTTTGGGTGTGTGTGCTATGTTATTTTTGCACCCCGTGAGCGCACCAAGCTGACCACTCAGTCTATGGAGTGTGTTTTTCTGGGCTATAGCACCGAGCACAAGGGATATAGTTATTGGGATCCTGTTGGCCGACGGATGCGGGTTTCTCGGGATGTCACTTTTGATGAGTCTCGCCCTTTCTACCCTCGTCCTTCTCTTTCTACCACTCCAGCATCTCTTGTCGAGCCAATTTCTTTTCTGACTTTTCCTGTAACCCCATAGCCACCATACCTCCATCACAACCTTTGGTATCTCCGGTGCCTCCTTAACCGTCTACTTCGCCACCACCACCCTCTCCAGAGGCTCATCCAGCCCTTGTTCATTCTTATCCTCTCTGCTACACTTGTCGTCCGCGAGTTAAGGATTCTCCTGATGCGCTATCTTCTTCTGACATGTCATCTTCTTCGACCTCTCCTCCTCGATATATTCTTCATGATCACCAGTCTATTCGGCCTCCTGTGCGCTTTTGTTTAGTAACTCTTGCCGAACCGACTTCTTATCGTGATGCTGCATGTGAGAACCCGAGTAATTAGGCTTATCTTTATAGCGGTATTATATTAAGCGGTGGTATTATTCCGGTAAAGCGTCAAGCAAGAGTTCATCGCATGCATCATTAGATCAATGATTCATGATCTGAATTGATTTCAAAATTTTAGTTTGTATCCAAGCATAGTATAAAGTGTTTGCAGCATCTAGCTAGTATTGCATTTTAGTAGGTTATACAAATGCATTTTCTAGTATCTCTAGACACCTAGTCAAGCTCAGTCAATCCATCTCCCTTTTTCACAGAACTAGCCCTCCCCTCTCTCCCCTCTGTCCTCAGGATGCCTCACAAGCCACACAGCGATTCCAGATCTTTCCCTGAGCTAATACATCCCCCCTGACCAGCTTTCACTCACAGCCACAGCAGCAAAACACATTCATCTCCCCTTCTTCTTCTGCAGCCATCCATCCCCCTTTCTCTTCCTCTCAGCCGCAGGTGGGAACAAGCAGAGGAAGACAGGAAGACGCAACAAGAGCATAGGCGACATCGGCGCCATCTCCGACCTTGAACCGTCCACCTTCCTCAAGGCCGGCAGCACCGACCTTCTTCTCCTCAGCATCTGCAACAAACCAAACTGATCCACCCCAACACTGCAGGTAGCCAGACCCTTACTCTTCCCATCAACCCCCATTTGTGCATTCATCATTCCACTCCATCACAGAGCAGTAGGGAGGGAATAGAAGACATCTGGGTAATGGCTCACCTGTAGCAACCGAAGCCGTCCACTCTAGTCCACCTCCAGTCTACCTCCAGTCCAGCAGCCTCCATCCCCAGATCGGCCATCTTTGCACCTGCATCCATAACTAGTAGTGAGCATTAGGTTCTCCTTGCTTCGGTGAGTGCGGGTAGTGGGTAGCATAGTGGATCTTTGAGGGAGAAGGCGGCGGATCTGGGTTGGCGGCCGGGAGGCCGAGCTGGGCCGAGCCGAGCCGAGCCAGGCTGGGTCGGAGAGCACCGGGCGGCAGATTGGCCCGGAGCGACCAGTGGCACCGGGTAGTAGTGCACCGGCCGAGCGCAATGTGAGCTAGGCCGGAGCGGAGGAGGCGCCAGAGCCGGCCAAGGAGAGGAGCGACGGTGAGGTGGCCGAGGCATCCAAGCGCAGCATGGCGGCGCTGGCCTTGGCCGGTGCAAGGTGAAGGGAGCGCAGCAGCAGACCGGGCGGAGCAGCCGAGGAGCCCGAAGGCGGAGCCGACCGGCGGGAGTAGAGGCGGCGGCGGATATCCGAGAGAGAGGGAGAGGCGAGAGCGAGTCGGCGAGGGAGAGGCGAGAGAGTGTCGGTAGGGAGTGGTTTGGTGAAGGGAGGGGAAAGGTAGAGAGAGGCGGCGGTGAGGGAGTTGTGTCGGCAGGAAGGAGTGGGTTAAGTAGTTAGGTTAGGGTTTGGTGTTAGCCGGTGGATTAGGAAGGGGTTAGGTAGTTAGTTAATTAGGGAGTTAGGTAATTAGGAGATTAGATAGATAGCTAGTTAGGTTAGTAAGTAATTAGGGATTATGGTTAAAAAAGTTAGGTATATAATTTTAAGTATAGAAAATTTAGGATTTTGGTTTGGCTCGTGTTATTTCTGTTTTTTGTTCGAGTAGCTTGTTTGCGTGCAAGGATGTGAGGCAATCATAAGCACTCGGGTTTGTTCTTGCAAGCGTGGTTAGTGTGAGCTCGAGTGGCAACGCTTGTCGGGTGATAGGACATGAGCTAGGCAGTCGTGGCTGTAGAGCGAGTTAACCCTAGAGCGATTCTAGTGGCAGAGTGCTAACTGGGTCAGGTTCTGAAAAGTTTTATAAATTAAAACTGGCTAACATAGGAGGTCGCATTAGAATTTTATACTCCTACAATCACGAGAAATCAACTAAGTATTTACTTATATATTATTCGTATTGCCGCATTACTTCAGAGGTCGAACTCCAACAAACAGGTGTAGCTGAGCAGGGACGCGTCGACACCGACTTCTTCTACATCTACGAAGGCAAGCTTTTCTCTTGATCATGAATATAGTTATTTTAATGGTAAACTGTATATTGTTGTATCTTATATGTATTGCATGAAAATTATTTCTCAAAACTCAAATCAATTGATGAGATGATGAGAAAGATAAGAGAACAGATGTACTATTATGGCTGGTAAAGGGGACCCAAGGCAAAGGGAAAAGATGGAAAAAAGATGATGATAACGAGGCAAGAGGTGGGAACCCTTTACATAGGGTTATAATATAAGGACCAACCAAACTCTTACTGGTCAGAGGCCGTAAATTCAGTGCCAACCATTTTTCCGTTCCGGCGGGTAGAAAATGCTACCTTGTTACGTGATCATGCTCTCCACAATGGGTAAGTAATATGTGTGAGTGTGATGGAGGAACCCAGGACCGGTAGGATAAGTCCGAAAGTGGGGGATCCAAGGCGCTATAGCGCTAAGGTGGAGTGTTGAGTGCAGGACAGAAGCTACCTCAACCAACATTACAAGAACTCGGTGGTGGCCAGGTCAGCACCGATAGAAAGTAATGGATGGAGAAATTAATCACGTAACCTGAAAAATATTCTATATTCTGATCTCGAAACCGCATAAAAGGAAATGTGGTGGACCCAGTTCATAAGAGAGCTCAGAATAGCTATGGGTAAAGTGGTACAAGCCTGCGCAGTGCTATACAAATCATGAATTCATGTCAGTCTCCTAGATTGGAGTCTACGGGAATCACTAGGGGTCCATCTTATCTCCGAGTGACTAGTAGTGTTTTCAATATTAAAAACTGTCACCTAATGTTTTAATGATTTATTTTCAGAATTGAGATGGTATAGAATTTGTGATAACAACAGAGATGATGTCATACCTTGCATCTTTGCTACTAATGCTTGCTGAGTACTTTGTACTCAACCTTGCTAGCATCTTCCTTTGTAGATCTTAGTCCGACCGGGAGCTATCCCGAGTGGGACGAGGGACGTGCAGGTGCAGATGAGGCCGCAGGAGATGTTGACCCTTACCACGAGGAGCAGGGTGAGATGGACGCCCTATTCGACACTTGGGACGACTAGAGGGCCGAATAGGCATGATAGACAAGGGAGGGACTTGGTACCATTTTGCACTCGTATGTGGTTATGTATTATGTAAGACTTTAGCCTTGCGTGGCTAACTGTTGTAATAAAGAACAGTTTCTATCCTATTGTTCTGCTGCGTTACTCTGATAATGACTTATTATTCGTCGGAGCGGTGTTCTACCGAGCAGACGAATAATAATCCGTGTGCCTAAGTGTGATTACCCCTGGGGTAATCACACAGGGCGTCACACTGCAGTTCATCAGGAGTGGTACCATATGATGGAACAGAAGATTGCTTCCCTTGAGCGTACTGGCACGCGGGATCTTATCCCTCTTCCCACGCGTGTTACTCCTATCACGTGCAAATGGGTCTACAAGGTTAAGACCCGCTCTAGATGGTTGTCTTGAGAGCTACAAGGCTCACCTCATGGCACATAGTTTTTAGTAGGAGCATGGTCGTGATTATGATGAGATATTTTTTTCGTGTGGCTCACATCTCCACCGTTCGCACTCTTTTTGTTGTGGTGTCTGTTCAGGCGTAGTCCATCTCTTAGCTTGATGTTAAGAATATCTTTCTCAACGGTGAGCTGCATGAAGAGGTTTATATGTAGCCATCATTAGGGTATTATGGCCCTAAGGGTATGGTTTGTCGCCTTCGCCGATATCTTTACGGCCTCAAGCAAGTTCCTCGTGCCTAGTTTGATCGTTTTTCTTCTGTTGTTACTGCAGCTGGTTTCTTTGCCAGTGCTCATGATCCTGCTCTCTTTATTCACACTTCACCTCGTGGTCGGACGCTTCTCCTTTTATATGTTGATGATATGATCATTACTAGAGATGATTATCAGTACATCACTTTTGTTAAGGATCATCCTAATGTGCAATTTCTCATGTTTGATCTGGGTCCTCTTCGCTACTTTCTTGGGGTTGAAGTTATTTCTACACCTGAGAGCTTCTATCTGTCTCAAGAAAAGTATATCCAAGACCTTTTTGATTGTACTTCTCTTACTGATCACCACACTGATGTGATTCCTATTGAGCTTAATGTTCATCTTCGGCCCACTGATGATGAGCATCTTGTGATTCCTATTGAGCTTAATGTTCATCTTCGGCCCACTGATGATGAGCATCTTGCTAATTTTACTTGCTATCATCACCTTGTTGAGAGTCTTGTTTATCTAGGTGTCACTCGTCCTGACATTTTATACCCTGTGCATATCTTGCGTTAGTTTATTTTCGCTCCCACTCAGCTCCACTATAGTGTTCTTCTTCGTGTTCTACGATATCTTCGTAGAACCATCACCCGTCGTATGTTTTTCCCTCGCTCCAGCTTGTTACAGCTACAGGCATATTTTGATGTCACCTGGGCTAGTGACCACTCTGATCGTCGGTCTCTTTCTGCCTGTTGTGGTTTTCTTGGTGGTTTTCTCGTTGCTTGAAAGACTAAAAAGCGGACAATAGTTTCTCGTTCGAATGCCGAGGCTGAGTTGCGAGCTATGGCTTTGTTGACCGCAGAGGTTACTTGGCTACAGTGGTTACTTAAGGATTTTTTGTGTTTATATTTCAGCACTCACTCCTCTTTTGTCTGACAGTACAGGGCCTATTAGCATTGCTACAAATCCGGTGAAGCATGAGCTTATAAAACATATTAGTGTTGATGCTTCCTACATGCAAACACAGGTGCTAGACCAGGTTGTTGCTCTTCAGTATGCGCCTTTAGAACTTTAGTTGGCAGACTTCTTCATAAAGGCGCAGACTAGAGCCCAGCATAGCCTGTGTTGATCCACCATAAGTTTAAGGAGGGTGTTAGATATATATCATTGCCTGTGTATTTTTTCCATTGTATAAGGAGTTACCTGCATATATACTACACGTATATATATATATATATATATATATATATATATATCATAATAAATACAAACGCTACTCATAACAGATACCATCCAGGCTTAACTAAAGCCTAGGGCAGCTATAGCCTATAGGTCCGACACCGTTGCAAAGTGACATACAACCTATGTCACCTAAGCTCAAATGGCGACGAAGGAATGGAAATGCCACATTGCCGTCAAATTACTACTTAGCGAAGTAACATGAATCTAGGTATATTGACTCAATGAAAAACTCGAGCTTTTAGTTTTCACACGCACCAACTATATATTTCGTTTTCTTGCATTCATATACTCTGGTCGCTCATATTGTAAAGCCTGGAGAACATCTCAATTAATTTCAGTGGTGCACAGCATTAATTAGGTCAGTATAGTTGTAAGCTAAGTTACATAAATATCCAGTATCATGTTTTCTCTGAAGATTCTTCGTTTGCTACCATGACGAACATTCATAATAGAATTATAGGAAAAAAATTACTACATTAAAATAAATTTTGTCGTTAAAAGAACAGAAATTACTACATTAAAATAAATTTTGCCACCTTGAGGAGTGAGTTAGGGGTAATTTACCCCTATTGGTTGGTTTGAGGGGGAGTTGGTTCTCTTGTGAGCTTTCCTTGTTCATCTGATCTTTCCTTGATTTTCTTCTGAACTTGTTGGTTCTTTTTTTATTTATCTTTTTAGGCTTTTAAGTTTTTCTTGCATCTTATTGTATCATATTGTATTCATATAAAAATCACAAAAAGATGCATTGTTATATAAGCTTTACTACTTGTCGTTTAAATGGATGAATCTTTGCTTATTACCTTTTTGAGCTTTAGTGTTTCAATTTTTTTTTTTTGCTGAGTTTCATATTTAGTTCTTTGACTTGCTAGAATTATAATACTTTCACATGTGTAGCTAAGTCTTTGCTAAATGAGCTAGAATTTTAAGACAACTTGAACTAAAAATTGCTTATTTGTGGATCTTTTAGCTAATTGCACAATTATTGATCTTTTTGTTACATTGACCCTGTCAAAATTGCTTTGTTAGCTCTTGAATCTAGAATTGAACATCTCTTGAGCTTCTTGTTCATTTGTGACTATAAAAAAATGCTCTTGTGCAAAATGAAAAAAAAATCAAAATTTGAGATTCTCTTATGATTAAATTATGCCAAACTATACCCACGAGACTGCATGTCAAAGACATGAACCTGGAGATAGCTTGATGATCCAGACGATCTTATGGGGACTGCTTGTCAAAATTAACATGAACATCAAGATTTGTCACTCTGGTTGAAGCCTAGGAAGAGTTTGTGGATAGATCTTAGTCTAGAATCTTCTTTACTAAGATAGACCTTTAATCAACATCAATACTCATTGCAAATAAAAACTGTTATAAAAATATGGTGATTGAGGTACTTTGAGCAAAATGATTCAAATTCAGGACTCTTTGTCTCTAGGATGGTCATTGTTAGCTTCTTGATCTCACATTGACATTCTGACATGGACATTATCTCTTTAAGATCCCCATTGATGAACTTGCTAATTTTGAAGCTTTGCTTAATTTGTTACAATTCATCGCTTTATCTTAAGCCTTCTAGCTTAGCTTTGATATATGTCTTAACATGATCTTATCAGCACTTTCAGGCTTGATATGTATTGAGTAATAGTAGAAATGCTAGCTTGCTCTTTTGGGTAATCTCCAAAGCTCCTTGTACTAAAAAATAAAAAATGAAGGCACTCCTGTGCATTTCATGCATGCGTTTTCTTATGCTTCTTCCTTATTTCTGCACTTGTCATCTCTGGATGAGGGGAAGCCGTGATTTCTTGATGACTCTATTGTCAAAGGGGGAGAAGATATAACAAAAATGATAGAATGAGAGCCTTTTGGAGAGAAAGAGAGAAAATAAAATTTTCTGAAAAATAATGATCATAGTGAGGGGGAGTAAAATGATAGAATGAGAGCCTTTTGGAGAAAAAGAGAGAAAATAAAATTTTCTGAAAAATAATGATCATAGTGAGGGGGAGTATCTAATTTGTATTCTTGTGATCTTATTGCCATTCCTGACCTTGAATTACAATTCTTGGAACATCACAATGATTAAAGGTCAAATTGAACAATTGTTCTTTCATATGGACCTTAAGTGAAATTTTTAACTCTTCTATGAAAATTGAAGTTTTCTTACTTTCTTTTGCCTTATCTTGCTTGCCTATACTAATCTGAAGCCATCTTGGTTATTTCCATTGCGTTATCTTGCTTTTTTACGCGAAAACATCGAGTATTTTTATTTTCAAACCTCAAACTTACTTTTTTTGGGAAATTGTCAATGTGTTCATCAAGGGGGGAGATTGTGAATATCATGGGAATATATTCATGATCTTAAGATGATGTTACAATTGGCAATGATATTGAGGGTTTGTCGAAACACGCATTTTTCGGCAAAGTTTCTATTTCTGTCGAGACGGTGGCGGTCGGGCCAGTCGAGCGACAGTGATCGGCGGCTGTGGCGGCCGACGCCAGGGTTTTGGCTAAGAGATCAAGGTCGACTAGCCAATAGATAGCGGTATGATCGACCATAAAAGTAGTTTTGAGTTGGGCCAAAAATAGAGGGTGTAGGCAAGAGAGGGGATTCTTCTACACTTGGTCTCATAATTTTTAGAGCTTCAAGTCAAAAGATCTATTCGTTTGAAATTTCCAGAGAGGCTCCGGATTTCTAGGGAGAAAATTTGGCTAAGTCTTTTTGCTGAGCAGTCAGACCGACCAAGGGGCGGTCAGACCGGCTTTGACTTGTTCGCCGGTCAGCTTGGCTGCAATGTTTGTTGGTTAGGTTAAGTTTATGAGTTTCAGTGCCTATGTGTTGCATGATGCATGTTTTGACTAACGTGAGTCAAGTTGTAAATAACTTGTTTTCGGAATCGATTTCTTTATCTATTGTTGTGTAAGAGGCTTGGAGGTCAACGATGGTCAACGGTGAGGGTGATCGGGACTAGACTTGGTTTAACACCCCAGCCCAACACTGAGCCTGGAATGCCACTAAACTACCATAACATCTAATATACAACAACACACAATAGGGTTCCAGTAGGCAAAATAATATTAAAACCCGTCCACGGGTCACAATAGAACATGAATAAAGATTGATCAAGCATGAACAAATAGGCAAGGGAAATAAAACCAGGTAAACAATCCAAAATATGCACCAAACTGATGAATCCGAAGCATTGAAACAAATAGATAAGTCCAAGACATTGACCTAAATTTTATTCAATTTCTAACAAGTCCTAGTGTAATCCAGCAATAACGAATAAAAAGGTTCTTATGGCAAGTAATCACTTGTCTGAAGTATGAAACTATCCCATGTGCTCTATTCGCTCTCAATCGTGGCGCCCTCAAAGATCACCTAAAAAACAACAGAACAATGACTCAGCAAATACATGAATATACAACGAACAATGATAAATCAACAGTATACAATAACTTCTTTATCATCACATGTACTTCTATTAATATTCTCATGCTGTTCTCTTCACTTTGTTTTCACATCCATTCATCTTGTATCAATGCAACTCTACTCCACATGTCCACATGCACTTCTTTCGCGTATACCGGTATAGCGTGAGTAAATACTCGCGACAACATTCACTCTCAAGCCCGCTCCTCCTCAAGGATCGGAGACCTCCTCCACTCCTGTGAAGTTGTGATCAATCATGATCACCTGCTCACATGCAATGTTGCTTATGAATGCAAAAATTCAAAATTTTATCATACTCATCATATCCAATTTTTCTCATGTTCGTCAACAAGATATGTTCATACCATTCCATTTCTCGCAATTAAATAAAAATAAAAGCACAACAATAATGGCAATGAAAGATAAAGAATAACAGTGATCAATCATTGGTTGCTGTCTACCATGCACTTGCCTCAACCGTGCGAAGATGGAAGACGCGAGGAGGGCGTTGCCCCAGAACCATACCCTCACCTGAATTAAATTAACAAGCACTCTAAGATAGCCATTCTGGACAAAAACAAAACTAGAGGCAAATAAAACTTGTTATGACCTCTAGCACAACCCCAACTTTAAAATATTAAATATCGACCTGTCCCTTCGATAGACAGTCATAATCTAAAATTCATAACTGTTTGAACGGTGATCCAAATGAGGTGTTCTTGGACTTTCTGGAAAGCGTATAAAATTCCCCACCTAAACCTAGTTGATGAGCTCTCCAGATTCGGTCATATTCTACCCTTACCAAACTTATTAATCGAACAGATATTTCGCGTCAGGGTTTATGGATAGTAGCACTAAATCCAACGTAACTTTCAGTTCACAATGCCAAATTTTATAGTCTTTAGCTTTCTGTAAAGCTTTATAAAAATGTCTACAACATTCGTTATGGTGAGATTCCCTAATTCATCCATTAACTATTCGCTAACGACCGATTACCAATATATGTCAGAATTGAAACAGAACTGCAGGATAGCAGCGCTACAAAAATCATATCTCCAAATTCGCTCATCCAAACGACTTGATTCAATACTCTACGGAAAGCCAGCAACGTCGTTCACAATTCTCTAGCAGACGTCCTGGTCAAAATATGCCGCTAACTACCCCAAATCACGCGATCTCTACAGACTTCTAAAATCGATATGCTACCGGTATCGCCTAATAATGAAATTTAAACACCAATCCAAAGGGATTCGGGGACGAGCTAGTCCGATGAGCTCCGAGTGAGGTGCTCCTCCCTCTCCTCCTTTCCTTCTCTTCTTGGCCGACCACCTCCAATGGGGATCCTTCCCTCTTCCTCCTTCTTCTTGGCCGGCAGCAAAGGTTAGGGGCAGAGGCACTGTAGTGGTGGCGGCATTGTAGCAGCACGCTACTGTAGCTCCCCTAGGGTTCCCCCTCTCCTTCTTTAGTTGGAGGTCGGTTTCCCCATGGGCCGCGTGGCCCATTTCTCTCCCTATTTCTAAATTTTCTCTTTTAATTCTCTCTCTAATTTTTATTGCACCCACTAACGACACACGGGATATTAAACTTGGAGAGCCGAGGTTCAGAACAATCAACGATGCCAGATGAAGTCAATGGACTCAAGCATGACGTAAAATGGACAAGGATGACCGAACGGGAAGTTCGGTGCTACGGGTTGCATCAAGCGGCGCGGGGGTCGGTGCAAGTGCCATGGTGGTTTCGGTGGGAGCCCGATGGGAGAGACTTGCCGACATGAAGAGAGCCGTTGATCAACCTACACGTGGTGAAGCATGGGATTGCTTCCTGATGTTTGGAGTCGGTCCTTGGAGAATGACCGAGAAGGGGTATTTTGGTAACTTCACCAAAATACCGCCTTGATGGTTTTTGGCTAAATATCAGCGCAAGACGACACAAGGATAAGTGGTTTAGGTCAAGAGAAGATGAATACGGTGCTTTGAAATGCGTGTGTGAGTTAAACCCATTTGTGTGTGGGCTTAACGGGTGCTCATTATGAATGTCCTTCTAGAAGCTAGCTTCCACTATAAATAGGGGAGGGTGCTGGTTGTGCACCTTCCAACCCGTGTATTGTAGAAACCCTAGTGTGTTTAGGGAGAGAAAAGTGGAGAGGTTAGGATTCTAGAGAGTTGAATTGATTGTGTGCTCAAGTGTTGAGCTTTTGTCCTCCAAGATGGAGTAGTTGTAAACCAAATACCAATCTTGAATCAATCCAAGCAAGATTTCTCAAAATGAGTATCTTCTTGTTCTCGCTCTCTCTTTTGTGATTTTGGGGCTTTCTTTGACCCTTCTATTTTCTTTTGGTTTCTGGCCTGGATTTTGCTTGCTGTGACATGTGGGAATGCATCTAGGATCATCTTGATCATCTATCACCCACGAGCAAGTTTTTGAATCATATTTTGGTTTTGACTCGGTTTTGAAGCAACCTTCACTCAAACGGAGAAAGGTCGGAACTTTGGCAATGATCTTCATGATCATTGATTGGAATAGGTTCCTGACATCCTAGAGAAGGTATGTTTCATGTTTCGTGAAGTTTTGAGTTGTGGATCAAAAGTTTCGAGGTCAGGTTGATTTTACTGTTTATCATGCTGGAGGTCAGACCGTCCCTTGGAGAGGTCAGACCGCCCTATGGAGAGGTCAGACCTCTAGGCTGAGAGGTCTGACCGCCCAACTCATTGTGAATTGAGTTTTTGGTGATTTTAGTTGTTTTGCTTTGGAGTTTCGATTGGATTCAATACAAGTCTTCCGCTATACTTGTACATTGCTCTTCATAGCTCTCATAGCTATTGGGGTGAAAAACGTGTTGAATCCGATCAAGGTGAAAAAGAGATTGTACTCCTACCCACCTCCCTCTAGTTGCCGTTTCATCCCAACAATTATCAAAACTTCAAGCATGCATTATATACCCGCCTTGACATTGTCATACTTACAATCCGTTTACTCTATATTTTAAATTGCCCGGGTGTCGGACCCGGATTTCCTTAATCCAGAATCCTCTGTGAAAATCCTACGCTACTCCCTGGATCAGTAGGTAGTGCCACAGTGTACATTGCTGAATCATTTCATACATGTCGAAGACCGAACCAAACATAATATTACAACCATCAGAGTTAAATAGACCGCGTCGGGTTGAGTTTACATAAGGGGGCCGGTCAGGCCAAATGAGTTCGTTACAGAAACAGGAGCGGAAGCAAAAGGGGCAATATGACTCCCCACAGGCAAGTGACTGTGGCGCTTTGTGTACAACCGATATTAACCAAGGACTTGGAGAATATTAGCTGTACGCAAGTACCAGCGGAGCTAGCTAAATTGTGGCGAGCCCTAGCCTAAGAAACTAACTACTCCTCGCCTTGGTCTTGACCGTCGAATCCTTGGTCCTCGTAGTAGGTGTAGTCGTCCTGATCAGCGGAATCTGGGGGTTTGGGGAAAGAGTGAGGGTGAGCACAACTACCGTGCTCACGAGCCAACACAACAGATGCAATAATAATTATGCAAGGCTAAACAAGGATGACTCGGGTTCTTTTATTTGCGCAAAGTAGCCTTTATAAATACACATAATAGAAAGTCCTATCAATTAGCATTTTGACTAAATCATGATTTCTTAAAAGAGAATAATTATGCAATATTAATATCAGGGGAGGATACCTCCATCTCATGCTTATTTTTATTGATAGTTACATCCACCTATTAACAGTACTGAGTATGACTACCCAGAAAAAAAATCCAAAACGGGCTAGATGATCTCGTCATATTTTTCAACCCACCCACAAAGTTTTTATAAATAGAACTAACTGTTGTAAGTTCCCATGTCCGCCCGTGATCGTGGGCACGGCTGTTCGAATAGTTTATTTCTCTGCAGAGATTGTACACTTTACCCACAAGAGATAATCGGCTTGATATAATCACATGTTTCCTTGGACATGTGAATCAAGGGGAGATTGCCACAAGGCCTTTACAATGCATCTCTCAGTACTTGTTACACCTGCTGAGATTTCACCCGAGGTGGGTTACGCTCTCACACCCGTGTAACCCTTGCCCCAGACCTCCCCTTGCGCTCTCGTAACGACCTTCGTCATGCACTCCGACCCTTCGCCACGAAGGCTTACGGCGTCGCAAGTCATCTACCTGGTGCAACTCGTATTGACGAATACAAATTATTTGGCCAGGTTAACGCCATTATAGACTTGTGGCTGTACTGTTTTACAATAGGAGGTCATCACAGGATTAAGTTTTTAAAGTTATCTGGACGGTTCATACCACATACCAAACACATACCAACATATCCTGGGCTACATTAGTATCCAACCACATACCCTCCAACATACTATCCGCCCAGATGGGGTATTAGCAAGTTTTTAGGGTTTTGAGAAGAGTAAAACAAATTAACTCAACCATTTCTGTCATTTACCCCCAATGACTGCCCAAAACAATCTTTAAGTTTAAAGGATGATGATTGTGGTGGTTAATACCCAGGTACTTAAGCAAGGATAGTATGTCGCTTGAGTACAGACTATAACTAGTAAGTTACCATATAATTACTAGGGTGGCAAGGATCAGGGAATTCAATTATCAAGGACAAGGTATAATAATTACTTAATAATCAAGTTGGCATTTAACTACCTTAGAACCATTTAACAAACATTGGTATGAATATTAAAGCATACAATTTGCTATTTTAAAAGAACATAATTTGCATAAAATGTAGGTTCAACATGGTCAAAGTGTTGACTCGCCTGGGTCAAAGGCTAGGGGATCTTGGAGGGCTTGAGCTTGGTCGAAGTGGGAACCTCTAGCTTCTTCGAACTCTGCTCGGATGATCGCACTGGAAACGAAAAGGCAAGCAAACAAAACAAATAAATACAAAATCCACAATAAATGAACTCAAAAATTAATCAAACCAGTACCAAAATATAGGTTTTGAAATTACAAATTTTTGGGCACAAGTTTCATAATTTTTGGAGTTATAATGAAAAAGATATGGATTTTTGAAACTTTATAAAGAATTTTTAGTTTAAAAAAAATCAGAAAAACCCAGAAAAACCACGCGTTGACACGTGGCCCCCGGTGCACGCAATAGTGCGTGAACCGAGTCCACGCACGGGCGCTGCGAGTCCACCGCACAGTGACAAGTGGGCCCCACCTGTCAGCCACACGGTCACTGTAGCGGGGCCCACCTGTCAGCGTCCGCGCGGTCGTGAGTTAAGAGGGCAACGCGTTCGGCCGAACGCATCGCCTCGTCTCCTCCGCCGCACGGTGGAAACGAGGGGGCGGGGGAGAGAAAGCGGGGGGGGAGAGCGCACGACGGCGACAGTGCGAGGGGAGGGAGAGGAGGGAGCGGGTGGCTCGGGTGGCGCCGAGGGTGAGGAAGGAGCCAGAGGCGGAGGTGACGCGCTCAGGAGCGGAGGCAGCGGCGGCTCGGCAACGGAGACGAAGGGGAGGCGGCGGCGCTTTGGCTCGGGAAGAAAGCGGGGCGAGCCGGCGTCGAGATGAAGCGCGCGCTTGGGCTCGGGAAGAGAGGGAGAAGGAGGTGAGGCGGGGGAGATGAAGAGGCGTGCAGGGCTTAAATAGCCGAGGGGAGAGAAGCGGCGGAGGGGCGACGAGACGTCTGCGCAAGGCGGCAATGAGGACCGGATGAGGCGCGCGAGATGCTGGCGTGCCGAAGGGGAGAAGAGGGATGGGACAATGAGAATGACGCGACAATGGAAGACCGGCGGCGCAGCGGAATGGAAAACGAGCGGCGGGAGGCGGAGCGGGCCGGGCCGTGGAAGGCCGGCCGAACGGGTCCAAGCCCAGGTAAGTTCAAAAATCGAATTTTTGATTTGAAAATTTGGAAAACCAAAATCCGAATTGATTGAAATTTTGAGAATGTTACACAGGAGAAGAAGCACATATACTAAAAGAGGCAACATGACATGCATGGAGCACCAACTGAAAACCAAAAGCTCCATATATTTTACTCTGATTAAATAATTACATTGAGACACTTGACCAAAGGGTTTTTTTTTTTATCAATAATAGCCCGAAAACCTGAGGTAAATAAGCTTTGGTGTGCCTCCAAGCCACCAAAGCGCGTTATCATCTGAAAGACACCCAAAACGTGTCACGCCTTCAATTATGGAAGGCACTGATCTATTGCTACAAAATCTGGATATCTCCATCTAGGAAAGAGGAAAAAAAGAAGTATTGTGCTATTGTCCGGCAAAAATCCGGCAATACAGCTAGTAGCCGATGCAGTCCACGGCGATGGTGCCAGTGTCCATGAACTGGTGGAACGTGATCCCAGTGGCATTATGGCCGCACTCGCCATCTGTGTCGGCGCCGTCGGCGCACGGTGGGTGGTTCAGGTCGAGCCACAGCCCGCGCTTGATGTCACCGTCGTTGACGTCGTTGCTGTCAGGCTTCTTGTCGACGACGATCGCCGGCGGCATGCCGCCCTTCATGGCACGGTGGAGCCTCATGTGGCCGCCGAGGGCCTGCCCGATGGCGAACTCGAGGCCGCAGATGGAGCAGCCGTACAGCTTGGGCTTGGCGAGCGAGAGGTCGCCGCCGCCGTCCTCGTCCAGCCTCAGCTTCTTGTGGCTGGCGCGGTGGCCTCCGAGCGCCTGGAAGGACGGGAACACGCGATTGCACGTCTTGCACACGAACGCCCGCTCCGGGGCGCGGTCACCGCGCCCGGCGACCGGGACTGGCAGTGCCTGCTCCTGGCTGTGCGACATGAGCATCAGCACGTGCGCCATCTGGCTCTCCTGGAACGCAAATCTCTCCATCAATGCTTACACAGTTACTACACTTGCTACCAATAAATCTCTGAAGCTAATCGATCTCTGAAGAAATTGAGATGTAAGAATGGAGAAGAAGCACATCAAACTGCAGGTGTATTTATAGGCTGGATCATGTCACTGTGAGATATACATGCACCATAAAGTAATTGACCAATAGGCAGTAGTGACTTTAATCTATATAAAAGAAAGCACAAGTTGGCCTTAGAAGGAGCTGAAGAAACGGATGCCTTTTGCTTGCCGAGAGAAACAGTCAGTGAGGTGTCTAGCTTCTTCTTTATATCGGTTCTTGAGTTCTGACACGTGAGAGCGATGCATCTGCGGTGAAGATGATTGAACGCAGAAGCGAGAGCACACGGCGTCGAGTTTCGCCGAGTCGACGCCGTTCTTCTTTGGAAAGGATGCAAGTGGCTCGTTGATTGGATCTAACTAGGATGCATCTCTTGGGATAATGGAAAATCTGCAGCAGGATGATGCCATGCTACAGTGCGTTGTCTTCAGTTCAGTTCAACGGAGGGAAGCTTCAGGTTTGGAATCCGGACAGATGACTAGTCATACTGCTGCTGACTATACTTCAGTTCATGAGGGCTTTTAGATTCCGGGTCAACGGTTTCTTTTCTAGAAACCTGTCTTGTTTTACAGAAACTAAGAATTGAAGAGTATCAAGAACATGTCAGAAAGTAGAAAAGATGAGATGATATGAGATGGTTGTTCTTCTGACGGTGGTACTTTCTCCTCTTCTTTTAATGCAACATACGTCTCCTGCGTGTTTTGGAGAGAGAAAAAAAGAGATGGGATTAGATGGCTGTTCTGGTGACGGTGGTGTGCATAAGCCACCAATGAAATATTCAAGACTTTAAGATTAAAAGCTTTTTCTTGGTTTTATTCCGTAAGTATAAATAATGACATGATACTTTGTGTCAATGAGGATCTATTTTTTCCCTGGAATATACTGCGGCGTACTGGTCCACTGAGCAACTTTCAATCCTGCAGAGCTTACTTCTGTCAGTTCAGTTTGGTCATGAATGGGCCAATAGGGCAACTCGGAACGACAGTCAGACATCGTACCGACGATTACCTGCTTGATGAATGATGAGCTCATGAAACGTCTCATGGTTTCTCCAAATGGCACATGAACAGTATCTTGCATCTAGCACCTTTTGCACTTATATTGCTGGCACGACAGTATCAGAAATGCCTCTTCCAATTTGCGGCTACATGATACTTTCATCCAGCCGAATAGCCAGCTTAGACAACCATCGAGTAGTGTTATCTGAGGCTGAAATTAAATTAAGACAACTTTGCATGTTAAATAAATAGTTCCTGCCGATGATTGGTTCTTGGATTGGTTGCGTCGTCTACACTGCACTAGCTGATTGGACTCAACTGATCAATAATTGCTGCATGTTGTAAGCAAGAAAGAAAGTTGGCCTAGTTACAAATTTATCTACTTATTCTTATTGCAACTTGAGTTAATAGTGTCATCTGTTGCCGTTTGATGGATTAGGATTTAGGAATTCATGGCGTGTTCAATTGTTCCACACAATGGAAGTGTTTGATGGGGATCAAATGGAATCTTGCTCCTGCTCCCAGTACAGAAAAAAGAAACATAGGTCAAGATTCTATGCGTTAGATCAACCTCTTGGTTATGTCTGATTAAACCTCTATAGAAAGTAGCAACCGAAGACTACTGCTGCTCAGTACTTGAGATCTTCAGAGTTCAGATAAGTAAGTAGTACATAAATGAGAATGCGCATCTGCTCGCAGCATCTGATCATGTTAGCAGCACATACATGATACAAGGAGCAAAAAAATTGTAAAGGTCAGTTGACAATATGGTCCCTTCTGCAGCCTGAAGCAACATAATCCCTCACTGTTTGCGACGTTACGCTCAAGCCAATATAAAAAGGAAATAATTGTTCTCTGTTCATCAGCTACCCAGTTGTTCTAGAAGATTCAGAGAACTTGGTGCACGCAAGTTTATGCACAGCATGATGTTCTTTTGCCCTGTGACATAAATGAGCAATTTGCAGTTTGCTATGAACCTGTTATTTAGTCGCCGCCGATGATTGGTGCTTGGAGTTCTACTCGTCCCTGCAACTTCATCCCATTGGTTTAGCACTAATCACTATGAACTTGTAAGAGGGGACAAGCTTTGGACATGACACATAACATAAGTAACTCTTGTATCCCTCTCAATCTGACCTCGCGCCTGCCATTCTCCGCATAAATGATAAAAAGTAGAAGTTTGCTTCGTGATTTGCTTCATCAGAGATCCAACACTTCCATCATCTCAAACCTATGCAAGTTGTTTAAACCGGCACAGATTTGGTGTCCAATGCTCCAATTTGCTTGTGTCGACTTACTTGCTAGTTCTATCTGATGTCTTGGTAATGCAGTATCAAAGCACAAGTTTGATTCCTTGTGCAATTCCTTTTCTGACTTTGTGTAGCATCCCGTTTTTCGGCCCGGCCCGCTCTTTCTTCCGCCCGGATCGACTTCCGGCCCGGCCTGCTCCCGTCTCTCTCTCCCCCTTATCTCTTTCTCTCGGTCGCCCCGCCCAACCCCTTCGTCTTCCCCGTCTCCCTCTCCCGTGCGCGCCACCGGCTCTTCGCCTGCCGCACCGCCCCATTCCCCTCCGCTCCGTCGCCCCGCTCCTCGAGCCCCGCGACAGTGCCACCTCGACTCCCCTGCACTGGTGCCGCTTCGAGCCCCGCGCTAGTCTCCACGGGCCCCGCGCCTTCTTTTCTCTCCCACGCTGCGCTGCGTGAGCTCTCCGCCGCAATCCCGCCGCCGCCTGCTGTCGTCTCGGTCCGTCGTCGCCCATGCCGCCTCTGACCTCAACCCGAGCCCCCTCTGCGCGCCCTGCTGCGCGCCGCCCGAGCCACGCGCCACCTCTCCGCCGCAAGACCCATACCTGCCATGTCGCTCATGCCCGCTGGCGCCTCAAGAACTCCACCTGAGTCCAAGCCTTGCCGCTCCCGGCCGGCGCCTCGGCCAGCGCGCCGTTCTCGCCCTCCGTGACCCATCTGCGGCGCCGCCCGCCTTGTGACCCCCTCTGCCACTTCCACCGGCTATAAGTAGCCCTGTCTCCACCGAGCTCCTGCCCGCTTCTCCCTCTTCCTGGTAAGTTCCTCCGTAAGCCCCGCCGAGTCGGTTTCTTTTCCGGCCGGCCCCTTCGCCGCCGGCCGCCTCGTCGCCGTCTCGCCAGCCGCCGCGCTTGAGCGCCAAGGCGACGCTTCTGCTGCCCTCACCGCCGGCCGATCCCCACCTCTCAATTCTCTGTCGTCGCGCCTCCCAGGCCGCCCGACCGCTCGTCGCCGGCCCTCTCCGGTGCCGCCCCGCCGCAGCAGACAACTCGGTGAGTTTCCTCGCGTGGCCCTGGTGCCCGTGCTCTCCTTCCTCCTTTCCTTCCTCCCCGGCCACGCCAACCGCCGCCTTTAGCGCCTCTTTCCGGTCCGACCGACCGCCTCGCTCGGTCCGGCCGGCTTGAACCCCTCCTCCCTGCCTTGCTCTCTCCGTGGCCGAAGGCCCCATGTGTGGCGGCAGTGAGTGTTGATCAGCAATGAACTTCAGTATCAGTAATTGTTGATTGTTGTGATTATGGTTTCTCATGTCAATATTTGTTGGGTGGCAGTGGCAGTGTTTGACAGTGTTTTGATTATCGTTATCGATGGCAGTGATTGGTTTGTAGTCAGTGTTCCTATAATCGTCAGTAAGAGATATCGGTATTGATGTCAATGATGTGTGTTTTGTATTTGATGTATGTGCGCAATCTGGCAAATTGAAGTATCAGTGGCAATGTTGAAATTATTAGCAGTAAATTTTGTTGTGATTATTGTATGTGATCATTTGATGACAGTAAACTGTTGTGGTTATTGTCTGTAAATAATACTTCCCCAATTCAGAGTTTTGTCAAGGGATCCTTAATAGTTGTCGCTTTGAGTGTTGTTCAGCGGTAGGCTTTATATTGATCTGGCTTTTGTAAATTGATTCATTAGGTCAATAGTTGTATGGCTTGGCAATGGAAAAATTCACCTTAATCGGTCAATCGAGTTTCGTGTTGTAGAGATTGCGATCAATCGTTATTCATCTGTTTCAATTGCCAACGTTTGATTCGTAGTTACTTTCCAGGATCATAGTGGTAGCAATAAGGTTGCAATCGATCCGACAATTGAGATGCAATAGGATAGTAGGATATTTTGCTGGTAGTAAATTGATTGTTGATTAATTGTCTGTGATTACTGATCATCAGTATAAGTGCTTTGGAAGTAATTTGAATGATTGGTTGAGACCTTGATTGTTAGGGATAGCTTTGATCTTCAGTAGCTATTGTCTATTGGTTTTGTTAATCAATTGTTAGCTGTGGTTAGTGCTTTGTCAGTAGGTCTATGATGATTGGAAATAAATGTATTTGGTGTAAGCTGAGGTATTGAGTTGATTTCTTTATCAATCCATATTGTTTGGCAATGATTTGTGATTCTGGCATCGATTATTTGGCGATAGAATCGATGTCTTGTTATGGCAGTAGGTTGAGTAGCTAGCATTAAATCGATGAGTTTTATCTGGCAGCTAAGATTGGTGTTGAATTTCCATTGGATGGTGTGTTGATCGGGTACCCTAGTTTTGGTTTAGAACCTGTAGTTAAGTTGCTTTATCGTCTGTAGTAGTATAGGCTTGCTATCTTCCAAATCTGCAGTAGAGCATTCCGGCAAAAACTCCTTCGACCTTACCCTCCTTGTATCCTCCCTCCGGGCAGAAATTCTCTGTCATTCCTCCTTTCGCCCAACTGGACGTTTGACTCTGTCAAACCTTCCAGTGTCGTCCAAACCCTTCTCTCAAGCCCGTCCTCCGCAATCCTTCTGAGGCTCTTGTGTTTTATTTGGTCTCTTGGATTCTTTGTATTTATTTGGTTTTTCAATCGTTATTGCATAATTAGAAATCGAAGTCCAGAAGAATCGACAACTCAAGCAGATCCAAGATTCAAGCAAAGACGCCAACCAAGACTTCGAACCTCTGTCTAATCAAGCTTTCAGTAAGATCAAGGCCACGGTAAAATAGACCAGGCGAGTCAACACTTTGATCATATTGATCCTACATTTTATGCAAATTATATTCTTTTAAAATATCAAACTGCATGCTTTAATTTCTAAAATGTATGTCAAACACCCTAAGGTAGTTAAATGCCTATTTGATGATTAAATAATTATTATACCTTTCCTTGATAATTGAACTCCCAAAAACCCTTGTCACCCTAGTAAATATATGGTAACTTACTAGTTATAGGTCGTACTTAAACGCCATGCTAGACTTGTTTAAGTACCGGGGTACTTCTACCCCAAATCATCATCCTTTATATCATAACAATCGTTTTGGGCAGTCATTGGGGAGAATGACTGAATTGGTTGGATAATTTATTTTATACCTCTCCATAACTCTAAAAATTTGCTAATACCCATCTGGGCGGATGGTAAGCTGGAGGGTAAATGGTTGGGTGCTAATGTAGCCCAGGATATTTTTGTGGATGGTATGTAGTAAGAACTGCCCAGATGATCTTAAGGACTTAATCCTGTGATGACCTCCTATTGTAAAACAGTACAACCACAAGTCTATAATGGTGTCGACCTGGTTGACTAATTTGTATCCACCATTGTGAGTTGCACCACTGGAGTGACCCACGAGTCGTGTCGCCGGCTTAAGCTGTCGTGGACACGGGTCGTGAGTTGGCTAAGCCGCCGTGTGGCGCAAGAGGGGGTTTGGGGGGCATGGTTGATGCAGAGGGAGAGCGTAACCACCCTCAGATGAAACCTTAGCGGGTGCAATGAACAATGAGGGATGACTTATAAAGGCCTTGTGGTAATCTCCCCTTGATTCACATGTCTACGGAAACGTGTGTACATATCAAGCTGATTATCTCTTGTGGGTAAAGATGTATAATCTCTGCAGAGAATAAAAATTGTTCCAACAGCCGTGCCCACGGTCAAGGGCGGGCATAGGAACTTACAAGATATAGTTTTATTTCAAAAAAAACTTTATGGATGGGTTGAAAAATGTGCGGGGCTCACCCAGCCCTTGATTTGGATTTTCCCTGGGTATTCTTACCCAGCGTTGGTAATAGGTGGGTATGACCACCAACAAAAATATAAGCATAAAGGTGGAGGTAGCCTCTGCTTTTATTAATTATTGCTCAATTAATCTCTTTAAAAATATAATTTGGTTAAAATGCTAAGTGATAGGACTTTCTAATATCTGTATTTACAAATGCTGCTTTACACAAATAAAAAAAACCCGAGCTATCCTTGTTACACCTTGCATATATTATTGTATCTGTGTGTGTTGGCTCGCGAGCACGGTAGTTGTGCTCATCCTCGCTCTTTCCCCAAACCCTCAGGAACAGGAACCCTGGAGCTGTCGACTGCATTAAGGATCCAGAAGTCTGAAGACTCAGGAATCGTTGAAGCGTAGTTTAGTCCTTAGCTGTTCTAGTCTCACCCCAGTCTAGCTGACTCCGTCGGTTCTTGTGTGCCCCCTATATTGTCTGAGGTTTTTGGATAATATCGGACATACACGGGTTCCCCAGTCACTTGCCTGCGATAAGATATGCCCTCACCCCTTTGCTTCCGTTGTTGCTTCTGCTATCTTTGTAATGTATTCATTTGGCCTGTTCGGCCCTTATTGTAAAAAAATTGGTCCCGAATCGGTCTATGTAAACTCTGATGTGTAAATTAATGAATGAAATGATTTTACGCCATGTATGGTTTGATTCAGCATTGTGCCTGTGAAGTGCTATCTACTGATCCAGAGAATAGCACAGTGGTTTCACAGAGGAATCCGGATGGAGAATTCTGAGGTCCCACAGAGCTGGTATCAGAGCATACGACTGTAGAAATCTTAGATAGACTGGTCGAGCCTAAGGATTCGAGTATTACTTTCAAAACCTAAGAAAAGTTTTGACAAAATATAACATATTATTTGCTATTACTTACCCCTCTTAGTTCTCCTCTTCTCTTGATTCCACTTGAGTTTTTACTCAGTCCAACTTCCCTACTTGCTTTAAAAATTGTAGATGGCGACCCCTTCGTCCGATGGACCGTGGGACTCGTTCTCTCACGAAGAAGATGGAGATGAGTGCGTGGAACTCCTTCGCCAACTCATGTACCATCTGGACTACTATCTGCCTCTCCTGGAAGGACAATCTGACCCCGAAATCCGTGCATCGTGTGGGAGTAGCTAGACTAAGTCTAGGTTAGCTAGCAGTGCTTGCATTAGCAGTCCTTTTTTGCAAGTACTTTTGTTTTCTTCTTTTGTAGACGTTGTGTCTGCATCCTGTGTCATGGCTTAGTATGGCCTATATGTTGTACTCTAGAAGTCGTGTAACACTTAACCCCTTTAATATAATGCAGCCGTTCTAGGCTTTGTATTGTATTTGATCATTTTCCTCGTTTGGTTTTGAGTTTCTTCTGTGTGCCATAGAGGGACAGTGAACCCTCATATAAACCCTCCTAGCCTAATCTAGGTTGCTCTCTTAGATGGCACCAAAGAGATCAGCAACCAAAGGAAGTGGTGTCATTTGCAAAAGAAAGAAGTCAGCGCCAAGGTCACATGATAGCATCCTCGTGATGAAGTGAAGCTTGACACCAAAGATCCCCGGTCGAACCCAACTACCAAAAGCTCCAACTCCAACTCTGCATTCCAATGGGAGTAGTTCCGCTGGACAGCCTGCAACAGTCAAACCCATGGCTAGCTTTCACTGCTTCAGCTGCGGAGAAAAAGGGCACTATGTTAGTAGATGCCCCCCCAGAAAAAGCTTCGCCGTACAAGTGGTGCAGAAGACGACAAAGCGGACCCTGCCACCCATCAACTTCAAGAATCACCCAAGGACGATGGTACCGTTACACCAGGAAGACCCCTGAAGGACAACATATTCTTCCATTGCAATAATTCGGAACACTTCGCCAACAGATACCCCCAAAGAAAGCAAGATCAAGGAATCAAGCGTCACCATTTCGGCAACCTAGGACACCGCAAGAATGGATGTCCCAAATGGAAACATGAAGAATCAGCAAAGAACATCATCATCACCGACCTCAGCCTTGACCACGAAGAATTTCTCAAAGAGGTTCCAGCGAAAAGCAAGTTGCACCTGCTGAAGATCTGCTACAAGATTCGGAAGCCCCGCCAACTGTTTGTCTTGAATGTGGCAAGTCAGGACATGTTGCCCAATTATGTCCTCCCTTAAGACAGGATACAAGAGGAGCATGCATCACATGCGAGCAAATTGGACACTATTGCTACTCGTGCCCAGTGCCCTACTGTCCCCGCTGTAAGGAACACCATCAATCAGAAGATTCCCTGAGAACCAGAAAGCCTGCATGCGACGTGGAGAAAAAGGACATCAGACAGATCAATGCTCCAACTGCCCCAACTGTGATAAGGATCACCAGTCAGGTGAATGCCCGATGAGTAAAGTTACGTGCTTTCTCTGTGAAGGACAAGAGCGAATTATAAAGAGGTCAAGGTCTGGGTACAGATTATTCTTCATTTTTTGATTTGTTTCCGTATTCGACTCGAGTTAGTTTTATGCCAACATATATACCCCTTGTAAGCCGCACGGGAAGAGTTGACGAGTCATTAAAATCCTTGTGTTTTGTAAACACTTTTTCTGATATAGCGAAGATTGCCGTCGTGCGCCATGGTTTTTTCCCCCCGAAAGGGTTTTCCAAGTAAAAATCGGTGTCTCCTTGTTCTTGATCTACTTTGTTATATGCTTGTCGATTTCTAACAAGTGGTATCAAAGCCACGTTCGTTACCCGTTTTCAATCTAGAGTTTGTTCGACATGACGTCATTGAAGTATGATCTTTCGCTGCTGGATCAGGACACGTGATTCTCTTTGTAGCAAGTCAAGATACGGACGTTATTGGCGCAATCCAATCTGAATGAGGCGCTGGATGGCTTCGGGAAGAAGACAACCAATACTTGGTCCGATGAAGAAAAGATAAATGACCATAAGGCATTGTCCCAAACTTAACTTCACCTGCATAATAATATTCTGCAAGAGGTGCTAAAAATCACGTTGGCCGGTGTTCTATGGCTGAAGCCGAAAGAGATATGCATGACAAAGGAACTCAACAACAAGATGCATCTCAAGCATAAATTATTCTTACATAAGTTGTAAGAGGAAGGTAATATGTTGAATCATCTTTCAAAATTTAAAGAGATCATCTCTGACCTAGAGTCAATAGAGGTAAAATATGATGAGGAAGATTTTGGTTTAATTCTTTTGTGTTCTCTGCCTAGTTCATACTCAAATTTTAGAGATACCATATTGTATAGTCATGATACACTGACACTCAATGATGTTTATGAAGCCTTGCATGCAAAGAAAAAAGATGAAACAGATGGTGTCTTCTGAAGGTTTAGGTTCACAAGCAGAAGACTTGTCTGTTCGTGGCAGACAAAAGGAGAAGAACTCAAACAATGGATCTCGAGACAAAAGTTCAAACAGCTACAAGGACCGGTCGAAATCCAAAGACAAGTACAAGTCATGCAAATATTGCAAGAAAAGTGGGCACAACATATCTGAATGCTACAAGTTGCAGAACAAAGAAAAGAGGAACGACACATATAAGCCAAAAGGTAAAACAGAAGATGAAGGTGCAGAAAATATAGCTCGTGATAGTAGTTCTGATGGTGAGATGCTTGTTATTTATGTTTTTGTTGGATGTGCTGAAACTAACGATGAATGGATTCTCGATACTGTCTGCACTTTTCATATGTTCTTGAATAGATATTGGTTTACCGCTTATGAGCCAGTCAATAGTTCTGGTTCTGTTTTGATGGGTGATAGTTCAACATGTAAGGTAGCAGACTTTGGCTCTATTTGGATCAAGATGTTTGATGACATCATCAAAACCATATCGAATATTCGATACATTCTAGGTATAAAAAGAAATCTTATTTCGTTGAGTGCTCTTGATGATAAAGGTTACAAGTATTCAGGTGGAGGTGAAGTCCTCAAGATCACCAAAGGTTCTCTTGCTGTAATGAAAGGTGACAGAAAGGCTTCCAATTGCCTATATTATCTCCAAGGTACGACAGTTACAGGTAATGCTACTGTTGTTTCAAAAAGGTTATCAGATTCTGATGCTACTAATCTTTGCCATATACGTCTTGGGCATATGAATGAACTTGGGTTGGCGGAATTAAGCAAAGAGAGGATTTTTGGAAGGATATAGCATCGGCGACCTAAATTTTTGTGAGCATTGCATCTTTGGCAAGCACAAGAGGGTGAAGTTCAATACTTCGGTTCATACTGCAGAATGTATTTTGGATTATGTGCATTCTGATTTATGAGGACCATTCGCAAGCCATCGCTAGGAGGTACTCGTTATATGTTAACAATTACTGGCAATTACTCTAGAAGAGTATGACCTTATTTTTTGAAGCATAAATCAGAAGTATTTTCAGTATTTAAAGAGTGGACGACTATGATTGAAAGGCAAACTGAAAAGAAGGTAAAGAAGCTTCGCACTGATAATGGGATGGAATTCTATTCTAATGAATTTAAATCATATTGCAAAACTGAAGGCATTGTTAGGTACTACACTGATCCCTATACTCCTCAACAAAATAGTGTAGCTGAGCGTATGAGCAGGACCATCATTTCAAATGCCCGTTGCATGTTGTCAAATGCATGTTTGCATATGTATTTTTGGGCTTAAGTCACTTCCACTGCTTGCTATCTTATTAATCGGTCACCCTCTATTGCAATTGAAAAGAAGACTCCAATTGAGCTATGATCTGATTTCCCAGCAAATTATTCAGAATTGATAGTTTTTTGTTGTACTGCTTATGCACATGTTGATAATAGAAAATTAGAGTCTAGAGCTGTTAAGTGTATCTTTCTTGACTATAAATCTGGTGTTAAAGGATATAAGTTGTGGAATCCCAAAACAAATAGGGTTGTGATTAGCGAAAATATTATCTTTGATGAATCTGCTATGCTTCATGATAAACTGCCTACTAATGTTCCTATTGAGAGTGAGAGGAATTCAAGTGTTCAGGTGAAGCACTTTGTTGGTTCAGGTAACATATCATATAAGGAAAGTATTATTGTTCATGATGCACCTATTGTTGAGGATCCTTCTATTGTTGAGCAGCCACCACAACGGTCTATCGCAGTAGACAGACCTAGGAGGGAGATTAATCCATTCAAGAGGTTGATTGAAGAAGCTAATAGTGTTTCTTATGCTTTGAGTGTGGTAGAAAAAATTGAAGGTAATACAAAACTTTCATCATGCTCTAAGGTTATTAACTCCACTGTTTGCAATAAGTGGATAACTACTATGCATGATGAGATGGAGTCACTTGAAAAGAATGACACTTAGAAATTAGTAAAGTTACCAAACTATAAGCCCATCCGTTGCAAGTGGGTTTTCAAGAAAAAAAGAATGTATTTCTCCAAATAATGAGACAAGATATAAAGCATGGTTAGTTGCCAAAGGTTATAACTAGATTCTAGGTATTAATTTTAATGAGGTTTTTCCCCCTATTATTAAACATAGCTCAATTCGCACTTTGCTCAGTATAGTTGCTATGCATGATTATGATGTTAAAACTGTATTTTACGAGGAGTTCAAGAAGATATCTATATAGATCAACTTTGAAGGTTTCATTGTTCTGAAAAAGATAACCTTGTTTGTAAGTTAAAGAAGTCTCTTTATGGATTGAAACAACCTCCTAGGCAGTGGTATACGAGATTTGACTTATTCATGCTTTCTCAAGATTTTAAAAGGTTTGATTATGACAACTGTGTTTATTTTAAAATTATCAATAGTTATGACAGCTGTGTTTATTTGAAAATTAGCAATGGTTTAACTATATATTTGCTTCTATATGTTGATGACATGCTGATTGCAGCAAAAGATAAAATAGAGATAACAAAGTTAAAGACGCAATTGAGTGGTGAATTTGAGATGAAGGATTTAGGTGCAACAAAGAAAATTCTTGGCATGGAGATATCCAGAGACAGGTCCTCTGGAAAATTATGCCTAACTCAGAAAGGGTATATTGATAAGGTCCTTCGTCGCTTTAATATGCATGAGGTTAAACCAGTGAGTACTCCATTAGCTGCACATTTCAGATTATCTTTAGCTATATATCCACAGTCAAATGATGATGTTGAGTACATGTCTAGCGTTCCATATTCTAGTGTAGTTGGTTCTCTTATGTATGTCATGGTATGTTCTCGTTCTGATTTATCACATGCGCTAAATGTTGTTAGTAAATTCATGACTAATCTTTGTAAAGAGCATTGGAAAGCAGTTCAGTGAATTTTCAGATACTTGCGTGGTACATCTAATACTTGTTTACCGTTTGAAAAATCTAGAGATGGACTTATTGGTTATGTGGATTCTGATTATGCTGATGATTTGGATAAGAGGGTGTCACTTACAGGTTATATGTTCACCATTGGTGGTTGTGCTGTGAGTTGAAAAGTAAGTTTGTAGGTACTATAGCTTTATCTACCACTGAAGCAGAGTATATAGCTATTTTTGAAGCATGCAAAGAAGCTACATGATTGAAGGGTTTATACACCAAGCTTTTGTGTAGATACTTCTTGCATTACTATGTTTTGCGATAGTCAAAATGCTATATGTTTTACAAAGGATCAGATGTTTCATGAAAGAACAAAGCACATTGATGTCAGATATCATTATATTCGAGATGTCATTGCTCAAGGTAATGTTAATGTATGCAAGATAAGTACTCAAGATAAATTCTGTTGATATGATGACAAAGCCAGTTCCAGTTATTAAGTTTGAGCTTTTTCTAAAGTTTGGTTGGTGTTAAAGTTTAGTCCAAGAGACTTTTTACGCACGGTGGTTATTTATTGTTGAAGAAGTTTTTTTTTCTCACATGCTATAAGGAGAGAATTCGTCTCAAGGTGGAGATTGTTGATATGCGATCCGAATTCTAAAGAGGCTAAGGTCCGGAGACACGGAGCGTCGATAGACCTGACCCATACGGAGGCCCACGACATAGTCGGGGGGGGGGGGGCGGAGTCCCCCGCGGTACAGATTCTTCTTCTTTTTCGGATTTATTTCCGTCTTCGACTCGAGTCAGTTTTATACCAACATTTATACCATTTGTAAGCCGCACGAGAAGAGTTGACGACTCATTAAAATTTCTGCGTTTTGTAAATATTTTTTTTATATAGTGAAGATCGCCGTCGTGCACCTGTGATTTTTTTTTCCAAAAGAATTTTCCACGTAAAAATCGGTCTATCTGTGCTTGATCTACTTTATTATTTACCTATCGATTTCTAGCACTGACCACTGAATGCAAAATAATCCTTTGTGATTCAAAAGGTTAGTTACGTAATATCATATTAGGTGTTTCGTCATGGTATTGAAACTGTGATTTCGGGTTGCGAAAAGGAAGTATATTCCTCTGTGATTCAGTGGCGAGATTTTAAGTCACCTTATGGGTCCCCCATGCTGCTTAAGAGCCGGCATCTTAATATTCTGGAAAAAAGAGAGAGATGAGGAATCAGACAGGTACTCTGAAATTTTAGTATTCACAATTTTTTCTCAAGTCTTGAAAAATAAAATCGAACTACAAATAAGAAAACAATGATCCATGAGGTAGTAGTATTTTTGTTTAGACCCTAGAGATACTGGTTTCGATTCAGTTTGCTTGCCAGGTTCTATCCACTTCTCTCTTGTCTTGCGGTGCGGTTCTATGCTGCTCCAAATAAAGAAGTGTGTAATTTTAAAACAATTATGAACTGTATAATTTGTGCTACTAGGTGTAAGTGGCTTAGTGCTATGATGCTACTCATCAATAGATTAGCACACCTTTATCCGTTGAAAATATCTGATTAGTAGTACATACAAGGGCAATGGAGATGAAAGATTTACAAATAGAGACAAGAGTAGATGAGAAGTGAGCCATGATGGAGTTCACTTATCTAGAGTAGGGTACCTTGCTGATGGATCATCTTACTGAAATTTTGCAGCTTCGATCTTGCTCATGAAATGCTCTCTCTGTATGATGTACAGCTAAAAGTGATCAATTGACATTGTACGATCAATTGACAGTTTTGTTTCCTTATCATATGCAATCTGTTGCTCTTTTTTTTAGGGAACACACAAAAGACTTGCATGTCTTTGTATTAAGAAAGAAAAAGTTTTACAACAAGAAATACAGAGCTAGCGAAAGGAAAGGAAACTAGACATAAATGGACTGGACTGGAGGATGCTCCCTACGCCGCTTGAAGCTGCTACAAACTAGCTAAAGCTACTCTCTTGGTAAGAAATAGTTCAACCCTCTCGCACCTGCCTACTGGTCGATCCCCAACCCCTGCCACAGCTTTGCTGCAACTCGCGAATTTGTTTTCGAAGACACATGCATTCCGCTCCTTCCAGATAGCCCAGATCGCTAGATGGAATCCAACCCTCTACGTGCTCCTTGGGGATATGCTTTCTAACACGCATCCACCGATCGTAGAGACAAGAATCATGTCGCGGGGCGGCACGTCCCAGCCCCAAATTGCGAAGGATGCGCATCCAGAATTGCTGCACCCACAAACAGCTACGCTCTCTTGGACCAGGGAACAGAATTTGCAGCTGCCATCTGCCGCAGACAATCTGCGGTCCAGCATCGGTTTTGAAGTGCTAGCCAGACAAAGAATTTGCATTTGAGAGGTGTCCAAGCTTTCCAGTTCTGCTTATGGCCCGCAAATTAAATGGACCTGAAGAAGAAGGCATAGTATGCCGATCTGGCTGAATAGCTGTAACATCCTATTTTAGGATGCCGTTTAGTGTCTTCTCGTTTGCCTTCTTGGTTTCCAAAACCTATTTCAAGTTATAGTGTATTTGCAAAAATTCTCTAGTTTCTGCCTCATTTCAAAAATTTAGTTTTCGAGTTTCAGCTTGAATCTCAGTTTCCTTTCGAATCCTCTCTGTTGAGCTCGGCCCACCTGGTCGCTCTCCTCCCCTGCCCCTTTTTAAAAGCTTCTTTCGACCATGTGCTCGCTCTGTCGCGCCCCCGTGTACCTTGTCCCCGTTCGGTCCCAGTTGCGACCACCTCCGTGTAGTCGACCACCTCCTCATAGTCGACCACCTCCTTATTGTCGACCAGCCTTTCGGTCTCGACCAGACCTTCGGTTTAGGTCAGCCTCTTCTCTTTTTCCGCAGCGTTGTGCGCATCAAATGCCGGTGTCGCTGCTGTGACATCTGCGCATTAAATGTCGTTGTCGCTGCAGTGCCATCTACACATTAAGTGTCATCTGCACGTTAATTGCCGTTGTCTCTACCCCGCTGACGCAAATCCTGTCGCTCCATCTTGACGCCCAACCCCCTTCCTCTATAAATGGAGCACCAGGCCATTTTGTCTCCTTTTGTTTTCCCCTCAACTCTCCCTTTCTTCCTCCATCTATCACTTTTGTTACTGTGGTTGCTCGAAGCCCCGAGCTCCAAAATCAAGCCGTCGCGCACCTTCTCTTGGTCCTCGCAGCACCGGTGTCGCCCCTCCTCTATCCACGTCGTTTCATACCCCCAAGCTCCTTGAAACAATCCCCTCACTCACTTCAGTTTGGTTTCACAGGAACCGCCGCCTTTCTCTTCTCCTTCAGTCCCGGCTGACCCCTTCACCACCGTCCTCCTTTGTCTTCAACTGCGAGCTTCCTCGTCGCTGTTCGCAGTCTACTGACCCCTCCCTCAGGCCTCTCTCTCGGTCTTGGTGAGTTTTCCGTGCCCTGTGCTCTATCGTGTTTTTTTTCTTTCGACCGCTTCGAGCAATCGAATCCTTCTTTTCTTTTGACCGCGTTGAGCAGTCGTGTCCTTCATTTCTTTCGACCGTGTTGAGCAGTCGAGCCCTCCTTTCGAGTTTTTCTTTTCTTTCGACCGCGTTGAGCAGTCAAATCCTTCCTTCTCTCGACCACGTTGAGTAGTCGAATTGAATCCTTTCTTCTTTCAACCACGTTAAGAGTCGAATTCTTTCTTCTTTCGACCACGTTGAGCAGTTGATCCTTCCTTGTTTCGACCACGTTGAGTAGTCGAATCCTTCCTACCACGTGGTGTAGTCAAACCCCCTCTCTCCGACCTCGTGGAATCGGATGATCAGTACTCGAAAGCAAAGCTTCGAGGACTCCATTCTCCTCCGTTATAACTACGATTACAATATTCTTTGTTTCTTAATTCGTCTAAATTCAAGATTTTTCTTTTGGCACTGGTCTTATTTAATTTGGAGTTCATTTATTATTTCTTGTGTATTTATTTGTCCTCTCTGCTTATTTTTTTTCCGGTATGTTTGTCCGAGTAGAGTTTGGGGAGACAGGAGATCTCCAGTTTGATCAAGCTCAAGACCACCAGGACTCTCTTGTCCATAGCTCAGGCGAGTCAATACTTTGATCATTCTAAGTCTAGTTTTTTTGTATGCAAATTATATTCTTTTAAATTACCAAAACTGCATACTTTAATTTTTTTAACAATCGTATGTTAACTCTTAAGGTAGTTAAATGTCCACTTGTTGGTTAATTAATTACTACCCCATCCTTTGGCAATTGAATCCATTATTCTGTGCCTTCCTAGTAACTATGTGGTAATTTACTACCTATAGGTTGTACGTAACTCTTAAGCTATGAACGAGACTAATTGGCCAAAAATCTTGAACTCCCGGCGCTTGCTCTTTTTTGGGAATGAGAGTGATGTAGGGGTTGTTCAACGGATGAAAGCTTGCGTTGTTTGGGTTGAATAACGCCTCAATTGCAGAACAACGTAGTCGGGATCCGGAGCTTAATTTCTCAGTGGGCAAGGCTTTTGACGACTGCCCAGACCTCCCCCAGCTCTGCAATCCCTTGCCTGCGTTCCGCAAGAGACAATAATCTAAGCGTCGCAACGGGTCAGTGATGGTTGAGGGACAGACAGACCCAAGCTTCTTCAACGGCTTGCAAAAAGCCCTCTTGATTTGGCCAAAAAATGATTCAAAATGGAAACGTCGCTTGGACGAGAGGGAGACTGCCGAATCTGTTGCTCTCACAAGTGATGACATGGGTGAAGGAAACCTGCTCTTCAGAAAGAGTTAAAGCCGTTTTCAGATAAAAGAACACGAACGAGTTGCTGCGTTCGGGGCTGGAGCTCACTTTGCTTGGGTAATCGGCCTGCTTGCTTGCGTCGTGGTGCACGCACCTCACCTCAATTTTTCTATGATTTTGGTTGCCTTCTTCACGTAAGCCGCCACTAGTACGATGCGGACTATAAATAGTATCGACTGAACTTTAAAGTTATGTACAATGTAAGTAATACTAATTTCTCTACATCATAGTCATATCATATAGATGCTAAATTTGTCTTTTCTCTTCAGTGGTGTTTCACTTTTCCCGTAGGACCCAAAATAAATAGACAAACCGATTCCTCTCCCCACTATGTGTTCTCCCTCTCACGCATCACTATGTCAGATTGCTGTACTGACATGTACAAATGTTAATACTAGAGGAATTTGGTCCCAGGCTGCACCGTTTGTATCTCTAATTTCTTTTCGTAACAAAATATATAGTAATTAACCTGAAATAGACCATGGTAATTCCAGGGCATAAATAACTCTCCCAGGCGGCTGAAATGGCAAAATACTGGGACTCTCAACCTGCTTTAAGATGCAGTCAAAATTTGACAAGGGTAAATAGAAGATATAACATTTGTCTATTGCGCATTAGATTGCCTGCTAAAATGACTCACGACCATACTGCCTAAGAGCCAACATAACTCTTCGCGCTGTTCAATTAAGGACACTAACTCTAAAAAACAAATACTAACATAATCATTTGGCCTCAGCAGCAGCCTTATTCGAGCATTCTGATGAGAGATGGCCGGCAATGCCGCATTCATAACATGTCCGCCTCTTCTTTTTCTTTGGATGCACCGTGTTTGTGTCATCACTGGCCTTCTTTCCATCAGAAATGGGTAAGGGTATACTTGAGCCACCATCAGGTTTCTCTTCATCAGAATTAATCTGAGTAGCCTTTTTGTTGGGGCAAGCTGACGAGAGATGACCGGACATGCCACATTCATAGCATTTCCTCCTCTTCTTCGAAGGTGCTGAATTTAATTCATCACCTATTTTGTTTTCCTCAGAAACGATGGAAGGTGCAGACTTTGGTTCATCATCAGGCTCCTTGTTAGAAACAACCTTAGCAGCCTTTTTGTTTGGGCAAGCCGACGAGAGATGACCAGGAACGCCACATTCATAGCATGTCCGCCTCTTCTTCGACGATGCTGTGGCTGAATCGATATTAGCCTTCTTTTCGTCAGATATGACTTCAGAAGCCTTCTTATTAGGGCAAGAAGAAGAGAGATGGCCAGGGGTGCCACATTCATAACATGTACGAATCTTATTCTTCGATGAATCTGAGTTTGCATTGTCATTGAGTATCTGGTTGTCCTTCTTGGGAACAGCACATCTGATTCTGACTGGCCGCCCCTTAATCACCTTCTGGTCAAGCTTCATAGCAACAGCAAGAGATGTGCCATCAGAAATATCAACATGCGCATAGCCTTTGAAATCACCTGTCTCCTCGTCGGTTCCTAATCGGATTGATGAGATCTTGCAGTCAGAAAAGAACTTCTTCAGGTCATCCTCTGTTATGTCCCATGTTAGGTTTCCAACATACATCCTATTGTATCCCTCTTATCATCTTTGGTGCAAAATCTTCTTTTTCATGGTTAGATCTGTAAGGCTGGATTTTCAAAAAAAATCCTCCCCTGAAATGGTTAACAAAAATGTTATCGCTTACGAATTATGATTAAAACAAAGGTGTAACATTCAGAAGGTGATGCGTTTACATATCTGCACCATCAAGAGCCAATGCCCTTTGTGCGGCGGCGTCAGTCTGGACGAGAAATTAGTCAGGTTTCAACCTCCAAACAAAGGCAATGGCCAAAAGCATGCTGCTAACAATGCATGTGAATGATTTACAATAACAGATCAAGATGTCCTATGGTGGTATCCAGTTGAGTTTGATGGATTACATAAAATTAAATGGAACATAAGAGTTTGCTCAAAAGTTGTACCACAAGAATTGCTACAACATCCATCACAACCAAGCCCATACAGATGAATGGCATAAGAGGATTTGGAAACTAAACCCACAATTTCTACACCAGAACCGTGAACAAGTCAGATTGCCATTTGAATATAATTAGTTTGAATCAAACTCTAGTGCCATGAAAACTTTGCACGTTCAGTGCATTAGAAAAATGTCTTAGGTAATTTGATACACTTGTGAATTTGACATCCCTACAAGGACAGGAATGCTAAACTAAAAGAAAGCAAAACAGATTTAGAAGCAGACCTTAAATGTGAGAATGGCAATACCCTTGAACTTCCCGGTCTCGGAAAAGTCATGCAGTCCAGTGCAGTGATACTGCCACATCCTTCAAAGAAACTTCTAATGTCATCCTCAGATGAATAGTATGGTATGCCACCAACAAACGCCTTCTTTATACTTTGCTCAATGAAACAAGGATGCAAAACAAGACACAATGTTAACAAGGCCAACATCCTGCAAGCAGTTAAATGACTCAACCCATCCACCACACTCTTTATCAACTCAATGAATTCACCACCAGAAAGCAATCAAATTACACTATTACTTCACAAAGAAAAATAGTTACCTTCCAACATAGCAGACAGAACAGGTGTTTCTTTTTAACGAACAAAAACGGTTGTTTCGTCACAACCAAATCAGATGATCAAGCAGTTTCTTATGTATTGTAGAATTTACACTACTTCAATAAATGGCAAAGCTAAACAATACAAACACGAGTAACCCCTACATTTGTTAATCACCTACACGGCTATACTGTTCTAAGTCACTAACATGCTATGCTACTCTCTCTGATCTTTTAGCAAAAATAGCATCTTAAAACCTCTCCTATTTCCATGGTATATTCGCGCTAATCTAACAAGAAACAAGGTATTCGAGTATGAAGGCACCAATATGGCAATATGTTAAATCCCTAACTCACCAATCTTCTGCCACAATCGGATCATTGGATCCAACTGCAGGACCAGCCACTCCCAACTTCTGTTTCTTCTCCCCCGCCTCCACCTTCACTGTATTTAGACTTTGCTCACTGAAACAAGGACACAAAATATTACATGACTAATGTCAACAAAAGGACCCCAAACAGCTAAATAGCACCACCACTCGCCTCATTAATCGGATGAAGACATCACTAGAAAGCAATCAAATTCAGATACATTCCTCATCAATTAAATGAAAATACCACTTGCAAGCAATCACATTATAGTCTGACTTCACAAAGAAACAAAACCATTGCTTTGATCACAACCAATCAGATGGTCACAATTTCTTATGCACTATAGAATAATGGGTCTACTAATGAATTGCAAAGCTAAACAATCCAAATTACAGTATAATCCCTACACTCTGAAGCACAGACTCTTCAGTTTCTTGCCGTATCTTTGTCGGACACCGTGTCCGACACGGACATGCCACGGACATATGTCGGCGGCATATCAGTCAATTAAACAACAATTTTTAATTTTTAAAATTTCCGACACGTATCCGACACGGCCCAGCCAGCCCACCATAGCCACGTCAGCGCATAACCCTAGCTCCTCTCGATCCCAATCCCCCGACCCGCGTACCCTGTTCCTTGCACGCTGCCTCAGCTCCCTCACGCGCCCCGTCGCTCTGCCAGCTCGCTACGCCTCCTCCCTCTCCGGTGACCAACAGGCAGCAACACGCCGCCTCTCGCTAGCTCCTAGGTTAATGGAATTTTGAATTTCTGATAATGGTACTAATATGAACAATTGAACATATCATGAACTAAGTAAAAGAATAATGAAGAGACGAGTGTTATCTTTGAGAGGTACATAATCCTAGTTTACTTTACACTTTACATTATTTTAGTTTGACACGCATGTAGAAAAATGAAAAATAATGCATATGTGTATATTATTCTTATTATTTAAATATATATAGCCGTGTCGCGGTATCGGCATTTGTGGGAAAATGATGAATCCCCATGTCGGTGTCGTGTCGACGTATCCGTATCCGTGTCCGTGCTTGGTAGCCCCTACATTGTTCATCACATCACATAAACGGCTACACTGTTCTAAGCTCACACTATACCAACATGCTATGAGATCATCTCTGAATTCCTTTTTTCGCAACAACGCATTTTAACATCAAATCTCCTATTTCCATGATATATTCGCGCCAATCTAACAAGAAACTAGGTAACCGAGTACAAAATCTCCAATCTGTTAAGCCCTAACTCACCTATCCTCTGCCACGAGGGGATCGTCGGATCCAACTACAGGATCGGCCATTTCCAACTTCTGGTTCTCCGCCTCCATTGCTGCTGCTTCGCGGCGGCTGCGGCTGCGAGGTTTTGGTTGGGAGAAGAAGAGGTGGAGGGCCTGGAGGCCGACACGGCGGTCTTCATTGGGCTGGGGTTCTACGGGCTCAAGTGGGCCTGAAACATGAAAGACTAGTGTCCTGAGCAACAAACCCGGCCCGTAAAGGCCCAATAGGCGATCACTTCCCTAGCTGCCGCCGAAGCCGAACCGGCAAGAGCAGCGAGCAGCACAGCCCTAGCTGAGCCCGACCACCGATCGCGCGTGGAGACGATGGCCGGGAAGGCGGCGGCGGCGGCGGCGAAGTGGGCTGAGGGGTACCCGTGGAAGGACAAGCTGGCCAAGTACAAGGGGGAGCTGACCAAGGGTGTGTGGGGGTACTGGGAGCTCGGCGCCTGGAAGCCCCTCGGCCTCAGCGCCCGCAAGCGCGCCCGCCTCCGCAAGGAGGTCCTCCTCGCCGGCGAGGACTGGACCTACGACCCTCCCCGTGGCGAGATGCGCACCAAGCGCAAGGGACACAAGTGCGACCGCATCGCCGCCGAGAAGTAAGCGCCGCGCATTTCTTGGCTCTCCCTTCGATGTGCCTCCTTGCTTCATGTTTGATTCGTTTTTCAGGCGTGCGAATACTGTTGAACTGATGAAGAAGATGCCCCAGATGCTCCTCGACTACAAGGTTTGCTTCCTCATCTCATCCTTGTGCTTCTTGTTGTCCCTCCCCATTGTCATCTAGTGTCTAGTGTTTACACACTGACATTCTATTAGTAATCCTCGTGTATAGACATGCCATTTCCCAGCTGATATCAGTAGTTTAGACGTATTGTTTTGAATGTCAGTGTTTATTGCTCGACGTAAATCGGTATTATTTAACATTTTTTTTCTTTGTCTAAAGCTGGCACTAACACCCTCTCGGTGTCAGCCTTAATCACACTACTGTAAACCAATCCCTTGGGGTTCTTCTGTCTAGGGTCTGTTTGTTTAAGCTTAGGCTTTTTAGTTTATAGCTTAAAGTCAATTTTTTAGCTTAATCAGCTTATAAGCCGCTTAACTTTTAAACCAAGCTTTGGTGTTTGGTAATTTGGTTTTTTATAGAATGTTGGCTTATTGAGTTGTGTGTGAAGGATAAAAAGTCTGAATTGCTCTTTAGGGTTTAAAGAACCTTTTTTAAGTATGTGTTTAAACTTATTTTTGCATGAAATTTGTAAATATGATGATACGTACAAGTATACATATGAAACAAAATAGATTTCGCAATGTCTAACGAATTTCTATTATATAAAGGAAATTTGAAACAATAATGCTTGAGCAGCTCAGCTATCGAACAATGAAACTTGTGCCATTCATAAAATTTCATGCATATAGAGAATCAGCAGCTCTTGAACTTGACATTGACAAGAATGAATATCTATACAACTCAATTTGCACCTGATCATACAAGAACCTGAATTTATAGACTGCCATCAGCTTTAAACTACATGCCAAATCAAAGCACAATTGATCACTGCCGAAGTCTCACACAAGTATGCTAATCCGGCAAACATAACTGCTTTACATTACATTCAGTTCTTTGGCCAATTTTACAGGGTACTACTTAATTGGATGTTGGATCTGCCCTTTGCATCTTTGTTTATTGCCTGTAAAATCAAACAATGGCTTACAAATTTCAGTTCAAGAACCCAACAAGCCATAGGTTACTCCATGGATAAATAACACTGAATGAAAGTGCAGTGCAAGAATAATTTCAGGTTATTTAAATTAATTTAGATATTTACCAGGTTATCAAAGGTTACAAGCAAGACAAGAGCCAAATATTAGTGCACACATATTTTGCAGGTGCCACAAGCTTTTCAGAGACAACAAACAAAACAAGCAGCTGGCTTTGTGTCTCAATAGTCCATACATCAAAACAGTGTCAACTATAAAATATGTCTACTTAATATCACATTGTAGTTATTGAAAAATGAGACAGATTGCTACAGATATCTTCCAATAAGTAACAACATCCACCTAAAATTGGGATTAGTAAATAGTAACCCACCTAGAAGAATAAAGAAGGGGAAAATAGTCCACAAACAGTACTGTTAAGCAGGCATCCAAAGGAGAGGGAACCATACAAAAATCTATTAACGTTCAGTATACACAAAAAAAAACATGGGTACATACAAACAGCCGTGAATTGAAACTTCATTATCTGTCGATTATCTGCAAATTTTACATAGATGGATCTCTGTACAAACAAGCGTTCATATAGAACCAGAGATGAAGTAGCATATGTCACTCATGTAAGCTCAAAATTACATATCAAAACTAATTATTACAACATTTGGAGAGGAGTTACCTTGGCGTCGCTGATCCGGGACGGGAAAGGGAGGTGGCCATAGTGACGACCGGGACCAGTAGGAGGCAGAGGCAGCGGTGTTGGGACTGAGGTATTGGCGGCGTGGATCTTGAAGAGGTCAAGGATGGATGTGTCGGTGGTGACCTGGGAATGGGGACGGCAGCGAACTGGAGGCTTGGGCCGGTGGACTTCGGATCTGTCGAGCGGCGGCGACAGGATAACGCGACGGCATTGTCCTTCCTCGGTCACTCCGGACTGGCAGGGAGGCGGAGGAGAGGGTCGGCTACGGCGGCGCTACTCGGGTCTAGGCGGTTGGGGGAGGAGGCCGAGCGGCGCGGCGCGGCGCGGCTCGGGGTCTGAGGAACCGAAGGGAGGGGGGGTGAGGAGAAAGGAAGATTAAAAAAAGGATTTGCATTTATATACAATTGGCATTTTGTGGTTAATTTCAGCGAACTTCAGTGGCAAAAGGTTATTCCATTCCGCAAAAGACAAAAAAAACCTCTCTCTCATGGCTTATGGCTTTTAGGTTTAAAATGACTTAAGTTTTTTATAAGCTAGATGAAAAAGTCACCCATTTATTTAGGCTTAGACTTTTTTGCTTTTAAACTAAAGAAAAAGTATAAACAAACAGGACCCTAGTAGTAGATATGAGCTGGTGGAGAAAGCATGGGCATACAGGACCCTAGTTGTTGATATGAGCTGGTGGAGAAAGCATGGGCATTCATAGTTAGTTTACTCTACTACATGCCATCTGTTTAAGAGCGTGTTAGGTCCTGTTTGGCTTATATCAGGGCCTATTTCATGTTTTCGCCTGCTTTTTTATCCGTAACTTCTCATATAATTACAAGATGGTGTTTGGTTCTAACATATGCCCTCTATTTGAGATCCTATTAAGTCTGGTTTTCCTTATATCAGGGCCTGTTTGGCCCAGTTTGGATTCTCAATTTATCATATGAGCACAAGTTGTCTGGTTGTAATTTATAACAGTGAATGAAATAAAATCTAGAGGTTTTGTAATATTTTGGTTCAACAACTAGCTTATGCTGGCATAATGGAAACATAGGTAGTGCTGTTAACTAGGAATTTTTGTGCTTGATTGGTTGTAAGCATAGCCATATTTGGGGTCATGACCACCTTGTATAGATAAGCCCAAGGTTATTAAGTTGGCAAGTCGACACTACCCTCCTAGTGACTGGCTTGCCGACTAGTCGACAGGTACCATTCATATGACATGAATAATGAGCAACATAACAAGCACGACATAGCCAACATAAGTCCATGACAATAAAATAAGTCCACAACCTTAAGAGTCTAATGACATAACATAAATCCACAACAATAACATGTCCAACTCTCTCATCTTTCAAAAGTCATCCATCTCGAACTCATCTAAATTAGTAGTAGCATCCATGTTCTTTCTATCACCATCTTCGATTGTTGTCACACTCACATGTTGGTCATCCCGAACTTGGTTGCATAACGAGGCTTGAGATTCCTTGTCGGTTGTTGTCACACTCACATCTTTATCTTCTCCTTCATCATCATAATCTAGAAAGAGTGGTCTGCCCTTTTTGTACTTCCACAAAGCCTCTCGCATCTCTTTCATGATTGTTGTTGTAGTCTTGGCACATTTTTGAACATCTCCAAACCCACCCGCAAGATGCTCCTTAAACATTTTGATTCCTCCCGATACCTTCCGGTCACAAAGCGAACATTGAACCAAATCTCGGTTGCCAATAACTGGCCAAAACCATACTTCCATCCCGAATCATTAGACTTTGATCGAGTGGGCGAGGAGGCGTGGAGGCGACGAGGCGAGCACGCACATGTCGGCGATGTGACGGGAGCTCGTTGGGGTTGTGCTCCCAGAGTTGTGCCGCCACCTCCGCGGATGAGAGCCCCCACGCGGTGGAGACGGCGAGGCACGCCTCACCCTCCTAGACGGTGCGTGCCCACGCTGGGAACTCCTGGTTGACCTCACCCATCCTCAGAAGAAGGCGCATGGCGGAGTTGTTGCTGGCGCCCGGCGCCACAGTGTCGGCGGCCATGGCGTGGAGAGGGGCCAATAGAGCGGTGGCCGACAGGCGGGAGTGGTTGGTGGTGGCCTCCTGAGGCATAGGCGGTAGGCCGAGGCGAGGAGCGGCGGGCCGGGAGACCGGCGACCCCAGTGACCCTTGCTCGGCCCGACCCCGGCGTGCCCACTCCCGCCTCTCCCCCCCCCATGCGGCCGGTTTCACCTCGCGGCGCTAGCTTCACCCCTCTCGCTGGTCCTCGTGGCTTCCCATCGCCGCCATCGTTGTCGCGCCCTCGGACCCGATCGTTCACAGCAGAGGGCTGCCCCGGAGAGATGGAGTGGTGACCAAGGGAGGCGGTGGCGGGTCGGGCGGCGGGATCCGTGGCGGCGGCGAGAAAAGGAGAGGGGAAGAACGAAAAGAAGAAAGAGAGAGGTGATTTGTCTGCTAAGGTGGCAAAGTACGGTGATGTGGGTGCTAACGTGGATGCCACGTCAGCGAAACCGGAGTGGTTTAGGGTGGAAGGGGGTAAAGTGAACGGTTTTGAGTGTTGGAGGTTGGCTCGTGTCCGGTTTTGTAGTTTATGGTTGATTTTTGAACTTTTCGAAGAGTTCAGGGTTGTAAAAATAGACTTTTTCCTATTATAAAATTACAAGAGTTTATACTGTAGGTTTTGTGCAACAATTACTAAGACACAATATAGGCCCAGCCCAATAAGCCAGCTTATAATATAAGCATAAACTATTCCGATCAGACCGCTAGAATGGTGATGGAGCACGGAAAATAAATATCTGCACCCATAATGAAACTTCTGGATAATTACTCATCACTTTTTATCTTATCATGCATAAATTAGTAATGGCTCAATTTGAGAAATCTGTTCTTTCCAAAATTATGCTGCTAGTTTCAGTTGAGCTGTTATCAAACTGCTGCATACCTCGTTCGTGCAAGACCAAATGTCGTGGTGGGCATGCCTTGAAAGAAAATATCTGACCGACTCTTCTTTGTCTGTGTGTGCTTGAATTTTTGCCACTTCAGAAACGTAGATGGGAGAAAAAGATGAAAGAGGAGGAGAGTGCAAAGAGCTGAGATCAAGCAGCTCATTAAGGAAATAAGGATGCTGCACTTCCTAAATAAGGTTGAGATTTGATGTAGCAGGTTCTTGACTGGACTGTGATATCTCCTTTTCCCCCGTTGCTGGTTTCCAGCTTTCCTGTCGCCTATCGCGGTTTGGAATGCAGATATTTGATTATATAATTCCCAACATTTTGTTCATTGGGTCATGATTGTAGCCAGGCCCAACCTCTGTTGAAACAGATCAATTATGTGTACACCTTTGCTAATCTGTGCCACTGTCCAGTGCTGGATACATCTCCCCTTTTGATGATATGCTGCTATGCATGCTGCTGGCCTGGTACAATAACAAAGCTAGGGGTAGGAACACACGGCACGACGACACTTGACACGTTTTTGGCTTATCTTGGAAAGGAGATGAGATGGAGAATACCTGTGCAAGTGGCAAATTAAAGGCAGGAGCTCGCTTGTATCAGCTCGTTTTTGGCCTGGCTTTCCAGGGACCAAAAGGCCAGTGGCCATCTCGGCTCGCCAAGCTCATGCACGCACGCCTTTGTATTGATCTGTAAGTAAGATACTGCTTTAGTTTGTGCAGGACAACTGGGCTCTATCTATGTATAGTGGAGTAGATTGCGCATCTGCAGGTATAGTGCCTCTGTTAATTATTTGAGGATCAACCAGCTTGATGATAGTGCTGCACTGTTTTCTAAGCTTGCTGACGCAAGTGTAAAGTGTAGAAGTCGATGATCTTCTTGATAAGATAAAAAGTTGAATAAATCATCCTTAACCTCACACATGAGAATAGGTAGTATATATTATCGTGCTATGCATTATTATTAAGGTGCGATTCCAACCGTACGTTTCACCTAATGTGCACTGCCACATCAGTTATCCTATCCTATCAGTTCACCTTTCCTGGGATGAATGATGAACAGGCCCTACTTTACTGTGGCCAGAGATAGACACATTGATAGTACTATTATTTTCTCAACAATGTCATATTAGCCCTTCAGATAATTAATCTGGGCCCCTTTAATTTACGCCCTCATTTTTTTATATAGAGAATTTACACCCTCGTTCGGAATGGAGGAAAAGCAATAGGAGCAAAACTCTGTTTCCTGTAAAATTATTACGGAGTTCTTGTGTTCCAACCAAAACAAATCTTCCTACTGAACTCTTTGTATTTTTGTCCTGTTTTAATCCATCATCGTGAGTTTGGGTCTCATTTTTGCCCTTCTATTTTGAAATTCAATCACAGCAACTGTGAACAAACAATGTTAATTTTAAGCTGATTTTCCTTCAGGCATGGGATTAATTAAGTAGGATACTAATCCAAAGCAAGATGGTTTGAAATGGATAACGGGGTATACTTTTGTGTGTGTGTGTGTGCGTGTGATAATGTTGGGTGGATACCACTAATAGCATGGTTGAGTGGTAGACCACCACGGCGACTACTTTTGTATTGTTGTATGTATTTTCCCCTATATTATTAATGTAATTATATACAGTAGTATCATTTTTCTACTGTTGTTTAAAAAAAGGAAAATGCATCTCACTTTCAATATACCACTTAGACGAACATATCATACATATATATATTTTCAGTATACTTAAATATCAATTATAAAATACGACTTGATTGAAAAAAATTCATGAAAGCTCCTTTTTTCTATATACCTTTTTTCATATATAAAAGAAGTATATACACAAATCTTAAAACATGTGCAGTTACTAATGGGTTAGCGAGCGAGTGCGGGCCAATGAAGCTGATGGATGGAGGGGAAATTATTTCAGCTGCGGGCCGCCGGAATCACAAGCACCACCGCTGCTGCATGCCGTGTACTGTGCGCTAGCTTTGCTGCTGCTGGGAGAGAGAGAGAGAGAGAGAGAGTAAAGCACGAGCACGAGCACGAGCACGACAAGAAAAAAAGGGTGGAGATGGTGCGATAGGCACGCAGGGATCGCTCGCTCGCTCGTCCTTGCAATGATCGATATCCATGGATCCACCACTGACATCACCAAGCACTAACACGGCACTAGCTAGCTAGCTAGCTAGCTAGTAGCCAGCTGCTACCACTCGATCACCTTGATATCCATCCAGCACCAAGGCCTCCTCTCCATTTGTCCATGTCCTCCACCTGCCCTGCCCTGCCCTGCCCAGTTCTATATATAACCCAAGTGCTCGGTGCAGAGGCTACAATAGCTAGTATCTGAGCAATTACTAGTTGGTGTGCACACAGATATATACAACTATAAGATAAAGTGTCCATTGATTTCCCCTTCTTCTTCGATACATCGGCTGGGCCGGCCTTCTTCTGAGAGGGTACGTACGTACCGTGCGCCTGTCTGTCTGAACTGATCGATGGTGGTCAAGGCGAAGAAGATCGCCGCGGCGGCGGAGAAGAGAGGAGTAGTTGAGGAGGAGGAGACCATCTGTTGTAACGACGACAGTACTGGTGGTGGTGGCGGTGGCGGTGGGATGAGGAAGGGGCCGTGGACGGAGCAGGAGGACGTCCAACTGGTATGGTTCGTGCGCTTGTTCGGGGAACGTCGTTGGGATCTCTTAGCAAAGGTCTCAGGTTTGCGCGGTGGCGGGTGACCTAGATCGAGCAAAAGCAGCATGCATCACACACCATATATATGTGCATGTAGATATTCCCCATAGCTATGTCTTTCAATTCAATTCAGTTCAGTTACGTATCAGTTGATTTCTTATTCATATTTTCGTGGCTAGGTAGATGCATATGCATATGTAGTGCCGTAGTGGTGGTAGCTTAGCTAGCTAGCTAGTTCATGGAGATGGAGGTGGGGGATATGATCGATATATATGCATATACATACTATATATATATGGTGGTGTTGCATACATGCTGCGCTAGCTCGCATCAGGAGACATGCATGAGGACGGGCAGTGAGGTGCTAACCAATCTCTTCCTCTTCCTCTTCTCCCTGTCTCTGTGTGCGCGTCCGGCACATGTTTCGGTTCTGGCTTTGGTGGTTTGCAGGTCTCAAGCGCACCGGCAAGAGCTGCCGCCTCCGGTGGGTCAACTACCTCCACCCCAGCCTCAAGCGCGGCCGCATCACCGCCGAAGAGGAGCGCCTCATCCTCCAGCTCCACGCCCAGTGGGGCAGCAGGTGGTCGCGGATCGCCAGGAAGCTACCCGGCCGCACCGACAACGAGATCAAGAACTACTGGAGGACGCACATGAGGAAGAAGGCGCAGGAGGAGAAGAAGAAGAGGGCCGCCGCCTCAGCCTCGCCGTCCTCCTCCTCCTCCTCGTCCACGACGACGTCCTGCTCGGCCTCCTGAACAACGGGACGTCATCGACATCTTCGGCGGTGACCGAAGCACTAGTGCAAGAAACCAGCAGCGGGGACGAGGCCGAGGAGGCCACCACGGCAGCGAGCCAGCAGCAGCAGCCTCGAGATCAGCAGGAGCACTACTACATCATGGACCAGCTGTGGAACGAGATCGCGGCGGCCGAGGCGGCGACCAGCTACGCGGAGGGCTGGGGAGCTAGTCACGTCGTCGCCGCGGAGCCGGCGTCGTCGATGCCGTCGCCGGTGTGGGAGTTCAGCGCGGATTTTTCGCTGTGGAGGATCGATGACGAAGAGTACTACAAGAAGATGCTTGATGCCTCATGATGCATATCTTCTACTCGTGTATGCCTTATTACTGCTATTAGCTTAATTAGCTGTCTCTGAATTGAAAGGCTTATATGCCTTTCATTTGCATCATATCATACATATCCTTGCATCTGTCCACTGTAATTATACGTTGATCATGCATGGTACCTAGCTAGTTTGCTCGATAGTCAGATTTAAGTCGGCCTGATCATCTTGTGCAAATTAAGTAACGGATTTGCTATTTTTAAGTCGATTGAAATTTTTCTTAAGTTCAAGTCAACTGTTGTGGCCGTTGAATTTTGATCTAATGGATAAAAAATATGACTTTTGCTTAAGATAATTTCAGTCCCTTACTAATAGAGAACCTCATTAAGTAATCCATGTGTACGTGATCAGATTCAGAATGGCTATGAGATTAGTCCCATCTGCTAGCTGCATGCCTTGTGTACATGTAAGGATGATCGAGATATATATATATATATATATATATATATATATATATATATATATATATATATATATATATTGCTTTCTGAAGAGTTGCATTAATTGTACCCCGTCTCTTAATATCGCGCGTATAGTTTGTGACTCACTTGCATATATAGCACCATGGTATGGCATGGTTAGGCATGGCAAAATTCTAGCAAAGCAAAAAAGGAAAGAAAAAAAAAAGAGAGAGAGATTTGATGCAACTCGATCGATCTTTAATCTGTGGATATATATATGGCTGTACACAGATTGAAGATATTTGGGCAAATAATGGTGCAAGGGAAAAAAATGCTTCAACTAATGATCCACTAGAAATTCACAAACTTCATTATATATATGTATGTAAATGATGAGCTAATTAGAGCGCTGTGCAGTAATAACCACATGTCCTTTTGAGATCTTATGGCAGAACACAAAATAAGTACTCTAGTAGTACACCACCATGCATCGATCAGAGAGGTGTCATGTGGAATTTTGGTTCTCTCCCTAGCTAGAAATATATATGAAGAATAAAATTAAACAAATTCAGGCGTATGTACGCAAATAGAGAATCTGCACCAGAAAACATATATTCCAGAAAGATACCAGGAGCACGCACGCATCCCCAGGCCAGCAAGGCAAAGTCGACAATGCAAGTCATGCAAGTAACCCTCACGCAAGAGATGCTCAGATATATATCACGCAAGAGGGCCAGCCCAGCTGCAGCCTGCAGGGAATGACACTAGAAGATTTTCCATTCCATTCCATTTTGCATTATATTATAGTGGCTTTGCGATAAGCTAGCTAGCGACGAGCTAGTTGAATAAAAATGGTGGTGGAAATTAAGGTGGCGATAGGGATCTAGCTAGCTAGCTCACACTTACCTTTAATTTCTTCCTTCCTTTCTGCCATTGCTTTGGTCCTAACTCTGATTAACCTAGCATTATCTCCGGCCGTGATTTGTTTAATTTACACCCACTAGTGGTTCACCACAGCCTTTAATTGGTGTGTGTTGGCATGGTGTGGTGTCCTCTTACTCTTAGTGTGCGAGTAACCCCACACAAGATGCATGAGCTCCGTTAAATTTGTTCCCCACTGTCCAATATATTGCGCCTCTTGGTGCTCCTTTTCTCATGCCCAAGTATTTGGGATTGTGAGAGATGAGCAAAAGTCAAAAAAGTTGTTACTACTAGCTACTTCTTGGGAATACAGGAAGATGCATGGGCTGATCTTTTGTGAACATATACATGTATTATTAATTAGATAGTATAACACACCAACTCAACACGGATCCCAGAATACCACTAAACTAACATAGCTATCAATTTTAACAACAATTAACACTAAATTACAGCAAGCATATCAAAGATAAAAACATGTCCACATGTCACAATAACGCAAGTGCAATGATATGGCAGTTATGGATAATTAATTCTTAGCAAGTATGACAAGATAATAAGTAAATATCAACACAAAACCAATTCAATTAAGTCTATTAAATAAATAATAAACTTCGACCAATCAACTAAGGCTAAGCTATAATATCCTATCCTAATCATAATTCATCACACTAGTAAGCTGTCTCATTATCAATAGTTCTTGTAATTGAGTTAATGTCGTGATTCCAATTGTGTGCTAGCCCTTCCCATGAGCAACGTCGTCAACGGTCACCTAAAACAACAATAGAGTAAGGGTGAGTCCACGACTCAGTAAGCACAATAATAAAACAATGAGCAATGCTTAATCCATGGTAAAAAATATCATCCTCAACATCATTCGTTTCTCTTTCCTTTATTCTCATACTCAATCATTCAATTCTCTTTTCATGTTGTGCATCCATATACTACATGTCCACATGTACTTATTTCGCGTATATTGGTATAGCGCTAGTTGACACTCGCAACAATGTTCACTCTCAAGCCCGTCCTCCTCAAGGATCAGGGACCTCCTCTACCCTCATGGTGTTGTGATCACCTTCTCATATGCAATGATGTTTATGAAGGCACGATTATTCATAGATTCATCATTATTAACATTATCCAACATTCACATATCCATCAATACGAATAAAATAATGACCATTCACATTGCTTGCAATTAAATAAAGTAAAAGCACAAACAATATAATGGTAATGGGTAGTAAAAAATACAGTGATCCACCAATGAACATTGTCTACCATGCACTTGCACTACTACAGAAAAGCTCATCACAGACGGTTCGTAACAGTCATCACAGACGGTTTTTGAACCGTCTGAAATTTTATGTCTGTGATAACAGGCGGTTATCGCAGACGGTTGAAAAATCGTCTGTGATAAGTCTTTAGACCTAATTAATTTTTATCGTATTTTCAGCTAGCCTCAGGAATTGCTAGCCATGCCCTCTGAAAACTGGCAAGCAGAAACATATCACAGATAATTGTTGACAACTCAAAGTGATCATTTAACTCAAAATCAATTACAAAAGAATGTTTCAAGTATATATTAGCGCTAGAGTTACAAATTGAATTACAACCAGTCAAAGTGAATTACAATATTGAATCAATTGTTTCGAGGTCGTTCATCGGTGTCGACGGCGTGAAACTCTCCGGTGGTGTTAACTATGTCTGCCTTGATGAAGCCGCAGAGCTCCCCTCGAACGTGTGTGATCTGGTTCATCTCGAGTGCATTTAACTCTATGTTCAAGCCCTGTCGCTAGCAGGAGTAAAGTAGTAAGCATATATATTTAAATTTATAATTAGGAAATAATTATTACGAGATTGACAAACCTGGGGATCGTGCGTACTAGAAGCAATCAATAGCTGCATATGATGGCATACGTAGAATGCGCATAGGAATTACATATATATGTACAGTCAGTTCGAGACGCAATATTATGGAGTATGATATATGATTATTGTGTTGTAGCGCGTACCGGAAATCGCAACTTGTGAGTCAGTGTGGCGCTCGTTCCCTTGTATAAACCTCCCTCGGCAACATAGCCGATGAACGCCCTACATGATTCAAAAAAGTTATCCTCGTCCATTTCAAACGAAGGAAGACTACAATAGAGTTATGTGCGAAGGAAATGAACATACCTGTCGAGTATTCCTTTAAGAAGGGTGAAGTCATGATTTTTGTTGAGTAGGGAATCAAGGTACAATACCATGTTCCTCTTTGGCATAAGAATCAGAAGAATCCAGTGGAACCTACTCGTGTATGTCTCTATAGTCATAAACCTATGTTGAAACGTAATTTGTATAGCAAATATTGAAGCACTTACTTCTGGTTGTAGGGCACCATTATGTAGTCCTTGTCGTCCAGAGCAAGCAATCTCATTTTTATGTAATTCTCAACGTAGGATGCGTCTTGGTTGATTGTTTGCTCAGAGACCACGTGTGGGTCGAGGAAACCCACCGGTTCTTTGATTCGACGGGCACATTTCATAATGTATCTGTACATAAGCAATGAGTTATGATATTTATCGGTATCACGTGAGTGTAGAAATTGATTGTACACACTTACAGTGTCCAGCATCTTAGAAGTTAGGCGTCGAGGGCAACTAAGTTGTATAGGTCAAATAAGTCTTCGAAGCCCACGACGAAGTGGCCAGGCTCGTGGAGAAAATGCTCTCTCCCGTATCTGACGGTGATTCCAGTATGAACCCCCTTCTCTCGGGTCTTACGCAAGTACCAATCATGCAAAGCTTGACAAGCTACTCCTGAGCTATTTATTTCTGCACCGGAGACCAACAGACTTCCGAGGGAGTATTTCACGGGTTTAGGAGGTGCCTTAATGTTCTTCGATTTTGATTTCTCCTTAACGAGGCGGCTGAGGGACGTCTTCCCGTGAGACGCCTCAGGGACCGATATGGTGACACGCTTGTCTTGTCCCTTCACCGTCTTCTCGACGGGAAGCGATGTGGCGGCCTACTGAAGCTTTGGTTGAGGCGGACTCATCGAGGGTCCTATTGGAGACGCAGGGTCCTGTCGATATCGCGTCACTGAAGGGTCCAGTGCGATGTCCTTCTTGGGCCACTGGATAAAAGTGTGTGTGCATCCCTAGTGTTCGATTTCTTCGTTCGGGGAATCTCGGTGGATGGCCATGAAATTGTCATGTACCATGTCCACCTGCACCCTGGCGTAACCCTGCGCCAGCTGGGCACCGTGCTGCACTGCCCCTTCTTGGTATGGATACACCATACCCCGCCCAGCCTCAGTAGGAATCGACCCAACCATCCTCACTTGGAGCTTGCAGGGCGTCGGCTCCTATAAAACGGTACACAATTAGCTAAGGCGTCCTATAGGTCTATCTTTGGAGCACTCCAGAGATGTACATTACCTCGATGTCGTCGACCGTTAATTGCACGTCATCATGTCCAGAATTATGTGTGGACGCGACGCTACTCTGATGTCGAGGAGGACTTGCTCCCAAATTAACAGGGGCGGCTTGCGCCTGTATGAGTTGATTTACTTGGTTCTGCAAGTTTATTATTTGTTCTTAAAATTTTCCAACAAACATATGTTCCAACCGAGCATCGTATTGGTCCTTGGATCTCTTCCTACTCCTATACGTGTCGGAGTTGTGTGGGAATCCATCCCTCCAAGGTACGTAAACCCCAACGCCTCGCGTGCGACCCGGGTGCTCCTTGTTTCCCGGGTAGTGAGCGACATCCTTCTCCCTGTCTACTTCGAAGGAACCTTGGGAAGATGCGGAAGTCAATACTTCCTGCAAGAGGACATCATGTTATTGTAGACACCATGAAGTTATGGACTTATTAACAATTAAGTGGTTCGAGAAATTTACCAGGCGTTGAGACACTGCCTCGTCTGCCGGGTTTGTGAAAGAGATGCTGCCCGAAGACGTGGCTGATGCCCTCGCTCTTAAGCAGGCTCGAGCGCGCTCGTCTGAGATCTCAGCAAACGGTCGTGCAGCAGTCCCGTACTCCGCAGCCCACTATGTGGCTTTACCCGCGTACCTAGCGGTGCCGAGTCTGTGGGGTGAGTGTTTTGTGCCTGGATAGCTCTGTGCGCCGCACTTTGCTCCTGAAATTCGGCCGTCGTCTTCATCTGCACGAAGGCGTCCCATGTATCCCGCAACAAAAATTGATACGTCGTGAAGGGCGTCCGACCCGTGTTCACGTACTACGTGACAAGCAGGCTCTTGAAGGTCCTCCACGCGTGGGACATCGCCAGCAGCGTGTGCCATCACACACGTGCCTAATCTGCTTTAGGGAAAGTGAACGAGGCAGAAAGTTCAGTCCACAACTGGTCTCTCTGTACATCCGTCAGAGACTTCCAGGTTGGGGTGGTGATGGGGACCTGTTCCCTTGCAAGTACCCCGCAGACGGTCCGAATCTCGCACCGCTTTCTTGGGACTCGGCGGGATCCCGTCGCCACCTCGTGATCGTCATGCGGCCCGATGGCAATTTGGAGATTCCTCGCCTTCTCGCTGCGTACCACCTTGATCGGAGATCGGGCGCATTTAGCGACGTCGGCCGACGCGGCGAAGACGGTGCATCTGCCATCTATATAAGTTACGTATGCAATGATTACATAATCAAATATAAGTTACCCATTGAACCTAAATATATGATATGTAGTAAATAAAATATATGAAATTGCCCTCGATACAAGAAACTCCTGGGGATATCAGCCCTACACACTAAAACAAAAGGAAACACAACCCCCAAACCACACTAACAAATTTTACCCCTAATCAGAATATCCAAAAGAATGTTCAGCAACTAAACTCGTTTCTTCATCTACTTCTCGACGTTGTAAATATAATAATATGCCTTGTAAATATAATAATATGATGTCGTTCATATCTGTGTATCGCAGTCAGACATTACACAGCTAAGACGCATACAAGAATCCTCTCCAAATCAGACAGTTCAAGTGGATGGGGCGATCGGCCGGTCCGATCTGCCACTCAATCCAAGCCGTGATCTCCAAATGGGACGGCTCGGATCTAGGAGCGGGAAGGCCCGAGTGGTCCGAACAGGTACAAAATCTGGACCGGAGGATCTCCATCGGACGGCTCACACACGACGCGGTTAGGAGGTTGAGCTGAACCGCGAGACTCGGGTCAGATTCTAACTCGGATTCGAGCCCGAGGAACAATGATTTCAGATTTTGAATTAAAAGGCTGAGATTATTTGGGAATTTCCAGAGGTAGCTCCACATCTCCAAAAATTCTGAAATTTTTACTGAGTGATCCTGACTTCAAGTTCAACCGTGTATGAATTTTCCAGAATTTATCATGCAGTTCATTGCCCGCTAGAAAATTCACAAGCTGCTGGACAGGGGGTTTGACCAGGGAGACAACAGGTTTGACCAGCCCTTAAGAAATAGCAAATAATTTCTAAAAATTATGAAATTTCTCAGGAAGGTTACCCAGATGATAAAGAATTTAGAAAAAAATATTTCCCGAGGATGATCACAAGGTTTGACTAGAAGACCTTGAATTGCAACACTTCGAGTCAATAACCTTAATTGAATTTGAAGTCCACATTTCAAGGAGATAAATTCTAGAGAATTAAAATGACAACAAGGATGCATCCAAAAGTTTTAATTTATCCTCATTTTCATACATTTGAAACACAACTAATTACCGGTCTGACTGCCGCCAAATCGGTCAGACCGCCAAGGGTGGCGGTCCGATCGCCCGACACATGGCGGTCTGACCGGTGCTAACATTTGAAATACAACTAATTGACGGTCTGACCGCCGCCAAATCGGTCAGACCGCCAAGGGTGGCGGTCCGATCGCCCGACACATGGCAGTCTGACCGATTTAGCACCGGTCAGACCGCCAGGCCACAGAAGCAATGCACTTTTTACTTTGCTCAAATGACAAAACACATTTGCCCATTTGTGTGCATTTCCAATAAGGTTTCAAAGATGATATTCTCAACAAGTTGATAACTCTAACAAGTCCGCATTAACATCAACATTAGAGATGACAAGTCCATAACACATGTTAACATCAAATTACAATGGAATACATGCTTAATTGAAATATAGTCCTTCATGATGATCGACACGCATATAGCTAGCTTCCTCACTGGGTTCTTCCTCCAGTCTGATGCCGTCTCCGAAAGGAGGCAACTCGTCAAATTGATTGTACACTTCCTCATCCACGACATTCTCAACTCCGACAATTCTTCTTTTCCCATGAAGAACTACGTGGCGGTTCTTATTTGCTGGGTCCGTTACATAAAAAACTTGAATAACTTGCTTAGCGAGTACGAATGGTTCGTCCTTGTATCCAACACGTTTGAGGTCCACAGTAGTGACGCCGTAGTTTAACCCAATGACATCGAAACAGGGGGGGTCTTGAAAAGTACATAGTCGAGCTCCCAAATCTACTCTACGAACCCATAGTACGAGTTCAACCCGCGTGCCCCCGCGGTATTGAACCCCTCGTGAAATGCATCTATGCGACACCGCTGTTCTAGACTGTGCTCTTCCTATCCTGAGCTGCTGTATAAAACGTGTACCCATTTATGTCGTATCATTGCCATGTCCCAATTGTAAATTTTGGTCCTTTGGCCAACCATAGCAGTGTTTCATCATTTGATGACCTCCAAGTGAATCGCATCTTTAACCATTCGTTGAACCGACGGTTGTACTCTCTCGTTATCCAAACCTCCGACCGGTCTGGATTCTGTTGACGTACCATGTCTTTGTGCTCGTCGATGTACGGGGACACTTGGGTCATGTGTTGCAAGACCGTGAAATGGGCATGCGTGTATGTATCTAGATCGGGAGTGATTACTTTCCTCCCGATGGTCTCGATACCCTCCAGTCTCCCCTCGTGACGAGATAGAGGCACACCTATCGGTTCCACCTGAGCCATGTAGTCGACGCAGAACTCAATGACCTCTTCGGTTGCATAACCTTCGATGATCTCGCCTCCGTAGAGATCGATTCCGTACGTAGGACTTCAGAATTCCCATGTATCTCTCGAAAGAGTACATATGACGTAGGAACACAGGGCCGCATATCTTTATCTCTTTCACAAGGTGAACAATGAGATGGACCATGATATCAAAAAATGACAGAGGGAAACACATCTCAAGATGATATAGAGTCATCACCACCTCGGCCTGCAGAGCGTCGAGTCCTTCGGGATCGATGACCTTCTGAGCAATTGAGTTAAAGAAATAACACAGCCTAAAGATTACCACTCAGACCTTGTTTGGCAAGATACTCCTAATTGCAACAGGAAGCATCTGTGTCATCAGCACATGACAATCATGAGACTTCATACCAATTAATTTCAAATCTTTAATGGAAACAAGTTTTTTAATATTGGCGGAGTAACCGGACGGAACTTTCACACCATGTAACCTTTGACACAGTTCATTTCTCTCGGCCTTGGACAAAGTGTACCAAGCTGGGGGAAGGTACGTACGTCCTTTATCGGTCTCTTTCGGTGCTAACTCAGTTCTTATGTTCATATCAACCAAGTCACGCCATGCGTTAACACCATCTTTTATTTTGCCACTAATGTTCAGTAAGAGATCAATCAAGCTATCACATACATTCTTCCCCACGTGCATGACATCGATGCAGTGGCGAACTTCTAAGTGCTCCCAATAAGGTAAGTTCCAAAAAATTGACCGCTTCTTCCAGATATTTTTCTGAGGGGTCCTTAATTTACGTCCCTTTCCAAGCACAACATCGATATCCTTGACCATATCATAGACCTCTTTCCCTCTAAAAGCCCTTGGAGCTGAACCGTCCTCCTTATTTTCCTCGAATTGTTTCTTCATCTCGCGGTATGGGTGAATCCTGGGAAGGAACCTACGGTGACGCATATACACAGTTTTACGCAAGTTGTTCAGCCATACACTCTCGGTACCATCTAAGCAGTACAGACATGCTTTGACTCCTTTTGTACTGAACCCCGATAGGTTACCAAGGGCAGAAAAATCATTGATGGTGCAGAATAACATGGCGCGTAAAGTGAAGTTCTCTCGTTTGTACGCATCCCATACTTGTACCCCTTCATTCCAAAGTGTCATAAGATCTTCCAGCAATGGTGCTAGGTACACATCAATATCGTTCCCAGGTTGCTTCGGCCATTGGATAAGTAGTGACATCAAAATGTATTTCCGCTTCATACACAGCCAAGGAGGAAGGTTGTACATACATAGATTCACGGGCCAAAGCTATGTCGGTTTGCTCATGTTACCGAAAGGATTCATTCCGTCGTACTCAACCCTAACCTTATGTTCCTCGGTTCCGACCGAACTCTTTGAAGCTCGATCAAGTTTCTCCACCGCGAATCGCAGGGTGTCCGAGCTTCCCATCTTTCTTACACTCCTCCGAGTGCCAACGCATCAATCTTGCCTCCTTTCGGTTCGTAAATAAACGCTTCAAACGTGGGATCACAGCAGATACCACAACATCTTAGCAGAGGTCCTTGCTTCGTCTTAGCGATATTCTTACGCTTGTATCGGGATGCTTTGCACACGGGACATACATGCATGTCTGCATACTCTTTACGGTAGAGGATACAATCGTTCGGACATGCATGTATTCTTTCTACTTCCATTCCCAATGGACAAAGAACCTTCTTAGCTTGGTAGGTCGTCTTGGGGCAACACGTTTCCCTCGGAAGGATGTCAGCTAAGAGACCTAACAACGCCGTAAAACTCTTATCGGACCAACCATTGCTTGCCTTCAATTTCAGCAGTTCAAGCACGGTTGACAACCTTGTGTATTCCGGCTTGCAGCTATGGAACAAAGGTTTCCCCGAGTCCTCCATTAAGCCCTCGAATCTACAAAACTCTCTCTCACCGTAGTTCTCTTCTGCATCGCGTAGCATCTGATCCAGATTGTCATCATGCGACCTATCCTCATCAAAAGCACATTCCATACCCTGCATATCGTTGACTTCCTCGGAGATGTCGTCATTACTGACTTTCGGTATAATATGCTCTTCACCGTGACTGCTCCAACATGTATATCCTTTTTTGAAACCCCTTCGTATTAAGTGAGGTTCGATCTGCGCCGGGTTGTTAAACATTTTCATATTACCGCAATCAATGCATGTACAGTACATAAATTTTATCCCCTTCTTCAACATATCCTGCTCGGCGGCTCTTCTAAAAGCAAACACACCAATAATATACTCTTCGTTCACACGGTTCTCAATGTACATCCAGTTTCGGTCCATCTACACGTATACGCACGTAACAAATTAATTAGTGTTAAATTATATTAATAAGTCGTAAGTACCCTTCATAATGACCAAAGACATTAGTGATTAGTCTGGAGCAAATATAAAGGGTTACAGATTGTTACACATTAGTGATTAGTCTAGAGTAAAAATAAAGGGTTACAGATCGTTACCCTTCTCTCCAAGGTGGCGCAATCTGGGAGGAGGCAGCAGAGGTGCCGCAATGGGGGAGGAGGAGGCAGGGGTAACAGCTCAAAACGGAATGGGCAGCAATGTGCATGGAAGGAGGCAGCAGCAGCAAGGTGGTGCAACGGGGGAGGAGACAGCAGCAGCAGCAGGGTGGCCAATGGGGAGGAGGCAGCAGCAGCAGCAGGGTGGCCAATGGGGAGGAGGCAGCAGCAGCAGCAGCAGGGTGGCGGCGCCTCAAATGGAATGGAAAGGGGGCCTGTCGGGAGCATCTATTTATAGTGCTTGTATATCACAGACGATTCTTTACAAGAACCGTCTGTGATAGGATCACAGACGGTTCTTGTAAAGAATCGTCTGTGATAAATAAGTATCACAGACGGTTCTTTATACGAACCGTCTGTGAAGTATCACATACGGTTCGTATAAAGAACCGTCTGTGATAATTTTAGGGTGTCTAGTATAGCATGTTTTGTAGTAGTGTTGCCTTTTTATCCCTGCGAAGTGGGATAGCGAAGTAGCGGCAAAGCACTAAAGCGCACACTCCCTGGACAAACATGGCAATACACAACTCAAAATCATAACATTACAACACTCATACTTTACAATTATCATCATCGTACGTCTACTCCAAACCGACTCAATTAACCCAAAACTACTAGACACACTACTCGTTGTCCCAGTAAAAAAACTATCTAACTTGTACATCTGAACTCCAAATCTCGACACCCACTACTTTCTGGAATCGTCATGAAAAAGTCTACAACTTCCTAGTTATAACAAACTTCTGATTCTACCGTTCTCTACCCCGTTTCCTTCCGAGAAGACCATCACAGAATCTGTCAGGACAGCCTACTTCATAATTTTATATCTTTAATTCTAAAATTTTAAAATATACGAAAGATACCAGTTCTGGAAAGTATATAAAATTTCCTAACTTATTAAAGTTATCACCAAATTTTAATTTTTGACATTTACTATATGAAACCGCTCTATCTACACAACATCAGTCAGTTATGTCCAAATTCTAGACAGTGACCTTTTCCAAGCAGTAAATTTTCACTTGCTACTCCAATTCTAATGATCCATACCTTCCTGGGAAGCTAACGATATTAAATAACTTTTCTATAATTGGACCAACCTCTAAATCAAAGCCTATATACCCCGAATCACCTCCCACAAAGTTCTGCATCTAACATCGACGAACTAGGGCTTGCTGAAAATTAATCTTCCCCTAAGCAAAACGATCTATGAACTTAACAGCGATTAAACCATAGCAAATCCTATAGATTAACCGACGTTACCCTTGAAGATCAGGGTGGATCACAAAAACCCCATGAATTCTCCTCTCTTCCTTTTCCTTCTTCTCCTTGCACCTCCTTCTTTGTCATGGCAGCACCACAGCCCAGGCTTGCCATCCTCTCTCTCTCTCTCTCTCTCTCTCTCTCTCTCTTGCTAGCGAACCTCTAGCCACATGCATGTGCTTATGCAAAGCAATGCAGCAAATTGCAGGTGCTAAATAACTATTATGAATATTGTGTATGTATTCAAGAGGCCCAATGAGCAATACATATAGGGTACAAAAGGGGATATGTCATATACAGATAAGCAATACAAAAGGCAGGTAAGAAAATACAAAAGGATTCCTATTCTAACACTAACTAGCATAGCATGAGGGAGCTAGTAGCGCAGCATGCAAGGCAGCGCATGGGCGGCAAGGTTGGAGGGCAGATGCAAAGGCAGGATGTACAGGCATGGAGCAGCAACGACGGCAAGGGTAGGGAACCAGTGGCTACATGGCTAGGGCTTACGCATACACAAGCAGCGCTGCGTGCAGCAGCTTGCAGGCGGCGGCATCACAGGATGGTAGGGAACCGATGGCTACAGGGCTAGGGCACAGGTGCACAGCAGTAGGAAGACAGTGTGAGGGCAGGCAGGGGAAGGCAAGGTGGCGGTTAGGGTTTGAGAGTGGCCGACCCCCTAGTCCATCTTATGGCCGGCTCCCCCCTTGGACCCAAAAAGCCGTGGGCATAAGGGCTAAGGCCCAATTCTCTCACAAATTTTGAATTTTTTTTCTTTTAATTCATTTTCTAATTTAATTGCACTTTCTTATGGTAATCGGGTATTACAGATAGCCAACACTTAGCCTATAAGATTTTGAATTTAAGTTATTGGAGAGACTATACATGTTTCTAGAGTTTTGTTTCACACAAGACCGTAAGGGTCTTTTTTTTTTCCTTTTTTTTTTTTTTTGAAGCATGGGGAGTCATGGCTCCAAGTAGCTCTCTGCTGTCTCCATCCAGATGATGCATGCTTTATGTAGGAATTTCGCAAGATTCTATACCGTGGATGAATGTAGCTAGCAAAGATGATGATATATCATTGGTGGGTGCACCTAACGGCTCTAGGAGAGTCGTTGAGTAGTCAAACCAATCATCTCATGCACCCATGGTTTGTGGATTCGATTATTTGATTAGATGAGCCAGCATGAATTGCTAAAGCTGGATCTAACTATATATCTCCTTTTCTTTTAGCCCAGAAATGGTAAAATTAAAGCGATTCCAAGCTCCAGATGAGGATGCATGCATGGTGGTCAGGTCAGCAGGATCACCCTATCAATCTTGCCGATGTTACTACACACATCCATGCACAGATAGATAGCCGTCGTTGCACTAAGTAGTATCAATTAATCAGTGAGTGAGCAGAGCAGGACCTTGTTTTTTTTTTTAATAAAAAAAAGGATAGTGTAGCATCCCAAATTTTGTAACCAACTTCCTGAGCATGAAAATGGAATTTTCAACACTTTTAATGCATGCTGGTGTTATTTGATTTTTCTGTAGATTATTTGAAGTTTTGCTGAATCTTGAATTTCGCTAAATCAATTAATAAAATGTATACTTAAGTTAAAGCCATTAAATTTGAAAACAAATTAAAATGAAATCTGAATTTAAGTTGTCAAATCAAAAGTTGAATTGAAATTTGAAATTGAAAACAAAAGGAAAAGCAAACAAAATAAAAACCCCAAAATCATGTTTCGGTCAAAACCTGATCCAACCCCGCCATCTCCTCCTTTTCTCTTTTCCTTTTTCTTTTCCCTCCTTGTCTGTCCATTTATCCACCCCTTCTTCCTGGCCAGTAGCGCTCGGCTCACTTCCCCTTTCTTGCTACTACCAGCCCCGACGCTCACCTCCTCCACACACCGCACGCATCAAGCGTCGCTGCCTGTAGCCACACTGTCGCCCATGTGTCGTGTGTCACCGCTGTCCTCGCCACAATGTCGTTGACGCGCCGCCACCCGCACCCCGACCGAGCCAGTGCGCGACCCGCTCTCACTCGGTCGCTACGCTCGCCCGCGCCATGCTTCGCCCTGCTGCTAAGTCGTCGAGCACAACAACACACCTGCCTCGCTATCCCCTTAAAGCCATAGCTAAGGCGTGCACCTGGACTGCTTCCCCTCCACTCCTTTTCCCTACCTTCCCTTCCTCACTTCCCACCAGAAAGCGAGAGGAAGAGAGAGAGAGAGAGAGAGAGAGAGAGCTCGAGGAGTCGGGCTCTATTCCGGCCCCTACCGTTGCTTGGCCACTCCGACCGCTCGGGTGAGCCTCTGCCACTCCATCCTTGTTTACCTCCTCTTCAGCAGAATCAATGTCATCAAGTCCGTCTTCTTCGCCACCGATGACCGAGTCGTTCGCGCCGCCCCTCTTCGTCGTCCCATAGCCACTTCTCGGGTTAGCTTTGACCACCACCATCATGTCATTCATATCAATCTTGTTCTCTAGCATGCCATGCTCACCTTCTTCTTCTCTCTCTAGCACAGAATTGCTTAGAACACCCCCCGTCTTCTTCCCCTGCATCGGTGACCTTGGAGCCGCTTCGCCAACCTCCTCCACCACCCAGATTCATCGTATCGGTCGCAAACTCATAAGTTCCAGTGTCACCTCATGTTATAGGAGTAGGCAAACCTTATAGGCTACTCAATTTGAGCCATAGCTCTATGCTTCACCATCACACCGAGGTCCCTTCATCTCCGGCGCTGGTCACTGTGGACAACCGTGCATGAAGCTCTTCACACCGTGCTGGTGACACCACTAGAACCCCCTTAGGGTGTAGATGGTCATGTGCACGCCTCCTTGCTAGATTAGATGTCGGCTAAACGCTGTCACCACTGTGGGCCGTTGTAACATCCCAAATTTGGAGTTCATTTGAAGCCTTTTAAATTAAAAATAATCATTTGAATTTTCTTATTTAAGTTCAAGCTTAATTTGAATTTTTATAAATCAAAAAAATTAATGTGATTAATCTAACCTTCAATTAAATTCAAAGCCATTTTATTTGGGTCCTTGAGTTCCGAAGAATGTTTTGGAATTTTCTAGGAATTTTTGGAGTTTATTTTTTATTTCTTTGAACTCTGTTTGCTTTAATATATTTTCTAAAATTCAGAAATTATTTATTTTTCTGGATTTTCCTTGGGGCCGAAACCTTTTTCTTTTGGCCCAATCTCGTTTTCTTTTTCACCAGCCCATTCCTCTCTTTTCCGGCTCAGCCGCCTTGGCCCAACCCAAGCCACTCGCCAAGCCCGCCAGCCTGCCTCCTCCCTTCCCCGCTCTCTTTGTCCGTGGGTCCGCTCTGTCAGCGTGCCACATCACCCTTCTTCGTCCCCGCTCCAGTCTCTTTATCGTATCCGAGTCGGACACGTTGTTGCCGTCGTCCCGAACCCGGATCCTCTCTCTCTGTGCCTTTAAAAGAGAGCCGCCTGCGTCCTTTTTCTCTCCTCATTGTCCTCTTCAGTTTGCCCTAGCCGCCAGCCTCGTTCCAGTCTTCATTGTGTCGGAATCCAGGGAAGAAACTGCCGTTGTCAAAGGTCTTCATTGCCGGATTTCCTCGACGTCAGTGCTCCTCCTTCCACATTGTCTCCACCGCAGAGTTCGCCTCGCCATGTTCTTCGAGGTGCTCGCCTTCTCTTTGCTCGAGCGTCCCCGAGGGACCGTCGCCTCCTTTGTCCCCAAAACCGACCACGCCGCCACCACTCGATCTCGCCACCGGTGAGTCCTCTTGCCTGTCATCCCAAGTGTGTCATCCCATGTTCCAAGTCTTCCTCTTCCGATCCCCTCCCTCCTCTATGTCTCTCTGTCGCCGAGATGCCCCGCCGCCGCTTACCTTCTCCGTTGTCGGCCATCACTGTCGTGCTGCCGTTTTTGTCACATTCGGCGGCCCCAACCGACCTATTGTGTTCCATGGACCACCACCAAGCCATTACTCTTCTCCGTTTCACTAGGGTGCCACCAAGTCACTGTAGCCGCTGCGAGCCCGAACCTCCTTTCTGCCACCGTCACCGTTGTCGTCGCCGCCGCCACCTTGTCGCCACTCTCATCGTGCCACCGCCACCCAAAGAACCGTTGTGATCTGGGGAACCCGTTTTTCCCATGGCCGCCCTTGCTTCTCTACTGTTTATCATCGCCCCCCGCCAGCTCTTCTGTTACTCTCTCTTCCACTTAGCCGGCCACATTAGCGCTACATCAACCCACTGCCTACATGTCGTCTTTGTGGCAGTACTAGTGGCACGCTCCAAACCCGACCCAATGATATGTAGGCCCGACATGTCATCCACTAACCTCTTGTGTACTTGGTTCACCGTAGAACCAAGCCAGTTCCGTGGACTTGGTCCATAGACCAGGGCCCACTCGTCAGCCTCTCTAGCCTTTTTTTGGATTTTCTTTTACTTCAAAAATTCAGAAATTTTTGTAGGTCCCACCTGTTAGCTCCTAAGGATTTTCTTTAATGTAAATCCAAAGGAATATACTTTTATCTCTTTTTTCCTTTCCTGGCAAATCTTCCGAGAGTCCGTTCTCCTTCGTCCGAACTCTGATTCAGTCCGTTCAAGTCCCTAAATTCCTCTAAAATCAAGCTCTTTCTTTTAGAGTTGGTTTATATATTTTTTGGATTTTATGTGATTTTCTTTTGGATTCATTTATGCTTCGCCTATGGTTCTCTCTCTCATTTAAACGATCTATTTCAAGGAGCAAGAGCAGAAGTGAGCTTTGGAGATCCAAGTGTAGTAACTGAGTAAAGCTAAGGAAAGTCGTATTCCTTTGATCATATTGAGCCTATGATTTCAAAATTATATTTATTTTATATTAAATTGCATGCTATCTTTATATCAACTATTTTTTGGAATAGTTAATCACTTATTTGTCACTACACCTCCATTTATTATTTGAATATCATGAATCATTTATCACCATAGGATGGTTATTATTAGTTGGACATATTTGTATCACTAACATGAGTTATCGTAGAGATGCTTAGTCAGACTTAGTTACGATGGGTTCATTATCACATGTTCAATATTGATAATTTGACTTAATGCTATGTGGAATTGTGGTGTAATGCCATTGTTGTGCAACTATGATGTGATGTCACTGTTGTACCAATTGTGGTGTGATGCCACTATTATAAAATTGTGTGCTATGGTAGGGATTGTCATTGGTTTGGTTGAAAAATAATAATTTATGCTCAAGTGAGTGATCGTGTAGTAAAGGGGGTGCGTGAGGCACATTGTTTCGATGAGGTAGTCTCGACTGAGTAACTTGTCAATGACTTAATCTTGTGCACCATTAAATTAGGCCATATCGTACAACCATGTCCAGTATGGGATAGATCTGGCTAACTAATTAGCAATATCTTAGCTTAGTTCTGTTTTTTGAAAGATGAGTTCCAGGATGGATACTCACAATGGTGCAAGAGGGGAGCCATGTCTGGTTGTGATGACATTCAGTGTTGAAACCTTAGCAGGCAGAATTGGGTTAAGAGGAGCTTTGTAAAGGCCTTGTGATGACCACTTAGTCACACACCTCAGAAGTGTGGTCAGACACTTTGAGTTTATTTATATCTTGTGGGTAAAGTTGTACAACCTCTGTAGAGTTAAAGACTATTTAAACAGTTGTGTCCCCGGTTATGGACAATGCTTGGGGATTTCAAAAGAGCGGTAGAGTTTCTTTATAAAAATATGTCGGAAGGTGACTGGGAGATTCACTTAGTGAATGTGATGTTCGCTTGGTGGATGGATGTTCCCTTGGTAGTTAGGCTGGGAAGTGAACGGGAGGTTCATTGGTTATTTCAAAGTAATTGCTTATTTACTTAGTATTCTTTTCAATTATGCATTTCAATCTATTTACTGTCAATACTGCTTTATGCAAAGAACCATACAACTATTCTTTTGTTCAAGCCTTGCAGAAATATTAATTGCATACTGTTCCCTATGACTTGTTGAGTACATTATGTACTCACAGCTTTAAACTTTGTTGCTCAGTTGAAGAATATCAAGCTACTCAAGGGTTCTATGAAGAAGAGTTCTTTGAAGACTTTACGAATTAGGATGTGTTCTCCACTCGATTGCACGTGGGCTTGTTTATTGGCATTTTTAAGTTTTCCATTCTGGTGTAAGAGTTAATTTATTTCTTTAGCTATGCGGGGCAAGTTAAGTAAACGTTGACCATACGGTCCTGTTATTACTACAATTTGTTATTTTGAGATCTTTTTAGTTAAATCGATAAAATAGATGGTATTTCATCTATGTTTTCTATGTGAGCTAGCTACTAATCTGTGACTAGTTTAAAATACACAGAGGGTTTCAAATGTGTAAATCTGTGTCCCGACAGCCGTTGCCTCCCTTGCCGCCGCCATCCTTAGGGTCACTAATGATGCAGGGACCCATTTTGGGGCTCCTAGGTCACCTCGCCAACGTTGAGCTCGGCCGAGTGCACCCATGGCGTCTCCCTTGTTCCGGTGCGAATTGAGGGAGAAGCAATGTGGCAAGATCATTAGGGATTAATGACACACTTAATAAATAATTTAATTATTAGTTAATGTTAGTATGGCATGCGGGGTCGAGGTGATTAGAAAATCTAATTAAGAGCCAATTTAAATTCTGATTCTAACATGCGGTCTACACCCTTTATCCATAGACCCATGCCATTGGCCCCTGGGCCCACCGTTCTCGTGGACCGTAGCCCCACCTGTCAGTGACTCATGGTTTTTCTTTAAGAAAATAATCAATACCTTAGCCTTGTTTAGATACATTGACATCTGAGTATTAATTTGCCTTGGTATCATGCAAACATCAAAACTTGATCTGGGCGGCCATTGGATGGAAATGGCCGATATGTTAAACTCGGAAAATATTTTCAAAACAAAAAAAAAGTTAAAAATTGTTTTCAACTTGGGTGGATGGTAATCTAAGGCGGGTGTGGATGGAGCACGAGATCTTGTAATGTGATAGCTCCGCCCGAGTTAATTAAGGACCGAATCTTGTGATGCCATCTCGGGCACTAACAGTGCAACCACGAGTCTTAAATAGGTATGATCTGGCGAACTAATTTGAATCGTCTCAGTGGTTGTTACGTGATCCGGTGGAATACGAGAACTATGTTGGATAGAGACTTTTTTCCGTACGGCGCAAGAGGGGGCCTCCGGCTGGATGGATAGAATCCCCCGGCGGTTGAAACCTTAGTGGGCGTAACTGTGTTCGGGTGGTGCATTGTAAAGGCCTTGTGATGATTGTCTTAGTCGCACGTCTACGATAGCGTATTGACATTATAAGATGATTGCTTCTTGTGGGTAAAGTTGTGCAACCTGTCTAGAGTGAAAACTGTTTGGATAGTCGTGCACATGGTCATAGGCGATGCGCGTGAACTTGCACGGTTAGTTTTAGTTTTATAAAAAAAATCATTTGTGAGTGGGATAAAACTGTCGGGTGGATAGAACTCTGAGTTTTCGTCCTGGGTGGATAGAACTATGAGTTTTCGTCCTAGGTGGATAGAACCCAATGGTTATCAATGGGTGGATGGAACCGTATAACCAGTATAGCATGTGGTGGATGGAACCATTCTCTGATAGCAGGTGGATGGAATCTTCGCTAGTATTATATAACTCTACACAATTCGTACAACTGGTTTAGTCAAAATGCTAGATCACATACTTTTACATAGTCTATCTGAAAAATGGCTTTCGGAAAGAAAGAAAAAACAAGCCTTCCTTTGATCACCATTGCATCTATTATAATTGCATTCTGTGTGTTGGCTCGTGGAGTACAGTTGTACTAACACTCGCTCACTATAAATAAACTCAGAGCATTCTGAACAAGTCCCTATGCCTACTTCGTTGTGTCCATACCAGATGGAGAAAACGATGGCGGGATATAGGCTAGGACCCTAGACTTTTGCCTGTGGGCAGTGCTGATGGATCCATATTTTGTTATCTGCTTCCGTATCTACCTCTACTTTCTTTTTGTAATGAACTCTGTACTAAGTATTTAGCCTTTCCAGCTCGTATTGTAAGACAAATGTTTGTATGGACTATTTATTTAATGTGTAATATTAAGCTATGTATGTATATGATCCAGCAATGTATGCGTGTGTACTGTCTACTGATTCCGGTAATAGCGCAGTGGGATACAGTGGATTCCGGAGATCCCGGCTCAGAGTACGACCGAAGAAAACCAACAGATCAATCACGATCCAGCGAGGACTGCAAGTGATATTAACTAGTTTGTTTCTATCTATCTATGTAGCTAATTAATTAAAGGATTAGGCTAGATGGATGGATGACATACTGTGAGTAATTAAGAGCAATTTCTTTCTTTCTTTCATTCATCGTCAAGTTTGCGCATATCTATGATTCGCTCGTTGCGCATAGGCGATGGAGTAGGTCGTGTGAATCTTAGTTACCCGCTACTCATCAATTCGTCACGCGTGGAAATTTCACAAAACTTTAGTCGTATTAATTCAGTACAGCCCAAGAGCTGGCTAGAATTACTTGAATTTTCTACTACAAATTAACATACAATATATGCTTGGCTAGCTCAGCTCTGGTTAAACAATAATATTACTGCTGAGAATATTGTTTGGCGAAAATAGTAGGAAATCTCTGGGCCCAATTAGGTTCGTAGACCGTACGTCGTGGCTACTTCTGGGCCGTACATGTGAAAAGCCTGAATGATCGGTCGTTGGGCTCGACTGTCAGCCCGTCCTCAGGTCATGCGAAATTGTACAAGGCACGTACAAAATTCAGGCCTGAATCTTTCTTTCTTTCTTCTTTGCCATCTAGCTCTCTCTGCTCTTTAGATTGCAGAATGTCTTCCATGGAAAATGGAAAAGAATTCCGCTATTCCTCCTGAATAAACGGAAATGCCTAATCTGCTGGGTTAGGTAACCCAGCTTACAGGGCCAAAAATATAGGCAGCACAATAAACTACCAGAAAAAAACCAAGATCTTCTTCCCCAGCCAGCTGCATGCAGGTATCTACCAGCAGTGACCAACAGTTACAAATCTGGTATAGTCTCAGCAACGACAAGAAATGGGAGTCGCTGTTGAAAACGAGATGATGCTATGATTGGGGAGAGAATAAAAGAGTAGAAGCGGTTAAATCAGAGTTTTGACCCTTTTACCTGGCATGGATCGACCGAACGGATTGATGGATGGATGGAGACCTTTACCTGACATGACGCAACTTTACGGGATATACAAGGGCACGCAGAGCAGGAGTTACAGTAAGAATTGCTGCATCATATGACACCTAATTTTTCTTTCTATCTCTCCAATTTTTGCTATATCCTCCTCCTATCTTCACCTCTAGCTTCCTTCTCCCCTCTCCCGGGAGACAGAGCATCCTGGTACTGCTTGAAATCGCACACTGAAAGTGCTATAACAACTCTACTACTACTCTAGTCCTAGTAGAGTAGTATTAGTCATCACGAACAATTCAAAAACGTCATCATAGACGATTTCGTAAACCCTCTGAGTTTATAGGTCAGTAATGACATGATATCATCATAAACGGTTTTCAAACCGTCTGTGATACTATTACAGATGGTTTGTAGATGAAATCATCTGTGATAGCTGATGTATCACACACGGCTTGTCATAAGGAACCGTATGTGATATTCTTTAGTATTGCTAAATCTATTTTTGTTTATTGGCTAGCCTCAGAAAATGCTAGCCAATAAACAGAAATAGATAGGAAAAGGAATATCAACCGTCTTCATGAAAAACACTTCCCGAAGAGACGGCGACGATTTGATTTTCCAACGATTTATTGAGAAAGATTCTACTAAAATTTTATCCGTTGGACTTCTGTTTAATTTCGCCACAAGTCGATAGCCTATAAATAACCATCAGAAGGGCAGAACTTACATACAAACTTTCTATCTTTCCTACTTCTACTTCGTTTTAAAGTTCTTATCTCCAAACGTCTCAAGTCCGGATATATATCTTTAGAAGAAATAATCGATCCTTGAAGCTCTTCCACTGGGTAAGATCATGGAAAAGATACATTCCACATATCAAATTGATTTTTTGACCACCATTCGACCACCGTGGAAAAGACAAGATCCACAAATCATGACTTCAAGATGGTCGAAAAGTCAATTTAGTTTATAGATTGAAGTCTTCAAGAAATTGGTAGAAGAAATTGGTACAAGTCAAGAAAATAATCTCTTCAACACCATAGCGTGTTCGGGAGAGGGGAGGAGGCGCGCTGGGCTCGGAGGAGGAGGGGCGCCGGGTTTGGGAGGCGGCTCGTGATCGGGAGGAGGCGGCGTGCTCGGGAGGAGACGGCAGCGATGGGCTCGGGGGAGGAGGGAGAGTTAGAGAAACTTAATCGTTTGAGTGAGGGGCACAGGCAAAGTACCCTAGAGTCCGAATAATAGGATTGGATATCACAGTGGGAGGCGCGAGAAGTATCACAGACGGGTTTTCTTAAAACCCGTCTGTGATATTTAGTAATATCACATACGGTTCTTGTTTAGAACTGTCTATGATACTTCACAGATGGTTTTCACCATAAACTGTTTGTGATATTACCTTTCACAGACGATTTTTAGCACAACCAGTAAAACAGACGGTTGCTAAACAAAAATCGTATGTGATTTTATTTAATACTGACGATTTTGGTCAACCGTCTGTGAAGAGGCGTCTAGTATTAGCTTTTTTGTAGTAGGGTATGTGTATTACACATATAATAAAATATATTGTTAGTTGAGCCAATCAGACCACAATTCCCTCTCAGCCCATCAAACCACGTCTCCCTCTAGCGCCCCATAACCTCAAAATGGCCCACGTGATGGCCGGCCCATGGTCAAACACCATTCGGCTTTTGTCATTTGGGCATTGAACCATTCGGCCCAGTCACAATAAGGCCATTCCCCTTATCTCTCTTTCTCTAACCCTAATAATCAATAGACAACAGTAGGCACTTAACAGCTCTCCCTCTCTCACGATGCGGCGGCGCGACCACGACAAAGCCAAACGCGGCGGCAGGGCGGAGAAGCAAGGTTGGGTGCCGGCCGCCAGGTAAGTTGTTGCCGTTGGGGCGTCGATCAGTGGAGCCGAACGGGGTGACCACCAAGTAGGGAGGGCAACCAGGGAGCCCTGCGGCGGCGACCTTGCGCCTCGCGTGTCTCCCGGTAAGAAGGTAGCATGCTAGCGCGCGACCGTGATACCAAAATTTTCATTAGTGCATAGGTGAGTTCAATTCGAATTACCAGATCCTCAATTCCCAAACCAACAAAAAAAAAACCTAAATGCCCAAATCAACAATTTTGTTTGTATTAGTTTGAATTGTGATTGGTAAATCTTGTGTTTTTGTGAAATGTAAATCTTAGCTCCAAAAAAATGAAGAAGCGTGTCGATTTGAGAGGTAAGAAGAAAAATAAAGTTAAATTGTAATATTTTTTTTCTTGATTATTATGTAATTTTACTAAATTATTTGAGATGTTGCCTTTGATTATTATTATGATTATTTTGCTATCATTCATCTTTATTATGTTTAAAATATATTGAACAACATTTTTGTAATTTCGAATATTTATTTTGGAAATCCTAGGTCGGCCAGTGGCTGTTAAGGTGACTATTGTTGGGCTGTAACGTCTTTAAAGTCAATTTCACGGATTCTCATCGACACATGGTACTTTCTCTCTTGTGAAAAGGCCATATCGAGAGGAGAATGAATGCATGACGGCCTCAACTGAGCATCGAGTCAAATAAATACACGAGCGAGACGATCGATGAGCGTAATCGTAAAGCTAGAGAACAAAGCGTATGCATGCGTATAAAATCAGTAGTAGTATTAATATAATGTACACGCACGTACGTATGAATAAACCACAAGCTCCGTATATATCGGTCTATCGATGGATCCATCCATGCATCAATTTCAAGTCCATATATATATATACCCCCACTAATTCCTCTGCTAGCTGATCGATATATCGCATAGTATTAACCCTAGCTAGCCTAATTAGCTAGCAGATAATTTCATTTGGGATGGGCCACGTGTATGCATGTATATAATCGATCAATTCACTCATCTTGCCTAGCTTACGTGCATCAATGCAACAACGATCCAACGGATCATCATTAGCTAATGTATCTATCTATATATATATATATATATAGAGCTAGCGGTGGTCGACCGGCCTCTTAAATTTGTTTAATGTAATTTCTCCCCTTTTAATTAGCAAAAACTTAGCTGGGAGCTAATTAAGTTTGATTTCTCGCACCCGGTTGTTTGAAACTCCCCTTTGCCGCCCGTTTCCGTGAGATTTTTTATGACGTGTGGGGTGGTCCTGCAGCTTAGCGTGGTGAGGTGGTCGATCTTCTAGTGTGGCACCAGGGGGTTGTTAGCCACACCATATTACAAGACCACCTCGTCACGTTGTAGGGGTAATTAAAATCAAACCCCGATCGACGTACTTCTAGGTGGGTTTTTGCATATTTGCCTTAATTTGTTGAGGTCAGGCAGAAATAAAGTCTGATGGATATGTAGATAGTTAGAATGTGCTTATTTACTGGGGAATTAATTCATTTAGCTATATTCCTAGACAAACCATGTGAGGCAACAAGGGCATGCATGCAGATCTAAAAGGCCAGGAGGTACTAGCTACATGCATGCATGCAAGAAAAAGAAAAGCAGAAGCACTTTACGAGAAACAAAGGAGAAAGGGAGAACGAAAGTATTAAAGTGCAATGCGATATACTGAGAGAGAGAGAGAGAGCTTACTAGGATGGTGACTGGCATGGCCTCTGGTCTAGGCCAGGAGGAAGACGCAATGCAAATGCAAGCACCAACTTGCGTTGCTTTGGGATCCAACGCTTTATCTTCTTTTAGACCAAGATGTGAGCCCAAAAGTGACAAACCTAATTAGCCTAGCTAGCTCTACCTTTTTTTCATGGTTGATTTTAACACAATTTGACACAATGTACACTAAATTTGAACCGTAGGAGTGTAGTCAAACTAATGCCATGAGCTAAAAGAAGGCAAACATCCTTTCGTTTCACACAGTTTCTGCTGTGACATGCATGCACACACCTGCGCCCTACTCTCCCATATTTTCCGTGGGTTGCCGCGTGCACACACATATATATATATATAGGACGCCCGTTTCGTACTCCTGGGAGTACATACTCTCGCTTCGAATATACCACTTAAATAAATATATTATACTTCTTTATCATTTTCAGTATACTTAAATATCAATTATAAGATACTCCAATGCGATTTGATTGAAAAAATTTCATTGGAGTCCTTTATTTTTGCTATATACCTTTTTTCATACATAAAAGAAGTATATACACAAATTTAGCTATAAAAGGTGGACTTTAATGATTTTTTTCATAGAACTCACTTTGGAGTATCTTATAATCATCATTGGAGTATACTCAAATAGATAAAGATGTATTATCATACGATTTAAGTGGTATATGAGAGGCGGGAGTACATATGTGTGTGTGTGTGTGTGTGTGTGTGTGTGTGTAGTATATGCAGTTTATCACAGACGGTTGTATTAATAAACCGTCTGTGATACTACAGAATCGCATACGGTTCCAATCAAGAATCGCCTGTGATACTAAGATATAACAGACGGTTTTTTTTTTTTGGAACCGTCTGCGATATTTGCTCTTCACAGAACCGTTTGTGATGAGCTTTTCTGTAGTAGTGACCGTACTATTTTCATATATATATATATATAATATATATATATATTCACTCAAATAGTAGATTGCATCGAAGGTACAACGGTAACCACAAATTTGGGATTCACGGAAATCTTTGAACCAGTAGTTGGCGGCAGGTCATGCTTTCCTTCTTTTTTTCAAGAAAATAAAAGTGGATTGGACTAATGTGTGCGTATATATTGGAACTCCGGTTTACTAGAAAGACTTAATAGTGTGTTAACAGTTAGACTACCAATGATTGGTATATTCAGGTCTATATTTATATCTAATTTAATTTTCATAGGTGATACAGATTTGTCATCACCTAATATTAAAGATTAGTAACTTCTTTTTGAAAAAAGTGCACTAAAGCAAACAGTGGAGTGTATTGCGTAAGTGCATGGAAAGATACAAGTAATGTTAGCTACAGAATTGAGCTTCAAAGATTGCACACTACTTGCACTATATACGGTGGTTGGCGGTACATAGAGATTATATATATATATATATATATATATATATATATATAAAGATCGTCTATACTCTTATATTGTAAAATCCAATGAATTGGACTATACATAGTGTGTGCATTCCTTACGTAGAAAAGAGAAAGAAAAAAAAAAGCAGTCTGCAACTTAATTTAGATTTAGCTAGCTACCTCGCCAATCATCGCTTGTGTCTACGTGTCGATCCCTCCTTGATTAAGTATAAGTACTTCATGGGCAATTAGCTAGGAAACAATCAAATTATGATAAGTTGGACAGTACGTGGCAAAAGCGTGTAGATTTCATGTGATATGGGCGTTTGTTTAACGAGGGAAGTGGTGGCTGGTTTCTTCGCATGTGGCCATTAATTAGCGACGTGGTTCAGTGTACGTGCATTAACAGCTCTACTCTAATAATTGCTTCATTCAGGTCTATTATAAACTCCCAAACTAGTACTCGGACTAAAAAAAAAATGGTGTACAAGATATACTTTAACTTTTTTTTTGAATTCCCGACACTTGAATAGATCTTGTATTGCATGCATCGCCGATTAGATCAGAACGCGTAAATTTTGCAAGTTCATTCCGAAAGACATTATTGCAAAACACATGCTTAATGCACGTTCATTATGCAAGCACTACCGTGTACCGCATCCGCATGTATGAGTTGGTAGTAAGAATCGTTCGACGGCCGCTGAGCTACTCTGCAAGGGCGGCGACTGTGGCACGTGTCCCGGCAGGTTTTGTCCTGCTGCGCGCCGCACGTGTACGTGCGGGTGCCACGTGGGCCAATGCCCGGTTGTGGCGAGGAAGCGCCACACATGGGGCCATGTGCGGCCCCGGATACGACAACCGCGTCGGGCGCCGCACGTGACGGCACCCACGCAGACGCACCGCTACACTACTGTCTAGTGTCTGCTACCAGTCTACAGCCCCCCGTTTCTTTTCTCCGAACCAAAGCTTCCTAGCATCTTAAATAGTATCTTTATTAATGTTTCTTAACTATGCTGAACGGATACGAATAGATTATGTTAGCTGATAATTTAAAAAAATTTATCATATAAATCAAGATGCCAAGCAAGCAAAAGATCACGTATCTTTACCACTAGACGCGCAATGCAACGAAAGAAGGGTTTGAGCAGTCTGGTCCAACGAAGAGCGCGTTGATGTAGTAGTCATAGTCGATCGCCCGACGTAGTTGATCGTTCAACGTAGTCGATCGCCCGACGTAGTCGTCGTCGGTTGTCTCATCTAGCAACCAATCGCTTTCCTTTCAATACCGCGGATCGTGCTCGAGCGCAACAGCAACCGCAGTAACGGCTCTACGGTATCCACACGTCCAAGGCAGGGACACCGTACGCCAGTGTGCTAGCACCAAGTCGCACGGGGCGGCTCTCTCAAGAAGATGGCGGTTAGGGTTTGGAGCAACTCATGTTAACTCTTGTCGTGTGTCTCCTCTGTTACCTATGTCTCTTCCCAACAACTTCAAGCATCTCCTTAAATAGTGCTCGTGACGGATCCTATCCGAACATGTTTGACGAATCGTATCCGTACTGATTTGTTCCAACCCGTTAAGTGTGTGACCCTGTAGGTTCATGCGTAATCTGTTGTGACTCGGAAATTCCTTTTCGATCACGAGTCGTTAGGGACACCTAGCAAGACATAACGATTTTTGAATACACGCGAATTATATCGGACTAGCCTTAATGCAATATGATCTACGACCAGGTCCTTATCACTAATGACCAGATCGTATATCTATACGACCAGATCGTATATCTATACGACCAGATCGTATATAGTATCGGCCAGTTTGTAACACCTTACGACCAGGTTTCGACCAAACTATGACCAGCTCGTATCTCTATACGACCAGGTCATATTTGGTCTCAACCAGTTTGTAACTCCTTACGACCAGGTTTTGACAACTTAGTGATCATGTTCGACCAGCCTACGATTATCCTTACGACTAGTCTACATCTGATCGAACTGAAAGACCTGCTCATATATTCTCCCTTTGGCTTACGATATCTGGTTGAACTTCAGGTGAGATGTTGTATCAATTATGGACTGTTCAATACTTTCTCGATCAAGTGTCGGATAACTGCATATGATCGAACTCTTCGATCACCAGTGACATAGCCATACACTTTCATTATCCGACCACTTCCACTACCATTTGCACGCACCGCGCGCAAGCTCAGCCTCGCGATACAGATACAGACACACAGCCTGCTGTTAGACACGCGCCGCACAATGAATTGTAGTGGCGTATAATATGCAAGCAGCAGATGTTTGTTAGTTCTACTACGTATATATGTTTATCTTGTTTCCTAATCCCCCTAAGGGCACAGATTCCGAGGTTCCAAAAACAAATCGGAGCGGTAGATTAGAATAGTGAGAGCTGTCGAGTGGTGTGCGCATCCCATGTTCTTAAGAGGTGTAGTACGTGGCAGCTTGCGCAGCATTGCTCATTTCGTTTGTGCTCGTAGCAAGCTATATAATTCTTTTATTGAATTGAATCCGTCTGTCTAGGCTTGTGATCTGCGTGCATTGGTGGTCTTTTTTTTGTAATAAAAAAAATAGAATAAATAGTATTTACTAATATTCTAAAAATAAAACATTCTCTAACTTTTTTAATAAAAAAAAATGAGCCCTACTTATCATTTTTGAACAATTCCAATTGCATCAAGTCAAGAGTTATTAAAAAAAATGAGCTCTTTTTGTCACGCCAAGTGTGGCCAACCTTGGTCCTGGCTTGGGAGCCTTCGTCTTGGGCTTGGTGGTTGTAGTCTATGGCGTCATGGTGGTGGTCAAATCGGTGGGAGGATGCAAAGAGGCAAAGGGACGGAGAGCGCATCCGGAGGAAGTGGCATCGACACCCACCACCTTCTTCCACTGATCATGCACCCACCCATGCCAACGCCGGCAGCGCAGAATGGGGGCCCCGGAGACGGGGAGTCGTGGGCTCGTGGCAACAGGGAGAGGGTAGTCGGTGGTGTGTCGGCGTATGGCGTGTTCAGAGGAGGCAGAGCAAGCAGCGAATTAACGTGGGGCAAAAGGGACGGGAGAGCACATTCTGTAGGAAGCGACACCCGGCGTCGGAGGAAGAGAGAGGAAGGGTGGCGCGGGTGGAGGAGCTCGCCGGTCGGCCATGGCGACGCTGGCTGCACTGGCAAAGAGAGGCCGTGGTGTCGGGTGAACCGAAGGAGCTCGAGAGAGAAGTAGGAAGGGAGGAAAAGAAAAGGACGAAGGAGGAGATATCCGGAACATTTACGATGACATATGAAAAAAAGTTTCGGAGAAAACCTAAAGCGAATTAAGGCACAAACAATAGATAAGTTAGTGGATCGGGGTAGAAAATGAAAATGAGATTGAAATTTTGGAGCAGAGCGGAGTAGAGCTATTAAATTTAAATGGGTGTGGGGTTTTGTGTTGCAGTGTTGGGCTCACATGATTAGGTTTTGACGGGTAAAGCCGTTGGGAGGCGTTGGAGTAGAACCGCGGGAATTGAATGCACGGTCGCCTGTTTCCCCGACGAGCTCCGTCTTTCCTTGGCTTGATGAATAATATTCAGTGGTGCAACCTCTTTTTCATGTCTTGCTCATCCCCCTACATATATGCACACTAGCACGAGCCTAGCTAGCTAGCTGCGCGTGATCGGCCATGCAATCTTAGCCAATTATAAATCTTACTGCCATGTTGCTGTTAATTAGCTTGTATACATACACGTACATGGCCGGTCCTCCTACCACATTGCACGGTTTCCAGTCGCCGTCAGCAAGGACCCGATCGATTTTCTGTTCTGGTAGTGAAATATTTGGATCGATCTGCTACAATAATTAATATATTAGAGCTGTATGAATGATGTATATATAGTTGTATATGTTGCGATTGGAGTAGTCTATATGTAACGTTCTGTATATCCGTTTCATACTTTAACAGTTCCTGTTTATTGAATTGTAAGCATAACAATTGGATTAGTAATCCGGTGCTTGAAGCTAGCTTGCGTAGCTAGCTAGCTAGGAGTATATATGTTGCTTAATTAGTGACTTCACTGGTAGGAGTCGTGTAGCTTTTTTGAATTTCAACCTCGAGATCACAAAAAGAACTCCAAGATAACATCGGACAAGAGCAAGATGGGAACTACAAAGGGACCCTATAAATAAACACATATACTACGCTCTTTCTTGACACAGTAGGCTAATGGCAAAAGCCAACATGTAGGAGGCCAAAGAGGGGCACTACATGGCCTTGTCCCATAATTGCCATGGGACCCTGAACCTACAAACAAGTCCCCAAAACCCTAGCTAGAGAGAGAGAGAGAGAGAGAGGAAACTAAAGGTGGTCGCCTCACTTTGCATTGTTTACGTTGAAACCAAAGGAGATGGAGAGATGGATGGATGGATGGATGGAGATCCAATGTACATGACCCCTCCGGATTTGTGTTCCCCACGACCCTTGTCCTCTTCTCCTCCTGCCCCCCTCCCCCTTTCTCACAGCGAAAATTAATGATTTAATGTAGCCCTGGCATGGCCCTCCTCTTATATTAGCTGTTTGCTTTTGTTAGCTTGATTTGTCCTTTTACTAGTTATATATAGCCCACAGCTCAAGCTAGCTGGTAGTTAGCCGTCCTATATATGGTGTTTTGCTGGTGCGTGTAGCTAGATCTTCTACCTCAAGCTTGGTTAGGTTAGTTCATGCCTCTTATGCATAATGTTTTGCTCTCCATGAATTAAGCCTGAATTTAAGAACATGCACGAAGATCCTATGCTTTTTCATTGTCAAAGCACGACAGTTAAGGGTCCGTTTCGACCGGGAGATTTTACGCTACTTTGTTACAAATTTTTTTTAAAAGGAAAATACAGATGAGAATGGTTGGTTTCAGGAGGAAGACTATGGAGTATCTTTTTTTCTTTTTTTTTTGACCTTAGATTACTTACAAGTTACAAGGTCCCTTTTGTGAATAATATTTTATGATGAGGTGAACAATGCTCTGTAGTATACCGTAGCAAACTATAGCAACAGCTGAAATATGTATGGTACCGATTTTAATGTGGTGCAAAATAATAAAGTGAAATACTGTAGCAGTTAATCTAAAACGGCATCATGTCACTGTAGATCAATAGCTTAAATGCAGAGTAAACTAATCCCATTGGCAAGCCATCCAAGGTTGAAGCAGCTAAAGGTCCACCACATCACATGGTGCCATTTCCCATGCAAACTTTTGTCTCCTCCTCCTTCCTACCTCTTATTGTCTCGCACACAAACAAGGGAAACCCATGTCTCCTACATGAAGGTTTCAACACTGCTAATGCCTACCATGCATGCATGTACGTAGCAGCAGCAGCAGAAGGAGAAATGTGGTACTCACTAGCTAGTGTCGTCTTCTTCTTCCTTGAATTGATTTCTGGCCACTGATCGGCTGCGTGCTGTCTTGGCTAAACGTGTAGACCGACTGAAAGAAAAAGTACAACGACGAGGAGGTGGCCATCTACCAGAATATTTATACATCATTAATATGCACGGTTACAATCTGGGCCTATCAAAATAAGTGATGTGTGCCGATGATCGGAACACGGGTTTCTCTATCGAACTTATCCAGGAAAATGATATGAGAACATTATTAAAAAATAAGACCTTTTATTGCTGCGGACACACTGAGTATATGTATAAGAATACAATGCAGATGTTACATAATTAATCAAATGATCATATGAAGTAGTTGTGAATGTTCTTACATAGTACGTGGGCTATCTCATTTACATATATTGAAGGGGTGGCAGTTAATGCCGCTAAAGGCGCCTCTAATCTTCACGCATGTTCTTCTGTTGAGTCTTGAATTGTCACGTCTTTTAGACAACTATTGTAAGTTGTCAGATGCCTCAATAACCGCTCTCACGTTAGTCACGTGAAAAACTGTCATGTCTCCCGACCAGCGAACTGGTTGGGGATTGCCCAAAACCGTATGGCTGGTCGAATGGTGTCCATAGTTAATCGTCTCATGACTCAAACCGCCGTCTTACCGCTTGGTCATGAAACGGTATTAGACTTCCTTTAAGTACTAGTTCTAGGTTCATAATCGTTATAGAGTTAGCCCTGATATGTGGGCCAACTTTGACAGAGACCCTGACTTTGACCAAAAAAGTTGATCTGGTTAAGAATCCTCGTCAGCTAGCTCCCAAGGCTTAAGAAAATAAATAATATTTAATTAAGGCTTTCTTGCCTCGAAACGTGCATCAATAATATTTGATCAGGCACAATCATTCCAATCATTTAATGAAAATGTGGGAGAAAGAAAAATATTATCGTTTTCTTGGAAACCATATCTGAAGGTTGTGGTGAGTGGGCGAACGGTTTGTGGTAAAAGGGGATAAAAGACTTCTTTTTTACCTTTACTATTACTTCGTTGTCATTGTCATCTCCGTCTCTCGCCTTATGAGTCTCTTCGTCTCCAATTTCTCTTGTTCCCAAACCTCTTCATCTTCAAAAATCTCTGTTCGATCTTTTTTCATGGGGATTCAGTGTGCTTCAATCCTTCCTGAGAACAAGATTCATTGGCTAGAGAACGAAGGGTATCTGCTGGCTCGATCTTTGATCAAATGGAGTCCCTGCGGCGATGAAGATGTTCCAATTCTAGAAAAAGGTCGGATTATCCTATTCTCTTCTTTTGTGAAGTTAGGTTTTCAATTGCCGGAGAGTGAATTCCTGTCATATATCCTAGATTACTTTAGGTTGGAGATCTTACACCTAGGATCAAACTCCATTATAATCCTTAGTGTATTTTAGCATCTTTGTGAAGCCTTCCTTGGTATTCTTTCTTCTATTCGTCTTTTTCGCCATTTTTTAATCAAATTACCCGAAACAATAGAGTACAGGGTTCTGTGGAAACACTTATTTCAAGCTCCACGAGCAAATGTCAAAGAAATATCCCCCGCTCCCGATCAAGGATACATGGTGGGACTACCAGAAGGAGCGGTTATACTCCGAGGTTCCCGGAGGCAGTCAACTGAAGTACACCGAAGGCCCTCCGCCGACATGGTTTGCTCAGGACGTGAAGAAGGAGAAGACCTCTCTGAAGCTAACAGCTAAAGAAGAGAAGTTGGTCGACACACTCATCTCACTGGTGGCTGCCAGACTAACTGGTGAAGATCATCCATCACTTCATCTAGCACAAGATTAGCCCCCTAAAGAAAAGGACCCACTATGCTTGGATGCTGAAAGGGGATAATGACCCAACCAAGGATAACTCTGGAGTTATGTTACTTTCCATATTTATTTTAAGGCAATATTTTCACTTTGTAGTATAAACATTACTAAGTCTTTTTTTTTAGTTTTTTTTAGTTCTGCCATAGTAGGTGGTCGAAGGGAGGACTTCAACAATGTTGAAGAATGTAAGGGATGGCTCAGAGCCTATCTCTTTTTGACGACCAGGCCTCCAGCCTAATTGGGGCGTCTACAGAGTTCATAAATGAATGAATGCAGGTATGTATAAGTCTTACTTCTAGTCTTGATTTTTTCTTAAGACTGTAGCTTATAAACTTTATGTTTCTCTTTAGATGCATTGCAGAAAGATGGACATCTACCAGTCTGGATCAAGTAGAAGACCAAGACTGTCGCTGCAGCGTCTACATAGACCGACGACCAGAGCAAGACTTGCTCCAATAGTCTCCGCAGGTGCCCTGGTCATCGCCAAGCAGACCTGTGTTATGACGACCAGTACTGCGCCAACTGATGTTGATTTCCTTCTATTTGGCAGTGAGAAGTTGATTGTGTTGCTCCTGCACAAAACGGTCGGCCTGCTCTTGGGCCTCGCATTGTTCAAGTGTTGCCCGTTGCTCATCGGTCTCGCCGACGCTAACAACTGCACATTCACAAAACTCGGAGCATATAGAGAGTGAGAACGTCCCATCCTCATCAGAGGAGGGGTAGTCGTTGAAGCCTCATAGAAGATGTTCTGGAGACGATTCCTCCATTGCCTAAACATACTCTCTGTCATAGGGATCATCATGAATCTCCATGGTACCGGCATCATGGTGACTTGTCTCTTCAGTTGAGGCAGAAGTTGGAACATAGCCACCCTTGGAGTTGCTTGAGGGTGGAACTGATGTCCCCACCATCTCACTCCCAACAGGTTGGGTTGAAGGCGACAAAGATTCTCCCTCGGGAACGTACTCGAGGTAGAAGTCGTGTTTGCATGCCTCCTCATGGACGTAGTCCTCGGATGTGAGATGGGCATTGTCGGCAAGATCGAAGGAGTTCTCCTCATCTATTGGTGAGGACGCAAGGACATCACAACGATGATGATCTTCGAGTTGATGGCGCTCTCCTTCTAGCGCCAACTGTCGATGATCAGGACATGTAATTCTAAATCGAGTTTATCCGAAAAAATAATATAAGAACACTACAAAAATGAAGACCTTTTATTATTGTGGACACATTGAGTGTGTGTATGATAATGCAATAGGGATGTTACAGAATTTATCGAATGATCATATGAAGTCTTCATGAATGTTCTTACAAATTTCATGGGCTATCCCATTTATAGCTATTGACTGGGTGGCAGTTAAGGTAGCTAAAGATGCCTCTAATCTCACGTGCGTTCTTCTGTTGAGTCTTGAACCGTCAGTTCTTTTAGCCAACCGTCTTAAGTTGTCAGATGCGTCAATAACTACTCACACATTAGTCGCATAGAAAACTATCATGTCTTTCGACCAGCGAACTGGTTGGGGATTGCCCAAAACTGTATAGCTGGTCGGATGGTGTCCATAGCTAGACGTCTCATGACTAAAACTGGCCATCGACCAGTTTGGTCGTAGTAAAGGGTATTAGATTTTTTTAAGTATTGTTTGTAAGTTCATAACCGTTATAGAGTTAGCCTCTAATATGTGGTCTTTTTTATTGAGACTTATCCGGGAAAACGATATGAGAACACTATAAAAAACGAAGACCTTTTATTGATATGGACACACTAAGTGTGTGTATGAGAATACAATGAGGATGTTACATAATTGATCGAATGATCATATGAAGTCGTCATGAATGTTATTACAAAGTACATGTGCTATCCCCTTATAGCTATTGAAGGAGTGTGTGGATATCATGGGGATATGCTCCAGATCTTAGGATGATGTGACAATTGGCAATGGCGTTAACGGTTTGTCGTTTCACGAGTTTTCGACAAAGTTTCAGAACTGTTCAGGCATTCTGGACAGGGGCGGTCCGACCGGCCATAGCATGACGGTCCGACCGGTCCCAAATCGGTCGGACCGGCCATGTGCGTGGTCGACCGGCCGTGACTAAAATGGTCGAGCAGTGGGCCAAAAATAGAGGTGTAGGCAAGTGAGGGATCCCATTGCTCTTGGTCCCATAATTTTGGAGTCTCCATCAAAAGTTCTATTGGTTTAAAGTTTCCAGAGGTTTCGATTTTCGGGGTTGAAAATCGGCTAAGTCCTTCGGCGGTCGGACCGCCTATGGTCGGCGGTCCGACCGCAGCAAGCCGGGCGGTCGACCGCCCCGAGGGGCTGATCGGATGGTTGTCACTTGAACGTCGGCCTTCGTGGCGGCGTTGTTCGTTGGTTAGGTCAAAGTCATGAGTTTCAGTGCATATGTGTTGCATGATGCATGTTTTGACTAACGTGGGTCAAGTTGTGAAGAACTTGTTCCCGGATTCGATTTGCTTGTCTATTGTTGTGCGAAGTTGCTTGGTGGTCAACGACGGTCAACGGCGAGGATGATCGGGACGAGGCTTGGAGAGCTGAGGTCCAGAACGATCGACGATGCCGGGTGAGGTCAATGAAATCAAGTATGGTGCAGAATGGACAAGCATGACCGAACGGACAGTTCGGTGCGACTGGTTTGATCAAGCGGCGCGGGAGTCGGTGCAAGTGCCATGGTGGTTTCGGTGGGAGCCGGATGGGAGAGACTTGCCGACATGGAGAGAGCCGTTGATCAACCTACACGCATGAGCATGCGAAGTGCTTGCAGATGGACTCGGTCTTGGAGAAGGACCGAGAAGGGGTATTTTGGTAATCTTACCAAATACCACCCAGATGACCTTTTGCCTACCCGCGGCGCAAGACGACGCAAAGAGAAGCGGTTTAGGTCAAGAGGTGTTGAAGACGGCGCTTTAAAATGCGTGCGTGTGTGACCCGTTTGTGTTGGGCCCTAACGGAGCCCATTTAAGTTAAAACTTCTAGAAGGTCTAAGTCTCCACTATAAATAGAGGAGGGAGGTGGCTGCACCCCTTTCAACCCTTTCATTATTGTTGAAACCCTAGTTTAGCTTAGGGAGAGGATTAGTGGAGGTTAGGGTTCTAGAGAGTTTTGATTTGATTTCGTGCTCTTGGATTGAGCTTTGTCCTCCATTGATGGAGTGGCTGTAAACCCAAACCCTATCAAATCAATCCAAAGAAAGTTTGATCAAAGATGTGTCTCTTTGCCCATCTTCTCTCTATTTGGTGATTTTGAGTCTTTCTTTGATTCGCATATTTTTGATTGATTTCTTTACATGATCTAGCTTGCTGTGACATGTGGGAACACATCTAAGATCATCTTGATCGTCAATCACCCACGAGCAAGTTTTTGGATCTAGTTTTCGTTTTGACTCGGTTTTGAACCATCCATCTCTCAAACTGAAAAAGGTCATAACTTTTCCATGGATCTCTATGATCTTCGATTGGAATAGGTTCCTGACATCCTAGAGAAGGTGTGTTCCAAGTTTCATGAAGTTTGGAGTTGTAGATCAAAAGTTAGACCTATTTGCAACTTCGTTTTTCGGGCTGATTTCACTGTTCATCAGGCTGGAGGTCAGACCGCCCCTCAACAGAGGTCAGACCGCCCATGGACCGGTCAGACCGCCATTGAATAGAGGTCAGACCGCCCTACACTTAGGAAATTAAGTTTCGGTTGATTTTGGTTGTTTTGCTTCGGGGTTTTGATTGGATCCAATCCTAGTCTTCCGCTGTACTGGTATATCGATCTTCATAGCTTCTATAGCTATTGTAGTGAAATTTGTGTTGAATCTAATCTTGATTGAAAAAGTGAGCGTGCTCCTATTCACCCCCCCCCTCTAGTCGCCTTTTCGGTCCAACAGAGTGATAGTTAATGCAGCTAAATATACCTTTAATCTTTACACACGTTCTTCTGTTGAGTCTTAAACCGTCACGTCTTTTAGCTAACTGTCTTAAGTTATCAGATACACCAATAACCGCTCTTATGTTAATCACGTGAAAAGTTCTCATGTCTCCCAATCAGTTTGCTAGTAGGGGATTGCCCAAAACCGTATGGTTGGTCAGATGGTGTGCATAGCTGATCATCTCATGACTTAAAGTGATCATCGACCGGTTTGGCCGTAGTAAAGGGCATTAGACTTCCTTTTAAGTACTAGTTGTAGATTCATAACCATTATAGAGTTAGCCTCTAATATGTGGGCTTTTCTATAGAGACTGTGACTTTGACCGAAAAGGTTGACCTGGTCAAGAATCCTTATCAATGTGTATTATTATATTTTTCTCTGTCGATTAATAAGAGAATTTCTAGAATATTTTTATTTTTTATGAATCAATGAGGAATTTCTACCCTTTGTAGCGAAAGAATCGCCTTGAATCCCACCAGACAACATTAATGTTGGAATTTTTATCGATATATCCTCACAAAAATTGATGAAATTCTTTAAATATTGAGTTGGCACTACACCTCATTTCTGTGGTAGTACTAGAGAGATATTTTAGGTTGTATTACATATAAGCATGTCCAGACAACCTTCGCGATTGTGAGGACACGAGGCAAGCAAGTCATTGTCCTCACATTTCTCTCTCTAACTTAATTATTCTACACATTTCCTTATTTTGTTTCACGAACGAACGTTAAGAGTATCTGGACATGAACCGAATTATTAATCCTTCGCCTTCAGATACCTCTCGAGTTTGTTGGATTATTTACTTTAGAATGGACAACATCCATCATATGTGTGTACTAACATGCATATTGCAATATATCTAGACAGACGTCGTAAACAAAACAGAGACTAAACTACTAGTACTAGATAAATTAGAGAACAGAAGTTGGTCAATGCCGGTCAACGTTCACACTGTTCTATGTTTGGAAATATGTAATACAACCATAAAAATGAATTACATCATCAAACCTTTCAAAAAAAAGAGAGAAAGAAATACAGTTGTTCAAGCTAAAGATAATTTTATTAAACCACTTTTAATTCTCCATAATTGATACGGGAATGCCCGATTTTCATGGCGTAGGATTGTGATAACTTGGATCCGTGCAATGGAAAGGTGATAACAATTGCTGGCTTTGGGGGGGTTTGAGGATGCAAATTATGTTTTCTTTTATTGTATTTTTGCAAAATTTACATGGTCCTGTATTAAGGAGATTTTTAAGTGGGGGAGAGTCCCTGCATCCCTGAATGACTTTCATATTTGCTGGCTAGATAATGGGGGTGTTAACAATCATAATGTTTGTTTATTCAGTTTTGCGGCGTTTGTTTGGACACTTTGGAAAGTCAGAAACAAAGGTGACATCGAGAAGACCTTCCCTAAGCGTCTAACTGAAGTTATCTTCCAATTTGTATCATGTTTGCAGCATTGGAGCTTTCTGACCAGAAAAGATGTTCGTACATAGCTGGAGGTTTTGATGAATACGGTTGGAGAATGGATGAAGTCCCTTTGCGCTTTAGGCAGGATTTAGTTTCCAGCTTCATTTTGCTGCCTTGTTACCTTACTAGTCTATCGGTTTGCAATTTCGGTTGGGTCTCAAGACCTGCTCTTGGCTTTCGGTGACTGTGGTTTGTTTGTTTTCCTTTTGCTGCTCATTGGGTGCTAGTAACCCCAGCTTCACTTTAGGTAATCTTTCCTTTGTAAACCTGTTATGAGCCTTCTATAAAAGTTAGGCTTTGCCTTTCTAAAAAAACTTGGATCCATGCAACCTAACGAATGACGGTGTTGTCGATGAATGGAAAACAGGGTTCTCTATCGAACTTACTCGAGAATGTAACGTGAGAACGCTATCAAATGAAGACTATGCATTGGTGTGGACACACTGAGTGTTTGTATAAGAATACAAAGAGTTTTACAAAATGATCGTGATGATCAAGAATGAATAATGCTATATCTATTGACTTATGAAAGAGATTATGAGATATACAAAGAACGTGGGCTACCCCCTTTATAGTATTTGAAGGGGTGGCAATTAATGCCGCTAAATACGCCTCTAATATTCACACACGCTCGCTAGGAGTATCTTGAACCAATTGCTGTAAGTTGCTAAATACACCAAAATCTGCATTCCCGCCAGTCACGTGGGTAATTGTTAGTGTCTTTCGATCAGCAAACTAGTCGGTGATTATCCAAAAGTTGTGTAGTTGGTCGGACAATGTCCATAGTTGGTCATTTGTAACCTAAACTGGTCGTCGACCAGTTTGGCCGTAATAAAGGGAATTAGAGTTCCTTTATAATCTGGTTATAGATAATCGTAATATAGTGGGCCTATATTAAGTTGGTCTCCTTTGACATGAACTCTGACTTTGACCAGAAAATGATGACCTGGTCAAGAATCCTCATTAGGCGCCAATCATTGCCTCGATTACAGCAACCTGCGACACTCAAATTGGTCCAGCCACATGCTTTGATCCTCGTCTACTCTATGTTGCGTCCATGCCAAGCAAATAGACGTGATGTTGCCCTTGCAAAACACAAGGAATCACAAGAACAATAGGGGTAGAGAACGTCCAATTCCCCTCTATGTTGCGTCTGTGCCAAGCAAACAGGAAGAACATGTGTAAGACGCTGTGTAGATGCAAAAAATAATCTATTTTCTGAATTAAATGTGGTCCCCCAAACATGGGGCACACTCCTTGGCATTATAGCCAGCAAAACTCACACACAAATGACCTAATGTCGATTCTAACTCCTATTCGGTCAAAATAAAGAAACAAACTCTATCTCGACTTTCCTAATGCAATCCAGACTCTCCTAGTTAATATACAACTGGCTCGGATTCGAGTTCGATGACATTCGTGCAATAACACTTTGGCGGTTGTGTAGTATCACTCTGTTTATCGTGCAGTAACACTCCATCTGTTGTGCAGTAACACTCTATCTGGCGTGTAGTAACGCTCTGGTTGGTGTGTAGTAATACTCCGGCGGTGGATATTTTGTAATTGAAGAAGAATGAGTATTAGCTTAGAAGAATGAGTATTAGCTTAGAACTAGTACTAGCTGAAGATGTACCTCATCCCAAATTGAAACGTGCTTTGGGTGCATTAGATGATGTGATGGAGCTTTCAAGTTAAAATATGACGTCATTGGTGCTGGTTTTGCGTCTTCTAGCAATTGCTTCTCCGCCTTTGTCGCTTAATGCACCAACTCAACGACGTTGTTGTAGAGCTGATATTGCACTACACATTTAACGTTCTTGCTTAGGCCAAACAGAAAACACACAAGAGTTTGCTCTTCATCTTCTTGCACATTTGTCATAATCATAGCTTTCTCCATCTCCTTATAGTATTCCTCCACCGAGCGGCCTCCTAGTCTCAAGTTCTGCAATTTATCAAAAAGATCACGTTTGTAATTGTTAGGAACAAAATGTACTCTCAACTCTTGCTTCATCTCAACACATGATGCAATTGGAGATTCTCCGTTAGCTTCTCTTTGGTTTAGTACTTGTTCCCACCAAATCAAAGCATAGCCATCAAACTCAAGTGATGCCATGTGTAGCTTCTTCTCCTCTGAATAATTATGCATCTAAAAGATCTTTTCCAACTTGAGTCCTCATGTGAGATATGCATCCGGATCTGAAGCGTCTTCAAATTTGAGAATAGTGAACTTGAGTTTCCCAAATTTCTCCTCCATGGGCTGGTCGTTATGACGACGTCCATGGCGTTGATAGCCATCATTACGGTGCAACATGAAGTCATCATCAAAGTCACTGACGTGGGCAGCACCACCGCCACGTCCACGCCCTCGGCCACGAACTCTCCCTAGGCCATGGTTAGCATCGAGAACACCCCCCACGCCCTGGAAAGTGTGGTCCAATCGTGTTGACAGCAGCTTGATCTCATCTCATTTGATCTTCTCTAGTGAGACATGCAATGATCTCCTCATTGGTCTTGTCGAGCTTGTCGCCTTCTCCATGGAAACCAGCTTGACTCCGCTGTTTGTGAAGCTCCTCTAGTATCTCCCTCTTCAAGATGCCCATGTTGTCATTCAAATGAGTGTTGAAATCATTTATGAGCTTCTCAAGATCAGCGTGTGTAACATACGCAGGTTGTTCTCCTTGTCCAGCCATGGTTAGTGCAAATAACAAAGAAAACTATATATGTGTATGTGTAACTTTTATGGAAATCACTCAATCTCACCCTCTTTTACCGCCCGAAGTTCTTAAGCTTCCTTGATCAAATTGAGGAGCTGCACACACGATGGTGATGGTAAACAATCAAGGTGACAGATTGAGCGAATTCAAAATCCAAGTACCGTATGAAACAATGGCTTTATGTGGAGCTTGGAGGGGATGTGTTTTTCCTATACAATATGAAATTCTAGATATTGCAAAGCTAGGTCACAATTCAACCTAGAATTTTACTGCCTAGTTGTCGATGTTTTGATATAAGCGAGGAACACAACAACTCACACACAAAAGATTATGTAACTTAATGCAAACAAAGGAATGAACTAAACAAGATATAAGCGTCACCACCAAATAGCTCGTATTGCACAAATTATGGAGAGACGTTAGCAAATTTCTGAAACGATGAATAGGGCACAAGCACAAGATTGCTCAGAACACAACCAATGCACAATTTGAACTTTAATAATATTCAGGGTTTAGCTCACAAGAGTAGTCGGCCAAAGCACTTATTTTCTTCTTTTTTGTACTGTTGTCATTTCTATTTTCTCTCTCTCTCTCTCTCACTTTGTTTTTACACCACGGCCAACTTGATGAAACAATGAGCAACATGAATTCCACCTATGGTTCAACAAGAACAACTCACAAGATTGTCCAATTAGATGATATATGAGCAGCCCTAGAGCAGTATCAAAGAGCTAGTCTCAATAGGACCAAAGTGTTTGCAAAGCGCATATTGGTTCACAAAGGAAATTAGGGTTTCCATTTTTTTTTTAATATATGGACTCAACAAACACTTAACTATGGCCAGGAAAACATTAGATCACACGATCCGAAACAAAAGAAAACGCCAAAAAAAACAACTCTAGAACAACCGAAACAGTACCAAGATGATGTTGTAAAAGTGTAGTACAAGTGCAGTAATACTATGTCTTTCGTAGAGTTAGTTGATTATGTGGTTGACTCGCAAAGGAGAGACGGCTAGCAACTAAACCAAAGTTTCCAATGGACGAAAACCTAACAAAACTCACTAAAATAAAAAAGGTTGAACTACGGGCTTAAGATTTTTTTAGGGTATTTGTGCATAGCAAAAGCAAATAGAACTAATTTAAGGATAAACAATCCTACCGTGTCGACCACGCTTTTATACCAAGATGATATGGGGGATGTTCGTTCTTCACGGTGTAGGATCGTGATAGCTTGGATAGTGCAACCTGACGAATGACGGCGCCAACCACTGTCTCAATTACAGCAACCTGCGATACTCAAATTCGTCCAACCACACGCTTCAATCCCCATCTACTCAACCACACAAAGTAGACACGTTGTTGCTCCTACAAAACACAAGGAATCACAAAAACAACAGGTAGAGAACGACCAATTCCCCTCTATGTTACGGTTGTGCCAAGCAAATAGGAAGAACATGCTCATGGCGTTGTGTAGATCGATACAAAAGCAATCTATTTCCTGAGTTAAACGTGCCCCCCCCCCATACATGGGGCTCACCCCTTGGCTTTATAGCCAGCAAAACTCACGCACATATGTCTTAAGGCCGATTCCAACTCCTATTCGGTCAAAATAAACAAACAGACTCTATCTCTACTTTCGTAATGTAATCCGGACTCTCCTAACTAAGATACAACCGACTCATATTCGAATTCAATGGCATTCATGCAATAATACTCCGGCGATAATATAGTACCACTCTATTTGTCGTGCATGAACACTCCGGTTGGCGTGTAGTAACAGTCCGGCTGGCGTGCAATAATACTCCGGCGGTGGAGTAGTAACGCTCTCGGACCCCCTCCCCCCCTTGGGTTCCACCAGGCCATCAAGCAAAAATTTTGCACAACAGCATTATTTCTGATCCTCTCGGTCACTAGCTCTTCTTTCATAATAAATACGAGAACAAACAAAGAAGTTGTATTAGGTAGTAAATAATTCTCATCTAAATTAAAGTTTAACTCGGTGAGAAGCGATTTCACCTTTAGTTGTAGCTTCTTTGCCAGAGCTCGTGAAATCAGCCCTATTGGAGTTTGTACATTTTTCTTATGCTAAATTAAACTAGTTGTTGGTCTTAAAACTTGTATATCGTGAATAACACCACGTGAAGTAGAGAACGTACCAGTGCTAGGGGTACCCTCGTCAAGAACCCTGCATTGCAAGTCGCCAAAATTATGGGTGGTCATGCATGCAAGCATTTATTGTGCATGGAGCTTAAATGCGAAGGAACAACAAATTCATCAGACTAATGATGCACTGTACTATCAATAAATCCGGTCAAACTAACATACAAACATTTGAATCGAACTTATCTCAATCTTTTGGAGGGAAGAGGGCGAGGTAACTAATACTCAAAATATTGTAGACATTTTCTTCCATCCTCACCCTAAGATGAGTATAATGGACACGACAGTTAATTATAAATTAAGCCATATGTACGGTTTGCACATGTAACTTTAAGATTTGCAGTATTTCCTATTTAATTTATAGTTTGCTCCACAAATAAGCAATTGTGGTTCTAAGCAGTGAAAATGTTTTTAGACCTAAACTTTAAAATATCTATCTTTTTAGAGAACTTTTTTTTTTCTTCAGAAGAATAGAGAAGCATCAATTCAGGTAGCACTGTAGCCCCCATGAGATGGCTGACAAAGTAACAATAAACCTCACTTTTTTATGAGGTAACTCATAGCAGTGTAGCCCATGAGGCGGCTAACAAAGTAACAATAAACCTCACATTTTTTCTAGTTTTTTGCTCATTTAGTTTCTTTTTAAAACGAAATAACAAATACAGCATTCACGTCTGAAATGATAAAATTAGCATCGCGATAGACTAGATAGATGTCACGTGTCCTCTACCGGACTCCCAATCCGCGAAAGCCACCTGCAGCGCTCTCAGTCTGCGGTAGGATGGCATGCGCACGTGCCTACCGCGGGTAGACACGTTCCTACCGCGGACTGAGAATGCTGCAAGTGATTTTCGTGGATTGAGAGCATGATAGGTCCCTGCTGCTAGAGCTATTTTGCTATTACATGTAAATAGTACCAATTTAGCAAAAAAAAAATCTCTTTTTTTTCCGCCGACTTACACAGGAGAGGGAAAAGTGGTTGGACCCGTTCACAGAGCCGCACACAGATGGAGGCACTACTCTTTTCTCTCTCTCTCGGTTTCTAATTTTCCATGAAATGCAGTTTCCTTTGTCTTGTTGATTGCCCAGATGGCAAGATATCATAGGCGATTGCACATTCCATATATTTTTATTCCATAATTCTCTCCTCTCCCCAAACCTTTCCATACCTTAATCTTCTTCCCAAACAAAGACGTAAACAAAGAGCGAGAGAGAGAAGACCCCTGCGGCCTGCCTACCCGACTAGCTCCTCCCTCCTCCCTCCTCCCTCCTCCCACGGAGGCGCACACACGCTCTCTCTCTCTCCCCTATATATACGTTTCTCTCCCCAAAGCTTTCTCGAACTCTTACCTCTGCATCCCCCTCCACAAGTCCACAACCAAACAACGCAAGAGAAAAGGAAGAAGAGATCAAGCAAACGTAGCAAGAAAGTGAAGACACTTTCGGAGAGGATGGCAATGGAACCGCTCCCTCTCGGCTTTGGAGACGCCATGGACGCGACTCTTCTCTCCTCCCTCTGGTCCTTCCAAGGTGATCTGCAGCAGCAAGAGGTAACAGCAACTAGTAGTAGCCATCTCTTCATTGCCGCGCGGAGTTTAGTTTGCAGTTTTTTTTTGCACTGGATCGGCTTCTCCTTTTAGCAGTACTGCAAAGGATCCTTGCCGCATTTCTTGGCCATGGCAGCAGCAATGGTTGGCTTTCTTGCCGTGTGTGCTGTTCCGGGAGACTGCAGGGGATGAGCACCCTAGCTGCGTGTGTGTATGCGTGTTTGCCGTGGTCAAGGGGGTTAGGCAAGCGCCGAACTAATAGGGATTAGTGGGGCTCGCTCGAGACGCCTTAACGTACTGGAATTCTTCTTCTCTCCCTCTCTTGCAGTCTTAGCTTGATTTCCCTTGTGGAAAATTAACTTGATTAGACTTGTCTACTTTCTCTATCCGCTCCTCTCCTCTCCTCTCCTCTCCTGGTTTAGTTTAGTTTTGTTTAGTTTGGTTTGGTTAGGTTCGGGTTCGGTTCACTTTTCTTTTCAATCAAAGTCTGACACTGTAGTGAGATGCTTGCTGTGCAATGAATATGCTGTTGTTTTGCCTTGGGTCCCTGCCTGTGAGGAGAGAGATCTTTTCTCTCTTTTCTTAATGTTTTCGATTTCTGAAGCGTGGACTACCCCCCCAAGTCTCCACTACCAGTGGTTGCACGATGCAATCATTTGGAGGAATCGAAATCATTTGCTCTCGATATCATCATGCACCCATGTCCTGTCCAGCCATTATATACCTTGTGTTTGGTACTACTACTAGCATATTAGCTACAGGAAGCAACCATTGGGTACTACAAGTATGTGCTTGATTATTCTCTGATTAATTACCAATACCCATCCAATTTTGATTCTCTAGTCCATCAAATTGCTACCACTGGTAGAATCTTGAATCTTGTGCATGGCATCTCAACTCTCAGGAGATTATTAATCTTTGCTTGCTTGATGGTGCAGGGCGTGGAGGAGCTGAAGCAGAGCCTGGTGGCGACGACGCTGGAGCTGGAGGCGGCCAAGGAGGAGCTCAAGAAGAAGGAGCAGAGCATCGCCAAGCTGGCCGACCTCGTGCGCCAGGTGGCCAAGGAGCGCGACGACGCGCTCGACCAGCTTCAGCACCTCCTCGCGGCCTCCAAGCCGGCTCCCACGCCGCCGCCGCCGCCGCCGGCGCTGGTCACGTCCAGCTTCACCGACTCCGACTGCAGCCTCGTGTCGTCCCCTGTCGACCCCTTCTTCGACCCCGTCACCTCCTGCGACAACCGCTGCAAGCTCAGTAGCCCCCCTCCCGCCAAGCAGAGCACCATTGCCAGCGCCGACGCCGTGCTCGACATGCTCGCCAACAAGAAGCCGCTGCCGCAGAGGGGCAGGCTGCTGCAGTCGGTCATGGAGGCGGGACCCCTCCTGCAGAACCTCCTCGTCGCCGGGCTGCTCCCGCGGTGGCGCAACCCACCGCCGGTGCACGCTCCCGACACGATCCCGGTAGGCGTCCGCGGCGGCGGCGGCTGCTACGCCGGCGCGCCCCTGCCTGGCACCAACGCCGCCGCGGTGCTGGGCTACGGAGGTGGCAATGCCTGCATGAAGAGGCCGACGGCGGCGATGTCCACGCCGGTGATGACCATGGTGGCCGCCACCAACTGCTCACCGGGCTTCGGCGCCAAGCGGCATAGGCTGCACTGATCCTTTGGTCGGATGTGACGTCTCGGCGTCCGTGCGACCGGGCCGCGCGGTGGTTGGTTGGCTGGTCGTGTGCGTGTGCGTGTGACTGACAGTTGCGCGCCGCGGCACACCTGTCAGTGACAAGGGATCCACCGAGGAAGCAACGATCCAGTGAAGAGTGAATGTTTCCTTTTTCTACTATGTCACGGTAGTAGTTGCTAACCGCATAGTGTCGTGAGCCATAGAACTAGAGTATAGAGTGATCGGTGCTTAACTATGATGTAAATTAAATTAAATAGGAAGGTTTCACATTCTTCTCTTGTTTCCATCTGGTGCTTGTGGGTGTCTTAGTGAGGATGTTCATAGCTTGACATGGCAGCTAGAGCCAATAATTCTTGTTTTGTGGTGAGGACTTTTGGTTCCATCCATTTCATTCATGCCCTTGGGTTTGGCTGAAGTCACAATTCTTATCCTTTTTATGGGGGGAGCTTTGTTCTTGATATATGTTCCCTACAGATTTTAATGCATGCTATCTTTGGATGTTTATCTTTTATCTGAATGATAATGGTACTTATCCAATGTTTTAATCAAAGTATACATGCCGGTCTGAGACAGATGCAGAAAAATCTGCAAAGGGAAATCTGAACACTGGCACAACCTTTTATCTTAAGAGCTATCAACAAGCACACCACTGAGGATCTCCAAGAAGAAGAAAAGAGGATTATACTGAAACTTATGCCATGTTCGTCAGCAACACGGACGGTGTCATAACAGTAGGTGCCAAAGTTTAGTTGGAGTATTCGATTGATAAAACATTATTCTAGTGAGGAGACACGTCTTTATCCTTTGCTAATGTTCGTCCCGGGAACACGAGACTTGTTCCCATGCATCTCTTCTTCTTTTTTTCATTTATTGAGCACAACATGGGTGACGAACTGACGCCGAATATGGGATGCTTTCAGCAGCTAAATGCATTGCATATCCCAACATCTTTTCAACACAAGGAGCTTCATCCAAGGAACTCTCCTTGACTAGACCAATTCTTTTTTAGTGCAGCAGAACCCATAACTGCTCTCTTACTTCTTAGTCCTGGTAGGTTAGCCTGTTAGTGTTAGGTCTCACATGAGCGAGCAGACGGGAGGGGCTTCAGGCTTCTTACTCCTAACCCAATGCAAGTAACCTTTACTACTTTAATTAGATAGTAGAATCTACAAGTTTTAAGCCAAGCTTGAGAACATACAAGACAAAGAGACACTATATAGCTCACACACACACACACATAAAAGGTCTGGAAGTGCATTGCATACCAAGTAGACAAATGTCTAGGATTTTTCCTGAAGCATCAATATAAGCATCTTCCATTTCATTACAGAGACAAAAACTTAATTTGTCCGTGCAAGTACACAGGCCATATCCAAGGAAAAACGACGATCCATTTACAAATACACAATATCACCATTCAATGGTGCTTTCACCGGTAAATGGTACAGAATCACTAATAGAATGACAGAAAAATCTTACAATCCATCGTGCCAGGCAACATCACAAAGCGCATGCTGCCCCTGACAGTACATACTGAGTAGAATGCAAGAAGCTGCTGCTTATCCTTTTACATTTGATGTTAGATACTTTCATCATCTCCTCAATCCTCAGGCCTTCGCATTAGCTGGTTTCACATGCATGAGTGGTACAGCCCAAGCAGAAACTTTATCGGCATTGCAAACACGATATCACAAGTGCTCATAGTGGTGGTAATTGAGGAGGCCAAGCAGGCAAGTAACAAATGGTGGAGAGTCCGTCTGCATAAAGCATTCCCAGAATATAACCAATTCCTAACTATTCAGCAGCATCAAATTGGATGATAAATCACTGACCAACAGAACTTGTATCAAACTCGGCCAGAAACAGACTGCTTTCAGCTTTTCAGGTCATCAGTCACTTGTTTCAATAAGAAGAAACATCTTATGCTTAAATCATGCCAGCCACATCAGAAAGCGCATGCTGTCCCTGTGAATGCAGACTAAATAGAATGCAAGAAGCTGTTGCTAATATATTCACATTGATGTTAGTATGTTACATGCTTTGAGAATTTTTTTCGGGCCTTTTGTGCTAACTAATTTCACAGGCATGCAGGATACATCCGAAATAGAAACTCTACCTGCATTGTGAAAAAGGCATATGCGCTAGTAGTGCTGGTAAGTGAGGAGATCAAGTAGAAAATGTTGAAAAGCTTGTGTATATAAGGAGCTTATGAGATGAGATTCTCCTATTTAATGGACATACTACGCGCACTTTGCTTTCAGGCCTGTAATAGGTGAAGAATACTTGATGCAATGGTGCCAACACGACTAGTACAACAGCAGAGGTTATTCAAAACCCTCAAATCTGAGTATGTTGATGCATACTGATCAAGATAAATGCTTTTATGTATAAAATGCCAAAACCCAGCTAGTCCACCAATTGCCATGTCAGAAGATAAATATTGAGGGTTCATGTTTACTTGACCAATCTGTTTATATGGTAATGCAGTTTGAGAAGATGCATTAGTGGGGAGATCTTCAACACGTAGCGCACTCTTATTCAGAAATCTCTCAACTAACAAAGGACATTCAACTTTCAAATCACATTCTGAATGCCGGAACTATGTACTGTTCACCAAAGTCAACTGCACTGCACTTGCTTTGAGCAACTTTCGACAGTAAGCCCCAATAATAAAATGGGCAATCTTAATTCATGCATGTAATGGTACTTAAGCAGTTCTTTCAGTTTATTTAAAAAGATCACCTAGAGTCCTTGACGTGACAAAAGGCATCCTAGCTTGTAGTAAGAAGTGCCAAGTATGTGCATTCCTGTCAAAAAAGGAAATTACGTAAACTTGGCAAAGCCTTTTGTTTAGTACAGGTCTGCAGGGTACTAACAAATGGCATTGCATATCAGTAAACTCGAGTATTCAATGCATGGACTCACATCATCACAGAATACACAACATACGTTTTTGAACACATGGCTGAATCTTGATATGTTTGCATTACTCAGAAAGGAAGAATTTAAGCACATATAAGAATCAGCATAAACATTTGGAAAATGCATATACCTTTAACAAGGAAAAAAAAGCACATGTTCTTAAAAAAGAAAAGGGACATTAGCTGATAAGCACAAAGGAATGCCATAGGATTGCATTTTGACAAGCATGTGGGTGAAAAGAATAGACTCGGAAGTCCTGAAAAGAACAAGTAAAAATGCATAAGAACAAGGACTGTAGGTTGCAATTTCTCTCATCAAACAGAAAGAATCTTTATTGAAGAGACCATCAGATAGACTGTCGGTTACCTAAAAGATCCAGCCGACAATATGAAGAAAGAAAAAAGTAATAGAATGCCATCAGGATGCAAACATCCCTTTTGTGTCGCTACATGACTGGATTCAGCCACGATAACATCTTCGGTAAAAATTAACAGACAGAACTCGGTGGGAAAGCATGAGGCTAGAACTCTCACTGAACATTGAACGAGCGCGAAGGCCAATGCTTGCCGCACTATGCGATTAGCCGATGGCAGCAGTATATAGATACTAAATAGGGGCAGGCAATTAGGCAAAGTGTCGGACCTGGATTTTCTAATCCTGAATCCTCTGCGAATACACTGTGCTATTCTCTGGATCAGTAGATAGAACTCACAGATACATCACTGAATCATTTCATACATGGCTTAAAACCATATCATTCATTAATTTAACACATCAGAGTTTAAATAGACCGCATCATGTCAAGTTTTACAATAAGAGCCAAACAGGCCAAATGATTACATCACAAAAGTAGCGGAAGCGACAACGGAATCAAAAAGGGTGAGAGCGCATCTCTCCACAGGCAGGCGACTGGGGAAACCTGTGTACATTCGATATTACCCGAAAACTCAGATAATATAGGATGCACATAAGTACTAGCGGAGTCAGCTCGACTGGGGCGAGACTAGAACAACTAAGAACTAAACTACGCTTCAAGAACTCCTGGGTCTTCAGACATCTGATTCCTCGTAGTAGTCGTAATCTCCAATATTTCCTGCTTCTGAGGGTTTGGGGGAAAGAACGAGAATGAGCACAACTATCGTGCTCGTGAGCCAACACACAGTATGCAATAGTATACATGCAAGGCTTAACAAGGATGGCTCGGGTTATTTTATTTGCTAAAGCAACATTTTCAATTATCATAATTACAAATCTCTATGACTTGGCATTTTAAACAGATTGTATTTTTATTAAAGAGAATAAGTGCAATATTAAATAACAGTAGAGGTTACCTCCACCACATGCTAAATTTTGATAGCGGTTACTTCCACCAATTATCAACATTGGGTAAGGCTACCCAGGAAAAATCCAAAACACGGGCTAGATGAGCCCAACACATTTCCATTCCACCCACAAAGATTTCTGAAATAGAACTAACTCAGGTTAAGTTCCCATGTCCGCCTTTGACCGTAGGCGCGGCTATTTAAACAGTTTAGACTCTGCAGAGGTTGTACATTGTACCCACAAGAGATAATTATACTCGTTACTCCACATGATTTCTTAGTCATGTAGTTGAGCGATCGTCACAGTAACATTTCAAACTACCTTGCCCCTTCCGTCATCTCATCCCTATGGCCAATTCCATAAGTTGTGCGAGATGCTTACCACAACGACTAGCGCAGCTGGCCCCGGCCACAACGACTAGCGCAGCTGATAACTTCACCGTTTTCGGTGTCCCATTCAAGCTAGCATACGTCCTGCCGCTTGCACACTTCTAAACATCATTTGTGGGATGACATTCAGGGTTCAATAATTTTACTAAGCCAAGTTGCACTTTGCAGACTTGCGGTTGTACTTGTTTTACACAGGAGGTCATGACAAGATTAAGTCCTTAATTCATCTGGACGGTTCATACCACATACCAACCATTCTCGTGCTACGTCCGCACCCACCACTCTTTCCATCCGTCCAGATGTGGTACTAGCAAGTTATTTATGGTTTTGGGAAGGAAAATCAATTAACGCAACACATCAGTCATCTACATCCAATGACTGCCCAAAACCATTTTTCATATTTAAAGGATGATGATCGGGACATTTATTGTCCTGGTACTTAAGCAAGACTAGCATGTCGCTTAAGTACAACCTATGCTAGTATTTACCACATATTTACTAGGGTGACAAAGAATATTGGATTCAATTATCAAAGGATGGCTTAATAAGTAATTAATCAGCAAATGGGTATTTATCTACCTTAAGCTTTAACATATCATTGATTACAAAATTAAAGCTTGCAACTTTGATATTTTAAATAAATATAGTTTGCTTAAAATGTAGGCTCGGAATGATCAAAGTATTGACTCGCCTGGGTCAGGTTATTGCGGCTTTGATCTTACTCAGGGCCTTCTCTGCCAGGGGTCTTGAATTCCGGGTCTGTGTCTTTATCCGAATCTTGATCCTGCTTGAGTCGCTGCTTCTTCTGGACTCCGACTCCTAATTACACGATACAAGCAAGAACAACAAATAAATCCAAAGAACTTCCAAAAGACCAAATATAAACAAAGCACTTTAAATAAGTTTTGCGATAAACGAGCTGAAGAGACAAGATTCAGCGAGGCGGGGATGTTTGACAAGGTCAACGATCAGCTGAGTACACGAGACAAGAGCGGAGATACTCTGCCGAGGGAAACAAGGGTGAAACAAAGTCGAAGAACTTTCGCAGGATACTCCACTTGGATACCGATCGGGCAAGATATTTGTCGATCGGATAACGACACAACGCGACCTAATTTTACAACAAGAGCTTTTATGAAAATAATGGATAATATTCGAGTAATATACCGAGATTAACATGTTAATCCCAAATAGCTTCCCAAAATATTTTGAGAAAATGTAAATTCATTTCAAAGCATTTTACACAACGCAGGAAATTTGAATAAATATGTTTTAACAAAAATGGACATGATTGCGGAGACGATTACGAAGGTCATTTGCATAACTTCGATTTCCCGAGATTTTGCAAATTACGCTCTTAATCGATAGCTCTCAACTAAAAGCGAAAATGATAATTCTACTAGTACTTGACCATCGGCGAGTTAACCGTTAATAACGGTTAATCGAATCAACGCAAGTCGTAGTACAATCATACGAGAATAAATATTTTGAAAATATTTTCGCCAAAATGGAAAGCTACTGACGACCGAGGATTACAAAACAACACATACACGATCATCATACAAACTTCAATACACAAATCATTAGTACACAAATCTCAGTTGCTGCTCCACGACTTCCCTGCACAGCGTAAACAAAATATTTTCAAGATCAATACACACATCGACAATACACAAATTTTCAATTGCACACAAAACCACTGTTGCTACTCTACTAATGCTGCTCTGCTACTTTGCACGGGGCCACCACACAAGGAGACGGAGACAGAGGGAGAGAGAGATAGAGGGAGAGAGAGACAGAGACAGAGACAGAGGGGGAGGGCAGCACGCGACAGCGGCTGCCGGCAGCGGTCGGCGGCCAGAGGGGCGGCGGGGCCATGTGAAATGGAACGCCAGCGAGGAGGAGATGCCAAGGAGGCGCGGCGGCGGCCGGGCAAGACCGAGAGGGGACGGCGGCAAATGGGTCGGCAGAGATCTGGGGCCAACCGGTGGCGATGGCGACCGGAGGGAGGAGAGGGAGGGGAGGAGCGCCTGGGTACCAAGCAGCGCAGGAGGCTCACCGTCGCCGCCGAGGCGGGGAGCGGTGGAGGAGGCGGCCGCGACGGGAGTGGAGGTAACGCCGGGAGGCGCACGGGCGGCCGGTGTAGTGGTGGGGAGGCTCGGCCGACGGCGAGGAGCGAGGGGCTTGGCGTGGAGCTCTGGCGGCGGATGGATGGGGCGGAGAGGCGCCAGAGGGAGTGGAGATGGCGGCGGCCCGAGAAGAGGGAGGCGAAGAGGAAGAAGGGCGGCTCGGCCTTTATGGCCGGGGAGGGGGAAAGCCGGAGGCGGGCGGAACGGGGGCGGCGGGAGATGGGGAGAAGAAAAGCCATGCGACGCTGGTGAGTGGTGTGCTGGGAATCGCAGACGGCGCGGCCAAGCATAGGCGTGCCGGATCCGGAGGAGACGGGGCGGAGAGACGGCGGCGGCGGCGGCGGCGGCGGCGGTCGCGGGAGGGAGGGCCCCGGGCGAGCGAGAGAGGAGAGGGGAGAGGGAGCGAGGAGGCGGAGCTGTCGGCGGAGCGCACGGGAGAGACAAAGGAGAGCCAATGGGGGGGGGGGTGCCGCTGGGCCTCCATTGCGACGCCGAGCCGATGGGGGCGCACTGCTGCAGGAGAGGAGAGCCGATGGGGGAGGAAGCGGCTGGGTCGGGGTGATAGGGGCTGTGGGCTCAGCTGTGGTTAAGGTAGGCCCACAGGCCACCGCGGCAGGGGGACCACCTTGTCAGTGAGGCACCGCCGTTTCGCTCTTCAAATACCCTCGCGTTGGCGCCCAAGCATAACCACCTCAACGAACTCTCGCTTCTCCCTCCTCCATCTCATACCGCCCCGCAACAAATCAAGAACCCAACCAGTTCTTGCAAGGAATCCACCCCTCTCTCTCTCGATCCACAATGGAGGTGTTCCAGGGTGCGCACTTCGTGAGGCTGCGGTCCCGAGTCCGCCGCAGCATGTACCTCGTCGCCGAGGACGATGGCTGGGACATCGGCCTGTCCGACCAGCGCGCGGCGCACAACACGGTGTGGGCCGTCGAGCACGTCGCGGCCCTCCACGGTGGGCCCTTCGTCCTCCTCCGCGGCGCCTACGGCCGCTACCTCCTCGCCACCGACCTCCAGGCCACCACCGGGCCCTCCCACGGCGTCTCCGCCGTGCAGCACGGTCACGCCCACCACCCGACGCCGCCGGGCATGCTGTGGCAGGCCATCCGGAGGGGGAGATCCTTCGTCCTACGCAACCCCACTGGGCGCTACCTCCGCGCCAACGGCAGGTACCTCAGGTGGCGCACGGCCGTCACCGTCGCCGGAGACAACGCTAGTTCGATGATGCAGTGGGCGATCGAGGTCGTCCCCCGCAGGCTGGGGCGCCCGACCCTTGTCGATCCACCGGCCCAGGTAATTTCTTGGGTTCTTGTCGATCCACATGCGCACAATTCTTGAATCTTAATTTCTCGGGACATTCTTGCATCGGTTCTTCTACTAAACTGATTCTTTGAACCCTTCTTGGCACGTTCTTGCATTGGTAATTGGTTCTGTGAATCGATCGTGCGAATTGAAATAAGGTCCCTTTGAAGCGACGAATTCTGCAAACTAAGTCAAATTTCTCTGGTTCTTGGATAGATCATGCTACGTTCTTGCATTAATTGGTTAATCTGTGAAGTGATCGTTCGAATTGCATTGCAAACGGTGTCAAATCGATGAAAACGCATGATCATTCGTGCTCAAGTAGTTACCTTTCTTTATCCCTGCGCTCGTATGTTCTGTCAGATTTGTGTCAATTCGATCGCACCGGTTAATTGGCATGGTGATTCATGATTCATTGCTACTGAGTTAACCACTGCGTTGTGCAACTAGCAGCTGATGCGGCGCCGTAGCCGGCCGACTGAGGGGGAGGTGACTCGGATCATCCGGTACGTCCGAGCCGACGCCAATGGTAACATCAACGACCAAGCCTGGAGGGCGATCCGGGTCAACACCAACAGCCTGATGCAGCTGCGGCTCACCTTGGCCAACCGCCTGGGCCAGAACAGGGACGCGCTCCACACCACCCTCTGCGTCCGCGCCGGCCGCTTCGCCCGGCTCTCCCCTCTGCTCATCGACCTGCCTATCGGCAACGACCACATCGACATCGTTGTGCTCTCGCACGGGACACCAGGTGAGAACAGTAGCTCATTGTACCCAGTACTGCCACATTACTCCATTGTTCGTTGTTCCCAGTAGGTCCGTGACTTTGTTGTCTACTCAAATCTTGCTGATTTCAGTAACATTGTTCATTAATTGTTCTAAGAGTAGTGGCCTGGCCTGTAGTTTGTTTTACTGTTCCAGTAGCTACAACATTGCTCTTACTTGTTCTTATTACCAACTGTTCACTGACTTATTGTCTACTCAAATCTTGCTGATTTCAGTAACATTGTCCACTGTTCTAAGAGTAGTTCATTTTTCATTGTTAGTTGTTCTAATAACAACATTGTTCTTATTTGTTCTTATTGCCAAGTGTTCTCTGACTTGTTGTCTACTCAATGTTGATGAATTTCAGCGGACAATGCGTTGCGGTACCCATTTGTGGATGCTTGATGGAGTACTGTAGAAGATAGCAGCAAGGTCTCCTGACAAATGGACATCACCAGTGCTTTGGACATCCTACAGAAGTGAAGTGGCATCATTAGGATTTGCTCTATTCTTGCACTACTACTTGGATCAGTACTGAGGACAAACTAGCTCGGTTCCCTCCCATTTCTTCTGCTCAGTGTCCTGGATGGTGTTAGTTACTTAGTTTTGCTCGTGCCTTTACCGAAACTAGTACTAGTAGTAGTTAGTTACTGAAAATACTCGCAGAACAGGTGGCAGTACATGGTTTTGAGTTTTGACAGAGAATGTTGTCTGAAGATACCCATCGATCGAACAGCCAGTGTGTTGCCTTCTGCTTTTGCTTTGGTCTCTATATCAAGTGACCTGTAGCAACGTTTTTGATACACTGCTGTGTGAAAATGTCAACCGGCAACTGATTCTTTTAGTAATATAAATGGTTTTTGATAAGAGAATGGTTGTCTGAAAATTGAGCTCTGTGTTGCCTTCTGCTTTTGATATGATTTGTATGTCAAGCAATCTGTGAAAATATGATGGTTTGAAAAAGAATGTCGTATGACTGAATGCCAAATGGTATTGTCATAAAATGTTGTCCTAAAAGAGCCCCCCTTTGCAGCGTGTTGCCTTCTATTTTTTGTATGATTTGTATGTCAAGTAATCCGTGAAAATGTGAAGTTTTGGCAGATATGTTGTCTGAAAATAGAGCCCTCTTTGCAGTGTGTCGCCTTCTGCTTTTCATATGATTTCTCTATCAAGTAAGGTAATCTGTAAAAATACGACATTTCGACAGAGAATGCCATGTGACTGAATGTCAAATGGCAACTGACGTTTTTAGTACTTTTGAACATGTCTTGAAAAGCTGATAATACTAGGATAAGAAGATTGCTTGGCCTTGTTGCAATGGGCCCCTGTACTGTTCTATAGGATTACTGCTATGTGTGCCAGTGTGATTTATTACGGATGGTTTGCCTTAAGTCGGGAGGAGTGTTTCTTGCTGAATTAGGGCTGTTACAGTTCCCAAATTACTCCATAATTACTGCGTGAGAAACCAAGGAGACTGCAATGAACAACGCAAACATTTGAATGACCCAGAACTGGAAACTCTTCACCTCCCTCGTATAAAAACAACTCCATCTTAGCATCCGAGTCAACCCCAAGAACCACAGAAACAACAAGCCCGATATAATCGATGGCTTCCGAGATCTCTCTCAAGCTGCTGGTGGACACCAAGTCGAAGGAGGTGCTCCTTGCGGAGTTTGTGGACTTCGTTTTCAGCCTCCTGACGCTACCGATCGGCGCCGTCGTGAAGCTCATCCCAGCCGGCATGATGCAGGGCAGCATCGGCCGCCTGTACCAGAGCGTGGTGCGCATCGGCGGCTCCTACCTCCTGCCCAACAAGGACAGGTCCGACCTGCTGCAGCCCAAGGTGCTGCACCCGGACGCCCGCGAGTTGCTGCTGCTGCAGGGCAGGGAGCCCCAGCGCACCTCGCCGCTGGCCAAGTTCGAGCTGTACACCCGCGCCTGGTACTGCGCGACGGCGACCATGGAGGCCAAGGCAGAGTGCTTGCAGTGCAAGCAGGCCATGTCGACGGAGGTGTCGTTCGTGCTGCCGTCCGCCGCGCCGAGGGTCTAGGTCGTCGACTGTCGGACTCGGATTTTCTAATCCCGAATCCTTTAGGAATACACCATGTTATTCACTGGATCAGTAGATAGCACTCACAGATACATCACTGAATCATTTTATACATAGCGTAAAACCATACCATACATTAACTTAACACAACAGAGTTTACATAGACCGCATCGGGTCAAGTTTTACAATAAAGGCCGAACAGGTCAAATGATTACATCACATAAATAGAGGAAGCGACAACGGAAGCAAAAGGAGGGTGAGGGCACATCTCTCCACAGGCAAGCGACTGGGGAAAGTCTGTGTACATCCGATATTACCCGAAAACTCAGATAATATAGGATGCACCTAGGTACCAGCGGAGTCAGCTAGACCGGGGCGAGACCGATACTATAGAATTAAACTACTCTTCAGGGTTCCCTTGGCCGTCAACTTCAGGATCCTCGTAGTATGCGTAGTCTCCTTACTCCATACCATCTGGAGGGTTTGGGGGAGAAGTGAGAGTGAGCACAACTACCGTGCTCGCGAGCCAACACACAGAATGCAATAGATATACATGCAAGGCTTAACAAGGATGGCTTGGGTTCTTTTATTTGCTAAAGAAACAATTTCAATTATCATAAGAAAGTGCATGGCCATGCCACTAGTGGTCGAAGTGTCGACCACATGAAGTTATCCGACACTGGATCGAGAAAGTATTGAACAGTCCATGGATGACATCATATCTCACCTGGAGTTCAACTAGACATCGTAAGGCAAAGGAAGAATGCATGAGTAGGTCACTTAGTTCGATCAGTTACGGACTGGTCGTATGGAGATGCGATCTGGTCGTAGAATGGTCGAACGTAATAACAGACTGGTCGTATAGAGATACGAACTGATCGTAAGTGATGAGGACCTGATCATAGATTATATTACGTTAAGGTTCGTCCGATATATTCTTTGTGTACTTGGGAATCGTTACGTGCTGCTAGGTGCCGCTGACGACTAGTGGTCGGAAAAGAGTTTTCGAGTCACAACCAATCGCACAAGAACCTGTAGGGTCGCACACTTAAGGGGCTGGGGATTTGATTTGGATGGTGATCTGAATTCGTATAGGATATAAGTTCCTAATGGGCCTCGAGTAAGAGACCCGTCATGGATGCCTATATAAAGAGAGGCGGTGGCATAGGGTGAAGGACGGTCTTTGAAGAATTCCCGAAACCCTAATAGCCACGCCATCCTCAACCACGTTGCCGGTGCTAGCACACCAGCGCGCGGTGTTCCTACCCTGTATGTGTGGATACCTCGGAGGTGCTGTTGCGAAGCATCAGCACTAGGATGATCCGCAATTCGTGACGATCACCGGAGAGGAGGAGAAGTTGCGAGGCGAGTTCGACTACTCAAAGGAGCAGACGCGAAGTGAGTACGACTACTCGAAGGAGCAGTCGCGCGGCGAGTACGACTACGAGCACATCTATTCGCTACATCGACTCTACTTCCGCTTCGAGTCGGTGCGTCTAGCGGTAGTCTCGTGATCTATTACTTGCGGAGGTTCCTTGGTTGCGCGGTAAATTTTTATTTTGTGCTATCGTAGCGCTTACATGTAACCTTTTACATAGTCTTTCACTAGTAAGTCATCCTCTATATCAATACCACCATTGTTCTGACTACTAGCATCATCATTTGGCTCCACATGTGCATACTCATTCTCCTCAGCCCTTAGTCCAAGCATGTCAAACATCTGGTCGTCCGTGATGTACACACCATTTTCATCCACATTAGCAAAGCCGGGTGGATCCACTTGGGGAATATCAAAACCTGCCCCTTGACTAGCCCATATGAGAGTGTGCGTGGAGTTATCGCAAGGACTGCCTGGTTCTTACCATTGTGATGTTTCTGCCTGTTCACTAATAGAACCAACACGAAAGGATAGTTGTGCAGACTCACTATGCGACAAAGGCGAATCACTTGAAAATCCACGCAAATAGTCGACAAGTTTTTTGTGTGTATCCACTATAGTGATGAACAAATTAATCAACTTGATATCCATGTTTGCATCAAACAACCCCAGAAGTTCTGCATGGCTACGTATCCTTACTTGTGTTCCTTTCTTACTATCAAAGTACCATCAAAGCATCCTGCGCCAACCCCCAATTTGACTTTCGTTTCAAGTCAGCGTTTAGATCTAACATCAAGTACAAATCTCTATCATCTACCACCAAATCGTGAGCTACATCTGCATATGATTTAGTGCTGCCATCATCAAGCCGTGCTAGGTACGCAACAAAGTTAGCAACTATTCTATATGCGGTACCACAATCAACCCTACATCAACACCAACAAATAAATGAAATGCGAATAACATGTTAGCTTCAGCGAAGAGTCTTCTTCCACAACACATATGACATGAAGAATATACTTACCCGCTGCTACAATGTGATTCTTCCATTTGTAGGGCTGACTCGTGGCACTGAAGGCGCGACCGCGTGGTTGCTGCTGGGAAAGCAAGGCAAGTGGGGTGCAGAGATCGGCGGCGGCTGGAGCTCCTGGGCACCACCGAGGGAAGTGGGAGGAGGGGGGGGGCGGCGGGCGGGCGCCGCGGGATTGGGAGGGGCAGGAGGCGGGGGCGCGCGCACGGGATGGGGAGGGTGCGATCGGCGCCGAGAGAGACGGGGTGCGGGATCGGGCGGCTTGAGCTCACTGGGCCGCCTGACCGAGGGAAGGGGACGGCGGGGAACAGGGAGCAACGGGGCCGACCGAGGGGAGGAGGGTAGGAGGCGGCACCGCCGGCGGGATGGGAGGCAGGACCGGTGGGCGGCGCCACGGGTTAGGGCATACGCGAATGAGAATGCCAGTGTATACTGATGAGTGATGAGGTTGGACAAAATTAGGAGGGGTAAAATCGGAAGTTCACTATTGAAATGTATGGAAATTGGTGGAAAAGAAAAGAAAATTAGGAGGGGCAGGAGCGGCGGGCACCACCGGCGGGGATGGGGAGGGGGCAGGACCGGTGGGCGGCGCCTCACGGGTTAGGGCATACGCCGAATGAGAATGCCAGTGTATACTGATGAGTGATGAGGTTGGACAAAATTAGGAGGGGTAAAACCGGAAGTTCACTATTGAAATGTATGAAAAATGGTGGAAAAGAAAAGAAAATGGAAGAAAAGTGGTGAAATGGCAAATTTGAAAGGGAAAACAAACTGAAGTGGCAAACTTTGAATTTGAATTTTAGAAAACTGAGTGATAAATCTCGAAGTGACAACTTTCTATTAAATTTTGCCTTATTTTATAGTAAAGATGTTGCAAATTATTCCGATCTCTTCTGATTGGCATCGACCGGTAGTGGTAGCAGAGACCAGGTGGTCAACGGGGGTAGATTATTTCGTCTAGATTAGTTTAGCCCTTGCTTCCCTCGTCTGGTGTCAAGCTGAGCAGAGACCGTACAATTGTTGCTGTGCAAAGTGGCGCCTTGCCCGTACTGCACGCCTCTCTCTCTCTCTCTCTCTCTCTCTCTGCACACGCGCCGGAAGTGGAGGCGAGCCTCTCAGCCGCGGAGTCGCGGGGCCGGGGCCCACCACCGCGCGTGCATTCATTCATTCCAAGTGCGCCTCCGCACCGTCGCCAATCGCCATCGATCGCCTCGGCCTCCTCTCGGTGCCGCTTTGGTTAGGGCAGACGCGGAGAGAGGTTGGGGCCATGGCGGATGCGGTGGCGCTGCCAGTGGCTGCGGCCGCGAGGGACAAGGACGACCGCCGCCGCTGGGCGGCCAGGTGCGGCTTCGCGGTCCTCGGCATCATGAGCACCCTCCTCGTCTACGGCGTCCTCCAGGTGCCCCTCCCTCTCTAATCGAATTACTATCAATGCCCGATTTCCCCACCGACGAATGCCGTCGAGTGCGATGTTATATTCGAATTAGGATGGATCTATCGTGTTTGTTCTTCCTTCCGGCGAGATTTATTTACGGTACAAAATGGTTATTGAATCTGTGCTAGCCTGGAGGCTGACCGGCCAGTAGCACATTCGATGGGATTCATTTGATTCAACTGAGCTGGGGATGTGTTTCCCTTTGCCTTTGCCTCCATCAATTATGCGACTTAAATTGTTAGTGCGCGCTATGCTTGCTGGGTGGAAGATCTACATGCTTACTTGTTTCCATCAGAGAGCCGAGCCTTGTCCTGCAAATAAGCTGTCAGCATGGTTGATTCCTTCACGTGCTAAGTTGCACACTAGTTCCCCTGATTTCACCCGCTATACCTCTTTTTTTTTTCTAGTTTGGGTCGTCACAATTCAAATTGAGAAAGAGACTTTGCAAAAATTTATCAATTCGGTAGTGGTACTAATACTGGTGATTGACTGTTCATGCCAGCCTCCTTCCAAATTCTGCTAGCTTGTGCCACATGGATGAATTAAATACATATCTCAATGTTCTGTTCTGATTGGAAAATAAGATTATACTTTAGTGAGTGGTGTATTCATAAACATGCCCTTTTGATGTGCAAGTACCACAACTCTCATTCGTTTTTATTGATATTCTGTTCTTCAACTAAATTGAAAATATCACATTGCTCTTTTACACTGTGTACATGGACATTATCGCATATTGATAGGTTCTTATTTCAATCCTTTGTAGGAAAAAATCATGAGAGTTCCCTATGGAACAGAGAAGGAGTTCTTTAGATACTCACTTTTTCTTGTTTTCTGTAACCGCATCACCACATCCATGGTGTCTGCACTGGTGTTACTGGTAGCTCTCTCTCTCTCTCTCATACACACACACACACACACACACACACACACACACACACACACACACACTTCTTGTACTTGTCTGAATCTGCCAGACTTCTGAATCCTATATATCCATGTGCAGATGAGTAAGAAATCCTTGGACCCTGTGGCTCCAATCCACAAATATTGTGTGGTCTCTGTATCAAACATACTGACCACAACTTGCCAGTATGAGGTTATATTGGTTTCTTTCCTGCATTCTAGTGCCATTGGTGTTGGTTCGTGGTAGGTGTTACTTCTTTGCTGAATATGACACATGATTTTGCCAGGCCCTCAAGTATGTGAGTTTCCCTGTCCAAACGCTTGCCAAATGTGCGAAGATGATACCTGTGATGGTAATCTCTGCTATACAGCAACCAGTGATCTAGCTAACTTTTCATACATCTTCCCTATCTGCTAGAGAAGTATAAATTTCTTTCATTTTATAATGGTTTTCGGTTAACTAATGTTGGTCTAAGCAATTAGACTGTACATAGTCTAGTTTGGTGCCAATAGTAAGTGGGATCGATACGACGATATGCATGGATCAGCTCGTAAAGATATGAAAATGCAATGTTTGATAAGATGTTTGTGAGAATTATTGCGCAAGATGAATGCGAGGGTCTCAGTTCATCTAACACTACTTTCCTGGCCACTTTTCACTCACTCTTTGCTATATGTTAAAAACAAAAAAAATCCTGATTGTGATTAATCATCTTTAGTTTGTATATGTAGATATGGATTAATTTTGTCTTCTGTAATTTATATATTACATATTTTGATTTTATTCCCTGGATAATCGATACGGTCCCTTCTTATAAATATTGTCTTATTTTTATTGTTTGGTAGATTTGGGGGACAATAATAATGAGAAAGAAGTACGGTGGAAAAGATTATTTCTCTGCGGTCATTGTGACTCTTGGATGCTCATTGTTCATTCTATACCCGGTAATTCACATGTCCAACTCACTCCCCTTTATTGTTGAGCATCACATGATCACGTGCTGAATGAGTGTCCATGGCTAGACAATGTATTGGTGAACATACCTAAATTTCAATTATGATCAATGAATGTCCATGGCTAGACAATCTATTGGAGAACATACATAAATTTCAATTACGATCAATACTGCATGCATTACAAATTATAACAGGTATAGGACACATGCTAGGATTGAAATAATAGTAGGATGGATATGCGGGCTTTATCTGTCCTAAGTCCCAACAAATTATCTTAGTTAGCATGTTCAGGCACGGGCATCTGGAAACTGCTAATAACCAACCAGTTATTTCCAGTGGTACTTAGCCAATGCACATATGACCAGTTCCCCTTTATATTTGATGATGGCCCTTATAAATTATATAGCATGCTGAGCTGTTAACATTTCTTCTGAAGTGATTGTTTCCTTGTTGTCTTCATGGATGCAGGCATCAATGGATGTCAGTCCATTCAATAAAGGCAGAGAAAGCACTTATTGGGGTGTTTCACTCATGCTTGGTTATCTTGGGTACAACTTCTGCTTGCCTGCTACTTATTTCCACGCTAAAGAAAATAAGCAATAATATTTAAACTTATGAGGCAGCTCATGATATCCTGTGATGGCTCAGTTTTGTGAAATTTTATAATTTCACAGCTCTATGTGACATGCAAACTGCTTTTATTTGCACTCACAATATTACTCTGTTCTCTTCCAAATGTATTAATGTTGGCATGCTAGAGCTATACTTTATTCCTTATATACGAACCAAAAACATGTATAGCTATGAAGCATGGAAATCTGGACTATTGGAAAGATAGATATGTCTAAATTCAGAAGTTTGCTTGGCGGTCCCCACTAGTGAGGCATGCTACTGTTTGGTTGCTATGGTATTAGTACAAGTGCACTATTGGCTGATAAAATTCAGTGTTTTGTTGCCTTCCTTTCAATCATATATTCATCTTTGACACTCAGATTGCTATCTAATTTGATTCGTTTTCCTTGTTGACTTCTGGATTTCTAGATTTGATGGTTTTACAAGCACCTTCCAAGATAAACTCTTCAAAGGATACGGCATGGAAATACACAACCAAATATTCTACACGACGATGTGCTCTTGTCTTCTTAGTTTAAGTGGTAATTGCTTATCCATACGGTTACTGTCTTGTCTTTTGATTACGTCCTACACAACATCTCAAATTTAACTTAATTTTATATATACTGGCACCAAATCTGCTGGAATTTGGTCGGCGGTTCTGTACTTCCATGATTTCATCAATGCTTTGCCTGTTACATCTACGCTGTACATCAATACTTTTTTAACAGTTGTTATGACCGTGATTTTATATCTGTTACTTTGTTCCTTTTACAGGACTTATTGTCCAGAATCATCTGATTCTAGCTGCGGACTTTATGTTTCGTCATCCAGATTGCTTCTATGACGTCGTAATCCTATCCAGTGTAAGACTTAACTTTTGATCTTCTAAGCGCAATGTTGCTTGTTCCTTGTTTGCAAATGAACCAGTGGAGAATATAAAGTACATCCATGTAAGGCTGATGGATATTGGTGGATGCAGAGCCAATATCACATATGGAGATGAAATAAAATGATGATAGCCAACGTGAAATTTTCAGTCTCTGGTAGGACGTGAAATTTAGGGCAAATAACACTTTGCACTGCCTCAAATTTTATAAGTTGCCTCTCCCACACTCACAAATTGAAGCTAAACCATATGTATGCAATATATATCTTTGCTGTGGGATCTAAATTCCATGTTATTCCAGGTTGCAACAGCTAGTCAGTTCTTCATATCCTACACCATTCGAACTTTTGGGGCTCTCACATTTGCTACAATAATGACAACTAGACAGGTGGATACTGTTCTCATCGGTGCTGCGTACTTACATCTATATTATTTAACCTTTTCCTAACAGTAACTCTCCATATATTGTTGTAGTTGGTGAGTATATTACTGTCCTGTGTCTGGTTTGTACATCCCCTTAGCTGGATGCAGTGGGCTGGTGCTGTAAGTCATCTGTCTCTGTCTCATCAGTCATCTCATGATATTACCTGTTTTCATTTCAATTATGATCAACATTCTGAACGTACTACCAGGCCATTGTATTCGGAGCCCTCTACACAAGAAGCTACTTGAGAGGTAAACCACAGAAGGCGGCAGCTGCAAGCCCATCATCTGACGGTTCCAGCCCAAATTCTGCTAACAACAGCTGACCAAAATAACATAGGAAGATCTACTTCGCCTCGCTGCACCGGGCCCAAGTCCTGGTGTCCGAGATGAATGACGTAGTACATCCTGACGAGTTAACTCGACAGACAGATTCTAGTGTCATGTTACAGCTCCTGCCTGACCTGGAGCTCTGAAGGCTGATGGTATTAGCTTTAGCATCCAAAGAATAATAGCTGTGGCAGCCAACCCAATGATGGTAGAGTTTAACTTTTTCAAAAATGTTATGGTAAAATTTAGCACTCAAAAGTTGTATTTTATTGACTTCGAAAGTACTTGCCAGTAGAACATGTTGGAGTTTTTTTTTTAGTGGTGCTTGGCAGGAGTCGTGAACTTGTGATCAAACGACAATCTTCTGTTTTTGGTTTTTATATATATATATATATATATATATATTTATATATGAGATACATACTCCATTCGAATATACCACTTAAATAAATATATTATACTTCTTTATCATTTTCAGTATACTTAAATACAAATTATAAGATACTCCAGTGCAATTTGATTGAAAATTTTTCATTGGACTCCTTTATTTTTATCATATACCTTTTTCATATATAAACAAAAGTATACACACAAATTTTCTATAAAAAGTGGACTTTCATGAATTTTTCATAGAACTCACTTTGGAGTATCTTATAATCATCATTGAGTATACTCAAATAGATAAAGAGGTATTATCATCGATTTAAGTGGTATATGAGAGGCGAGTACATACTCCTGTGAGTACCAAACCATTTTCCTATATATATATATATATATATATATATATATATATATATATATAGCAGCCCAGTTAGAGATTTCCGTCCACGTCGCCCCAGCTGCATGCAGGTTTATGTTGCGCCGTACCCAAGTCCGAGTCCGACTCGACAGTGACATGGACGCCCTCGATTCTACTCTCGCTCGCTCTTGTTAGATAGGACAGTGACTTAGTTTTCTACGACACCTTCTCTTTTTAGAGATCACATATTCAAATAATAGATGTACGTGTTTAAATAATAGCTGTACGCGTTTACATGATAGATATAGTCTATATATGTGTAACTCATGTACTCTGATTTCAACAATTAAAGATAACGTTACTTTTCTTGTTTACATGGTATCAAAACGGTGCCACTCCTGAGCCGCCGCTGCCACAGCTTCCGCCGTCCCGCCCCTGGGAGATGATCTCATCTCCATGATCTCACTCGGAGGCTGCGCAACCCATAGTTTAAGTCGTGTCACCGATCATCCAATCGCCTACCAATTAGAGTTTTTTTCTGTCATTTTCAAATCGGGTTTTCTCTATTTTTTCCGATCATAGATCGGTTTGCGTCGCACTGCCGGCCCGTCGACGTTCCTCGGCTCCGGACTTCACAGCCTCAGCTTCGACCTCTCCGATGCCTCCTCTCTTCCAATGACGTCATGGCGTGACGTGGCGCGCTCATCGACACGGCCCTCCCTCCACGGCCTTCCGAGCACCCCGTCTACCGTCGTCATCACGCGGATCATCATCGCCAGACCGTCGTCCGTGAGACTTCTGTCTTCACCGAATTTAGGTCCAGTCTAAATGTTCGCCTTGACGACATTTCGACTGCGGGGGCGTGTTAGACAGGATGGTACCTCGGTTTCCTACATGCATGACGTCTTCTCTTCCAAGAGATCACGCGTTCACATGATAGCTGTAGTTTATATATGTGTAACTCATGTGCTTTGATTTCAACAATCAAAGATAGCGTCACTTTCCTCGCTTACAACTCCCACCTCGCACTGCGGGCGCCGTCACTACCTATGTCAGCGACGAGGAAGAACAGGGGCGCCGTTGAGGAGTCGGTTCGATCCTAGGGTACGACCCGAGTCTGACGACAAGGACTACAAGGTGTTCCCTTCGCCCAACCCGGGAGGCCATCCCAGGGTACGGGTACGATGTCAGAGACTACAGGATTACAGAGTTCTTGCCAGCGTTTACTACTGCTCCTACAAGATGCAGCTGTTGTACGTTGATGTCCTACCACGAGGACAACGATGACGAGGGGACTACTTCAGCGCCAAGAGAGGACAGGCAGCGACGCCGGTGGCGCGGCAGCTGGGTCCAGCGCTAACGCGGCTGTCGTCTCTCCAAGACAAGTGGAGATGGGCGGCGAGCTCAGACGAGGACACCTAGGATGCGAACACAGTTTCTGGGGGTGTTTGGAAGCCTCCAAACATCTAGTTTTTCCCCAAAAATGCTTCGTGTTACAACAAGTGTAAGCAGGAAGCCGCCCATAGGGAGCTTTCCGTAACCTTCATTCTGAACTTACCCCCCGAAATTTGGCGGCAATTACCCGTCTTCCCTGGTGCCCACCTCCCCCCCCCCATGCCCTCCTCCCCGGCGCCGCCCTGGCCCAGATCTAGATGTGGATCAGGATCTCCCCTACGGTCGGCCTCCTCCACCCGCGGTCGCCCTTCTCCACCTCTCTCCTCCTCAGCCCGCGATCGTCGCCCTCCTCCTCCCTCTACCCCGTGCTGGCCAGGCCGTCGGCCTCCTCCCTCGACCTCGCAGCCCAAGTCCTCTCCCGACGCCACCCAAGTCCTTCTCCGGTGTCGGCTCCCTCCTCCCCCGCCACCCAAGTCCTGTCCTGGCACCGTCGCCACCGGCTCCGTTTTTTCTTCTTCCTTTTCTTTTTTCTGGCTGTAAATTTAGTATTTCGTAATAATTATTTGTTGTATTAATTATTCATTGTGATACTTATTTTTAATAATTGTTTATGTAATAATTGTTTATCTTAATAATTATTTATTGTAATATTTATTCATTGTAATAATGGTTTTTAATAGTTATTTGTTGTAATAAATATTTATTGGTATAATTGTTGTTAAATACGCTAATTGCGATTTATTGCGTTGTTTATGGTATGCCGTTGTTAATCGCGATGTATTGTGTTGTTTGCGGTATATTGTCGTTAATCCCAGACTAATACCCCCTCCAGTTTCACATAAACACATCGTTACCAAGTTCCTAAAAGTCAACTTTGATCACTAATTTGTATTGTAATACATTTATAAAAACCAATAAAGCTATAATATTATGAATCTACATATAATTTTCATGTATCTAAGTTAAATATTTAAAAATATACCAATAGCTAAAAATTTAACTACACGTATCCAAAACATATTTTTGTGAACCAGAGCTAAACATGTTTTTTATGAATAGGATGGAGTAACTAGCATAGTGTTGTGCAGTTCGGATACAAGCAATAACACAATCAAATGAATATTAGCACCAAGCTAGACCTTATCATTGTGATTAAATGGTAACTTCAGAGTTTGGACATCAATACATAGCAATTACAGTGGAATGTATGACGAGTTTTAGATGATGATAGCAAGTATGGGATAATCAAATAATTACGTTGCCAATGAGAGCCAAAGAAGAATAGCTAACAGCTGGGTTCTAGCTTATAGAAGTTAAGACCAATGGAGCCACTTATAAGCCAAGAGTATTACAAATCTGTTCTTTTCCAAGATGTACAAGAATTTTTAGGGGTGAAAACGACATGGCGATCTCCCGGTTTCTGAGCTTACATTACAGGGGAGCGGATAATATACACCCAATTGTGCCAAAACCCGATCCATGTGTGTTAATTCACAGATACAACGTGCTGGCAGCCTCCTGCCATTTTTGACAAATCATATGAGGTAGGCACAATTGCCAATCCATCAGTTGTACTAAATGGAATCTGTAGCCTATATGTTCAGGGGGAATGGTTGTAGCGGCTTATACCTCGCTGACAATCACCAGTGTATGGAGCGATGCTGGAGGAAGTGCCTTCATCGAATGATAATTTGCGATTGTTTGTTAAGCTACTATAAAACCCTGATACCTATAGCCTACTGTTAACGAGCATTCAGCACTTCCAGAAGATTCTCGGTTCCATGCTCCTTGAAAACCTGCATTGTTCAAATTCAACAAGAGTCAGTTACAAATTGTCAAGCAGAACCAAGGTTGCATGGCATGAAGTAACATTGTACTCAGTTGGGAACGTATTCTTAGTCTGTAACACAAGTAAACAAATACCGCTTGGTATTCGTGTCATTTGCAAGGACAAGGAAAATTATTGGCTAAGTAATATTCAGATAATATCAAGTAATTCCATGCAGGGTTCATGATTCAGGCCAAGATTACGTAGATTCCAGTAATGCCAGCAGTAAGCAGGAGAGCGATTTCTAGTATGGTCCAGGGGTTCCATAAAAAATATCGACCAGATTCGTTCTTTCCAGATACCATGAGCCGATAGGATATGATTTCTAGTATGGTCCAGGGGTTCCATAAAAAATATCGACCAGATTCATTCTTTCCAGATACCATGAACCGATAGGATATGTAACCAATAAAAGCACAGTTAACCTAAGTTCCATGTACTCCTACAGATAAACCAGACCCATATGAAAACAATACACAGTATCAATTTGTGGTATCAAACCAGTTCCTCTCATCACAGAAAAAGCAACAGCTGCCTAACTGGCATAAATTACAGGGAAGGCACTACACAAATTTCTCCCACTAGGAAGATGGAATGTGGAGTAGGTGCCACCTAGTATAAAAAGGGAAAAAACCCTTTTGGTAAAAGTCTTACGCAAACAGAAACTTCAATTTCTGATACCAAATGGCGCGAAATGATTTTTGCCATCCACATCCCAACTAGAACTGTGTCAACGCATAGTTATGCCTGTTTACTAGTCAACCATCTGGACATCAGCTGTTGCGGACTCATGACTACATAAGCATGTCGCATATACAAAATTAGAGATATATAGTCTTAACATAATATACTCAGTAAGATAGCATATGCTACATATATAGTCAAAGTTGTCTGGCACTAGAAATTATGCATACCAGTTACAAAATTCAAGCTGACTGGGTTTTCCCTTCCTAAGATGGCTCAGTATTGTATGTGTGGTTGTGAATTTGTAATCCATAAATGGGAAATAACCAATGTACTTGCCCAGTAATTGCTTCTAAAACTTGTCAATCCGTGTCTTGCAACCAATTGACCATCAAGGTTCTACATTCAAATACTACAAGCTGCTACCAGATGTGTAAAATTAAATAGTAAAAGACTAACTCTGAAGAAGTCGTTACCATAGTGTGAAGCTGTGAAAGCAAAAAAAAGAGGGTAGAATACAAACAGTTTGGCTTTCTGATTCAAGTAATTTCCAAATGATATAACATATAAAGATCAATATCCATTTGGTGGTAGAATTAGAAACTCAACCAAGTATCAGACTTTAACATCTAGTGTATATGCAATTTGAAACCATTCTAAAAATATAATTCTGCAACGTACCAAAAAATGGTTCACCTAGGTGCAATTTTTCTACACAATAATAGCATAACAATGGTCCTTTTTTCCTAAATAACAAACATTGATTTTACAATCAATAATTGCAAATGGCACGCAATAAGAGACAAGAGTCTACAATAGGTGAACATTGAGCACTAAGCAATAATAAATGACGGAAAAACTATCTGAGCATCGTAGGGTAGGCATTAAATACAGTCATCATCTAAAGTAAGAATTTAGCAGTCCCCTACCTCCTACACTATTTATAAAGCTCAAGTGGCACCTATGCTTCCTAGTAAACAAGCTGGGCAGAATACACAAAATAGAGTGGTATAGTATGTAAGCACCTTAACAGGAAGAGTATTGCTGAACCCCTTTTGATGAAGAAAATCACCAGCAACCTGCTGCCAATCAACAGTGTCAACACCTTTACTATTCTCATATGCACCTCCTACCCATATGCATACCGTTCTAACTGCTTCTCCACTTCTGCTGGCATTAGGAGTAACAAAAATCAAAACTGATTTTGGGTCAAGATCCTTGCGGGCGAATGTAATTAGCTTTTCCATGCTGGGCCAATGGTAGACTAGTAGTTGTACATTACTGCAAGCCCCTGAGTAACTGTCAGTACACTCAATTAATCCAGTTTCAGTGTGTGCTGCTGAACTACTGCCAGTGCAATTTTCTGGGCAACACACACCAGTAAGCTTTTTCACACCATTGGTGTTACTCTTATTATCTGTGACTTCCTCTGCTCTGCGAAGACTAGACGGTACCCTTGGTGGTAACACTAGATCCTTTTGGAGTGATGGTAGCTTCAGAGGTGAAAATCCTCCTCTTCTTTCTGCTAGAGATGAGGCCTTGGAAGGAGAGCGTGTTGATCCCAGGCCAGGCTTTGAAGATTCCTCGTTAGATGACTGGTGAAGGGGAGACCTAGATGATAGCACCAAAGCGTGGGGCAGATTAGATGAAGCAGGCGAAAGACCAAGTGATGGTGGGGAGCTAGTTGAAGGTGACAGGGAGGGTGAATCCGAACTATACTTTGAACTGATGCTTGAATCTGATGAAAAAGAGCTCGGAGAAAGGAAAGGTGGTGATGTTGATGCCTCTGCAGCCAAGTGCTGTACACGATCCACCCGTGGATCCAAATCCCTGATTAGAGCAGAATCTGAATAAACTCGAGCTAGCGACCTAGAGATGAACTTGCGCCTCAGTAAACTCCAGCTACTTTCTCTTGCTGGAAGATGGGTCTCATCCCCAGCCCCAGAAGACGAGAATGCTGGAACAACGCCCCCAGTGATTGCTTTGAAGACAAGCTCAAAATCAGTATCATAAGATTCCACTCTCCGGCTTCCCGGACTAGCCTTGGACGCTGAATCAATCTGTTCCTTGCTAATCTTCGTATTGCTGTCTGAATTAAGAGGAGCACTTGAAAAGGCGTCCCAAAATTCTGGTTGCTCCAGCCCTTCTCTGACAACTTTGATCTGTCCCTGCACCTTCTCATACCTCACCACCTGAAACGCCGCCGCTCTCGCATCCTTCTCCATTACCTGATCACAGTTCATTCCAACCCAAACATAGATCGACGAGAGCACGTGAATGATGAATGCACCCCTAGAGTCCAGGGCGGCAGGCGAGGGCTCATTCAGCATTTTGGGCACTAAATGCAGTGGAGCATAAGGTGAGTGAGGTGTCATCCGGTACATCCGGAGAACTGAGTTAGGGGACAGTGGAATCGCATGCACCCGCTTTTGGCACTGGAGTAGCTGGCAGGCAAACCCCATGTTTGGATTTGCAATTCCCCGGGCAGCCTTCACAAACTGGAACGCATCATCAAAGCTCTGCCCTTCCCTCCACATCAAGTACGCAATCACCAGCGAAGTTGACCTCGATACCCCCTGGCAGCAATGTACAAACACCCGGCCACCCTGCTCCCTCACGTCCTCAAAATAATCAAACACATCATACAAGATGCTGGTGATGTCCTCTGTGGGGCTGTCCTGCAACCAAAGCGTCCGGTAGACGAGATCCGACTTGAAGTACTCCGGGCAGACGAAGCCGACGCAGTTGAGCACGTGGGTGATCCCGTTCTTGCGCAGGATGTCGCGGTTCTTGGCGACGGCATCACCTCCGAGGTAGACATGTTCGGCAACCTTGGAGCACTCCTTGTCGAAGAAGGCGATCTGGTCCTTGCGGCCCTGCGCCCGGAGGGAGGAGAGATCCAGTCGGAGGCCCTCGCCAGGCTTGGCGGAGGCCAGGCCGTCCGCCTTGGACGCGCCGGGGGTGGTGGGGTTGGGCCACTCGCCCACGTCGTCGGAGCCGGCCCTGGGCCACTCGTCCAGGCTGCGACGGGTGATGGCGAGCGGCTGCAGCGGCGGGAGACAGGACCGCGCCTTCGCGCTCATCGACCGCGGGGTCAGCGGCGGAGGCGGTGGGACCCGGCGAGGCTGGCCGCCGGTAGCTCCGGTACCCGGAGCAGGCGGCGACTCCGCGGCCCGTGAGGCGGACCAGGACGCGGAGCGCCAGAACTTCCGGTCGGTGGCGGCGGGGCCGTCGTCGGGAGTGGCCATAGCCACGAATCGGGAGCCCTGCGACGCGAACCTGCGGGGAAACGCACCAAAGGGCGGGATTCTTACGCCAGTCCGATCTAAAAAAATCCGGAAAACCCCCGGAAAAAAATCGAACCTGGTATGAGCAATTCGAATCCCGGATTCGAATCTGGCGGCGGTGCAGCAATCTGCGGCGAATCGGAGCGCTCGGGGGCGACCAGATGGGGAGATCGAGGCGAGCACCACCGGTCTCGGGGAAGGGAAGGAGAGGGGAAGGAGAGGCGAGGGAACTCGCAGGTGGGTGAGAGGGTTTTGAGGAGGAGGGCGGAATCTGGAGCGTCGGATCTTCGCGGACATTCGTGCGGGGAGGGGATCGGACGGTCCTGACCGGGAAGTGGGCCCCGGGTTTGACGGCCGGTGGTGTTGACTGGTCTTAGATGGAAGGGAGGCGCAGCGGCTGGGGAGCACCGAAGTAACACAACAGTAGACCACACGATAGGGAGATGGGAAAATGCTAGGTACACCTGTTGTTATAAGTGAGGAGTTATGGGCTAAGAAACCAAAATACCACTAGAAGTTGAAGTTGAGGTAAATTATTATAATATGCCATTGAAGTACCCCTTCGGCTTTCGCACCCAGCACCCCGTCCCCTTCACACTCGATTCTTTTTTCCTCCTGATTCCCAAGTCAACACAGCCCACACAAAGAATCCTTGGCGGTGACCACGACGGCGGCTTCCCCCTATCCCTCGTCCTCTCCTCGTCGTCTTGCTCCCCGGCGTCTTCCTCCCCAGCATCTTTCTCCTCCAACCACACGGTGAGTCCCTATGGTGATTTGCGTCTGCCCCACTAGGTTTTTTTGCCAGATCTGGAGAGTTCTTTGGAATATTCGGATTTGATGGATTCTGAGCCAACCACCTTGCTCCCTCCTTCAATTCATGTCAATCCAACACAAGCCCAGCCGATTTCCTCCCCTAGCCACCGCATCTCCATCGCGTCAACCCCAGCGACCACGCCGCCGCCCCTCGTCCTTCCTCGTACCGCCACCCCTCGCGGCCTCGCCCACCTCAGTAAGAGTTTCTTGGATGAATCTATTGGACCAAAACGACGACTAGAGATGGATGAATAGGAGAATAATCTTTTTTTCACCAAGATCGGATTCAACACGAATTTCACTCTAATAGTTATGAGAGCTATGAAGATCAATATACAAGCATAGCGGAAGACTTGTATTTAATCCAATCAAAACACCGAAGCAAAACAACCAAAAAACACGAAAACTCAACTTGAAATGAGTTGGGCGGTCTGACCTCTCAAGTTGGCGGGGCAACTTTTACACGGGGCGGTCTGACCTCCAGCTCGATGAACAGTAAAATCAGCCCAAAAACAAAATCACAAATAGGTCTAACTTTTGATCCACAACTCTAAACTTCGCGAAACTTAGAACATACCTTCTCTAGGATGTCAGGAACCTATTCCAATCAAAGATCATGAATATCTTTGCCAAAGTTCTGACCTTTTTCTGTTTGAGTGAAGGTTGCTTCAAAACCGAGTCAAAACGAAAATATGATCCAAAAACTTGCTCGTGAATTATAGATGATCAAGATGATCTTAGATGAGTTTTCACATGTCATAGAAAGCAAGATCCAGGCCAGAAACCAAAAGAAAATCAAAGGATCAAAGAAAGCTCCAAAATCACAAAATAGAGAGCAAGAACAAGAAGAAGGCCATCTTGAGGAATCTTGCTTGGATTGATTTGAGATAGATGTTGGTTTACAGCCACTCCATCATGGAGGACGAATACTCATCACTTGAGCACACAATCAATCCAATCTCTAGAAACCTAACCTCTCCATTATTCTCCATAAACACCGAAACTAGGGTTTCAACAAAAAAACACAAGAGGTTCAAGAGTGCACAACCAGCACCCTCCCCTATTTATAGTGGGGGCTAGCTTCTAGAAGATATTTTCTAATGGGCACCCGTTAAGCCCACACACAAACGGGTTTCACTCACGCACGCATTTCAAAGCGCTGTCTTTATCTTCACTTGACCTAAACCACCTCTCCTTGCGCCGTCTTACGCCGCGGTTTAGCCAAAAGCAATCAAGACGGTATCTTGGTGAAATTACCAAAATATCCCTTCTCGATCCTTCTCCAAAAACCGAGTCCAATCTTTATAAAGCAATCCCATACTTTGCCATGTGTAGGTTGATCAACGACTCTTTTCATGTCGGCAAGTCTCTCCCATCCGGCTCCAACTGAAACCACTATGACACTTGCACTGACCCCCGTGCTGCTTGATACAACCCGTCGCACCGAACTTCCTGTTCAGCCATCCTTGTTCATTTTGTGCCTTGCTTGAGTCCACTGACTTCACCCGGTATCCTCGATCGTTATGAACCTCAGCTCTACAAGCTTAGTCCCGATCATCCTCGTCGTTGACCTCCAAGCATCCTGAACAAACAATAGACAAAGAAATCGATTCTGGGAACAAGTTCTTCGCAACTTGACTCACGTTAGTCAAAATATGCATCATGCAACACATATGCACTGAAACCCCATGAACTTGACCTGACAAACAAAGATCATCGCCAAGATTCAACAAACCTTCAACGCCATTGCCAATTGTAACATCATCATAAGATCATGAGTATATCCCCATGATATCCATAATCTCCCCCTTGATGAACACATTGGCAATTTCCGAAAAATATAAGTTTAAGGTTTGAAAATAAAAATACTTGACGTTTTCGCGCAAAGGCACAACTTGGTCCAAGAGCAAGAGAAAGCAATGAAAATGATCAAGTTGGCTCCAGATTAGTATAGGCAAGCGAGATAAGACAAAAGAAAGGGAGAAAGCTTCAATTTCCAAAGAAGAGTAAAAAATCTCACTTAAGGTCCATATGAAAGAACAAGTGTTCAAATTGACATTTGATCATTGTGATATTCCAAGAATTGCAATTCATGTTCAAAAATGACAATAAGATCGTAAGAATGCGAAAATGACAATAAGATCATAAGAATGCGAATTAAATGCCCCCCTCACTATGATCATCATTTTTCCAGAAAATTTTATTTTCTCCCATTTTCTCCAAATAGCTCTCCCTTTTAACATTTCTGCTATATCTTCTCCCCGTTTGACAATGGAGTCATCAAGGAATCACGCCTTCCTCTCATCCAGAGATAACAAAAGCAGAAATGAAGAAGAAGCATAAGAAGGAGCATGCATGAAATGCAATGGAGTGTCTTCATTTTTTTGTATTTGTAGGACCGTAAAGGCGACTAGGGGGGTGAATAGGCGCTTTCTCAACTTTCTCGCTTAAATCAAATTTAACACGAACTTTACTCCTTTAGCTATGAAAGCTAAGAAGATCAGTAAGCACACAGTGGAAGCCTTGTGCTGAATTCGATACCCCGACAACCACACGACACAAAAGTGGAGACTTAATCTCAAAGGGTGATCGAGCAGCGCGGTCGAGCCATTTGAGATCAAGCGGTCGGACCGACGGCCAACGAGCTGATCGGACCGGCTACTTAATCAAGCGGTCGGACCGTTGGATATCGGTTCGACCGGCGATCGAAGCGGTGCGAAAAGCGGTCAGATCGCCGTTATAAAACCGGTCAGACCGGTTCAGTCCAGTACTGAAAAAACAAGCCCAAATCAAAACGAAATTTGATCCAACTTTTGATTCAACCAATGAACCTTGACCAAATTTCGAGCACACCTCCCTAATGATGTTAGAGACCTATTTCTAGCGACGATCCTTCAGATCCACTTCGCAGAATCGATCTCTCAAGGTATTACCAAAGAAGTGCACAAACCCTAGAAATATGAAAATTTTTGATTCAAGACTTGCTTGCGGGGGTTGATGGTCTAGATGATTCTAGGAGTATTCCCACACATCAAAGCAAGACAAAATGGGTCAAGAGACCAAACTTAAACACTTGAATCAAGGAAGCACCAAATTCATCACAAGATCTCTCAAGCAAGCATCACAAGATTGATTGATCTCACAAGATGCTTATAAAGCCACTCCAACAAGGAGGACAAGAGCTCACACAAGGAGCACACAATTTCTCCAAACCCTAACCTCTCCTCTCCTCTCCTCTCCTCTCCAAACCCTAGAAAAAGCAAGAGAGGCTCAAATGAATGCTTGGGGGTTTTACATCTCCCCCCTTTCTATTTATACTAGAGGCCTAGGGTTTCACTTTTGGGACCCACTCACACATGGGACCCACACACACATAACTATTGAAGCAATCGCCTGCTTCACCACGTGTAGGTTGATCAGCGGTTCTCATCACGTCGCCAAGCCTCTCTTGTCCGAATCCCATCGGAACCTCCCGAGACTCGCACGCACTTCGCGACCGCCGATCCAACGGTTTGTACCGAACTACCCGCTCGATCCATCTTGCCCATTCGCACCATGCTTGAGTCACACGACCACCCAGATCCATGATCGCTCGGACCTCGGCTCTTCAGCGTAGTCCCGATCCACCTCACCGCTTGACATCGTTGACTGCAAGCCACCGCACGACAATAGACAAACAAATCGTTTCCGGAACAAGTTCTTCACAACTTGACCCACGTTAGTTCCACAATGCAATATGCAACAATAAAGCATTGAAGTTCATACAATAAACACATTCAATACACAACAATGCCAACAAGGCCAAGCTTCAAGTCATCGGCGGTCTGAACGCCCCACAAGGCGGCTCGACCGATTCGAGTGCGGTCGGACCGATCCTACAACGCGGTCGGACCGCCAAAAAGACTTAGCCAAATTTTCAGCGTGAAAATCCAAACCTTCGGAAATTTCAATCGAATAGAACTTTGACTGGAGCTCCAAAAATGACGTGACCACATCCGTGAGACTCCTCACTTGCCTACACAACCTATTTTTGGATCACCCAAAAACTACTTTTAGGTCGGCCGGTCCGGCCAAGCAACCACACCGGTCCGACCTCCACCAGGCGGTCGGACCGCCCACAACCGGCCGGATCGCTTTGTGGTCCGACAGATCAAGCAAAACCGAAAACGCGTGATTTTGCAAACCAACAAAGCCATTGCTAATTGACTCATCATCCTGAGATCGTGCACATATCCTCACGATATCCACAATCTCCCCCTTGATGAACACATTGGCAATTCCCAAGAAAATATGGTTTTTCGAATTGAAAATTAAAAATACGCCGTTTTCGCATAAAGGCACAACTTGGTCCATAAGCAAGAAAAAACCTAGGAACCGACCAAGCTGGCTTCAGAATAGTATAAGCAAGTGAGATAAGGCAATGAAAGCACAAAAGGATTCAAATTCCAGAAAGTAGCCAAAATCTCACTTAGGTCCATATGAAAGACAAACTGTTCTATTTGACCTTTGATCATTGTGAGTCTTCTTCAATTGCAATTAAAATTAGAAGAAGGCAATAAAACCCATAGACTCAACTCACTATGATCACAAATTTTCAAAAGGTTCATTTTTTATATATGTGTTCTTTTATATGAAACCTTATGAATGAAACCACAAGCTCCAAAACAGCACTAGCATTTTCTTCAATCCTTCTCCCCCTTTGACAATGAATTCATCAAGATGCATGGGAAAAGAAAAAGCATGAAGAAATGACTTTATTTTTAAAATTTTATAAAAGGAGCTATGACCATTATCGAAGTAGACAGTACAAGAAATATACCAAGCCATATAAGGTGTAGAAACTATATTCAATCATGGCAAAACATGTACTGCAAAGCTAAAACCAAAATAGCAGTAATCTGAGATTAAAAGAATTAAAACCATAAAAGGTTGCTCAATATCATAGTTTCACTAAAAGCAACCAAAAATGAGTCAAGCCATGTCTATAAGTAAAAAAGAGACTCAAAACAAGAACTGAGGCATTTTGAGCATTAAGAGTACACTTTTGAAGCAAAACTCAAGCACTTAGCATTTTGAGCATTTTCCTAAAAATGATTTTTTTTTCACTGTGCTAGATCTCAAGACCTGCCGCGACCATCTCAAACGATAAGCTTAAAAGAGTGGTCTAGGTCATCCAAAACTCCCCCTGAGTTCATGCCTAGTGCAATGGCAAGCCGTCTCATGAGAAAGGATTGGTGAGATCAGTTTTTTCGCACATAAAATCTTATTTTTCATTTGCTTGACTTAAGAAGATAAAAAGCTCATTTTCATCTCAAAATAAGTTCAAGACTCAAATTAACCTATAAGACATGGCAAGAATCATAAGAGGATCACTAGAGCAAAACTAGTCACAAGATCCAACAAGACATGATTTGATTCAGTTTGATCACAGATATAAAGATAGCAAGGTGAAAGCTAAGCTAAAACACGAAGAGCCATAAAAGAAGTCTAGCAGACTATCACTTGACATGACAAGGTATAGAATATGAAAACAAGCCATACAAGGATAATAATCAAAGCTCCACAAGTTTTATTATGCAATGCAAGACATTTGAAATAAAAATGCATTATGATACAATGAATGCAAAAAGAGCAAATTCCCTCAAAACATCCATGCCTCAGTACTGGGATTTGAGATAAAAGATCCAGGAGTCCAGTACTGAGATGCACGATGCCTAGGAAAAGCAAAAGAAGCAGCAGAAAAATGACCAGGAACAAAATCATAAGAATACCCACGAGCACCACCTGGACCTCTCCAAAACGATCTACCAAAAGACCGATACTCCCCCTGTCTAGGTGCTACCCGTGGTTTCTCCTCACGATATCCTAAACCAAGATGCTGCCTGGACCCACCAAACGAGTCAACAAAGTTCTCTACAAACCTAGGCCTATATGTGGTACGATGAATAGGCTGCCTGGCTCTAGAGACTACAGCTGGAGAAAAGACTCCTCTGATGGATCTCAAGGTGCTCACTCTCTCTTTCCTCTCAATCTTTGCTCTCCTAAGCAAAACTCAACAGTGTGGCCCTCTTTCTTGCGGAAGGTGCAATGGTACTTGACCTTTTGAGGGTCCGTCTTCGGTGAAATGCAAACACCTTTCTTGCTAGAAAGAGTTTGAGCAGAACCTGTAGATTTAAATACAACATTGGAAGTCTTAGAAGGTTCTTGCTCAACCAGACCACTTTTCACAATTTTAGCAACCTTTGGTGGGTGAGTCTTGGAAAGCTCTAGGGACTTAAAACCTAGGCCACTGTTTTTCACACTCACCTTGGATTGGTCTAGAATCAAGTTGAGTTTCTTTTTCCCACTAGAAAACTTCTCAAGAGTCATTTTGAGGTAATCATTCTCTTTTTCCAAAACTCCACAATTAGAGCACTTTTTAGAATTGATTGCCTCAACATGTTTGCTCTTAAGAAGATCCACTTCCACTTTTAGAGCCTCACAAGACACACAATAGGACTCTCCAATCCTATTCAATCTCAATTGTAAGCTTAGGACAATTTTCACAAGATGCAGCTCTAGAGTAAACAACCATTTCGGTCATCTCTTGCATTTTTCAAGAGTCTGACCGATTCCAGGCCGGTCGGACCGATCCCACAACGGCGGTCGGACCGTCCGAAAAGACTTAGCCAAATTTTCAGCGTGAAAATCCGAAACCTTCTGGAAATTTCAACTGAATAGAACTTTTGACTGGGAGCTCCAAAAATAACGTGACCACATCCAGGAGACTCCCCTCACTTGCCTACACAACCTATTTTTGGATCAGCCCCAAAAACTACTTTTAGGTCAGGCCGGTCCGACCGGCAACCACGGCCGGTCCGACCTCTCCACAAGCGGTCGGTCGATCCCCTATTATAACGAGACCATCATGATCAGCAGATCAACAAAACCAAAACGCGTGATTTTGCAAACCAACAAAGCCATTGCCAATTGACTCATCATCCTGAGATCGTGCACATATCCTCACGATATCCACAGTATTTTCAAATTTTAGTACAAGAAGTTTAGGAGATTACCTAAAAGAACAATCTAGCATTTCTACTATTACTTAATACATATCAAATCTGAAAGTGCTAGCAAGATCATGTTAAAACATATATATCAAAACTAAGCTAGAAGGCTCAAGATAAAGCGATGAATTGTAACAATTTAAGCAACGCTTCAAATTTAGTAAGTTCATCAACAGAGGTCCTAAAGTGATAATGGCCATGTCAGAATGTCAATGTGAGATCGAGAAGCTAACAACGACCATCCGAGAGACAAAAAGTCCTAAATTGAATCATTTTGCTCAAGTGACCCCAAACACCTATTTTTATAACAGTTTTTCATTTACAATGAATATTGATATTGATTGATGGTCTATCTTAGTGAAGAAGATTCTGAACTAGGAGTCATCCACAAACTCTTCCTAAGCTTCAACCAAGGAGATTAACGACCTATCTTAGTGAAGAAGATCCTAGACTAGGAGCCATCCACAATCTCTTCCTAAGCTTCAACCAGGACGACAAAGCTTAAGGTTTATGTCAATTTTGACAAGCAGTCCCCATGAGATCGTCTGGATCATCAAACTATCTCCAAGTTCATGTCTTTGACAACTAGTCTCGTGAGAATAGTTTGGCACAATTTAATCACATGAGAAACTCAAAATTTGATTTTTAAATTTGCACAAGAGCTTTTTAGATTCACAAAAGAACAAGAAACTCAAGAGATTTTCAATCCTAGATTCAAGAGCTAACAAAGCAATTCTGACAGGGCCAATGTCACAAAAGAATCACTAATTATACAACTAGCTAAAAGATCCATAAATTACAATTTTTAGTTCAAGTTGTCTGAAAGTTCTAGCTCATTTAGCAAAGACTTAGCTGCATATGTGAAAGCATGATAATTCTAGCAAGTCAAAGAACTAGACATGGTATTGAACAAGAATTGAAATACTAAAACTCAAGAGGGTAATAAGCAAAGCTTCATCGGTTTAACAGACAAGTAGTAAAATTTATATTACAATGCATCTTTTTTAGATTTTTATATGAATGCAATATGATACAATGAGATGCAAGAAAAACTTAAAAGCCTGAAAATATAAAAAGAACCAGCAAGTTCAGAAGAATATCAAGGAAAGATCAGATGAACAAGAAAAGCTCAAAAAAGAACCAACTCCCCCTCAAACCAACCCATAGGGATAAATTACCCCTAACTCACTCCTCAAGGTGGCAAACCTAGTTGGGTTTAAAGGCTTGGTGAGGTTATCGACTATCCGAGCCTCAGACTCCACAAATTCTAGCACAATATCATCCTTCTCTACATGGTATCTAAGGAAGTGATAACGAATGTCTATGTGCTTGGTCCTAGAATGTTGCACAGAATTCTTAGCAATATTAATGGTTGAAGTGTTATCATAGAGAAGAGGAACACTAGCAAAAGTTAACCCATAGTCCTTAAGATTGGACACCATCTACAGAATCTGACTACAACAACTAGTGGCAACTACATATTCAGCTTATGTAGTGGATTGTGCAACAAAGGACTGCTTCCTAAAAGATCAAGAGACAAGAGACATGCCTAAGAAGTGATAAGTGCCTGAGGTACACTTCCTATATAGCCGACAGCCCGCAAAATCAGAATCAGAAAACCCCCCGAATGGACAAAGAAGAAGAGCAGGAATACCAAATGCCATACTGGAGGGTTGAGTGAAGGTACCTGAAAATGCGCTTTGACGGCTTGGTGATGTGAAGTCCTCGGAGACGCCTAAAACCTCGCACAGAGGTAGACCACGAAGTGGATGTCCGGTCTTGAGGCCGTCACATACAAGAGGGAGTCGATCATGCTGCGGTACTCGCGTTGATCTACGGCTTCTCCTTCCTCATATGGATCCAAAGCAGTCGAATTCGCCATGGGAGTGACGATCGGTTTGCAGTTACCCATCTCGAAACGCTTGAGCAGATCCTTAGTGTACTTCATTTGATGAATGAAGATCACTTCCTTGTATTGCTTGATTTGAAGCCCTAGAATGTAGTTGAGCTTTCCCATCATACTCATCTTAAATTCCCTGGACATAGCCTAAGAAAAACTGGAAACAATAGCATGAGAAGATCCACCGAAGATAATATCATCAACGTAAATCTAAACAAGTAGAAAGTCATTGCCATGCCTAAGAATAAATAGAGTCTTATCTACCTTACCCATCTCAAAATTATTCTTAAGCAAGAAGGTCTTAAGTCTATCATATTAAGCTCTGGGGGCTTGCTTAAGGCCATACAAGGCTTTGGATAGCTTGAACACATGATGGGATGCTTGGGGTTTTCAAAGCCTGGGGGTTGCCTAACATACACTTCATCCTCTATGTAACCATTCATAAACGCACTCTTGATATCCATCTGGTGCAGTCTAAAGCCCTTAGAAGCAGCAAATGCAAGCAGAATACGAATGACTTCTAATATAGCAACAAGAGCAAAGGTTTCATCAAAATCTAACCCATCAACTATGCTAAAATCCTGAGCTACAAATCTAGCCTTGTTTCTAACTACAGAACAATCATCACTTTATTTATTTTTGAACACCCAACGGGTTCCTATCACGTTATGACCACTAGGAGGCTCTACTAGGTTTCAGACTTTGTTCCTCTCAAAGTTCTCTAACTCCTCATGCATGGCATTGAACCAGCTAGAATCAGATAAAGCATGTGATATATCGCGGGGTTTGAAAGGAGGAATAAATGCAGAATGGGAGTAACGACTCGGATCGTGATACCTGAAGCGAGTGACTCGCTCATGAAGATGATCAATCATCTGATCCGGAGGGTGACGCCTCTAAATGTGAAGTGGAGCGCCTGGGGGAGATAATATCTCTTCAACCTCCGCAAGTACTGCTGATGATGAAGATGCAGCAAGAGCCTCAACTGGAGGTGAAGTAGTCGAAGCAGGTTCTTGAACTGGAATAGAAGCGTCCAGAGCAGGTGAGGAAGTATCATCGACTCCATCATCATCTTCCTCTACAAAGATGCTCTCCGTCACCTGTGTGTCACCTGAAAAATTTGATCTAGCTCCAGGGCTAGTCTCATCAAAAGTAACATAGCATGTCTCCTGAATAATGTTAGTTTCAATATTGAAAATCCAAAAACCCCTCGAATGTGCAGGATAACCTAGAAATAAACCATCAAAAGTCCTTGACTCAAATTTATCAAGACTTTATGTCTTGAGAATGAATCGCTTAGCTCCAAAAACTCAAAAATGAGAAACAGAGAGTTTTCTACCAAACCGAAGCTCATATGATGTCTTATCCAATGACGGTCTAAAAAAGACACTATTGACAATATGGTAAGCTGTAGCAATAACTTTAGCCCAAAACCTCATCGGAGTGCTATACTCATGTAGCATCGTCCTAGCCATCTCGACTAATGTTCTGTCCTTCCTTTCCATCATGTCATTTTGTTGAGGGACGTGTGGAGAAGAGAACTGATACTCAATGCCACGCTCAGCACAGAAAAAGGCAAAAGATGCATTCTTAAACTCCGTGCCATTGTCACTGCGGATTGCTCTCAATGCACCAGGAAGTTCAGAAGCCAAGCGAAGAACAAGATCATGAAAATGATCAAAAGCTTCATCCTTCGAAGTAAGAAAGAACACATAAGAGTATCTCAAAAAATCATCGACTATGACAAGAATATACCAATTTCCACCTACTGACCGAACCCTAGCAGGACCAACAGTATCTATGTGAAGCAACTGTCCTAGTCCGTCAGTCATGACCATAGTCAATGAAGGGTGTGAGGCGGCAACTTGTTTGGCATGCCTACAGGGCGCACATACAGCATCCTTGACAGCTTTGAGTTTGGCCAAACCTCTCATGAGTTCAAGGCGGCTAACTCGCGTCAGATGATCAAAACCAATGTGCCCCAAACGACGGTGCCAAACCTAGAATTCAGAAGAAGATGCAATTAAACACTTGAGAGATTCAAAAAAGTTAGCTCCCAAGATCCTACCAACTTTAGAAATCCCAAAAAACAAGCTCATCAGCTGAGTCAAGCACACAACAAGTATTTTTCTTAAATCTAGTCTCATAGCCATATCATCAAGAAGGTGCGAGACAGAAAACAAATTGTACCTTAGCTTGTCCACAAGAGCGACGTCTTTCAAGATGAATTTGTCGTTCACCCTGATCGATCTCGTTCCTTCAATCCGCCCTTGTGTATCATCTCCAAAGGTGATGAAGTCATTACCCTTCGACCGCGTGAAGGAGGTGAACCATCTTGAGTCTCCGGTCATGTGGCGTGAACACCGGAGTCTACGAACCACGTGTTCTTCCCCCTTCCGCGGTGATACTGAAAATCAAGGCATAAAAGATCAATGTATCTCAATACTGGGGTTAGTTAAACATGACTTGGGAACCCAGTACTGAGAGAAACGTCCGCGAGTAGTATAAAAAATAGAATTGTTATCCTTGATCCTACTTGAGGTTCTATCATAAGAAATGGTTACACGAACATGAGATGCATCTTGTCTAAGAACATGATGATGATGAGCATGTGAAACAAATCCTAGTCCAGGTTTATTCTTTACTATATGACCATATCTCATGATAGTTTTAGGTTGATGAGATGAAATTCTAGCAAGATTTTTCTTATCATTTTTCAACCTACGCCAACAGAACTCAAGCAAATGCCCGTCCTTTTTGCAATATGTGTAATGGTACTTGGTACCACTAGGAGAAGCACCTTTTGACGCAAGAGATGGTTGGGCAAAACCTGTAGATTTAAAAAGTGTTTTTGCAGATTGGGTTTTGAATTCAACTAAGCCATTTTTCAATACTTGAGTGATATTTGGTTTGGACTTTTCTTGGGCAGAGTTGTATCCTAACCCTTTCTTCTTATAAGGAGTTTTGGACTTGTCAAGAATCATGTTTAACTGTTTCTTACCTTTAGAAAAAAAAAATCTAAAGTATCCTTGAGATAAGCATTCTCCTTTTCAAGATTAAGTCATGATTCACAAGTTTTACCATTAATGGCTCTAGCATGACTCTCCTTATGAATAGCAACCTCAAGCTTAAGGGCTTCACATGAAACACAGGAAGCAAAATTAATTCTGTCCTTAAGCTTGACATATTTAGCTCTAACTACTTCTAAAATATCTTTTACTTCATGTTCACGTTCTAAGCAGAAGGAGCAAGTGCTAGACTCAGCCTTATCAGAAACGACCAACTTACTAGATTCTAAGTAATTTTCATAAGGAGCATATTTAACTTCAATTAGTTCATTCCTAGCATTTTCTAGTTGGTGCTAGGCAACATAATGAGCAGTTTGCAGTTTGCAAGTTTGGAATGTAAAGCATGGCAAGATGAACATTCATTAACATCAAGATTATTAGTATTCACAAGTTCAAGTGTGAGATTTTCAACTTGTGACTCTAAGTCCTTATTCCTAGCTATGGTGAATCCCTTTCGGTTTGGGGCAGTTTGACCGGATATGGTAGAGCTCTCCACACTCATAACAAGTCACAAGACCATCTCTCTTTTTGTTTCTCATATTGTTATAGGTCTGTGTGAATTTTTTGGCTAGGAGGGCTAACTCAGCCACAAAAATACTCTCAAGTTCCTCTTCATTAATTGCAGATAAACAAGCAAGAGAAAATCCAAAAGAAGATTCAGAAAAAACCATCAGAAGTTCTCTTGAGAGGGTCTGTTACCAAAGCTAGGTTCTCATTCTTAGGATGACCAACTCTCTTGATTTGAGTCTTGAGTTTGCTGTATAGCAACTCCAAAGTAAGACTAGAGATATTGACATTATCCTCAATGGCGGTAGCCTTCATCTCCCACTCCTTGGTATTGATTGCAGCCAAGAGGTGGGTGGCATTCTCAGACTGAGAATACTCAATATCAACCGTTCTCAACTGGTTGAACACCTTTTTGAAGCGAGTAAAGACGTCATCGATACTCTCTCATTGACGCATCTCGAACTTGTTGTATTCTCGCTTAAAGACGGTTTGACGCACTTGCTAGATTTGGGACGAACCCTCATGGTAGGTTTCAAGGGTGTGCCAAATCTCGTGCGCGGTCTCAAGGTGACAAATCCTATCGTACTTATGTCTACTAAGTTCGGCATATGGGAGGTTCTTTGTCTTATGGTTGTTAGCCAAGAGGGCTGTTGAAGCCAGCGTAGCAACCTCGGGCAAAACGAGCGGGGCTCGAACAACCTCCCATATGGCTTGGCCTTCGCTCTGAAGGTAGACACGCATGCGATTATTCCAATAGTCATAGTCGAGCCCATCAAAGTTATGCGGCCTAGTGGAGTACTTCTCTATCGCCAAGTTCAGTGACCGGTTAAGATCAAGATTGAACTAACCGGACTCTGATACCATTTGTTGGATCGAAACGGCGACTAGAGGGGGGTGAATAGGAGCACTATATCTTTTTCACCAATCAGATTCAACACGATTTTCACTCCAATAGCTATGAGAGCTATGAAGATCAATGTACAAGCATAGCGAAAGACTTGTATTGAATCCAATCAAAAACCCCGAAGCAAAACAACCAAAAAATACGAAAACTCAACTCGCAATGAGTTGGGTGGTCTGACCTCTCAAGTTGGCGGGTCGACTTTTACATGGGGGCGGTCTGACCGCTGATATGGGCGATCTGACCTCCAGCTTGATGAACAGTAAAATAAGCCCAAAAAATGAAAACACAAATAGGTCTAACTTTTGATCCACAACTCTAAACTTTACGAAACTTGGAACATACCTTCTCTAGGATGTCAAGAACCTATTCCAATAAAAGATCATGAAGATCTTTGCCAAAGTTCCAACCTTTTTCCGTTTGACTAAAGGTTGCTTCAAAATCGAGTCACAACGAAAACATGATCCAAAACTTGCTCGTGAGTTATAGATGATCCTAGATGAGTTCCCACATATCACAGCAAGCAAGATCCAAGCCAGAAACCAAAAGAAAACCAAAGGATCAAAGAAAGCCCCAAAATCACAAAATAGAGAGCAAAAACAAGAAGAAGACCATCTTGAGGAATCTTGCTTGGATTAATTTGAGATAGATATTGGTTTACAGCCACTCCATCGTAGAGGACGAATACCCAACACTTGAGCACACAATCAATCCAATCTTTAGAAACCTAACCTCTCCACTATTCTCCCTAAACACCAAAACTAGGGTTTCAACAAAAAAACACGAGAGGTTCAAGAGTGCACAACCAGCACCCTCCCCTATTTATAGTGGAGGCTAGCCTTTAGAAGGTATTCCCTAGTGGGCACCCGTTAAGCCCACACACAAACGAGTTTCACTCCTGCATGCATTTCAAAGAGTCGTTTTCATCTTCTCTTGACCAAACCACTTCTCCTTACGCCGTCTTGCACCGCGGTTTAGCCAAAAGCAATCAAGGCAGTATCTTGGTGAAATTATCAAAATACCCATTCTCGATCCTTCTCCAAAAACCGAGTCAAATCTTCATGAAGCAATCCCATGCTTCGCCACGTGTAGGTTGATTAACGACTCTCTTTATGTCGGCTAGTCTCTCCCATCCGGCTCCCACCGAAACCACTATGGCACTTGCACCGACCCCCGTGCCGCTTGATACAACCCATCGCACCGAACTTCCCGTTCGATTATCCTTGTTCATTTTGTGCCTTGCTTGAGTCCACTGACTTCACCCAGCATCTTCGATCGTTCTGAACCTCAGCTCTCCAAGCCTAGTCCAGATCATTCTCGTCGTTGACCTCCTAGCGTCCTGCACAAACAATAAACAAAGAAATCGATTCCGGAAATAAGTTCTTCGTAACTTGACCCACGTTAGTCAAAACATGCATTATGCAACACATATGCACTAAACCCCTTGAACTTGACCTAACAAACAAAGATCACCGCCAAGATGGCCAATGAACAAGTGAAAACCGATCAGACCACCACTAAGGGCCGGTCTGACCGCCCAGCAAGGGACTTAGCCAAAATTTCTCCTTGGAAATCCGAGACCTCTCTGGAAATTTAAAACGAATAGATCTTTTGACTCGAAGCTCCAAAAATTATGAGACCAAGTGTAGGAGAATCCCTTCTCTTGCCTACACCCTCTTTTTTTTGGCCCAGCTCCAAAATCAAAGTTACAAAATGGCCGATCAGACCGCCACTCATGGCCAGTCTGACCGCCAACCTCTTGGCCCAAGGCCTGGCCGGTCTGACCGCCAGAGGTGGCCAGTCTGATCGCCACACATGCCGGTCAGACCGCCTCCCTGGCCGGTCAGACCGCCAGCGACCTGACAACACCTGAACTTTGCCGAAAACGCGTGATTCGATAAACCTTTAATGCCATTGCCAATTGTAACATCATCCTAAGATCATGAGTATATCCCCATGATATCCATAGAATCCTTCGTTTCTTGGACTGTAAGGGCATGTTTCTTGGTTTGATTGGGATTCTTGGATTTGGATCCTTGTAGGGCACAGGTGTTGTACTACACAGCCTTAGCGCTGCTGGAGAGTGGCCATGAGGCTGTCTACGCCACCGTCGAGTGACTGCTATAGTTCACGCAGACCACCGTCATCATGGAGGTACGATTTTTCTCCTTATTTTACTTACTTTTGAGTCTTACTTAATTTTAATCATAGTAAAATTATAAATTTTCACGCAGTTCTATAATTAGTAGTTTGAGTTAGTCATGTGTTGATAGCTCATCGTGGTTGCTCTAGCTCATCTAGGCATGATGCTATTATTTACGAATGTGTTTTGCAAATAGTCGAGACTCATGTGTAACCCTTGTAGCATGTGACTTAAGTTTGCAAATGGCGTAAGTTCATGTACCTTATTCCTTGTGGTGAGTATTCTAAAGGTTGGTAAATGTGTTTTGTAACCTTTTGAGAATATCATCTTTGAAACCTTGTTAAAAATGCACTCAAATGGGCAAATGTGTTTTGTCATTTGAGGCAAAGCAAATGGGTTTGGTCTCTGTGGCCTGGTGGTCTGACTGCCAGGGTCCACCGGTCTGACCGGTGGCATATCGGTCAGCCCGGCCATCTGTTGGCAGTCCGACCGATTTCTCCTTGACCTATTTTTCTGTGCAGTAGTTTCGCCGTTGAGAAAAAGGAACTACCGAAGATCGGAAGTTCCAGAGTTTTCACGGAACGTTTATTCCAGAGAAGCACCATTTTTGTGCATGACGATTTTCCTCGGGCGGTCGGACCGGCCAACCTTGGCGGTCTGACCGATTTGGCGGTGATCAGACCGGCCATTAGTTGGCGGTCCGACCAGCCGAAGGCCCAACGGCTAGTTTTATAGCCGTTGGGGCAGGGGCGGTCCGACCGGTCATTAGTTGGCGGTCAGACCGGCCCTGTGCAGATTCGAGGGAATCTTTCCCCCAACGGCTAGTTTTTTAGTATGGGCTATAAATACTCACATTGGCTGGTTGGGGATGGTGGCTGGTTGTTGCTGGTTTTATTGTGAGTGCTATACTCAGTCCTTTGAGATAAGTGCAAGGCTTTCTTCTCTTTTGTGCATGTGTTGCACTTAGTAAGATTTGAGAGCAAACCCTAAGTGCATGTGTTACCTTATGTAGTGGATTGTGTATCCACTTGAGCTTTGACACTTGATTAGTTCAAGTGAGAGTTGAGATTTGTTTCTCTTGGTGTTTGCCGACACCTAGACAGCGTGGATGCGTCGTGACCAGTGATCTTCTCAAGAAGCTTGTGAGAAGGCCCGGCGTGGTTGTGAGTGGTTTGGTGCTCGCCATCTCCGGAGTGGAGGAAGAGCAACCATAGTGGAGCGAGGTGTTATTTCGTGTTGGAACCAGTCCAAGTGGTTGGACTTACCTCGGAGGTGTTGGCTTAATTAGTGGAGCCGGTCCAACGTGGTTGCGCTTACCTCAACGTGGATTAGGGGAGACCGGTAAGTCTCTGAACACCACGGTAAAATATAATTTTGTCCATCTTGTTTTTGCTTGTGCTTTACTTTGAGCAATTTACATTCTTGCTTTAATTTCTTATATATCATTGTATGATTGCTCATATTGAATTGTATTCATATTGTTGGTGCACTTAGGAAAGCCTAGTTGATTTAGGTTTTAATTGTGCAAAACCAATTTGTTATTAGCTTCCGCATTATATATTGATTTTAGCGCTAAAGTTTTTTTTAACCGCCTATTCACCCCCCTCTAGTCAGCCACCTCGATCTTACACCGAGACACACACCTTACACTTTCGGTGGGGTGAGATGACGGTCACCCTGCAGGACGTCTCGTTCTTGACCGGACTTCCGATCCGGGGTGAGCCGCTTGTTCCGGGACCTCCGGGTGCGGACTGGAAGGCCGAGCTGGAGTAGCGGTTAGGACAACCTCTCTCGGAGAGTGCACGTGGCGTCCCCCGGGCTTGGCTGAGGCAGTTTCGCGAATGCCCGCAGGGTGCACCCCACGAGGTCGTTAGGATGCACCTTGTTGCTTACCTTCTCCAGTTCTCTGGTTGGGTTATGTTTCCAACCACAAAGGGTGATTTTTTGTACCACAGCTTCATCCGTGTCGCCGAGTCTTTGGTTGACGCGGGGGCTGGGCCGATGCCTCAGTTCAGCTGGGGGTTAGCCATCTTTTGCGCCACGTACTGGGGGTTGTGTGACCCTTCACGGCGCGGCTCCACTGGTACCAACCTAGTCGTCTACTACGTGCTCCTGCAGCTGTGGAGTTGGGATCACTTCCCTATTGGGCGGCCAACCATCGAGATAGCGGTGCACCCGTAGCCCGTTCCGCATGACCAGGTAGATGGGCCCACCATGGGCTTACGGTGGACTGCTGCCAGTCTACGCTGGGCCAGTTGAAGACCGGCGAGGTGCTACTTATTGTACCACAACGAGTTCGAGTCGTTGCACGAGAGTGACATCATCTAGTGTCCATGGTATAATGATTTCTTGCGCACAGTAGCGCCGCATGGGCTGTCTGTGCAATTCATCCAGGACATAGGACTATGGACAAAGACTTGCCACCTGGTGTTCGCACATATGCCTTACGCGCCCTTGCCGCATAATGCGATTTAGTGATGCCGATTCGTGCCCCGAACGCGGGCTCTGGAGCGAGCCGTATACCTGTGAGTCAAACTTCATCCGAGTAATGTTTTGCAGTCCTTATGTTACACCTTCTTTTATAATATCAATCCTTTTGAAAATGTAGACAATTGAGGGCGGGTGGGCATATTCAGGACTGGCGAATGAACCAGCAGCAGTGGACTACGACATGGACGAACAGGGCGCACATGGATGTCTGGAATGAGCAGCGTCCGTACGACCTTGAGATGTACGGTGTGTACTTGGAGTGCTACGTACCACAAACACGCGCAAGACTCACCATTCCTCCACCGGAGTGCCTGGACCTGGTGACATCACACACGCACCACGAGAGCCTCCGCCGCACGTATGACCGCCATAGCGCTTCGCGGCGTGACGACGCCGAAAGACACTCACAACCTCTCGTCTGGTTGTTGATTATATTTGTACTCTTCGTTAATGAATCTGTTACGTATGTCAATACAGTTGGAGCGGGCGTATCGCATCCATAGCGCATCGGAGGACGGCCTCCGTTGCCCAGATAGAACCCCAACGGGATAAAAAAAAAATTGATGCACATCTCGGCGAAGATGAAGAATATAATAAAGAACTTGAGCTGCGGTTGTTCGACGGACGATGTCCTACGCATCGGGCACGAAGTGGAGGGGGCTGCTCACCCGCTAGGTCACCACGACCTAGCGACTCCGGCAGGCATCGTAGTGTTCCCTGTCGGTCATCCGCAGGCTAGGTCGGCACAGAGGTAAGTCGTTATGTACAAATCTACGTTCAGTTTTTTTGGTTATACCTTACGTTCCGCTAACATCATGTCGTTCTCCCGCCGTAGGTCTATCGGGATGAATCACTTCTGTCATCCGGACCCGGTACACAAACTGACGCTCCCTCTCGGTCATCTGCACTGCATATTCGGGAGGTACGAGGTTCTTAGTTTATGTCCAGAGTGTTTATTTGTACTAACATCGTTCAGTCTTGCAGCCTTCAGTTGGCCGTGGGGGTGACGGCTAGTTCACGTCGACTGATGACGAGGATACGAGCCTCCCAGCTCCTGCCAGGGAGCAGTACACGGCGCTAGGGTACGGACAATGACAGCCAGGGTTTCTAGCGTACGTAGGGCAAAGCTCCTCCGGGTTCACTGCCCCACCATATGTTCAAGGGCAGAGCTCCTCCAGGTTCGCTGCCCCACCGTACGTTCAAGGCCAGAGCTCCTCTGCGTACATGAGAACCTCGTACATCCAAGGCCAGAGCTCACCCGCGCAGCCGGAGTTGTAGGCATCGTACCCCCAGAGTGGGTTTTATGGCCTCTGTCGTGGATGAATTCTTCGGAGGTGACCCCCAGGTCGGCATGGCTTATCACGATGATATGTACGCCTACCAGACTCTGCTCCAGAGTCCGCCTACTGGTCCACCTCTACCTCAACGGTTTCCGTACCCCCTCCGAACCGACACGCGTTCTCCAGACCAGTGAACGTATTCGACGGGTCATGCTTGGAGCAAAACAAGGCCGCGCCGCGGACGCAGCCGCAACAGGCAGAGAGTAGTGGCTCAGACGAGTGAGCCATATAATATCGCGTGTTATGCGATTTTGTATTACTATAATTGTACACATATTTTGTTTGTTACATATGTATTCCAGCGTCATATTGTATATCGACATCTCCAATGGAGTTGCAATGCAGCTTTTTTTATACATTCCAAGTCACATGAAATCATAAAACCCTAATTTTCGAAACCTAAAATTGAAATTTTCGTGACCTAAATCCTAAATTTTTGAGACAATACCAGAACACATATAAAATTACCAAATTATTACACAATTAAGTCCACTGCGTGAGGAGCCTTCAAAATAAAATTCATAATTTTTAGAGCTTATTTTCTATATTTATTGGTTCGTACAGACAAGACACTTATACGAAATAGCGACAAAAATTCAGAATGAATAAAATCATAGAAATTTACACAAGTAAGTACACAGTATCAGGAGGCTCCACAAATTTTTTTATAATTTTTTGGACTCGTTTACTATATTTTAAAATCCCTCCAAATTTCAACCTAACTAATTATCTAACTAGCCTAACCACTAACTACCTACCTTAATTACTTACCTAATTGGCTTAGCGCATGGTGACCTAATTGCCAAGCGCGTGCTGAGGTGGCGGAGGATGGCCACGCATTGGCGGGGCCGGTGTTGGCGCACGGCCACCATGCGCCAACACCACATGTCGTTATCTCTGCGTTGGTGCACGGTGGTCGTGTGCCAACAGTGTTAGTTTTGCTAATACATTTTGCATACAATCGTAAATACATAGATTAGCCAAAAACTCCATATATGCTACTCCCATCTGTATTATACGGATTGCGTACAACTCACACGTTACATCGCATTCACTGATCCACAGAGAGAAGAAGAGAAACATGCAACATGGAAGCACATCAAGGCAAGGCCATTCTTCAGTCTGCCTCAGAGTCAGTCACAGTCACTGGTCACCGGTCTCGGTCCAAGAGCCAATCTTTTTTCTCTTCTTTCTAATACAAAAAGTTTCGCATGCAGATGCTTATTATAGGATAGGAGTATGTATTCCTATTCCTTCCTTCAACTCCACTGCACACCATACGAAGAAAAGGCTGTGGATATATATATGGCCAAGGAAGGCCACATGGGAGGACACTGACCTGTAACAAATCTGCTCATCCCTCTTGATCTCCAAGCAGGAACAGGTGGTCGTAAATTACAGCGCCATAAATGCAATCTTGGACCAGCAAGTGCAGCAAAAGTATCAGGTCAAAGCCAAATTCTGGAAAGGATGATGACTGACAGTGATGGGGTCCCAAAATCCAAATCCAGTCGAATAAGCAATGGCAGTTGAAATATCCATACTGAAATCACTTCCCTTTTAGTTTTACCAGTTCAAAGGAGCTTGGCCAATTGGCCAGTTGCAAATCTTGATACACGTGGGAGGAATTCAAGAACAAGACTGTTAAAAGGCATGTATGTTTTACTGTTACATCGATGACCGTCTTTTTCCCGGCCAGATTAGAAAAAAGAGATGCAGTTTTATTTGAGTTTCAGAGTGAAGTACATAGTGAGGGATTATGAACTTTTATTGTCAAATGTATATGCGATAACATAATGCAAGTGAACATACAGTAACGATACAGTACAAGTAACGATATACCATTTTTGTCGAAAGTATCGAAGGTGTATGGAGGCGAACCCTTCTCAGGCTTATATTTACTGTGCAGATCCTGTTTACTGAATAAAGCATGAACCAGGACCGATTGGAGGCCGCCTAGACAGAAAGATTATTTGCTGCAGTAATCTCCTGTGGGGTTTCGTTCTCTTATATAGACAAGAATACGTTTCGTTCTCTTATATAGACAAGAATACATACAGGAGGTTACAACAGATTGTATCTTAACGATCCTATACAATCGGCTCCTTCTATCTATACGTAAAACAGATCCCTACAATTATGCTAAGTCATAATATGCTCATGCCTAATAGATCGCTAACTACTATGTTTTACATTCTCCCTCAATCTTAACCGTAACAATGTTCAGATTGTGTCGTAGACGATCAAGCATGTAGCGCGTAGCTGGTTTGGTGAATCCATCGGCTACCTGATCATTGGAAGATACAAAACACACATCGAGTGCACCCAATGCAATCTTCTCCCTGACAAAGTGGAAGTCCACCTCTATATGCTTTGTCCGTGCGTGGAAGACAAGATTAGCTGTTAGATAGGTAGCTCCAAGATTGTCACACCATAATACTGGAGGTCGCTGGCATACGCCTAATTCTTTCAGCAAAGACTGTACCCATGTTGCTTCAGCGGTACCATTCGCCAAGGCCTTATATTCAGCTTCGATGCTAGACCGGGACATTGTGGGTTGTTTGCGAGAGCTCCATGAGATCAAGTTTGGGCCTAGAAATACTGCAAAAACTCCTGTAGACCTGCGGTCATCCATACACCCAATTTCAATCTGCATCGATAAGAACACGCTCAAAAGAGTGGAGCCGGCAGCCAGATATCTTGAGTCCTGTAGCAACTGTGCCCTTGATATATCTTAAGATACACTTGACTGCCTCCCAATGCACATCATTGGGTTTGGAAAGATATTGACACACCTTATTCACAGCAAAAGAAATGTCCGGCCTTGTTAACGTGAGATATTGCAGTCCTCCAACCATGCTTCGATAATTGAAAGCATCATCATCACTAAGAGTTGTACCACTATCACGTGCAAGTTTGTCTGTAACAGACATGGGGGTTGAGACGCTCTTACAATTCTCCATGTGAGCTCGATGAAGAAGGTCAGAAGCATACTTGTGCTGCAGCAAGGTGATTCCCCCGGGATTGTAGACGACCTCAATCCCCAGAAAGTAGTGCAACCGGCCAAGATCTTTGATCGAAAAGGAAGAAGACAAAGCACGTAGCAGATGATCAACAGCCTTCTGGGAAGAGCCAGCAATAACAATGTCGTCCACATACACAAGCATATATATGGTGATGTCCTCATGATGGAACAGAAAAAGGGAGGTATCTGCCTTGGAGGACTGAAAACCAAGCTGAAGCAACCGGTCACTAAGCCGGGAGAACCAGGCACGAGGTGACTGTTTGAGACCATAAAGCGCCTTTTGAAGTTTGCACACATAAGAAGGATGTTGAGAGTCTTCAAAACCAGGAGGCTGCTGCATATATACGTCCTCATTCAGAAAACCATGGAGAAAAGCATTACTCACATCTATTTGACAAAGATGCCATCCGCGAGAAACAACCAAAGACAAAACCAAACGTACAGTGGCTGGCTTAACAACAGGGTTGAAAGTGTCTTGATAATCAACACCATACTGCTGTGTGAATCCCCTTGCAACCAAACGAGCCTTATGTTTATCAATGGAGCCATCTGGACGTTGTTTAAGCTTGAACACCCATTTACTCCCAACAATATTGACTCCAGGCGGACGAGGCACAAGAGTCCAGGTGCAATTCTTACGAGAGCGACAAATTCATCCTCCATAGCCGGCGCCAAGTCGGATATGAGAGGGCGAAACGATGAGACGTAGGCACGGCGAAGAAAACACGGCGGTTCTGATCATACCGAACTGTGCCATCTGTAAACTGCTTGGGGAAGGTCTTTCCACCGCGGAGACGAGTGGTCATTTGGTGCACGGTTGGAGCATTAGCAGGTGCAGTATCAGGTACAGGCGCGACATCGACATCGCCCGCTGCATGATCATGCAGTGGATGGAGCACACCGGGAGACGTTGGGGCTGTCTCATGTGCATCCGTATGACAGGCGGCAGAACATGGCGAGAATCAGTGGTACAAGTGCGAGTGCGGTTGTGTCGCACCAAGTGGCTGCTGCAGTGGAGGACTTCCTGGGCCAGGAGTCAACATAGCAGGCCCAGGATTGCATGCACCAGGGAAATCGATCGGAGGACGCGGTGCAACTGCAGCTGCATCAGGCGTGTTAGACAACAAAAGCGATAAGTCATAATTTCGCATATGATCATTCACAATCACCGGCTCAGACTGAGGAAAATGAACAACATCAGAGGAAGGTGTGGCCGATTGAGAAGGAGTGGAGAAAGGAAACAAGGATTCATCAAAAACAACATCACGCGAGATATACACCCGGCCGATACTTCTGTCAAGGCACTTGTATTCCTTATGCATAGAACTGTACCCCAAAAAGACACATTTTGGAGCGGAACTACAACTTATGAGAGTTATATTTCCGAATACTAGGCCAACAAGCACAACCAAAAGTGCGAAGAAAAGTATAATCTGGTGTAATATTGAGAAGGCGTGTAATAGGTGTAGAATTGTTGATGGTACTACTCGACATACGATTAATTAAATAGCACGCCGTCAAGAAAGCTTCATCCCAAAATCTGAGAGGAAGAGAGGAATAAGCTAAGAGAGCAAGTCCAGTTTCAACAATGTGCCTGTGCTTTTTTTCAGCCACACCATTTTGCTGTGAGGTATGGGGACAGGAGACACGATGAGAAATACCACAACGCTGAAAATATTTATGAAGACGATGATACTCCCCTCCCCAATCAGATTGAACAGTACAGATTTTGGAATTCAAGAGACGCTCAACATGGTTTTGAAACATGTAAAAGATTTGCTCAACATCCGATTTATGCTTAAGAAGATAAATCCAAGTATAGCGGCTATAATCATCCAAGAAACTCACATAATATTTAAAACCTCCAACGGAGGCTTGAGCAGGCCCCCACACATCAGAGTGAATAAGCTCAAGCAGAGAGGTTGTGACACGAACATAATTATTATAAGGGAGTTGATGACTCTTTGCACGTTAAGCGAGCATCACAAACGGAAGACTCTTGTTTGAAGAAACAATCTAATTTATTGGATTTTAAGATAGATCTAGCAACAGTTGAAGTAGGATGATCAAGACGTTGATGCCATTGGGAGGACGACACCTTGACACCGGACAAAGCATGATGAGGAGTGGTGGATGTTGAGCGACTAAATGGCACTAGGTAGAGACCCCCTTTGCTTTTACCGAGTAGAAGTGTTTTCTTCGTGGCCTTGTCCTTAACAAAGAAAGCATCGGCATGGAATTCGATGAATACATCATTATCAGAAACAAGTTTATGTGCGGAAAGAAGATGCTTATTGATGTGAGGAACATGAAGAATATTTTTAAGAGCAAGAGACCAATCTAAGCCGGGAATTATAGAATGACCAATATGTGAAATATGCAAACCTGCTCCGTTGGCCACTTGAACCTGATCCTTGTCGTGGTAGCATTCTTGAATGGTCAGGCGATCAAGATCACTCGTCAGGTAATCTGTTGCACCGGTGTAGATGTACCAATTTGTGTCGACGTTGTACCAATTTGTGTCGACGTTGTAGCCTCCTCCGGCTGATATGCATGATTGAATCGGTTGCGGCAGTTCAACGCCACAAGGCAATGGATGCCACATACCGGCAATGCGGGTCAAGTTGTTCTGCCACGCCACGCCTCGGCGTGGCCACCACCACCGCGATAGCTACCGCGCACGTTTCACGGAGTTGTTGTGGTAGTTATTGTTGTTGCGACGTGGAGCGTTGGAGGAGTCCTGGCGTGTGACGTTGTTGGCGGACGAAGAAAATTCCGCCGCGCCACTCAACACGGTGGCTTGAACCTCATGCGAAAGCATGTAGGAATACAGCTCCGGGAGGGTCACCGGTCGCTGATTGCTTAGGACAGTGATGGCGGTGACAAGATCGCCGTGACCTGAACCAAGGCCGGCGAGAATGTACCCGATCACTTCATCATCGGACATGGGCTGTCCAATGTTTGCCATGGTGTCAGCAAGCGCCGTCATCTTCTGGTAGTACTCAGATGCGCTCATATCACCCTTCCTCGACGTGGCGAGTTGGGTGCGAATCTGGATGGCGTTTCCACGATGCTTGGCGGAGAACATGGTGTGGAGCGTCCTCCATACTTCGGCAGATGTGCTGATGCGCGTGAGCTGGGGTAGCACGTCCTCGGTCATGGAGGACAGCAGGCCGCCCAAGATAGCCTGATCCTGGATGATCCAGGCGGAGCGAGCAGGGTTGTCCACCTGCCGCACAGTAGCACCTGTCCCTTCGGTCACCATGGCCGGCGGCATAGACGTGGTGCCGTCGAGATAACCAAACAGCTGGATACCTCGGAGGATGGGGACGTCTTGGGCCTTCCAAAGCAGAAAATTGGTGCGGGTGAGCCTACAAGTGATGGCGTTGGCAAAAGAGGAAGATGTGGTCATGAAAGAGGCGCTCGGAGAGGAGACCAGGGTGCCGGCGATGTGGGAGGTTTGATCAGAGGTGGTCATGACGAAGAGATTGGATCTGGCTCTGATACCAAGACAGAAAGATTATTTGCCGCTGTGGGGTTTCGTTCTCTTATATAGACAAGAATACATACAGGAGGTTACAACAGATTGTATCTTAACGATCCTATACAATCGGCTCCTTCTATCTATACGTAAAACAGATCCCTACAATTATGCTAAGTCATAATATGCTCATGCCTAATAGATCGCTAACTACTACGTTTTACACGCCTAGCGTAGGCGTTTGTGACTGGAGCTGCAGCGATTCCACGGTGATTCTGCAAGCATCTGAAGTAGTGTAGCCGGGCCAGGATGGTTGTCTCCAGGACTTGGACAGATATGGCCTCCAATTGACTCCACATTCGCTCTGTAGTAATTTAATAGCGACGGATAAGTTCCTACAAAAAGAATTGAAAGAAAATGGGAAACACAATGCAAGCTTCCAAACTAGTATAGTTCATACCTGCTGCTGCAGCTGCTCGTGGCCATATTGTTTGTTGAACATCAGAGGTGTCTGCTGTCTCACCCCACATGCAATCCTCTCCACCGAGCACCAGCTTTTGCAGCTCTGTGTTGTTAATTCCAGCGAGTGGCTCGCTGGTGTAGAAATCTTCCCAGGGAACATCAAGATGATCAAGGTACCATACACCTTGGTTACTCATTAGCTTGGATGGATAATGGGTATGAAAGACATGGTTTTCATGAGCTGAAAGAGCTCAAAACGGACTTATGAATTACCAGATATGCACAACAGTTAAAGAGGATTGAGGTTTTCTTTGAAAGAGTTGAAGGTTTCTTCCCTGCTAGATGAAGATGGCAACATGCCATAGATAAAAAGTAAAGTTCATTTCCTTATTTTTTTTAAAAAAAATCTAAGAAAAAGTAAGGAAGGGTGTAAAGGGCGGACCAATTTACAGGAATCCAATTCAGATTAATCGCTATCTCTTGAGCCTTCAGCACAAAGTATTTGTAAGCATCATTTGTAGTCATGTTGCGTTCATCAAGCCTGGAATAGGTCATGCTCAGCAATAAAATGAAAGGAACATCTAGAGAAGAATGATAAATCATTTACAAAACCTAGTGCACAGATAACATTTCATACCACTGCCTCACATGGGGTGTTACATTCCAGCAACCTGAGATGGATATTAGAATGAGGTTGCGAAAAATTTCAGGAGAAACAAAAAAAAAACACTCAATAACACAATAGAACATTTGTACATCGACATCTATTTTAGCACTATACTGTACCAATTACCATTGTGCTGACCTGCTGACGCATGGATTTTTTTTAACAGCGATGTCCATTTCAGCAAACAGAAGAGAAGTGCCACCAGCCACATCAATCGCCAAGTATTTGCCGATTACAAAAAAGGTCTACTGAATTGGTATGCACGCTATGTGACAATTGCACAGGATCAAATTAAGTTTTTTGGAAAATAGTAAACAGCTTTTTGAAGGCACATGCAGCTTATAATTTAAACTGGTACACAAAGAAAACATAAATTACAGTTATAACGCAGCAAGCTCTGTTAGGTAAAAGCATTATTAGAGACACATAATATTTTCATCCTGTAAATAAGATGTTTCTCTGTTATGTAGCAGTTTAATTAGAAGATAATTGTCTCAGTTTCAAAAGTTGCAATATCCTACGTCCTTTCTAACAGTGACTGGTTCATGAAATTATCTAATTAATTAAATTTCTTCATGATTTGGGCATATGGTGGTCAAACATAGACAAAAATTGAATCGATCAGTCCATATAAGTATTCGTTTGTGAAGGGCCACAGCTCGATAAAGCACTAAGTACAAATGTGAATAGTGATGCCTATGCTGGATGACATAAAGTTTAGCGTGCCAGGCCCATTTCACATGTCACATTCATGGTTTTAATTGTTTCTTTTTTCACTTTCCAAGAAAACAAACATTCAAGATCGAACATAAATAGAACAAGAGATGAGTGTTCATCTTAGTAATATTGAATTTCTTAAACGAGTTAATTGAATTTGGCCAAAAGGTAAGGAAGGAACTAACCAGACAAAATTCCAGGTATTACTTGGAATGTGAAATTACTTGAAACATCTAATGGCTCTGTACAATTAAGAGAAGGCCAGAGCTTTGGATATCCATTTCCCCTGCAGAAATTTAAACATGTCCATAAGTTTTCCAGAGCAGCAGACAAGAGCTACTTCATATAACAAAAACCATAGAACATGACAACTTCCTCAAAGAAGAATAGGAAGAACATGACAACACCTAATATGAAATGCTTGCTTGCCAAGTTACATAACCTATTTGCAAAATCCTCAATTGCTTGGGTATGTACACAAGTATGCCATGTGCACAGTCCAATCACTGAATCAAGCACAAATAGTGATAACTACACTCCTGTACACATCATGGGAGAAATGCTGGAGACTGGAGTAACCACCTGTTTGGTTCATCAAAACTTTGCAACTCTTAGTGGCACTACAAAAAAACCAGCTGGTGATTTGTTTATTTACACATTTGTTTATTTACACAGGAGATAACTTAGTAACTAGGTTTCACGTAACAAAGCAAAGGTGGAAAAATCTCTTATGAGTCTTGAGACACAGGCAGAAGTCTAGGGTAACCAAACATAGTAAGAAAGTCTACAGGTAAACTCACCATGATTCTGCATGACCGGGTACGTCAATTTCTACCATGACATGAATACCTGAGAGAAGTAAAGAATAGTCAAAACATAAAATCTTTGTAGAGCACCAAATTTTTAGACAAGCAATAAGTAAGCAAACTATGATGAAGAGCTCAAGAAATATGTAACTATGTAAGTAACATATGGTCACTTGTGAATTCCAACTACAATAGTGTGATACTACACTTGGTACGATTGCAGAATATATTAACTGGAAGTAAGCAAACCTCTTTTCTTTGCATAACTTTAGCATGGCGAAGTTTCGGATGAGATATCGCAGTGGAAAACAATTAGAGAATATCAGTCAGAAAAGAAGTAAAATGAAGAAACTTGACAGTAGAATATAGAGAAGATAAAGAAAATACAAAAGCCAAATGATAAACTTAGCATACCTGACAATATCGTGTGCATCTTCCACAGTGTAGTGCTCCCATTTTGAATATGAACCCTTCCATAGATTTGGATATGATGGTACCTCCAACGGAAAAGATTGTTCGTCGATGATATGCCAATGAAGAACGTTCTACTGGACACAACTCCAGGTCTCATTATATAGCGATGGAGGGAGGGAAAGGTTGTTCTAGTAAAATAAACTAGCACAATCCAAAAGATAATAAATTACCAGCTTAGCAAATGACATGGAGTCAATCACTTGCTTAATCACATCTACTGGGAGGTAATGCCTTGAGGTATCTGCAATAGATGTGACAGAGGGAAAACTAATCATCTTGGCAACCTGCATTTACATCGCAGAGGATTTTCCAGTCATATTTGCATAAGCCTTCGAGTTATCATTGCTTACCTAGGAGCAACCCACGAAAAGCAAAGCGTGCTTCATCTTGAATGTACCACGGGGTGTGGCGCACTTCAACATTTTTGGTATCGTAGTTAAAAACGCACAATTGACTGAACGTCTGTCAATGAATTCAACAAGGGAAAATGTATGTTCAGGAAAAGAGATAAAAGGAAAAAAAAAAGGAAAGGAAAGAAGCCATGAAACTGTATCACAATAGTAAACAACCACAATACTAACACAACACTAATTGATCGATAAAATCATTGAATCAAAGGTATCATCAAGGTTGTCACGGCGTGCTAGCAAGTCGCGGCGAGCCCGGAGCGCCAAGACACCTAGGCGCCCTCTATGGCGAGAGTTAAATGATGGTAATAAAAATAACAAATAATACCTCATATGGCTAAAAATTAAATAAATATACCTCATATGATAGGGAATTAAATAAATATACCTCGTATAATACCTCATATGACAGGGAATTCTCCAAATAACAACTAAGTTAACTAACATAAGTACATAACATTGCCAATTTACTATAATAATTAATAAGGTCCATAATATCAAGTTAGCAATGTTTTCACTTTTCACTTCTGAAAGTGACAACTAACAGTGACAAGATAAACATAGTAGTAGGCAACAAAAACATAAATACATAATAGAAACTAAAGTGATAGTAAATACATAATAGAAACTAAAGTGATAGTAGCATAAGTCTTCTTCTTCAGCACCATCTCCATCTCATGACAACAAAATAACTCAAAAGTAATGTACTCTCATCTCCATCTTTCAAATTTACTCATCATCCAACTCTAACTCATTCACATGCCCATCCTCAACTTCAGCACCTTCACCATTCTTATGAGAAGTAGGCGGTGACTGTCCAAAGTCATCTTCAACCTCTTCATCATCACATTCACATACCATCTCATCTTGTTCCTCATGATCACGAGTTGATGCAGATGCACGTCGAACATAAACTTGGACTTGGTTCTCTTGGACATCCCCATGAGCTCTCCTAGGAAAATTGTGACCACGAAACGAGGATGTTGCATCGAGAGCCTCATCAACATGAGACCAAAGAAGATCATCCTCACCGGCATACACTTGTGCAGCCGTTGTTGCATTCTTGTTAACCCACTCATTGTCCCATTGGAACTCTTCTAGGAACAAAGGGTTGGATTTGTTACCTTGTTCATAAAGCTTTTGAAACCTAGATGTAATCTTTTTGTTGTATGATATGTAAACCAAATCATTCAATCTCTTGAACTCCAGCCGGTTCCTCTTCTTGGTATGGAGCTAGAAACAAGCAAACAATACACAAAACTAAGTTGTTGCATCTATTTGGCTGAATATTGAAGAATGAACTCTATTTGCTTTTTATATACTTACAAAATCAAACATGCTCCAATTGCGTTCACAACCGGAGGAGGAACAACAAAGACCAACAATGCGCTTCACAACCTTTTGTAGTGGGATAGCAAGGCCACCATTTGATTTCCACCAATCAACTAAAAGGTATAGTGTCAAACATAAAGTTCTATGTTAGAAAATATAAAGCTTACAAAAGAAGTAAATTTTGAACTATTGAAATTTGAATGTTGTAGGACTCACGAGGACTCTTCTTGCTCCTTTGCAACTTTGCTAGCGTGGTACCGAAGCTAGCACGGGAATGTTCATAGTCATCGGCTAGGATATCAATGTTACACATTAAATCTTCATCATTACTAAACATCTTCATCATCACTTCATTAAAAGTATTTCGTATGGCTGTTGCATGATCACTATCACTTTCCAAGATTCCAAAAAATCTTGATGGATTAAAAAACAAAGCAGACCCATGTAACTTTTGCTCCATTTGATCCTCCCACCGACGGTCAACAATCTCCATGATCCTCTCCAACAATCTCGCCTTCCTTGCGAAATTTTCCTTGAGCTTCTCCTTGCACATATCCATAGCCATCGTAAGCTCCGCCATTGCGGGTTTCTCATCACCATCAACAAGCCTCAACACAATAAGAATGGGGTATGATGCTCTTATGCAATCTTCCACATCATTCCAAAATATCGTAGAGAGCACAACATCGGACACGTTCTTGCAAGTTTGAGTTTTTCCTAATTTGGACATAGACCAATCCTCAGTAACAAAGAGCTTTCTCAAAGCATGTCTATGCCTATACATACTTTGCAAAGTGTAGAAAGAGGTCGCAAACCGAGTAGTCGCGGGCCTCACAAGATCTCTCCCACCCGTTAACTCCCTCATTGCATCGAGAAGCCTCAAATGCCTATAGATGAATGTTGTCACATGCCTTGCTTTGGCAATCCAGCCCTTGAACTCCACCATACCACCAATGTCCTCAAGCATAAGGTCCAAACAATGGGCAGCACACAGTGTCCAATATAGACTAGGGAACTCTCCATTAGAAGCTTTCCAACTGCCTTGTAGTTAGCTCCATTATCGGTGATTACTTGAACAACTTTCTCAGCACCGATCTCATTAATATATTTCTCAAGTAAATCAGCCAAATAGTTAGCATCATGTACCTTACTTGATGCATCAACTAACAAGAAGAAAGTCCCATCTAGACTATTGACAAGTAAATTGATCAAGTGTCTTCCCCTCTTATCTGACCATGCATCTGACATCAATGAGCAACCATAATTTATCCAAGATAACTCATACTTAGCCCTCAACTGGCTTACTTCCAACCTTTCCTCCTCTAGCAATGGAACCCTCAACTCATGATAACTAGCCGGCTTCAGCCCATGCCCATACTGCCCAATTGCTTCAACCATCTCCTCATAGCTCCCTGAGTTTACAGCATTGAATGGAATGTCGTTCTCATAGAAGAACATAGCAATGTACTTGATCGTCATATGCATTTCTTCCTTACTCTTTCCACTCCTATACATGCTGAGTTGGTTAACCCCCGGGGTATGTCTTAGTCTTACTACTTCTTCAGGAGACTTCAATAGCATTGTGGGAATTTTAGCTTGCTTCGGCGGTCTTGGCTTCATGAACAAGGCAACAACAGCAACCTTCCTTTTGGATGCTGTCCCAGAAGATGGAGATGTGGGACTTGTAGCTGGACTTGAAGATGTAGATGGGCGAGAGGCTTTGGAGGGTGCTGCTTGTTGTTGTTGTACTTCTTGGAGTTCATCGTCACCACTAGCCTCGTCTCCTCCACTGTCTTCTTCAATGTTGATCGGCACCTTTCGTGCGGTCTTGTTCATCCATGCTTGCATTTCTCTCATAAACTCGGTAGTGGTGTTGGGGCACTTAAAAATATCCCCAAAACCGCCAATGAGATGTTGCTTTAACCTCTTGATTCCTGAGTGCACTTGTTTCCCACAAAGGGAACATTACACCAGATCTTTGTCTTCAGTCGGCCAAAATCCATATTTCCATCCCGGATCCTTCGACTTGGCCTTTCTCTTCGGATCCTTGGATGGATCATAAGTCTCACCGCTCTCTGCAGCTTGGCCATCTTGCCCAGACATCTGTAAGCACATGAGCTGTATAAATGAAAAATTGCAGCAAGTAACAAACACAGGCGGCAAAGCAGGGGGCAGCAAGAAGCCAAGAAGCAAAGCATCGCAGAGGCAACAAGAAGCAAGAGTGAGCAACTCAGTAGGGCGAAGAAGAAGCAGCAGAGGCAAATCAGAGCTGAGTCACTGACCAAGAGGGGCGGTGGCCTTAGAGAAGAGGCAAAGCAGAGGCGGAAGTGGAGAGTGGAAGGGGGAGAGACGGCGGCGGCAAAGCAGAGGTGGCAGTGGAGACTGGAGAGTGGAAGGGGAGGCGGCGCGACAAAGTAGAGGCGGTGGAGGTGGGAGAGTGGAAGGGAGAGGAGGCGGTGGCAAGCGGAGCGGCAAAGCAAAGCAAATCAGAGGAGATGCATCTTAGACCGTAGAGGAAGAAGAAGCAACGCAAATAAGAGCTTACCCGAGGGGCGCCGTGGTGGAGAGTGGAAAGCGGCCAGGAGGCGGCGGAGACGGCGGAGGTATGTTTTCCCTCTCCAAGAGACCTGATCCGTTCTCTCCCCTCCGTCATGCTTCACTTCTAGGGTTGGACTTTCTCCAAGCGCTCGTGGCGTCGCCTGTATTCTCCAGGCGCTCGCCCAACTCGGCGTGCCACAGGCGATGGGCCTCGGCGTCGCCCTCCGGCGGCCCGGGCGACAAGGCGGATGCCTAGTCGGCGCGTGACAACCTTGGGTATCATCAAGTGAATGGTTATGCAACAAGATCTTATAGAGCATATTTATGAACTATCTATCTTTAAAGATCATGAAACACATGTGTACAATCAGCCGGGTTAACAAATAAAAAATATGTAAAAGGGAGTTCCTCAAAACTTAAAGTCCGCACACCAAGGTCATGCCTCCAATCCACGAATAGCACCATATATTGTATTAGCCAACAAGTACAGACAAAATATAGCTTCGGCTACATTATCCTTGTGCATAAAGAGAAAGGTGGAACAACTTTATAAGTTAAATTTATGCATGAAGCATGATAAAATAAAAATAATGATGTAAGGACCTTCCCACTGGGGGGAAAGCTTGTACGACCAGGTCAGCTACGATCACCCCATAGTCGTAAGTTCTTCTACAACTAGCACATAGTTGTAAGTTTTTCTACGACTAGCACATGATCGTAAGTTCTTCTACGATCACCTCATGGTCGTAAGTCCTTCTACGACTAGGTCAGTTACGACCACCCTATAATTGATCGAGCTTACAGACAAGTAAGCCCAATTGATTAGGGCATCTGAACAGTCAGTATACGCTATTATTCTTTGGAATAACTGCACGATTAATCTCTCTATCCTGGTGATAACTGCCTGGCGACGTGAGAACGTTACTTCTCCAACAGTAATATCTAGTAACTGTGCCATCATCTGAAGCATTGATACACCCTTTGGGTTGGAGAAATTGTCACCCACTTCGAACAGGCTATAAAAGAAGGAATCACCCACGACGACGGAGGAGAGAGAGGAAGAAAGACACAATCGAGAGCACAAGACATTACATTTTAGTCTTTCTCTTGATCTGTAACCAGCATACTCAATATAGTCACACAGGAGTAGGGTTGTTATTATCTCCGGAGAAGGTCTGAACCTGTATAAAAATCCTGTGTCATTCTCTCTGCGTGATTTGAGTCTTGGCTAAGGGGGGGGGGAGCGACGGAAGGTTATATTAATCAACTGAGTTAGCAATCGGTGCCAACGTGGCACCAAACCGCTCTAAAACAGACGAAGGGGTGTCTTTTATGCAGTATTGAGTATTATAGATGAGGGATAAAAATTAAACAGATTGAAGAGTTGAGGGAAGCATATATGGTGCACAAGGGCATATATGTGGACATATGTACAAACTCGTTCCGACCGTCGAATCCAATCTGGACGTCCTAGATCATAGGCGGGATCACCCCATTCCTCTTACCCATTTCATGATTTGCCCCTGCGGACTGACCAACATTACACCAAAAATACTTGACTTGCCCATCTTCCACTCTGTCAGTAGCAATAAGACCGATAAAGAAGGAAAGGAGACCCCGGTTACCACGAGGGGACCAAGGATCCTCGAAAGAGGGGTGATGCCAAGAGAGTTGTGTGTATTAATTGCCTTGAAAAAGTCCTCTCGATTACA